>LR994598.1:3400089-5800089 GCA_905187575.2 Celastrina argiolus
AGGAACTTTTTGACAACAGGTATGTTATGTGGCGGCGCGATCGAAATTACTCCCTAACAAACCAATCACTAGGTGGTGGTGTACTTTTAGCGATTCGTCGTGAGTTTGCTGCTGTAGGTCGCCCTGAATGGCACACCGCGGCTGAGGACCTGTGGGTCTCTCTCTCTCCTATGAATGGTTCTCTAGACAAAATACACCTTTGCATACTATATCTATGTAATCAGAATGAAGGTAATAGTTCTAGCTTGCAGCTTGAAACATTTTCTAATAATTTATTTAACATAATTAATTCAATTTCAAATGATAAATTCATTGTCTTAGGTGATTTTAACCTACCGTTTATTGATTGGCATCCTGAGGGAATACACTTTGCATCGGGTGGCGTCCCACTTACGAGAAGCCAAATTAATTTTATGGACACCCTTGCCCAGTGTAACCTCAAACAACGCAGTCAGGTTCGTAACCTTAATGATCGGCTCTTGGACCTGGTTTTTTCAAACTGCGAAATGGTTGTAAGTGCTTGTGTTGATCCGTTAGTGCCCGATGATTTCCCTCACCACCGATCGTTATGTATTGATCTTTTGCAGAGCTTTGAAATTACCTTAGAACCTAAAAAGCGCGTAAAATATTTCTATAAACGCGGTAATTTTGATTTAATTCGTTCTTCGTTAAATTCAGTAGATTGGTACGATTGCCTAAACAACAAATCGCTTGATGATGCGACAAAAGATTTCTACAATATTATTTATGAGTTTCGAGACAAACATATTCCCAACAAAACTGTTACTCCTAACTGCCATCCCCCATGGTATGACGCTGCGCTTAAAAAGGTTCTAAGAGAGAAACACAAATATCACTGCAAATTTAAAAGATATGGTAATAACAGTGATTATCTTACTTTTACGTTGTTAAGGAGAAGGGCCAAATCATTAGAGCAGAGGTGTTATGAGTCTTACGTTCATAACACTGAGAAGTCAATCACTGACAATCCTAAAATGTTTTGGAATTTTGTTAAAGGCAACCGCAAAGCTTCCTCATCGTTCCCATCTTCCATGCGCTATGAAAATGAGTTAGCAACTACAGGTGACTCAATTTGTGACTTATTCGCGACATACTTTCAGGCAAACTTTCTTAGTTCCAGTACCCCTCTCGGCAGTTCTAATATCCCTAATAATCTTATCGAACAAAAAATAAATCACAATTATATTGGGGACGTTATCATAAATCCTGATAGGGTACTTGAGCTACTGAAATCAGTTCACTTGAATAAGGGTGCTGGAACTGATGAGGTTTCTCCAACACTTGTCGTTGAATGTGCCTCAGCCTTGGTGACTCCTCTATCCATTTTATATACCAGATCGATGAAAGAAGGGTATGTTCCGAGCATCTGGAAGTCGGCATTTGTTACACCTGTACATAAAGGTGGAAACAAAGTCAATGTTCAAAACTATAGGCCTATATCTAAATTGTGTATATTTGCTAAACTTTTTGAGAGCATAGTATACAATCAAGTTTATGACGCTCTTAAATGTTGGTTTGTCCCTGAGCAACATGGGTTTTTGAGAGCGCGTTCAACGACATCTAATCTTCTGCTTGCTTATGACTATGTCGCATCAGGTATGGATTCAGGTAAGCAGGTGGACATGATATTTACTGATTTCAGCAAGGCATTTGATCGGATAGACCATTGTATCTTGCTGGAAAAGTTATCTACTGCGGGTATACACGGTAATCTGCTTCGTTGGTTTACTTCTTATATCAACAACCGGTCCCAAGCAGTTGCTATTAACGGTTTCACCTCCAGATGGGTATTTATACCCTCTGGCGTCCCACAAGGCTCTCTGCTTGGACCATTACTTTTCGCCATTTTCGTTAATGACATTACCCATTGCTTTCATCATTCCAAAGTCTTACTGTATGCTGATGACATGAAAATAATGAAAAAGATTTCTACGCACGATGATTGTCGCCTCTTACAGGAGGATCTGGATAGATTCAGTAACTACTGCTTAGTAAATAAACTTGATTTAAATGTTTCCAAGTGTTCTGCTCTTATTTTTACCCGTAAATTTAAATTAATAAATTATCAATATAAACTAAAAAATGAAGAATTAGTTTTTAAGAAGTCAATTAAAGATCTTGGAGTCATTGTTGACAGTAAGTTAATTTTTGACGAGCACGTTGATTTCATTATAGGCAAAGCCTCAAAAGCTTTAGGTTTTATTATTAGGTCTTGTAATATTTTCAAGTCTGTTAAAGTCATAAAAGTCTTATACTGTGCGTATGTTCGTAGTCTTTTAGAGTACTGTTCAGAGCTCTGGAACCCAGCATATGACATCTATATAAACAGGCTTGAGTCTATACAAAAACGTTTTCTTCGGTTTCTAGAATTTAAATGTCACCTTAGCCTACCAGACTATTTTACCAGATGCAAAAGATTCCACTTTCTTCCACTACACCATCGTAGGAACATTTCAGATTTAGTTTACTTGTGTAAAATTATTAACAATAAAATAGATGCTCCTGATTTATTAATGAAATATAATCTCAATGTTCCCACTAGAAGTGTTCGTTGTTTCATGCCCTTTTATGTCCCACCATTTAACACCTATTATCGTCGAAACTCATTCATCCTTAGGTCAAGCGCTCAGATGAATCAATTCCTTAATGAAAATCTACTCGAGGGTGTTTTTTCATTGAATCCATCTAAAATTAAGAGAATTTTGTCTGATACCTTCTTTAAATTGAATGTATGAATAATAAAGTGTTGCCATGTCTGATCATTTGTTATGCGTGTTGTTATTTATTTATTTTTTGAATTTATATAATATTTTATTTTACTACGTATTATGTACTTATTTGATATAATTGGTTCGCCTTTTTACGTGGTTTAAAACTTTATTGTTAAACTGAGGTTTTGCATGTTGTAATATTCTTTTTGTTTAAATTTTATTTGATACAACCATCTAGTAGTATACTTTTATTGTGTATGTAGTTTTTATATTTAAAAAAGTGCTCAGGTGCATAGTTTGAGCTTTAGTAGTTTTGGTTTGTACTAGTGAAAACTTGTAATTGGCATGTTGTTTTTTATTATGTTTAATTTATTGTAAGTTTTGTTATTGCTGTAAGTTTTCCCAATAAAATAAAATAAAATAAAATAAAATTAATATAAAGCTAGCAGAATGCTCATTTCTGGTCCAACTATCACAGCACCAAATATCTGTTATCAGCGCTTAAGCAGCACTAAATGATTAGCTCATGTGCCTTTCGCTGCAACTGTATTATAGCGCGGTGACGAATGGTATTCTGCTAGCTTAATGAAAAGTTAGCAGTGTTCTATTTTTTGGCCTACCTAACAGAGCACTAAATGTCTGTTATCAGCATTTAATTAGCACTAAATGAGTACTAAATGTTGAGATATAAAACGAGTGATTCTGCTGACTTGACCTTTCTAGCTTCACAGACGTTCACCTGATGTAATTGGTGCAAATTGAAAAGGGGCTGTATAATTTGGACGTGGTAAGCTATTTAAAAGACGAATAGTTTGGCATTTTGTCTCAACATCAAGTGTGGTAGATACGGAGAAGTGCAAGTTGATCTTCCAAACTAATGGTCCTCGGAATTTCTGTATCATGTGATTTTCCTATGCCGAAGGATTTTAAAAATTTCCATGTATGAAAAGGTATAGAAGATGATAAATTGTCGAGAAAATGGCGGCGTTTTGCCTTCCGTATCATCTGGTTGCAGCGATTTCTGGCAGATTTAAAGTTTGACCAATTGGTTTCACTGCGATCCCTCTTAAACTTCCGAAACAAGCGATCCCTACACCTCATCGCTGTACGGATGTCATAAGTCAACCAAGGTGCAGGCGGATGCTTCAACTTTAATTTCTTGGTAGGCGCATGTACGTCATACAATAGCGTGATTTGTTCATTAAAAATCCTAACCATTTCATCAATTGAGGTGGCATTTAGCAGTGGTTTCCAGTCTATATTTGCAGCATCGGTACATAATTTATTTTTATCGACACTGCCAAAACAACGTCTATTTATAATCTTACGTGATATTTTGGGATGCTTTAAAACGTATGAGAGATAAATGAGGTCATGGTGGGAAAAACCAGAGGCGGGAAGCTGCCCATGTGCATGGACAAGGGAAGGATCGGCGATGAGCATCAGATCTAGCCAGGTGTCATTACCATTAGTGTTGTGATGTGTGGGTTGGAGAGGTAGCAGGTGAATTTTAAACATTATTTTGAATTTAACATTAAAATATAACAATTAATAAAATATTCTAATACATATTCGTAATGTGCTTGCCAAGACCTATCTTTTGATACCAAACACAAGACAATCTTAATTTAATTTTTTTTGGAGATAGCTTTTGAGGTATATTTTTCAAAATCCAAAATTTTTTGAAAATTTATATAGCCTATGTAACTCGCGGCATCATTACCAATCATTTGATACCTCATTTATTAAAATCGGACCAGTAGTTTGGCCGCTACGAGGGAACATACATACATACATACAAACATACATACATACATACATACATAGACTGCCAAAATCATTACCCTTCCTTTTGGCTTCGCCGAAGTCGGGTAAAAAGTCCGCGATGGTATATGTCTATGTCTTAGGGATAACCCACCATAACCATTTTTATCCTTTACAAAAAAATGGTTATTTACGAAGTGATTTTAAACAATACAGCATTAATCCTTATCCAATTAATTATATTATGAAACTAGCTGACCCTTGCCCACTTCGTTGAGCATAAAAACAGTTTATGATGAAATTCAACTAAAAAAAACAACCCCTAACTCGGGAACGTGAAACCCGCAACGCGGGAACCCGGAACCCGCAGCATGGGAACCCGAAACCCGCAACCCGCAACGCGGGAACGCGGAACCCGCAGCATGGGAACCCGAAACCCGCAACGCGGGAACCCGGTACCCGCAACGCGGGAACTCGGAACCCGCAACGCGGGAACCCGGAACCCGCAACGCGGGAACCCGCAACCCGCAACGCGGGAGACCCGGAACCCGCAACGCGGGAACCCGGAACCCGCAACGCGGGAACGCGGAACCCGGAACCCGCAACGCGGGAGACCCGGAACCCGCAACGCGGGAACCCGGAACCTGCAACGCGGGAACCCGGAACCCGCAACGCGGGAACCCGGAACCCGGAACCTGCAACGCGGGAACCCGGAACACGCAACGCGGGAACCCGGAACCCGCAACGCGGGAACCCAGAACCCGCAACGCGGGATCCCGGAACCCGGAACCCGCAACGCGGGAACCCGGAACCCGCAACGCGGGAACCAGGAACCCGCAACGCGGGAACCCGGAACCCGCAACGCGGGAACGCGGAACCCGCAATGCGGGAACGCGGAACCCGCAACGCGGGAACCCGGAATCCGCACCATAGGAACCCGAAACCCGCAACGCGGAACCCGCAACGCGGGAACCCGGAACCCGCAACGCGGGAACCCGGAACCCGCAACGCGGGAACCCGGAACCCGCAACGCGGGAACCCGGAACCCGCAACGCGGGAACGCGGAACCCGCAACGCGGGAACCCGGAATCCGCACCATAGGAACCCGGTACCCGCAACGCGGGAACGCGGAACCCGCAGCATGGGAACCCAAAACCCGCAACGCGGGAACCCGGAACCCGCAACGTGGGAACCCGGAATCCGCCCCATAGGAACCCGGTACCCGCAACGCGGGAAGCCGGAACCCGCAACGCGGAACCCGCAACGCGGGAACCCGGAATCCGCACCATGGGAACCCGAAACCCGCAAAGCGGAACCCGCAACGCGGGAACCCGGAACCCGCTACGCGGGAACCCGGAACACACAACGCGGGGACCCGGAACCCGCAACGCGGGAACCCGGAACCCGCAACGCGCAACCCGCAGAATGGGAACCCGAAACCCGGAACTTGCAACACGGGAACCCTGAACCCGCGACGCGGAACCCGCAACACGGGAACCCGGAACCCGCAACGCGGAACCCACAACGCTAAACCCTTCCGTAAACATTGCTGGTTCTGCGCAGTCAAATGGAATAAATAGTATCCTATGTCCGTCTACTGGCTCTAAGTTACTTCCTCACCAATTTTCAGCCATATCGATAAAGCCATTCTTGAGTTATAAATAATTTAACTAACACGACTTACTTTAATACAAATAGCTGATGTATAGATGGAACTAACATAAGCTAACGCCCGGTGAATGAACCCGCAACGCGGGAACCCGGAACCCGCAACGCGGGAACCCGGAACCCGGAACCCGCAACGCGGGAACCCGGAACCCGCAACGCGGGAACCAGGAACCCGCAACGCGGGAACCAGGAACCCGCAACGCGGGAACCCGGAACCCGCAACGCGGGAACGCGGAACCCGCAACGCGGGAACGCGGAACCCGCAACGCGGGAACGCGGAACCCGCAACGCGGGAACCCGGAATCCGCACCATAGGAACCCGAAACCCGCAACGCGGAACCCGCAACGCGGGAACCCGGAACCCGCAACGCGGGAACCCGGAACCCGCAACGCGGGAACCCGAAACCCGCAACGCGGGAACGCGGAACCCGCAACGCGGGAACCCGGAATCCGCACCATAGGAACCCGAAACCCGCAACGCGGAACCCGCAACGCGGGAACCCGGAACCCGCAACGCGGGAACCCGGAACCCGCAACGCGGGAACCCGGAACCCGCAACGCGGGAACCCGGAACCCGCAACGCGGGAACCCGGAACACACAACGCGGGGACCCGGAACCCGCAACGCGGGAACCCGGAACCTGCAACGCGCAACCCGCAGAATGGGAACCCGAAACCCGGAACTTGCAACACGGGAACCCTGAACCCGCGACGCGGAACCCGGAACCCGCAACACGGGAACCCGGAACCCGCAACGCGGAACCCACAACGCTAAACCCTTCCGTAAACATTGCTGGTTCTGCGCTGTCAAATGGAATAAATAGTATCCTATGTCCGTCTACTGGCTCTAAGTTACTTCCTCACCAATTTTCAGCCATATCGATAAAGCCATTCTTGAGTTATAAATAATTTAACTAACACGACTTACTTTAATACAAATAGCTGATGTATAGATGGAACTAACATAAGCTAACGCCCGGTGAATGAACCCGCAACGCGGGAACCCGGAACCCGCAACGCGGGAACCAGGAACCCGCAACGCGGGAACCCGCAACGCGGGAACGCGGAACCCGCAACGCGGGAACGCGGAACCCGCAACGCGGGAACCCGGAATCCGCACCATAGGAACCCGAAACCCGCAACGCGGAACCCGCAACGCGGGAACCCGGAACCCGCAACGCGGGAACCCGGAACCCGCAACGCGGGAACCCGGAACCCGCAACGCGGGAACCCGGAACCCGCAACGCGGGAACCCGGAACCCGCAACGCGGGAACCCGGAACCCGCAACGCGGGAACCCGGAACCCGCAACGCGGGAACCCGGAACCCGCAACGCGGGAACGCGGAACCCGCAACGCGGGAACCCGGAATCCGCACCATAGGAACCCGGTACCCGCAACGCGGGAACGCGGAACCCGCAGCATGGGAACCCAAAACCCGCAACGCGGGAACCCGGAGCCCGCAACGTGGGAACCCGGAATCCGCCCCATAGGAACCCGGTACCCGCAACGCGGGAAGCCGGAACCCGCAACGCGGAACCCGCAGCGCGGGAACCCGGAATCCGCACCATGGGAACCCGAAACCCGCAAAGCGGAACCCGCAACGCGGGAACCCGGAACCCGCAACGCGCAACCCGCAGAATGGGAACCCGAAACCCGGAACTTGCAACACGGGAACCCTGAACCCGCGACGCGGAACCCGGAACCCGCAACACGGGAACCCGGAACCCGCAACGCGGAACCCACAACGCTAAACCCTTCCGTAAACATTGCTGGTTCTGCGCTGTCAAATGGAATAAATAGTATCCTATGTCCGTCTACTGGCTCTAAGTTACTTCCTCACCAATTTTCAGCCATATCGATAAAGCCATTCTTGAGTTATAAATAATTTAACTAACACGACTTCGTCGTTCGTCGTTTCAGCCTTTTACTGTCCACTGCTGGACATAGGCCTCTCCAACACATTTCCAGTGTGTTCGGTCCATTGCCACCTGCATCCAACGTGACCCGGCAGTTTTCACCAGGTCGTCGGTCCATCTGGTAGGTGGCCGTCCCACACTGCGCTTGCCAGTACGTGGCCTCCACTCTAGGATCTTTTTGCCCCATCGACCGTCCATTCTTCGTGCTATGTGGCCGGCCCATTGCCACTTCAGCTGGCTGATCCTACGGGCAATGTCAGCAACCTTAGTTCTTCTACGGATCTCCTCATTTCTGATTCGATCACGTAGAGAAATACCGAGCATTGCCCTCTCCATAGCACGCTGAGCGACATTGAGCCTTTTGAAAAGATCCTTCGTGAAGCACCACGTCTCAGAACCGTAAGTCATCACTGGTAACACACATTGGTTGTATACCTTTGTCTTAAGGCACTGAGGTATTTTAGACGAGAAGACGTTGCGTAATTTACCGAACGCAGCCCAGCCGAGCTGGATCCGTCTACTGACCTCTCTCTTAAAGTTGGACCTACCTAATCGGACAGCCTGCCCTAGGTATATATATTCGTCAACAACTTCAAGAGTAGAGCTCCCAACAGTTAGTGCGGTGGGTGCAACATGGACATTGTGCATGATCTTTGTTTTGTCCATGTTCATTTTAAGACCCACTTGTTGAGAAACTCTATTGAGGCCACCGAGCATGCGCCCCAAATCTTCCAGCGATTCTGCCATGACTACTATGTCGTCGGCAAATCGAAGGTGAGTGATGTATTCGCCATTGATGTTGATGCCAAGTCCTTGCCATTCCAGGAGCTTGAAGGAATCCTCCAGAGCAGCGGTAAACAGTTTCGGGGATATGATATCCCCCTGTCTTACTCCTCTCTTTAAAGGGATATCCTTCGTGCAGTGCTCCTGTACTCGGACTGACATGGTGGCGTTATTATACAAACACTTCAACACTTCGATATACCGATAGTCAATACGGCAACGCTGGAGAGATCTAAGGACCGCCCATATTTCGACGGAATCAAAGGCTTTCTCATAGTCCACAAACGCCAAGCATAATGGCCGATTATACTCTTCGGTCTTTTGTATAATCTGCCGCAGCGTATGTATGTGGTCTATGGTACTATAGCCTTTTCGGAAACCGGCTTGTTCGGTAGGCTGAAAGTCATCCAGCCTGCGTTCGAGACGCATCGTAATAACTCTCGAAAACAGCTTGTAGACATGGCTCAGCAGTGTTATGGGCCTATAGTTCTTCAGTAAGGTTTTGTCGCCTTTTTTGAAGAACAGGATCACAACACCCCTGTTCCATGCCTCTGGCGTTTTCCCATCGAGTAAGGAGGAATTGAAGAGTTTCTGAAGGACTTTTAGTACCGGCGTGCCGCCCGCTTTCAGAAGCTCTGTAGTGATTCCATCCTCGCCCGGAGCCTTGTTGTTCTTAAGCTGTTTGAGAGCTACCCTAATCTCGTACAGGCTGATGTCCGGGATGTCTTCGGTATAGTGTCGTGTTAGCCTGGCTCTTGGGTCTGCAGCTAAACTAGCAGGTTCAGCTGAGACCGAGGTATACAGCTGTCCATAGAACCTCTCTATCTCCCGTAGTACCTCGGACTTATTTGACGTTACGCGTCCATCTTCGGTCTTCAGCTTTGTCAACTGGCTTTGCCCAATAGATACGTCTCTTGCAAACACTTTGGAGCCTTGGTTCCGCTCTATCGTCTCTTTAATACACTGGGTATTAAAAGAACGGATATCGTGTCGCAAGGACTTCGTGATCTGTCTATTGAGCTGCCTATATGAGTCAGCGTCACTCGAAGTTTGGAGCGTCATTGAACGTCGACTAGCCATGAGGTTCCGGGTTTGGTCGGATAGTTTCTGAGGTCTATTTGTACGGTGGGTCTTGAAAAATTTGGACCCCACCGTATGGACAGTTTCTACCAGCCTGCTACTTATATCGTCCACTGATGCGCAGCTGTCTAGCCATTGGAAGCGATTTGACAGTTCAAGTTGAAAGCTCTCGGGGTTTTGGATATGGACATTCGACGGTCGGAGCGTAGACTTCATCAGACGCGATCTCTCAAGTTTGACGTTGATATTCAACATGCCCCTGACGATTCGGTGATCACTACCGGTCTTAACCATGTTGATCACAGAGACATCGTTGAATATCTGCCGCTTGGTGCTCATAATGAAGTCAATCTCGTTTCTAGTTACACCGTCGGGACTCAACCAGGTCCATTTCCTCTGCGGCGGCTTTTGGAAGAAAGAATTCATCATGAAGAGTCCTTCTTTTTCCATAAAGTTCGCCAGCATCTGTCCTCTGGGATTCCTCTGCCCAAATCCAAATGGCCCCACTTTCAGCTCACCATCGCTTCTGCAGCCCAGCCTCGCATTGAAATCTCCCATAACAACTGTGAAGTGTGTTTTAGAGCTACGTATGGCCCTACTGACGTCCTCATACGTAGCTTCTACTTCATCGTCTGGATGTGTTGACGATGGGGCGTATACCTGTACAATCTTCAACGAATATCGTTTTGAGATTCTCAGTACAAGGTATGCAACCCTATTTGACACACTCTCGATGGACACAATGTTGTTGATGAGAGATTTGTGGACGATAAACCCAACACCACCTTGGGACTTCTGTTCTCCCTCCCGGTAGTAGAACAAGTGGCCGGACTGTAAGGTTATCGTATCCTCGCCCTCTCTTCGGATCTCCGATAAACCAATAATGTCCCAGTGCAACTTGTTCATCTCCTCTTCCAGCTCTACGAGCTTCTCGTCTAACCTCAAAGTGCGCACGTTGTGTGTTACCAGGGCCAGTTGTCGTTTAGAAGGGGGGTGGTAGCCGGATCTCTTCCGGAGATTCTTAGCACCCCCCGCCCCGCCGTTACCGTGGCCGCTACCGTAGCCAGGAATAGCGGGGCCGCCGGGGACTAGGGGCCTGGTCTTCTGGTGCGTAAACATAGGAGGTTAAAAAGCCTACTGGTACCACGCTGGCTAGACGGGTTGGTACAGGGTTTTGTTTCGAGTTTTCCTTCTCTCACACTAGCTGTTGATGTGTGTGTGTTTCCTTTTAGTCGCCTCTTACGACTCCCCTAGGATAGTATCGGGGGTGGTGATAATTGTATTCTAATGCCGTCACCACACGGCCTAACTTTAATACAAATAGCTGATGTATAGATGGAACTAACATTATAGCTAACGCCCGGTGAATGCTCCCGTCACAGTCGGTCCAGCCGATTCGGTGATCATTAGTTAGATAACGATGATGATGATGATGATGAAAAGAAGCCTTAATTAATCCTTATAATATGTTATTGAATGTACTGTAGGTTCTTGATGGAAATACATTGTACACAGTAATAATACACAAATTACTTGCACTTTCTCCACTTTATTAGTTGTTAAACATAAGATTTATTGAAATACACGACCGGTTTCGACTAAGTCATCATCAGGTGTAGGTAGATTTAAAATTTATAAATAATTCGTAAACATTGTGCAGATATTATTAATGTTGCCAGCTCAGTGAAATTTTTACATTTTGTGCAGTTTTTTTCTACCAAATTATACTATTTTTGGGAAATAGTAACTGAATAAAGATACAAAATTACAAACACAACTACAAATTACAGAACTACTTTTATTAATTATTTAAAAATAACAAGACCAATCTTATATATCACTAAATTAAACCTTACATGAGTTTTGCACACCCTAAACTAAGAACTTATGAATTAATTAAGAAAATAATAATGTAAAAACGAAACCTAATTACTAAATCACAACACCGTAACGCCTATGACTAATTCCGCACCGAGTGACAGCTGACGAGCAAATGACCGAGCCAAGGGCGTGTCAATCATTTTATAGTCCTCTTTCAAGGACTCCTCTTTATTTCTTACACGGCCTCTCCTGACAGGGAGTCGTCCTCGACGACAGTTAGGTTGGCATATTTGAGGATCCGGGTCCAAAACTTCAGTAACATTGGTGTCGGCGGAGTCAAGCAACGGCATTGGGAGCGCTTGAATGGGACCGGCCGTAGGGGATGATCGATGTACAGCCTAGTTATAGTCCTCATTGTCTGAAAAATAACATAACATCTATTGAGTTATATGAGCTTAAAAACTGTAACTCATAGGTATACAGTTTCTCAAAAATGAAATTAAAAACTGGTGACATACGCCTTTTCAGTGGCATAACAGGCGCAACATATTATACTAAAGAAGCATTTAAACTAATCTATACTACTTGCGACTAACGCTGGTGATGCGACACACGCTGTTTCGTATTTTAGCGACAAACGCCATCCTAACTACTATCGACACACGTTAGTAGTGCGACACACGCTTTTTAGGGTTTTAGCGACAAACGCCATCCAAACTACTATCGACACACGTTAGTAGTGCGACACACGCTATTTCGGGTTTTGGTGACAAACGCCATCCAAACTACTATCGACACACGTTAGTAGTGCGACACACGCTATTTTGGATTCTAGCGACATACGCTATGAAGCTGAATACTATCCAGCAATTTACTCACCATCAAAGAACGACAAACACGTCTCTGGACACCACTCGCCTTTCCACGGCACCATGTACTTACTGTGCAGCAGCTTGTGTCTTTTCGTAGCCACCAGCCAACAGTTTTAGCTCGTGACAACCTCCAGGTAAAACCTTGGTGGCTTTATATGGACCTCTCATTCTAGGGTCCAGTTTACCTGTGGACTGAGAATATTTAATCACGAAAGCAAGATCGGTGAGCTTGTATTTCTTAGGGCACTGTCTATTACGATTGACACGCTCATCCTGTTTTTTACGATTTTCTTCCAATAAATCAGAAGCTCTTGTCCTACATATCTCCCTTAACATAAATTGATAAAAATGAAACTAAACTATTCGCAGTAAGTTTCGCGTTTGAGGCAGCAGCACGGATCTGCGGATTATCTATTCCACGTATAACTACTAAAGTACGTAGCTCATCGCTTAGTCCTTCAATTACACGCAAACGTAATAAAGATCGCCTAGCATAATCGGCATACGTAGCATATTTATCACTAGTAGCGTTCATAACGTCATAAAGCATATTAGCAAAATGTAACCGTTGAGGACAAAGGGGTTTAAACTCCTGTTTAAAATTTGACCATGTCCGGTCGTTTGTAACCCATTCCGATAGCCAAACGCGCGCGTCGCCCTTTAGGCAAGCTGCTACTCGTGACAGGCATTCAGTCAGACCACCCATTAGTAGTGCGAGCCCTATCTACCTCCTCAAACCAAGCATCGAGGTTATTTATCGCGGGGTCAAAATTTGAAATAAAATATTTGCCAGATCTATACGGCTGCAATGTTTTAAGAACTTCTAATAATTCCGTCGTTCACGACTTGCGTTGCTCCGTACCTACGTTCACTCGATGCGAAGTACTACTATGAGCTCTCGCGGGTAATGAATTATTATCAACACAATTATTATCGCTAGAAACGTTATGTTGATTAAAATCGCGATTTGAAACTAAATAATCACTAGTATGTTCGGCCATCACACACTTATTAATATTAGCCAGTGCCGGCGTGACTAAAGTGTGCGATTTGTTACTCTCTATAGCGTCTAATCTTTGTAAAATAGTATTTAACGTGATTTGCAAACTTCCCTCACTAGGCGACGCCAACGCCGTATTGTTTTGTGACTTTTGTGTTCGCACGGGCGAGTGCACGCGCACTTGATAACTACGAGACCGGTGTCGATGCGAACGCGAGCGACGACGGCGTTGTGATGCATACCGTGACCTACTTAGGAAATCGTCTTGCTGACGGGAACGCGACCGTGTACTACGAGATTTAGAATAACTTCTGCTTCGCGAACCACTACGAAACCGGCGGCGAGATTTAGAGTAACTGCGCGGCATATTGCTTGCAATTTTCAGACTACCCGCAAATTCACAATACAAAAACCTAAGTGAAAATACGTTAAAATAGTTGATAAATAAGATTGGTAATCAAATGAGAAACAATGTGGGCTTAGTTCTTTATCCCACTGCTGATTTTGGGAAATAGTAACTGAATAAAGATACAAAATTACAAACACAACTACAAATTACAGAACTACTTTTATTAATTATTTAAAAATAACAAGACCAATCTTATATATCACTAAATTAAACCTTACATGAGTTTTGCACACCCTAAACTAAGAACTTATGAATTAATTAAGAAAATAATAATGTAAAAACGAAACCTAATTACTAAATCACAACACCGTAACGCCTATGACTAATTCCGCACCGAGTGACAGCTGACGAGCAAATGACCGAGCCAAGGGCGTGTCAATCATTTTATAGTCCTCTTTCAAGGACTCCTCTTTATTTCTTACACTATATATATTTTTTTTATTATAAACAAATAAAAATAAAAATCAATTATAACACATTATATTGATAAATTAATAACCTAAATAATAATTTAAATGTAATTTCACAGAATAGAATGTCGAAACACATGTCAATGATTATAAAATTAAAATAAGACTATCGCCATTAATTCAATAAAATTGTCTAGATAATATTATTTAAAAAAATCATTTCTATACTAATGTCTAATAAATTCCAATAATTTAAGTCATGTCAAAAGTAAAATAAATAAAAATAAATGGTAATATTAAAATTAATTAATAAATAACAATGTTATGTGAACAATTCAATTAATAGTGAAATTTAAAATATCCTTAACTTATAAATAAATTAAATGTCTTGCAATAATATTGAGGTAGAAAGGCATGTTTGGTCATTGATTAAATTTCCGCCTTTTTTGTGTTTATTAATTTCTAGTGCTTCTAATGCATCCATCTTCCTACTTTTTGGTAAAATATTTAAATGTTTAATATTTTTATCTGGGTCAAAATTATGTTTATTACTATAAAACACATTCACATAATATAGGTATACTCGGAAGCAGAGGAATAACGCACAAATTAGACATTAGCTGTTAATATCCTCCATCCGAGATGGCGAGTTGCGTTTCGTTTCACCTTTTCACATAATTACATTTGAAAAACTGTACTAAAGCATAAAGTTTACGTTCGGTTTCGCATCATTGCAATAATATTTAAGAATTTTTTTTTTTTTATATTTAGACGCAACTCCGGCATTCAAAATTTCTATAAGGGGAATTATGACTATCTCCCTTAAGCCCCCTACACCACGAATACTCGCAAATTCAGGCGACTCGTTATAAAATCCAACCCAAAATGACAAAGCACAAACATCATAATATCATGGTTGCCTGTCAAGTCGTAAACAATTTATGTTTCTTGGCGTTACTATGACATGACATGACGTGGCAAACACGGGCAATCTGATACTAAATGTGGTTAAAAATTTTTGAATACAAAGCAACATTGAACACAAAGCGGTACTCCGATCGGAGATTTTAGGATTATATTATTTGACTGTGTTTTAGAAGATTTATACAATACTTACTAATGGTATGTGATGCCAGTATTTTTCTTGTTTCATGTGGTATTATTTTTACATAGTTTGACTATGCAAATCGGCATTTTGCTTCGCTCTCACACAAATCTTTGACAAATTATCGAGACGTCTACTTTACTTTACGCTTGTAGCGCGACTGGCGCGGGTACGCCGAATACGGCGTAGTATTTGTTGCCGCGTTTTTCAGTACGCCGACGGTATCTAGTCGAAGCGAGAAATTATTAATCTATGTTATAGTGATTACAATCAATATTATTTTGGTAAGTTATTTTTTGATGGGATATCCTTTTCATTTCCAATAACAAAATATAGCATGCGCACTTTATGCGCATACGTCTTTCTTGAAATGGTCGGACTTCAAACAGCTATAGCAGCTGTGACTTCTTCTATCCTATGGGATGGTTGGTTGGGACCTCTCAGTCGCACACAAGTTGCACCAGTATTTTACTTTTAAAATTTCGCAAGTAACCCTATACCACCGTGTTTATAATAAAATGATATTTAATTTTATTTAATTTTCATTCAATAATCAGACGGTTGCAAAATGCTAGTATGATTTACCTGTTTGTACCTGGCTACCCAATACAACCAATGTGTGTTACCAGTGATGACTTACGGTTCTGAGACGTGGTGCTTCACGAAGGATCTTTTCAAAAGGCTCAATGTCGCTCAGCGTGCTATGGAGAGGGCAATGCTCGATATTTCTCTACGTGATCGAATCAGAAATGAGGAGATCCGTAGAAGAACTAAGGTTGCTGACATTGCCCGTAGGATCAGTCAGCTGAAATGGCAATGGGCCGGCCACATAGCACGAAGATTGGACGGTCGATGGGGCAAAAAGATCCTAGAGTGGAGGCCACGTACTGGCAAGCGCAGTGTGGGACGGCCACCTACCAGATGGACCGACGACCTGGTGAAAACTGCCGGGTCACGTTGGATGCAGGTGGCAATGGACCGGGCGCACTGGAAATGTATTGGAGAGGCCTATGTCCAGCAGTGGACAAAATAAAAGGCTGAAACGACGACGAACGACGACGACCCAATAGTTGTGACAGGAAATGATTTTGCATATACTATGGGCTTTATACTTTCGATTGTATTGATATTGTATGTATGTTTACATACTCTGGACAATATTTGGATAGGCATGTGGGTACATTTTATATATTTATTTACATATAAAATTAAATGAAAAATACGTCTCATCAAATAAGCATCACGATAAAGATTAATTAATATATGGCGTGATCTTCCTTTAATAGTTTCGGAAATTGCCTACCTACCATTTTAAAAATTCACCTGTTACATATCAAAAGTAAATTGTACCGAAGTTTATTTTATGGTAATATAAAATTTTTGTTTTAGTGACAAAAATGTATGCATTTTAGCTGTATGGCCTGTCCATCCCGACTAAGTACCCACTAAAAATTAGTATTTTAGTAATTTTTAGTGGGTAGTCGGGAGTCCATAAAATATTTAGGGACAAACATTTCTGGGCATCAAAGGTGAAAAATAAATAACTATATTTTTATAAAAAATGCCTTCTGCCTGAATGTGTAGATTCTAGAAAAACAATATGCAATAAAAATCAAGTTGTTGAATTTTTTATCCTCATTATTTATACCTATATTGTAAATGTAAAAGTTCGTTTGTTTGTTCGTGTGTTTGTTTGTTACTTCTTCACGTCTTATCTACTGAACCAACCACCATAAAACTCTTTCCCCCACAAACATCGCGCGAAAGTTGTTCCCGACGGTTCGACAAAAACGGACTGAGCCGCGGGCGATTACTATACTAGTACTATAGTATAATAGTATGTATAATTTGTATTTTATAACTTAAAATACCATTCAATTTTATAGAAGTACTGAAATGGTAGGTAATATTAAAATTAATTAGGATCAAAGTATCCAAATTACTTGTCCGACGCTGTGCGCTCAACCTTGCGCTAACACACACATGTGTGTTGTTTTGTGTCTGTGTGAGTCGATATCGGCTCCCGCGCAGTGAAATTTAATTGCGCAAATTAACAAATTAAACAACCAAATAAGTTGACCTCTTGCTCTTAGTAACTTCTTAGTTCAGAGAGATCTTTTGATATTGGTTTTGCGATTTCGCTATTTTTAAATATATAAAGTAAAAAAAACAATATGACAAGTCGATATTAAAAGAGGCTAGTAAACTTAGAAGATAGTAAACTTTCTTTCTTTTCTTTCTTGGGCTACGATATAGGGCGTTTATTTATTGGACAGAAAAAATGTATCCGAGCTATCTGTGGAGCTCATCCTATGGAATCATGTCGTCCCCTTTTCAGAAAACAAAATATTCTAACATTAGGTACCTTGTTTATACATTTTTGAGATAAGCATATTTGAGAAAAAACACATGTCAGAATATTGTAAAAGAAAGTGTCAGTTACTACATAGAAATACAAGGTATCCTAACCAGTTAGTCTTACCTGACTCAAAAACGACACTTGCTAGTAAGGGGTGCTATAATATGTCAATAAAAATATATAACAATTTACCCAAAGATATTAAAGAACTGCCATTAACAATTTTTAAGAAAAACCAATTGGCTGACAAGCAAATGTTTCTATTCGTTAAATGAATTCATGTGATGATAAACCGATATATTGCTATACTATATTAAAATTAAGTATTTTAATTATTATCGGACATCAAAACTAAATGTATCTTTATAATATTATTATCTTATACTTACTTATTATGTTTGCTTTTAGTTATAAGTAGCTGACCCGTACCCACTTAGTTGAGCATAAAAAAAAGTTTAAACATTCCCTGGGCTTCCACAAATATTTCAAGACCAAAAATAGCCAGATCGGTTCGGCCGCTCTAGAGTTTTAGCGAGACTGACGAAAAGCAATTGGACCTACTATGAAATTATTGAAAAACCTACCATCTAATGACATTTAATCAATCAAATTTAATAATTATAATTTTGATTTTGATATCTTGATATCTTAGATTTAAATTGTGATTTGTAGATCTTTTTTTTATAGAAACATTTGAAAGCACATTCCACCCAACCATGGAGTGTTGAAAGTTAATAATTAAAAATGTTAATATTATAAAATACTAAAGTAAAGTAATAAAAAATAAAACAACTTAAATGAAATATGTACCCACCTGCCATGTGTGCACCTCAGGCAGAAAGCAGTATGATGAGCATGTGTCTCCGCCAAAATGTATCGTTGTTAAGGAGGAAACAAACTGGTCGTTAAAATATACCACTGATTCGCTTTTCTTAAAAAAATTTGTACTGTGTAACTTACATATTGTTATAATTATAACTTGTAATATTTAATAATAATCATAAGATGGATCATGATGCACCTTGGTGCTAAAGCAAATATTTGGAGGTTATAACTTGTTATAACCTCCAAATATTTTAGCTGACAGCTTTTTAAATGAGACAGTAACAACATACAAGTCAGATTATTTAATAATTTAATTTTTATCTAATAATGCATGTGTACCTAATATCTAATATTATTTCCATGTCCATAAGGGCAGAAATTGTGAGACAAAATATTAAAAATATGTAACAACTATGTAACCAATTTCTTAAAATAAATGAATAAATAAATACCAAGCTACCAAGGAAGAAATATCATGTTGGTTATTTCATCTACCTTTGTGTCAAGTTCTATTTAAATACATCGAGTAGTTTGGTCGAAATACTGTCAAATTCCTATTTGACGCTAGCTACTAAAGCTACTAGATACTATCTTTTGAATATCCCACGGGAACCCTTTCGTTTTGCAAGGAAAAAATATTTTGTTGGTTATTTCATGTTACAATCTACCATTGTGCCAAGTTTCATTTCAAAAAGTCGAGTCGTTGGGCCGAAATACCGTCTAAAAGGTAGCTACTCATTTTTGAAGATCCCACGGGAACCCTTTCGTTTTTCGGGATAATAACATCCCGCAATGCTCTTCAGATCCCAAGCTACCTGCCTGCCAATTTTCATTTCATTCCATAATGTGGTTTCCGTGTGATGTGTTGACAAACATTCCCATACGGATCGACAGATAGACAGACAATTAAAAAATATATATTTTAAGGTTCTGTGCCCTTTAAAGACCCCCTTTTTTATTTTCACTTAGATATCCTTAATGTACAGCCATAACCCCTCTACAGATGTATTATAATTATATAGGTATAGATATTTCAATGCATAGAAAACATTTTAAGTGAAGTAGAAGTAGAGTAGTAGTGAAGATATAGTAGTAATATGAATTTATATATTTTTATAACATTCACACCTCTTTATTCAGGTATCGGACGAGGCTACGAAATGGACATCTCAGATAACTGCGAAGAACTAGACCACACAAGCGATGCACCATCAGAATGTTACAAGGAACCGTTCAGCTGTTATGTGTGTTTGAAGAAGTTTTCACTAAAAGGAAATTTACGAAGACACAGTAGGGTTCATATGGGAGACAAACCATACAGCTGTGATGAGTGTTTGAAGAATTTTTCACTAAAAAGACATTTACAAGATCACAGTAGGGTACATATAGATGACAAACCATACAGCTGTGATGTGTGTTTGAAGAAGTTTTCACTAAAAGGAAATTTACGAATACACAGTAGGGTTCATACGGGAGACAAACCATACAGCTGTCATGTGTGTTTAAAGAAGTTTTCACAAAAAGGATATTTACGAAGACACAGTAGGGTCCATACAGGAGACAAACCATTCAGCTGTGATGTGTGTTTGAGGAAGTTTTCACAAAAGGGAGATTTACGAAGACACATTAGTGTTCATACGGGAGACAAACCATTCAGCTGTGATGTGTGTTTGAAGAAGTTTTCACAAAAAGGATATTTACGAAGACACATTAGTGTTCATATGGGAGACAAACCATACAGCTGTGATGTGTGTTTAAAGAAGTTTTCAAAAAAAGGAAATTTACGAATACACAGTAGGGTTCATACGGGAGACAAACCATACAGCTGTGATGTGTGTTTGAAGAAGTTTTCACAAAAGGGACATTTACGAACACACATAAGTTTTCATAAGGGAAATAAACCATACAGCTGTGATGTGTGTTTGAGGAAGTTTTCACAAAAGGGAGATTTACGAAGACACATTAGTGTTCATACAGGAGACAAACCATACAGCTGTGATGTGTGTTTGAAGAAGTTTTCACAAAAAGTATATTTACGAGAACACAGTAAGGTTCATACGGGAGATAAACCATATAGCTGTGATTTGTGTTTGAAGAAGTTTTTACGAAAAGGAGATTTACGAAGACACAATAATGTTCATACGGGAGACAAACCATACAGCTGTGATGTGTGTTTGAAGAAGTTTTCAAAAAAAGTAAGTTTAGAAAGACACATAAGAGTTTGTCTGATTTGATTATTAATATGGCAATTTGTAACAAATTTAAATTACACTAACTAACTATGAATTTATTATTTTGTGAATAATATAATAAACACAAATAATTATGTCATTCTTAACAAAGTAGTTTTTAAGTCACTTTGACATTTATGTTAGTGTTAATATTATTTCCGGTTCTAGAATTTGATAATTTGAGATGTTTAATAAAAATGTAATTATTAAGGTTAAATTCTGAAATAATGTGAAAATAATTGAACATTCATTGTAAACATTTTTGTATGTCAATTTCAGTATTTCATAATATTGTAAATTATTCTTCGAACTTCCGCTTTAAAATAATATTGTCATTGTGTTATATCTTCCGGTGTAAATGGCGCCAAATTATACTTATAAAATAATGTATCCGCTATATTGGCTTCAGTTCTGAACCAGATATTAAGTGAACAAATTTAAGATAAGTACCATATTTTCTGAAAGCCTCTATATTATGTTGTAGCTAAGTAATATTATTATGTCTCGTTTTATTATAGTGTTTTAGTACTAAATAATTTATTAATATTTAATACTTGGAAATATATTTTGATGATAAATTATTGGTATATTGTAAACATAGTCTAATTTGCTAAAGTATCATGTGATTGGTACTTTTAAATAAAAAGTAAATTACCAGGTTGTTAAATACATTTTATTTTATTCCATAGTTTATTAATTTATTGTTTAAATTTTATTCCTAGTACAGTAAAAATATTACAAAGCTGTTTAAGATATTTTGGTTACTTCCATTTACATTTATTTATTGATAAAAGGAAGTGTAGTATATAAAATGGTGTGTTGCTAATTGTCTTAATTTCTTGTAATTAAAATATAAGTAGTGTGATACGATAAAACTTATAAATGCATTGGTTTAGCGTTTTACTTTGAATTTTGATTTTAATAAATCTACACTTTAATATATTTTTACAGTTAACTTTTGGCCATTCTACTTTATCATATTTTAGCTTTCTTTAATTTTATTATATTTTCATTCCCCTTTTGACAAGTTCATATCGCTCATTGATTGCAAAACAGCCGCAAAGCCGAAACATAATTTTTAGCAGGAGAGCCAAAACAAAATTTGTAAAATGTTTTTTTGAAAAAAAAAAGTTTTTATGTTTAAAGTTTAAACATTATGATGTTAATATATCATTGTTTTCCTTATTTATTATTCTATTTTTTAATAATAACCACTATGATAGCACTATCCTAACCTGATAAAACAACAAAAGCCCTTTTTGCATTCAAAATATGAACCAATGTTAGGGATAATTATTCTAAACATTTTAACAAATGTTGAAAAGAAATGTGCTTTATTTGAAACATGTTGTCCCGTAGGTTTGCTCCTTGTTCCAGACGAGTGAAGATTACGCTTTTTGAAGCATACTGTCACTCTCTGTACACGTGCAGTCTGTGGGTCAATTACACTCAAACTACGTACAGAGCCCTACGCACCCAATATAATAATGCCTTCAGGGCGCTGCTGGGGCTCCCACGACACTGTAGTGCTTCGGGGATGCTAGCTTCAAACGATGTTGATAGCTTCTCAGCCATAATCGGAAAACGTGTGGCATCCCTGTTACAACGTGTGCGTGGCAGCACCAACAGCCTCCTGAGGACAGTCGCGGAGAGGTTGGACGTGGACAGCGCTATCATGCAGCACTGGACTCGTCTCCACCGTGACAAAGATACTAATATCACGTATAATAGTTATACATATTATACGTGATATTAGTATCTTAAGCTAATATAGTCTTAAGCACTTAAAATAGAACGTATATACTAATATAGTTCTTAAGAAATTTGTTACTAACACTATGGGCATCTAGACCGAAATAAATGTATTTTATTTTATTTTTATTTGTGATCATAAGGAAAAAACAATCAATTTGCAGTAAATATAAGAAACACAAACTATTCAAACCAGCGCCACATAATTAGACACTGTTTAATAATCATCAAACGTCAAAAATAATATTATATATAATTTTCCTTAATCGTTATCATCAATATAATATCTCAAAACAATATACTTCAAAAGCGATAAACACAAACCGTTACTTAATTTTTTGAAAGTTTAATAATAAAATACTGAAATTATGTTTTAATTAATACAAATTATACAATATTACCTTTTACTACCTATCATAAATAATCACTGGCTATTCTTATGGCTATTAACGCAAAAATTATATATAGGACACTCTTTAAATCGAAAATTATCTAAAATATACTTTTAAATCTTACTTAATCATTTTGCTTTGTTTTCCTAACGTAACAAACTTAAAAAACAATTACTCCCATTAAATCTTAAAGGTACAAACTTTTCAAACGAACCAAACTTCCAAACACCACTTTCAAAACAGTTTATCGTTTTATGTAAAAAATAATATTAACTTTAAATACAATTCCCAAAATATTTATAAGAACAACAATCACCTATAGATACGTCTTAAAAACGATTAACACTATAGTAATTAAAAGTACTGAAAGTTTAACATGCTTATTTAGGTTTCAATTATTACAAATATTGTATATAATTTTACTACCAATATTATAATTAAATCTCAGGCTATATTACACACGGGGCAAATCACCAGGTCACGATGCGGCGCTGGTACTGTATGTTAGGTTCTGTATGCGCCTCAGGTATGTTTGCAGATGCCCATGTAGATGATTTTTATGCAATCATGCGAAAGAAGACATGGTATGTGGTGCAAAGTGTAGGCTTGCCCTACAACAGCATTCTGAAAATGATAGCAAATAGGTTAGACTGCAGTTCTGAGTCGCTTCTTCGATCCACATATTGTGAGATGTGTGGATCGTTGAATTAACTCAGAACCTTATATGTAAAATGACTAACATGAAACAGCATTAATGGCCTACCGCGCGTTTGTAATGTCAGCACTTAGATATGGGCAGATTGTATGGGGCTACGATATAGGGCGTTTATTTATTGGACAGAAAAAATGTATCCAAGCTATCTGTGGAGCTCATCCTATAGAATAATGTCGTCCCCTTTTTAGAAAACGAAATATTCTAACATTACCTTGTTTATACATTTTTGAGATAAGCATATTTGTGAAAAAACATATATGTCAGAATATTGTAAAAGAAAGTGTGTCAGTACTACATAGAAATACAAGGTATCCTAACCAGTTAGTCTTACCAGACTAAAAAACGACACTTGTTAGTAAGGGGTGCTAGAATATGTCAATAAAAATATATAACAATTTGCCCAAAGATATTAAACAACAGTGCTATTAACAACTTTTAAGAAAAACATTACAATTGGCTGACAAACAAATGTTTCTATTCGATAAATGAATTGATGTGATGATTGATTGATGTATTGCTATACTATATTAAAATTAAGTATTTCAATTATTATTGGACAACAAAACTAAATGTATCTTTATAATGTAATCTTTATAATATTATTATATTATACTTACTTATTATGTTTGACTTGCTTTTAGTTATAACTACCCGCTTCGTTGATCATTAAAAAAAACGTTTAAACATTCCCTGGGCTTCCACGAATATTTCAAGACCAAAAATAGCCAGATCGTGTCAGCCGCTCTCAAGTTTGATATCTATTATAAATATTAGTTATAAATATATTATAATTATTATTGACTTAAACTTTTTCACATAACCTATCATTCTTCGCATGTTTCCAATCAAAATCCAAAGGGTTGCCTGGAAGAAATTGCTTTTGTGGCGACGTAACGCACGTTTAACCTTGAAACATTGAAACCACAGCGTCTTGAACAAAACACTTATTACGTTCGTACGATTGAAACAGAAACGCTTTGATAAAAGCGAATACGTCATCGAAAGAAACTGCTCGAATAATTATGTAAATTATTCGAGACTGAAATATAACACTGATCTTCTATCTTCAATCTTGAAACACTCTTCAGTCCCGAAAAGGACTTTTACATTCTAATAAGAATTTTTCACAGCAATACAGCACGAATATTCACAGTCTTCATGCTTCAATCTTCAAGTCTTCATTCTTCAGTCTTCAGCCTTCAAAACTCACCTAGCAACAACGCGGCGTCGACCAGCAGCGACACAGCTCACCTCACGAATTCCCGCCGAAAAGTGAACGCGGCCCGCCAGAGCCGCGGTATTTATTCGCGCGCCCCGCGTCCCGCGCGATCTGCATGATCCACGCACCTCGCGCGTTCCGCGGCGAGCAGGACGGAAATAATGACACACGTCATATAGCGCGACAGCGATATATGCTACCGCACAGCCAATCACAATTCACCTTTTAATCTGTTCCACCAATCATAATTCATCTTTGTATAATAATACATTTATGTAATAATAATTAAGGCAAAATATTTGTATAAAAGGAGCACCTTTTTGTAAATAAAATATTCACTGTTCTATACGAGTTGAGTATCATTTCACTCCTCTACAACAACAAGCCCTCCAAACTTTCAAGTAATAAGGCCGCCCTTGTGTGCATGTCTGACTTAATGTTGTATTTTTAAAATTATGTAATGTAATGTACACAATAAAGTACATTTGTATTTGTATAATTTAATTGTAGGATGTTAATAATAAAATATTTATAATACAATTTTGACATTACATTTTTCTAATAATATGTATAATTTGGTAATGTATACTAAGTTAAAACTAAAAAGTTGGTTATTGTAATGATTTGTTACCAGTTTATAATTTTGACGCTCATAAGTGTTACTGTGTGACCTATGTGAATAAATGATTTTCATTTGATTTTGATTTAATTTGACTAACGGACAGCTATTGGACTTACTATGAAATTATGGAAAAACCTACCATCTAATGATATTTAATTAATCAACTTTAATAATTATAATTTTGATTTTGATATCTTAGACTTAAATTGTGATTTGTAGATCTTCTTTTATTTTTCCAGCCACATTTGAAAGCACATTTCACCTTACTATGGAGTGCTGAAAGTTAATAATAAAAAAATGTTATTATTATAAAATACTAAAGTAAAGTAATAAAAAATAAAACAACTTAAATGAAATATGTAAGTACCCACCTGCCATGCCACCTCAAGCAGAATGTCTGTCGCGACGATCACAGGCAGCGAGACGTCTCACCTCACGTAGTTCCCCGGCGACGATGATCGAGGCACGCGCGTGTCGCGGATTTTATTAGCGAACCGCGAAAAAGCAGGACAGAGATATAGAGATATTAATAGCGCGACAGCGATAAGCGCTATCGCGCAGCCAGTTACACTTCACATTTTATCAACTAATTATAATTCACCTTTGTAAAATCATCATTTGTGTAATAATAATTAAGCTGAAAATTTTGTAGGTATATAAAGAGTACCACACTCACACAGCGAACTATCCTTAACCCTATTTTTTGTTTCTCCTTTCCACTTTTAATTACTTTCAAATACATAAAAAAAAACATTTTTTTAATGCTAGTACCCTATATCTCCATTTATTTTAGGTCACTTATTGTAGAATTAATTTCATATTGTTTGGTTTTTGGTGACAAATCTACAAACCCTATTATTTATGAAACACGAAAGTTAAATAGATAGATAAATTGGCTATAGCTTAAATTATACCGATTTTGAATTAAGCTTGATAATAGATAATATCTAAAATATAATATATTATGTACTTATATTATGTATAATTCATTGTATCGAAAAACTACGAAGCAACGTAGAAGTAGAGTAGTAATAAATAAATAATATTGAGAAGCAATTATAATATTTTTTTTATTTATTTATTATTTATTTATTTATTTCTTCAAAACTTAAATTCTATCATTACAGGATCATGACCTAATTCGACAGACAAGCACATAAATTTTACATAGTATTGAATAACATACTTTAAATTATAAAAAACAAAATTATTTGCACTTCTTATAAATCTAGATAACATAATAATAAAAATCAGTGTAACATACTATTTTAACTTAGATACAATAAAGTAAGCCGCCATAGTGAAGTCGTTCAATGTACAGCAGAACACGTCTTTACGCTCGGCTATTGCGTTCATCGTGCGCAAAGCGCGCGTAAGCGGCGCCTGCTGTAGAAGGTTGGTGCGCGCTGCCGGCACCGCTAACATCTGCGGTCGCCGTCGCCTCCCACCGTATCCATCCGGAACGTATAATCTGAGTTGTTCCAGTACATTCGGATTATGGATTTTGCCTCGAAAAAGTTTAAACAAATAAACCTATAACGAAACTTCACGCCTTACCTCCAGCTTATAATATCCAACCATGCCAAGCAAAAACAATGTTGGGTATAATACAGGATATCCTGGGTAAACCTTGTACAATTTAAAATAGAGGAATCTTACAAATTTGTTTTGTATTTTCTCCAACATCGCTTTATACTTGGCTTCATTTGGACTCCAAACAATGGAATTGCATTCAAGATGGCTCTTGACTAACGCTTCATATAAAGCTTTTAAGGCTCTGATATTAGTGAATTCCTTGGCTTGGCGCAGGACGAATCCTAGGTTACGGTAGGCTTTTTTACATACTTCTTTAATATGTTTGCGAAAATATAAATCCGCTGTAAAAAGAACACCCAGATCTCTAAACTCTGTGACACGCTGTATAGGTTGCCCTTCCATGTGATACTCGTAGATACTTGGACTCCGTGTTCGAGTATAGGTTAGTATCGAACATTTTTTTATATTAAAATATAATTTATTTCTATTACTCCAGTCTATAACCCTGTCTAAGTCACGCTGCATTTCGAAGTGATCCTTGGCTTTTTCCTTGATTACCTTAAATATTTTAAGGTCATCAGCATATAATAGAGACTGACAGTCTTCTATTATTTCCGGTAGATCGTTTATTAATATGTTAAACAGAAAAGGTCCCAAATTAGTTCCTTGACTTACTCCCGATAAGGTGTAGTAAGGTTCAGAGTGGTTTCCGCCACAGTCGACAAATTGACATCTCCCGCGCAGATAGTTTGCAAAAAACTTTAGCGTGTGAGGAGTGAAACCTATATCTGCCATCTTACGGAGTAAGACGTCATTATCGACTGTGTCAAATGCCTTCTTGAAGTCTAAGTACGCCACATCCACTTGCAGCCCTTTGTCAACTGCTGGCACCAATGCAACCATCTGAGTAAGTAGGTTGCCTGTCGTACCTCTTCCCGGCCGGAATCCATGTTGTGCATCGGATAAGTGACTACTCACCTGGGGGTACAAGTTGCTGTGGATAGCCGCTTCGAAAATTTTTGCGGGTGTAGACAGTATAGCTACCGGTCTGTAATCACTGGCTTCTTTGCATGCTTTTCCTTTAGGCACAGGTACCACGCGCGTCAGCTTCCAACGGTCGGGAAATATGGTATTCTCAATACATACGTTAAACAAATGCAGCAAAGGGTCTACTAATGTTTTTCCACAGTCTTTAAATACAAAAGGAGGTATGCCATCCGGACCCACAGAATGTTTGGCAGGCAGTTGCGCGAGTGCTCGCCGCACTTGGGACCGCTCGAGGCTGCCGAGATGCGTCCACAGACCGGTGCTGCTATGAAAACCCGATGCGCTCGCCGCCGCTACATCCAGTGAAGCTGGCTTCGTACTGTACACTGACTGAAAGAATTCAGCAAACTCATCGGCACATTCGTAGTCGGCGAGCAAACTTCCATTTTTAAACAATTTATACTGTCTGCAACTACCTTTTTTCGCTCTCATGTAGCTCCAAAAAGCTTTCGGGTCCGAAGCCAGGTGCTGTTGTACGCGGTCCCGATATGAATCATGTGCCGCCTTAGTCTCCACTTTGACTTTCGCCCTGCACCGTGCAAACTCCTCGTAGTCAGTTGGTGATTTGCTCCTTTTAAATTGTCTATGTAGTTTATATTTGTTAACAATACTATTAATTATATCGGACGTATACCAGACTGGATATATCCGTCTTCTTGCTATTCTACTCTGTTTTTTAATAGGAACACACGTGTCTAAAATTCCCGTGATTTTATCATAAAAAAAATTTAAAGCTAAATCAGGATCGTCAATACTATAGATGTCACTCCAATCTATGTTGGCTAAAAGATGATATAATTGAAAAAAATCGGCTTTAGCAAAGTTCCACTGTTTATATACAACGCGACGGTTATTGTTTCCCCCGGCCATAGTGGATATTGGGGAAGGTACCGGCGGCGGCGCGACATTTTAACATTCACATCTCTTTATTTATGTATCGGACTAGGCTACGAAATGGACGTCTCAGATAACTGCGAAGAACTAGACCAAACAAGTGATGCACTATCAGAACGTTACAAGGAACAGTTCAGGTGTGATGTGTGCTTGAAGAAGTTTTCACAAAAAGCACATTTAACAAGACACAGTAGTGTACATACTGGAGACAAACCATACAGCTGTGATGTGTGTTTGAAGAAGTTTTCACGAAAAGAACATTTACAAAAACACAGTAATGCTCATACGGGAAACAAATTATTGTGCAAAAAATGTACAAAAAGTGATTTTGTTGCTGCCGAAATGCGAGGAGTAAAAATTAAAAAGCATAATTTTTGCCACTTATAACAACTATTTCGAAAATAGTAAGTGATATGATAACTCATTAATCTCATTATGTTTGCTTACAAAGTAACAAGGTACCCAGGTAGTCAATGAATGTTACCTCATAGCCACGGTGCTACCCCTATTTCCCAAAGCATTTTATCTATTTAAATATATTATATCTATATGTTGCAGTCAAAACTTTTAACCAGTCAATAGACTAGCAAAATCAGTCAAAAGTACTTTTGACCGTATGCTTTAGTTAATAATACATAATACTGAAATAACAGTTAAAAGAGCATCAGTCAAAAGTACTTTTAACTGAAAATTAGCAGTCAAAAGTATTAATAACCAATAATTTTAAGTCAAAACCACTTTTGACCAACCTGTTCAGTCAAAAGCACTTTTGACTGATTTTGCTAGTCAATAATTTGACTTTGGTTGTGCTTTCACATTTTGGCACAACAGATGATTTTGTTCTAATTGAATTCAACATTTCGAATAATATTAGCGATATTTCGTAATACACCGTACTGGAGCGCGCAACCGGGGGGGCTGACAGTGTAGTTCCATTTGTTCCGTTTTGGCGCTGCGGTCGAACGCAAAATGGCGTCGTTTTGTGACGTCACACACGTAAAGTTTATCTATTTGTTTATGTGTCTAATGATCTATGTTGTCAAAACTCAAATATGGCCGCGTGTTAGTGTTTTGTTTATCCTCGTTTCTTGTTTGATTTGATACAAAATATTCAATTACTCCGCATAGTATTGATACATTATATCAATCTTTTATAGTGTGTTTTTATTAATTTAGTGTAAATGTTGTTAGTTTTTCGTTTTGAGGGACTATTTAAGTCTTGTGTCGGCGGTTGCAACGCAACTATTAGGTAGTTCATGAAACGGCATTTTTCTTTCCCAAAGAACATTAATTTTAGAAACCTGTGGCTGTCCTTCCTGGTGCCAACTATCCTTATCGGTCTTTCTAAAGAGCAACTTCGAAAACTTGTTACTGAAAAACACTTCATAAATATCAATTTGACGAAGAAGGCCAAGATATTTAAACATTCTAATCATCGTCCTGTGAATCAGGTGAGTTTTACTTTTAACACGTTATAGTTAGAGCTAGTGTAATATAAAGTATGAACAGTATAATATAATTATACTTAATCTTTGACTCATTAAGTTTGCCAATGTTTTTTGCTTTTGTATAACAATATTAATCTTAAATGTACTCATTTGTTTCAGACAAAAATACCCCTAGGCCTAAGTGATCACAATTATTACAAAGAGAACTCCAATGAGGATGTAAATGCTTCTGATGAAATGTTGGTCATTGGAAGAGCGGGTATATATTAAGTACTATGGCATATTGACACTCATTCTATATGATATTTTAACATATCAAAAGATACTGAAATTGTTTTATTTTTGTGAAATACCAAGGTTTAGTGGTTTGGAACTTAGCTCAGGAATTGGAGGTTGTGGTTTCGATAACTTCATTGAAACAACAAAAAATTTATGTAACCCTTGTTTGACATTTATGAAAAGATGGTCTTTTCATAAATGTTAAAGAAGTGTTATGGCAGTTTAAGCATATTTGATAGCAGAATAATAATGCAGTTTTATTTAGGGTAATCAACTTATAGTGCTGAAAAACAAAACTAGTTAATCTATTTTTGCCTATTAACTAAAGTTTTTACTAGAAACCCTCCTTGTTTTGTTGTTGTTGTTGGCCGGACTAAGTGACCGGCCAACTTATGTAATGTTTTATCAATCATCTTAAATATTGTGTTATTTATTTACAGAAGTGACTGATCATCTTTTGTGTCGTCAAAGAAATGAAAACAATTGAAATAAGAGCACACTTCAAGTAAGGCAAGTGGCCTTAGAAACAGGAAAACCTGGACTTGTGTGTTACATCACTAGATGGTGGGATTACGACATTAGAGTTTTATTAGGATAATTATTAAAATATTATTAAAAAAATATTCTGTTAAATATTAATATTCTTGCTATATCAATCAGGGCTTATTAGAAATTTAGAAAAAAAATCAATAAATAAATGATAAATGTAACCTGTTTTTATTTTGTATTACTTAATAAAAATAAATTACCTGAACTACAAAAACCTACCTACAAAAATAATCGATACCTTACTAAAGTATCGATAGCTGGACTCGATTATTCAACCACTTATACAATGTGTGTTTGTAGTCTGTGATGTGCTATGGTCTGTGGTGTGCGGTCAAAATGACAGATGCTACAGTGCTGCCAAAACGGAACAACTGGAAACTCGGTAAAATATCACTGTCGTATCTGTTACGTAGTAACTAATACTTAATCTGTGCGCGCAACGTACTGTGCAGGGGTAGGACCTTAGATAAAGAATCCTACACTTCCATACAATGACAAATTTACGTTTTTATCTGCGCTTTTTTTACTTAAAATGCGACATCTGTAATCAACTTCCAAAACAAATAGTTACTATAAAGTGTCACAGATGGTAGCACAGTCGATAATTTTATACAATAATTTATTTCTGAAATTTATTTATTTTAAATATTTATTTCAGTATCTAATTATTTTACTAAACTCGTTTTATAATTAATAAATTAAAAATTTTAAATACCTTACAACTTTAAGTAATAATTACTATAGCAACACAGTGAATTGATTTCCTATCGATTGTCAAATTCCAAGATATTATCTTTGGTCAAATTTTGCGTTTGCGCTTGTTTGTAGTTTTGTTCCTTATTATTTGTGCAGTTCTTTGTGTGAAGTGTGTATTTCCAGAAGATATTGTGTGAGTTGAGCTTTTAGTTCCTCCACTATTTCAGTGCAATCGTTTTTTTGCGACCAGGACGCTACGTTTGTGCTATTTGTTTGCGTTATAAACGCTTGTGATTTGTGTAATACATAATACATTCTATGTTCATTAATGTAAGTGTATAAGTAAACCTGTGAATAAATAAATAAACTGTAAAATAAAAATGGTTTTATTTATGTACCTACCTATCCATTTATTGTGAAATTCAAGGTTTCTGTAAAGTAAAGTATTAAACTTTACTTGTATAGAAGTTGATAAAGTTTGGCTATGATTTGTTAAATGAATATTTTATTAAATATGTAAATTATTTAACAAAGCCAAACTTTATTAACTTGAATACAAGTAAAATATAAGCTGAAACTATACTGCAAATATACTGGTATGTATAATATTTATAGCAGGGGTAGGACACTTCCATACAATGACAAATTTCGTGCTTTTTTTACTTAAAATGCGACATCTGTAATCAACTTCCAAAACAACTCGTCGTTTCAGCCTTTTAGAGTCCACTGCTGAACATAGGCCTCTCCAACACATTTCCAGTGTGTTCGGTCCATTGCCACCTGCATCCAACGTGACCCGGCAGTTTTCACCAGGTCGTCGGTCCATCTGGTAGGTGGCCGTCCCACACTGCGCTTGCCAGTACGTGGCCTCCACTCTAGGATCTTTTTGCCCCATCGACCGTCCAATCTTCGTGCTATGTGGCCGGCCCATTGCCACTTCAGCTGACTGATCCTACGGGCAATGTCAGCAACCTTAGTTCTTCTACGGATCTCCTCATTTCTGATTCGATCACGTAGAGAAATACCGAGCATTGCCCTCTCCATAGCACGCTGAGCGACATTAAGCCTTTTGAAAAGATCCTTCGTGAAGCACCACGTCTCAGAAGCGTAAGTCATCACTGGTAACACACATTGGTTGTATACCTTTGTCTTTAGGCACTGAGGTATTTTAGACGAGAAGACGTTACGTAATTTACCGAACGCTGCCCAGCCGAGCTAGATCCGTCTACTGACCTCTCTCTTAAAGTTGGACCTACCTAATCGGACAGCCTGCCCTAGGTATATATATTCGTCAACAACTTCAAGAGTAGAGCTCCCAACAGTTAGTGCGGTGGGTGCAACATGGACATTGTGCATGATCTTTGTTTTGTCCATGTTCATTTTAAGACCCACTTGTTGAGAAACTCTATTGAGGCCACCGAGCATGCGCCCTAAATCTTCCAGAGATTCTGCCATGACTACTATGTCGTCGGCAAATCGAAGGTGAGTGATGTATTCGCCATTGATGTTGATGCCAAGTCCTTGCCATTCCAGGAGCTTGAAGGAATCCTCCAGAGCAGCGGTAAACAGTTTCGGGGATATGATATCCCCCTGTCTTACTCCTCTCTTTAAAGGGATATCCTTCGTGCAGTGCTCCTGTACTCGGACTGACATGGTGGCGTTATTATACAAACACTTCAACACTTCGATATACCGATAGTCAATACGGCAACGCTGGAGAGATCTAAGGACCGCCCATATTTCGACGGAATCAAAGGCTTTCTCATAGTCCACAAACGCCAAGCATAATGGCCGATTATACTCTTCGGTCTTCTGTATAATCTGCCGCAGCGTATGTATGTGGTCTATGGTACTATAGCCTTTTCGGAAACCGGCTTGTTCGGTAGGCTGAAAGTCATCTAGCCTGCGTTCGAGACGCATCGTAATAACTCTCGAAAACAGCTTGTAGACATGGCTCAGCAGTGTTATGGGTCTATAGTTCTTCAGTAAGGTTTTGTCGCCTTTTTTGAAGAACAGGACCACAACACCCCTGTTCCATGCCTCTGGCGTTTTCCCATCGAGTAAGGAGGAATTGAAGAGCTTCTGAAGGACTTTTAGTACCGGCGTGCCGCCCGCTTTCAGAAGCTCTGTAGTGATTCCATCCTCACCCGGAGCCTTGTTGTTCTTAAGCTGTTTGAGAGCTACCCTAATCTCGTACAGGCTGATGTCCGGGATGTCTTCGGTATAGTGTCGGGTTAGCCTGGCTCTTGGGTCTGCAGCTAAACTAGCAGGTTCAGCTGAGACCGAGGTATACAGCTGTCCATAGAACCTTTCTATCTCCCGTAGTACCTTGGACTTATTTGACGTTACGCGTCCATCTTCGGTCTTCAGCTTTGTCAACTGGCTTTGCCCAATAGATACGTCTCTTGCAAACACTTTGGAGCCTTGGTTCCGCTCTATCGTCTCTTTAATACGCTGGGTATTAAAAGAACGGATATCGTGTCGCAAGGACTTCGTAATCTGTCTATTGAGCTGCCTATATGACTCAGCGTCACTCGAAGTTTGGAGCGTCATTGAACGTCGACTAGCCATGAGGTTCCGGGTTTGGTCGGATAGTTTCTGAGGTCTATTTGTACGGTGGGTCTTGAAAAATTTGGACTCCACCGTATGGACAGTTTCTACCAGCCTGCTATTTATATCGTCCACTGATGCGCAGCTGTCTAGCCATTGGAAGCGATTTGACAGTTCAAGTTGAAAGCTCTCGGGGTTTTGGATATGGGCATTCGACGGTCGGAGCGTAGACTTCATCAGACGCGATCTCTCAAGTTTGACGTTGATATTCAACATGCCTCTGACGATTCGGTGATCACTACCGGTCTTAACCATGTTGATCACAGAGACATCGTTGAATATCTGCCGCTTGGTGCTCATAATGAAGTCAATCTCGTTTCTAGTTACACCGTCGGGACTCAACCAGGTCCATTTCCTCTGCGGCGGCTTTTGGAAGAAAGAATTCATCATGAAGAGTCCTTCCTTCTCCATAAAGTCCGCCAGCATCTGTCCTCTGGGATTCCTCTGCCCAAATCCAAATGGCCCCACTTTCAGCTCATCATCGCTTCTGCAGCCCAGCCTCGCATTGAAATCTCCCATAACAACTGTGAAGTGTGTTTTAGGGCTACGTATGGCCTTACTGACGTCCTCATACGTAGCTTCTACTTCATCGTCTGGATGTGTTGACGATGGGGCGTATACCTGTACAATCTTCAACGAATATCGTTTTGAGATTCTCAGTACAAGGTATGCAACCCTATTTGACACACTCTCGATGGACACAATGTTGTTGATGAGGGATTTGTGGACGATAAACCCAACACCACCTTGGGACTTCTGTTCTCCCTCCCGGTAGTTGAACAAGTGGCCGGACTGTAAGGTTATCGTATCCTCGCCCTCTCTTCGGATCTCCGATAAACCAATAACGTCCCAGTGCAACTTGTTCATCTCCTCTTCCAGCTCTACGAGCTTCTCGTCCAACCTCAAAGTGCGCACGTTGTGTGTTACCAGGGCCAGTTGTCGTTTATAAGGGGGGTGGTAGCCGGATCTCTTCCGGGGATTCTTAGCACCCCCCGCCCCGCCGTTACCGTGGCCGCTACCGTAGCCAGGAATAGCGGGGCCGCCGGGGACTAGGGGCCTGGTCTTCTGGTGCGTAAACATAGGAGGTTAAAAAGCCTACTGGTACCACGCTGGCTAGACGGGTTGGTACAGGGTTTTGTATCGAGTTTTCCTTCTCTCACACTAGTTGTTGTTATGTGTGTGTGCTTCCTTTTTAGTCGCCTCTTACGACTCCCCTAGGATAGTATCGGGGGTGGTGACAATTGTATTCTAATGCCGTCACCACACGGCCAAAACAACTAGTTACTACAAAGTGTCACAGATGGTAGCACAGTCGATAATTTTATACAATATTATTATTAATAATATTTATTTCTGAAATTTATTTATTTTAAATATTTATTTCAGTATCTAATTATTTTACTAAACTCGTTTTATAATTAATAAATTAAAAATTTTAAATACCTTACAACTTTAAGTAATAATTACTATAGCAACACAGTGAATTGATTTCCTATCGATTGTCAAATTCCCTAACAAATATGGCGACTACTCCTTGCGTTTGTAGTTTGTTCCATATTATTTGTGCTGTTCTTTGTGTGACGTGAGTATTTCCAGAAGATATTGTGTGAGTTGAGCTTTTAGTTCCTCCACTATTTCAGTGCAATCGTTTTTTTGCGACCAGGACGCTACGTTTGTGCTATTTGTTTGCGATATAGACGCTTGTGATTTGTGTAGTACATAATACATTCTATGTTCATTAATGTAAGTGTTTATGTAAGCCTGTGAATAAATAAATAAACTGTAAAATAAAAATGGTTTTATTTATGTACCTACCTATCCATTTATTGTGAAATTCAAGGTTTCTGTAAAGTATTAAACTTTACTTGTATAGAAGTTGATAAAGTTTGGCTATGATTTGTTAAATGAATATTTATTATGTAATAATGAATATATGATAATGAATATAAATATGTAAATTATTTAACAAAGCCAAACTTTATCAACTTGAATACAAGTAAAATATAAGCTGAAACTATACTGCAAATATACTATAATATTTATAGCTATACATAGCAAAAGTTTGCGGAAGATGATATCAGATGGCGCTATGTAGCCATCAAATGACATTAGTAGTAGTCAAAAAAACCTGAGAGGGTACCTACTCCATGGGTACTCCTATAACTTAGATAAAGAATCCTCTTCATCTATGGTGTGAGCGTATGTTTCTTCGGGCGTGTTCCTTTAAGCGCTCTTTTTACACTGAACGCTCAGATCATTCATAACGCACATACAGTCGTTTCTTTAGCACAATAATGAAATTTTCGATCTGAACGTTTCAACAAACTTTACTGCTAGTGGAACGACTGACCGATGTCAAAATTTAACATTTCCTTTTTATCTCATAAATTCTATTTATATTTTAAATTAACAATAATAACTACTTATAAAAGAATCTATAATAAATTTGCTCCATCAATAACTTAAAAATAACATCGAGATCAGTGAAATCTAAGTAAACGTCAAAAACAAGATGGGATCATTCTGAGCGTTTTGAACAGTTTTTGACAGCTGACACCTGCTTGTGGAACACGAGTAAGAACAGTTCAAAACGATCATAATGATTCTGTAAAGTGCTAAAGAAACGCGAATCTGAACGAAAAAAACGTTATTTTCGTTTACTATCAGCTCCTTGAACACAGGGTTCATTTATGTAATAATTCTTCTCCTTTTTCTTCTTTACTAATGTCAAAAGGATCTCATCAAAATATCATGGGCCCTGGCTGGCTATTGGCTAAACTAATGGGCCTCACTATTTACGTAGTAACTAATACTTAATCTGTGCTCACTATTCACTTACAAACATAGATTAAGAATACATAGATTTGCTACAATACGTCAATAAAGTGTGTGAACGAGATCACAACATACAAAAACTTTAAGGAAGGAAAAGGAAGGTGACAATATTGCCTGTCTTTGTCAGAGTTCCTGTTTTTGTTTGTTGGGCACAACTCAGTTGTGCCCAACAAATCAGTTGACAGTTCGGTCACAGCTCGTATCTTCCAGGATTTTTAGTGAATAATAGTGATCTATGTGGTGAAAATAAAAATAAATTTAAGTGATACATAATACTAACCCTGCTTTACATGGATATATGTTAAATAATCGGCTGTAAAAGCCGTACTGAGCAAAAAACACGAAATATTTCCTTTCATGCGTAAGTACAATTTTTAGTAACAAATACACCTTGCTTTGATAAAATATCGACAGGTTGTGTTCCGTAGCACACTAATAAGCTATTAATAGGTTATTGTGAATAGAAATAATGAATTAAAATGTTATTTAAAATTACAATAATAAATGTATTATCCAACCAATGTATGTGACAAGGTTAAATTGTCATCCTCGAAACAAATGTCAGGCAGTCCGCCATTTTAAACTACTTTTTGACTTAGTAATGTTAAAGATTTTATGGGGATACCAGCTAGGGTACTCATAATTTACCCTAAAAGTGGGGTCTTTTTAACCGACTTTCAAAAATAGAGGAGGTTTCTCGATTCGACCGTATATATATTATATTTTTAATTTTATTATTAAATCTTAAGCTGTGCAATAGTGAAACTGTTGTTACAGATTTCCAAAGGACTCTTCAACCCGCCAATTATGGATTCGTGCCACAGGCCGACAAAACTAGCAACCAACCAAATATACTCGAGTATGCTCTATACATTTTGAACAAAGTTGTTTTAGAAAAACAGCAAATATGACATATTTAAACCCGTTATCTATTCCTACGCGTCATGTCATCGAGCAGGTTAGTTACTTTTATGGTATTTATTTACGTACTATAAAAGTGATTATTATAATGTTATAAACATATTATATTCAGAGTCTTGTGTAGAGCCTACTGAAATTTACTTACATAAGTTCACTAAAAGTACTATTTTTTTTACTGTAAAATAACGATGGAAATGGAAATCTTGACTACATTTAACGAATGCCTCTACTACTCCTATTTTATATATTATTGCTTTGTTTTAGGAAAGCCGAAGAAATATTTATTGGAAGACGTATAGTGAATATAAGTCGTAAAAGTCACTCCAAAACTTTCCATTCATGAACTCTTGAACTGCGGTGAATAGTCGAATGAGATTATATCTATAAATTGTAGTTGGTATAAGAAATAAATTAAAAATTTAAATGTCCCCGGAAATGCTGGTAAGGGATCCACACTATATACAGGCATGAAAAGGAAAATACCAAATGCTTAAACGAGGAGGAAGAAATTCGTGCATCTACTTTCAATAGCAAACGGTATGAATACAGTTACGGAAATAATCATTTTGAATAACGACCCATAAATGTTGTAATACTTGTAATATACCAATAATTAAAAAAAAATGCAAATATTATAATAAAATCATTTAAATAATGACTATAAGCACATATTAGCTTTAAACACCTTATTTTTTATTTTATATACTTTTTTACATAATATATATACTTTATTAGTGATTTTACATTAATTTAAATATTTTTATATTTGTTAAAATACACGACTGGTTTCGATGAAGTCATCGTCGGTGTAGGTATATATTATAATAAAGTGAAAAAAAGTGCAAGTACATAGTTTGTGTTTTATTACTACATAAAAAGAATGTCCGCCAAGAAATTATAGTACATTCGATAACATAAATAGAGTACCGACATACATAAATTATTATTACGTCCGCGTCTGTGATGAAAATAATTATGATTTATGATGTAAAGATGTTTTTTTAAAACCTTGGGTTTTGTTGTATGATATGTTTTGGGCATATAAAGTAGCAGCCAATGCAACTTTTTATGCGCAAATGGGAACCGTTGGTACATTTACACGTCATAAACGTAACATATTATTTCCTGCTTTATCCGTTCCAAATTTCATAATTTAATGGAATCAAATATATATAAGCTTAGTACAAATAAGTAGGATTGACCATAGATTTACGTAGTAACTAATACTTAATCTGTGATTATTTTAATAAAGGGGATTGACCCTTGTTGTCGATTTTTGTATTAATATAATTTAGATTATTATTTTAATATTGTTACGTGTAATGAATAAATTCTGCAATATTCTTTTGACATTAGATAACAAGAACAAGAAGAAGAATTCGCCATTTGTGTTTGATTTTACGTAGTAACTAATTCTTAATCTGTGGTTTGATTCTCTGTTTGATTTGTCTAATTAATCATTAATTTGTCTTGTGTGGTTGTAAAATGTAAAGACTTAAAAAGTTTAAAATTATTATTGTATTTTGAGATTGGGGTAAGCTCCATTTTAAAAAATGTTAAATGTAACTTATTGCACTTTATGCTTATCACACAATAAAAGAACTATAAACATATTTAAAACAGAAGTGCAATGTGTCTACGAAAACCTCGCAAACATTACGGTACGTAACGTAACTTAATAAAACTTAAAGGTATTTAAAAAATTTTCACGAAATTAGAATTTTGCTATGTATCACCTTCATCCATTCATGCCTTCATTTATTAAGGAAGTAGTTTACAATAGCTATATTACATGGTTTACCCCAATTTTTTGGATACCTTCCTCAAAGACCTTCATCAGTTTATGTTTTCAGATATTATGCACACATTTTTAATCATTTACAGGTTACATATCAAACATGTTGGATGTGTTTCGTTTGCTACCAGAGACTACGACAGTGTTACCTTTTAAAGAAGTTGGCTGTAAAGACTCGCGGTCTCATCAAAAATGTCTGTGAGAATGAGGTACTTCTGTTGAATGCACACTTAACAATATATTATAAGTACTATAGATAACATAATATATTTTATTCTGATTCATTCTGATCATTAAGTGAACAAAAAAGCCATAAACTTGACTATAGACTGTTCAGTGATGCAAAGACATACAATGACTGGGAAAATCAATCAATTCAATTTTGATTACTATTTTTGTTTGGTAGGTACAAAATTAAACAATCTAGCTGTATATCTTTTATCAATTGTAATAAACCTTGTCCCACATTGTTATCCAAACTTTTTACGTGGTTTATATGAAAACTGCAAAATCTCACCCCCCCAAAATTGAATATCCGTAATGTACATTTTATCCCTTTTATCATTTCTAATATACTTCTTCTTCTAATATAATCTATGATTTATATGTTGTATGATATGGTTTCACAAATATCCCCTTCTAACAGCCTTTTATTTTGCGTGGATGGATTATTCCACAGTTGTCGTTGATATTGATATGATCTACGGACATACCTGCATCATCCCATTCTAGATCCACCTGGCCTTCGAGTTCACAGGGAGATCCAAGCACGATTCTATTTATAGTTTGGGAAGACATCTCGTTATTAATCACAGGGTTCCAACACAGCTTCTTCTTCAGATTCACTCATAATTACGAAACTTGTGGGTAGTTCGAAAAAAATATATAGGTACATGAAAAAAACTGTACGTTTCATTTATTCATCTGAAAAGTATTATTAAAGATCACCGAACAGTCTCGCGTCAGTTGTCATTGCGAGAAGACAACTTTTTTGCTTTGTCGTAATTTTTTTTTCTACCCTCGGTTTTTTTTGTGTGGAAACTTTTGGTTATTATGAGTGATATTAGTGAGGAGGAGCCTCCTCCTGGTGTAGATATTACTGATATGAGTGCTAGCGAGGTGCACATAACCCTACAAGTCAAGAAGAGTGTTTTGAGGTTAGGAGTGATGAGTATCGTAGTCAACCAATTAATTTAAAGAGAACAAGGGAAGAATCAAGTACTGTTGAAGATAGTGAAGGTTTTGTCATGGTAACAAGGAAGAAAAAACTTAATTTGAGGCGTTCACCATCACATGAAGATAGAAACTTATCTCAAGTAACGGAGGATGTACCTAGCTTTTATGAGGTTGCAGTTTCTTCTCAAAATACTCTACCAAAACAATTGGCCATTGCAAAACTTCTAAAAATGGAAGATGTACAAGATATTGTGAAGCTTTCTTATAAAAATCCCTACAAAATTTTAATTCGGTTTAAGTCAAGCTGTTCTGCAGAGAAGTTTATAAGTAGTGAAAATAATAAGAAAAGAGATTGGATATGTAGAAAAACAAATGAAGTTGTTTACTCATATGGGATAGTCCGAGATATAGATATTGATATGGAAGAAGAAGAAATAAAGGAAATTTTGGATTGTGAAGTGGTGATAATAGCAGTAAAGCGACTATTAAAGAAGAATGAGAATGGATTAAATCCGAGACCATTAGAATTGCATTCCAAGGGGCCACTCTGCCAACATATGTTAAAGCATATGGTTGCCGTATGAGAGTGGAACCTTTCATTTTCCCTGTAACCCAGTGTTCAAAATGCTGGAGGTACGGCCATGTGAAACATTTTTGTCCGGTTAAAAATCAGTTATGTCCAAAATGTGGTGGTGAACATGTGAACTGCACAACTGATCAGTTTAAATGTGTGAATTGTAGAGGAGCACATATGTCACTTATTAAGAGTGAGTGCCCTACCTTCTTACGTGAAAAGAAAATTCGCTTACATATGGCTCAATACAACACCACATATAAAGTGGCGTTACAATCTATTAATCAAGAAAAGGAAAATAGAGATTTGAATAATAGAGAATGTTATATAATTTCTGAGCAAAATATGACACAGAGAAGTAACAAGAATGCTACTTACGCAGATGTAACAAGAAACCAAGTTGAAGATGACATGGAAATTCAGGAAATTATGGTTAATGAGAGTGATCCATCACCATTTAAATCAAACAGTAGTAATCCAATTAATAAAAAGGTAAGCGGTAAAAAATATAAAAAAAGGATTGAGCCATGTGATCTACAAGATACCTCAAGCACAGATGAAGAAAAATGCAGTGAATCAGATGAAGAAAGTATGTATGTCACAAAGAAAAAGCCGAAGAAGTCAGTATTTTTACAGTTTTTAGACCGGGCTTATGATATATTTAAGTCAGAAAATGATACCGGGACAAAAATTTAAATGATGGTGTCTATTGTCAAAAAAGCAATTATAAAGTACTTTAGAAGGTTTTTGAATGCAAAATCTTTTTTCAATTTGATAACTGGGTCTCATCATGGATCAAGTAAGACCTAATAAGAAACTAGACGGTGTCATGAATATTCTTCAGTGGAATGCAAATAGTTTATCTCCAAAATTACGCACTTTAGAACTCATTCTATGTCAAGAAATAATTCATTTAGCTTTAATTAGTGAAACTTGGCTTTCAAAAGATGACTTTATAAACATTAACAATTACAGTCAGACCCGGTACGCCAAGCGGTGAGTACGCGTGCACGCACTGTAGGTACTGTAGGTATTGATTCGATATACGTTGTGTCAACCTACACCTGTTTATTGCGCGACGTGCTCATCATGGAATGTCAAAAGTGTAAAAAAGTGTTAGCTAAAAAAGGATCACATTTCATTTGTCAAGGACCGTGTCAAGGAACTTTTCATAGGGGGTGTGTAAAAGGATTAATGGCGGATTTGAAGAATGGAAGAAGCCGTATTTATTGCAATAACTGCGAAGACGAGGGATCAGAAGAGGACCAAGAGGAAGATTCATATAATAATTTTACTAAAATACTCAAGGACATACAAACAAAAGTTGCGGCCCTACCGGCATTTAAGAAACAATTAGATACCATCACCCAAAGTTTGAGTATGCTGTCCGATAAATATGATACTTTAATTGCAGAACACGAGCAATCGAAACAAAAAATACTTAAACTAGAGAAAACCTACGCTAGTGTTAGCAACAAATGTGTTTATTTACAAAAACAAAACGTAGCACTCGAACAAAAGGTACACGAATTTGAGCAAGCATCTCGTAAACACAATATCGAGATTGTGGGTACTGAGCAGCTGCCCGGCGAGAATGTCAAGGAGATAGTCGCTAAAATTGGTGATGTTATTGATGTGAGCAGTTCGGACATAGAATGGGTTAGACGTACACGACCACCGAAAGAAAACAGTAAACCTGCATCCATCATCGTGGGCTTCAAGACCGCCGGTACCGGATCAAGGGATGCCTGGCTGGCCCAGCGCCGCAAGCTGACAGACACGACAAGCAATATGATCACCAGTGGCACTGCTAGGAACAGAATATACATAAACGAGGACTTGACTAAGACTACGCGAGCCTTACTGTGGAACACGAAGAAGCAGTTGCATAATATCTTCAAATATATATGGGTTTCTAACGGGAAAGTATTAATTAAGAAGGCTGAAGGTGAAAAAGCGGTATGTGTGCGAGCTGAAAGTGACATATCCGACTTATTAAATAATACGTGAACGTTCTTCAAATACCTATCTAGTGTTTACAGTGTCTATTTTTTTAATTAACATTCAATACTTTAAATAACATAGATTCCATATTGGATAGATCGGTTAATTATGTGTGTGTCGAAAGTTTAAATTATTGGCTGCGCCAAATACACTTTAAAGATTTATGTATACTACATGTTAACATACGCTCTTTAAAGAAACATTTTAGCGAATTCTTAGTTACCCTAGGCGATGATCTAAGTCAACTAGATATCATTGTTATAACAGAACCAAATATTAACTATTCTGTGCTATCTTTTTATAATATCCCAGGCTTTCAAGTTAATGTTTATACGCGTAAAGGAAGGAGTGGGGGCGGCGTTTTGGTGTACACGCGGACGGAGCTGGCCGCGCGTGTGAGCGAGACAGCTGCGTCCGCGAGTGCTGGCGCACGGGCGATGTGCTCGGCGGAGTGCGTTTCCATTACACTTAATATTAATGGGGAACAACTTTATTTAATATCCATTTATAGGCCACCCAAATTTTTCAATCAAAATAAAATCAGAGAGTTTTACGTCGAATTACGTATGCTACTGGATAATTTACCTAAAAACTCAAACGCGGTATTTTGTGGTGATATAAACATTGATTTGTTAAAGTCCCAAGATAACTGTGTAATAGAATATGAAAATATAATGGCCGAATACGGCTTTACAAGATGTATATGTGACGTAACCCGAAGAGAAATAGTTAAGGATAAATTGGTAGAATCATGTTTGGATCACATTTATGTTAGGGCACCTTTGTCATTAATAGATTCCGCAGTAATAAAACATAAGGTATCGGACCACTATTACACTTCGGCTGCTATACAATGGAAACGTACTCCGGCCGGAGATCGCGTCGCTTGCTCGAACGATGTGCCACCGCGGCCCACTGCTCGGCGCGTTTTGAACAATAGACTGGTTAGGGAAAAATTATTGTCAACAAACTTTGACGACTTGATGGAGATAGAATGTCCTATTAGGTTGTATGAGTCATTTACTAACGTTTTTACGAATATTTATAACGAATGTTATAAAATGCAAGTTAATGGTGTAAATAAAAGTAATAGAAATTTAAAAGGATGGATAACTGTGAACTTAAAATTAATGATACAAAAAAGGGATACGTTATTTAATATATGGTGCAATGAGCCAAAAAATATGGTAAATAGGATAAATTATACAAAATACAGAAATAAATGTAGTAAGGCCATCTTGAAGTCTAAAGTGGAATATGATAAAAAAAGTATATTAGACTGTAATAAAAATATTAAAAAAATATGGGACAAGATAAATAGCTTATTAGGTAATGAAAAACAATCTATAGACAAGTTAATACTTACTAATATGGGAGATAATGGTAGTCCGCAAGAGATATGTGATAACTTTGCAACAAACATTTTAAGTGAATGTGCAAGAATGAGAATGGACCCGTGGGGGTGAGGTTTCGATTTGCACCAGGTCGTCACACTCTTGTTACATAAAAGGGTATCAGACAATATTAATTAAATCTGATTCAGGAATCTAAAGGTTGCGTATGGTTCGAGTAACGTCTATCTGTAATGCGAAAGACTTACCGGAATGCTGCCAAGGGCTTCGAATTCTTCTGACCGGCCGGTCTTTTCACTCAGATTAGGTTCACCACGAAGCACACCAGTTCTAGAATTCGCGTACAGGAGGATTCTCTCTCGTGGAGAATAGATACGATAGCACAAGAGAGTAATCGATTCGTTTTCTATAGGTAACAGTTTTAGAGTCTATTAATCTAGTATTGATTGCGTCGCGTGCGCGGGTATTCCTCGACTGCTTCGCGAGTGCGATTTTGCCGCACGCTAATGGCGCGAAATACGGCGCTCGGATTGGTCAATTCGCAACATACAAACGACTCGACCATACGCGCGAAAATTGAAATTGAAATAATTTAAATTTATACGGAATAAATTGTTGCCAGTAAAATGTAATTACTGGTTACGATACATACCGCCCACCAAAATACGAGTAAGTATTTTCTCATCACAAAGAAAATAGAAGAGGTTTGGTGCAAGCTTTAAATCATTACAGGATAAATATACGATAAGAGCAATAATGAACTAGCCTAACGAAAATAATACTAAAGCTAATAGTTACGTTTGAATTATTATAAGGTTAATCTACTTGATTAGGCAAAGGACAAAGCTTAGCTAGTGGCCTCGTAAGAAGAGTGCCATTTGCAAGTCGAACGGTTGCTATGCGTACAATTCCATCTGGACTCCTATGAATTTCATGAACGCGTGCTAAAGGCCAGTGTAATGGAATTGATGAAGTAGATCGTAAAATGACTACAGTCCCTACAGCCAACGGCTTTTCCTTAGTCGTCCATTTTGCTCGTTGCATTAACGAATGCAAATATTCATTTTTCCACCGATTCCAAAAATCGCGTTGGAAACGCTGTATTAATTGCCAACGCCCGAGTCGATTAATGTTAAGTGTAGAATAGTCCTCGTCAGGGACTGACGTTAGCGGTTCGAGAGTTAAAAAGTGTCCAGGAGTCAAGACGGCAAGATCATTCGGATCCGAACTGATAGGGTATAACGGTCGCGAGTTCAGGGCGGCGATTCTCAGTCCTCGAACTTAGTTCCGAATATTAGTATATCCCGCTCGCACGCGCGGTAACTATCATTTGCTTGAGCGGGACAGACCGATAGTAAAAACTAAGTTCGAGGCCTGAGAATTAGGGCCCTGTACGGATTCGATCTGAACAAACAACGTGGTTAACTCCTCGAAAGTTAACGTTTGGGTTCCGACTATGCGGTGTAAGTGTGATTTTACGGCTTTAATTTGTATCTCCCATACTCCTCCGAAGTGAGGTGCGGAAGGTGGATTAAAATGAAATTCGATGTTATGTTTAACAGCAGATTGTTCCATAAAGGTATTTAGTTTATTAGACGCTCCGATAAAATTTGTTCCGCAATCGGAATAAATGGCTGAAACGCGTCCTCGTCTACCAACAAAACGACGAAGAGCTGCTATAAATGCATCAGTGCTTAAGTCCGAAGCAAGTTCGAGGTGAATCGCTTTGGTGGTAAAACATACGAATAAACATAAATAAGAACTGCCTATCTTAGCTCCTCGATGGGGCCCGAGTTTAATACGGAAGGGACCACCATAATCTACTCCTACGATGGAAAACGGTTTGACTTGATTCACGCGTACCGCTGGTAGGTCACTCATATACGGCGAAAGAGATGTCGGATTAGTTCGATAGCATTTCAAACATTGCGCTAAACAATGTCGAATGGCGCGTTTAGGTGAGAGAATCCAGAATTGCTGATTGAGTAAGTATAACAACGTATTAACGCCGGGATGACCGTTTTCGTTATGAAAAGCTTCAATAATCATATAAGTAAAACGAGAGGTTCGCGGCAACATGGCAGGGTGTTTATGTTCAAATTCGAGACCAGAGCGCGATAGCCTGCCGCCCACCCTAAGAACTCCGTGATCATCAAGGAAGGGGCTTAATTTTCGAAACTGTTTTGGAAGTTGAGTTACGGATTTTAACTGTGAAATCTCTTTATCGAAGTGTAAAGACTGAACTCGAATAACGATTTTTAAAAGAGCTTGATGTAGTACGTTTATCACTGGTGATAGTTTTAGTTTTTAAGAAATCAATAAACCGAGTAAAATAGCATAAGATGCGTTGCACCTTTCGAATACACGAATACCTATCAAGCAATTTATCGATAAAATGTGGATTTTCGTTCACGATTAACGTTTGAATTCGCTCTTCCGCATGAACATCACAACCAACATCAGAGATGTCATTAGAACTCGGCCACGTGTCTCTGCTAAAGGCTAACCAAGGAGGACCCGCCCACCATAGCGAGTTGTTAACTAGATCAGCTGGAAGTTGACCTCGAGAAGCGAAGTCGGCTGGATTGTCGCCAGATGGTACGTGATTCCAAACAGCCTCCGGCAAATTATCCTGAATGTGGCTCACTCTGTTTGCGACAAAAGTTTTCCATCTGTACGATTGAGATCGAATCCAAGCTAAAGCTACAGTGGAGTCCGACCAGGCAAAAATGTCAGTGATGGGCAAGTGAGAAAAGTACGTTTCTTTTACGATTTTTAAAATGTCACTGAGTAATACGGCGGCGCATAGTTCCAGACGGGGTAGTGAAACACGTTTCGTGGGCGCAACACGAGATTTAGCCATCACCATGTGAACCTGTGTGATATCACCGTTCACAGATTTTAAATAGATAACGGCTCCATATCCGCTTTCAGAGCTATCTGCGAAGCCATGTAGCTGATAGGCACTTGGCGAGGGCATGGCAACGCAACGAGGGACATGTATCGTTTTAACGAGAGGCAACTGCTGAACAATGCGATCCCACTGTTTGACGATCACCTCGGGAGGTTCATCGTCCCAGGATACGTTTAAAATCCACAATTTTTGAATTATAATTTTCAAAGACAGGGTGAATGGTGAAAGAAAGCCAAGGGGGTCAAAAATGCGAGCGAGTTCACTTAAGATATTGCGACGGGTACACGAACGCTTCTGAGGTGATACTTCGAAAGAAAATGTATCACTTCGTGGGCTCCAAATTAGTCCTAGAATCTTAAGAATGTCCGATTTGTCAATATCGAAAGATACCGCGTCAGTAAGGCAGTGTTCCTTAGGAACATCTGAAAGTAACTCGGGTTTGTTACTTGACCACTTTCGTAATTCCATTCCACCTCGATTCAGCAAATTGATAATTTCAGTTTTTGCTTGACAGGCTAATTGAACGGACGTATTGCCCGTTGCGATGTCATCAACATACGTGTCATCGTTTAATATCGAACGTCCGAGGGGAAAATCTTCCCCTTCATCCTCAGCTAGTTGTTTTAAAACACGACAAGCGAGGAAAGGTGATGACGAGAGTCCGTAGGTGACGGTATTTAAACGATATTCACGAATCGGCTGTGACGAATCAAAACGCCAAAATATTCTTTGAAATTCACGATCGTTTGTATGCAACTGTATCTGACGAAACATTTGACGTATGTCGCAAATAAAGACAACAGGGTGGATACGAAACTTTAAAAGAATTTCCAAAATGCTCCGTTGCAACTTTGAACCGATATGTAAAGTTTCATTTAACGATTTGCCTGTTAAATCCTTAGCCGACGCATCGAATACAACACGTATTTTAGAAGAAACGCTTTCAGGACGAATAACGCAGTGGTGAGGTATGTAATACCTACCTTCCGATAATTCTTGAACAGGTACAAGGCTCATATGACCACTATCGAGATAGTCTTTCATGAACTCCGCATACTGTTCCTTTAATTTAGAATTACGATTAAGTTTATGCTCAAGAGAATAAAAACGGCGAAGAGCGAGTTCACGAGATCCTGGGAAGGAGAGATTATCTTTATCCTCTTTACGAAAAGGTAAGACCACAGTGTATCTTCCAGAATCATCGCGTGAGTGCTGGCGCGAAAAGATATCTTCACATTCGAGTTCATCATGAGTGAGTTGTGAAGATTTCGGTAAGGATTCCAGCTCCCATAGGTTCTTTACCTCACGGTAAAGGTCCTCGTTTGTAACGAGTAATGAAGTGATTTCGTTGCTTTTGTAGCCTACACTACCTAGAAGGATCCAGCCGAACACAGTATTGAGTGCGGAAGGATGAGTAGAGCTTCCATCTACCTTACCAGGTAAAAGAAGGGACGAGAAAAGCTCAGCACCGAGAAGAATGTCGATGGGTCCTGGCTTATGGCAATTAGGATCAGCAAGCTGGAGACCGCGTAGGCTCTGCCAAGATTCTTTGTTAAGTGTTACGTTAGGGACCGGTCCGCATATGCTAGGTATAGTGAGTGCCTCGACGTCAAAGATAACCCTATTATTTAAACCTATCACGAGGTTGACTACGCCTGATGATGATGAACAAGATTTACCGATACCACTTATTGAACGAGTAGAATTTCGAAAATGAAGGCCCAAATTATGTGCGGCCTGCTCGGTTATAAAGTGAGTCTGGCTACCACAGTCGATAAGAGCGCGCAAATTACGGTAGTTGCCCGCCGAGTCTTTCACTGAAACGATCGCTGTTAACAAGAGCACTACAGAGCTGTCACCTAGGCTCGTAAGCGCACGTACAGGAGGATTAGAAACGGATGGCTGAACGTGCCCCTTCTCACGTGACTCCTCTGAGTTATCATGTAAGAGAGTGTGGTGCCTTTGGCGACACGACTGGCATCTAAAAATAGATTGGCAATTGTTAACGCGGTGTGATGATTTAAGGCAGTTGAAACACCAGTTATGCGCTTTCGCATATTCAGTACGGCCAGATATCGGTAAAGCAGAAAATGACTCGCATTTAGTAATATAATGTTCACCAGAGCAGTATCCACACTTTTGCTGGTACGTCGATGGCAGCGATGAAGCGGTAACGCGCGGTTTATCGGATTTCGATAAGAAAACAGACGGACGGTTTTGAGTAGCGATCCGAGTAGCAGCGGATGTACGCGGCTTGCTAATAGTTGAAGCACTAGTGGGCTGATGCTGATGATGAAAATGTGAGTCGTGAACGAGTGCTTCACATTTCGAATATATAAAATCCTTCAAGGCAGTATAACACGGTAACTCACCCGAAGTAGTTGACTGATCAAACTCACAACGTGTCTTCGAGTCGAGTTTCGATAATAATAGATAACATAAAATAAAATCCCACTTGTCGGTTGGCAAATTAATACGATTGAGAATTGTGAGATTTTCATTAAATGTATCAAGCGCACGACGCAATTCAAGCGGCTTAGATAAATTTATATTAATATTCTGCATTTCTTTCCAACACGTAAAAGCAAGCTCCCGCGTATCTCGATAACGCGCAAGGAGCGTCCGATAGGCCTCCACGTAGAATGCGCCTTGAGCGGGATAAATACGGATAAGTCTCAAGGCATCACCGGCTAGAGTGGAAACGAGAAAATGCATTTTTTCTGTGTTGGACAGCGATTTATTTTCATGAATTAACGAATTAAAAATATCAAAATATTCAGGCCACGCCTTAATATTTCCCGAAAATTGAGGAATCTGTATTTTAGGTAATTTAACAGACGGATAACTAATAGGTCGATCGGTGTAATCACTAACTTCTGAATTAATAGTATGTGTTAGTTGGCGATGAATAGCAATAATTTCGTAATATAATTTATCAAACTCCTCACGATAACTATCCTCCATCTCAACATCGTCCGGTTGTAATTGAATAATAATATCCATGTGACACGACTCGAACATATCAAAATGTTTATCTAACGTAGAATAATGCGCAAGAAATAAATCTAAAGATTCCGAAGTATGGATATCTTTCGCTCGCAGCGCCATCTCGTGGGTCGCCTTGACACGGCTGTAAGCAATCGAGCGCTGTTTACGTAAAATCGATACATCCATCGTTTAATCCGGATCGATTATCTTTCTAGATTTAAGTTTAGATAATGAAGCACGAGCTGCCTTACGAGTACGGTACACGGACATTTTTAGTTTATATAATTGTATAAAAGCTAGGTAAGAACGGAGCTTGAAACTTAACGATATACCTAACAAAAAATATATATATTCTTGAACAACCGAAAATCAACCTTAAACGTATAGTGCTTTAAAGTTCAAAATTACAATGTCGTAGGTATGTTTAAACGGCTTCTAGAATATTGATAACGCTGCTAAGATGAATAGAATGTTTCACGCATGGAATTGTACGAAGTTGGCAACTGTTGTAATTAGTCGGGTTATACGTATTACGAGAATATTAAAATTTAACAATATTTTAATACGACGATATTTCGATAGGATTTCAATTTAAATAGTTTTTATACACCAAATTACTCGTAGAAACAATGGTCACTAGTTCAATTTTGCTCGATATCGTATGAAAACAATCAAACTAATTGCGAGAAATATTTCACGAAGTAATATGCAAATATGGCGGTTTTATGAAATGACGCTAACGTTTTCTAAGGGATGAATTTACGAATTAAGTAAGAGAATAACGGGATTTTGGGACTAAGTTCCCTGGTTTCGGCACCAAATAATTATGTGCAAGAATGAGAATGGACCCGTGGGGGTGAGGTTTCGATTTGCACCAGGTCGTCACACTCTTGTTACATAAAAGGGTATCAGACAATATTAATTAAATCTGATTCAGGAATCTAAAGGTTGCGTATGGTTCGAGTAACGTCTATCTGTAATGCGAAAGACTTACCGGAATGCTGCCAAGGGCTTCGAATTCTTCTGACCGGCCGGTCTTTTCACTCAGATTAGGTTCACCACGAAGCACACCAGTTCTAGAATTCGCGTACAGGAGGATTCTCTCTCGTGGAGAATAGATACGATAGCACAAGAGAGTAATCGATTCGTTTTCTATAGGTAACAGTTTTAGAGTCTATTAATCTAGTATTGATTGCGTCGCGTGCGCGGGTATTCCTCGACTGCTTCGCGAGTGCGATTTTGCCGCACGCTAATGGCGCGAAATACGGCGCTCGGATTGGTCAATTCGCAACATACAAACGACTCGACCATACGCGCGAAAATTGAAATTGAAATAATTTAAATTTATACGGAATAAATTGTTGCCAGTAAAATGTAATTACTGGTTACGATACAGTGAAGTTAGTCAAATCAGACATTTATGCTCCGACAAAAAGTTATTGAGGGACAACTACGTTAGCAAATCAGATGTTAGCATGAGATGGCAACCAGTCACTAGTCGAGATGTTAAACGCGTAATTAATAAATTAAGTACTAATAAGTCGCCTGGAAGTGATCTCGTGCGGATGTCGGATATAAAATTAGTTGTTGAAAAAGTCAGCCCTGTAATAGCGAACTTAATAAATCTGTCAGTTAAGCACCATAAGTTTCCGAATAAATTAAAAGAAGCTATCATTCGCCCAATTCATAAAAAAGGTGACCGTAAAGTTTTCTCTAATTACAGACCAATTGCCATCCTATCCAGTATTGATAAAATTATTGAAAAATGTATAGTAAATCAGCTTGGGAATTATTTACAAAAAAATAAAATACTGGACGAATGTCAACATGGGTTTCAGAGGGGAAAGAGTACATATTCATTATTAACTAAATTTACAGATGAAATTAACACACACTTAGAAAATAAACAGTTTATTGTGGCTATTTTTTATGATTTTAAAAAAGCATTCGACACTCTGGATACGGAAACACTTTTGAATGGAATGGGCGAGTGTGGAGTGGGACAGCCCCTGAACCAGTGGTTCCGCGACTATCTCACTTCACGCAGCTTTCGCGTGAAGGTTGGTGATGCGCTCAGCGAGGCGGTGGAGGTAAAGTGCGGAATACCGCAGGGTTCCGGATGTGGGCCTATCTGCTACTTACAATACGTCAACAGCTTATGTAATGTACTACAACACTGCTCGGCATACATGTTTGCGGATGACCTGTGTACGCTGCGCGCCGGCACTGATCTCGCGGATACGTGTCGCCTGGTGCAGCGAGACATAGACGCGGTGGTCAAATGGTCGCATGATAATGGTATTATCTTAAATTCAGACAAAACTAATCTGCTTATTATCCACTCGCCATATCTGCGTCCCACTGAGTCACCACCCTTCATGTATGCACATAGTTTTTCATGCCTACATAATGATTTCGTTTGTTGCAATTGTCCGCCCATTAAAGAAGTAGATTGTGTTACTTACCTCGGTGTTAAAGTTGACAATAATTTTTCATGGTCACATCACATAGACTACATTTGTAATAAGTTGAGATTACTCCTAGGTAAATTTTACCACTTAAGATTTAAAGTTCCTACTACTACATTAAAATTATTATACCATACATTAGTTGAATCAGTTTTGGGTTACGCTCTTGACAGTTACGGATTAACATTTAAAACATACATTGATAAGCTTGAAATACTACAAATTAGATTTCTTAAACTACTAGTAAATAACAAAACGACAGCTAATTGCAAAGGTAATTATCATAAACTATTTAAAATTTGTAGAATTCTTCCGGTCAGTTTAAAACATAAATACCTATTAATAACAAATAACCATGGCAGTCGGGAGAATAGCCCAACATTGGTCAACCATAATCATTGTACCCGGTCGGTGTCTGCGGGTAAATTTGAAGTACCTAAAGTAAATAACTACTTTGGTGATAGAACATTGAAGAAACGGTTACCATATCTATTAAATAGTTTGCCCGGGGATATACGACGGGAACAAGATACAAATGTTTTTAAAAGAAAACTTAAAAAGTATTTTTTAGCTAACCTAATTTAGTATTTAAGTTTTAATTTGGAATGTTGAGACTCGTGATCCCACAGACAAACTATGTAAATAGTTTTGTGGGACTACTGTAAATTTATCTGTAAAACGCTGTTTGTTTAATAAATAAATAATAATAATAATAATAATGTATTTAGAGTTGATCGAAGTGATTCATATGGTGGAGTTTGTGCATTCGTTCATAAATCTGTTAAGTCAAGTCAACAATCCTTTAGAATGTCGAATACAGATATACAAATTTTGATATTAAATATTTACAATGTTCCTGGGCTTAAACATGTCATATCTATTTATTGTCCTGGTCCACCTTCAGGCAATACAAGTCAAGGTGACTGGAATGAAATTTTTCATCTATTTAATTCTGAGACTATCATCGTTGGTGACATGAATGCGCATCACACTTTGTGGTCTGTGAAAAATGATCGAAGAGGTGAACAAATTTATCAAGCAATGTTCGAAAACGATTATGTGTGTCTTAATGATGGTAGTCATACCCGAATTAAAATGGTTAATGATGTGATTCAACGTACATCACCAGATATATCATTTGCTACTGTTGATGTGGCTATTAACTTTAGATGGAAGACAATTAATGAATCACTGGGCAGTGACCATGTTTTTATTAAGATGAAACTAGGTTTTGAGAGGACTAGATTTAACGTGAAAAAGAGAAATTATAAAAAGGCAGAATGGGATAAGTTTAAAGAACAAGTGGAAATAGATATGTTTGACTGGCAATGTGTACAAAGTGTCCAAGAGTGCTATGATTCCTTTATTAATATTATACAAAGTGCTGCAGATAAGTTTATTCCTTGGATCAAGATAAGTCAGGATTTGGACTCTAAATTTAAGCCTAAACCTTTCTGGAATTCCACACTGTCGAAGGCAGTGGCCGAAAGACGACTTGCTTTAGCAAGGGTCAGACGCAATCCTACTCCTGATAACTACTGTTTCTTTAAGGAGAAACTTCGAGAAGCAGACTCTTTAATCAAAAAGGCTCGTGATGATGGATGGTCTGAGTTTTGCTCCAGCATTGACCACGAAACATCTGCTCCAGATATGTGGCGTAAGATGAGATGGTGTAAAGGTGGCGGCCGCAAATATGCTATTGTTGATCCTATAAAAGCCAAAGACTTATTTTACTCTCTTACGCCGGATACAGTAGAGGAACAACAACCCCTTTTAGCTAATAATCAGACTTCTATTTTAGAAACTAATATTACTTTGACAGAGCTTAACAATTGTCTAAAACGGAAGGATACATCTCCAGGTTCAGATAATGTATCTTATTCCATGTTATTTAATTTACCAATGAATGCCAAAAAAGTTCTAGTGGAATTATTCAATCTTATCTTGAGTAGTGGTCAAGTACCACATCAATGGAGAGATATTCTTGTGATCCCTATTCCCAAGCCTGGACGCGATAGCAACTCCATTTCTGCTTTGAGACCCATCTCACTTATGTCATGTCCTTGCAAATTGTTTCATCTTATATTACTTAAAAGAATGGAATGGTACGTTGAACATAGAAATCTATTGCCTGTGTCCACGATTGGTTTTAGGCGCACTAAGTCAAGTCTTGACAATCTTACTGGCTTAATTACTGATATTCAGACAGGTTTTGCTAATAACAAAGCAACAATAGCATGTTTTGTGGACATCACTAATGCTTACAATAATGTTAATGTTTCTGCCCTTTTAATATCCTTAAGCAGAATAGGTATCAGTCATAAGATTTGTATTTATTTATGGAACTTTCTCTCAAATAGAAATTGCACTATGTTAATTAATTTTGGAAATGAATACATCAGTAGACATACCTGCAGAGGATTGGCCCAGGGGGACCCAATGTCACCGTTTTTATTTAATATAGTAACAATGAATATCAGCAATAGTATTGTCAACCTAAATGTATCACAATACGCTGACGATTTTGTTATGTATATGACCTCAGATTATAGGAATTTTGATGTAGCAAATAGAATATTTAATGAAGAGATTTTAGTTTTAACAAATGTATTGGGTGAGATTGGCCTAAGTTTATCTGAAGACAAAAGCAATGTTTGTATATTTAAGAAAACCAGGAAAGACCTAAATGTAACTATTAATATGAATGATTGTGTACTCCAAAATTTAAAAATTGTTAAATATCTAGGAATGTGGCTCGATTCCTCACTGAAATGGAGTGCTCATATTAATAAGACCACGGATAAATGTTACAGTCTTCTCAATGTTTTGAAAGTATTAGCAGGAAGTTCATGGGGTGTTCATCCAAAGCATTTGCGACGACTGTACATTTCTCTTGTCAGAAGTCGTATTGATTATGGTAGCTTTTTGTATGGGAATTCAGTAAAGACACATTTGAATAAACTTAACATTATACAAAACAAAGCATTGAGAATCTGCGGTGGCTTCATACGGAGTACTCCAATTCATGTAATGGAGAGTGAACTGAGTGTTCCACCATTACACATTCGTCGATTTTGGCTTGCATGTAAATATTGGTTGAAGGCTGCTTCATTGTCTAATGAAAATAATAAGAAAGTGGAACGTTTGACACAATTCAGGAATTTTTGGAGAAATAAGAATACGCCTATTTTGATCGAAATTCACAACATGTTTAAAGATAAACCTCTGTATACAAGTTCTAGCCTGGAGATGTTCCATTTGGAAGTATGGTTATCTTATATTAATATTAAAAATATTGTAAGACTTCGAATCGACGGGGTAACCGATGCTAAGCGTAATTTTGATAGTTCAGTGTTGAGATTTCTCACTGTAAAGGATTTGGATGTGACATATCCCGGTTACCACAGGTTGTACACCGATGGATCCAGTAGTGATGGGGGTGTTGGTGCCGCGTTCATTGATGTGCAAAGAAATATATCTTTCAAATTAAAACTCGGTGTAAGCGTTTCTATCATGCGGGCTGAGCTGTTTGCAATATTTGAAGCACTTCAATATGCACAAATTAACGGATTTGACAAAGTAGTCGTTTTAACAGACTCAATGTCCGCACTCCAACACCTTACTAGTTGTGTCTCGGGGGCAAGAGGTGTCCCCATTGCATATGATATTCTTAAAATCTTGAATAATTTTGATGAGGCAGTTCGCGTTAGACTGCAATGGATCCCGTCCCATATCGGTGTGGGAGGCAACGAGATTGCAGATCGACTGGCCAAGGAAGCAATCTGTGATGGCCGGGATATGTCTGCGCATTAACAACCATACTACACAGAGATTTTCCAAATAGCTAAACGAATTTGTATCGATAGGTGGAGAAGTTATTTTAACGATCGCTCAACGTCCAAGGGTATCTGGTACAGGACTCTGAATAGTGAGCTAGGGCTAAGCCCATGGTTCCAGGATGCTAATATTCCCAGAATTAGTTTAGTTGCAGCTATGAGGTTACGATCGGGCCATGTTCCACTCAACAAGTTTAATTATATGATTGGGATAAAGGAGTCACCTCACTGTGATCACTGCGGTGTTACAGAAGACCTAATGCACTTGTTGGTGGAGTGTGGTCGGAATCGTGACCTCAGAAGCCGGATGTTCCCGGAAAATTTGTTTTGGGAACAAATTAATATTATTTTGGCGTCGCCACTATCTAGGGATGCCCGTTTATTAATTAAATTTTATATTTTATCGGTAAAGGAGCGCACTTGAATACATTATACTAGTTTATAATTATATTTTGAATAAAACTATGAGGCTGGCATAGATGCCTAGTGCATCATAAGCCTCGTTAAATAATATATAGATAAAAAAATAAAAAAAAGATCACCGAAAAAGTCATAATCAACACTTTTACAGAGCTAACACTAAAAACCAACGCACCCCTGTTGTTGGTTTGCTCGCTACTGTTTTGGAAATTTCGACCTGAAAATTTAACCTCGCGGTCTTGCGAAGACTTTGGTCGACAGTGGCGAATTAAATAAAGGCTTCGTTCGGCACCTAAACAATGCCCTAAACGTAAACTTACCCCTAGAAAAGTGATTGTTATTCGGTGGTCTAGCGCCGGTGTGGTTCATCACAGCTTCTTACCAAACAGGGTGAGCGTAGTAATGCTAACGAACAAACTGCAGATGTGCACTGTAAAGAACTGAACACAATGATAGAGAAGCTACAGGCATATCTCCAACCAGCATTGATCAATCGCTTGTCTCCGCTGGTCCGGCATGACAAAGCGCGACCTCATACTCCACACAGACGGTCACCAAGTAGCAAGAACCGGGTTTGGAAGCTCTCTTTAATCCGCCCTACTCACCAGACCTCGCGCTTACAGACTGCTACGTTTTCCAGAATTTGGATAATTTTTGGCGATAAAAAAATTAAATCCCGAGAGGCAGTACAAAATGCCTTTGAAGAATTTGCTGCTTCCCGTCCAGCTGATTTAAGAAGGGCAATCAATAAACTGCCACTGCGTTGGCATAATGCATTGATTGCATGTTTGATGGCTTCGATTAATACAAATAAAAAATACATGTTGAAATACAAAATGGCATTTCAAAGGTATTAAAAATTATATAATTAATTAATGCATATTCATAGTGATTGAAAATAACGCGACTAGGTAACATGAATTAATTATATAATTTTTATATCAAATATACTATGCGTTTTCTTTACAAGTTTTTCATTTCATGTTTAAATATATGTACATGTATAATTAATTATTCCAGTCACGTATGATCCTTTAAGATTCTAGCATAAAATAAGATGGATTATATTAGATTTAACATTGGATCAGATTGTATTGGAACAAAGTATATAATACTATGAATTAAAACTTTTTCTTGTAATGAAGTTTATAAGTTAATTTTTTTTTTAAATAAAAAACAAAAGGATCTGGATTTAAACATGTTTTTTTTAGATTGATATGAAGTTTGGCGTATTTGAATCATTGTTAAACTTATCAACTTCCAAAACAAAGATTATTTCCACATTGCCACCAGCTCATTGCCACATCAAAACGGAGCCAGAGGAAAAAACCGAAATTAATTTTAATGATACAGGTAGGTCATACACTATCTAGCTAAATATCAAGCAACGCAATGTATTTTTAATGTTATGCTGTATTTCAAGACTGAAGTTTAAGAGGCTAGTCTCACTATGGTCCAGTAATGATAAACATGTTTAGCCTCAATCTGCAAATAAACTTCGCTGAGCTGAACTTTGGTATTATTATACAACTTTCTTTACAACTTTTTTTATTAACGTCTACACCCACACTGATACGGGCTATTGCTTATGGGAGATTTTATATATGAAGAAGAAGGGCTCCTGTCTGGAGGACTCATTTTTATCCTTCAGACAGGAGCCCTAAAAATACTTATAATACTTATGTATAATTTTTTTATAAGAAATACCTATAAAAATATAAATTGAATTTCAAATGCATTTTCATACTTGACTAAATACTTATGGGTGTTCTAATTTGTTTTTATTTACTTAGAAATTGAAGATAAAGCTGTAGAAACAACAAACCGCTTTGTAGATGATGAACAACCTTCGAGCTCATCATACCCTGATTCAAACGATTTACAAGTTGTTGATTCTGATCATAGTCAGGATTCATTGAAAGTGGAGACAAGTAATACTCGTCACGAGGCGAAGGAGCTGAAGTTGATAATAGAAAAGCTGAGTCCAAGTATTATTGAGAAATATGTTCGAACAAAACACATAGAACAGTTAGAGGGGGAAGGAGAAGCAACTTACACAACTGAACAAATCAAACAAGAGATAGAAGAGGAGGTAGCTGATGAAGGTAAGTCCTACTTATGACCATAATGCAGTAGGCAGCAGCATATAAATAGGCGTACAGCGGATATATTAGGATGTAACAAATACTGTTTAGCTCCTTCCTTTCCTCTGTTATATATGTCTCCAGCCTTATATTTTTAATGAGGTAAATAAGTAAGGTAAGTGTCCATGTGTATCTTCAGCATCCTAAGGCTCTTATAGCTTCAATTAAATATTTCGGGTGGGCTCTCATGATTTAGTATCATTGCTTCGGATACTGTGGGCTTTCGTGGGTAAATCGTGAAAAGAGAACAGAGTATCAATGTCACTCGTTTATTCATAACCACAATTTCTGTATAAATTCATTATTCACTACACTTTATAAATTTACTTTACTTTACTTTACAAGTATTGACACTAACGAAACATGACAGTTTCAAGACGTCTCGACTTGGCGACCAAATGACGAATGAATTCAGTCTCGCCGAGAAAGTCCTGACTCATGTCATAGCGCTATAAACAAGTTGCGCCATTTTGCCATTTGGGGGCGCGCTTCCGTCTCGACTCGTTGTGTCCATATTCATATCCATCGGTCGGTCTATGCGATCATTTTCTACTATGGGAACTATAGTCCGATATCCTTTAGTTTTTAAGTTCAGAGCAAAAAACTGCTTTATTAAATACTTTACACTTTTTGGATTATCAAGCTAAAAATATCTATGGACGCTTCACACCACGTCAATCTGGCCCTGTGCTAAGTATCCGAAGAACTTGTGTTACAGGTACCAGACAACGGAAATATATTTAATACTTTTATACTATACACATATTTAAGATTTTTATTATATTATACACAAATTTAATACACATCCATGACCCAGGAACTTTGATAACTTTTTGTTCCCTCGGCGGGATTCGAACCCGCGACCTTTCGTTCGAGCACCAACGCGCTCAACCAACTGCGCTACGGAGGTCGTCAAAATAGACACAGTTTCATATGTATTTTTTTTATTATTTGTCGACTTAAACACATAACACACGATGAATTAAATAAAAGTCTTACAACTATTCCTATAGCAAAAACAATCAAATTGTAGTGAAAAGAAAAAAATCTAAAACATATCTTAGTGACATTTCATACATTACAATGTGTATTTAAAAACTATAGGTCCCGTACTAGAAAATAATCGCATAGACCGACTCTATGCATCTGCAAAATGTCTCATCCTCATCATCTCCAAAACACCCTGTATATCGGTTTTATTGATTTTTAGGGTTCCGTACGTCAAAAGGACACATATACAGAATACTGTACATAAGGTCATACAGAACGTATACCTCTACTACCGAACGTAACCTCCTCCTTTCTATGAATTCGGATAACGGAACCCTTATAGAATCATTTTGTTGTTGTCAAAACGTCGGATCAGCTAATCTAAACTCTCATTTACAATGACAATAATAATTTTAAATAACTTAATAGTATTTATACCTATTACAGTTATTATGCACAACATTAATTACTTAAAAACACAATTGAGTATAATTTAAAAAAAAAAATACAGTATTCAGAAACATGAAGATGAGAAGAAGACATTTGTATTAAACATAATTTATTAGTAAAATAATAATATAGAAAGCAAATGTTACCATTTGAAAATGGAGCTACCGTAAAAAAAATGTCAATGATAATAGAAATAGATATAATATTTATAAAATTATAAACCAACGGGTTAAAATGATATTACAAAAGTTCATTCCACTGGAATGCATTTGAATGAGACAATGAGGTCTCAGTCAAGCCAAGGATTTTTTTCATTATAAGTACTTAAGTTTCTACAAAAAACTATGAAATTATCAAGATAAATTAAAAAAAATTCATTATTAAGACCCGCCATACCCCAGGGGTCTGTGTTAGGTCCATATTTGTATATCCTATATACAGCCGACTTACCTGTGACCCCTGACGTAACAACGGCAACTTTCGCTGATGACACTGCTATATTAGCAAGTAGCAAAAGCCCAGAGCTGGCTTCTAGAATTTTACAAACTAGTCTCGACAAGATAAGCGACTGGCATGAAAAATATCGTATCAAAGCCAGTGTATCAAAATCAGTACACTTTTGTGGTGCATAATAGCATTAATCTGTGATAAAATAATGTGTTAAAGTGTCTAAAGTTCGTTTGTTCGTATTGGTTTTTACGATTTTTTTAAATTATTAAACGCACTTAATAATGCCAAATTTTAAGTGTATCTCGTGCGCCAAGTTTCTTAGCCTCGCAGACAGCGCCAAATGTTGTAAATGCACAGGAATGTACCATCGCGGATGTGCTAAAAGTTACAACCCCAAAAACGCGGATAAATGGTTATGTCGCACTTGCACACAAACACCACTCCACCAACAAAACACATCCAACTCCAGCACTAGTACCCAACTCACACCTAACGACTTTTTTATTGATTCTAACATGGGCACATCTTCACCGAATCAGTTAGCGGAAGAGATGAATTTACTCAGAGAGGCTATGACCTCGGTATGCGCTGAGATGAAGTCTCTGAGGCAGGAGGTTGTGAAGCTAAACTCGGTCATCAACAATGTCAACAAGCGAATTGATACCGTTGAGCAACGCGTTGCAGCGGTGGAGGAGCAGTTAAACACGCGCGCGTCTGCTCGCGCGCAAGACCCAGCTGTCACTGACATCATACAACAGCTGAAAACCGAGCTCAACGTTCGCGAGCAGCATAGCATATACAACAACATTCAGATTACGGGCTTGCCAGCGACTCAGGGTGAGAATGTCGCAAATACGGTAGGCCTTGTAGCGAAAAAAATTGGCATTGACATCAAAGAGCATGATATAGTCAGTGTCATGCGCAAGGGAATCAAAAGAGCGGTTACGGTGGGTGGAGAGCACCAGAAACACAGACCGATCGTCGTACGGTTAGCGCGGAGAACGGTGCGTGACACCGCAGGCATTTTAGAGGGCCCGCCGCGGCGTATCTACCTTAACGAGCACCTCACGAGGTGCAATCGCGCACTGTTCAGGGCACAGGGCCCGCGAGGAGGGCCGTGCAGCTGGCGGTATGTCTGGACCCGCGGGGGGTTTATCTTTGCGCGACGTGAGCCAGATTCTCAGGTACATAGAATCAAAACTAACCATGACCTAGATCGAATTTTTGGTACTGGTACCATTGGTCAGTCAGAGTAGCGGGCTTCTGTGTATGAAATAATATATGAAATACTGTTATTTCAAATTAAGTCTTTTGTATTTATTGTTAGCAAAATAAATTATTTATTCTTATTATCATTATATCATTCTAGTACTATATTTATGTTATTGTTTTATAATCATCTAAACATCATATCACTATAATAATAATTTAAGTATGTCACAATTCAATTCAATTCTTTATTTCCGGAAATTGGTTACATGGTTGGCCCATAGGGCATGGAAACTCACTCTTACTATCTCACTTTAATATATATACTAAACGCTATAATAAACTATTGAATGCTTTCATATACTTGCTAAATATATATTTCATTAAAAAAACTTAAAATGATTAATTCTAAAAAACAAAAAAATGGTTTTATAAACCCTGGCTCCTTAGGCTCCCGGCATGACGAGTTTCTAGTGGCTGCAGATGCGACCTTATAGCACCTTATAGCTGCGACCTTATAGTACTCAATGAAACGTGGTTACGACCGTATGAGGGGGGCCGCGCACCTCGTGTCCCTGGTTACCGCCTCGTGCATATACCTAGACCCGAGTTCGTGCGCTCTCGCGGCGGTGACGTGGGTTTTTACATTAGAAAAGGTCTGAACGCGCAGATAGTCAAACATAACACAGAACAACCCAACGTCGAACAAATGTGGCTGTCAATAAAAACAAGCGGTAAGCACATCTTTGTAGGTACTGCGTACCGGCCTCCTTGGCTATCAGTTATATGTTTTTACGGATTTACTAACAGTACAACATTTCACTGCGGACACAGAAACCCTGCTCGACCAATACAGTCTGCACAAACGCAGACCTGGGTCTAGTAGTGGTTGACTACATACCTGAATTTAGTGGCCATGCGTTTATCACTTTTAGGATAAATGTACAAAAAACTTTGAAAGATATTAAAAGTACCGATTTCGAATACGTTATGAACACAATAGATTGGCAGCACATAGAAAAACTACCTAGTGTTGACGATATGGTCAATTTATTCAACAATAGCATTACTTGGGCATTTGTTTTGCTGGCTCCTATCAAATCTCTCTATGTTAAGGATCGGCAGTACCCGTGGGTTACATACACCATCAAACAAATGAAGAAGTGTCGGGACGAGGCGCATAAGCGTGCACGTACTACAAAAATAGAATCTCATGTTCGGTTCTATAAGGACCTTAAACGTGAAGTATCGTCCGCACTTATTAGAGAAAAAGCCGCTTATTTTAATATGTACATTAACGCTAATATTAAGTCACCGCAGCTAATGTGGAAGCACATTAAGGAAAATATAAATGCACATAAAACTAAATCTGACTTAATACTTCCTACTCATCTCTTCGACCCTGACCTTATCAATGCCTATTTCTTGGATGTACCGGGCACTAGTTCGGTACCTCAGTCAACACTTGACTATTTTAATAATAACATTTTCAGTAAATCAAAATTTAACTTCTCCATGGTTAATGATAGTAAAATTAAAAAAATTATAAAAACTTTAAGATCTAATGCCGTAGGTGCTGATGGTATAAATCTGGATATGTTGTCCATGGCTTGTCGTATTCAATAAGTGTCATGACTGAAATAATGAATGTTTCTCTGAGAACTGGCATTTTCCCGGAGTCGTGGCACATGGCGATCGTAAAACCACTGCCAAAAAAAGAAAAGGTAACCGAACTAAGTGATCTGAGACCAATTAGCGTACTGCCATATATGTCCAAAATATTAGAAAAGGTAATACATGACCAGATGAGTAGGTACCTTGAAGTTAATCAGGCAATAGCTACAATGCAATCTGGTATCCGCAGCCAACATAGCACAACAACTGCGCTAATCAATGTCGTGGATAATGTCATCTCATCACAAGACTCAGGCGAGGTTATTGGGTAACCAACAGCTTATTAGTAATACATTAACAATACAGTATAGATAGGATGGAAGCCAGTAACAGGTTTCCACTTATAGTAAAATAACTTATAGATATCAATATTAATACAAAAAAAAACGTTTTATTTCCAAATTAAACTTACAAAGTTATTTTCGGAAAGTCAACAAGAAAAACAAGCTACCACCGGTTCAACCCTAACCCGCCGAGAAGAACCGGCGTAAGAAACTCTGACGGGGCCATCTTTTAGCAAAAAGATGGAAAATTGATCTTTTTTAAGAGTATATATTTTTTACAATGTAACTTAATCTATAGTCTACACATATTAATATTATAAAAGTTAGAGTACATATAGTAAATAAATATAAGCAGCCATCATAGTTGGCCACCTTATTCCCAGGGTGTGCAATCATTAACAAAATCAGTTATCTTATAATTTTATTTATCTTAGCTTTAGCACACAAACGTTCTTTAACTACTTTTTTACCCGACTTCGGCGAAGCCAAAAGGAAGGGTAATGATTTTGGCAGTCTATGTATGTATGTATGTATGTATGTATGTTTGTTTGTATGTATTATTATTATTATTATTTATTATTTTATAGTTAATTAAAACGGGTGACCCCAATTACATTAATTAACTTATATCTAAGTACAATTTAAACATACTGACAAATTATAAACTAAGTAATTAGGAACACAGAATACATTTAGATTTAGATTACAATTAACTAACTATAGAAGAAACTCTTTCATACTTTCCCTCACAAAATTTCAAACAAACTTTCTTGACATCCATCCACATATCAGCAAACACATCACATTCGGGGTTGGCAGACAGAAGGGCGCAAAGCACGGCTAGTGCCCGGCACAGTGGGGACTCGGCTCTTGAGACTGAACGACATGCCGGCAGAGCAAATAATTTGGGTCGATGGCTGGGTCGGTACCTCAGATAATTGTCAGGCACGTTAAGGCGGCATAGGAGGGTATGAAGTTCCAGACAATCTATAAAACCACGAAGTACTTTAATTACTATATACATGAGATCCACCCCTCTCCTGACTTCGAGGGAGTGGTATCCCAGAGCACCTAAGAGGTAGCCCGTCGGGTACATGTAAGGATAATATCCATATACTCTTTTGTACAGGTATCTCAGAAAAGCTTTCTGTACTTTTTCGAGGATCAGTATAGACGTATCCGTGTAGGGGCTCCAAACACATGAATCTGTTTCCAGCTTACTGCGTACTAATGCGTTATACAGTAATTTTATAACATTAGGATTCTTAAAATCCTTAACATTACGCAGAACGAACCCTAATCGTTTAAAACTATCTTTGGCTACAGTACAAATATGTTCCCTAAATGTCAGCGTTTTATCAAAATATATACCCAAGTCCTTTATATTGTAGACGCGAGTAATGGGATGTCCATCCAGGGTATAATTGAATATAATAGGACGCAATTTTCGCCCATACGTCATTACGCTACATTTATCCATATTGAACAGCAGGTTGTTCAAAATACTCCAACGTTGCACCGCATCCAAATCTTTTTGTAGAAGTAAACAATCATGAACCGATTTTGTTACCATGATGATCTTCAGGTCATCGGCATACAATAAGCATTTAGCGTATTTAACCTTAGTGGTTAAATCATTTATGAAGATCAGAAATAGGAGGGGGCCCAACACCGAACCCTGACTAACACCGGAGCGGGTACTGTAAGAGGCACTTTCAAAACAGCCGTATCTAACAAATTGCATTCGGTCACGGAGATAGTCTGCAAAAAACCTAACAAAGCTTGGAGAAAACCCAAGAGAGCTCAGCTTACTTAACAGAACATCGTTATCTACTCGGTCAAATGCCTTACAGAAATCGAAATATAAAACGTCAACTTGATATCCGGAGTCTAAAGCCTTAGAAATGATATCGACATGAACCAGAAGATTTGTGCTAACGGAACGACCAGGTCGGAAACCATGCTGGTCATCGGCGAGAAATGTACGGATCCGATTCATTATAATGCTATGGAGGGCCAGCTCAAAAACCTTTGCGACAGTAGGTAAAACTGCTATTGGTCGGTAGTTTTCGACACATAATGTATTGTTCGTTTTAGGGATTGGAATAACCCTAGAAAGCTTCCATTGCCTTGGATATATTCCAGTCTTGAGCGATGTATTGAATAGGTGACATAACGGGACGACAAATACACTTTTGCACGCTTTCAGAATAAATGGAGGTACATTGTCTGGGCCAATCGAGCTTTGTGATTTAAGGTTGTCAATTGCCTTTTCAATATCACCAGGGGTCAAAGACGGAAGAGGTACATTCATTCCCGTAGAACATTCACACAAGCAATCAGGATCAAGTTCTGGCACTGTAGGGAGAAATACACTAGAAAAGTACTGAGCAAACGCTTCCGCACTTTTAACTCCCGAATAGTGGGAACCCTTAAATGATACCGTTGGCTCGAACCCTCCTTTACATTTTAAATTCGATATATGCTGCCAGAATTGCTTGGGATTCTTGAACAACCTGCTCTCAATAGAGGAACAATGTGAGCTATACGCAGCTTGTACTTTCGTTTTTAATTCAGATCGCAAGTTCTTAAATCGAGTGTACGCAATTTCACATCGAGTTCGTTTCCATTTGTTGTGCAGTCGAATCTTTAAGTTAATACTTTTTACAATATCTGCGGTAAACCAAACCGGATAACGTCTATTACCCAAGGACCTATTTTTGTTAGGAACATATCTATCAAAAGCACCATATAGAATGTTATAAAATTTGTCCGTGGCAAAACGTACATGTATATGTATGTTCCCTCGTAGCGCTTAAACTACTGGTCCAATTTTAATAAATAAGGTGTCAATCGATTCGTAGTGATCCCGCGAGTAACATAGGCTATATAATTTTTCGAAAAAATTTGTATTTTCAAAATTATACCTCATAAACTATCTCCAAAAAAAATTAAATTAAGATAATTGTATCGTGTTTGGTATCAAAAGATAGGTCTTGGCAAGCACAACACAAATATGAATTTAAATTTTTAATTATTTATTATATTTTATTGTTAAATTCAAAATGAATGGTTTAAAATGCGGCCGCACAAATAGTACCTAGGAGTTGTTTAGTTACTTACTATGTGTTAATTTAACGTTAGTTTAGTGAAAATATTATGTTGTAGTTCATGTGAAAACAAAAAAAAATTAAATAAAATAAAAGATTAAAAAACTATAACCCGACTTCGCAAAAAAAGGCTCTAAAAAGGCTGAAACAAGAAAGTAATTCAATTTTAAATCCAGATATGCATAGGTACAGATATGGTCAAGGTAGAGCCGTGGTCGTACCCGCTAAACAAATCTATAATATTCGTTTGCTGTTGAAATATACAATCCCAATAGCGGGTACGACCACGGCTCTACCTTGACCATATCTGTACCTATGCATATCTGGATTTCAAATTGAATTACTTTCTTGTTTCAGCCTTTTTAGAGCCTTTTTTTTGCGAAGTCGGGTTATAGTTTTTTAATCTTTTATTTTATTAAATTTATTAATAAAAAAATTTTGAACGTTTTCTGGGATTTTATTTTATAGGCGTATACATTGCCCTTTAAAAGATTTACTTACTTTGCTAAGTCTGATCATAGGTATATCGAGCTTGTGCTTATTTCTAGTGTTCCTACAATGATTGTCACTTTTTGTTTTAAAATTATATAAATTTTTTCTTACATATAATAAATTGTCCAAAATGTATTGAGATGCATGTATTGAGATAAAATTAAAAAAAATACTTAACTAATAGTAGTAAAACATGTACCATATTTTTGATAAATATGAAATTTTATATATGGAAGGTACATTAAAATTGAGGTTAGAGAGGAGCTCAGGGCAGTCAACTTCACCATTGATTATTTGTAGCATGAAGGAGCAGTCAGCAATTCGTCGTCTGTTGATTAGTGGCTGTATATGAAATTTTTTGCATAGATCTATGTAGTTAATTGAGCTGTAATTAATTTTAAGACGGTTACATAGGAATCTCATGAATTTCTTCTGTATTTTTTCAATTCTGTCAACATATTGGTTATAACACGTGTTACATATTTGAGAACAGTATTCCAAGTGACTCCTGACAAAGGTGCAATATAAAATTTTTAATGTTTTCGCTAATTTAAAAGAAGCACTTACTTTCATTATAAAGCCAAGGGCTTTTGAGGCCTTAGCAATGATATGGTCAATGTGAGCATCAAATGCAAGCTTTTCATCATGGTAGACTCCTAGGTCTCGTACAACAGAAATTCTAGGTATTGCCTGACCCTTTAATTGGTATATTGTTGTCATGTATTGGCTCTGTCTAGTAAAATGTATGTTATGTAATCAGTGTTATTGTATTTTTTTAATGTCAGTTTTACATGAAATGTAGTAGTATGTTAGTATGATTTGTTTTTTCTTTTATTTTCTGTTTCACTTATTGTAATCTGTAGTATTTAAGCTTAATTAAAGTCGTGTATGGTTGGAATTGGACTTCAGTATTAATGTAATAATTTGTTCATATATTGTTGGTGTTAAATGTTCTTATTCTGTGGTCTGTAACTGTACATCTTGGCCCGTCTATAAGGCTGCGTTTCCGCTGACGTGGAGCGGGGCGGATAGGAACTTAGTGGTGCCCAAGCAAAGCGGAGCGGAGATTTCGAGCATAGTGATTGGTCAATTCGGGTACCGCAAGCTACTCTCCGTCTCGCTCCGCGTCAGTGGAAACGCAGTTAAACGTCTAAAACGTCTAACGGTTGTCATGGTAACAACATTTCTTACAAATGGAAAACAATAATTATGAAATGCTATAAATACCGTATTTATATCAGCTTAAACTATTTGGATTAATATTTTTGTAAATCCAAATAGTGTAAGCTTATGTAAATACGTTACTTATATTATTTTATAATTTTTATTTTCCATTTGTAAGCAATGTTGTTACCATGACAACCGTTTCATATAGACCAACAACGACAGGAATGATCGAGTCCAAGTTCGAACCCCGCGATACGTATATTTTCTTCTTTTTCCTAATTTTTTGCTTATTTTTTTCAACATTTTATTTCATAATAACCTTTTTATGACAATAACGAACATACTGTAAAAAATTTGCCAAATCAGTCAAGCCGTTGTCGAAGCGCACACGATGTAAGAAATTTTGAAGGTCGTTTTTTACACTTTGGGGTTTTAGTAAGTAACCCTATTTTTGTTGAAAATATAATATAACCTATGTTCAGCGCTAGGTATGTAGCTTTCCAACGGCGAAAGAATTTTTCATATTGGTTCAGTGGTTTCAGAGCCTATTCCCTTCAAACAAACAATCAAATGTTACCTCTTTATAATATTAGTATAGATAATTCATTGCATAGAAAAACTTTAATACAATTTAAATATATTATTAGCAATATCCTGCGAAACAATTATAACCACAACCTGCAAGCAGATGAGTGAGTGTACGCATAGGCATGCGTTTGATGCACCTCCCTCCTCCCACACTACTTATGCGTACACTCACAAGAAAAAAAACATGAAAACACCATCACCACACAAGCAATGATGTTAACACGATCGTGCAAAGTCCCACCATCATGCAGGTTGCAAAACTCGACGCGCGTTTCGCTCCGACCCCGGAGCATGCTCAGGATGTTGACTCTGCGAACAATGTTCGTTAAGTGATGCCGCCCGCCAAACACCGCCTTATATGTCCTACAGCTACTACCCCTACCAACTAGTACCTCCATCAAACAAGTTAATAAGAGGTGACGAAGTAAGGTTAGTTTGGTCATTCAACAATGCAATTCTATTGTTGTTCTTTATTTTAATTATTTCTAACTGTTCCAACACGCTCAGTCGAAAGCCTTTGTCACATTTGTGTAATATCTTATAGGAATGACCATCTGGTATACTATGACTACTATCTAAAAGATGTTTGGCAAAATGTGATTTATCATGATGACCATTTCTATAAGCCGCGATATGTTCTTTATACCGAGTCTCAAAGTTACGTCCAGTCTGACCTACGTATACACTGTCGCATTCAGGACAATCGATTCTGTATACACCTGATTGATACTTTAAATCGATCCGGTCTTTATTATTACATAATTGATATTTAAAAGTATTATTCGTCCTAAATGCTACATGCATATCGTTATTTTTCATTATTTTTGATAAACGTGCAGATACCTCACCCATGTAGGACAAACTGGACTTATATCTAACTACTTCCTTATCAGAGGTCCCTGCGTACAAACACTCATCTGCTTGCAGGTTGTGGTTATAATTGTTTCGCGGGATATTGCTATTGCTATTTAAATTGTATTCTATGGATTTCCGCAAAGTAACGCCTGATTCCATTAACTATTTGAAAAACTTTAAAGCGAAGTAGAAGTAGAGTAGTAGTAAAGTGATAATAGTACTATGCGTTTATGTATTTTTATAACATTCACATCTCTTTATTTAGGTATCGGACGAGGCTACGAAATGGACATCTCAGATAACTGCGAAGAACTAGACCAAATAAGTGATGCACTATCAGAATGTTACAAGGAACCGTTCGGCTGTGATGTGTCTTTGAATACATTTTCACGAAAAGGACAGTTACTAAGACACAGTAGGGTTCATACAGGAGACAAACCATACAGCTGTGATGTGTGTTTGAAGAAGTTTTCACAAAAAGGAAATTTACGAACACACATTCGTATTCATACTGGAGACAAACCATACAGCTGTGATGTGTGTTTGAAGAAGTTTTCAGAAAAAGGAAGTTTACTAAGACACAGTAGGGTTCATAAGGGAGACAAACCATACAGCTGTGATGTGTGTTTGAAGAAGTTTTCACGAAAAGGAATTTTACGAACACACATTCGTATTCATACTGGAGACAAACCATACAGCTGTGATGTGTGTTTGAAGAAGTTTTCACGAAAAGGAATTTTACGAACACACATTCGTATTCATACGGGAGACAAACCATACAGCTGTGATGTGTGTTTGAAGAAGTTTTCACAAAAAGGAAGTTTACGAACACACAGAACATTCATACAGGAGATAAACCATACAGCTGTCATGTGTGTTTGAAGAAGTTTTCAGAAAAAGGAAGTTTAGAAAGACACATTCGTATTCATATGGGTGACAAACCATACAGCTGTGATGTGTGTTTGAAGAAGTTTGCACGAAAAGGAAATTTACGGAACACACATTCGTATTCATTCGGGAGACAAACCATACACTTGTGATGTGTGTTTGAAGAAGTTTTCAGAAAAAGGACATTTACAAAGACACATTAGAGTTCATATGGGAGACAAACCATACAGCTCGGATGTATGTTTAAAGAAGTTTTTATCAAAGTAAAACCCAGTTTCATGAAACAATGTTACATAAATAACGCCTTGTTAAATCACTTGATAAACTCATGAGCTATCGACCGTCCCACCAATCTTGTCAATTCCTGCTGTAGAGGTCCGTTAAATGTATAACAGACTTTAATTTTGTTGTTAAGTTACTTGGATGTAACCGAAGAGCTAATTATCAAATTGAAACGTCTACAAAGTGAGTGCATACGTTTTATATATGGATTGCGCAAATATGACCACATAACCGACGCCCGTAACAAGTTACAATGGCTTCCTATCCGCCTTCGCCGGAATACACACAGTTTAATTACAGTTTTTAAAGTTCTTAACTTATCTTCTTTTCTTTCTTATCTAATTGACCGTTTTTTTACACGACTCCGAGAGGAGAATTCTAGACACCCCTTGGTATATCTTTTACGGTAACTCTTACACCGTTTGAGCTGTCCAGACGTGGAATGCGCTGCCTGTAGTCGTGCAGAAGAGCCTAACTTTGAGCACGTTCAAAACACGGCCGCTCGGAGTGTAGACGGACGCCTGCTCCATTACCTTGGGATCTTCTGCTTCCGGAGTCGCTGCTGCTGGCGAAGTTACTTTTTTTTAAATACCATTTATTGCAGGCTGCATAGGCCCATATTTAAATACCTTAAAGACTAACATACATAATATTTAAAATACTTAAAAACTACACTACTACACTACACGTGTTGTCGGCGACGTGTAGCGCGCTTCATTCCGGAGTCTCCCCCGGAACTTCCGGTAGACCACACCCGTTGGCCAGAACTCCTCCGCCTCAAAGGTCGATAGAAGATGCGGCGGTACTCTCACCACAAAGGAACTGAAGTTGACCTTGTGGCGAGACTCCAAACGCTCAACCCTCAAGGGGAGGGACGTCTTCTTCCGGATGTAGTCCACGACGTCCTTAACCTCCATGGACCAGTGCAGGCGAGACACGTACAGCGGCGTGGAGCGTACTTCACACCGCAGGCGCTGTTTGGGTTGGTTGCGGAACCCTCCTCATCGCACCTCTTGCTCTCGTCCTTGTCAGGTTGCGGTGGCTGAGCCTTGCGGCTTTCTGTAGCCTTGCGGCTCTCTTTCTTTCTCTCTGTCTTCGCCCGCGGGGGAGGTGCGGGGTGAGCGGCGATACTCGCAAAACTTTTTTGCCGAGTTGCTTGGGTACTCGGCGACGGCGCGACCCGGAGGGGAAGGCGGGCGGAGGCGGCGGCGGTTGCTGACGCATCAGATTCTGCTGACACGCAAAACGATGTGTCGGCGCGCGCGCCACCACGACGTGTGTTGACGTAGGCAGTTGAATGATCGGCTGACCCACTTAATGAATTATTGCATTTTAATTGTAATAATTCACTACGTAAGTCACGGATGGTAGATTCCGATGCATCCAATCTACCCCGCATCTCGTCCAGCTCTGCCTTTATACTATTGAAGTTCTTACTGATCCGGCCACTTGCTATTCGCCCCCTCGTCCGGTCGCAGTATCTCGTCCGGTCGCAGAATTCCTCGCTGATCGTTAGTCTTCCAGTCCACCTCCAGTCCTACAGGGCCCCAGATTTTCTCCCAAATAATGCACAAGCCACAGCGAATCTTTACGACACCGAAGGACCAAGAACCACTTTCTACTAATAAAAACTACAGTATTATTACTAGTTACTAGGTTAGTACAGTAATCTACTAGATTACTGTGTATTAATAAATTTCCAAATACAATTAAACTTAAACTCAATACAGCCGAAATAATACATGAAAATTACCTTCAATTTTGGCATAAACATGATATATGAAAATCAAATATAAAATCTTTATAAAAACAGTAAAAGAGGTTTAAACACAAAACCCCAAGTAATATCTCCAAAACCACGGCTCTCTGGCCAAAATATGCCAACACTTTCGTTTACCACCGCGGCTAACCCGTCTGTATCACCTGCTGAGTACACAACGTATGGTCTGTGTAGACCACGGCCTCCGCCAGAATCATACGCCACCCACGCCCTACCTGAGTTGCCTCCACAGAAACCGATTTCGACCGGGCTACAGCTACGTAACGATGAATGGTACGGTCGAATACGGTCGTTAGAATTTTACCCGAATTTCTGTCATACTTTCAACTACCTCAATTATTCACTTACTCTTCAATATTAATTAATACATAGTATAAAACAAAGTCGCTTTCGCTGTATATCTGTCCGTATGTATGCTTAGATCTTTAAAACTACGCAACGGATTTTGATGCGGTTTTTTTAAATAGATAGAGTGATTCTTAAGGAAGGTTTGTATGTATAATACATGCATAATATAGTAGAGAAACACTTATAAATTTAAAGGTTTCTAATGTGATGTCGTAAATTAGCACGTTTTTTTGCGCTTATATTGCAAACACTGGCTGAACCCTACGAGATAGACCAAAATAATGTACTACAGTATTGTTCACCTCAAAAAGTTCAACAAAAAAGTCCGTGATGGTATATGTCTATCTCTTAGGGATAACCCACCATAACCATTTTTATCCTTTACTAAAAATGGTTATTTACGAAGTTATTTTAAACAATACAGCATTAATCCTTATCCAATTAATTATATTATGAAATGAATTGAATTGTGCATTTATTATAGATCAATATGCTTTTTACAGCATGTAATTTAAGCGAATATTACTGAAGATATTACAAATTTAAAATGCAGGGTCGTAGTTGTTTGCGCCGCAGCGGTACCGAACCGCGGCCGGCCGGGGGTCGGGCGGCGCGTGCCTAACTTTTAACGTTGCAGGATTAGACTTTAGCGTTGAGTGTTTTTCACATGGCCAATTATATGTCGCGCTGTCAAGAGTAACGTCTAAGAAAAACATGTTTGTATCGGCTAATGACAAAAAAGCTGTGAACGTTGTGTATAAGGACATTCTGTAGTAGGTATATTTTGCATTACACCCGTGCGAAGCCGGGGTGGGTCGCTAGTAATTATTAATCGTTAATATCATCGCAATAGTTTATCAAGGACGCTACATCCTTTAATTATATTATGTATAATTCATTGCATACAAAAACTTTAAAGCGAAGTAGAAGTAGAGTAGTAGTAAAGAGATAATAGTAATATGCATTATTATATTTTTATAACATTCACACCTTTTTATTTAGGTATCGGACGAGGCTACGAAATGGACATCTCAGATAACTGCGAAGAACTAGACCAAATAAGTGATGCACCATCAGAATGTTACAAGGAACCGTTCCGCTGTGATGTGTCTTTGAATACATTTTCACGAAAAGGACAGTTACTAAGACACAGTAGGGTTCATACGGGGGACAAACTATACAGCTGTGATGTGTGTTTGAAGAAGTTTTCACAAAAAGGAAATTTACGAACACACAGTAGGGTTCATACTGGAGACAAACCATACAGCTGTGATGTGTGTTTGAAGAAGTTTTCACGAAAAGGAAATTTACGAACACACATTCGTATTCATACTGGAGACAAACCATACAGCTGTGATGTGTGTTTGAAGAAGTTTTCAATAAAAGGAAATTTACTAAATCACAGTAGGGTTCATACGGGAGACAAATCATACAGCTGTGATGTGTGTTTGAAGAAGTTTTCAGCAAAAGGAAATTTACAAAGACACATTCGTATTCATACGGGAGACAAACCATACAGCTGTGATGTGTGTTTGAAGAAGTTTTCACTAAAATGTGATTTACGAAGACACATTCGTATTCATGTGGAAGACAAACCATACAGCTGTGATGTGTGTTTGAAGAAGTTTTCACTAAAATGTGATTTACGAAGACACATTCGTATTCATGTGGAAGACAAACCATACACCTGTGATGTGTGTTTGAAGAAGTTTTCACGAAACGGAGATTTACAAAGACACATTCGTATTCATATGGGTGACAAACCATACAGCTGTGATGTGTGTTTGAAGAAGTTTTCACGAAACGGAGATTTACAAAGACACATTCGTATTCATACGGGAGACAAACCATACAGCTGTGATGTGTGTTTGAAGAAGTTTTCACGAAACGGACAGTTACAATATCACAGTAGTGTTCATACGGGAGACAAACCATACAGCTGTGATGTGTGTTTGAAGAAGTTTTCACAAAAACGAGACTTACAAAGACACTTTCGTATTCATACCGGAGATAAACCATACAGCTGTGATGTATGTTTGAAGAAGTTTTCACAAAAAGGAGTTTTACAAAGACACATTCGTATTCATACGGGAGACAAACCATACAGCTGTGATGTGTGTTTGAAGAAGTTTTCACGAAAAGGAGTTTTACAAAGACACATTCGTATTCATATGGGAGACAAACCATACAGCTGTGATGTGTGTTTGAAGAAGTTTGCACAAAAAGGAGATTTACTAAGACACATTCGTATTCATACGGGAGACAAACCATACAGCTGTGATGTGTGTTTAAAGAAGTTTTCACAAAAACGAGACTTACAAAGACACTTTCGTATTCATACCGGAGATAAACCATACAGCTGTGATGTGTGTTTGAAGAAGTTTTCACAAAAAGGAAATTTACGAACACACAGTAGGGTTCATATCGGAGACAAACCATACAGCTGTGATGTGTGTTTGAAGAAGTTTTCACGAAAAGGAGTTTTACAAAGACACATTCGTATTCATATGGGAGACAAACCATACAGCTGTAAAACACAGTAGGGTTCATACGGGAGACAAACCATACAGCTGTGATGTGTGTTTGAAGAAGTTTGCACAAAAAGGAGATTTACTAAGACACATTCGTATTCATACGGGAGACAAACCATACAGCTGTGATGTGTGTTTAAAGAAGTTTTCACTAAAACGAGACTTACAAAGACACTTTCGTATTCATACCGGAGATAAACCATACAGCTGTGATGTATGTTTGAAGAAGTTTTCACAAAAAGGAGTTTTACAAAGACACATTCGTATTCATACGGGAGACAAACCATACAGCTGTGATGTGTGTTTGGAGAAGTTTTCAGAACAGACAAATTTACGAAATCACAGTAGGGTTCATACTGGAGACAAACCATACAGCTGTGATGTGTGTTTGAAGGAGTTTTCATACAAAGGAAGTTTAGAAAGACACATTCGTATTCATATGGGAGACAAACCATACAGCTGTAATGTGTGTTTGAAGGAGTTTTCACAAAAAGGAAGTTTACAAAGACACATTCGTATTCATATCGGAGACAAACCATACAGCTGTAATGTGTGTTTGAAGAAGTTTTCACGAAAAGGACATTTACGAAAACACAGTAGTGTTCATACGGGAGACAACCATTTAGCTGTGATGTGTGGTTAAAGAAGTTTCACAAAAGGGAGATTTACGAAAACAAAGTAGGGTTCGTCGGGAGACAAACCATACAGCTGTGATGTGCTTTTTAAGTAGTTTTCACAAAAAGGAAGTTTAGAAAGACATGTGGGCAACAACTATACAACTAGGATGTATTTTTAAAGAAGATTTATCAAAATAAAACCCAGTTTCACCAAACAATGTTAAATAAATAACGCCTCGTTAATTCACTTGACAGACTCATGAGCTATCGACCATCCCACCACGTACTAATATCTTGTTAATTGACTTATTCCTGCTGTAGAGGTCTGTTAAAATATGTATAACAGACTTTAAATTAGAGGTGGGTTATAACAGGTAAGTAAGTAAGTAAGTAAGTAATTACATTTATTCAACAGTCACATTCACATTACACTACATCACAAAGTATTAACAGTATCATAAACTAAACTTAACATAAACAGACATACATTATGTGGATGGGTAGTGTAACGCAAAAACAGCTGTGGAATTGGAGTCCACTCAGGTATACGATCACGGCATAGTACCTAATACCGATACCGCGATCCCTGGTATTATGTGGATCCAGTTGTCTGGCGTTCGACAGATGCACACCGGCAGAGTTGTACAGAATAATATAGGTATATATAATATTATAATATATAGGTATATTTTTTTTTTTTTTTTTTTTTTTTTAATCTATTTTTTACAGAGGCTTTCAACACTAGGGTGTTGATGTCAGCCTCATAGGTTCAGTCAATGTTCCCTACACAAGGGACAGATCCATAAAACTGTATATTTTGCTTGCCTCTGGGGACAACGGTTCCGAAAGGATACAATTGATCTGCCCATTGTATAGGCAACCCAAGTCTCCTAAAAACTTTGATCTCAACTCTGCAGTTCGAGCACACTCCAGCAATACATGTAAAAGGTCCTCTGGCTTTTGACACTCTTCACAATTAGGTGAAGGCTTAATTCCTACCAAATAATAAAACTTATTTGCTGGAATGTGCCCAGATCGCAACCTAAAGGCTGACACCAATGACTTTCTCGACATGTTACAAGAAATAAACCAAGGCTCCCATACAGGTTTATTTTGGATGGTACTATACCACACTCCCACACCTCTTTTAAGTTCCTCACCAAAATGATATTCCCATTTCTGGAGAGACTTTTTCTTAATTTGAGGACGAAGCTCACTGGCAAAAGGTTTAGAGTAAAGCATGAGACCATCTATTACTGCTTCTTTGGCAAGCACATCGGCAGTTTCGTTTCCAAACAAACCTATATGAGACGGAACCCATTGTAGTTTCACAGAAACATTGCTAGCAACCCGGCGTAATAAATCTAATGCTTCGAAGGCGATTGGAAGCCCACGTTGCTTAGTAACACACTGACTTAAGTGTTGGAGAGCACTTTTCGAATCCGATAATATCACTATACTGTTAATGTTATTTAAATTATTATCGTACAATAGTGATTCTTTTATAGCCACAAGTTCAGCCGTCATTATGTTATTTTCTTTGTTCAATTTAAACTTTTGTGAAACATTCAATTGTGAATCAAAAAAGGCGGCTCCAACACCTTGAGTGCATTTAGAACCATCTGTGTATATTTTATAACAATCAGAATAATAATCAGAAATAACTTGCAAAAAATAATTTTTAAGTTCAAAATCAGATAAGCTCCGTTTCGGGGGCATATCGCCAGCTTTATCTGCAATGAGTTCCTTTACATCAATAGAAGATACCCATGTACTTAATGAATAAGTCTCTAACTTGCCACTTTGATAAACATTAACATCTTTCCATTCCGAACAGATTTGTGCTAGCATAGGATTATTTGTGTTACTAAAATAATTACGAACCAAAGTTAGCTTATTTAAAGAATCTAAAACATGACTGCCTATGACAGACTTAATTTTAAGTAGATATCTACAAGCCAACAAGTAGCGGCGTATATACAAAGGCGGAATGGATAGTTCACTCTGCATAACAAATACCGGAGTGCTTCGTATAAAGGAGCCACATATTCTCAATGCTCTGTTTTGTAAAACATCAAGCTTTTTAAGATGCGTTTTTGCACAACTGCCATATATGAAACTGGCATAGTCTAGACGACTTCTTACCAGGGACACATAAAGACGGCGAATATACTTGGGATGAACCCCCCACGACCTGCCTGATAGAACTTTTAAAATATTCAAACATTTATAGTTTTTAGCACACAATTCATTTATATGAAGACTCCATCTCAAGGACGAGTCCAGCCATAAACCTAGGTATTTAACTTTGTTAACCATGTTAAGTGACAAGCCATTGACTTCAACATTAACATTTAAAATTCTTCTTGATCTGTTAAAAACACAAATATTAGATTTAGGTACAGATAATTGTAAGCCAATAGTATCCAGATAATTAATCATCGCTTTGATAGCTGATTTAAGGCAGTTTGCCGCTTCTACATCATTTCTATTCACAACAGTTTTATACAAAACGAAATCATCGGCATACTGGGAACTACAGACATTATTTATGATCCTGGTAATGCCCATAGTTACAATATTGTATAAAAGCGGAGAGAGAGGATCACCTTGTGCTAATCCTCGATATGTATTTCTAATTATTAAAGATGTATTATGATTATTTGAGTTAATTCTACAACATCGTTTAGAAAGAAAATTGAACAAATATTTACAAATCTTAATACCAACTCCTATCTCATGTAGAATATTAACTAATGCAGTAATATTGACATTGTTATAGGCATTATCAATATCGAGAAAACAGGCAATAGTGGGCTCCCTTCTGGCAAAACCTAATTGAATATTAGACGTAAGCAGGGCTAAATTATCAATACAAGAGTGACCGCGTCTAAAGCCTGTTGATGAGTCGGGAAGGAGGCCCTTGCTTTCAACAAACCACTCCAATCTTTTTAATAAAATCAAATGAAATATCTTACACGGACAAGACATCAATGAAATAGGGCGTAATGAAGAAGCGAGAGTGGGGTCCCTTCCCGGCTTAAGAATAGGGACTATTTGTATGTCTCTCCACTGATCAGGCACGCTACTTGACGTCATTACAAGATTAAATATTTTTAAGAGCATTAATTTAGCATTAAGTGGAAGATAATAAATCATAGTATATGAAATATTATCCATTCCTGGAGAGGTATCTTTCTTCTTTAAACAATTACGAAATTCCGCAAGAGTGATTGGTGTTTCTAATATAGAGAGTTGTCCGTCAACAAAATTTGGCTCTTGTTCAGCGACATAATCGGGGGTCAGCGTATGCAGTAGCTTCATTGCATTATCTGGATCAACACCATCTCGGCGTCCAATGTTGCCCTTAAGCCAGCGCAACTTTCTCCACATAGCAGGTGCTGAAGTTTCTTGGTCAATACTGGAACAAAACTCTCTCCACGACTTAGATTTTTCTTTTCTTATAAGTATTTTGGCTTGAGATACTTTGTTTTTCCAACATAACAAATTACAAGGTGTAGGATTGCGTCTTAACTGGACCAATGCAAGACGCCTTTCAGCAACTGCCTTCGAAAGCTCTTTGTTCCAAAAATGTTTTGGTTTAAAATTTGATGTTGGATCCTCACTGCTTTTAATCCAAGGGATGTGCTTATCAGCCAAATATTTAATTTTATTAGTAAATATATCATATCCTACTTGAACATCACTCACTTCGGCAACATCAAACATTGTTGCTGCTTCTTTAGTGTATTCCGTCCAATTAGCTTGTTTATAATTTCTCTTTTTGATGTATCTATTTGATCGTATAAAGCCACAATTTAATTTTAACACCAAATGGTCACTACCTAGAGATTCATTGGTAACATTCCAGCCCATGTCAATTGCAATGTCAGTGGATGCAAAAGATATATCAGGAGAGGATTTCTGAATATTTCCATTAACCCACTTGACTCTAGTAGGTGAACCATCATTGAGGCATATGAAATCATTATCAAACATAGCCTTATAAACAGTCTCACCTCTTCTATCAGATTTACACGACCATAGAGTGTGATGCGCATTAAAATCTCCGATAATAAGACATCCAGATTTAAAAGTATTAAAGATTAAATCCCAATCCTGTTGACTTGTGCAAATGGAGGGAGGGCAATATATAGCAATCACATGCTTTAGTGTAGGCACATTAAATATTTCTATATTAATAATCTGAATATCAGAGTTTGAAATATTAATAATTCGTTCTGAATATTTAATAGATCTATGTATGATAGCGCACAAGCCACCATATGAATCTTCTCTGTCTGCTCTTACTATGTTATAGCCCGAAAACTTCAATGAAATGTGGGGAGAAAGCCATGTTTCACTCACAAAAGCCATATGTATTTTATCTTGTAAAATTAAAAGTTCAAAATTGCTAGCTTTATGTTTTAAACTATTAGCATTCCATTGAAAAATATTGATATGACTGTGCAAATTATTATTATTACTGGCCATTATTGTTTCTTCCCATGAACTTAAGCAACGTCTCGAAATTCAAATATTCTTGTAATAAAACTACTACTTCAGACCAGAAAAACTCCATTAACATTTTGAACTTATCTTCGAAACTTCCTTCTGAGACAAATGCTTCTTTTATTTTATCCAAAACCCTTTGAAACCACTTTTTCCGTTCTTTACTATGGCTGTTGTTACAGCTTTTCACAACAGGGATCTCCGTTCTGGATATATCCAAATTGAGAAATACTTCCTCTTCATTATGTTTTGATATTACACTTCTTTTCTTTGCTTTATTCTTTGACTTCTTATTAACTTCAATATGAGATGTTGACAGTTGCTTTGTAGTAGGAGAAACACATTCGTCTAGTTCCATATTATCATCTTCACTGTCTGAAACATCATTATTATTCCCAGAACCACCAACACATATATCTCTGTAAGTAGGAGACGAAGCAGCGCCGGATCTAACATAAGAAGTGCTAGGGATAGCAATTGGTTCATCTGTTCTAGATGAGCTCATTTTTTGTGTCTCTTCTTTCATCTTATTTAAAGCCAATTTATAAGAGCAATTATTACTTCCCATATATAAACGGATATCTCTCTCCCTTTTAAAAGCTGGACATACCGATTTCATTAATGATAGATGGTCGCCTTTGCAGTTAACGCACTTATAATTTTTCGTTTCACAATTTTCGTGTTTTTCACCACATTTAGGACAAATGGGAGTCTTGGACGGACAAACGTGACTGACATGACCGTATCGCCAGCATTTAGAGCATTGCGTTACAGGATACATGTATGAATCTATAGCCATACGACAACCATAAGCCTTTATAAATCCTGGAAGATTTGACCCTTCAAATCCTATGCGAACTGTTTCAGATTTTATCCATTTACCATTTAAATCTTTTCGCAACAGCCGTTTAACAGATAATATTTTAGTATCACATTCAAAAATTTCTTTCAATTCCTTATCTTCAATATCAATATCAATATCTCTGACTACACCATAAAAATAATGCATTTCATTAGTATTTCTACAAGTCCACTCATGATCATTTATAATTTTACTATCCAAAAAATTGCTTGCGTCTTGATTACATTTAAACTTTATCAAAAGTTTAAAAGGATTCATATACTTGATAGTTTCTATTCCCTGAACATTGTATTTTGCCAAAAGCTTTGCAAATGCCAACTGCTTCGGTAGGATAATAGTTTTGGAGGTTACAGAAACTTCAAAATTGTTACTAAAATCTCCCGGTGGATTAGGAGATACAGATGGGGGGGTGTTTTGCAGGTTTCGTCGTTTGTTTCTATTGACGAGCGTAAAACCATCATCAGTTAAAGGATCTTGGGAATCCCCTTCTAACTGCCTTTTATTGCGTGGCTGGATTATTCGACAGTCGTCGTCGATATTGATATGATCTACGGACATACCTGCATCATCCCATTCTAGATCTACCTGGCCTTCGAGTTCACCGGGAGATCCAAGCACGATTCTATTTATAGTTTGGGAAGACATCTCGTCATTAAACACGGGTTCCAACACAGCTTCTTCTTCAGATTCACTCATAATCACAAAACTTGTGGGTAGTTCGAAAAAAATATATACGTGAAAAAAACGAAAATATTCACTATTATACACTATTAATCTAAAAAGTATTATTAAAGATCACCAAAAAAGTCATAATTAACCAAAAAATAATATTTAAACAATAAACGCACTAAGATTTTAACTTAAACTTGCGTCACAGATACTGTAACTAAAGCGCGTCCAAGCGTGTCGGACGCAACCGCCATACTGATATAGGTATACAATATAAAATTAAATACATAATTATTTTTTTACATGCCCATATGTATATAGTATAAGATAATAAATAGTAAAACAATAATAGTAATATGAAAAAAATAAAACAAAAAGTATTACATAATATTATATAGGTAAATAGTTTGAGCCACACCGGAGCGCACGACCTTGTTCAGTCAGTAATAGCGGCGGCCGACGAGTAGCTTGAGATAATATAACCACAAACAGGTATCAAAGAGGCAGAGGCGCGCACCGCACATCACGCGGGGACACCGCGCAGAGCAGAGCTCACAGAGGCTAATAGAATTAAATAATAAGAAAATAGATTATATACACGAACATAATTATTATAGCCGTCATCTTTTTTTGCTTTGGAAGTTTGTTAGTAACCTAGTTTATGAGATGGTGACTTGGCGAGCCCTACTGGAACGGACGACGCATACCTACCTAACAATAAAGTGACTATATTATTAATTTAGTTTATATAATGAACAGGTCAAACTCGATACCTGTTATTATACTGGGTGACCGGTAAAAGGGCTGTTTCCTTTTGATATGTAAAAATACATCACTTTTGCAGCCTAAGAAGCTATATCGTTACCTATCCAAAAGCTAATGGTTACAAAGATATTCAAGATCTTGTATTTTTTCTAAAAATACCCGATTTTAAAGGAAAAATTGTAATAAAAAAGAATCTACCCCTTTAATTTCTCAATCTTTAACATAATTTCACTTACACACAAAAAAGGAATAAAGTGCTGACCATCGAAGGGGTCTACCCTGTTGTCAAATTACCTAAAGGTAACCCCTAAGGTTTCAGAAGTGTCTAGATCCATACTCTGGTTTTGTTATTAACAATTTGTCGTTCGAGCCGATTGTCTTATTTATACATGTGAAAGCATTTGTTACTGTCACTTGTTTCTTGATTTGGCATGCTTTTTCTGTCCAAGCTGATATAGCTTTCGGTTTATCTATTGCGTGGATTGTACTTGTTACTTGTAATTAATAATAACAAGCTATATTGTTTAGATAACCCGAATAGTTTTGCAATTACTTCTTCTTCTTTTTCAAAAATGGCTCCATCACACTCTGACATTGGCGACTCACTAAGAGTCGCCAATGTCAGAGTGTATTGACGAACTCTGCTTTAAGAGAAGGTTAATGGAAAAACAAGAGTACGGTAGAATGGTGAAAGATAGTTGAAAATTTTATAATCTGGAACAAACACAAACATTTAGGGTTAGTACCAAATACCTTACAGTTTAATTTTATTAGTGAGTATATTTATACTAATATTATAAAGAGGTAACATTTGTTTGTTTGTTTGTTTGTTTGAATGGAATAGGCTCTGAAACCACTGAACCAATATGAAAAATTCTTTCGCCGATGGAAAGCTACATTCCTAGCACTGAACATAGGCTATATAAAATTTTTAACAAAAATAGGGTTCCTTACTAAAACCCCAAAGTGTAAAAAACGACCTTCAAAATTTCTTATATCGTGTGCGCTTCGACAACGGCTTCACCGATTTCGCTATGTTGTTACCATGACAACCGTTAGGCGTTTTAGACGTTAAACTGCGTTTCCACTGACGCGGAGCGAGACGGAGAGGAGCTTGCGGTACCCGAATTGACCAATCACTATGCTCGAAATCTTCGCTCCGCTCTGCTTGGGCACTACTAAGTTCCTATCCGCCCCGCTCCGCGTCAGTAGAAACGCAGGCTTATAAACGGGCCAATATCGGGGAGGTTTTTCAAATGTGTAGTTAAACAGACCACAGAATAAGAACATTTAACACCAACAATATATGAACAAATTACATTAATACTGAAGTCCAATTCCAACCATTTTTTTTTTTTTTTTGATGTCGCAAGGGAAATACATTACGCATCCCTCAGGGAAGGTCCCCCAGGGGTATGTGGCACTCCCGGCTCAATACGGCCGATTTACCCACTAAAACCAATTGCGGATTGCCATCAGCCGTTAAGAGAGGAGTGCCCTGGATCTTTCAACACACAGGCCACGCCCCCCCCCGACCGGCCGGTCTACCTCATAAGGGACCGGACTTCCATCAAATTAAGAGAGCTCTCCGGCAAACTGGAGCGCTCCCCTCGGCGCCGAGACTAACTAAGCCGGGGAGGTTACCCATCCCTCTCCCGGAGCCCCGTACTAGACATGAGATGGAAGGGCCGCAAAGCGACGCCTCCGCACCCCCGTCCTACGCCGGCGAAGCGGAACAGAGGATGGATCCATCTCTCTGTCCCGCTCCGAGGCCTCCTTCTGCGAAATGACGTATTCGCAGAAGGAGGCCGCCGCCTGCCAGGCCTCATCGCTCTCGAGCATGCAACGCACCATGTTCGAAAGCGAGAGGTCCCGCCCAATCACTGCCATAAGATCATGGCGCTGCACGGCCCAACGATCGCACACCTCAAGGGTATGCTGGGCCGTGTCCTCCGCAGCGCCACACTCATGGCAGGCTGGCGTAGGCTCCCTCCTGGCAACCTTAAACAAATACGCACCGAAGCAACCATGTCCAGTGAGTACCTGTGTAAGGCGGAAGGTGAGGGGTTTCTTCGTGCGGCGCATCCACGCCGCAAGGACTGGGCGCAGTGGCGTGACCGTATGTTTGCCATACGGCGACTGCACCAGAACCTCACCCCACCTCCGTAGCAGCCATTGCTGCCCTAGCCTCCGCAATCGCGAGAGCTCCTCCCAAGTTAGTGCTTCGCCTTGCAACCTCTTCTCTGACCGGAAGAGGTGCACTTCTGCGAGCACTGACGCCTCGAGCTCCCACGGCGGATCTCCAGCCAGGGCAGTCACCCAGGAGACTGTACGATAGCCCCTGATTACCCTCACTGCTATGACCCGCTGCGCTTTTCGCAGCTGGGCCTTATTCCTAACAGTAAGGGAATCCACCCATATGGGGGCCCCGTACATGGCCATACTCTTACAAACACCAGAGTATAGCCGCCTGCAGGCTTCGCTAGGTCCTCTTATATTCGGAAGAAGTCGACCCAGCGCTGATGCCACCCTTATGACCTTCGGTCCTAACTGCTGAAAATGCGGACCGAAGGTCCACCTCCCGTCTAAGGTGAGCCCGAGATATTTCAACGTGGGGCTCACCCTGACTTCCGTCTCTCCGATGAGAAGCCGTGCACCCGGTGGGGGTCCTTTCCTCCCTGGTCCGCGGAAGAGCAGGGCTTCGGTCTTCTCTAAACGTACCCGAAGCCCCAACCGCTCTATGCGACTGACTAGGAGCGACACAGCCAGTCGCGCAGCCTCCTGATATGTTCGACCCCGGGATGTTGCTAAGGTATCATCCGCATAGCAGATGATACTCATTCCAGGGGGAAGGCTGCACCGCAGGACCCAGTCGTAGCCCACGTCCCAAAGGTTCGGACCCAGAACCGAACCCTGGGGGACTCCACATACGACTTGTCGCCTCACTAGGGACCCCGACCGGTCCTCGAGCACAACTTCTCTATCGGAGAGATACCCGTCCAATATCCTCCCGAGATACGGAGGCACCTGAAAGTAATTGAGTGCATCCCGTATTGCGCTGTGGGGAAGGCTATTGAATGCGTTGGCTATGTCCAACGACACCGCCACCACCACCTCCCTCCCGCGTTCCGCTTCATCCGTCACTGATCTAAGGCGCCTAAGCGCGTCAATGGTCGACCGACCGGCCCGAAACCCGAACTGCGTATCTTCCAGTCCGGGACCTTGGCCCTCCTCCAAATGCTGAACAAGGCGGGAGGCCAAAATGCGTTCAAACGCCTTGCCCACCTCATTCAGCAGTACTGTCGGACGCACCGCTGACGCGCAGTCTGGTGGCCGCCCGCCCTTTGGTAACAGGACGAGCCGACCCTCCTTCCATGCCTTCGGAAACTGACCACACTGTAAGCAGCGATGGAACAGCTCCCGAAAACCATCCTCGAGATGCACGAGAGCTATAGAGAGAACCCTCCCGTGCACCCCGTCCGGACCAGGCGCCTTTCTCCCACTCTTGAGGCGGGACAGTACCGTCTCCATTTCTAGATCAGTGACAGGTGGCGGAACACCCTCCTCCATTGAAACCGGGGTCGGTTGGGCCAAGTTTGGCGGAATGAAGCCTGCCGGGGGGTCTGGGAACAACACCTCCACAATATTCCCCAGCAGGTCAGGCTGGAGCGTTTCCGTCAAAGGGGCCGACTGGGCGCGCAGTTTGTCTCGCGCCCTTTTGTAGGGTCGGCCCAGGGGTCGTTGTTGATCCCCTCCACCAGCTCCAGCCACGCTCGTTCCTTGGCCCTACTGATAGCCAACTGCAAGGACCGTCTACATTCCCTATAGACCCCAAGCAGCCGGTTATCGCGTTCCTCATCTTGGGGGCGGCGCCGCCTGCTACGAACAAAGGCACGTCGCGCCGAATCGCAGGCAGCACGAAGGTCAGTCAGTTCCGCCGACCACCAATAAACCGCCCGACGAGGTTGAGGAGGACCCCGAATCCTAGGCATGGCTGCCTGGCAAATATTCTTCAACACGTTGCCGAGACAGCCTGCCATTTCCTCTACCCCCAGACCCTCGAAGGACGGGAGACTCCAGCGGCCGACTATGGCTGCCTCCTCTGCCAGTTGCTGGTCGAGCTTTGTGAGCGACCAACGCGGGAATCTGCTACGCCCCCCTTGCGACGACGCCAAACTCAATGTAGAGGCTGGAAACATCTCGAACACTATATAGCGGTGGTCCGAGAGTGTCTCCACCTCCGCTTCCACCCTCCACCTTTTGACGCGGCGTGCTGCAACGGAAGTGGCAAAAGTGAGATCCACCACTGAAGATCCCGTATGCCGCACGCACGTAGGGACTGCCCCTACATTCAGGAGGGACAGTCTAGCGGCTAGTGCCCACTCTTCCACCTCCCTTCCCTTCGGGTTTGTGATCGGAGAACCCCACGCCGAGGACTTGGCGTTGAAGTCCCCTGCCACGATAACAGGGAGGGGAGCTAGCCGTCTTACTATTGGCCCCAGGACATCGAGGAACTGTTCCAGGGCCTCTAAATTACGATTCGGGGAGAAGTAAACTCCGATCACAGCTACTTCCCCCCAAACTGCCACTACGTATCCGCTCCCCTTCATTCTAGGTATGAGGGGAGGACCTGCACCTGGTTTTGTTACCAGCGCAACGGAGCCCGGGGCGTCCCCTACCCAATGTGGCAGGGGAGGCACGTAGTAGGGCTCCGACACAATTGCGAGGCCAGCGCCTAACTCCGCCATGGACTGCAGTAAGAGATCCTGAGCCGCAGCGGAGTGATTGATATTGGCCTGAAGGAAACTGAGATGTCCTGGCATTATTCGGATATCTCAGCCTCTGGCACCACCGAGCCTCCCCCTGATAGACGTGGGGGGAAGGAAAATTCTCCACGAGTGGATGGGGGCTTGCAAGATCTGCCCCCCATCACATGGTCTGCCTTCAAACCGGCATCGCTGCACACCGCACACTTTATTTCGGCTGTGCAACCATGTGCCTTGTGCCCTGGCTGCGCGCAGCGATAGCAGAGGTCGCGGCGATCCTTCTTTGAAGGACATAGGGTAGCAGTATGCCCCAAACCCTGGCACTTAAAGCAGTGCATGGCCCTGGCTCCTTCATGACGCAGCTGGACTCTGCTCCATCCTACTACCAAATGGCCCAACCGCAACAACTTTTTTGCTGCTGTTATGGGGCACGACATACTAAACTCTCTCTCTCTCCACTCTTACTCCACGTAAAACTTGTCTGTTTTATCTAACCTCTAAACTACAACTGTAAATATTTTCTTAACTAGTGGTTGCTGAGTAGAGGGGAGGGTAGGGGGATATCCCCTGACCGCCGTCTCCACCTTTCTCCCCTGTTTTACTCTTGGAAATATCCCGGAAACACAGACATAACCTCAAAACTTCAACCATAAATATCTTCCAAACTAGTAGTGTCCTAAAGGTGGGTGTGGTAGGAGGGGGTTCTCCCCCTCCCCTCCCCCTCCCGCCACCCCCCAATTTAGGGGGATTTATACTAAAATTTTACCAATTAATTAAAGGCTATAGAAATAATAATAAAAAATAAAATATAAACACGATGTATGATCTGTATATTATATAAAATAAAAAAATAAATAAAAAAAATAATTGTAAATGATAAAATAATTGATGCCTATTTTTTTGGTTATGTCTTTATTGAACATTGTGTAAGTAGTACTTCAGAGAGCGAAGTACATGTCAGTATGGCCGTGTCAGATTTGATTATTAATATGGCAATTTGTAAAATATTTAAATTGTAACTAACTATGAATTTATTATTTTGTGAATAATTAAACACAAATAATTATGTCATTCTTAACAAAGTAGTTTTTAAGTCACTTTGACATTTATGTCAGTGTTAATATTATTTCCGGTTCTAGAATTTGATAATTTGAGATGTTTAGTAAAAATGTAATTATTAAGGTTAAATTCTGAAATAATGTGAAAATAATTGAACATTCATTGTAAACATTTTTGTATGTCAATTTCAGTATTTCATAATATTGTAAATTATTCTACGTACTTCCGCTTTAAAATAATATTGTCATTGTGTTATATCTTCCGGTGTAAATGGCGCCAAATTATACTTATAAAATAATGTATCCGCTATATTGGCTTCAGTTCTGAACCAGATATTAAGTGAACAAATTTAAGATAAGTACCATATTTTCTGAAAGCCTCTATATTATGTTGTAGCTAAGTAATATTATTATGTCTCGTTTTATTATAGTGTTTTAGTACTAAATAATTTATTAATATTTAATACTTGGAAATATATTTTGATGATAAATTATTGGTATATTGTAAACATAGTCTAATTTGCTAAAGTATCATGTGATTGGTACTTTTAAATAAAAAGTAAATTACCAGGTTGTTAAATACATTTTATTTTATTCCATAGTTTATTAATTTATTGTTTAAATTTTATTCCTAGTACAGTAAAAATATTACAAAGCTGTTTAAGATATTTTGGTTACTTCCATTTACATTTATTTATTGATAAAAGGAAGTGTAGTATATAAAATGGTGTGTTGCTAATTGTCTTAATTTCTTGTAATTAAAATATAAGTAGTGTGATACGATAAAACTTATAAATGCATTGGTTTAGCGTTTTACTTTGAATTTTGATTTTAATAAATCTACACTTTAATATATTTTTACAGTTAACTTTTGGCCATTCTACTTTATCATATTTTAGCTTTCTTTAATTTTATTATATTTTCATTCCCCTTTTGACAAGTTCATATCGCTCATTGATTGCAAAACAGCCGCAAAGCCGAAACATAATTTTTAGCAGGAGAGCCAAAACAAAATTTGTAAAATGTTTTTTTGAAAAAAAAAAGTTTTTATGTTTAAAGTTTAAACAATATGATGTTAATATATCATTGTTTTTCTTATTTATTATTCTATTTTTTTTAATAATAACCACTATGATAGCACTATCCTAACCTGATAAAACAACAAAAGCCCTTTTTGCATTAAAAATATGAACCAATGTTAGGGATAATTATTCCAAACATTTTAACAAATGTTGAAAAGAAATGTGCTTTATTTGAAACATGTTGTCCCGTAGGTTTGCTCGTTGTTCCAGACGAGTGAAGATTACGCTTTTTGAAGCATACTGTCACTCTCTGTACACGTGCAGTCTGTGGGTCAATTATACTCAAACTACGTACAGAGCTCTGCGCACCCAATATAATAATGCCTTCAGGGCGCTGCTGGGGCTCCCACGACACTGTAGTGCTTCGGGGATGCTAGCTTCAAACGATGTTGATAGCTTCTCAGCCATAATCGGAAAACGTGTGGCATCCCTGTTACAACGTGTGCGTGGCAGCACCAACAGCCTCCTGAGGACAGTCGCGGAGAGGTTGGACGTGGACAGCGCTATCATGCAGCACTGGACTCGTCTCCACCGTGACAAAGATACTAATATCACGTATAATAGTTATATGTATTATACGTGATATTAGTAACTTAAACTAATATAGTCTTAAGCACTTAAAATAGAACGTAAATACTAATATAGTTCTTAAGAAATTTGTTACTAACACTATGGGCACCTAGAAGGAATTAAATGTATTTTATTTTATTTTATTTTTATTTAGTGATCATAAGGAAAAAACAATCAATTTGCAGTAAATATAAGAAACACAAACTATTCAAACCAGCGCCACATAATTAGACACTGTTTAATAATCATCAAACTTCAAAAATAATTTATTATATAATTTTCTTTAATCGTTATCATCCATATAATATCTCAAAAAATTAAACTTCAAAAGCGATAAACACAAACCGTTACTTAATTTTTTGAAAGTTGACACGACCACGACGATGTTGAAATTATGTTTTAATTAATACAAATACAATATTACCTTTTACTACCTATCATAAGTAATCACTGGCTATTCTTATGGCTATTATCGCAAAAATTATATATAGGACACTCTTTAAATCGAAAATTATCTAAAATAGACTTGTAAAGCTTACTTAATCATTTTGGTTTGTTTTCCTAACGTAATAAAACTTAAAAAACAATGACTCCCATTAAATCTTAAAGGTACAAAACTTTTCAAACGAACCAAACTTCCAAACACCACTTTCAAAACAGTTTATCGTTTTATGTAAAAAATAATAATATTAACTTTAAATAAATAATAAAATAAAATAAAAAAGCCTTTATTTTTCATTGCAGTTTACAATTAAAAAATAGTTATTATATTTGTAATATAAAAGAAGACACAATGCGTAAAAAACTAGAAAAAAAGTGTTAGTTTGTTATTTTTATATTTGCTAAAAAAAATTTACATTATTGTTAGTTGTACATATTTATATAGTATCATATTATTTTTGTATTATATCTCTTATATCTAACATTATTAACTTTTTTTTTTAAAATAAAATTTGTATTTTGTTAATAAATAGGTTTCAGTGCTTTCTGCTAGAACCCCTCTTTGGGTAAAAGCCTCCTCCAAGCATAGCCAGTCGTCTCTAGATTGGGCTATTTGAGCCCAGTTCTCGCCGGCTACTTTTTACTTTTTTTAGTTCGTTTTTATAAAACTTTGAATACAATTCCCAAAATATTTATAAGAACAACAATTACCTATAGATACGTCTTAAAAACGATTAACACTATAGTAATTAAAACTACTGAAAGTTTAACATGCTTATTTCGGCTTCAATTATTACAAATATTGTATATAATTTTACTACCAATATTATAATTAAATCTCAGGCTATATTACACTCGGGGCAAATCACCAGGTCACGATGCGGCGCTGGTGCGGTTGCCCCGGTACTGTAGCGCCTCAGGTATGTTTGCAGATGCCCATGTAGATGATTTTTATGCAATCATGCGAAAGAAGACATGGTCTGTGGTGCAAAGTGTAGGCTTGCCCTACAACAGCATTCTGAAAATGATAGCAAATAGGTTAGACTGCAGTTCTGAGTCGCTTCTTCGATCCACATATTGTGAGATGTGTGGATCGTTGAATTAACTCAGAACCTTATATGTAAAATTACTAACATGAAACAGCATTAATGGCCTACCGCGCGTTTGTAATGTCAGCACTTAGATATGGGCAGATTGTATGGGGCTACGATATAGGGCGTTTATTTATTGGACAGAAAAAATGTATATCTGTGGAGCTCATCCTATGGAATAATACTTTTTAGAAAACGAAATATTCTAACATTACCTTGTTTAAACATTTTTGAGATATGCATATTTGTGAAAAAACATATTATGTCAGAATATGGTAAAAGAAAGTGTGTCAGTACTACATAGAAATACAAGGTATCCTAACCAGTTAGTCTTACCAGACTAAAAAACGACACTTGCTAGTAAGGGGTGCTAGAATATGTCAATAAAAATATATAACAATTTGCCCAAAAATATTAAACAACAGTGCCATTAACAATTTTTAAGAAAAACCTTACAATTGGATGACAAACAAATGTTTCCATTCGTTAAATGAATTCATGTGATGATTGACTGATGTATTGCTATACTATATTAAAATTAAGTATTTCAATTATTATTGGACAACAAAACTAAATGTATCTTTATAATGTAATCTTTATAATATTTTTATCTTATACTTACATAGTATGTTTGACTTGCTTTTAGTTATAACTACCCGCTTCGTTGATCATTAAAAAAAACGTTTAAACATACCCTGGGCTTCCACGAATATTTCAAGACCAAAAATAGCCAGATCGTGTCAGCCGCTCTCAAGTTTGATATCTATTATAAATATTAGTTATAAATATATTATAATTATTATTGACTTATACTTTTTCACATAACCTATCATTCTTCGCATGTTTCCAATCAAAATCCAAAGGGTTGCCTGGAAGAAATTGCTTTCAAGTACTAAGGCCGCCCTTGTGTGCATGTCTGACTTAATGTTGTATTTTTAAAATTATGTAATGTACACAATAAAGTACATTTGTATTTGTATAATTTAATTGTAGGATGTTAATAATAAAATATTTATAATACAATTTTGACATTACATTTTTCTAATAATATGTATAATTTGGTAATGTATACTAAGTTAAAACTAAAAAGTTGGTTATTGTAATGATTTGTTAACAGTTTATAATTTTGACGCTCATAAGTGTTACTGTGTGACCTATGTGAATAAATGATTTTCATTTGATTTTGATTTAATTTGACTAACGGACAGCTATTGGACTTACTATGAAATTATGGAAAAACCTACCATCTAATGATATTTAATTAATCAACTTTAATAATTATAATTTTGATTTTGATATCTTAGACTTAAATTGTGATCTTCTTTTATTTTTCCAGCCACATTTGAAAGCACATTTCACCTTACTATGGAGTGCTGAAAGTTAATAATAAAAAAATGTTATTATTATAAAATACTAAAGTAAAGTAATAAAAAATAAAACAACTTAAATGAAATATGTAAGTACCCACCTGCCATGCCACCTCAAGCAGAATGTCTGTCGCGACGATCACAGGCAGCGAGACGTCTCACCTCACGTAGTTCCCCGGCGACGATGATCGAGGCACGCGCGTGTCGCGGATTTTATTCGCGAACCGCGGACTAGCAGGACAGAGATATAGAGATATTTATAGCGCGACAGCGATATGCGCTATCGCGCAGCCAGTTACACTTCACCTTTTATCAACTAATTATAATTCACCTTTGTAAAATCATCATTTGTGTAATAATAATTAAGCTGAAAATTTTGTAGGTATATAAAGAGGCCACACTCACACAGCGAACTTAACCCAATTTTATGTTTCTCCTTTCCACTTTTAATTACTTTCAAATACATACAAAACCATTTTTTTAATGCTAGTACCCTATATCTCCATTTATTTTAGGTCACTTATTGTAGAATTGATTTCATATTGTTTCTTTTTTGGTGACAAATCTACAAACCCTATTATTTATGAAACACGAAAGTTAAATAGATAGATAAATTGGCTATAGCTTAAATTATACCGATTTTGAATTAAGCTTGTTATTAGATAATATCTAAAATATAATATATTATGTACTTATGTATAATTCATTGTATAGAAAAACTACGAAGCAACGTAGAAGTAGAGTAGTAGTTAGGAGTAGTTATTTGTTTGCGTTATAGACGCTTGTGATTTGTGTAATACATAATACATTCTATGTTCATTAATGTAAGTGTATAAGTAAACCTGTGAATAAATAAATAAACTGTAAAATAAAATTGGTTTTATTTATGTACCTACCTATCCATTTATTGTGAAATTCAAGGTTTCTGTAAAGCAGGGGTCGGACACTTCCATACAATGACAAATTCTGTGCTTTTTTGAGTTTTTTACTCAAAATGCGACATCTGTAATCAACTTCCAAAACAACTAGTTACTGTAAAGTGTCACAGATGGTAGCACAGTCGATAATTTTATACAATAATTTATTTCTGAAATTTATTTATTTAAAATATTTATTTCAGTATCTAATTATTTTACTGAACTCGTTTTATAATTAATAAATTTAAAATTTTGAATACCTTACAACTTTAAGGAATAATTACTATAGCAACACAGTGAATTGATTTCCTTTCGATTGTCAAATTCCCTAGTTATTAAGTACTTGGTCAAATTGCTTAGCCTTTCGTATGTGAAGCGTCCCATTTTGGGACGGGCGCATTTTTCCTTGTCTGTGGGGCGTCCTCTTTCGGGACGATGACACACTGCAATGACTGATGTTTGGTTTTTAGCATATTTTGCGGTGTATATAGTGTTTTCTCTTCTCTACTTAGGAAAATCGTATTTAGAATGAATTACCTCTCACTCTAAAATATAATTTAGCACGTCTATGGTACAAAAAAAGTTCTAATTTGTCTTTTGAATCTGTGACCAGTTCAGTCAGCGTTTGCCGCGATTAACCGATATTTCAGTGCTGAATTTTATGAAGTTTGTTCGATTTTAAGAGGAATAACCATGGAACCGTAAGTAATATATAATTTTATTTACTAATAATAATATATTCTTTACTTTTTAAGTCAAAAACGGCCTTAGAACCAACGCCCAAGGAACTTAACAAATTTGTACGTGGATTTCGTATTGCCATAATTCATCGAAAAATTTGTAAAACTCCAAGGTATTAGCATAATTAGGTCCATAATATACTGAACTTCAATCTAATAATTCCAAAATACATGACTTTAAGTCTAAAATGTGGAAATATCGAGCTCAAAGACATGAAGACGCTCAATCGTCCTATTCTGGGACTCTCCACAGACAGGGATATTGCATTTCAAAATGGCCGCCGGTCATGGCCGGTTGGACTAATATGGATAAGGCTTTAAATTTATATATATATATAAAGCGCATTTTGATATGTTATTTTGGCAAATTAAAGAATGGAAACTACTACTAGTAACTGTTTTCCTTTCAGGGAGTGAGGAGTCAGAAGAGGAGGAAGAAGGGGTTATCCCTTCGGTAATGGTGCCTCGAGTGGCGAGAATGTTTGCGGACGAAATGGATTTTTTTTATTTAAGTTTGTATTTTGAATAAAAGTTTTTTTATTTATTTTTATTTTCTCTTTTAGTAGGCAAAACATAAGAAGTAAAGTTTATTTTACTAGCAATTAAACAGCTTAATTAAAATAAGTTCGTAAAAAATCATATTGAAAAATTAAAATAGTATCGTAATAAAGTCCTATCCATACTATTTAGCTTCATGGAGAAATTAAGTTCATTTTTCACTATGTTTAATTACATGATTTTTGATATTTCTCTTCGAAACATGTATTTTTTGTAATTGTTATTAATACCTAGTTCTATGTATATCTTAAATAATTAATAAATATCACTCTTGTAAGTATATATTCTGCAAAATCTTTGTTTTTCAGAGACAATGTTTTTTGTAGGAATTATAAGTCTCATTTTTGATGCACTCATACTCAGTATATGTTGAACATTACAAAGTAACATTGTATAAGCTAGCTTAGCAGTATGTTCAAATTATTGTAAACAAAAAATGCCTTGTCCCTGCCACCAGGAACATATTGTAAACTAATGAAATATGAGACCCACTCAAGTGGCTTTTGAAGAGTTGCTTTTTTTGACCAAGATTAAGAAACAGGTACAGTGAGAAAAAATTGTATGTAGGATATACCATTTATTTTTTAATTTTATTATACATTTCGGAGGGAGTTTATATGTGGGCGTCTTTTGATTGATTGGTATCGTCAGGAAATAATAAGCCGCACAAACAGTACTGGTTTATTCATTTTTAGATGACATAGTTTCACTCTAAAACATTAACTCAGATCGTGGATGCAAACGGATTTATCTCAAGACGTGACGAGGTCAGTTGACATATTTTGGCTATCGTGTGTGAACCTCCGCTTCATACGGTATCTTCCAATGGTCACCCCCAAGAGAATATCATTCCGTATATATAATATCTTCGTGTAAACGAAGGTTCCACACTCACACATAGATTTCGGGGAATTACGCACCAAAAACTCGGGCTTCCATTGGCTGAAACAATTCGGTACTAGCAGTTGCCGACTTGGAAGTTTGCTCCTTACATTAATAGCAATATGTCTCTCTTCTAAGGGTTTTCTAGGGGTAAAAAGTGTTTGGGAATATTATTCGGGGTTTTATTTTCTTGTATAAAACGACAAAATAATAGAAAAGTCAATTATGTATGTATAAAATGAACAAAAGTTTGGGTAGAAAATTTTGATGGAGTTGGTAGAAAATGGCTGCTCGATTGTAAACATCGTAAAGTGTTTAGAAAATGTACGTGTAAGAAAGAAATCGAAAAACAATGGAAGGCTCTAGATGCATTTTTGGCTGCCCACCAGCAAAAAGTAAGTAAAGAATTCTAATACTATAAACGCGAATGTTTGGTTAGGTTAGGTTAGCGAGGAGCGAGGACTTAGAAAATTTTTCGAAATTTTTTATGCTCCAATAAACCATATATTTTTTTATCGTATGTAGCGCTAGTCCTAATGAACATTTTATATTAACATTTTTTTTATTTTCGAAGCACCGTTGAAAAGTTGTGACACTTTAAAAATCGTACTACCAAACACTTAGAAAAATTTTTCGAAAAAAATTTTTCTCATATTAACCCCAATTTTTTATTTACGCATCGTATTGGGCCGAATGTAAGGAGCAATTTTAACTCTTACAAACTTTTTCGTAAGTGCCACCGGTTCCGAGATAATGGTATTTCAGCCTGCTAGTATAGTCTTAAGGGCGCTGGACTTGTAATTTTTTCGTAAAAAAATTTACGTATAGTTAACCCCTCAATTTTATTTGCGGATCGGGTCGGGCATACGATTAGGAGCAAGAGTGACTATTATAAACTTTTGCGTAAGTGCCACCGTTTCCGAGATAAGCTCGATCCCAATCTCAAAACACTTAGATTTTTTTTTGGAAATTTTGTCAATTAGGTAACCCTCAATTATTATTCGCGCTTTCGATAGACACCCTTATGGTGGTTACTTTTTGTCATATGACATTTTTTCATGCGGTCCTTAGTGTCCGAGATAATGGTACTTCAGCCTGCTAGTGTAGACTTAGGGGCGCCAGGACTTGTAATTTTTTCGAAAAAAAAAATCTTATATTAACCCCTCAATTTTAATTGCGGATCGGGTGGGGCATACGAATAGGAGCAAAAGTGACTATTACAAACTTTTTCGTAAGTGCCACCGTTTCCGAGATAAGCTCGATCCCAATCTCAAAACACTTAGATTTTTTTTTTGGAAATTTTGTCAATTAGGTAACCCTCAATTATTATTCGCGCTTTCGATAGGCACCCTTATGGCGGTCACTTTTTGTCATAGGACATTTTTTCATGCGGTCTTAGTTTCCGAGATAATGGTACTTAGTTTAGTCTTAAGGGCGCTGGACTTGTAATTTTTTCTGAAAAAAATATACTAGTATAAACCCCTCAATTTTATTTGCGGATCGGGTCGGGCATACGAATAGGAGCAAAAGTGACTATAACAAACTTTTTCGTAAGTGCCACCGTTTCCGAGATAAGATCGATTCCAATCTCAAAACATTTTTTTTTGGAAATTTTGTCAATCAGGTAACCCTCTACTATAATCGCGCTTTCGACAGACATCCTTATAGTGGTCACTTTTTGACATTTTTTCATGCGGTCCTTAGTTTTCAAAAATGGCTTCAGTTTCGTCCGTAACAGGGGACCAGAGCGAGAGCGACGTGCATCTTTGATATCAAAATTTCCGGATTTAAAACGCTTAAATCAAACCTTTTTTTGTAATGAAATTTTTAAAATGTATCGAATTTCTTCATTAGAATCACTCATTTTAACAATAAAAAAGCATAATAACAGTTGTAGCATAATATCATAATATTATGCATACTTATATTAATTTCACAAAAAAATATTTATCCTTGTCATAAAATAAAAATCTAATCTATGGAACCATTTTACCATTTAATTATAACCATTAACATTATTTCAAAATCATAAGCCATTGTATAATATTATTTCATAATGTTAATTTAAAAAAGTAAAATTTTTTATTTTTATATTTTTCAGCTTCAAGAGGAAAAGCACTTTTTACAAGTTTTTTGTGATAAAGCTGTTTTGGGCAGGGCATCAATCGTTTTGGAAACGAATAAGGTGAGCTCAGTATTTATTTAAGAAACTTGATTAATCTGTAAAATACTCTGTTTTAAGGAAACTTATCCATAATGTTTGACCAATTTTAACAATATTTAATCATTATTTACAATGCAATACTAAATAATTCATTGCAATATGTGTGCATAAAACGAATGGAGATGATTTTTTTCTATATTTGCTAAAATAAATGTTAACTCGATAAAAAATCATTTTACATAATATTACCTTTTCTAACATTTAGTTTTTTATTTTTCAGTTTCCAAGAAGTCACAACTTGTGAGTTCTGAATAAACAGTGAACATAATATTCAAAATATTATTAAGAAGGTAAGCATTTTTTATTACAGTTTAAGCCGTAAAAACGGTTTGACCGTTTTGATTGGTCAAAACCAATTTATACAGTATTGAATAATTAAATGCAATATTAGTTTAAAACATTAATTCATGATTAATCATTAATCAATATTAATAATATTGTTGCCTACAATTTGTTTGTGTAACAAAAACTGCGATCAAATTTTGACATTATTTACTAAAATAAATTATAATTCCTTCAGTCATCAGTAACATGTAATTTTTAATTTTTCAGTGTCAAGAAGTCACTTATTACTTGTGAGTTCTGTATGAACAGTGAACAAAATACTGAAAATGAAATAAAAAGGTAATCAGAACATTTTTATTTCACCGACAAAAGTAACTGGTAAAATCATCTAGAACCTAGACTATCCAAACTATGTGTTGTGATGTCCTGGAATGTCTTGTGATAGAGACGTCAGTAGCAATTTTTTACTTGCCATAAACCTTGACATAAGAAACTGCCAGGGAGTTCATTCAATAGCTTATATACTAAACAAATTATTTTTATTTTTTCAGTATTATGTATTCAACGTGTCTATCAATGCTGAGCACCAAGACAAGCATAACTAAAATGCAATAACTGGAGGCTGGAGGATGAATACAAATGCCACGGATGCCGACCCCTAGAAAGTTTTGTCGCGGCGCTAACATGAACTGCAAATAGTCCGACAAAATTAAATTATTTAATACACTTAATATTAATCTTATCTATGCGGATAATAATATAGTATTCAAAATAATTAGCCTTACGCAATTTAGTTGCGAATTGGCAACATGCTTATTTAATTCTTGTCTTCAATTAAATAATATAACTATGAGTATAAAGAATATTTACCATATGGTATATACTATAATATATTCTTTATACTCGCCAACGAAAACATAAATGTGAAATGAGAGCCAAGTTCAAAGACAAAAAAAAAGAAGTGACATGAAACTATAATATCTTCTTACAACTTAAAATAATAATATGTTGAATCCCAAGCCAAAGTCTGAGTTGGCTAGTTTTCAATACAATTATTATAATTAATCTATATACAGACTAATTATTAACAAGCAAAATTATTATTATGTGGTACATGAAAAGTAGGCAGGTCTGACTGCAGGCTTCTATAATAATATATTATTCTCAGTTATAAGAAAGCATTATAGTTTAATTTGTAATATTTTTTAAATAATGTTAATGTTAGTGATTCCTGGATTTAAAGTGTGATTAATGTCAAATGTATAGAATATGTTATTATCCTAGTGGGGTCTTCAATTAATTTTAATAATATTTTGTATTTCAGACCTCTGCCTATGTGCTTTTACTCTTATCAAAACTTAAACTCGTGTTCTTCATATATTATGATAATTTATTGTGTTTTTTTATCATTACCCAGGTTCTAAATTGCATAGTTTTACAGATAACATCTATTTGCATATTTTAAGTATAATGTCACCATGTGGTACGTCGATTATTGTAACCATAATTTGATTCCACATAGCACATACATAGTAACCATCTAATGTTTTTTTCATATTATTATAGTCACAAAAATATTTTAAAGTTGTGGGAAATCGAAAAGAACACTTGGTATCTAAGTATTTGTAATAAATATAAATGAAATGATATCTGGGAAGATTAATTTAATAATGATGTATTTTCTTATTCATAAGTATATTTTTTGTTCAATGTGTTACATGAATTTAACATTTGTTTCATCATTAATAACACTTGTTTGTTTCACGTATCGTCTTTTGTAATATCAGCAGCAATTCACTGATAATACAATTTTTTTTTTTATGTTTAGACGTCATTTCATATATTTTTTATAGTATTAGTATTTTTTGTTGATGTATTTTGTTAAGATTGCCTGGAAAACGAAATATTAATTTATTCAATAATGTAAGAATTTACAGTTGTAAACTCAGTTCAGATCCAATTTTACTAGTTTTAAACGGAAAGTTTAAAATCCACCAATTTAATGGGTTTACAGTATTTTTTAATTTTACAGTAAATAAGTGACATTTAATAAAAAAATATAGTAGCATTATAATTGCGTATCTCTGTTAGTTTTATGTTTAAATTAAATTGGATCTAAATAGAGTATGCATTTAAAATGTATCAGTTTCGTATTTTACAAAAAAATGGTAAAAGGTGCCCCCACCGAGCTTCTTACGCCGCTTCATCTCGGTGGGTAGTCAGCGAACCGGTGGCAGGGACACAATAACCAGAAAAATAAAATATTTGAATTTTTTTAACATGTTTTGTTTTACTATGTTGGATTTTTATGTTTCAAAGACTACTTTTTTTTGAGAATTGTTTATTTGCTAAGGAAACTTAACAAATATACACTTCTCTAAAACCAAGGTCTTTGAAACTTAAAAATCTACCTTAAAATCCCTGTAGAATTAAAATTTTATATATATATATATATTCAAACTTCTCGTGTATTGCACCAACGCTAGATGCGCTAGGAGCCACATCAAACCTTCATTTTCGAACCGTCAAACAGCGGAAGTCGGCCATCTTTCTCTATATACTAATAATAATCTTTGTATCATCCTCCATTTTTGGTCTTCCTTCGACAATGCCATCTGTCATCGCTGACATAAGTGACACTTGTCAAACGAGCTGTCATAGCCAACTGTCACTGAACACGTCCAAGAGTGATCTTGTACGCCAAGAGATCCTCCTTCTTCTTTCTCCGACACGGCCATTCTGACCAGTCACACGTCCTCGTGTGCTGCTCCTGTAAAAGAGAAAACCAGCTGCAATATCACAAGCCTTTTGCTCGGCCTAACCTGACTCTACAATTTCAGACCAATTTGCTAGTTTATTCTCTAATAGTAATCTCAACAGATACTTTAACTTCTTTAATGCACAACAATAAACTACGCAAAGTCTCAGGTAATGCCTATATGACCAGGGCTCTTTAGTCGAAATACGTTAACCGCGTAACACGACGTGTTCTCCCCACGGCTAACACGTGTGCATCACTCATTGAATACACATCATGTGGTCTGTGAAGACCCCAACCTCCAGCATCACACGCCAGCTGCGCTCCGCGTCCTACTTGAGTTGCCCCAAGAGATACCGACTTTTAATGGTTGCTGCTGCGAAATGATGCCTGGTAGGTCAAATATTGTCATCAGAATTTGACTTCTATGACACGGCTCCATCGCCGACATACGTCAACCACTTAACACATTTGTGTTAACCGCGGCTACCCGTGTGCTTCACATGCACAGCGTATGGTCTGTGAAGACCCCGACTCCGCCAGTATCACACTACAGTCAGTAGATAAACAATTACGCTCACCAAATAATTTTGGTTTCGAATGTGATACTTCAACGAAGTACAGACGCCGCCGCGCCACCGCGCTGCGCTGCATCGCTCGCCGCGCTCCGTCGCGTCGTGTCGCGTCGCTAGCGTTGCTCGAAGCTCGATCCACTGTACACAAAATGAAACAGCACAACAAAATGTTCAGACTATCTAAAATTAAGTTCCTTTAGGGATTTATTTACTAAGACCTCGCTGTGTCTGTCTGTCTTTAATCAGGCTGTATCTCAAGAACAAAACTATCGCGGTTTAAATATCAGAAACAACAATGAGATTAAAATGTTAGATTTCACTATGCAGTAAAATTAATTTCATTTTCTTTCAATGATCTAACTGATTGAATGTAAATAAGCTATTACTTTAGAGTCACCCAATAACAAGTGATCAGATTGCACTGTCCTCACTAAACTTGACAAAATAAACACTTTTAGTTGTACTATCGCGGGAATCGAACCCACAAAGTCGAGTACTAGGCACTAAACCACTGGACCTAAGAGTCGTTCATAATAATAATAATAATAGCTCCCTTCACCGATTTCGGTGTCGGTAGCAAATTTCATTCAAACCAGGCCAGCTACGCAAGAGTTGTTTTATAGTGTCCAAGTGTGTGCGCAATACACACAAGCATTCTCTCTTCCTTTTACTTTCATAACCCAGCGGAACGGTAAGTTGTCGGTAGCCAATTTCATTGAAACCAGGCCAGCTACGCAAGAGTTATTTTATAGTGCCCAAGTGTGTGCGCAATACACAGAAGCACTCTCTCTTCCTTTTACTTTCATAACCCAGCGGAACGGTAAGTCGACACGTCTGGCAAGAGAATAGGCACAGGACCGACCCTTTACATGCCCACCCGACGCATGGATCATCTTTCCTGTCAGACAATCAGGTGATCAGTCTGCATTGTCCTAACCAATCCTAAAAACAACCTTTTTTGTTGTTTCAATGTGGGAATCGAACCCACGAATCCGGGTCAAGAGCTAAGCTCTGAACCACTAGACCACGGAGGCAATTCATTCGTCATTCATAATACCTGAAGACTCGCTAGTGCGTTTACAACCTTTTACAAAATCACCAAGTTGGTCAAAGCTAACTGAAGTCACTCAATGAACTTTCTAATCTTCCACCGCATCAGTGGACTGCCACGGCCTCTGAGACTCTTGGACCGTTGAGTGTGTGATGCCTTGTTCACCATTAGTACCAGCTTACATACAGTAACTTCTGAAACATGAAATTAAAATGTGTTAATTCCATAAAACTCATATCACAAACAATATTATCCTGTTGGACGAATTTTAAACTATTCCATATCGCATAATGTTCTAAAAAGTAAAAGTCTGTTAAATCTGTAGGTAATATGTATTCCAAATTTACTTTAACAGATATTTTTATAGCCAGCTTAGGAATAAATAACAATGTACAAGACATTATTTAAAGATACTCTTTTTTTTTCTTTGTTTTAAACTCACCAATGAAAATTACATTTAAGTATGTAGTTTCAAACTACCTACTTATGTTAACCCTCAAGACCCCATGATCAATTTATTGATTTATTGACTACTAAGAGTAGTTTAGTTGTGTAGATTTGTTGTAACTAGAGATTTGTCAAGCCCTCAGCACTTGACTTTAAAACGGACTTCACGTAAAAACTAAGGGATGACACATTAATTGCATCCCAAGATTAATTATGACCAAAGCTTTGTTTATTTAACACACATGTGTTGTTGTATTTTGTTTCAACTATTGTAAATGCTCCCGATGGGGACATTCAATCGTGGCATGAATTTCTGCTTGGTTGTGTCCCGACAGAAGATAACTTGTAAAAGCTCTGCATGTTAACCCTAATTAAGTTTTAAACTTTAATAAGTTGTAACTTTAAATAAATTTTTTATTCTTTTTGAATAGTCTTTCTCGCTCCTACAAACTTGTCTACCTACTTACTATCATGTAAACAATATTTACAAAGAACATGTCAATGTTATTGTATAAGCCTGTTTGTTTACAACTTGTGCTCACCTGCATAAGACCTTTACTTGTTGTGTAATAATAATTATTATCATTAAAATCAAACTTTGATTTCTTCTTTATTAACTGTGTTGATTTCACTCTATTAATAAGAATATAGCTAGTATAATAACAAGTTTTAAAACTCACATAATTTATGTATCAAAATACTGTAAGATCTTTTACTTTGAATCTCTTTTCTGTTACTAATACTGTGATTATAAAACCAGACTAATTCTGAACTTTACAATGAAATAAGTAATGATACTCATACTACCAGTTCACATCTTTGCGAAGCAAGTAGAATAGTCCATAAGATACACAATGCTCATCTGCGTTGGTTGGTTACCCAGCAAAGCTCATTCTATGCATCGCAAGCATGCAAGCTATGCAAGGCTATGCATCGTCCAGTCAAGCACTATCCCAGTGCATTGTCCATCTACAAATAAAACAAAACAGCAATACAAACGAACACTAAACTTTAAAGTTTATTTAGATTTTTGGGCAAGCAATTTCATGGAAAATTTGAAATTGTATTTACTTTGAAGGCTTCCAAATTATTACGAGGAATAAAAAGATTGCTACCACCTGTTACCAAAGCCATCAAGCTTATAACCAAGACCTGTTGTTGACTAGCCAATATCGTGGTTCTATTGTAAATCGTCACGTTCCCATTGTCAATCGTCACATTCCCATTGTAAATCGTCACATTCCCATTGTCAGCACGTTACCATCGTCAGCAGCGCTGTAATCCCATCAATCGTCTTTCTGCTATGCATATACCATGCTGCCTTTGGTAGTGGAGGCTCCGTAATATAATCTGTTCCGTCTCAACGTGATCTGAATGTCCGCAAGGCCATATCCAATCCAACAATTTGTAGGTACCCTGTAACCATCTATCTTGATTTTGCGGGTATATCCCACTCTGATTTCGGAGGGAGATTATATGTGGGCGTCTTTTGATTGATTGGTATCGTCAGGAAATAATAAGCCGCACAAACAGTACTGGTTTATTCATTTTTTAGATGACATAGTTTCACTCTAAAACATTAACTCAGATCGTGGATGCAAACGGATTTATCTCAAGACGTGACGAGGTCAGTTGACATATTTTGGCTATCGTGTGTGAACCTCCGCTTCATACGGTATCCATAGATTAGAGTAATTATTTTAATATCCCCTCGTATCGGTATACGGTATCTTCCAATGGTCACCCCCAAGAGAATATCATGAATCATCCTCCATTTTTGGTCTTCCTCCTCTATTAAAATAATTACTCTAATCTATGGTCTTCCTTCGACAATGCCATCTGTCATCGCTGACATAAGTGACACTTGTCAAACGAGCTGTCATAGCCAACTGTCACTGAACACGTCCAAGAGTGATCTTGTACGCCAAGAGATCCTCCTTCTTCTTTCTCCGACATACATATAAGATTGTATAAAAAAAATATACTATTACATCCAGTTATTGTTTAATTTTTTATATATGACAAAATTAAAGTTAAGTTTTAAGTGACCCATATACTTTCTCATAGTACAGATACAATGAAATATAAAATCAAGCTTAAATGCTGTAGGGAGTTAAAGAAATATATCTTAAGTATAAAGTAAACTGTAATTTTTATAAATGTGTACTAGATTTTAAAATAAAATGGTTTTAAAAACCTAGGTCTTAAAATTAGTGCTCAAACCCCTGTCTGTGAGAGTGTCCTGATATGGGATTCACGTATATGGATGATTTCACATTTTGACAGTTCACATACGAAAGGTTAGCAAATATGGCGACTGCTCCTTGCGTTTGTAGTTTTGTTCCTTATTATTTGTGCTGTTCTTTGTGTGAAGTGTGTATTTCCAGAAGATATTGTGTGAGTTGAGCTTTTAGTTCCTCCACTATTTCAGTGCAATCGTTTTTTTGCGAACAGGACGCTACGTTTGTGCTATTTGTTTGCGATATAGACGCTTGTGATTTGTGTAGTAAGTACATAATACATTTTATGTTCATTAATGTAAGTGTATAATTAAACCTGTGAATAAATAAATAAACTGTAAAATAAAAATGGTTTTATTTATGTACCTACCTATCCATTTATTGTGAAATTCAAGGTTTCTGTAAAGTATTAAACTTTACTTCTAAAGAAGTTGATAAAGTTTGGCTATGATTTGTTAAATGAATATTTATTATGTAATAATGAATATATGATAATGAATATAAATATGTAAATTATTTAACAAAGCTAAACTTTATCAACTTGAATACAAGTAAAATATAAGCTGAAACTATACTGCAAATATACTATAATATTTATAGCTATACATAGCAAAAGTTTGCGGAAGATGATATCAGATGGCGCTATGTAGCCATCACATGACATTAGTAGTAGTCAAAAAAACCTGAGAGGGTACTCTCTATACCTATTTATTATACTTTATGATTTTTATGTAGCTATACATACCAAAAGTTTGCGGAAGATGATATCAGATGGCGCTATGTAGCCATCAAATGACAATAATGGTAGGTAGTCAAAAAAACCTGAGAGGGTACTCTCTATACCATAGATGAAGAATAAACATTCTTTATCTAAGCTCTTTACCTATTTATATTATTATACTTTATGGTACAGTGTGAGCGTATGTTTCTTTTTTTTTTTTTTCTCTAATGGCATGCATTTTGTGCATAGCCAATGACAAACGGAGGAAACTTTATTTAAAGAACTTAGAATTTACGGAAACGATAGAATTTGGATTAAAGAATTCAGGACAAGTAGGTAAAAAAATACATAAACTTAATTATTATACACAATATAATTTAGGAAAGTGGTACTATATCTCAATGTTATTTTGTAAAATAAAAACAGAAATAATTTTATAAATAGCATATGTTTTAATATACAATAAACAAAATATAGATGTAGGAAAAGGAATTTTATTTTCTACTAATGAATCCAGGAAACGGGAACGGTTATAATTTGGACAGGAGAAAAACAAATGATTGGCATCTGCCGTTTCACTACCACATATACACGAGGGACTACCAATGATATTTAGTCTTGCAAGATGAACTGGCAAACAAGTATGGCCCAGCCTTAATCTTGTTATGATGCTTGAACACTTTTTGTTAAAGTTCATGTTAAAAAACCAAGGCTTTGCAACAATTTCAGATTGTAATTTATAAAAATGGGCCCCCTTTTGTTTACTATTATTATCCCAAGACAATTTCCAGGACTCCTCCAGATACGTTTTTGGTAGGTCACCACAAATAGACGCATTCCTTGCCAATGAATCCGCCTTAACATTTCCGTCTATTCCACAATGGCTTGGAATCCAAGCAATCACTACAATGTAGTCGTTTTGAAAGTCAGATAAAAATTGTCTAATATCAAAAATAATAGGTTGTTTCATTTTAAAAGGGTTCTTGTTGAGTGCCTGAATTGAACTTAATGAATCAGTGAACACTATTGATTTTTTAAGTTTAGCTAACTTAATATACTGTAAAGCTTTTAAAATACCTAAACACTCCCCAGTGAAAACAGAACATTCAGGGGGAAGTTTAATTTTCTGTACTATGTTATATTGAGAGTGAAACGTACCTACACCGACATTACCATTTATTTCAAGTTTTGAGGCGTCTGTAAAAATATAATGAAAATCACTAAAGTTTCTTTCAACAATACTTTTAAATTTTGCATTAGCTCTCAAAGCATCAGTTTTGTCAATCCCGATGTTAACAACATTTGGAGTAAAAGTGAGGGTATTGAAAGGACTAGAAAATATAGGTAAATTACTAGATTGGTGTATAGGAGCAGAAAGAGATTTAAATTTAAAAAAACTTACAACTAAACACGGATTTCGTTTATGCATCCAATACGAGTCATTTGACACAAAGTAAGCAAGTTGGTGAAGCTTAGTAATAATGGGATGATCAGTAGTTTGAAGGCATCTAAAAAGGTATTTATCTGATAAGTATTGACGTCGTAAATGCAAAGGAGGATCACAGCATTCAACCTGCAATGCATTTATCGGACTAGATTTCATGGCCCCACATATAAGTCTAAGACATTTACTTTGAATTTTATCTAGAGCTTTAAAACCTGACGCATGCCCAGGATCTAGGAGGAAAGTGCCATATTCTAAGATGCTCCGAATTAATGCATTATATATCAATTTTAGATAAAAAGGATAGGCACCCCACCATATACCGGCTAGGCATCTAATAATATTAATATTTTTTCACATTTATTTACAACAAAATTACAATGTAGAACTCCAGAAAGTTTCTCGTCTAAGATAACACCTAAAAATTTGTGATGACTATTTTGTGGAATAATGGTATCGTCAAAAAGTACTTGGACTTGAGGGGTCCTACGCATTCGATGAAAAAGAACTGAGGAGCTTTTTGATGGTGATAAATCTAGGCCATGATCATCAAGCCATTTCTTAAGAAAGAACAGGGATTCTGTTAATTTTGCCTTTGCAAGATCAATATTATTTCCTTTAACAAACAAAAGTAAGTCATCTGCATATTGGAGTACACCAACATCATCCGCAATGGACAACTCTAAATCATAAGAATATAAATCATACAACAAAGGGCTCAAAACTGAGCCCTGTGGTAATCCTTTAGTTAGGATTCTTAAATACTTTAGGCCATTATTGTAGACGAAAATAGACCTATCAGTAAGCATATTTATAATAAATGTAATAATTTTCTTAGGAACCTTTAGGGAAATTAATTTTTGTTTAAGTATTAATATGATGACATTATCATACGCATTCGACAGATCGAGAAAGACTGAAAGAACGAATTTGTTAACACTAAAAGCTAATCTAATATCTGTAGTAAAAATACTTAAGTTATCATAAGTGCTTTTATTTCGCCGAAAACCATATTGGGATGAAGAAAGAAGACAGTTAGTTTCAACAAACCACTCAAGGCGGTTTTTTACTAATCGTTCAATAAAAATCTTTTAAAAGAACTGATGAGAGAGCGATAGGTCGGTACGAAGATGGATGGGAAGCATCCTTATTTGGCTTTAGAATGGGTATAATAAGTTGACATTTCCAATCTGATGGAATATTGCCAGACTCAAAAATAAAGTTTATTATTTTAAGATAAATTGCTAAACTGTCATATTTTAGGTGAGAAATGAATGAATAATAAACACCATCAGGCCCAGGGGAAGAATCGGATACATTAGCCAATACATTTTTTAACTCTGCTAGGGAGAAAGGAGAATTTAATTCCGAAGATTCATCACTTTCGTCCATTGTACTATTATTGTCTAATAGGTTAGTTTTAAAATTAACTGATGGAGGAGCAAGCTTGTCTAAAAAGTCATTTGCTATATTATTGGGTAGAGATACAGAATGAGAAGTATTGTACGCAGATTTGAACCTTCTGATACTTTTCCACACATCTGTTGGAGGAGTATTAGGGGATAATGCTGAGCAGAATTTCTGCCAACTTTCACGTTTCTTCTTTTTGAAAAGTAATTTAGTACTATTTACAATATTTTTTAATGTCCAATAATTTTCTAAAGAAATATCGTTGCTATACAATTTTTCAGCCCGTTTTCTCTTTTTTATGGTTTCAGTACACTCTTTATCCCACCATGGCGGGCTTGGAATTGAAGATGTTTCATTTTTTACTGGAAATACTTCATTAGCACTTGCAATCAAGAGATCCGTAAAAACAAGAGCATCAACGTCATTGCCATTAGACAACTCTTGGGACAGTTTTGCATCAACAACATTACTAAATTGTTTCCAAGATTCTTCAGAAACATTATTCAAATTAAATCTAGGAATCAATCTATTACTCTGCTTAGGAAAGTTTATACAGTTAGAAGGAAAAGAATTAACTATAGGAAAATGATCGCTTCCATAAGTGGAAGATAAAACAAAAGATGTTAAATGGGAAACAAACAGTGGAGAACAAATAGTCAGGTCAACAGCACTTCTTAAACCATCATAAGGACTAGTGCGCCTAGTAGGTTCACCAGAACTTATCACACACAAATTGTTTTGATCCAGAATAGTTAAAAGCTTATTACCATAATTATTGGTGATTGAACTACCCCATAACTGATGATGACAGTTAAAATCACCTGTGATAATTAAAGGTTTTGGAAGGAATGTTAAAATGTTACTTATTTCATTTAAAATGTTAATAGAAATGCGGGAAATATATACAGAAACAAAACATACATTATTTACACTTATAGCTAAAATAGAAAGTTCAGGACTATGTACAGGAATATTAATTAAACTAAAAGGGTAACTTTTCTCAAGTAGAAAAGCTACACCACCATAACCATCTAATCTATCTTCTCTGATGGTATTGTAATTTTTAAACCTAAAAGTATTGCTTGGCCTAAGCCAAGTTTCAGAAAAAGAAAATAAAAAAGGTTGGTAATCTTTAATAAATAAATTATGTCATTTTTTTTATTGATAACGCTTCTAGCGTTCCACTGAATTATTACTTGGCAAGTGGCCATTTTGAAGGATATTTATGATTAACTGGATTAAAGGGGCAACGATGGACGGTAAAGTATTATTTTGTGTACATGTTTGTAACAATGAAATCACATCAGTAATCTTAGAAAAATCATTTTTAGAATAAATATTATTATCTACATTTATTGGAGTTGTGTTTTTTTCGAATTGGTCAAAAGAAAATTCTTTAACTATGTTATTGTGGCCAATTTTGTCATAACCTTTACTGGGCTTATAAGGTGCACGTGGTTTCAATGTTACTGTTTTTTTATATGATCTATTGAGAGTGGGACTATCTTCTTTTGTAGGCAAATTTGTAAGAGGTGAAGATACTATTTCTGAATAAGATTTATATGGTATTGGGATTTCTTTATTAGCCTCTGCATATGATACACATTTTTCAGCCATATGTATTTTTATTAACCTTTGTCTGTTAAACTCTGGACATACTTTGTTATTGGCCATATGGTGACCAGAACACAAGCAACAGAAATAGTCAATCTCATTAATACTACAAGAGTCCGAAGTGTGTTCTTGGCCACACTTGAGACACCTTGGCTTTGACCTACATTGTAATTTGGTATGTCCATACCTACAACAGTGGAAACATTGTATAGTTGGAAAGATATAGAGCTCAACTGGTAAAGCATTATAACATAGAAACACTTTCTTTGGCAAAACTCTGCCATCAAAGTAAACTACTAATGATTGTGTTGGTTTCCAAACAGGAGAACCTTCTACTATAGTTTTGAAATTTAACCTCATAATATTGACAACTTTCCCAAACCCAATAGGGGTAGAAATATTTTCCATTATCATTTCTGGTGACCACTCTACAGGGACACCCCTCACTATACCAATCCTGACCACATTAAATGATGGAATAAATGCATGATAATTGTTATCAGCAAGTAAATTATTATTTAAAAATGTATTAGCATCTTTGAAATTGCAGAAAGCCACCGATATTCTATTACGCCCTATCTTTTTTAAACTACCGTTAATGATATTATAAATATTATTTTTAATCAGAAAATCACCGAAAGTAATTGGGTGAAGAAAGGTACCATCGTTGTCACTTTTGGTAATTTTTTGTACATGAATAACATATGGAGAAACATCATTTTCGTTGTAGGTATTTCTACCAATAGATTTTTTTGTAACGCTTTCGGGCTCTTTGTGGGGTAGTGAAACGGAGACGACTTCATCTTTATTTTCATCCGATATATCAGAAAGAATACAACATTGGCAACCAGTTTTTTGGTTTCCCGCGTTTTTTCGGACTTTTTTGTTGCATTGCTTACATATTTTATGCAGTCGGGTACGTTTTAAAGATCTTTTTACAGATTGGTCAGTGTCCATACTTGACTCATCATAATCAATAGTTATGAAACTACTTGGTTGCGGCACTGAACATAAAGGTTTTTCATTCCCGCCTCCTGGGTCGGGTGGCCGATTCATATTTATAAAAAACTAGCTGACCCTTGCCCACTTCGTTGAGCATAAAAAGAGTTGATGATGAAATTCAACTAAAAAAAAACAACGTAGAACCCGCAACGCGGGAACCCGAAACCCGAAACGCGGGAACCCGGAACCCGCAACGCGGGAACCCGGAACCCACAACGCGGGAACCCGGGACCCGCAACGCGGGAACCCTGAACCCGCAACGCGGGAACTTGAAACCCGCAACGCGGGAACTTGAAACCCGCAACGCGGAACCCGCAGCGCGGAACCCGCAACGCGGAACCCGCAACGCGGAACCCGCAACGTGAGAACCCTGAACCCGCAACGCGGGAACCCTGAACCCGCAACGCGGGAACCCGAAACCCGCAACGTGGAACCCGCAACGTGAGAACCCTGAACCCGCAACGCGGAACCCGCAACGCGGGAACCCGGAACCCGCAACGCGGGAACCCGGAACCCGCAACGCGGGAACCCGGAACCCGCAACGCGGGAACCCGGAACCCGCAACGCGGGAACCCGGAACCCGCAACGCGGGAACCCGGAACCCGCAACGCGGGAACCCGGAACCCGCAACGCGGGAACCCGGAACCCGCAACGCGGGAACCCGGAACCCGCAACGCGGGAACCCGGAACCCGCAACGCGGGAACCCGGAACCCGCAACGCGGGAACCCGGAACCCGCAACGCGGGAACCCGGAACCCGCAACGCGGGAACCTGGAACTCGCAACGCGGAACCCGCAGCATGGGAACCCGAAACCCGCAACGCGGAACCAGCAGCATGGGAACCCAAAACCCGCAACGCGGAACCCGGAACCCGCAACACGGAAACCCGGAACCCGCAACGCGGAACCCACAACGCGAAACCCAAACACAGAACCCGCAACGCTGACATAATATGGAATAAATAGTATCCTATGTCCGTCTACTTGCTCTAAGCTACTTCCTCACCAATTTTCAGCCATATCGATAAAGCCGTTCTTGAGTTATAAATAATTTAACTAACACGACTTACTTTTATACATATAGATGTATAGATTACTCCTACTAACATAAGCTAAGCCCGGTGAATGTCACAGTCGGTCCAGCCAATTCGGTGATCATGAGTTTGATGACGACGATGATGATGATAAATTAATCCTTATAACTTTAGCTATCTACCAGTGAAAGTCTCGTTAAAATCGGTCCAGCCGTTCCAGAGATTAGCCGGAGCAAAGAGAGACGCTGACAGACATTTTTTTTTAAATTACATTTTCGTTTTCAGTAAATATCGTTGCCAATGCAAAAAAAAGCAGAAGATATCGTTTAAAATGTCATATGTATTTAGAAAAACCTTGCTAATTGAAAGTTACATACTTACTGACACTTCAATTTTATTTGTTTGTATAGATGTATAGATTTGGAAAACTTCTCCAATCTTGGCGTTTTCACTGACGCGGAGCGGGGCGCATAGGAACTTAGTGGTTCCCAAGCGGAGTGGAGCAGAGATTTCGAGCATAGTGATTGGTCAATTCGGGTACCGCAAGCTCCTGTCCGCCTCGCCCCGCGTCAATGGAAACGCAGCCAAACGTCTATAACGTCTACCGGTCGCCATGGTAACAGCGTTGTTTACAAATGGAAAACAAAAATAAGGAAATGCTATACATACCGTATTTATATCAGCTGAAACTATTTGGATTCATGTTTTTGTTAATCCTAATAATTTTTTTAATCCAAATAGTTTAAGCTGATATAAAAACGGTATTTATAGCATTTCATAATTTTTATTTTCCATTTGTAAATAATGACGTTGCCATGACAGCCGTGTCATATAAACTGCCAACGACGTGAATCGATCGAGCCCAGGTTCAAACCCCGCGTGACCATCACGTATTTTCTTCTTTTTTCTAATTTTCTGCTTATTTTTTTCAACATTTTCTTTCATAATAACCTTTTCGTAACAATAACGAACATACCGTAAAAAAATTTGCGAAATTGGTCAAGCCGTTGTCGAAGCGCACACGATGTAAGAAATTTTGGAGGTCGTTTTTTTACACTTTGGGCTACATTTTTGGGGTTTTAGTAAGGAACCCTACTTTTTTTAAACATATAATATAGCCTATGTTCAGCGCTAGGAATGTAGCTTTCCAACGGTGAAAGAATTTTTCATATTGGTTCAGTGGTTTCAGAGCCTATTCCATTCAAACAAACAAACAAACAAACAAACAAACAAACAAACAATCAAACGTTACCTCTTTATAATATTAGTATAGACAAAAGAAAAAACTTACCAACTATTGAAGAAAGAACAAAACTAAACTAAATAAACTACTAATTATCTAAATATATACAGTTTCACCCTGCTCTGAAATACCAATAAATTAATTAAAATATTAGGCTCAAAACATAGATTAGAGTAATTATTTTAATATAGGGCTCAAAAAAACACAACCGCACGCGATCAAATTTCCCGCCGTTTTTCCGTATGTTTCTTCATTGTAATAATTCTTCTCCTTCTTCTTCTTTACTAATGTCAAAAGGATCTCATCAAAATATCATGGGCCATGGCTGGCTAAAATAATGGGCCTCACTATTCACTTACAAATAAGTAGGATTGACCCTAGTTGTCGATTTTTTGTATTAATTTAATTTTTATTATTATTTTAATATTGTTACGTGTAATGAATAAATTCTGCAATATACTTTTGACATTAGACAACAAGAACAAGAAGAAGAATTCGCCATTTGTGTTTGATTCTCTGTTTGATTTGTGTACATACCTACCTACTCATTAATTTGTCTTGTGTGGTTTTACGTAGTAACTAATTCTTAATCTGTGGTGTGGTTGTAAAATGTAAAGACTTAAAAAGTTTAAAATTATTATTGTATTTTGAGATTGGGGTAAGCTCCATCTTAAAAAATGTTAAATGAAACTTATTGCACTTTATGCTTATCACACAATAAAAGAACTATAAACATATTTAAAACTGAAGTGCAATGTGTCTACGAAAACCTCGCAAACATTACGGTACGTAACGTAACTTTATAAAATTTAATGGTATTTAAAATATCCGGCATTAGGGTAAACCATGTAATGTAGCTATTGTATATTACTTCCTTAATAAATGAAGGACTGCGAAGGATGCATAGCAAAATTGTAATTTCGTGAAAATTTTACTCAAACTGTCACTTAAACATTTTAGAAATTAGAGTACCTACTTACTCTAATTTCTAAAATGTTTAAGTAATGTGTTAAGTAAATTAATGTAAATCCGTCAGTAGAATCAATGTACCTACTTAATATGTAAATGTAACTACACATCCTAAAATGTTTAAGTAACAGTTTGAGTTAAATTTTCACGAAATTAGAATTTTGCTATGTATCACCTTCATCCATTCATGCCTTCATATATTAAGGAAGTAGGTTACAATAGGTACAATATATGGTTTATCCCAATTTTTTGGGATACCTTCCTCAAAGACCTTCATCAATTTATGTTTTCAGATATTATGCACACATTTTTAATCATTTACAGGTTACATATGAAACATGTTGGATGTGTTTCATTTGCCACCAGAGACTACGACAGTGTTACCTTTTAAAGAAGTTGGCTGTAAAGACTCGCGGTCTCATTGAAAATGCCTATGAGAATGAGGTACTTGCATTGAATGCACACTTAACAATATATTATAAGTACTATAGATAACATAATATATTTTATTCTGATTCATTATGATCATTAAGTGAACAAAAAAGCCATAAACTTGACTATAGACTGTTTAGTGACGCAAAGTCATACAATGACTGGGAAAATCAATCAATTCAATTTTGATTACTTTTTTGTTTGGTAGGTACAAAATTAAACAATGTAGCTGTATATCTATTATCAATTGTAATAAACCTTGTCCCACATTGTTATCCAAACTTTTTGCGTGGTTTATATGAAAACTGCAAAATCTCACCCCCCCAAAATTGAATATCCGTAATGTACATTTTATCCCTTTTATCGTTTCTAATATACTTATTTATCTATGATTTATATGTTGTATGATATGGTTTCACAAATATCCCCTTCTAACAGCCTTTTATTTTGCGTGGCTGGATTATTCCACAGTTGTCGTTGATATTGATATGATCTACGAACAACCTGCATCATCCCATTCTAGATCCACCTGGCTTTCGAGTTCACAGGGAGATCCAAGCACGATTCTATTTATAGTTTGGGAAGACATCTCGTTATTAATCACAAGGTTCCAACACAGCTTCTTCTTCAGATTCACTCATAATTACGAAACTTGTGGGTAGTTCGAAAAAAATATATAGGTACATGAAAAAAACTGTACTTTTCATTTATTCATCTGAAAAGTATTATTAAAGATCACGGAAAAAGTCATAATCAACTCTTTTACAGAGCTAACACTAAAAACCAACGCACCCCTGTTGTTGGTTTGCTCGCTTCCGTTCTGGAAATTTCGACCTGAAAATTGAACCTCGCGGTCGTGCGAAGACTTTGGTCGACAGTGGCGAATTAAATAAAGGCTTTGTTCGGCACCTAAACAATGCCCTAAACGTAAACTTACCCCTAGAAAATTGATTGTTATTTGGTGGTCTAGCGCCGGTGTGGTTCATCACAGCTTCTTACCAAACAGGGTGAGCGTAGTAATGCTAACGAACAAACTGCAGATGTGTACTGTAAAGAACTGAACACAATGATAGAGAAGCTACAGGCATATCTCCAACCAGCATTGATCAATTGCTTGTCTCCGCTGGTCCGGCACGACACCTCATACTCCACAGCAGACGGTCTCCAAGTAGCAAGAACTTGGTTTGGTTCTCTCTCTCTCTCTTTAATCCGCCATACTCACCAGACCTCGCGCTTACAGACTGCTACTTTTTCCAGAATTTGGATAATTTTTTGGCGCGTTGGCAAAAATGCATTGATTGTATGTTTGATTGCTTCGATTAATACAAATAAACATGTTGAAATTTTTTCATACGCGAAAATAACGCGTCTAGGTAACATGAATTAATTATATAATTTTTATATCAAATATACTATGCGTTTTCTTTACAAGTTTTTCATTTCATGTTCAAATATACATGTATATACATACTTGTATAATTAATTATTCCAGTCACGTATGATCCTTTAAGATTCTAGCATAAAATAAGATGGATTATATTAGATTTAACATTGGATCAGAATGTATTGGAACAAAGTATATAATACTATGAATTAAACTTTTTCTTGTAATGAAGTTTATAAGTTAAATATTTTGTTAAATAAAAAACAAAAGGATCTGGATTTAAACATGTTTTTTTTAGATTGATATTAAGTTTGGCGTATTTGAATCATTGTTAAACTTATCAACTTCCAACACAAAGATTATTTCCACATTGCCACCAGCTCATTGCGACATCAAAACGGAGCCAGAGGAAAAAACCGAAATTAATTTGAATGATACAGGTAGGTCATACACTATCTAGCTAAATATCAAGCAAAGCAATGTATTTTTAATGTTATGCTGTATTTCAAGACTGAAGTTTAAGGGGCTAGTCTCACTATGGTCCAGTAATGTTAAACATGTTTAGCCTCAATCTGCAAATAAACTTTGCTGAGCTGAACTTTGGTATTATTATACAACTTTCTTTACAACTTTTTTTATTAATGTCTACACCCACACTGATACGGGCTATTGCTTATGGGAGATTTTATATATGAAGAAGAAGGGCTCCTGTCTGGAGGACTCATTTTTATCCTTCAGACAGGAGCCCTAAATATAATACTTATAATACACACATATGTGTATAAATTTTTTATAAGAAATATCTATAAAAATATAAATTGAATCTTAAATAAGCATTGTCATACTTGACTAAACACTTATGGATGTTCTAATTTGTTTTTATTTGCTTAGAAATTGAAGATGGAGCTGTAGAAACAACAAACAGCTTTGTAGATGATGAACAACCTTCGAGCTCATCATACTCTGATTCAAAGGATTTACAAGTTGTTGATTCTGATCATAGTCAGGATTCATTGAAAGTGGAGAGAAGTAATACTCGTCACGAGGTGAAGGAGCTGAAATTGATTATAGAAAAGCTTAGTCCAAGTATTATTGAGAAATATGTTCGAACAAAACACATAGAACAGTTAGAGGGGGAAGGAGAAGCAACTTGCACAACTGAACAAATCAAACAAGAGATAGAAGAGGAGGTAGCTGATGAAGGTAAGTCCTACTTATGACCATAATGCAGTAGGCAGCAGCATATAAATAGGCGTACAGCGGATATATTAGGATGTAACAAATACTGTTTAGGTCCTTCCTTTCCTCTGTTTTATACGTCTCCTGCCTTATATTTTTAATGAGGTAAATAAGTAAGGTAAGTGTCCATGTGTATCTTCAGCATCCTAAGGCTCTTATAGCTTCAATTAAATATTTCGGGTAGGCTCTCATGATTTAGTATCATTGCTTCGGATACTGTGGGCTTTCGTGGGTAAATCGTGAAAAGAGAACAGAGTATCAATGTCACTCGTTTATTCATAACCACAATTTCTGTATAAATTCATTATTCACTACACTTTATAAATTTACTTTACTTTACTTTACAAGTTTTGACACTAACGAAACATGACAGTTTCAAGACGTCTCGACTTGGCGACCAAATGACGAATAAATTCAGTCTCGCCGAGAAAGTCCCGACTCATGTCATAGCGCTATAAACAAGTTGCGCCATTTTGCCATTTGGGGGCGCGCTTCCGTCTCGACTCGTTGTGTCCATATTCATATCCATCGGTCGGTCTATGCGATCATTTTCTACTATGGGAACTATAGTCCGATATCCTTTAGTTTTTAAGTTCAGAGCAAAAAACTGCTTTATTAAATACTTTACACTTTTTGGATTATCAAGCTAAAAATATCTATGGACGCTTCACACCACGTCAATCTGGCCCTGTGCTAAGTATCCGAAGATCTTGTGTTACAGGTACCAGACAACGGAAATATATTTAATACTTTTATACTATACACATATTTAAGATTTTTATTATATTATACACAAATTTAATACACATCCATGACCCAGGAACTTTGATAACTTTTTGTTCCCTCGGCGGGATTCGAACCCGCGACCTTTCGTTCGAGCACCAACGCGCTCAACCAACTGCGCTACGGAGGTCGTCAAAAATAGACACAGTTTCATATGTATTTTTTTTATTATTTGTCGACTTAAACACATAACACACGATGAATTAAATAAAAGTCTTACAACTATTCCTATAGCAAAAACAATCAAATTGTAGTGAAAAGAAAAAAATCTAAAACATATCTTAGTGACATTTCATACATTACAATGTGTATTTAAAAACTATAGGTCCCGTACTAGAAAATAATCGCATAGACCGACTCTATGCATCTGCAAAATGTCTCATCCTCATCATCTCCAAAACACCCTGTATATCGGTTTTATTGATTTTTAGGGTTCCGTACGTCAAAAGGACACATATACAGAATACTGTACATAAGGTCATACAGAACGTATACCTCTACTACCGAACGTAACCTCCTCCTTTCTATGAATTCGGATAACGGAACCCTTATAGAATCATTTTGTTGTTGTCAAAACGTCGGATCAGCTAATCAAAACTCTCATTTAATATAATATAAATACTTACAATGACAATAATAATTTTAAATAACTTAATAGTATTTATACCTATTACAGTTATTATGCACAACATTAATTACTTAAAAACACAATTGAGTATAATTTTTAAAAAAAAATACAGTATTCAGAAACATGAAGATGAGAAGAAGACATTTGTATTAAACATAATTTATTAGTAAAATAATAATATAGAAAGCAAATGTTACCATTTGAAAATGGAGCTACCGTAAAAAAAATGTCAATGATAATAGAAATAGATATAATATTTATAAAATTATAAATCAACGGGTTAAAATGATATTACAAAAGTTCATTCCACTGGAATGCATTTGAATGAGACAATGAGGTCTCAGTCAAGCCAAGGATTTTTTTCATTATAAGTACTTAAGTTTCTACAAAAAACTATGAAATTATCAAGATAAATTAAAAAAAATTCATTATTAAGACCCGCCATACCCCAGGGGTCTGTGTTAGGTCCATATTTGTATATCCTATATACAGCCGACTTACCTGTGACCCCTGACGTAACAACGGCAACTTTCGCTGATGACACTGCTATATTAGCAAGTAGCAAAAGCCCAGAGCTGGCTTCTAGAATTTTACAAACTAGTCTCGACAAGATAAGCGACTGGCATGAAAAATATCGTATCAAAGCCAGTGTATCAAAATCAGTACACTTTTGTGGTGCATAATAGCATTAATCTGTGATAAAATAATGTGTTATCTAAAGTGTCTAAAGTTCGTTTGTTCGTATTGGTTTTTACGATTTTTTTAAATTATTAAACGCACTTAATAATGCCAAATTTTAAGTGTATCTCGTGCGCCAAGTTTCTTAGCCTCGCAGACAGCGCCAAATGTTGTAAATGCATAGGAATGTACCATCGCGGATGTGCTAAAAGTTACAACCCCAAAAACGCGGATAAATGTTTATGTCGCACTTGCACACAAACACCACTCCACCAACAAAACACATCCAACTCCAGCACTAGTACCCAACTCACACCTAACGACTTTTTTATTGATTCTAACATGGGCACATCTTCACCGAATCAGTTAGCGGAAGAGATGAATTTACTCAGAGAGGCTATGACCTCGGTATGCGCTGAGATGAAGTCTCTGAGGCAGGAGGTTGTGAAGCTAAACTCGGTCATCAACAATGTCAACAAGCGAATTGATACCGTTGAGCAACGCGTTGCAGCGGTGGAGGAGCAGTTAAACACGCGCGCGTCTGCTCGCGCGCAAGACCCAGCCGTCACTGACATCATACAACAGCTGAAAACCGAGCTCAACGTTCGCGAGCAGCATAGCATATACAACAACATTCAGATTACGGGCTTGCCAGCGACTCAGGGTGAGAATGTCGCAAATACGGTAGGCCTTGTAGCGAAAAAAATTGGCATTGACATCAAAGAGCATGATATAGTCAGTGTCATGCGCAAGGGAATCAAAAGAGCGGTTACGGTGGGTGGAGAGCACCAGAAACACAGACCGATCGTCGTACGGTTAGCGCGGAGAACGGTGCGTGACACCGCAGGCATTTTAGAGGGCCCGCCGCGGCGTATCTACCTTAACGAGCACCTCACGAGGTGCAATCGCGCACTGTTCAGGGCACAGGGCCCGCGAGGAGGGCCGTGCAGCTGGCGGTATGTCTGGACCCGCGGGGGGTTTATCTTTGCGCGACGTGAGCCAGATTCTCAGGTACATAGAATCAAAACTAACCATGACCTAGATCGAATTTTTGGTACTGGTACCATTGGTCAGTCAGAGTAGCGGGCTTCTGTGTATGAAATAATATATGAAATACTGTTATTTCAAATTAAGTCTTTTGTATTTATTGTTAGCAAAATAAATTATTTATTCTTATTATCATTATATCATTCTAGTACTATATTTATGTTATTGTTTTATAATCATCTAAACATCATATCACTATAATAATAATTTAAGTATGTCACAATTCAATTCAATTCTTTATTTCCGGAAATTGGTTACATGGTTGGCCCATAGGGCATGGAAACTCACTCTTACTATCTCACTTTAATATATATACTAAACGCTATAATAAACTATTGAATGCTTTCATATACTTGCTAAATATATATTTCATTAAAAAAACTTAAAATGATTAATTCTAAAAAACAAAAAAATGGTTTTATAAACCCTGGCTCCTTAGGCTCTCGGCATGACGAGTTTCTAGTGGCTGCAGATGCGACCTTATAGCACCTTATAGCTGCGACCTTATAGCACTCAATGAAACGTGGTTACGACCGTATGAGGGGGGCCGCGCACCTCGTGTCCCTGGTTACCGCCTCGTGCATATACCTAGACCCGAGTTCGTGCGCTCTCGCGGCGGTGACGTGGGTTTTTACATTAGAAAAGGTCTGAACGCGCAGATAGTCAAACATAACACAGAACAACCCAACGTCGAACAAATGTGGCTGTCAATAAAAACAAGCGGTAAGCACATCTTTGTAGGTACTGCGTACCGGCCTCCTTGGCTATCAGTTATATGTTTTTACGGATTTACTAACAGATAAAATTGGTAGTTTATCGGGGGACTGTTTGTATCTCGTTGGTGACTTTAACATTAATTTTCTCAATACAAATACAGTGCATTACAGAATATTTTGTGATTTTCTGTCAATACACAGGTTGCGTCAGTGTTCAACCGAGGCTACACATTTCACTGCGGACACAGAAACCCTGCTCGACCAATACAGTCTGCACAAACGCAGACCTGGATCTAGTAGTGGTTGACTACATACCTGAATTTAGTGGCCATGCGTTTATCACTTTTAGGATAAATGTACAAAAAACTTTGAAAGATATTAAAAGTACCGATTTCGAATACGTTATGAACACAATAGATTGGCAGCACATAGAAAAACTACCTAGTGTTGACGATATGGTCAATTTATTCAACAATAGCATTACTTGGGCATTTGTTTTGCTGGCTCCTATCAAATCTCTCTATGTTAAGGATCGGCAGTACCCGTGGGTTACATACACCATCAAACAAATGAAGAAGTGTCGGGACGAGGCGCATAAGCGTGCACGTACTACAAAAATAGAATCTCATGTTCGGTTCTATAAGGACCTTAAACGTGAAGTATCGTCCGCACTTATTAGAGAAAGAGCCGCTTATTTTAATATGTACATTAACGCTAATATTAAGTCACCGCAGCTAATGTGGAAGCACATTAAGGAAAATATAAATGCTCATAAAACTAAATCTGACTTAATACTTCCTACTCATCTCTTCGACCCTGACCTTATCAATGCCTATTTCTTGGATGTACCGGGCACTAGTTCGGTACCTCAGTCAACACTTGACTATTTTAATAATAACATTTTCAGTAAATCAAAATTTAACTTCTCCATGGTTAATGATAGTAAAATTAAAAAAATTATAAAAACTTTAAGATCTAATGCCGTAGGTGCTGATGGTATAAATCTGGATATGTTGTCCATGGCTTGTCGTATTCAATAAGTGTCATGACTGAAATAATGAATGTTTCTCTGAGAACTGGCATTTTCCCGGAGTCGTGGCACATGGCGATCGTAAAACCACTGCCAAAAAAAGAAAAGGTAACCGAACTAAGTGATCTGAGACCAATTAGCGTACTGCCATATATGTCCAAAATATTAGAAAAGGTAATACATGACCAGATGAGTAGGTACCTTGAAGTTAATCAGGCAATAGCTACAATGCAATCTGGTATCCGCAGCCAACATAGCACAACAACTGCGCTAATCAATGTCGTGGATAATGTCATCTCATCACAAGACTCAGGCGAGGTTATTGGGTAACCAACAGCTTATTAGTAATACATTTACAATACAGTATAGATAGGATGGAAGCCAGTAACAGGTTTCCACTTATAGTAAAATAACTTATAGATATCAATATTAATACAAAAAAAAAACGTTTTATTTCCAAATTAAACTTACAAAGTTATTTTCGGAAAGTCAACAAGAAAAACAAGCTACCACCGGTTCAACCCTAACCCGCCGAGAAGAACCGTCGTAAGAAACTCTGACGGGGCAATCTTTTAGCAAAAAGATGGAAAATTGATCTTTTTTAAGAGTATATATTTTTTACAATGTAACTTAATCTATAGTCTACACATATTAATATTATAAAAGTTAGAGTACATATAGTAAATAAATATAAGCAGCCATCATGGTTGGCCACCTTATTCCCAGGGTGTGCAATCATTAACAAAATCAGTTATCTTATAATAAGCTTTAGCACACAAACGTTCTTTAACTACTTTTTTACCCGACTTCGGCGAAGCCAAAAGGAAGGGTAATGATTTTGGCAGTCTATGTATGTATGTTTGTATGTATGTATGTATGTTCCCTCGTAGCGCTTAAACTACTGGTCCAATTTTAATAAATAAGGTGTCAATCGATTCGTAGTGATCCCGCGAGTAACATAGGCTATATAATTTTTCGAAAAAAATTGTATTTTCAAAATTATACCTCATAAACTATCTCCAAAAAAAATTATGTATCGTGTTCCAATTTTTAATTATTTATTATATTTTATTGTTAAATTCAAAATAAATGGTTAAAAATGCGGCCGCACAAATAGTACCTAGGAGTTGTTTAGTTACTTACTATGTGTTAATTTAACGTTAGTTTAGTGAAAATATTATGTTGTAGTTCATGTGAAAACAAAAAAAAATTAAATAAAATAAAAGATTAAAAAACTATAACCCGACTTCGCAAAAAAAGGCTCTAAAAAGGCTGAAACAAGAAAGTAATTCAATTTTAAATCCAGATATGCATAGGTACAGATATGGTCAAAGTAGAGCCGTGGTCGTACCCGCTAAACAAATCTATAATATTCGTTTGCTGTTGAAATATACAATCCCAATAGCAGGTACGACCACGGCTCTACCTTGACCATATCTGTACCTATGCATATCTGGATTTCAAATTGAATTACTTTCTTGTTTCAGCCTTTTTAGAGCCTTTTTTTGCGAAGTCGGGTTATAGTTTTTTAATCTTTTATTTTATTAAATTTATTAATGGAAAAATTTTGAACGTTTTCTGGGATTTTATTTTATAGGCGTATACATTGCCCTTTAAAAGATTTACTTACTTTGCTAAGTCTGATCATAGGTATATCGAGCTTGTGCTTATTTCTAGTGTTCCTACAATGATTGTCACTTTTTGTTTTAAAATTATATAAATTTTTTCTTACATATAATAAATTGTCCAAAATGTATTGAGATGCATGTATTGAGATAAAATTAAAAAAAATACTTAACTAATAGTAGTAAAACATGTACCATATTTTTGATAAATATGAAATTTTATATATGGAAGGTACATTAAAATTGAGGTTAGAGAGGAGCTCAGGGCAGTCAACTTCACCATTGATTATTTGTAGCATGAAGGAGCAGTCAGCAATTCGTCGTCTGTTGATTAGTGGCTGTATATGAAATTTTTTGCATAGATCTATGTAGTTAATTGAGCTGTAATTAATTTTAAGACGGTTACATAGGAATCTCATGAATTTCTTCTGTATTTTTTAAATTCTGTCAACATATTGGTTATAACACGTGTTACATATTTGAGAACAGTATTCCAAGTGACTCCTGACAAAGGTGCAATATAAAATTTTTAACGTTTTCGCTAATTTAAAAGAAGCACTTACTTTCATTATAAAGCCAAGGGCTTTTGAGGCCTTAGCAATGATATGGTCAATGTGAGCATCAAATGCAAGCTTTTCATCATGGTAGACTCCTAGGTCTCGTACAACAGAAATTCTAGGTATTGCCTGACCCTTTAATTGATATGTAGCAAAAATTTTACTTCGTTTCCTGGAAAAAGTAGTTATTGAACATTTAAGATGATTCAATTCCAGATTGTTTAATTTACAATATTTGTCAAGTCTTGCTAAGTCGGATTTGAGTTTATCAATATCGTAAATAATAATATAAATTAATACCTACCTACCCAAATATTTAGCAAAAATAGTAAATTTAATATAAATCTGGTGGACCAAAACTTACAGGGAATGGTAGGTAAAGAATTAGAGATTGAATTATTTTTAAATAAGCACAACATTGATATTATGTGTATATCAGAACATTGGTTTAGAAAATATGAATTAATATTTAATTTTTGTGGTCACCAGGTTGCTAGCTCGTTAAGTCAGGAGGATGCCGAAAGAAAGAGGTGGTTCTTTAATAATGTGTCCAAAAATAATCCGATACACAGAATATGTTATATGTATAATAAAGTTTGTGGTCGTTCAGATATTTTTAATGATAGTCTAATGTCTTTTATTTTTAAAATTTAGTTTAGCCAAAGATTCTATAACAAATTTTTCATAATTAAGTACTTATATTTATGTATATTGTTGTCATGTATTGGCTCTGTCTAGTAAAATGTATGTTATGTAATCAGTGTTATTGTATTTTTTTTAATGTCAGTTTTACATGAAATGTAGTAGTATGTTAGTATGATTTGTTCTTTCTTTTATTTTCTGTTTCACTTATTGTAATCTGTAGTATATAAGCTTAGTTAAAGTTGTGTATGGTTATAATTGGACTTCAGTATTAATGTAATTTGTTCATATATTGTTGGTGTTAAATGTTCTTATTCTGTGGTCTGTAACTGTACATCTTGGCCCGTCTATAAGGCTGCGTTTCCGCTGACGTGGAGCGGGGCGGATAGGAACTTAGTGGTGCCCAAGCAAGGCGGAGCGGAGATTTCGAGCATAGTGATTGGTCAATTCGGGTACCGCAAGCTACTCTCCGTCTCGCTCCGCGTCAGTGGAAACGCAGTTAAACGTCTAAAACGTCTAACGGTTGTCATGGTAACAACATTTCTTACAAATGGAAAACAATAATTATGAAATGCTATAAATACCGTATTTATATCAGCTTAAACTATTTGGATTAATATTTTTGTAAATCCAAATAGTGTAAGCTTATGTAAATACGTTACTTATATCATTTTATAATTTTTATTTTCCATTTGTAAGCAATGTTGTTACCATGACAACCGTTTCATATAGACTGACAACGACAGGAATGATCGAGTCCAAGTTCGAACCCCGCGATACGTATATTTTCTTCTTTTTCCTAATTTTTTGCTTATTTTTTTCAACATTTTATTTCATAATAACCTTTTTATGACAATAACGAACATACTGTAAAAAATTTGCCAAATCAGTCAAGCCGTTGTCGAAGCGCACACGATGTAAGAAATTTTGAAGGTCGTTTTTTACACTTTGGGGTTTTTTAGTAAGGAACCCTATTTTTGTTGAAAATATAATATAACCTATGTTCAGCGCTAGGTATGTAGCTTTCCAACGGCGAAAGAATTTCAGTTTTTCTCTGAAACCACTGAACCAATATGAAAATTTCAAAATTTCATATTGGTTCAGTGGTTTCAGAGCCTATTGCCTTCAAACAAACAATCAAATGTTACCTCTTTATAATATTAGTATAGATAATTCATTGCATAGAAAAACTTTAATACAATTTAAATATATTATTAGCAATATCCTGCGAAACAATTATAACCACAACCTGCAAGCAGATGAGTGAGTGTACGCATAGGCATGCGTTTGATGCACCTCCCTCCTCCCACACTACTTATGCGTACACTCGCAAGCAAAAAACATGAAAACATCATCACCACACAAGCAATGATGTTAACACGATCGTGCAAAGTCCCACCACCATGCAGGTTGCAAAACTCGACGCACGTTTCGCTCCGACCCCGGAGCATGCTCAGGATGTTGACTCTGCGAACAATGTTCGTTAAGTGATGCCGCCCGCCAAACACCGCCTTATATTCCCTACAGCTACTACCCCTACCAACTAGTACCCCCACCAGACAAGTTAATAAGAGGTGACGAAGTAAGGTTAGTTTGGTCATTCAACAATGCAATTCTATTGTTGTTCTTTACTTTAATTATTTCTAACTGTTCCAACACGCTCAGTCGAAAGCCTTTGTCACATTTGTGTAATATCTTATAGGAATGACCATCTGGTATACTATGACTACTATCTAAAAGATGTTTGGCAAAATGTGATTTATCATGATGACCATTTCTATAAGCCGCGATATGTTCTTTATACCGAGTCTCAAAGTTACGTCCAGTCTGACCTACGTATACACTGTCGCATTCAGGACAATCGATTCTGTATACACCTGTATGCTGAGTGTGAGTTCCACAATATTTTTCGAATAACTTTACTATCGCGTAAATCGAGTAAACGCCTATCGAATCGAAAACCAAAAGCATACGAGTGTCAGTTAGTTGTCGATCTAACTAATCGAACGCGTTTGTTCACCGTGAGAATGGTTAATTATTTTTGGTGTGTTGGTAGCGTGTATGTCACCGTGTGATTAAGCGACCAAATTGAAATGTCATGTGCATTAGAGTATTTTCTTGAAAAGCAACTGTGAACATAATTATGACGGGTTATTTCAAGTGTTATTGTTATTGTGACAGATGCGATTGCGCAAAGTTTTAGTTTAGTTTTTGTAAGCTTTACAATAATTCTATTGCTACAAAATAATTTGTTGTTAAATAAAAAATGAAAACATGTACTTTACTCAATTTGATACATTGATAACATTCATCAAAGATTATTATTAGTATACATTCATGGAGCAGTGTTTGTTAGATCAATCGAAATCGTCATGGGTTTATCCACCATAAACCACAGAAATAAACAAAATTGGTTGTTCTTTTTAGGCATGGTGACCTCAGCAAACCATGTTCTAATGCTAGAGGTTGCATTACTAATATTAATAGGTGGGAGGAATAAGCTACCTTACATATCAGCAGTGGTAGTGGATCAACAAAAACAACCGAAAAGTTAGTAAGTAATTAAATAGTATTTAGCCTAAGAGAGTATAAAAATTGAACCCTAAAGTTACAATTTTCTACAGAAACATTTAGTTTTTTATTTATTTTGCTTTAAATTTCAAATTGCAGTGATATACGGATACACAATTCCTTGCATTTTGTAATCATGAGAGTAAAACAACAATTTATAAATAAATATTTTAGGACCACAACATTTGGCTGAACCTCAGCCATCAACATCATATTATGTTGCCCCATCACCTGTTGCAATAACTCCAATGTCTATCACTGTCTTGTATATTACTGTGGTAACACATGAAGGTACAACAAAATATTTCTATGAATTTGTAATTGTTTATTGATAACTGTTATGGTGTCTCTTACAGATGCATGTGCCCCATCTCCTATAAGAATACAAACTAAACCATTCTGGGCAAACAACACCTCGCCAAGCTAGAACTTGGATCTCGCAGAACATTAAGGCCAGCACACAGAACAATTAGCACAAAATGTTTTAAAAGCTGATGTTTTGGAGAAAATTTTAAATAGACCAGCACAAGATTATGTTAGCTAGGAACAAGACAGGATAAGAGAGACGGAGGTACAGACCCAGAGGGAGTGGCAAAACATAGGGATGAGCAAGCTTTAGATATTATGTTAGATAAGTTAGCTGATAAGATTTGTAATAATAATTAGTTATTATATTTTGTGAGTAAATATACTTTTATAAAAACAAACTATGTTCATATTAATTGTCCTGCCTTTTAATATATTTATATATTTAAGACTTGCCCACCGCAGTCAAAATGTTGTTAAATTATTATTAATAAAAAAAACACAAATATAGTATCTTCTACTTATTTATTCAATATAATTTATAGAAAATGACTTTATCTAGACTTCCACTTCTACTGAAAATAAAAATCATTATTATCAAATAGATTAGAAACAAACACTTCTAGAATTGACAGTAGTAGATTTGAGTGTTGTTCGAGTCTGACAGTAACTATAAAAATATAGTAAATATACACAATACTCTTCAGGGTAAAAGTTGATACTTGACAGTTTTGTATTGCTTCTACTTAACATTAAATTTTATACTGAGCATCACATAGGTACCTGAAAAGATAATTTTTAGTTTTCATTTTATCCATTTATAAAATTATCAACAAAATATTATCAATTTATTGTAATCCATTTTTACCATTTAAACATTTAAAGAGTGATAATGTTTGTGGGTAAAATCCAATGCTCCTCATCTTTTGATGGCACAGCTATCTTGAAATGGCTGCCATCAATACATCCGACCACTCCAGGTATTCCATATTAATTGTTGTAGAATCTACAATTGTACATTAATATAAAATGTATGTTTATCTTTTGAAAATATTGGTAATAAGTGGGTAGGTACTTATATTAATGAATTGTACATCAAGGATATTTTAATGTAGTATGCAGTAAAGATTTTACCTTTGACTTACATCCCGACGTGCAGCTGGGATATCAGGGAATTTTATATATTATATCTTTATTCTTTACCATTCCTTTATAGTTCAATGCTTGCATCACTTGTTCAATGTAGACACTACACATTTTATGCGAAATGTGTTTTGCTACACAGATTGGTCTTTGGTAAGACCCGGGCATAGAAACACAAAGCATCACCTAAAAATATATAATAATAGAGAGGAAACAAAAACTTTTTGTTACTTATTTGCAAATCACAAAATGCAACAATTAATAAACACTTTAGGCTCTAAGGAAACGCACTGAGAGGATCTTAAATTTGTCAATTTTTTAAGGTCTCTGCACAAAAACTTAAAGGCTGTCTTTGTGGGACGAATATTACATTGAAACTCAGTTGCAGTAAGGTCCATTAGAGGATCAAAGGTCGAACGAGCTTGCTTTGCATTTCGCATTAAAATTCCGGTCGTCTTGACTTTTAGCAGCCTCAAACATCCTCCACGGGAAAAAACGTCCAGCTATTAACAATTATTTAGAAAATAATACTTTTCTAAATGTTTTCACTGCTTTTCACTACGATATCACTGTACAATTTGAAGTGAACGCAAGGTGATAACTTTTCGATCTCGCTATCGCAAATTTACTATTCGAATGTCAAAATATGCATCTCGCACTCGCGACAATTTTGAAGTAACCAATCAAATGCGTTTAAAATGGTCACTTTCGAACGTGAGTGTTTGTCGATGCTCGAATAGTTAAATCGACAACACTTACACTCGCTTATTTTGTTTCTCGTTTTTGCCACTAGAGGCGTTGTTTCGATACCATACAAAATCAAGTTAACTTTATCACGGTGAGTCGTGAGAAAAACTCGCACTAAGCACACTGATTGATACTTAAATCGATCCGGTCTTTATTATTACATAATTGATATTTTAAAGTATTATTCGTCCTAAATGCTACATGCATATCGTTATTTTTCATTATTTTTGATAAACGTGCAGATACCTCACCCATGTAGGTCAAACTGGACTTATATCTAACTACTTCCTTATCAGAGGTCCCTGCGTACAAACACTCACTACATTCACTCATCTGCTTGCAGGTTGTGGTTATAATTGTTTCGCGGGATATTGCTAGATATGATATATTTAAATTGTATTCTATGGATTTCCGCAAAGTAACGCCTGATTCCGTTAACTATTTAAAAAACTTTAAAGCGAAGTAGAAGTAGAGTAGTAGTAAAGTGATAATACTACTATGCCTTTATGTATTTGTATAACATTCACATCTCTTTATTTAGGTATCGGACGAGGCAACGAAATGGACATCTCAGATAACTGCGAAGAACTAGACCAAATACGTGAGGCACCATCAGAATGTTACAAGGAACCGTTCGGCTGTGATGTGTCTTTGAATACATTTTCACGAAAAGGACAGTTACTAAGACACAGTAGGGTTTATACGGGAGACAAACCATACAGCTGCAATGTGTGTTTGAAGAAGTTTTCACAAAAAGGAGATTTACTAATTCACAGTAGGGTTCATACGGGAGACAAACCATACAGCTGTCATGTGTGTTTGAAGAAGTTTGCACGAAAAGGAAATTTACGAACACACAGTAGGGTTCATACGGGAGACAAACCATACAGCTGTCATGAGTGTTTGAAGAAGTATGCACAAAAAGGACATTTACGAACACACAGTAGGGTTCATACGGGAGACAATCCATACAGCTGTGATGTGTGTTTAGAGAAGTTTTCACTAAAAAGATATTTACAAGATCACAGTAGGGTTCATACGGGAGACAAACCATACAGCTGTGATGTGTGTTTGGAGAAGTTTGCACAAAAAGGAAATTTACGAAGACACAGTAGGGTTCATACGGGAGACAAACCATACAGCTGTCATGTGTGTTTGAAGAAGTTTTCAGAAAAAGGAAATTTAGAAAGACACATTCGTATTCATACGCGAGATAAACCACACAGATGTGATGTGTGTTTGAAGAAGTTTTCAGAAAAAGGAAATTTAGAAAGACACATTCGTATTCATACGCGAGAAAAACTAACAGCTGTGATGTGTGTTTGAAGAAGTTTTCACAAAAAGGAATTTTACAAAGACACATTAGAGTTCATTGAAATAATAAAATAAAAATAAACTAGAAGCTTGTAAAAGTAATGTACTTACCATTTGAACTAAAATATTATGTATTTAAAAAGATTAGTCCTGGACTCAATGAATTGTAATACTATTAAGTGATTATGAAATATGCATGTAGTACCTAACATTAATTGATAATTTAGCATGCACAATTTTCTAACAATATTTCCACGCCCAAGAGGCAGAAATTTAGAGCTCAACTAAATAATTGTAAGATCTGATTGTACAAATTTCTTGGAAATAAATGAATTCTATTCTATTCTATTCTATTCTATGGGAGACAAACCATACAGCTGTCATCGTGTGTTTAAAGAAGTTTTCAGAAAAAGGACATTTACAAAGACACATTACAGTTCATATGGGAGACAAACCATACAGCTCGGATGTATGTTTAAAGAAGTTTTTATCAAAATAAAACCCAGTTTCATGATACAATGTTACATAAATAACGCCTTATTAAATCACTTGATAAACTCATGAGCTATCGACCGTCCCACCATGTACTAATCTTGTCAATTACTGCTGTAGAGGTCCGTTAAATGTATAACAGAGTTTAATTTTGTTGTTAACCCCACAAAGTCGCAAGCTATTTTAATTGGCAGTAGGCAGCTGCGATCCAGGATAGATTTCGAGTCTTTAAGTAAGGTTATTTACAATGGTAATGTGTTAGAGTTCAAAGACAGTGCCAAAAACCTGGGTGTAATCTTCGACTGCCACCTTTCCTAGTCTGCGCATATTAACGAGGTGAGCTAAAGACTACATTACTCATTGCATGCTCTGAAGAGGTTGCAAATTTTCCTTCCCACTCCGGTGAAGTTACTATTGGCACAATCTTTATTATTACCACTTCTAGATTACGCTGACGTCTGTTACTAAGATGTAACCGAAGAGCTAATTATCAAATTGGAACGTCTACGAAATGAGTGCATACGTTTTATAGGTATATGGATTGCGCAAATATGACCACATAACCGACGCCCGTAACTAGTTACAATGGCTTCCTATCCGCCTTCGCCGGAATACACACAGTTTAATTACAGTTTTTAAAGTTCTTAACTTATCTTCTTCTCCTTCTTATCTAATTGACCGTTTCTTTACACGACTCCGAGAGAAAGGCCAGCTCGAACATGCTATCCAAGGAGGATTCTAGACACCCCCTGGTATAACCCCATCTTTTACGGTAACTCTTACACCGTTAGAGCTGCCCAGACGTGGAATGCGCTGCCTGTAGTCGTGCAGAAGAGCCTAACTTTGGGCACGTTCAAAACACGGCCGCTCGGAGTGTAGACGGACGCCTGCTCCAGCACCTTGGGATCTTCTGCTTCCGGAGTCGCTGCTGCTGGCGAAGTTACTGCTCCGGCCACCAGCTTCCGGGTTGCTCCTCGCCCCCTCGTCCAGTCGCAGAATTCCTCGCTGATCGTCAGTCTTCCAGTCGACCTCCAGTCTTCCAGGGCCCCAGATTTTCTCCCAAATAATGCACAGGCCACAGCGATTCTTTACGACCCCGAAGGACCATGAACCACTTTCTAATAATAAAAACTACAGTATTATTACTAGTTACTAGGTTAGTACAGTAATCTACTAGATTACTGTGTATTAATAAATCTCCAATTCCAATTAAACTTAAACTCAATACAGCCGAAATAATACAAGAAAATTACCTTCAATTTTGGCATAAACAGGATATATGAAAATCAAATATAAAATCTTTATAAAAACAGTAAAAGAGGTTAAAACACAAAACCCCAAGTAATATCTCCAAGACCACGGCTCTCTGGCCTAAATATGCCAACACTTTCGTTTACCACCGCGGCTATCCCGTCTGTATCACCTGCTGAGTACACAACGTATGGTCTGTGAAGACCACGGCCTCCGCCAGTATCACACGCCACCCACGCACCCACGCCCTACCTGAGTCGCCTCCACAGAAACCGATTTAGACCGGGCTACAGCTACATAACGATGAATGGTACGGTCGAATACGGTCGTTAGAATTTTACCCGAATTTCTGTCATACATTCAACTACCTCAATTATTCACTTACTCTTCAATATTAATTAATACATAGTATAAAACAAAGTCGCTTTCGCTGTATATCTGTCCGTATGTATGCTTAGATCTTTAAAACTACGCAACGGATTTTGATGCGGTTTTTTAAATAGATAGAGTGATTCTTAAGGAAGGTTTGTACGTATAATACATGCATAATATAGTAGAGAAACACTTATAAATTTAAAGGTTTCTAATGTGATGTCGTAAATTAGCACGTTTTTTTGCGCTTATATTGCAAACGCTGGCTGAACCCTACGAGATAGACCATAATAATGTACTACAGTATTGTTCACCTTAAAAAGTTCAACAAAAAGTCCGCGATGGTATATGTCTATCTCTTAGGGATAACCCACCATAACCATTTTTATCCTTTACTAAAAAATGGTTATTTACGAAGTGATTTTAAACAATAAAGCATTAATCCTTATCCGATTAATTACCTAAAATAAATTGAGGATTTATTATAGATCAATATGCTTTTTACAGCATGTAATTTAAGCGAATATTACCGAAGATATTACAAGTTTAAAATGCAGGGTCGTAGTTGTTTGCGCCGCAGCGGTACCGACCCGCGGCCGGCCGGGGGTCGGGCGGCGCGTGCCTAACTTTTAACGTTGCAGGATTAGACTTGAGCGTTGAGTGTTTTTCACATGGCCAATTATATGTCGCGCTGTCACATGTTTGTATCGGCTAATGACAAAAAAGCTGTGAACGTTGTGTATAAGGACATTCTGTAGTAGGTATATTTTGCATTACACCCGTGCGAAGCCGGGGCGGGTCGCTAGTAATTATTTTTAATCGTTAATATCATCGCAATAGTTTATCAAGGACGCTACATCCTTTAATTATATTATGTACTAGCTGTGCCCGCGACTTCGTACGCGTGGAAAAGTGATTTAGGGCAGTGTTATAATAAATCTGTTTTAAAAATATTTTTAGTTATAAAAACTGTCGTTGAGGTATTTAAAAAACTACTTTATGTTGACAATTCCTACTACCAGCTTGACAAACGACCGTGTACAATTACTATAATGCGAACGGGACTACTTGATAGTACGCTCACATACACGACGAACATCTAGTACTAAGATTTGTATGGATTTTGCGCCGCAGCGACTACAGACGATGATCGTTTCCACGCCGACGCTGCTGGTGTGGCGACAATGATATTAAGTGAGCGCGCCCCGCTGTTTTTTAATTTTGCGGTCTTTTCGGTGCGTAAGTCCGACTCGCACTTGCCCGGTTTTTTTTATTTATTAATAACCAAACATGTAGGTACTGATTATAAATCACTTCACTGTTAAAGTACTAACTGATTTTATACAGAAAAGTAGCAAAATATAGAAAGTCCCAAAAGAAAGAAAACAAACCTAAGTTTTACCTAACATAAAAACCATTCGGTCCATGATAAAAACTAAGAAATAAAATATCAAGACAAATATAAATCTAACTTATATTGACATAACTTTTTTAGTTTAACTGTAAACACAATACTTATGTTAATCAAAATTCTTTATATTATGCAGTTATCGAATACATAATTTGGACAAAGAAAACTATAAAAATGTACAGTAATAGTAGGCTGTAGTATGAATTTAAACGGACGGAATGAGAACTATAATATAGATGCAAAATAATATTATACATTGCTAATGATGCACGCTGAGTATAACTCTCGGATAACGTATTGTATAAATGTAGGTACCTACTCAACCTTGCTGTAATTGTATTAAAAGTACGGCATTTGGCGTATAGATAGATTTGTATAAGAGAATACTCTATCAATATTATGACATATGATATTTGACAAAAAAACCCATAATAATCACACTGTTAACACATATCCAGGACAGGCCGCAAAAGGCTAGAATTTCAAAAGGTATCTCGATTGAAATCGAGTTGTATCAACACTCTTCCCCTGTAACACAGTTTAGTAACTATCGAGATGTTTTTAACGTCTATCTTATTAAATAGAAAAAACAAAAAAAGAGCAGTATATTTATGAAAATCTTAAAACTGTTTTTAAGATTCCGTACCTCAAAAGGAAAAAACGAAACACATATTATAAGATCATTTCCATGTCCGTCTGTCTGTCAAGACCCTTTTACTCAGAAACGCGTGTTGTGATGAAATTATATAAAATACTCAGGAACTACTGTTCCTTGAAGCAGTGAAAAAATCAGACTTCTTAGCCAATGCAATCAAAAGCAGTCGCTTATGTCGCTAAATTTCGTCATTTTCGACACTCGTAAGGGAATCAAAACCTAAAGGGTACTTCCCGTGAACTCAAAATCATAAAATTTGAAACCAAGCAACGTCTAAAACCATACGTTTTTAGTAACATTATATAGATAAGTAGTAAAAATATTTTGATTTTTTTAAACTTCGTACCGTTTGTCATGAATGTGTTTAATTGAAACTTATAACAAATACTTAGGTCTCTAATATATTCAAGCTGTAACCAAATCAAAATTCTATGTCAATCAGGTTTGTATGGAACTCTCGGTGTGCAAGTCCAACTCGCACTTGGCCGGTTTTTATTTATTTACTTATTACTAACCTACGCTAACAAATATGTATACAGTACCTACTTATCACAAAGGACTGTACAGTAAAAGTACTAACTATTTTTATACAAATAACTTTCGTAATAAACTCAAGAAAAAAAATCTTAGATTGTTCCTACCTAGCAAGCCTAAAACTAACAAATAAAAGTCACCCCCGCGGCCCCGGTGCGTTTGCTGCTAATACAATTTGAAGCGGCGCGCGCGCGCGGCGGCGCACGGCTCCCGGGACCGGCGCGCGCTTCCTACAAACGTCCAGCAAAAACGACATGATCTTTTAATATTGTCATAACTTTTTTATTTATGAACCGATTTACATAAAACAAACACTAAATGTTAAGTGAAGCTTGCCGCAATATATTAGTTAAAAGTACATCTTAATCGGATAAGCCGTTTCTGAGATTAGCGTGCACAAACCCACAGACAAACAGACAAACAGACAAACAGACAAACAGACAAAAATTTCAAAAATCATAGTTTTGGGTACTATTGCGTAAATAAAGGTCCCCCATCATATTTTTTTTCAAATATCTTCAATGTACAGACACGACTCCTCTACAGATTTATTATATGTATAGATAATTCATTGCATACAAAAACTTAAAAGCGAAGTAGAAGTAGAGTAGTAGTAAAGAGATAATAGTTATATGCATTATTATATTTTTATAACATTCACACCTTTTTATTTAGGTATCGGACGAGGCTACGAAATGGACATCTCAGATAACTGCGAAGAACTAGACCACACAAGTGATGCTCCATCAGAACGTTACAAGGAACCGTTCGGCTGTGATGTGTCTTTGAATACATTTTCACGAAAAGGACAGTTACTAAGACACAGTAGGGTTCATGCGGGAGACAAACCATACAGCTGTGATGTGTGTTTGAAGAAGTTTTCACAAAAAGGAGATTTACTAAGACACATTGGTATTCATATGGGAGACAAACCATACAGCTGTGATGTGTGTTTGAAGAAGTTTTCAGAAAAAGGAAGTTTAAAAAGATACATTCGTATTCATACGCGAGATAAACCATACGGCTGTGATGTGTGTTTGAAGAAGTTTTCACGAAAAGAAAGTTTACGAAGACACAGTAGGGTTCATATAGGAGAAAAACCATACAGCTGCAATGTGTGTTTGAAGAAGTTTTCACAAAAAGGAGATTTACTAATTCACAGTAGGGTTCATACTGGAGACAAACCATACATCTGTGATGTGTGTTTGAAGAAGTTTTCACAAGAAAGATATTTACTAAGACACAGTAGGGTTCATACAGGAGACAAACCATACAGCTGTGATGTGTGTTTGAAGAAGTTTTCAGAAAAAGGAAATTTACGAAGACACAGTAGGGTTCATACGGGAGACAAACCATACAGCTGTGATGTGTGTTTGAAGAAGTTTTCAACAAAAGTAAATTTACGAAGACACAGTAGGGTTCATACGGGAGACAAACCATACAGCTGTCATGTGTGTTTGAAGAAGTTTTCGCAAAAAGAACATTTACGAACACACAGTAGGGTTCATACAGGAGACAAACCATACAGCTGCAATGTGTGTTTAAAGAAGTTTTCACAAAAAGGAGATTTACTAAATCACAGTAGGGTTCATACAGGAGACAAACCATACAGCTGTGATGTGTGTTTGAAGAAGTTTTCACAAAAAGGAAGTTTACGAACACACAGTAGGGTTCATACAGGAGACAAACCATACAGCTGTGTTGTGTGTTTGAAGAAGTTTTCAGAAAAAGGAAGTTTAGAAAGACACATTCGTATTCATATGCGAGACAAACTAACAGCTGTGATGTGTGTTTGAAGAAGTTTTCACAAAAAGGATGTTTACAAAGACACATTAGAGTTCAATGAAATAATAAAATAAAAATAAACTAGAAGCTTGTAAAAGTAATGTAACTACTAACCATTTGAACTAAAATATTATGTATTTAAAAATATTAGTCCTGGATACAATGAATTGTAATACTTTTAAGTGATTATGAAATATGCATGCAGTACCTAACATTAATTGATAATTTAGTATGCACAATTTTCTAACAATAATTCCACGCCCAAGAGGCAGAAATTTAGAGCTCAACTAAATAATTGTAAGACCTGATTGTACAAATTTCTTGGAAATAAATGAATTCTATTCTATTCTATTCTATGGGAGACAAACCATACAGCTGTCATTTGTGCTTGAAGAAGTTTTCACAGAAGGGAAGTTTAGATAGACACATTAGAGTTCATATGGGTTACAAACTGTACAGCTCGGATGTACGTTTAAAGAAGTTTTTATCAAAATAAAACCCAGTTTCATGAAACAATGTTACATAAATAACGCCTTGTTAAATCACTTGATAAACTCATGAGCTATCGACCGTCCCACCTTGTACTAATCTTGTCAATTCCTGCTGTAGAGGTCCGTTAAATGTATAACAGAGTTTAATTTTGTTGTTAACCCCACAATGTCGCAAACTATTTTAATTGGCAGCAGGCAGCTGCGATCCAGGATAGATTTCGTCTTTAAGTAAGGTTATTTACAATGGTAACGTGTTAGAGTTCAAAGACAGTGTCTGATAACTAGTGAGAGTGGACTGTATGGTGTGATGATGAAGATATCGTATAATGACACTACTAATCAAAAATGCTATATGCTTCGGCAACTGTATTTAGAGAACTGAACAGAAAAATAGAATCTATCAAAAACATGTCAATATAAAAATAAGTCATAAAAACATTTAAATCAAAAAGGTATAAAATCTCAGGTCTATCCAGCCAGTCGCCAACATACCCGACCCCAGTGGGACACTAACCCTCGGTGGTGACTGGCTGGGTATCCATAAGCACTAATTTTCTACTGGGACGGCGTAGCGTACCCCCCTTTGTAAATAGGTCCACTACGCGGACCCGACCATCCGGACCAGGATAGGTTTTGAGTACCCTACCCAGTGGCCATAAACCTCGCGGTAATGTGTTGTCCGCGATGAGCACCACTTCCCCTTCCCTAAGCTCTTGTGTAAACCGGTTCCGTGGTTCCTTCCTGCGTAGCGTCGGTAGATACTCCCGCAGCCATCGTGCCCAGAAGTGGTCGGCCAACCTGAGCACCTTCCGCCACTCTTGGCGTCGAGACAGGTCTCCATCCGTCAAGTTATTTGTCCATGGGGCCACTGACGACGTTCCTATTAGGAAATGAAATGGTGTTAGGGCTTCTGGGGCATTGATTGATGTGGGGACGTACACGATACGATAGGGGCCTTGAATTTACGATTTCCTCCGCTTCCACGAGAAGAGTAGTAAAAGTATCGTCCTTCGGGTGAGATCTGTCCTTGAGGGTTTCCCGTAGCGCGTTTTTTACTGTGCGTACCATTCTCTCCCAAGCGCCGCCCATAAATGGGGCGGCTGGTGGTATGAAGTGCCATTTGATCCGGCTATTCGTGGCGTAATCGATCACTGAGCTGTCATGTACGGCTCTCAGTTCTCTGTTCGCGCCGACAAAATTCGTTCCGTTGTCGGAAAATATTTTCATCGGTGATCCTCTCCGAGCAATAAATCTTCTGAAGCTCGTAAGTGCGGCATCGGCTGACAGTGACGTAGCCACCTCCAGGTGTATGGCCCTGGTAACTAGGCACGTATAAAGAGCTACGTACCGTTTTTCTTGACGGCGACCCACTAACACTGTGAATGGGCCAAAGTAATCCAGGCCAGTGTATGTGAAGGGCCTCTTATGGTGTTCCATCCTTTCCATGGGTAGGTCTCCAATGGGCGGTGTAATAGGATGACCCTTATATCTGCGACAGCCAGTACAAGAACTGGAAATGTTCTTTATTGTGCTTCTCGCGTTTATAATTTTGTATTTTTGTTGAATTTCATTTAGGACGGTTTCGTCAAATCCGTGTGACATCTTAACATGGAATGCATGTACTATCAATCGTACTATATGATTGCGGCCGTCTAAGATAATTGGGGCTTTTATGTCGTGGCTAACCTAAGGAGCTAACATAATGCGTGTCTCTACTCGGAGGAGACCATCTGTGTCCAGGTACGTGGCTAGGAAGGCGATTCGGCTGGATTTGGGCAGGGGCTGCGAGGCTCGAAGATGCTTAATGTCATCGGCGAAACTGTCCCACTGCGAGTGCCTCAGCAAAGTCTTCTCTGCCAGGGCGAGGTCTACTTCTTGAAGACACGTAGGAGACGTGGTGCCCCCCGGACCTAAAGACATAGAAGTAGAAGAATCAAAATTAGCCGGTCGCGATATTTTTGAAATAAATATTCTAGCGCACTGAAAAACGCGGGCGGTGGCTCGCAGAAGACGTAACCACCTACTGGAACGTTTCGGATTTGGAACTAGAAATTTTGACAGAGGGGCTTCAACGAGAATACCCACGATTTCCGATTTTAATTCGGGATCTGAAAGCGTCGCGACGTTAGACTGCGTTTCAATAGGCCAATAGTTTCGGCTTGCAAAAAGAAAGGTGGGCCGAGAAACCACCTGTGGCAAGCTTCGAGCTTATTAGTCTTTGGTTTCGTGGCATCATCAGCTACGTTGAGGGAGGTAGGGAGCCATCTCCAATCAGAAGGATTAGAGAGCTCGGCTATCTCTCCCAACCGATGGGCTACAAAAGGCTTAAAATTTCGGGCGTCACTCTTAATCCACGTCAAAACTGTCGTAGAGTCGGTCCAGAATACAATCCGAGACGGTTTCAGGCGGTGAGCCTTTGTGATAGTACTCGAAAATCGAGATGCTATTAGTGCGGCTTGCAGTTCTAATCGTGGTATGGACAACGGTTTTAATGGTGCTACTCGCGCTTTACTTCCGATTAGAACTACAGAGACAGTGTCACCGGTGTATGTTATGCGCCAGTAGGCGACGCAAGCGTATGCTTGTTCGCCACCATCTGCTATGATGTGTAGTTGTATATCTGTCCGCTCTAGTCCGAGCAGGTAACAACGCGGTATCTTTACTGACGAGGCCGCCTTTAGGTATTGAAACCGATGTTTATATTCGTCTACATACTTACCTGGTAATGGCGTATCCCACCCAACACTTTCGCGCCACAGCTTTTGAATAATTATGCGTCCCCAAATTGTGATAGGCATAAGAAGACCTAAAGGGTCGTAGAGTTTCATGACATTTGAGAGGATTATTCACTTGGTTATTGGCTCAGAGAGTAAGGCAGAGTTTGAGCGAAAGGTGAGAGTATCCTGGGCAGGGTTCCACTTAAGGCCAAGTATTTCTACTTCCTTAGTAGAGGGTAAGGAAACATCATCAGTGTCACTTCGAAGATCCTTGGGTAACTGCGACAGTGCTTCCGGCACGTTAGAGGTCCAGGATCGCATTTCAAATTGACAGTTTTTGTGGACGGTGACTATATCGGAGGCGATTCGTATTGCGTCGGTAACGCTAAAATGGCTACCTAAATAATCATCCATATAATGGTCATCCATGATCACACTGCAGGCTTCGGGGTATGTAGTAGCCATCTCTTTAGCATTTTTATTCATAAGATGGAGTTCTATGAAGGGACTACATACTGCGCCGAAGATCATGGATGACATTCGGTACTCACGAATCACCCCGTCAGTCCTCCACAGAAATCGCTGAGCGTTTCTGTCTTTGCGTGCGATCTTGACCTGGGGAAACATCTCCTTAATGTCAGCATTTAAAGCCACAGGTCCCTCCCTAAAACGGAAGAGTATATCGATCAATGATCGTAGAAGGTCTGGGCCTTGTAGCAACATACTATTTAAACTGACCCCTTTAGAGTTGGCGGCAGCGTCATGAACGGCTCTCAACTTTTTCTTTTGTGGATGAAACTCATGAAAGACACCAAAAATGGGCAAGTACATACCAGCGGATGGTATCTTCACTCTCAGTAGAGCTAATACTTTTGTGATATGTGCCGGCATCGCACTCCTCGGCATAACCTTTGGCTAGGATGTCCGCGACGAAACGTTTGAAAGCTATCTCGTAGTCTGGGTGCTTTGACATTTGCTTTTCCAATGTTTTAAGGCGGGACAACGCTTGCGGATAGCTGTCGGGTATAACTTTAGGTAAGCACTCTTTCCATGTTAGGGAGACTTCAAACCTTCCATCGGCTAGCCGTCGGGCTGTAGTATCAATAATATTTACCGCCCGCGCGTCATCGACGTTCTGGCGCGGTACACTTTTCATAATACCTAAGGAGTCAATATCATATTGACTCCTTATTAAAGCATCTAAATCGTCGGTATATTCGTTGACACGGCAGTGATTAACGAAATGCGTTGGTCGAGACGAATTAGATAGAGCGCCGTGGAGTACCCACCCTAAGAGGGTTTTCGAGGCAACGGGTTCGTTTCTATGTCCACATCGTACTTCGCGACTGATCGTTAATCAGGGGCGCCAATGAGAATGGAAGGCGGTTCGTCGATGGTTGACAGCTCGATGGGCGTAGTTGCTAAGTGGTGATAATCTAATATGTTTACTTTAACGGTCGGCACGCGTAGACTAAGAGGCTTAATAGCCCTAGCATGCTCTATCAAATAGTGGTCGTATAGGTTACGACCTCGAATATAAAAGTTGACATAACTTATGTCAACAACTTTTGACATATTACCGACCCCCTCTATTCGGACTCGCTCCTGTCGGGTGGGTGTGGCACCGATGCGGGCCGCCACCTCAGCGTCTATTAGGGTCGCAGTACTACCTTCGTCGAGTAACGCAGTAGTTTTATACTCGCCGTTCGGACCTATGAGCACTACGGGTAGGACTTTCAGGAGCCCACGTGGGGGGTTCATCAGTTGTGAGGTTCCTGTCACGTGTGGCCGAACCCATCCAAATCGCAAATACTGCTCTTCAGTATTTGCGATTTGGATGGGTTCGGTTTCCCGGTGGTCACTTACAATATTAGTGTTGTTAAACTTATGGTCTGTCAGCACGCTAACTTTATTGTTGGTTTTTGTTTGCCCGTGAAGTAGCGCGTGATGTCGTCTAGTGCATCCGTCGACTCCGCAACGTTTAGCACGACAACTATTCCACAGATGTGCATATGACTTCAGACACCGATAACAAGTTTTAGAATCTCGGACCCACTGCCATCTATCATCGACGGATAGAGACAAAAAAGATTTGCACGCCCTAATAAGGTGTTCTCCTTTTTTACAATAATTACAGGTATGTATAACATCACTAGACGTCGTGGCGTATATCGCATCTTTCTTTAAAAAAGTCTTGTGTGTGAATGTGGGGTTCTGCGACTTAGTCAATACTTTACTAATGTCTAAAGATACAAAATTGTATTTGAGATGTTTATCTGCTTCTGTCAAAAGGAACTTTGATAGAGTTTCGAGTTTTGACATATTATGTGTCACAGGCATATGATTCGCAGCAAAGTCCGTAAATCGAGATCTAGTATGTTCGCTCAGTTTCATTAGAATACAGCGAAAGAGTTCAGGTGAGTATAAATAATCAATTTGGTTTAAAAGTTTAATCGTTGTTACGAAATTACGTAATTTATTTGCCAGGACGTTTAAAAGTTCAGGGGTACTTATCTTAGGACTGCCTTGTATGTCTGAGATTTCACGGGCCACCAGGATTTCGGGTCGGGCGTAGGTCTGCTGCAGAGCGTCGACGATTTCCTGAGGATCGCTTGACGTCCACAGTAACGATGCTACAGACTGGTACGCGGGTCCACGGATGGCGTTGTGCAGTCGCTTTATATTTTCCCCTAAAGAGAAGCTACCGTTACTTCTATCGTAACTGGATTTAAAAGCTAGCCACTGGTTAACGTCACCCGTAAAAGGAACTAAATCCGGTTTTTTTGGGCGGTCGGCTAGGGCGGTAATCGCATGAGCTAGCATGGCCATGGAGTTATCTTGAGGGTTAGCTGTTTGTAATACATCATTATTAGTGGTCACCGGGGCTTGGTTGGAGGGCACAACTGACTGTACGGGTGGGCCTTGGATATGTTCCAATGCCAAAGTCGGTCGTGCTGTCGCGGGTAAAAATGTGGCATGTGGTAACGGGGCCTTGTTGGCGGGGACAGCCTGTACGGGAGTGCCTTGGATACAGTCCAAGGTAAAAGTCGGTGCCCCACCTGACATTGTACCTGCCATTGGAACATTTTGTTCGTGTACCCACGACATGGTCCGGTGACGTAAACTGCTAATATGCGAACTACGAGACTTATCTTTGGCATCTAGTGCGGCGAGTTTCGCTTGTAGTTCCCTCTGCTCAGCCTCGGACTTCAGGCGGGCGAGTTCAAGCTGGCGCTCGGACTCCCGGCGGGCGAGTTCACGTTCTCGATGTAGAAGACGCCGCGAGAAGTCCGCCTCCAAGCCAGCTTCTCAGCGTGGACAGCCGCCGACGACCGCGAAGATTGAGTACGCTCCCTCGCCGTCCGTTCACTGCGAAGACTAACATTACTTTGTGGTAATGTAGGATTGCCTTCATGGCATTGATTAGCACGGTCGACATTGGCATCGTTGGGCGCCTGTGACGCGCCAGAAGGCGTGGTGTCTGCGGGTTCGACCGTGCTAATCACCGATGCCGAAGTACTCTCGTTAGAGACCGACCGAACAGCACATGATGAATTTGGCTGAGTCGGTTCGGTCTCCGCAGTTGCCGTTGCATGTTCAATGACCTTACCTTTCGACCGCGTGAACATATTGTACTAAGCTAAATGTAGTGTATGAACGAAATCTAAAATAGTTATAATGTATGAAAGAAAATACGGTGATCGTAGTAACTAAATGAAATTGAAACTATGTTACAGCGAAAAAATACTAAAGAGATTCTAAAATGAAGGCGACAAAGGACCAAAATGATAACTAGTGAGAGTGGACTGTATGGTGTGATGATGAAGATATCGTATAATTACACTACTAATCAAAAATGCTTTATGCTTCGGCAACTGTATTTAGAGAACTGAACAGAAAAATAGAATCTATCAAAAACATGTCAATATAAAAATAAGTCATAAAAACATTTAAATCAAAAAGGTATAAAATCTCAGGTCTAGCCAGTCGCCAACAGTGCCAAAAACCTGGGTGTAATCTTCGACTGCCACGTTTCCTGGTCTGCGCATATTAACGAGGTGAGCTAAAGACTACATTACTCATTGCATGCTCTGAAGAGGTTGCAAAATTTCCTTCCCACTCCGGTGAAGTTACTATTATTACCACTTCTAGATTACGCCGACGTCTGTTACTTGGGTGTAACCGAAGAGCTAATTATCAAATTGAAACGTCTACAAAATGAGTGCATACGTTTTATATATGGATTGCGCAAATATGACCACATAACCGACGCCCGTAACATGTTACAATGGCTTCCTATCCGCCTTCGCCGGAATACACACAGTTTAATTACAGTTTTTAAAGTTCTTAACTTATCTTCTCCTCCTTCTTATCTAATTGACCGTTTTTTTACACGACTCCGAGAGAAAGGCCAGCTCGAACATGCTATCCAAGAAGGATTCTAGACACCCCCTGGTCTAACACCATCTTTTACGGTAACTCTTACACCGTTAGAGCTGCCCAGACGTGGAATGCGCTGCCTGTAGTCGTGCAGAAGAGCCTAACTTTGGGCACGTTCAAAACACGGCCGCTCGGAGTGTAGACGGACGCCTGCTCTAGCACCTTGGGATCTTCTACTTCCGGAGTCGCTGCTGCTGGCGAAGTTACTGCTCCGGCCACCAGCTTCCAGGTTGCTCCTCGCCCCCTCGTCCGGTCGCAGAATTCCTCGCTGATCGTCAGTCTTCCAGTCCACCTCCAGTCTTCCAGGGCCCCAGATTTTCTCCCAAATAATGCACAGGCCACAGCGAATCTTTACGACACCGAAGGACCAAGAACCACTTTCTACTAATAAAAACAAGAGTATTATTACTAGTTACTAGGTTAGTACAGTAATCTACTAGATTACTGTGTAATTACCTTCAATTTTGGCATAAACATGATATATGAAAATCAAATATAAAATCTTTATAAAAAAAGGAAAAGAGGTTTAAACACAAAACCCCAAGTAATATCTCCAAGACCACGGCTCTGTGGCCTAAATATGCCAACACTTTCGTTTACCACCGCGGCTAACCCGTCTGTATCACCTGCTGAGTACACAACATATGGTCTGTGAAGACCACGGCCTCCGCCAGAATCACACGCCACCCACGCACCCACGCCCTACCTGAGTCGCCTCCACAGAAACCGATTTAGACCGGGCTACAGCTACGTAACGATGAATGGTACGGTCGAATACGGTCGTTAGAATTTTACCCGAATTTCTGTCATACTTTCAACTACCTCAATTATTCACTTACTCTTCAGTATCAATACATAGTATAAAACAAAGTCGCTTTCGCTGTATATCTGTCCGTATGTATGCTTAGATCTTTAAAACTACGCAACGGATTTTGATGCGGTTTTTTTAAATAGATAGAGTGATTCTTAAGGAAGGTTTGTATGTATAATACATGCATAATATAGTAGAGAAACACTTATAAATTTAAAGGTTTCTAATGTGATGTCGTAAATTAGCACGTTTTTTTGCGCTTATATTGCAAACGCTGGCTGAACCCTACGAGATAATGTTAACCAAAATAATGTACTACAGTATTGTTCACCTTAAAAAGTTCAACAAAATGTCCTCGATGGTATATGTCTATCTCTTAGGGATAACCCACCATAACCATTTTTATCCTTTACTAAAAAATGGTTATTTACGAAGTGATTTTAAACAATAAAGCATTAATCCTTCCAATTAATTACATGAAATAAATTGTGCATTTATTATAGATCAATATGCTTTTTACAGCATGTAATTTAAGCGAATATTACCGAAGATATTACAAATTTAAAATGCAGGGTCGTAGTTGCTTGCGCCGCAGCGGTACCGACCCGCGGCTGGCCGGGGGTCGCGCGGCGCGTGCCTAACTTTTAACGTTGCAGGATTAGACTTGAGGGTTGAGTGTTTTTCACATGGCCAATTATATGTCGCGCTGTCAAGAGTAACGTCTAAGCAAAACATGTTTGTATCGGCTAATGACAAAAAAGCTGTGAACGTTGTGTATAAGAACATTCTGTAGTAGGTATATTTTGCATTACACCCGTGCGAAGCCGGGGCGGGTCGCTAGTAATTATTAATCGTTAATATCATCGCAATAGTTTATCAAGGACGCTACATCCTTTAATTATATTATGTATAATTCATTGCATACACAAACTTTAAAGCGAAGTAGAAGTAGAGTAGTAGTAATGAGATAATAGTAATATGCATTATTATATTTTTATAACATTCACACCTTTTTATTTAGGTATCGGACGAGGCTACGAAATTGACATCTCAGATAACTGCGAAGAACTAGACCACACAAGTGATGCACCATCAGAATGTTACAAGGAACCGCTCGGCTGTGATGTGTCTTTGAAGAAATTTTCACGAAAAGGACAGTTACTAAGACACAGTAGGGTTCATGCGGGAGACAAACCATACAGCTGTGATGTGTGTTTGAAGAAGTTTTCAGAAAAAGGAAGTTTAAAAAGACACATTCGTATTCATACGCGAGACAAACCATACAGCTGTGATGTGTGTTTGAAGAAGTTTGCACAAAAAGGACATTTACGAACACACAGTAGGGTTCATACGGGAGACAAACCATACAGCTGTCATGTGTGTTTGAAGAAGTTTGCACAAAAAGGACATTTACGAACACACAGTAGGGTTCATACGGGAGACAAACCATACAGCTGTGATGTGTGTTTGAAGAAGTTTGCACAAAAAGGACATTTACTAAATCACAGTAGGGTTCATGCGGGAGACAAACCATACAGCTGTGATGTGTGTTTGAAGAAGTTTTCAGAAAAAGGAAATTTAGAAAGACACATTCGTATTCATACGCGAGACAAACTAACAGCTGTGATGTGTGTTCGAAGAAGATTTCACAAAAAGGAAGTTTACAAAGACACATTAGATTTCAATGAAATAATAAAATAAAAATAAACTAGAAGCTTGTAAAAGTAATGTACCTACCATTTGAACTAAAATATTATGTATTTAATAAGATTAGTCCTGGACACAATGAGTTGTAATATTTTTAAGTGATTATGAAATATGCATGTAGTACCTAACATTAATTGATAAGTTAGCATGCACAATTTTCTAACAATATTTCCACGCCCAAGAGGCAGAAATTTAGAGCTCAACTAAATAATTGTAAGACCTGATTGTACAAATTTCTTGGAAATAAATGAATTCTATTCTATTCTATTCTATGGGAGACAAACCATACAGCTGTCATCGTGTGTTTGAAGAAGTTTTCACGGAAAGAAAATTTAGATACACATTTCGCCGGGAGACAAACCATACAGCTGTCATGTGTGTTTGAAGAAGTTTTCAGAAAAAGGACATTTACAAAGACACATTAGTGTTCATATGGGAGACAAACCGTACAGCTGTCATTTGTGCTTGAAGAAGTTTTCACAGAAGGGAAGTTTAGATAGACACATTAGAGTTCATATGGACTACAAACTATACAGCTCGGATGTATGTTTAAAGAAGTTTTTATCAAAATAAAACCCAGTTTCAAATATGACCACATAACCGACGCCCGTAACAAGTTACAATGGCTTCCTATCCGCCTTCGCCGGAATACACACAGTTTAATTACAGTTTTTAAAGTTCTTAACTTATCTTCTTCTCCTTCTTATCTAATTGACCGTTTTACACGACGACGAAAGGCCAGCTCGAACATGCTATCCAAGGAGGATTCTAGACACCCCCTGATATAACACCATCTTTTACGGTAACTCTTACACCGTTAGAGCTGCCCAGATGTGGAATGCGCTGCCTGTAGTCGTGCAGAAGAGCCCAACTTTGCGCACGTTCAAAACACAGCTGAAGAGTCACTTTTTGTCATCCATCAATAATGTAATATAATAGTAAGTTTATGTAGTTATTTATATATTGTTATGTATTTATCTGTATTGTATTATATTTATTTATACAAGTCAGTGTTAGTAATATTGTATAATATATATATATTATTATTTATTTTGTATTTATTTATATTAAGTATTATCTATCTTAACATATTAGTATGATTAGAATCACAGTGTCGTAATTTAATTTTAATTTGTAATTTTATATTGGTCTCCATAGACTAATCAATGTATATTTGTTATCTATTCATTTCTACGTTCTTTTCATTCTCTTGTGCACCATTTGTGTCCGTTTCTGTATCTCACAATGTCCTGTCGTAGGTCTTGACAGGTAGGTCCTGGCAGAGATCTTTTGTAGAGATAAGTATACCTTTGTACTGTTAGTCCTAATTTTAAGTTAGTTTTAGAATGTTGTATGTATGTCGCAGTCATCTAATTAAATCAGCTATTTCATTGAGTGACTAGCGTTTTTATCGAATGACGACATTTAATTGAAAGACTAGGCCGAACATTGATTGTACAATCGTCAGTCAACGTCCAATTAGTTAGCGGATTGTAACATAGTCCTTATATGAGAGCGGACATAAAATCAGTCAGCTGACTGAATTTTCCCAAAAGCGAATCTATCAACCCCGACTCCACGTAGTACTTGTCTGTCAACCCCTAGAGTGTATATTTAAGCGCGGAGGCGCGGAGGGAGAGCAGCCCCCGCCCGCCGTAACGAAATGCAGAAACCAGCAGACCCCTCGCCGTGGCGGCGGAGGCTGGTCGCCGAAGGCGACCAGAAAGCCGGAGCTGCCTAAGGCGAGTGTTGGTTGCTGTCATTCGTTACGCATGGGCGAAGGGGCTGCATTTCCCGCAGCGCCGGAGACGTGTCAGACCGACATTGTCCCAAAAACAAATCTATCAACTCCGACTCCACGTAGAACTTGTCTGTTTTATCTAACCTCTAAACTACAACTGTAAATATTTTCTTAACTAGTGGTTGCTGAGTAGAGGGGAGGGTAAGGGGATTTCCTTTGTCCCCTTACCGCCGTCTCCACCTTTCTCCCCTGTTTTACTCCTGGAAATATCCCGGAAACACAGACATAACCTCAAAACTTCAACCATAAATATCTTCCAAACTAGTAGTCTCCTAAAGGTGGGAGTGGTAGGTTAGGTTCTCCCCCTCCCTCCACCCCCCCAACTAAGTGGGATTAATACAAAAATTTTTCCAGCTCCTCCTTTTTTGGAAGTCGGTTAAAAAATCGGAAAATTATTCGCTAACACACATAAAAAAACCTACTTATTCATCGAATTGAGAAAGCTCCTCCTTTTTTGGAAGTCGGTTAAAGAATCGGACTAAATGACGTTCATTCAATGACTACATGACTAAATGACGTTCAATCAATGTTCAGTCAAGATATTGGACGTTACAATAAACAACTTGACGAGTTGTCCTTTAGTCTTTCAATTAAATGTCGTCATTCGATAAAAACGCTAGTCACTCAATGAAATAGCTGATTTAATTAGATGACTGCGACATGTACACTGCAAGCGATCTAAGAGTTCCAAGTTCAAAACATCTGACCTGTTCGCCATGGTGACCATACTATGTGTAAGGTCCACTTGCGCCAGTTTTAACCCAGAGTTAGTTTATAACTTAGAGTTAAACTACTACTCCTAACACTTAATATATACTTATTTGGTTCAAGGCTTATAGTCTTCGCAATCATTACAATTACAGTGAGAAGTTGGTACTTTGAAATGCCGCGGGGCACCGAGCGGAGATTACAGTGGACAGAACAGCTGAGAGAGGTCAATAGCCCGCGCACCGCGTTTGTTAACTATATAGAAATATAAGGAGATATATAAATACTATAGATTTATTGGTATTTTACTAAAATAATTCAAAGCTAAGTCAAAATGTATGTAAAGTTTATTGTAATGGTTTGCCTTTGACAATTATTTGGATATTCGAATGTAAATACTTACAAGATTATCAACCAGATGCTACTATCAAATATTACTATACAGATACTATTATATTTTATTTACTAATAATATTTTTTTGCCAGGAGTTTATACAATTGATATTTCGACTTAAATAGTTAACCTTTACAGAAATACTTTTATATTCAAGTACCCTAAGCAATTCAAAATGTAACTGAACATAATAATTATAATATATTTTAATAGTTTTGAAATGTTATACCAAGAGATTACTTAAATACCGATTATTAATTGGACATAACATTAGGCAATATGTATACCTAGTCTGGCCATAAATACTGTAACAATTGTACATGTGTATCAAGATACCATTCTTGAGAAGGTAGTGAAACAAACCCCTTAACAAAACTATGTTCGATAGGCAAGAATGGTCCTTCCAACAAGACTCGCCACCAGCTCATAAAGCTCGCTCTACGCAGTCTTGGTTGGAAACAAACGTTTCTGTCGTCATAAAAGCTGAATATTGGCCATCGTCTAGTCCCTTAATCCGCTGGATAACGATTTATGGTCAGTTTTAGAGAGTATGTCTTGCTCTAAACGCCATGACAATTTGGAGTCCCTGAAGCAATCTATACGATTGGCAGTGAGGAATTTTCCCATCGAAAAAAAGAGTGTGCTTCTATTGATATCTGGCCTCAACGTTTAAAGGATTGTATTGCAGCTAACGGCGGCCACTTTGAATAAACTTTTCATATTTTAAATACCTTTTTATTTATGAATAAAACTAACACACTGTAAAAGAAATAAATTTTATTTGCAATAGAAAAAAGTATATTTTTCTTTGTATCAGTATTTATGGCAATACTCGGTACATATAAGATTTAATAGGTGACCTAATTTCTATTTAAAGAACATATCTAATCGAATAACAATATAAACTATCGATATTATAAACTTATATAATTTATACACTTGCATAATAAGGAATAATTATCCAAATTAATATGAAATAACATTATAGCTATAAATACACTGTAACTACGAAAAATATTAAAACGTACTGTATTTTATTAGCTTTACAACATTACAAAACAATTTAATCACCAAAAGAATAACCAAAAATAAGGAATATTAAATTACAGAAATAAGAATTAAATTACAGAAATAAGAATTAAATTACAGAGATAAGAATTAAATTACAGAAATAAGAAAACAATTACGTCACCTGACTATCTCAGCTTCCAGTTTGATACCCTAAAAAGGGGGTCCTGAAGCTGTGGCAGCCCTTTTTATAACATACCGGGGTTGCCACAAATATAGGGTATAGATATAGATATATATATATCTACCCTACCAACATTATTTTTTATACCGATTGACTTTTAAATTTTGGTCGTTATAGGTAAGTAAAATATAAAGACCCCATATATACACCTAAACAATTTTACCCCTAAAAACCGCCTGTAGAAAAACACCAAAGTTAGGGGAAAAACTCCTAGGTTGGAAACACTGGCACTCGGTAGTTTGTTGTCTTGTAACATGATAGTCTAGTGACGGATTTGACAGTTGACACGGTTGACTCTTGACAGCGAAAATTACGTTAGATGGCGCCGGAACCAGAGACAAAACGTTATATAATTTAGTAAGCGATACGCCACAACGCAGCGAAATCTCTTGGCGCCAAGAGATTTCGCTGCGTTGTGGCGTCTTTATATTTAACTTACCTATAACGACCAAAATTTAAAAGTCAATCTGTTAATCTATACCCTATGTTTGTGGCAACCCCGGTATGTTATAAAAAGGGCTGCCACAGCTTCAAGGCTGCAAAGCTTGGGTACCAAATCAATGTCGTTATCTCAAAAGAGATAACGTATCTACAGAACTTTTCGTAACTTAGCGATGTCATCTTGGTAAGCGCCCTTCTCTGCATACGATATCCTTTCGTAGACACGGCCATTCTGACCAGTCACACGTCCTCGTGTGATGCTCCTGTAAAAGAGAAAACCAGCTGCAACATAACAAGGCTTTTGTTCGGCCTACTCTGACTCTACAATAATAGACCAATTTGCTAGTTTCTTCTCTAATAGTAATCACAACACATGACACTGAGTCAGGTAACATAACCACGTTCAATTATTATTTAATGCACTACAATGCACAACACAAACTGAACAACTCTCTACTAATAAAAACTACAGTTTTACTAGTAGATTACTGTGTATTGATAAATCTCCAATTCCAATTAAACTTAAACTCAATACAGCCGACATAATACAAGAAAATTACTTTCATTTTGACATAAACATGACATATAAAAATGAAATATAAAATCTCTATAAAAACAGTAAAAGAGGTTTAAACACAAACCCTAAGTAATATCTCCAAGACCACGGCTCTCTGGCCAAAATATGCCAACCGGGTAACACTTTCGTTTACCACCGCGGCTAACCTGTCTGCATCACCCGCTGAGTACACAACGTATGGTCTGTGCAGACCACGGCCTCCGCCAGTATCACACGCCCACCACGCACCCACGCCCTACGTAACGATGAATGGTACGGTCGAATACGGTCGTTAGAATTTTACCCGAATTTCTGTCATACTTTCAACTACCTCAATTATTCACTTACTGTTAATTAAAAATCGTTATTATCATCGCAATAATTTATCAAGGACGCTACATCCTTTAATTATATTATGTATAATTCTTTGCATAGAAAAACTTTAAAGCGAAGTAGAAGTAGAGTAGTAGTAAAGAGATAATAGTAATATGCATTATTATATTTTTATAACATTCACACCTCTTTATTTAGGTATCGGACGAGGCTACGAAATGGACATCTCAGATAACTGCGAAGAACTAGACCACACAAGTGATGCACCATCAGAACGTTACAAGGAACCGTTCGGCTGTGATGTGTCTTTGAAGAAATATTCACGAAAAGGAAAGTTACTAAGACACAGTAGGGTTCATACGGGAGACAAACCATACAGCTGTGATGTGTGTTTGAATAAGTTTTCACAAAAAGGAGACTTACAAAGACACATTCGTATTCATACGGGAGACAAACCATACAGCTGTGATGTGTGTTTGAAGAAATTTTCAGAAAAGGGAAATTTACAAAGACACATTCGTATTCATACTGGAGACAAACCATACAGCTGTGATGTGTGTTTGAAGAAGTTTTCAGTAAAGGGAAATTTACAAAGACACATTCGTATTCATACGGGAGACAAACCATACAGCTGTGATGTGTGTTTGGAGAAGTTTTCAGAACAGACAAATTTACGAAATCACAGTAGGGTTCATACGGGAGACAAACCATACAGCTGTGATGTGTGTTTGAAGAAGTTTTCACAAAAAGGAGTTTTACAAAGACACATTCGTATTCATACGGGAGATAAACCATACACCTGTGATGTGTGTTTGAAGAAGTTTTCACAAAGAGGAAGTTTAAAAAGTCACATTCGTATTCATACGGGAGATAAACCATACAGGTGTGATGTGTGTTTGAAGAAGTTTTCACGAAAATATATTTTACAATTACACATAAGAGTTCATATGGGCAACAACTTTACAGCTAGGAAGTATGTTTAAAGAAGTTTTCTCAAAATAAAACCCAGTTTCACCAAGCAATGTTAAATAAATAACGCCTTGTTAAATCACTTGACAGACTCATGAGCCATTGACCGCGTACTAATGCCTTGTCAATTAACTAATTCCTGCTGTAGAGGTCGGTTAAATGTATAACAGACGAATTAGACGTGGGTTATAACGGGTCATACTCGATACCTGTTATAACTGTTACTGTTTTATTTAAATACGTGTTATGACTACCTGTTAAAAAAATAACAGCTAACTTTCACATGAAGTGGAAAACTTAAAATATCGCATTATTTACGAGTACGAGTTTCACCGTGGCACCAGTGCTGCAGAAACGGCTCGAAGGATTAATAATGTGTATGGGGGTGGTGTCGCAAAAGAAAACACGGTCCTTTTTTGGTTTCAACGCTTTCGTTCTCGAAATTTCGACCTGCAGAACAAGCCCCGCACCTTCCAAGCTTTTTCAACAGCTCCGTGGACGACCGGAGACCAAGGTCGATAATGATGAATTGAAGGCTGTTGTGGAAGCAGATCCATCGCAAACTATATCAGAGTTAGCTAATAGGCTGCGGTGTTAGTGACAAAACCGTTTTAATCCACTTGAAGCAAATTGGGAAGGTGAAAAAGCTTGAAAGGTGGGTACCTCATGAATTGAGTGAAGCAAACCGACAAACGCGCGTCGACTGCTGAGTTACATTGCTCAACCGGCACAATAATGAAGGAATTTTAAATTGGATCATTACATGTGATGAAAAGTAGATCCTGTACGATAATCGTAAACGCTCATCGCAATGGCTGACGCAAACCCTGGTGAACCAGCAAAGTCTGGGGCACCCAAGCGAAAATTGACTGAAAAAAAGTTACTTGTAAGCGTTTGGTGGACTAGTGCCGGTGTCGTACACTATATCTTTCTTAAATCTGGTCAGACGATTACGGCTGATGTCTATTGTCAGCAACTGCGAACCATCATGGAAAAGCTCGCCGTTAAACAACCGAGACTTGTCAATCGCTCTACGCCACTGGTGCTTCAAGACAACGCTAGACCACACACAGCCCAACAGACGGCTACCAAATTAGAGGAGCTTCAATTTGAATGTCTAAGACATACACCGTACTCTCCGGACCTTGCTCCAACAGATTACCATTTTTTTCGAAATTTGGATAACTTCTTGCAAGGAAAAAAAATCAATTCCGATGAGTCAGTCCAAACCGCTTTCAAAGTTTTCATTGATTCCCGTCCGAATGGTTTTTTTAGTAAAGCGATCAATGAACTACCTATAAGATGGTAAGAGACATATAGCTAGGTTGCTATTAAACTGTATTTTATTTTTAAAACCAGCCAATGATTTGGCTTTTTCGACTTCTGCTTTTATTGAGCAGAATAATAGTTATAGTATTAACGAATTGGAAAATGTTCCAAATACTTATTTAAATTAGATATGTTTGGTATTATCTGTGTCCTTCAATTCCTGAACGTACAAAGTAACAACCGTTGTAAATACCTAAACCAATCAGCTGATCGTGTTAATACGTCACAGCGTACACGCATGCGCCAATGTCACTGATTGGCTAATTGTTCCCAAATCCTTTGTCCCTGATTTTTGTAACAATTTATTTGAATATACGCTCAATTCTTTTCACTGAGGCTAGACGTATTATTTAATCTCCACAAAAACCACCATCTTATAATAATCTAATTCGTTGATACTAGTTTGCAATTATCTAATAAGTAGCTAATCATACGCGGCTACATAAACTGATCCTTCTGAGCCAAATATACGGGAATTCGAGTATCAAATCCGTTGGAGCAGCGACCTCCTGGATCACAAGTCACAACGGCGACCAGATCATCTCGGGTAGAGTGCCAGCTGACTGCTTCCGCAGTGACTATTTCACGTGAGTACCTCTTTCTTTCATAAGCCACAGAGATAGACGGGGATATGGAAGGTCAAACTAGTCAGAATCGCGACAAGTCACCGTATAAAAACGTTAACGATGGTAAAACTGAGCAAATCATGCGAGACCTAATCAGAAAACGCGGTATACTCAAAGGCAGACTAACTAAGTTCACGAATTATGTACATATTATTGTAACGCCATTGAGTAAAGAATTAAAAATAGATTTAAAATTTAGAATGGACGGAGTCCGTACATTATTTGCAGAATTTAATAATATTCAAACACAGTTAGAAAATACGGTCCCTGACTGTGACGTTGATGACCAGCTAGATCAGCGTCAGCAGTTTGAGGATAGTTACTACAGTGTTCTGTCTTGGGCAGAATCTTTTCTCAATGTCGATGGTGCTGCTGCAGATTGCTCCAAGGTATGTTCGCATTATACACAATCATCTGTAAAACTACCGATTATCGCTTTACCTACATTTGACGGCTTGTACGAACACTGGCTAGAATATAGGGACACCTACGTATCGTTGGTACATAATTCACAGGAAATTAGTGATATACAAAAATTTCATTACCTGAAATCCTCGCTAAAAGGAAGTGTAGAGATGGTGGTAAATTCACTTGAAATATCAGCCTCAAATTATTCTGTTGCGTGGGAACTAATGTTGAATAGATATGACAACACTAGGTTATTAGTTCAGATTCATGTAAAAGCACTATTTTCTATTCAACCACTGCCTAAAGAGTCACCTTCACTTCTTAGAAAACTAATAGACACAATAATTAATAATTTACGCGCTTTAAAGATCCTCGGTGAACCTACAGACTCCTGGGACACATTAGTTATTTATATAGTAACTTCTAAGGTAGACAAAATAACAGAACGACACTGGGAGGAACACAAAGGTTCTCTTTTGTCTGACTGCAACTTCAATGTAATTTTGAAGGTTGACCATTTACTTAAATTTCTTAGGAATAGAGCCGATTTACTCGAAACTTTAATTTTATCTCATAGCAAAGACCACACTAGCACTGATATTAGTAGAAAACCGAATATTGCAGTGAGAAATAACGTAACACACTGTCATGTTTTATCCAACAAGTCAGCCAGTCGTACTTTTCATAAGTGGAATTGTGTCGTATGCAAAGCTAAGCATCCAATTTACACTTGTGCACAGTTTATTTCTATGGATTTAAAATCCAAACTAAATGTTGTCCGAGAACACGACTTATGTAATAATTGTTTACGTCCCGGGCACACGGTTAGTACTTGTCTATTTGGGCCTTGTAAAAAATGTAATTTAAAACATAATTCTCTAATACATCCTAGTGATTCTAACAGTACATCGAGCTTTGTATCAAAGATTTCGACTGACGTACCTGTGGTCAGCGCGAGCGCATCGCAGCCCCCACTCAACGGCGCTCACACAGACACGCATTTAATAAATACGCAATGCATTAATGTGCAACCTGTTCTGTTATCTACTGCGAAAGTCAAGATTCTCGATAGGTACAATAACTATCATGTAGCATGCGCGTTACTCGATAGTGGCAGCCAAAGTAGTTTTATAACTAATTCATTTTGCAAAAAATTAAATATCTCGCTAATACAGTCCACTAAAGAAATAAGGGGAGTAGGCAATTTCGTATCGCATTCTTCACATTCTTGTAATATACGTATTAAATCACACATAAATGCCTACTGGACGCAACTTCGATGTTACGTTTTAGACGAAATAACGCCCACATTGCCTGCTGTTCAGGTACATAATAATATTAACGCACGCTTTCATGTACCTGATAACGTTCAGCTAGCAAATACGCAGTTTTTAGGGCCACAAAATATTGATATTTTGATAGGAGCGGATCTATTTTGGGACTTGCTTATCGATGGCAAGATGCGTTTACCTAACGGTCCGTTTTTACAAAATACTAAGTTAGGTTGGATAATTTCGGGTCCTATCAATTATAACGCTGTACACAAGGGACATGTCCAATGTAACATTAGTACTGAAGTCAGTACATCTATAGACGATCAATTACGTCAGTTTTGGGAACTCGAGGAGTTACCGCTACTTCGGAATACGCACACTGAGGACGAGGTGGCCTGTGAACAAAACTTCATTACAAATTCTACACGCGATAATAATGGTAGATTTGTGGTTCACATTCCACTCAAAAACTCAGCCGAAGTATTGGGTGAATCTTATTACCAAGCTGAACGCCGTTTTCTATCATTAGAGAAGCGATTACTACGCGGACCGTCTAGTTACAAACAATTATACGTTGATTTCATGCGAGAGTATATTGACCTAGGTCATATGTCTAAAGTGAATACCTACTCGAAACCAAACTATTTTATGCCACACCACGGTGTGTTTCGCGAACATAGTACAACTACAAAACTCCGCGTTGTATTTGACGCGAGTGCCGCGACTAATAACGGAATTTCATTCAATGATATTCAGCGCGTCGGGCCGCCCATTCAGGGGGATCTGTTAGGTATATTATTAAGGTTCAGACAGTACCGATATATTGCACGAGCCGACTGCCTGAAAATGTACCGGCAGGTCGCAGTAACGCCCACGCAACGTGACCTACAACTTATCATATGGCGCGACGATCCATCGAATCCGCTAGACGTTTATCGCTTAAATACTGTAACATATGGTACGGCATCCGCGCCTTTTCTCAGTGTACGCTGTCTGAAGCAATTGGCATTGGAATGTTCAGACCCTGACGTCAAGAGGGTCATAAATAATGATTTTTACGTGGATGACCTCTTGACCTCGTGTGAGGTCAAGGTTAAACTTTTAAAAATTTGTAAGGAAACCGCTAACGTATTAGATACCGCCTGTTTCCCATTACGAAAATGGGTTTTTAACTTTGAATGTGATGAAGACGCAGAATTTTCGTCACTGAATAATAATAATAACCCACACAGTTCGTTTCGCGACCTAAACTTAGGTGAGAACACTCAAAGCAAAACGTTAGGTTTAGGATGGTGCAATGTCGCTGATGAATTCAAATTTAACACACAGTTACGGGGAGCCGATAATTTAATCACTAAGCGTACAATTTTGTCAACAGTTTCCCAAATATTCGACCCCTTAGGCTTATTGAGTCCATCTGTAATGATCGGTAAGGTACTATTACAAAAACTTTGGTTGCTTAAGTTACAATGGGACGACCCCCTTCCTAGTGACGTCATACGGACATGGAACCGGTTGGTTAGCGACTTGTCTTATCTTTCCTCAATCAAGGTCCCGCGTTATGCATTTCAGTGCAACACCAATCGTAGCGAGTTACACATATTCACAGATGCGTCACAGACTGCATACGGCGCTTGCGCATACGTACGGTCTATAAGTGAGAATACTGTGGTAGTGAGATTACTAATTGCTAAAGGCAAGGTAGCTCCATTAAAACCTGTAAGTATACCTAGGCTGGAACTGTGTGGTGCATTGCTAGGTGCCAAACTTTACGCAAAAATTAACGTTTCACTTACTCGTAAATTTGATGACGTCAAGTTTTGGACTGACTCAACAATCGTGTTAGGCTGGTTACGAATGCCTCCTAATTTACTAAAAACATTTGTTCAGAACCGCGTCGCTGAAATACATGAACTGGCGGGCAAGTTCACCTGGCAACACGTTAGTGGGAAGGAAAACCCGGCCGACCTTGTATCTCGTGGAGTTAGCCTTGAGAGTTTGGCTTCCTCAAAGTTATGGTGGGAAGGACCCATGTTTTTAAGCGACTTACATTTTAATAATAATTATGCACCATTTACTACTAATATTAACGATAATTTAATTAATAACTTGCCGGAACTGAAATCGATGGTTTTGAATGCATTTACGTGTAAACTTAATAGTAATATAGATGAAACATTTTTTCCATTTAATAAATTTTACAATTTAATCGTATGAGTCACACCGCCGCCTATGTTCTACGATTCATTCACAACTCCCGGCCGCGCAACAAGGCAAATCAGCTGACGGGCGCGTTAGGTATTGACGAAGTGAGGCGGGCCGTGTTAATGTCAGCTAGATGGTCGCAACAAAATTCATTTTCACATGAATATGAATTACTTAAAACCGGGAAAGGCGTCAAGTTAAGTAGTCGACTTGCTAGTTTAAATTTATTTTTAGACGAGATGAATTTAATTCGCGTAGGCGGCAGAGTTAAAAATTCTGTCGAATTTAATTTTGATAAAAAACACCCTATACTGCTATGTACAAAACACAATTTTACGCGTTTGTTATTTTTACACGAGCACAAGAAATCGTTGCATTGTGGACCGCAGACGCTTTAGTATCATTTGCGTGAGAAGTGGTGGCCTGTATCTGGTAGGAATCTAGCTAGGAAGGTGACTCATCAGTGTGTTATCTGCACGCGAGTTAGAGGTAAGACACTAAGCCCTCTTATGGGCAACCTACCTAAGGAACGCCTAGTAGCCAGTTACCCCTTCGATCGTACCGGAGTAGACTACGCAGGGCCAGTGTTCGTTCTAAACCGTAAAGGCAGGGGTGCAAAATTAGTTAAGGCATACATTTGTTTATTTATTTGTTTTACCACACGCGCCATGCACTTGGAGCTTGTAAGCGACCTATCTACTGACGCATATCTACTCACTCTCAAGCGTTTCATTTCACGACGTGGAAAACCATGTCAAATATTTTCTGACAATGGACGCAATTTTGTAGGTCTATGTAATGATTTTGCTCAGTTTCTAACGTCATGCAGCGACGACATTATCGATTACGCTAGGAGTCAAAATATAGACTTTAAATTTATACCTCCATATTCTCCGCATTTCGGTGGCTTGTGGGAAGCGGGGGTGAAATCGTGTAAATACCACTTGCGGCGAGTGGTTGGTGGTGCCCGCCTGACCTTCGAGGAGCTCACCACAGTACTGTCACAGATAGAAGCCGTACTGAACTCACGGCCGCTGGTACCTCTGTCTTCCGATCCATCAGACTACACTCCACTCAGTCCTGGACACTTCCTCATCGGTCGACCCCTTACCGCTCCAGTGTGTGAGGAGAATCTCACCACGGAACCATCACATCGCTTGAGCCGCTACCAAATTACCGCTATTTATACAGGGTGTCCCAAAAATCAACGATAAACCGAAAACGGGTGATAGGCCAAGTCATGACAGTTATGAGAAAAATGTGAAAAAAAATCTTTGTCATGTATTTTTCACATTATAAGGACTTTTAAAAATATCGGAAAAACTGACACCCTGTGATGGTCTTTCATGTCCTAAGACTACAAATATTACTTTTTTGTGATTTTTTTTTCGGTATTGTAGTCATGACTAACCCTTCTGTAAATCACAATTCATAATTTAAACATACCTGCCTCAGTTTTCAATAAAATGGTGTGTTTTGCCCAAGATTAAATTCAAAATAATTACTACACCCAACTTTAATCGTCTGTACTGTAAAAAAAAATTACTACAGTATTTTGGCAAGTAACTTTAAAAGATGGCGCATTTAATCTGGATTCCAAAATGGTATGATACTTGCTGGATTACTTCTTTGTTGAGGAAAAAAAAATTTTTTTAACGGAACCGGATGTTAGGCCAACTCTGTTTAAATTTTTAAAATGTTGGTATTAAGTTGTTATGTGACGACGATGAGTGACGTCATCTTGTCTAGAGTGAGCGAGACAGACAGTGACGCTCAGTGCGAGTGAGATAGATAGTGACGCCAACCCGACAACACAGTGATGAACGTGCAAAACTGCAGTACGTTACGATCTTTCGTTCATTGCGCATCTTTCTGTATCCGTATTGACTTCGTACTTACAACTGTGCTTCTGTTTATTGGACTTGATTTGCTTTGTGATTTGGTTTTATCTGCCCCGTTTCTGACGACCCTGGACTTGTTTTATTGTCGTATCTTCGGTTGTAGTGTGTGATTCCATTGTAGTGTGTTATCATGCCATCTCGATACACCGCACAAGAATACACCAATATGCATCTCATCTATGGAGAATGCTTATGGAACGCTAATGCTGCAGCTAGAATGTATCGTGAGAGATACCCAAACGCTGAGCGTCATCCTGATTATCGGGTATTTATTAACGTGCATCGGTCACTCTTAGAGGGTCGATTCCCTAATCAAAATACCAGCAAGGGAAGGCCTTTCATACCCTACGAGGACGAAGTGCTCGAGGCGGTCGAACAAGACCCGAGTATCTCAGTGTGTCCCGAGTGGGATTGAAGAGAACATCGGAGTGCCCAAAAGTACTGCACATCGTATTTTGCAAAAGAACCAGTTTCATCCTTACCATGTACAACGAGTACAAAGCCTGTTACCCCGAGACTACCCAGAGAGATTGCAATTTTGTCAAACGATGTTGCAGAGATACAGAGATGATCCGCGATTCTTTGAAAAAATTCTGTGGTCTGACGAATCCACGTTTAAAAAAGATGGTTACATGAACCTCCATAATTTGCACGAATGGCACGTGGATAATCCACATTTGATGCGGGAAGACAGATCGCAGTACCGGTTTAAGGTGAACATGTGGACGGGAATTTTGAATGGTACTGTTATTGGTCCATTTGAGCTACCGGAGAACTTAACTGCCGAGGTTTATTTGGACTTCTTACAGAACCAATTACCAGATTTGTTGGAAGAAGTGCCACTAAACATTTACGGCAGCATGTGGTACCAACAAGATGGCTGCCCAGCACATTACGCTCGCACAGTACGAGAGTTTCTCGACCGAGAATACCCCGATAGGTGGATTGGGCGGGGTGGTACAATTTCGTGGCCTGCCCGTTCACCTGATTTAAATCCCATTGATTTCTTTTATTGGGGAACAATAAAAGAAAAAGTGTACTCTAAACCAATTCGAGATTTAGCCGAGCTGCGCCAAAAAATTACAGAAGCTGCTGAACACATTAATTCAAGAAGATACGCCCGTCTTATTACGCGATCATTTTTAAGAAGATGTAGGGCTTGCATTAGAGCTGAAGGCAAACAGTTCGAACATTTGCTGCAAATCTTTGTAAATTAAAGTAATAACTGAAGAAATCCATTGACTGACTTTTATTTCGAACTTGCACCTAAAACTAACTAATTACATACTTGATAACAAGGTGGCGTCTGTTCTGTATCTCAACCACTCACATTTTCAAAAGAGCGTTGTATTCATACCTGAAAATTGAAGTCTTAAAAATGCCTACACTGCAATACAATTTTTTTTTAATAAAAAAGCACCCGCACTTAGCGTCACTGTCTGTCTCGCTCACTCTAGACAAGATGACGTCACTCATCGTCGTCACATAACAACTTAATACCAACATTTTAAAAATTTAAACGGAGTTGGCCTAACATCCGGTTCCGTTAAAAAATTTTTTTTTTCCTCAACAAAGAAGTAATCCAGCAAGTATCATACCATTTTGGAATCCAGATTAAATGCGCCATCTTTTAAAGTTACTTGCCAAAATACTGTAGTAATTTTTTTTTACAGTACAGACGATTAAAGTTGGGTGTAGTAATTATTTTGAATTTAATCTTGGGAAAAACACACCATTTTATTGAAAACTGAGGCAGGTATGTTTAAATTATGAATTGTGATTTACAGAAGGGTTAGTCATGACTACAATACCGAAAAAAAAATCACAAAAAAGTAATATTTGTAGTCTTAGGACATGAAAGACCATCACAGGGTGTCAGTTTTTCCGGTATTTTTAAAAGTCCTTATAATGTGAAAAATACATGACAAAGATTTTTTTTCACATTTTTCTCATAACTGTCATGACTTGGCCTATCACCCGTTTTCGGTTTATCGTTGATTTTTGGGACACCCTGTATATTTTCGAAATTAGTTTGTTTGTTCGAAGGTATATGGGTGAATTTTACACAAAAAAATCAGAAGTTCTAAATATAAATACAAGATATTCGAACAAGTTGGTACTACCAATTACAAAAACAACATTTTTTTGTAAAACCAGCTACTGTATGTCTATAAAAATATATAATAAATTGCCTGAGAACTTAAAAGAACTAACCTCTAACTTATTTAGAAAAAAACTATACAACTGGCTTACTGAAAAATTTTTTTACACAATAAATGAGTTTTTAGAACATAAATAATAATAAAAAAATGGTTAATGCATTGCAATAGTAATTAAAATGTATTGGTATTATTTGTAGGTATACTTAAACGACAATTTTAAATTTAATCACTAAGTACTGTAATTGACATTTTGTATTAAGATGATATTTTATTTATTTATTTTAATACTGACATTTAATTATTATTGTAAGACATCTAACATTCAATTCAATTATTTAATTACTCCAACTGACATTCAATTTATACTTGTGATGATATTGTTTTGACAGTTAGACACTATAATTAACATTTTATTGTAAGAAAATGTATATTATCAAGTTAATTTAACAGTATGGTAGTTATTATTATTAAATTGCCTGAGAACTTAAAAGAACTAACCTCTAACTTATTTAGAAAAAAACTATACAACTGGCTTACTGAAAAATGTTTTTACACAATAAATGAGTTTTTAGAACATAAATAATAATAAAAAAATGGTTAATGCATTGCAATAGTAATTAAAATGTATTGGTATTATTTGTAGGTATACTTAAACGACAATTTTAAATTTAATCACTAAGTACTGTAATTGACATTTTGTATTAAGATGATATTTTATTTATTTATTTTAATACTGACATTTAATTATTATTGTAAGACATCTAACATTCAATTCAATTATTTAATAACTAGAACTGACATTCAATATATACTTGTGATGATATTGTTTTGACAGTTAGACACTATAATTAACATTTTATTGTAACAAAATGTATATTATCAAGTTAATTTAACAGTAATTGTATGTGACTGAGTATTAGATTATGTGACATAAGAATTATTAAACTATGATATGTAGGTATTAAAGGGTACAAAATAGTAAGTAGTTAAGACGGTACTATAAAATGACATTAGAAATTATTATGCTATTTTGCTAGATATGATAAAAATTCCTTATATTATATCCATTGACTTAAATTGTGATTGGTAGATCCTCTTTGGTTTCCAGTAACGTTTGAAAAAACATTTCACCCTACTTTGGGTTGCTGAAATTGATAAAAAAAATGGTTGAACAAATACGACAGCATTACTGGACGCGCTGGGCTAAAGAATACGTTTCGGAGCTGCAAACCAGGGTAAAATAGAGGCAAAATACGACAGACCTTACACCTGACCAGCTTGTATTAATCAAGGACGTCTCTCTTCCACCGCTAAAATGGAAACTCGGTCGTGTCGTGAGGACAATTCGTTGCAGCGACGGAATTGCTCGGGTGGCCGATATCAGAACATCGTCGGGTATCTTGAGGAGAGCATATACCAAGATATGCCCACTATTGGACAAAGAACCATGATGATAGGCAAGACAAAACGTTGGAAGCTACTGCTTTCAAGGTTGCGGGCATGTTTGGTATTATCTGTGTCCTTCAATTCCTGAACGTACAAAGTAACAACCTTTGTAAATACCTAAACCAATCAGCTGATCGTGTTAATACGTCACAGCGTACACGCATGCGCCAATGTCACTGATTGGCTAATTGTTCCCAAATCCTTTGTCCCTGATTTTTGTAACAATTTATTTGAATATACGCTCAATTCTTTTCACTGAGGCTAGACGTATTATTTTATCTCCACAAAAACCACCATCTTATAATAATCTAATTCGTTGATACTAGTTTGCAATTATCTAATAAGTAGCTAATCATACGCGGCTACAGATAATAAGACAATGGAGGATGTCTCTTGCAGAAATAACTTAAGTTTAAGTTTAAATATACAAAATCCTACCAACAATGTAAAAATTTCAAATATATTAAATAATAATAAATCCTGTATAGTAAACCTGGTGCATCAAAATTTACAAGGAATGGTAGGTAAATAGACTTGAAATTGAGTTATTCCTAAAGGAATTTAACGTTGATATTATTTGTATATCTGAACATTGGTTCAAAAAACATGAACTCTTTTTCAACTTCAATGATCACCAGGTAGCAAGTTCGTTCAGTAGAGAAAATGCCATTAGAGTCGGCTCTTTAATATTAATCAAGAAAAACTTGACATTTAAGGAACGTAAGGATATTGTGAGTCTCTCAACTGAACGAATAATTGAAGTAGCCTGCATAGAGTTGAGTCAACTTATTATTTTAAGCGTATACAGACCTCCTTCAGGGTTATACGAAACCTTTGAACAAATAATGGTATAATTATTGTCAAAGATATGTGCATCTAACAAAAAGCTAATTATATGTGGTGACTTAAACATTAATTTATTAGATTTAAACTCCTCCACCACAGTTAGATCTCATCATTGTTTAGATCGTATAATCTTTTTAATTTATTTTATGAACCTACGCGAGTATGCAACACAACTGCTACTTGTATAGATAATATATTCACCAATCTTACGCCATACAAAAAAGAAATAATTAATAAGCTCAGCTCTGATCACCATGGACAGTTAGCTTCTTTAAGTATCAACTGCGATACTAACTTAAAGGAAAATCTTGTGTTTGTTCCTGTGAATACAAAACGTATTGAGAAATTTAGGAGTAATTTAATATCAAATATTCAATTATTGGATGGGTCAAACAGCTCAGATGAAGCTTTTAATAAATTATTCAAAATTGTAAGAACCCAATTTAATTCAGTATTTACTTCTAAAACGGTTAGAATTAATAATAAAAAAAAGTAAATTTGTTGAATGGGCAACTGCAGGAATTAAAATTAGTATTGAAATATATATAGCAAAAATTGTATGATTTATATAACGAAAAGTGTATTAATAATAGTGAAATATTTAAAACTTATGTTAAAATTTATTCAAAAACCTTCAAAAAAGTATGTAAAGGCTATTCATACAAAGTATAAAATTAAAAATTCTAAAAATAAAATTAAAACAACATGGAAGGTAATTGCTGGTGAGACTGGAAACGTCACCTGTCGTACCTCGAATTTTGAACTCTCCTTTGAAGATAAAAAGATTACTAAAGATCTAGAAGTTGCGACGGTCTTTGAAAAATTTTTTGCTGACATTCCGGTCTCAACAACAAAAAAACTGCAGCTGCTGTAAAATTACTCAATACATTCTGGACAATTTATTATATGTAAGAAAAAATTTTAATAATTTTAAAACAAAAAGTGACAATCATTGTAGGAACACTAGAAATAAGCACAAGCTCGATATACCTATGATCAGGCTTAGCAAAGTAAGTAAATCTTTTAAAGGGCAATGTATACGCGTATACAATAAAATCCCAGAAAACGTTCAAAATTTTTCAATTAATAAATTTAAAAAAAGTAGTTCAAGAACGTTTGTATGCTAAAGCTTATTATAAGATAACTTATTTTGTTAATGATTGCACACCCTGGGAATAAATCAAATCAAATATTTTTATTCAGAGTAAATTTTACAAAAAAATGTTTTCTGAACGTCGTTTCTATAGTTTCTATATGATGCCTACCACCGGTTCGGGAACTAGCCCAGCAAGCAGAACCGGCGTAAGAAACTCGCATGGGGCCATCTTTTACCAAAAAGATGGAAAATTTCTCTTTTTTTAAAAAAGTATAAATTTACATATAAATATGTCAATACTAAAGCTAAATAACATATAATGTATTATATATAATTAGCCTTGTAGGGGGCTACTTTATTCCCAAGGTGTGCTATCTATACATATAATAAATCTGTAGAGGAGTCGTGTCTGTACATTGAAGATATTTGAAAAAAAATATGATAGGGGACCTTTATTTACGCAATAGTACCCAAAACTATGATTTTTGAAATTTTTGTCTGTTTCTCTGTTTGTCTGTTTGTCTGTGGGTTTGTGCACGCTAATCTCAGAAACGGCTTATCCGATTAAGATGTACTTTTCACTAATATATTGCGGCAAGCTTCACTTAACATTTAGTGTTTGTTTTATGTAAATCGGTTCATAAATAAAAAAGTTATGACAATTTTAAAAGATCATGTCGTTTTTGCTGGACGTTTGTAAGTAGGAAGCGCGCGCCGGGTCTGGGAGCCGCGCGCCGCCCGGCCCGCGCCGCGCCGCTTCAAATTGTATTCGCAGCAAACGCACCGGGGCCGCGGGGGTGACTTTTATTTGTTAGTTTTAGGCTTGCTAGGTAGGGACAATCTAAGATTTTTTTTCTTGAGTTTATTACGAAAGTTATTTGTATAAAATCAGTTAGTACTTTTACTGTAAAGTCCTTTGTGATAAGTAGATACTGTATACATATTTGTTAGCGTAGGTTAGTAATAAGTAAATAAATAAAAACCGGCCAAGTGCGAGTTGGACTTGCGCACCGATAGCTCCATACAAACCTGATTGACATAGAATTTTGATTTGGTTACAGCTTGAATATATTAGAGACTAAGTATTTGTTATAAGTTTCAATTATACACATTCATGACAAACGGTACTCAAATCAAAATATTTTTACTATCTATATAATGTTACTAAAAACGTATGGTTTTAGACGTTGCTTGGTTTCAAATTTTATGATTTTGAGTTCACGGGAAGTAACCTTTAGGTTTTGATTCCCTTACGAGTGTCGAAAATGACGAAATTTTGCGACATACCTAAGCGACTGCTTTTGGTTGCATTGGCTAATACGTCTGATTTTTTCACTGCTTCAAGGAACAGTAGGTATCCTGAGTATTTTATATAATTTACCTACACGCGTTTCTGAGTAAAAGGGTCTTGACAGACAGACGGACATGGAAATGATCTTATAATATGTGTTTAGTTTTTTCCTTTTGAGGTACATATATTAGGTAAATATATTGCTCTTTTTTTTTGTTTTTTCTATTTTATAATATATACGTTAAAAAACATCTTGATAGTTACTAAACTGTGTTACAGGGGAAAACTGTTGATACAACTCGATTCCAATCGAGATACCTTTTGAAATTCTAGCCTTTTGCGGCCTGTCCTGGATATGTGTTAACAGATTGTTATGGGTTTTTTTGCCAAATATCATAATATTGATAGAGTATTCTCATATACAAATCTATCTTACAAGCGATAGCGCGATGCAGAGCAGATTATAATAGCGACATCTATACGCCAAATGCCGTACTTTTAATACAATTATAGCAAAGTTGAGTAGGTACCTACATTTATACAATACGTTATCCGAGAGTTATACTCAGCGTGCATCATTAGCAATGTATAATATTATTTTGCATTGTATATTATAGGTCTCATTCCGTCCGTTAAAATTCATACTACAGCCTACTATTACTGTACATTTTTATAGTCTTCTTTGTCCAAATTATGTATTCGATAACTGCATAATACATAGAATTTTGATAGCACATGACCCCCCCCCCCCCCCCCACCCCCCAAAAAATCATGTCGGTCCATGTGCAAAACACCCTGTATAGATAGTAAAAATATTTTGATTTGAGTACCGTTTGTCATGAATGTGTATAATTGAAACTTATAACAAATACTTAGTCTCTAATATATTCAAGCTGTAACCAAATCAAAATTCTATGTCAATCAGGTTTGTATGGAGCTATCGGTGCGCAAGTCCAACTCGCACTTGGCCGGTTTTTATTTATTTACTTATTACTAACCTACGCTAACAAATATGTATACAGTACCTACTTATCACAAAGGACTTTACAGTAAAAGTACTAACTGATTTTATACAAATAACTTTCGTAATAAACTCAAGAAAAAAAATCTTAGATTGTCCCTACCTAGCAAGCCTAAAACTAACAAATAAAAGTCACCCCCGCGGCCCCGGTGCGTTTGCTGCGAATACAATTTGAAGCGGCGCGGCGCGGGCCGGGCGGCGCGCGGCTCCCAGACCCGGCGCGCGCTTCCTACTTACAAACGTCCAGCAAAAACGACATGATCTTTTAAAATTGTCATAACTTTTTTATTTATGAACCGATTTACATAAAACAAACACTAAATGTTAAGTGAAGCTTGCCGCAATATATTAGTGAAAAGTACATCTTAATCGGATAAGCCGTTTCTGAGATTAGCGTGCACAAACCCACAGACAAACAGACAAACAGACAAACAGACAAAAATTTCAAAAATCATAGTTTTGGGTACTATTGCGTAAATAAAGGTCCCCTATCATATTTTTTTTCAAATATCTTCAATGTACAGACACGACTCCTCTACAGATTTATTATATGTATAGATTAGAGAGGATATACTGAGAAGCTACAGTTAGTATTCCAGTTTCCTTAAACTTTTCTCTAAGAGAAGTATTGGGGGCCAGCTTGTAGATTGCCCGAACAGCTCGCTTCTGCAGCACAAAGATACTATTTATATCTGCAGCACTGCCCCATAGCAGAATGCCATAGGACATTATACTATGAAAGTAACTAAAATACACTAGGCGTGCTGTACTTTCATCTGAATATTGTCTAATTTTACTAACTGCATATGCTGCTGAACTGAGTTTGTCGGCCAGTCTAGCAATATGGGGGCCCCACTAAAGTTTAGAGTCTAACGTTATACCTAAGAATACTGCAGTATCCACTAGTTCCATACGTTCATCATTTAATAGTACATTGGTTTCAGTTTGCCTCACATTAGGCAATGTGAATTTTACACATTTAGTTTTTTTATTATTAAGTAAAAGATTATTGACACTAAACCAATGTACTATCATTGAGAGAGCATTATTTACTTCGTCATGGCATATATTTTGCCGTTTCATATTAAAAATAAGAGACGTATCATCAGCAAATAATACTATCCCATGTTTTTCATTTATGAGGTATGGTAGGTCGTTTATGTAAATTAAAAATAAAATAGCTCCTAAAATAGACCCTTGTGGGACCCCCATCTCTATTCTAGAGCCTAAGGATCTTTTTCCATTTACCTCAACCCTCTGAGTTATATTTGATAAGTATGATTTCGAGAGGGCAAGTGCTGGACCTTTTACCCCATAGTGGTCTAGTTTCCTGATTAATGTTGTATGCTGCACACAGTCAAATGCCTTGGAGAGATCGCAAAATATTCCAAGAGCATCCCACGATTTCTCCCAAGCATTAAAAATATAATTTATCAAATCGACGCCTGCATCTGTTGTAGAGCGTCCCTTTGTAAAACCGAATTCTCATGTAATATTTTATTAATATTAAAGTGTGCTAGCATTTGATTAAGAATAATTTTTTCATATATTTTACTTGACGTTGGTAGAATAGATATAGGCCGGAAATTGGATGGATCCGACTTACTACCAGACTTAAAAAGAGGTATTATTTTACTATGTTTCATTAAATCAGGAAAAGAGCCACTTTTTATACAGTCATTAAAAATTGTTGATAGGAAAGGTGCGATAATATCGACTATCTACTTTAATAACTTTCGTTTATAGTCCCCATAAATCTGCAGTATTCTTAATATTTAATAAATTGAAAGTTTTAATTATGTCTTGGGGTCAACTTCACACTTTTTTAAATTTTTTGTAAGAAACAATTCAGCATCAACAGAAGAGGCAATTAAATTTTTTATTGTTGAAACTGGAATGTCAGCAAAGAATTTCTCAAAAACTGTAGCAACATCATTGTCGGATTTAATTACTTTATTCGTCGTTTCAGCCTTTTACTGTCCACTGCTGAACATAGGCCTCTCCAACACATTTCCAGTGCGACCGGTCCATTGCCACCTGCATCCAACGTGACCCGGCAGTTTTCACCAGGTCGTCGGTCCATCTGGTAGGTGGCCGTCCCACACTGCGCTTGCCAGTACGTGGCCTCCACTCTAGAATCTTTTTGCCCCATCGACCGTCCAATCTTCGTGCTATGTGGCCGGCCCATTGCCACTTCAGCTGACTGATCCTACGGGCAATGTCAGCAACCTTAGTTCTTCTACGGATCTCCTCATTTCTGATTCGATCACGTAGAGAAATACCGAGCATTGCCCTTTCCATAGCTCGCTGAGCGACATTGAGCCTTTTGAAAAGATCCTTCGTGAAGCACCACGTCTCAGAACCGTAAGTCATCACTGGTAACACACATTTGTTGTATATCTTTGTCTTAAGGCACTGAGGTATTTTGGACGAGAATACGTTGCGTAATTTACCGAACGCTGCCCAGCCGAGCTGGATCCGTCTACTGACCTCTCTCTTTAAGTTGGACCTACCTAATCGGACAGCTTGCCCTAGGTATATATATTCGTCAACAACTTCAAGAGTAGAGCTCCCAACAGTTAGTGCGGTGGGTGTAACATGGACATTGTGCATGATCTTCGTTTTGTCCATGTTCATTTTAAGACCCACTTGTTGAGAAACTCTATTGAGGCCACCGAGCATGCGCCCTAAATCTTCCAGCGATTCTGCCATGACTACTATGTCGTCGGCAAATCGTAGGTGAGTGATGTATTCGCCATTAATATTGATGCCAAGTCCTTGCCATTCCAGGAGCTTGAAGGAATCCTCCAGAGCAGCGGTAAACAGTTTCGGGGATATGACATCCCCCTGTCTCACTCCTCTCTTTAAAGGGATATCCTTCGTGCAGTGCTCCTGTACTCGGACTGACATGGTGGCGTTATTATACAAACACTTCAACACTTCGATATACCGATAGTCAATACGGCAACGCTGGAGAGATCTAAGGACCGCCCATATTTCGACGGAATCAAAGGCTTTCTCATAGTCCACAAACGCCAAGCATAATGGCCGATTATACTCTTCGGTCTTCTGTATAATCTGCCGCAGCGTATGTATGTGGTCTATGGTACTATAGCCTTTTCGGAAACCGGCTTGTTCGGTAGGCTGAAAGTCATCGAGCCTGCGTTCGAGACGCATCGTAATAACTCTCGAAAACAGCTTGTAGACATGGCTCAGCAGTGTTATGGGCCTATAGTTATTCAGTAAGGTTTTGTCACCTTTTTTGAAGAACAGGACCACAACACCCCTATTCCATGCCTCTGGCGTTATCCCATCGAGTAAGGAGGAATTGAAGAGTTTCTGAAGGACTTTTAGTACCGGCGTGCCGCCCGCTTTCAGAAGCTATGTAGTGATTCCATCCTCGCCCGGAGCCTTGTTGTTCTTAAGCTGTTTGAGAGCTACCCTGATCTCGTACAGGCTGATGTCCGGGATGTCTTCGGTATAGTGTCGTGTTAGGCTAACACGACACTATACCTCTTGGGCTCTTGGGTCTGCAGCTAAACTAGCAGGTTCAGCTGAGACCGAGGTATACAGCTGTCCATAGAACCTCTCTATCTCCCGTAGTACCTCGGACTTATTTGACGTTACGCGTCCATCTTCGGTCTTCAGCTTTGTCAACTGGCTTTGCCCAATAGATACGTCTCTTGCAAACACTTTGGAGCCTTGGTTCCGCTCTATCGTCTCTTTAATACGCTGGGAATTAAAAGAACGGATATCGTGTCGCAAGGACTTCGTGATCTGTCTATTGAGCTGCCTTTATGACTCAGCGTCACTCGAAGTTTGGAGCGTCATTGAACGTCGACTAGCCATGAGGTTCCGGGTGTGGTCGGATAGTTTCTGAGGTCTATTTTTACGGTGGGTCTTGAAAAATTTGGACTCCACCGTATGGACAGTTTCTACCAGCCTGCTATTTATATCGTCCACTGATGCGCAGCTGTCTAGCCATTGGAAGCGATTTGACAGTTCAAGTTGAAAGCTCTCGGGGTTTTGGATATGGGCATTCGACGGTCGGAGCGTAGACTTCATCAGACGCGATCTCTCAAGTTTGACGTTGATATTCAACATGCCTCTGACGATTCGGTGATCACTTCCGGTCTTAACCATGTTGATCACAGAGACATCGTTGAATATCTGCCGCTTTGTGCTCATAATGAAGTCAATCTCGTTTCTAGTTACACCGTCGGGACTCAACCAGGTCCATTTCCTCTGCGGCGGCTTTTGGAAGAAAGAATTCATCATGAAGAGTACTTCTTTCTCCATAAAGTCCGCCAGCATCTGTCCTCTGGGATTCCTCTGCCCATATCCAAATGGCCCCACTTTCAGCTCATCATCGCTTGAGATTTTCATGTTAGTTTCTGTTTCAACCTTTGGTAATTTTCTTCGATTTTATAGACAATTGTATAAATTATTAGTTATATTAGTATATATTATAATTAGTAAATGAAATAAAAAAACATTTTAGTGCAAAAATTTATTCTAACGAATCAAAGTCCAAGAATTCTTTAAGTCTTCAAAGTACTGGTTTTGTGTTATTATCCTGTCTTTCTGCTCTAAATCAGAGAGTTTTTGAATCGTGTTCATTATTTCACCAACTTCTGCTACATCCTCCAGATTTTCTAAACCAAAAGATAAATATTTTTTTTAAATAAAATACAAATATATAAAATTCTTTTTTAAAGAAATTTAATGCTTTTATTGATCTAAAATCACAATGTCTTGTATTCTACCACAAATATATCTAAAAAATCAAGTATCATAATTAGTAAACCCTACTTACCTAAGAATTCCTTCACCACACGCAAACAATCCTGTTTTTGGTTGAATTCTACTTCTTTCTGTTCTTGTTTTTCTTTATATTTAGAAATCATAGAAAATAATAATCTGCGAGTTTAAGTTTTAATAAAATTGTTTTATTCATATTTAGGGCACTAAAAAAAATACGAACCAAACAATGACACATTATTTCTGACAAACGCCATCATCAGCATTTGACATTGATTATAGTGTTGCTATTTCTAAGATTGCAATAAATACGATTGTCTACTTTCATTGGCCAGACTCTAAACTTCTATTCCCCATCGGCATATAATTAGTGTCTTGCGTTGAGCGCTATAGAACGGTCGCGCTCCGCATTACACTACGTAGCAAAATTTAATTGTTTGCGAGTCGTGCGGCTGATTGCCGCTGCATGTCACCATGGCGCTCGTGGCCAACGAGTTGCTGGCGTTCATCCAACACACCATCGACACCATGGACGAGCTCAGCATCATGCAGATCTGCAAATCTTCTTTTACTAGCGAGGAGATTTGCTCAGGCAAGCAGTTGCTGTACGAGACGCTCGGCCAGAGCGCGAACATCCCATCGAGACGGAGAGATGAAAAAAATGAAAGATGAAGGAACAGAGAGAAGCGTGCAGGACATCATCTCCCTGCTGAAGCAGACGGATCCAGACGACGTGCCGGCCTTTGTGGCAAAAGATCTACACAAGCTGCCGGTGGTGACTATGAAAATTATGCCTGATAATTATTTAAGAATATGAAGAAGAACCTTCATAAAAATGATTATGATTTCATGTTAAAGATATTTTTTATTTATTAATATTGATAAGTTACCACAGCGACGAAATATTATCCCTATTGATCGGGCACTAGTCAAGTAGCTGGCAACACAATTATAGATGCACACTACAATCTTTGCGCATTGTTTTACACACACTACAATATGAAGTTGCCGCATTCAGGAATCTGTCATTTCTTGACAGCGCTCTATCTAGTCGAAGGGTGCTGAGACCAATTAATAATCTAAGATTTGTACCTACTAAACAAAACAGTGATCAAAATTGATTTGATTGATTTCCCTGTCATCAAAGACATACCTTTACATCACTTATTAACAGTCTATGGCATTTTTGTTCACTTAAAGATCAGAATGAATAAGAATATCATATATTATGTTTTCTATAGTACCTACTTATAATATATTGTTAAGTGTGCATTCAACGGAAGTACCTCATTCTCACAGACATTTTCAATGAGACCGCGAGTCTTTAAAGCCAACTTCTTTAAAAGGTAACACTGTCGTAGTCTCTCATGGAAAATGAAACACATCCAACATGTTTGATATGTAACCTGTAAATGATTAAAAATGTTATTGAATTGTGTGCATAATATTTGAAGACATGTATGAAGGTGAAATGTCACAAAAACAGAATCCCAGAAAATTGAGTTCAAACTGTTACTCCTGTGATTTGATGTTAGTTTATTCTACTGTAATGTGTGTTTCTGTACCAGTTTTCATTCAATTCAGTTTAGCCTTGTATTCATGAAAAACTGGCAAAAATATTCACATTAAATCATTGTCCAACTGTGACAGAGAGTAACTTTCCTATTTTATATAATATATTCTTAATGGATTGATAGTATTTGAAATTTCATCTGAATTTTAAGATGAACATTTACAAACTGAACATTTAAGATAATACTTACTGGTAATTCTGTTAAGTAAGTATAATTTTATAACAAGCATGTGTTTATATATTTTTATTCTAAATTTAGTATCATTTCTGTGTATAGAAGTTAATTTTTTACCTGCCAGCTACCTATACTATAAACAGATAGGTAATAGACTGCCAAAATCATTTGGCACACTGTAAGGGCTTCGCTGAAGTAGTGTATAAATAAAAGTAAAACAAATATTAAAATTATGGATCAATTCATCTTTACTTTTACTAAAAGATAGGGATTATAATATCTAAAATCTAAATACACCATAGACTATTATAAATATTATGTTTTATTCGTTTACGTACCGTAATGTTTGCGAGGTTTTCGTAAACACATTGCACATCTGTTTTAAATATGTTTATAGTTCTTTTACTGTGTGTTAAGCATAGAGTGCAATAAGTTTTATTTAACATTTTTTAAGAAAATGTTTTGAGCTTACCTTAAAATTTTATATTTTACTAGCTGTCCCGCCAAACTTCGTATTGCCTTATTAATTAACTAGCTGACCCTTGCCCACTTCGTTGAGCATAAAAACAGTTTATGATGAAATTCAACTAAAAAAAACAACCCCTAACTCGGGAACGCGGAACTCGCAACGCGGGAACCCGGAACCCGCAGCATGGGAACCCGAAACCCGCAACCCGCAATGCGGGAACGCGGAACCCGCAGCATGGGAACCCGAAACCCGCAACGCGGGAACCCGGAACCCGCAACGCGGGAACCCGGAACCCGCAACGCGGGAACCCGGAACCCGCAACGCGGGAACCCGGAACCCACAACGCGGGAACGCGGAACCCGCAACGCGGGAACCCGGAACCCGCAACGCGGGAACGCGGAACCCGCAACGCGGGAACCCGGAACCCGCAACGCAGGCACCCGGAACCCGCAACGCGGGAACCCGGAACCCGCAACGCGGGAACCCGGAACCCGCAACGCGGGAACCCGGAACCCGCAACGCGGGAACGCGGAACCCGCAACGCGGAACCCGCAACGCGGAACCCGCAACGCGGAACCCGCAACGCGGAACCCGCAACGCGGAACCCGCAACGCGGAACCCGCAACGCGGAACCCGCAACGCGGAACCCGCAACGCGGAACCCGCAACGCGGAACCCGCAACGCGGAACCCGCAACGCGGAACCCGCAACGCGGAACCCGCAACGCGGAACCCGCTACGCGGGAACCCGGAACCCACAACGCGGGGACCCGGAACCCGCAACGCGGGAACCCGGAACCCGCAACGCGGAACCCGCAGCATGGGAACCCGAAACCCGCAACGCGGAACCCGGAACTTGCAACACGGGAACCCTGAACCCGCGACGCGGAACCCGGAACCCGCAACACGGGAACCCGGAACCCGCAACGCGGAACCCACAACGCCAAACCCTTTAGTGAACGTTGCTGGTTCTGCGCTGTCAAATGGAATAAATAGTATCCTATGTCCGTCTACTGGCGCTAAGTTACTTCCTCACCAATTTTCAACCATATCGATAAAGCCGTTCTTGAGTTATAAATAATTTAACTAACACGACTTACTTTAATACAAATAGCTGATGTATAGATGGATCTAACATAAGCTAACGCCCGGTGAATGCTCCCGTCACAGTCGGTCCAGCCGATTCGGTGATCATTAGTTAGATAACGATGATGATGATGAAAAGAAGCCTAAATTAATCCTTATAACTTTAGCTATCTACCAGTGAAAGTCTCGTTAAAATCGGTCCAGCCGTTCCAGAGATTAGCCGGAGCAAAGAGACACGCTAACAGACAGACAGACATTTTTTTTAATTGCATTTTCGTTTTCAGTAGCAAGAAAAAAAAAGACAGAACAGACAGACGTTAACTTCGCACAAAGGCAAATGACGACAAAAGACATAGTGGCGTCTTATCATGACGTTTTCGATTTTTTTTTTAATTGTTCGTGAATTGTGACCATGGATCTAACTCCTTCGATCTGATTTTTAAATTAACATTTATAATATATTCTTATTACAACTTATAAGTTAAGTACTTTTTTTAAATAGGTATATTTATAGTTGTTAAAAGATTAATCGATTTTTTGAGTAAGTCTCTAGTGTTTATTAAGAAAAAGTGTTAACTGACGTAACATTATCACGACGTTTATTTCATTAAATCATAATTTGTATATTATATTTAAGATCGTTAATCAGTGAAAGCAAATCGTAAGAAAACTCATATTGGTTTTGTTGACAATAAATATCTAATAATTATTAAATGAAGTTTAGTAAATTCTGCAGTTTTAACAAAAAGAAAATATTTATTTTATTATGTCGTCGTTACAACGTTACGTCGCTCATTTTTGATAAACTGTCAAATGTTACCTATTAAAATGACCCGACCATTTATTAGTGGTGGACAAATAGTTTAATGAATCCAAATAGTTTAAGTTTATGTTAATACGTTATTTATAGCATTTCATAATTTTTATTTTCCATTTGTAAACAATGTCGTTACCATGACACCCGTGTCATATAAACTGGCAACGACGTGAATCGATTGAGCCCAGGTTCAAACCCCGCGTGACCATCACGTATTAACTTCTTTTTTCTAATTTTCTGCTTATTTTTTTCAACATTTTCTTTCATAATAACCTTTTCGTGACAATAACGAACATACCGTAAAAAAAAATTGCGAAATTGGTCAAGCCGTTGTCGAAGCGCACACGACGTAAGAAATTTTGGAGGTCGTTTTTTTACACTTTGGGCTACATTTTTGGGGTTTTAGTAAGGAACCCTACTTTTTTTAAACATATAACATAGCCTATGTTCAGCGCTAGGAATGTAGCTTTCCAACGGTGAAAGAATTTTTCATATTGGTTCAGTGGTTTCAGAGCCTATTCCATTCAAACAAACAAACTAACAAACAAACAAACAAACAATCAAACGTTACCTCTTTATAATATTAGTATAGATATAGATTGCTTGACATACAGACTGCAGCGCCACCTATCGGTTCCAATTGTAAATCTAAAATATTCTCGAATCTCCACGAACACACACAAAAAATTTCATCAAAATTGGTCCAGTCGTTTAGGAGGAGTTCAGTCACATACACACGCACACAAGAAATATATATATTAAGATTAATTAAAACTTTAATAAAATCACATTTAATAAACACAATAGCGATTATGTAAATAAATAAGTAGGTAGGTACCTAATTAATACGAATTCTTCTCCTTCTTTACTAATGTCAAAAGGATGTCATCAAAATATCATGGCTGGCTAAAATAATTGGCCTCACTATTCACTCACAAATAAGTAGGATTGCCCCTCATTGTCGATTTTTTGTATTAATTAATTTTTATTATTATTTTAATATTGTTACGTGTAATGTGTAATGAATAAATTCTGCAATATTCTTTTGACATTAGACAACAAGAACAAGAAGAAGTATTATTCGCCATTTGTGTTTGATTCTCTGTTTGATTTGTAATATCACTAATTTGTCTTGTGTGGTTGTAAAGACTTAGAAAGTTTAAAATTGCTTGTGCTCGTTTTTACTTTAGATTATTCATCAGTTTTGTAAAATAGTAAGTAATCAAACCCTTGTTACTTCACCGCACCAGCAATAGTAAGAGCAAAGTCTACACCCACTCTGACATTGGCAACTCACTAAGGCCGCCATAAACAAAAGAAGAAGAAGAAGTTTAAAATTATTATATCACAGATTAAGAAATAAACTACGTAAATTATTATTGTATTTTGAGTATTATCCCCTTAGTCGTCTGTGATTTTGAGTTTTGAGATTGGGGTAAGCTCCATCTTAAAAAATGTTAAACGAAACTTATTGCACTTTATGCTTATCACACAATAAAAGAACTATAAACATATTTAAAACAGAAGTGCAATGTGTCTACGAAAACCTCGCAAACATTACGGTACGTAACTTATTAAAACATAATGGTATTTAAAATTTACGGCATTAGGCCAAACCATTTATATAATGTAGCTATTGTATACTACTTCCTTAATAAATGAAGGCATGAATGGATGAAGGACTGCGAAGGATGCATAGCAAAATTCTAATTTCGTGAAAATTTTACTCAAACTGTCACTTAAACATTTTAGAAATTAGAGTACCTAAGTCGTAATGTGTTAAGTAAATTAATGTAAATCACCGTCAGTAGAATCAATGTACTTATTATGTTACTACACATCCTAAAATGTTTAAGTGACAGTTTGAGTTAAATTTTCACGAAATTAGAATTTTGCTCTGTATCACCTTCATCCATTCATGCCTTCATTTATTAAGGAAGTAGTTTACAATAGCTATATTATATGGTTTACCCCAATTTTTTGGGATACCTTCCTCAAAGACCTTCATCAATTTATGTTTTCAGATTCAGATATTATGCACACATTTTTAATCATTTACAGGTTACATATCAAACATGTTGGATGTGTTTCATTTGCCACCAGAGACTACAACAGTGTTACCATTTAAAGAAGTTGGCTGTAAAGACTCGCGGTCTCATTGAAAATGCCTATGAGAATGAGGTACTTGCATTGAATGCACACTTAACAATATATTATAAGTTCTATAGATAACATGATATATTTTATTCTGATTCATTCTGATCATTAAGTGAACAAAAAAGCCATAAACTTGACCATAGACTGTTTAGTGATGCAAAGACATACAATGAGTGGGAAAATCAATCAATTCAATTTTGATTACTTTTTTGTTTGGTAGGTACAAAATTAAACAATGAAGCTGTATATCTTTTATCAATTGTAATAAACCTTGTCCCACATTGTTATCCACACTTTTTGCGTGGTTTATATGAAAACTGCAAAATCTCACCCCCCCAAAATTGAATATCCGTAATGTACATTTTATCCCTTTTATCATTTCTAATATACTTATTTATCTATGATTTATATGTTGTATAAGAATAGAATAGAATAGATTCTATTCTATTCTATTCTATTCTATTCGATTCTATTTATAGTTTGGGAAGACATCTCGTTAGTAATCACAGGGTTCCAACACAGCTTCTTCTTCAGATTCACTCATAATTCTTCTTCTTCTTCTTCTTTAAAATGGCCTCCCTTAAGGAATAGCCAGTATCAGTGATTGTGTAAGCAGATTTAAATGACTTTGTTGGATGAGGTAACAACCTTGCGAAAATTTCGGTATTTTGTGAGAGTACAAGGAAAATTAGTCTAAATTTCGTGTTAAAGTTAATTTATATTGTAGATATTATATCTCCCATTACCTGGAACAAGACACAACATTTATGTTAAATTGTTAGTAAACAAGACAGGCACATACAAATCTATAATTTAATGTTATTAAGGTTAGTAAAATTACACAGAACATCAATAAAAGGGGTGTGAACTAAGGCCAAAAGTGATTGGAAATCAGAAGGACGAGGAATATTAGGGGGAAGTGAATCGTATAAAGAGGATAAACGATTCGGACAGCTAAAAAAGATATGTTCGAGCGTCCCTTCATCTAACCCACACTCACATAAAGACGAATCTCTTACCCTAATTTTAGTAAGGAAGACTGGAGTACAGGAGTGACCCAAACGCATACGACAGACTGTAGAGGTAACTGATTTTTTTGCCTTTCTGTATTTATAAAACCAAGGCTTCACCAATACTTGATTTTGCAAAGAAAAATAGAATTTTCCCTTAACAGTTCCCGACACAGCCCAATTCGCATTCCAGTCGGAAGTCAGATGCTCCATAGCCAAAGGGATTAGGTCGCTGCAGTAAAGTTTGAATTGGTCAAGACCACCTGAGTGAGTGGCTTGTTTAGCATAATAGTCTGCACTCTCATTACCTGTGATGCCGCTGTGGCCTGGTATCCAAACCAATTCAACTTGTGTATTTTGATAAAGGCATTTTAGGAGTAGATGTCTAATTTTGGAGATAAAAGGAAATTTAATTTTGGAAGTAAAGGGATTAGCTAGTATAGCTTGAAGGCAACTACGAGAATCAGAAAAAATCACCGAATTGTTTAACCGATGGGACTCAATGAATGATAAAGCCTCCAGTATCGCAATAGCTTCTCCAGTAAACACTGATGACTGGGATGGCAATTTAGAGTTTAACACCACATTTACTTTAGGTATCCAAACTGCTGTCCCTACATTTCCTTGAGGTGATAATTTAGAGGCATCCATGTAAATATGGTACCAATCTTTATATTTAGTGTTAATTATTTCTAAAAATTGTTGGTTAGCGCTCTGGGTACCTTTTATAATGCCAGAATTAAGGGAAATTTTTGGAATTTTTATTAGTGCCTCATATGGTACTTCAAATATGGGAAGCATCTTACTTTGGTACACTGGGCAGGGCATGTTGGTGTATTTTAAAAAGCTTTTAATTGAACAAGGAGAGGTTTTATGGGTCCAGTAGGAAGAAGAATTGACTAATTGGGAGAGTGAATGAAGTTTAGGAACTAAGGGATGATCTGATAGTTGCAAGGCTTTAAAAAGGAATCTATCGGAAAGGAGCTGACGACGGAATTGTAAAGGGGGTTCGGCACATTCTACTTGGAGGGCATTAATAATATAATATAATATCTATGGACGCTTCACACCACGTCAATCTGGCCCCGTGCTAAGTATCCGAAGAACTTGTGTTACAGGTACCAGACAACGGAAATATATTTAATACTTTTACACTATAAACATATTTAAGATTTTTATTATATTAATAAACAAATTTAATACACATCCATGACTCAGGAACATTTAAAACTTTTTGTTCCCTCAGCGGGATTCGAACCCGCGACCTCCGGGTCAAGAGCCAAGCTCTGAACCACTAGACCACGGAGGCGTCAAAATTAATGGCAGTGGATTTCATAGCACCCAATACCAAGCGTAGACATCTAGACTGAATTTTGTCCAATGCTTGAAGTGCTGATTTATTGCAAGGTTCAAGAACAATAGAACCATAGTCTAAGTGGCTTCGAATTAGGGCGTTGTAGACCAGTTTTTGTGTGTATGGGTGCGAGCCCCACCAAACCCCCGAAAGACACCTAATTATATTTATGTTTTTTTCGCATTTTTTTAATATATGGTTAATGTGCTGGATACCTGACATTTTAGTATCGAGGTAAACGCCTAGAAATTTTACTGAATCTGAGACTGGGAAAATTTGATTTTCTACCGAAATTTGAATGTTAGGTACAACCCTGCGTCTGGAAAAAACAACGGTTGTACTCTTATCCACTGAAATGCTCAAACCATGATTGTTCATCCACTCACATAGATAGTAAAGAGCAGAATTAAGACGAGCAGAGGCATCAGATACCTCCTTAGAAGAGACGTATAAGGATATGTCGTCCGCATATTGGATTATATTACAAAAGGAAGTCACGGATAAGTGCAAATTATGGGTGTATATGCTGTAAAGGATCGGACTAAGGACGTTGCCTTGCGGCAAGCCTTTCCACAGTAGTCTATGAATGGGATTTGTATTATGATGCGAAACAATGACAGTACGGCATGAAATAGAATTGCATATGTAATTTACTATCTTCTCTGGAATACTCAGCTCTAGCATAGTCTGCCTGAGCAACGGAAGAAGTACATTGTCGTATGCGGACGACACGTCCAGAAACACCCCCACAAGAGACTCCTGTTTCGAGAAGGCTATTCGAATATCCGATACTAAAGTACACAAACTGTCCATGGTACTGAAACCTTTACGGAACCCAAACTGACTTCGCGAAAGAATGCCTCTGCTCTCCAAGAACCACTCAAGTCTATTTTTAATCAGATGTTCAAGTATCTTTGACAAGGTAGAAGAAAGTGCTATGGGACGGTAACTGGATGGGTTGTTTTCAGGTTTACCTGGCTTTATGATAGGGAGGACGATTTGACACTTCCACTCCTCGGGTGGGTGTCCAGAGTGGAAAATATAATTCAGGAAATTTAAAATTATTTTTTGTGTAGTATTGTTGCATTCAACAATGAAGGAATATGGAATACCGTCAGGTCCAGGGGATGAATCTGTAAGAGAATCAAGAACCACTCTGAACTCCTCCATAGAAAAGGAAGTTTCAAATTGGCCACTAGGTGTAGAAGGGGATAATAGGAGGTTAGGGCACTCTTCGCGAGTAGGTACCCACGGAGGTGCCACTTTTTGGGAAAACGCATAGATCCAAGGAGAAGGGTCGATTGATTGGTGATTAGAATTAGAGTATGAGCCACGAAATCTTCTTACATTCTTCCACACCAAAGAAGGCAAGGAAAGGGGGCCCAGGCCCTCACAGAATCTATGCCAACCGAGACGTTTTTTGTGTGAAAGTGTTCTTTTAGTTTCTGATGCTATCCTCTTATAGTTGTTAAAATTTTCAAGGGTCATATTAGAAGAAAAGGTTCTCTCTGCCTCCTTGCGTTTTTTGCATGCCAATGTACATTCTGCATTCCACCAAGGAGGAGAAGAAAGGCGATTAGCAGATAAGCCTCGTGTGGGTATGGTAGCTGATGCACTATCAAGAAGTGCTTGTATTAGAAGGGGGTATAGTGATAAAAAATTATGGGCATCTACATTTGATAAAGAAGCAGTTTTCTCTTCAGCCAACAATGCAAATTCTGACCAATTAGCTTCTGAAGTTTTGAATTTAAATCTAGGTGGGTTTCTGATTATGGCCGGCATGGTAGAAAACTGTAAATTTAGAAGGATAGGAAAGTGATCACTCCCATATGAATTTGGGAGGATGGACCAGGAGACTTGTGAAGAGAGGGAAGGGGAGCAAATGGATAAATCCACAACAGATCTAGGATTATGGGGAGGGGAAACTCTACGAGTTGGATTTCCATTGTTTAAAATAACCAAGCTTAAATCATCTACGGAGTCAAGGAAGATACTAGAGAGTGAATCAGAACGGTGAGAGCCCCAAGAGATGTGCTGCAAGTTAAAGTCACCCAATAGGATCATTGGAGAAGGAATAAGATTGATAATAGAAAAGAGTTCAGAGAGAATAAGAGAGTCAGGATCAGGTAAGTATATGGATATAAAAGATATGTCAAAAATTCTAACAGCGACAATATTAAAATTACAGTGTGGTGGGAGAGGAATAAGACTAAAAATTACGGAATTTGAGACTAAAATAGCTGCACCAGCTCTACCATCACTCCTGTCATCCCGGAGACAGGAGAAGCCTGAGACTCGGTATTGAGACCCTGGCATCAACCAAGATTCCTGGATGGCAAAAATAAGGGGTTTTAATTTATTAGCTAAATATAAAATGTCATGAGTTTTGTTTCTTACGCTACGACTGTTCCACTGAATTATAGTCTTCTGATCCATTATTATTATTAAATGATGTATTTGTTAAATTTATCAGCTGAGTTAAATTATTACGGAGAGTATTGGAGAGACCCATCCCAGTGTCACTGAAACGGGATATTAAATTAAGTAAAAGGGAAGAAAGGAGCTCAGGAAAATTATCATTAATTGATAGGGAGTTGTTTGACAAAGCAACACCATTAGGTGATTCTGAAATAGGTTCCTGGGTAATAGATTGGTGGGCACGATGGTCATAACCAGGCTGGGGCGAGGGAATTGTGCGTCGTGGAGTAGAAATAGTTTTTCTAAATGAAACCATAGGGGTAGGAGAAGGAGTGTGTTGGCGTTGTGATGGGGCAGGAACTGTAGGTGTTGCTGCAACATCGGTATATGCCCTATGAACAGTGGGAAACCTAGCTGAAGCCTCAGCATATGAAATGTTTTGCTCTGACATGAGCACCTTTATTTCCTTTTGTCTAATAAATTCGGGACATTTTGGATTATTGGCCATATGGGGACCAGAGCAAAACAGACACGTAGCATCCTGAATGTCACAAGTGTCACCCTCATGAGGTTGAGAACACTTGTAGCATCTAGGGTCAGACCTGCAAAGAGATTTAACATGACCAAACCTGCAGCATCGGTTGCACTGAATGATGGGAAGTTTATACAATTCTACAGGAAGAGATGTATAAAATAAATAAGTATGGGGTGGGAGTTTTTGACCATTGAAGGTAACAACAACTGTTTGAGTGGGTATCCATGTTGCAGTTCCATTACTGTCCGCTGTTTTACGGCACATGCGGCGAGCTTTAATAACTTCTCCATAGCCAGAAGGCACTACACATTGATGAACAAACTCTTCCATTGCAATGTCTAGAGCGACATTTCTCACAATTCCCATCCGCGACACATTATATGACGGGATGGAAGCTGTGAAACCAGTTTCAACAAGTAATGAGGATTCTAAAAATTTATTTGCATCGTCTAAATTCTTAAATTCAACTGATACTCGATTTCTGCCAATGCGCTTAACACCACCGAGAGCAACAGAGGTGAAGTTATTCTGGAAGAGAAAGCGGCCAAACTCCATGGGACGGATCATACTATTATTAGTGTCTGCTTTGGATACATGTACAACAAATGGGGATGAGTCGGTGATGTTATATTTGCGTTTATTTAAAAATTCTGGTTTTGCATAGGTAAATTGTATATTTTGGGGAGTGGCTGGGTTATTGTATAATATATTTTGGGAGGGGGGATTGGGCCTAGGTCGCTTATTTGGGATATTCTCCATTTCTACGTCTGGAACCCTACTTAGTCCACTCGGCGGAGTGACACAACCATAACCTTGCGTGCCGCCGGGGTCCGGCGGATCATCATCCATTGTGACTATACTACGCTACTTACGTTGTTATTATATACACACACAACACAGATACACAGAAAGTAAACAAACAAGAAGATAAAATCTCTAATCTGTGCAAGAATCCTTGCAAAAACTTTAAAAATAGCCGAACACTTGTATCAAGCACTCAACCAGATCGCCTTGTTTACAGTTCGAAACTCCACTCATAATTAAAAAAACTTGTAGGTAGTTCAAAAAAATATATATATAGGTACATGAAAAAAACTAAATTTTTCACTATTCGTTTGAAAATGATTAACCAAAAAATAATATTTAAACAATAGATGCACTAAGATTTTAAACTTGAACTTGTGTCACAGATAGTGTAAGTGTGCAACCGCCTAGCTTCTTAAAATGGAAAACGTGCAAGATATTGTGAAACTTTCTTATAAATATTTCTTATCAGAGATGCAGATGTCGCAGTCATCTAATTGGAGTCGCCATTTCGTTTAGAGACTAGTGTTTTCATCAAATGAACACATTAAATTGAAAGACTTAAGTACAACTCGTCAAGTTATTTATTGTAACGTCCGACATCTTAACTGAACGTCATTTAGTCATTTAGAGTAGTTGTTGCATTATCTACTTATTGAACACCTAGTTCGGTGAATTTTTTTTCTAAGTTGTGCTCGTACTACCGATATTTTATCGATAAATGTAACTTTGTAAATTCTAGTATAAATAATTCACATATAAATAATAAAACAACAAACACATGTTATTGAATGTACTGTTGGTTCTTGGTGGAAATTCATGTTATATAATATAGTAAAACACACTACTATGTCGAAACCGGTCGTGTGTTTTAAGTAATTATTAAAGTAAAATATCAAATAAAGTGGAAAAAAGTGTAAGTAGTTTGTGTTTTACTATATATAACATAAATACATCCGTTTACTTTGTGTAGTTTTGTATGTATTAACAGTTAAATCAGTAAAACGATGACATACAGCATGCTATAAATTTACCTTCATTATGTCGTTCGTAATCAGTCTCACCTCAAATTTTTCTTTAAGAGTAGCCGGCGGCGACGTAATCTATACTAATATTATAAGAAAGAAGGTAACGTTTGATTGTTTGTTTGTTTGTTTGAATGGAATAGGCTCTGAAACCACTGAACCAATATGAAAAATTCTTTCATCGTTGGAAAGCTACATTCCTAGCGCTGAACATAGGCTATATTATATGTTTAAAAAAAGTAGGGTTCCTTACTAAAACCCCAAAAATGTAGCCCAAAGTGTAAAAAAACGACCTCCAAAATTTCTTACATCGTGTGCGCTTCGACAACGGCTTGACCAATTTCGCAATTTTTTTACGGTATGTTCGTTATTGTTACGAAAAGGTTATTATGAAAGAAAATGTTGAAAAAAATAAGCAGAAAATTAGAAAAAAGAAGAAAATACGTGATGGTCACGCGGGGTTTGAACCTGGGCTCGATCGATTCACGTCGTTGGCAGTTTATATGACACGGCTGTCATGGCAACGTCATTATTTACAAATGGAAAATAAAAATTATGAAATGCTATAAATACCGTTTTTATATCAGCTTAAACTATTTGGATTTAAAAAATTATTAGGATTAACAAAAACATGAATCCAAATAGTTTCAGCTGATATAAATACGGTATGTATAGCATTTCCTAATTTTTGTTTTCCATTTGTAAACAACGCTGTTACCATGGCGACCGGTAGACGTTATAGGCGTTTGGCTGCGTTTCCATTGACGCAGGGCGAGGCGTACAGTAGCTTGCGGTACCCGAATTGACCAATCACTTTGCTCGAAATCTCTGCTCCACTCCGCTTGGGAACCACTAAGTTCCTATGCGCCCCGCTCCGCGTCAGTGAAAACGCCAAGATTGGAGAAGTTTTCCAAATCTATACATCTATACAAATAAATAAAATTGAAGTGTCAGTATGTAACTTTCAATTAGCAACGTTTTTCTAAATACATATGACATTTTAAACGATATCTTCTGCTTTTTTTTGCATTGGCAACGATATTTACTGAAAACGAAAATGTAATTTAAAAAAAAATGTCTGTCAGCGTCTCTCTTTGCTCCGGCTAATCTCTGGAACGGCTGGACCGATTTTAACGAGACTTTCACTGGTAGATAGCTAAAGTTATAAGGATTAATTTAGGCTACTTTTCATCATCATCATCGTCGTCATCAAACTAATGATCACCGAATTGGCTGGACCGACTGTGACATTCACCGGGCTTAGCTTATGTTAGTAGGAGTAATCTATACATCTATATGTATAAAAGTAAGTCGTGTTAGTTAAATTATTTATAACTCAAGAACGGCTTTATCGATATGGCTGAAAATTGGTGAGGAAGTAGCTTAGAGCAAGTAGACGGACATAGGATACTATTTATTCCATATTTTGTCAGCGTTGTGGGTTCTGTCTTTGGGTTTCGCGTTGTGGGTTCCGCGTTGCGCGTTCTTATTTCCGTGTTGCGGGTTCCGGGTTCCGCGTTGCGGGTTTCGGGTTCCCATGCTGCTGGTTCCGCGTTGCGGGTTTCGGGTTCCCATGCTGCGGGTTCCGCGTTGTGAGTTCCAGGTTCCCGCGTTGCGGGTTCCGGGTTCCCGCGTTGCGGGTTCCGGGTTCCCGCGTTGCGGGTTCCGGGTTCCCGCGTTGCGGGTTCCGGGTTCCCGCGTTGCGGGTTCCGGGTTCCCGCGTTGCGGGTTCCGGGTTCCCGCGTTGCGGGTTCCGAGTTCCCGCGTTGCGGGTTCCGGGTTCCCGCGTTGCGGGTTCCGGGTTCCCGCGTTGCGGGTTACGGGTTCCCACGTTGCGGGTTCCGGGTCCCCGCGTTGCGGGTTCCGGGTTCTGGGTTCCCGCGTTGCGGGTTCCGGGTTCCCGCGTTGCGTTTTCCGGGTTCCCGCGTTGCGGGTTCCGGGTTCCCGCGTTGCGGGTTCCGGGTTCCCGCGTTGCGGGTTCCGGGTTCCCGCTTTGCGGATTCAGGGTTCCCGCGTTGCGGGTTCAGGGTTCCCGCGTTGCGGGTTCAGGGTTCTCACGTTGCGGGTTCCGCGTTGCGGGTTCCGCGTTGCGGGTTCCGCGTTGCGGGTTCCGCGTTGCGGGTTTCGGGTTCCCGCGTTGCGGGTTCAGGGTTCCCGCGTTGCGGGTCCCGGGTTCCCGCGTTGCGGGTTCCGGGTTCCCGCGTTGCGGGTTCCGGGTTCCCGCGTTTCGGGTTTCGGGTTCCCGCGTTGCGGGTTCCACGTTGTTTTTTTTTTAGTTGAATTTCATCATAAACTCTTTTTATGCTCAACGAAGTGGGCAAGGGTCAGCTAGTCTTATATATAAAAATGAATTGTTGTTCGTTAGTCTCGCTAAACCTCTAGAACGGCTGAACCGATTCGTATATTTTTAGTCTTGAAATATGCGTGGATATCCAGGGAAGATTTAAACGGTTTGTATGCTCAACGAAGTGGGTACGGATCAGCTAGTAATAGACAAATACATGCTGTCACACTATTTTAACGAGTATAGCACACAAAAAATATCAACACAGTGCTATCAGTGCGAGCTGTTTGACGCCATATTAGTTTTGGTGACTACTAGCGCCGCAGTGATAATAAATTTCAATCACCTGACTGATTTTACTAACAGTACGTTGAGTGACGATTCTTCAATCCTAGTCCTAGCCTAGTCTAAAATTTAATGCCGTCGTTCGATAAAAACGCTAGTCACTCAACGAAATAGCGAATTTAAATTAGATGACTGCGACATTTATATTAATATGGACGAAGAGGAAATAAAGGAAATGTTGGATTGTGAAGTGGAGATAAGAGCATTAAAGCATCTATTTAAAAAATGTGAAAAAGGAATAGGTTAAATCAGATATCTTTAGAATTGGTTTTTTAAGGGAGCCATTCGGCCGAGATATGTTAAAGCGTATGGTTGCCGTATGAGAGTGGAACCATTCATTTTTCCCAAAACCCAGTGTTCAAAACTCACATAATTATTATGTACAAAATCTGGTGGTGAACATGTTAACTGCACAACTGATCAGTTTCAGAATCAGATGAAGAAAGTATGAATGTCACAAAGAAAGAGCTAAAGAAGTTTTCACAGTTTTTAAACCGGGCTTATGATATTTCTTCTGCGATCAGTCTCTTGACTATAAGCAAATGTGTTGTAATACAAGTAATAGGTCTTTACCGATGAAATTGCCGTTCTGCAGTACTGGCCATTTCAAATCAGAATTATTTTTGTCTAATTTTAAATTAATTTTATTTTTAAAATAAAATTAATCACCAAAACATGGAATCCTTTTTTCAAAAGTGATAATTTTTCTATTAATTAGTGTTACATTTTCAACGCATTTCAATAGTTTTCGTCATCATGGATACGTTTAAAATTCGAGTTATTATGGAATATGAGTTCCGTCGTGGCAGCAACGCGGCTCAAGCGGCACTCAACATCAACACGTTTACAGAGCTAACACTAAAAACCAACGCACCACCTGTTGTTGGGTTGCTCGCTTCCGTTCTGGAAATTTCGACCTGAAAATTGAACCTCGCGGTCGTGCGAATACTTTGGTCGACAGTGGCGAATTAAATAAAGGCTTCGTTCGGCACCTAAACAATGCCCTAAACGTAAACTTACCCCTAGAAAAGTGATTGTTATTTGGTGGTCTAGCGCCGGTGTGGTTCATCACAGCTTCTACCAAACAGGGTGAGCATAGTAATGCTAACGAACAAACTGCAGATGTGTACTGTAAAGTACTGAACACAATGATAGAGAAGCTACAGGCATATCTCCAACCAGCATTGATCAATCGCTTGTCTCCGCTGGTCCGGCACGACAAAGCGCGTCCTCATACTCCACAGCAGACGGTCACCAAGTAGCAAGAACCGGGTTTGGAAGCTCTCTTTAATCCGCCCTACTCACCAGACCTCGCGCTTACAGACTGCTACGTTTTCCAGAATTTGGATAATTTTTGGCGATAAAAAAATTAAATCCCGAGAGGCAGTACAAAATGCCTTTGAAGAAATTGCTGCTTCCCGTCCAGCTGATTTAAGAAGGGCATCAATAAACTGCCACTGCGTTGGCATAATGCATTGATTGCATTTTTGATGGCTTCGATTAATACAAATAAAAAATACATGTTGAAATTTTTTCATACGCGAAAATAACGCGACTAGGTAACATGAATTAATTATATAATTTTTATATCAAATGTACTATGCGTTTTCTTTACAAGTTTTTCATTTCATGTTCAAATATACATGTATATACATACTTGTATAATTAATTATTCCAGTCACGTATGTTCCTTTAAGATTCTAGCATAAAATAAGATGGATTATATTAGATTTAACATTGGATCAGAATGTATTGGAACAAAGTATATAATACTATGAATTAAACTTTTTCTTGTAATGAAGTTTATAAGTTAAATATTTTGTTAAATAAAAAACAAAAGGATCTGGATTTAAACATGTTTTTTTTAGATTGATATGAAGTTTGGCGTATTTGAATCATTGTTAAACTTATCAACTTCCAACACAAAGATTATTTCCACATTGCCACCAGCTCATTGCGACATCAAAACGGAGCCAGAGGAAAAAACCGAAATTAATTTGAATGATACAGGTAGGTCATACACTATCTAGCTAAATATCAAGCAACGCAATGTATTTTTAATGTTATGCTGTATTTCAAGACTGAAGTTTAAGAGGCTAGTCTCACTATGGTCCAGTAATGATAAACATGTTTAGCCTCAATCTGCAAATAAACTTTGCTGAGCTGAACTTTGGTGTTATTATACAACTTTCATTACAACTTTTTTTATTAATGTCTACACCCACACTGATACGGGCTATTGCTTATGGGAGATTTTATATATGAAGAAGAAGGGCTCCTGTCTGGAGGACTCATTTTTATCCTTCAGACAGGAGCCCTAAATATAATACTAATAATACACACATATGTGTATACATTTTTTATAAGAAATACCTATAAAAATATAAATTGAATTTTAAATAAGCATTGTCATACTTGACTAAACACTTATGGATGTTCTAATTTATTTTTATTTGCTTAGAAATTGAAGATGGAGCTGTAGAAACAACAAACAGCTTTGTAGATGATGAACAACCTTCGAGCTCATCATACTCTGATTCAAAGGATTTACAAGTTGTTGATTCAGATCATGGTCAGGATTCATTGAAAGTGGAGAGAAGTAATACTCGTCACGAGGTGAAGGAGCTGAAATTGATTATAGAAAAGCTTAGTCCAAGTATTATTGAGAAATATGTTCGAACAAAACACATAGAACAGTTAGAGGGGGAAGGAGCAGCAACTTACACAACTGAACAAATCAAACAAGAGATAGAAGAGGAGGTAGCTGATGAAGGTAAGTCCTACTTATGACCATATTGCAGTAGGCAGCAGCATATAAATAGGCGCACAGGGGCTATATTAGGATGTAACAAATACTGTTTAGCTCCTTCCTTTCCTATGTTATATACGTCTCCAGCCTTATATTTTTAATGAGGTAAATAAGTAAGGTAAGTGTCCATTTGTATCTTCAGCGTCCTAAGGCTCTTATAGCTTCAATAAAATATGTCGGATGGGCACTTATGATTTAGTATCATTCCTTCGGATACTGTGGGCTTTCGTGGGTAAATCGTGAAAAGAGAACAGAGTAACAATATCACTCGTTTATTCATAATCACAATTTTTGTATAAACGTATAAATTCGCTATTCACTACACATTATAAATTTACTTTACTTTAAAAAACAATGGCCAAATCGTACCAGATGATAAAATGTGGCGTATGTCATTAGTAGGAAAAATTCCATAATATTTTAAGGCATCGAAAAACATTAGAAATGTGTTTTTAAATAGCCACAAAAAAATATCATATAATTTAGTTTTGTTGTTGTCTTTTATAATATGTTCTGTAGGTCATCAAAATAAATAAATAAATAAATGATGATAATCATGATAATCAGAATCAGGACGCACCCTGTATTCATGATTCATTTCACGTATAATTAAAATGACATGCTTTAAAAATATATTTATTTCCCGTTTCTGTCAAATTATTCCTCGTAATTACGAGTATACTAAACTATAATATAATAGCGTTAAAATGATTATCCTATTTTTATTATAAAGAAACGAAAGTATGTTAAATATAAAAAATATCATAATATTATTACAGTTTTTTTTCAATGCTTCGGAACGTCATTTGTCATCGATGTATTGATTGACCGGGTTATCATTATCCGGCGATCATTCGCATTCATAGATAAGAGTGTTCGTGTTACTCGCTTACCGGTTCCCTTGTTGTTGTGAATTTCAGCCCACAATATCGCGCCAGCAGCATTCCTTGATGCTGTAGTTGTAAGACAGGATTTTTAATAAATAGTTGCCTGATATTTTTATATTACCATCATGGACGTATAAAAAAAGGCGGACAGAGTTCCTGCTAAGATAAAACTGTGTCCCGTAATGGCGGCGGTTGTCTATGTGTGAATCAATTGTGGGTTGCCATGTCAGTCAAATTTACCCATCTTTTAATTTTTTTAAACAACTGAATTAAAATTACTTGCCGTATGTAATTTATAAAATTAGTTGATAAACAAAAATTGCATGTCTGTCAGACTAGTAGATTGTATGGCAAGAAGTGCACGTATGAGTGGTGAAGTGTGTATGTAAAAATGAAAAGAGATGTTGAGTCCGAAAACGCTTTTTATGATTGATTGCTTTTCACTATTAGAGGATGTATGTGCTTTGTAAATTAATTATCAGAAGAAGACGTATACAATAAAATACAGTTAATGATTTTGCACAAGTTTTATTGAAATAGTTCAACATCCTAAGTGCTGAGTAACTTTTTTATAATGGTGTCTTTTACTTTGACAAGCTCTTAAATCCTCTTTTAATTTTGAAATATGATGAAATCGAATCGTTAAATATTTTTCTGCAATATATTTTATAAGACTTAATTTGTGTTCAGTTCCAGCGAATGTATGTTCATTTTCTAAGTTTATAAAAACGTATTCGTCTCCTACGAATTTCTCTAGAATTTTTGTAAGAATATATTGATAAATGTATGTGATAAATGTTGTTTTTCATTGTACAATGTGATGTTTTCCTTTATAATCTTTCGTACAACCATTTCACACATGCAACAAATCTTGAACATATCATTCGAGGGAAAACGTAATCCTCCTCTGGTTTTTAACTTTATCAACTTATGGAAATATAGGTTATCTCTCGTAGACAATCGTGCAATACATTTTATTTTCTTTGCTGCGTAGTGGCATATGCTACCAGCTAGGTACCCGATTATTAATGTTCGATAATCATTAAATTCTTCTATGTTTAACCTTTTCGCTAGATCACTGTCTTCTTTAGTAATTTCGTTTAGGAATCCTTTGAATTGTTTTACGTTTGGATTGTTGTTGAATCCGCCCTGCATTCTTATGCACAAAAAGAACATCTCGAGGTGGTCCTGACTAAGTTTATATGTAGGCAGAAAAAGTATTTTTTTTTCATTTTGAATAAGATTTTCTTACAGATGTTTCAGACTTTGTATGTTCATCAATGTGCCGAGAAAACCAGTTTCACATTTGGCTTTTACAACAGGTTTGTAATATCGAGTTAGAACAAAAGTATATTTTCCGTCTCTTTTAACTTTTCTTTTAGATACATATTTAATTTGCAGATTCAATATATATTCTTTGAGGTTATCTAAAAAATCAAACACAAAGTCTTTGTTCTCAGTACATAGCGGCTTTCTAAAGTCAAATTTAGTCATAGCACGTGTGTTAAAAATGTCGAACATGTCATTTATATATTTAATAAATGTTTCCGTTGCCTCTGTGTCTTGAAAAGATTTGAGTTTTAAGTCTTCTCTGCAAGCTTTTATCGCAGTAGAAACACTAGTACTGAAAACTTGGGTGGCCAGCTTGACTTTCATTATATTGTTTTTAAAATTTATATGTTTTTGTGATAATTTATTAGCTAAAGGTAATTCCTCATCCTGTTGAAGTTTATCGAGTGCTTCTAATGTAGATCACTTAATAATACTGTTGTTTTTATCATAAAATTCTCTTTTTGGTTGAAATTGGTTTCGGAGTAACTTTACTATATGGCTAGGGTCTAAAAAGCAGGCTATTTCAGAATTATTGCACGGGTGCTTAAATGTGGTTTTAAGCGATCCCGGCTGCAAATTACAACCAAGTAATTGTAAGGCGGTAAAATTGGTGGCATGTCCATCGCAAGTCATAGAAACCACATCAACGCCAGATTCAAAACTCTTTGTGAGACAAATTTTAATCAGATTTGCTTTCTGTTCCCCTGACAATAAGTTGCTTTAAAAATATCCCACAGGAAGTTTAAATCGGTGATTAATGCCATCAAGAAGAAAAACTAAAGCTTGGGAAGCTAAAGCGGCACCTTCTTCAACTCCTTGTCCCATGTCTTCTAAGCCAATATATTTCTTGCCGTTCCATATTATTTGACGTCTTATAGCAACTTCATCAAATGTCAAAGAGCACAAGGGTTTGTGTTGGCTTATTTGCGCTTTTGCTTTCAATGCCTGAAAGGATTCCTCTGTAAATGGATGTATGGCTGTACCACTTAGACAAAGTCTTTGGATGCGTTAGACACGTGTCAAAAGTTTGTCTTACGTAGCTATACGCTTTTCGTCGTTCGTCGTCGTCGTCGTTTCAGCCTTTTACTGTCCACTGCTGGACATAGGCCTCTCCAATACATTATTGAAGGAAGTTAAGCCTACTGGTACCACGCTGGCTAGACGGTTTGGTACAGGGTTTTGTTTCGAGTTTTCCTTCTCTCACACTAGCTGTTGATGTATGTGTGTTTCCTTTTAGTCGCCTCTTACGACTCCCCTAGGATAGTATCGGCGGTGGTGATAATTGTATTCTAATGCCGTCACCACACGGCATGGTCCTTCGAGCCGGATCCATACGCTTTTGGGGCATAATAATTAAGTGTTAGACACAACTTTTTAATGGCAGGGGTATATTTAATATTCTTTTTTAGTTTTTTGTATTGAGATTGTTAAACAAATCAACAGCAATTACGTTTTCTTTTAATCTTGTGAATGTGTCCGCATCAACGTAATTGTCATCTTTAAGAGGATTTTAAAATATCTTTCAAAGATTTGTTCCTGTTTTTGTGTTTACGTTTGACTTTTTGTTTCAATGTTTTTAGTTCCCTTTTTTTGTGTTTTGATAATTTGTTTCTTGATGAGACTTTTTTTTAAAAGCCGTTTTCATTGGAGACAGAAGTATTGACATAACCTGTTCTTTAGCTTCTCTAATTTTAGATGATTCCTAAAAATATAATTATAACTTAATAAATATATAAATGAATAATATATATATATTTTAAACTAATTTAATTCACTTTTTCACGTCGAATTTTACCAACACACAATAAATTAATGAGTAGGTACTACATTCAGATTTGAGGCGCAACTATTCAATAACCCACCTCTTGTATAGTACTGGAAGTATTTGGTTCTGCAGATTGCTCAACTCGAAAAATTTGAACTAAGGTATCTGTTCAAGTGCCTTGATCTCGGCCCCTGGCATACCCTAAAAAGTAAATCGTCGTTTCAGCCTTTTATTTTGTCCACTGCTGGATATAGGCCTCTCCAATACATTTCCAGTGCGACCGGTCCATTGCCACCTGCATCCAACGTGACCCGGCAGTTTTCACCAGGTCGTCGGTCCATCTGGTAGGTGGCCGTCCCACACTGCGCTTGCCAGTACGTGGCCTCCACTCTAGGATCTTTTTGCCCCATCGACCGTCCAATCTTCGTGCTATGTGGCCGGCCCATTGCCACTTCAGCTGACTGATCCTACGGGCAATGTCAGCAACCTTAGTTCTTCTACGAATCTCCTCATTTCTGATTCGATCACGTAGAGAAATACCGAGCATTGCCCTCTCCATAGCACGCTGAGCGACATTGAGCCTTTTGAAAAGATCCTTCGTGAAGCACCACGTCTCAGAACCGTAAGTCATCACTGGTAACACACATTGGTTGTATACCTTTGTCTTAAGGCACTGAGGTATTTTGGACGAGAAGACGTTGCGTAATTTACCGAACGCTGCCCAGCCGAGCTGGATCCGTCTACTGACCTCTCTCTTAAAGTTGGACCTACCTAATCGGACAGCCTGCCCTCGGTATATATATTCGTCAACCACTTCAAGAGTAGAGCTCCCAACAGTTAGTGCGGTGGGTGCAACATGGACATTGTGCATGATCTTTGTTTTGTCCATGTTCATTTTAAGACCCACTTGTTGAGAAACTCTATTGAGGCCACCGAGCATGCGCCCCAAATCTTCCAGCGATTCTGCTATGACTACTATGTCGTCGGCAAATCGAAGGTGAGTGATGTATTCGCCATTGATGTTGATGCCAAGTCCTTGCCATTCCAGGAGCTTGAAGGAATCCTCCAGAGCAGCGGTAAACAGTTTCGGGGATATGATATCCCCCTGTCTTACTCCTCTCTTTAAAGGGATATCCTTCGTGCAGTGCTCCTGTACTCGGACTGACATGGTGGCGTTATTATACAAACACTTCAGCACTTCGATATACCGAAAGTCAATACGGCAACGCTGGAGAGATCTAAGGACCGCCCATATTTCGACGGAATCAAAGGCTTTCTCATAGTCCACAAACGCCAAGCATAATGGCCGATTATACTCTTCGGTCTTCTGTATAATCTGCCGCAGCGTATGTATGTGGTCTATGGTACTATAGCCTTTTCGGAAACCGGCTTGTTCGGTAGGCTGAAAGTCATCCAGCCTGCGTTCGAGACGCATCGTGATAACTCTCGAAAACAGCTTGTAAAAAAAGTAAATACATAATTATTAAAAAAAGTGTATGTTTTATAAAATTAAGACTATAGTGAGATGTTATAAAACAACTGAACATATAAAGTATTTTTTCTTCCGTCTGTCTGGCAAAAAAAGAAAACGTAGTTTTTGTTTGTGCTCCTTGTGAGCCGACCAAAGCTCTGTCCACACTTTAAAAATTGTAAATAAATAAAATTTCAATATATTTTTTTACCCACCAATATAATGTTAAATAGTGTTTAATTTTGTAGCATGTTGTCTTACATTAGGTTCTATAATTTAATATTAGCATCGAGATAAACCCTTGTCGGGTTTACGGTGCTACTACTACTATATTTAAGTAAACAAATGTAATAAAGTAATAAATGAAAAAAAAAAACAAATATATAAATAAGAATCTGTTCTGTCTGTACAAAACGTTAGTCATCGCGGGTTCTTACTACGGGAAGATCACTAGGTATACATCATATCATTACGCGCCTCCTGATCAACGTTCGTAGTTGAAGGAACAGCAGCAGCAGGGTCCTCCTCTGCCATTGTGGACTCAAATAAAAACTAAAACAAAATAACGTAGTATAAATTAAACTTTCTACATAGTTCTGGTAAAAAGTGTGAAGAAAAGTAAATAGAAAAAACGCTGGGTTAGGTAAGAATTTTATGTCACCTTTTGTGGAACTGCAGTTTTTGTGGAACCCAAACAAATTCAGTGTAATTTGCAGTAATCATTTTGAAGCTAATGATTTATACACAACAAAAGGGGGACTCCGGCGTCTTGTTATATAGTTATACAACGAGACGCCGGAGAATCATTAGCTTCAAAATGATTACTGCAAATTACACTGAATTTGTTTGGGTTCCAAACGTTTTCACCATTAGATTGTCTTATTATTTCAATCCAATCCTTTCTCCATACTTCGTTTTCTTTAGGAAATCTAGATAAAAAGTTTAATACTTACTTTTATAAAATAAAATTATAATAAAACCATAAACACTATTTCGGGTGATTTGCATTCGTTAATATTAGCAACATTGACAATTATGGAGATATTTTGCTTTAAAAATAAAGGTAAGTTTTAATTGTTAAAATCGGGAATAACGTGATTGAATTATTCGCTCACCTATGAAACGAGGTTCCTGGACACTTTTCCCTTCGATCACTACGGTTTTTACACCATTTTACCACACAAGACATTTTATTTTTATTTATGTTTAGGCCGCGTACCCGTGTCGACTGTGTTGACGTTTGCGCCCTAATGGCTGACTAGTGTGTGAATGTGTGCGTGCGGGCCGTGTACATACAGTCAGCTGGCCGACTATTCCGACTGATGACACACTGTTGTGTTTAATGATACTCTGTCCGCCTTTTTTATACGTCCATGATTACCATATATTTATTACTAGCTGTCCCAACAGAAGTTGTTCTGTTATAAGGCAAATAACGAAAGCGACTTGCTTTCACAAGTGTTTTTTTAGTTTCTTATTGCGGTTTCACAGATATTCAATTTTTTAGATAATTCTCTAGGATAAATTGAAATAATTAGAAACGAGATCGCCGAATATACACTTGTAGCCTACAAGTTGTAGGCTACACAGCAGTCGGGAAAAAGGTAGTTCTTAATTCGAACCTCAAAATAATTGTTAACGATATTATAAAAAATCGTGGCTATTTAGAAAAATTTTTAAACGGAATTATGTTTAGAGCATAAGAATAATCAAATCTAACTATAGTTTATTTTAGGACACCAAAAATAAAAGTCGAGTCCTATACAAATTTGGCCATGATTCTTTACTTTACTTTACAAGTATTGACACTAACGAAACATGACAGAGACGTCTTGACGTCTCGACTTGGCGACCAAATGACGAATGAATTCAGTCTCGCCGACTCATGTCAAAGCGCGCCATAAACAAGTTTCGCCATTTTGCCACTTGGGGCCGCACTTCCGTCTCGTTTTGTGTCCATATTCGTATCCGGCTCCGATATATATCGGTTTAATTAATTTTTAGGGTTCCGTACGTCAAAAGGTAATAATCGGTGTACATTCATTGAAAAACAGACCGTATTGAGAACCTCCTCATTTCTATGAATTCGGTTAACGGAACCCTTATAGGATCACTTTGTTGTCCGTCTGTCTGTTTGTCAAGACGTCGATCAGCTAATCTAAACTCTCATTTAATATAATATAAATACTTACAATGACAATAATAATTTTAAATAACTTAATAGTATTTATACCTATTACAGTTATTATGCACAACATTAATTACTTAAAAACACAATTGAGTATAAAATTTTATAAAAAATACCATATTGAGATAAACACATTAAATTATAGGGACATTTGTATTAAACACTAGCTGTGCCCGCGACTTCGTACTCGTGGAAAAGTGATTTAGGGCAGCAGTTTAAATCCATTTTTAGTTTATGAACACTATCGTTTGGATATTTAAAATCACCAATTTATAGTAATGCTTCTTTATACACGGTATTAGACGTGCATAGGCAAAAGAAGTAGGCCGATGGAGTAATAATAAGAGTTTACTGTCAAATAATGGCCGATTTTGTCGTGAATGCTTGGAGGTATTAAATTAAAACTTATATGGAACTCTCAGTTAGACATGGGCGCCGCGACACGCCGCGGCCGTGTCGATTTTGGCCGACGCGCTCCGCGCCGCCGCCGCCGGAATCCAGCTCGGCGCGCCGATCTGTTCGAGTCGCGTTTTTTTCTATGGAAATGCTAACAATTCCTACTACCAGCTCGACAATTGCGAACGGGACTACTTGATAGTACGCTCATATACGCGACGAAGATTATTAGAGAAGTACTGAGATTTGTAAGGATTTTACGCCGCATATAATTCCTGCTGTACCTAGAGGTCCGTTAAATGTATAACAGAGTTTAATTTTGTTGTTAACCCCACAAAGTCGCAAGCTATTTTAATTGGCAGCAGGCAGCTGCGATCCAGGATAGATTTCGAGTCTTTAAGTAAGTTTATTCACAATGGTAACGTGTTAGAGTTCAAAGACAGTGCCAAAAACCTGGGTGTAATCTTCGACTGTCACCTTTCCTAGTCTGCGCATATTAACGAGGTGAGCTAAAGACTACATTACTCATTGCATGCTCTGAAGAGGTTGCAAAATTTCCTTCCCACTCCGGTGAAGTACTATTATTACCACTTCTAGATTACGCCGACGTCTGTTACTTGGATGTAACCGAAGAGCTAATTATCAAATTGGAACGTCTACAAAATGCGTGCATATGTTTTATATATGGATTGCGCAAATATGACCACATAACCGACGCCCGTAACAAGTTACAATGGCTTCCTATCCGCCTTCGCCGGAATACACACAGTTTAATTACAGTTTTTAAAGTTCTTAACTTATCTTCTTCTCCTTCTTATCTAATTGACCGTTTTTTTACACGACTCCGAGAGGAGGATTCTAGACACCCCTTGGTATATCTTTTACGGTAACTCTTACACCGTTTGAGCTGCCCAGACGTGGAATGCGCTGCCTGTAGTCGTGCAGAAGAGCCTAACTTTGGGCACGTTCAAAACACGGCCGCTCGGAGTGTAGACGGACGCCTGCTCCAGCACCTTGGGATCTTCTGCTTCCGGAGTGGCTGCTGCTGGCGAAGTTACTGCTCCGGCCACCAGCTTCCAGGTTGCTCCTCGCCCCCTCGTCCGGTCGCAGAATTCCTCGCTGATCGTCAGTCTTCCAGTCCACCTCCAGTCTTCCAGGGCCCCAGATTTTCTCCCAAATAATGCACAGGCCACAGCGAATCTTTACGACACCGAAGGACCAAGAACCACTTTCTACTAGTAAAAACTACAGTATTATTACTAGTTACTAGGTTAGTACAGTAATCTACTAGATTACTGTGTATTAATAAATTTCCAAATACAATTAAACTTAAACTCAATACAGCCGAAATAATACAAGAAAATTACCTTCAATTTTGGCATAAACATGATATATGAAAATCAAATATAAAATCTTTATAAAAACAGTAAAAGAGGTTTAAACACAAAACCCCAAGTAATATCTCCAAGACCACGGCTCTCTGGCCTAAATATGCCAACACTTTCGTTTACCACCGCGGCTAACCCGTCTGTATCACCTGCTGAGTACACAACGTATGGTCTGTGAAGACCACGGCCTCCGCCAGTATCACACGCCACCCACGCACCCACGCCCTACCTGAGTCGCCTCCACAGAAACCGATTTAGACCGGGCTACAGCTACGTAACGATGAATGGTACGGTCGAATACGGTCGTTAGAATTTTACCCGAATTTCTGTCATACTTTCAACTACCTCAATTATTCACTTACTCTTCAATATTAATTATTACATAGTATAAAACAAAGTCGCTTTCGCTGTATATCTGTCCGTATGTATACTTAGATCTTTAAAACTACACAACGGAATTTGATGCGGTTTTTTAAAATAGATAGAGTGATTCTTAAGGAAGGTTTGTAAGTATAATACACGCATAATATAGTATATAACCCTACGAGATAGACCAAAATAAGGTAGTACAGTATTGTTCACCTTAAAAAGTTCAACAAAAAAGTCCGCGATGGTATATGTAATCTCTTAGGGATTGGTGTCGATCGGAGCGCGGTAACGATCAGTCGGTGCGCCTACTTACACTAGATCGACTATTCACGTTACATAATACGGTGTAGTTTTTACTGTTCTCAATTAATAATCATCGTTACGTAGCTGTAGCCCGGTCTAAATCGGTTTCTGAAATAATAATATTATTTCAGAAACCGATTTAGACCGGGCTACAGCTACGTAACGATGATTGGTACGGTCGAATACGGTCGTTAGAATTTTACCCGAATTTCTGTAATACTTTCAACTACCTCAATTATTCACTTACTCTTAAATATTAATTAATACATAGTATAAAACAAAGTCGCTTTCGCTGTATATCTGTCCGTATGTATGCTTAGATCTTTAAAACTACGCAACGGATTTTGATGCGGTTTTTTTTTAAATAGATAGAGTAATTCTTAAGGAAGGTTTGTATGTATAATACATGCATAATATAGTAGAGAAACACTTATAAATTTAAAGGTTTCTAATGTGATGTCGTAAATTAGCACGTTTTTTTGCGCTTATATTGCAAACGCTGGCTGAACACTACGAGATAGACCAAAATAATGTACTACAGTATTGTTCACCTTAAAAAGTTCAACAAAAAAGTCCGCGATGGTATATATCTATCTGTTAGGGATAACCCACCATAACCATTTTTATCCTTTACTAAAAAATGGTTATTTACGAAGTGATTTTAAACAATAAAGCATTAATCCTTATCCAATTAATTACCTGAAATAAATTGTGCATTTATTATACATCAATATGCTGATCATATTACAGCATGTAATATATAATAAGCGAATATTACCGAAGATATTACAAATTTAAAATGCAGGGTCGTAGTTGTTTGCGCCGCAGCGGTACCGCCCGCGGCCGGCCGGGGGTCGGGCGGCGCGTGCCTAACTTTTAACGTTGCAGGATTAGACTTGAGCGTTGAGTGTTTTTCACATAGCCAATTATATGTCGCGCTGTCAAGAGTAACGTCTAAGCAAAACATGTTTGTATCGGCTAATGACAAAAAAGCTGTGAACGTTGTGTATAAGGACATTCTGTAGTAGGTATATTTTGCATTACACCCGTGCGAAGCCGGGGCGGGTCGCTAGTAATTATTAATCGTTAATATCATCGCAATAGTTTATCAAGGACGCTACATCCTTTAATTATATTATGTATAATTCATTGCATACAAAACTTTAAAGCGAAGTAGAAGTAGAGTAGTAGTAAAGAGATAATAGTAATATGCATTATTATATTTTTATAACATTCACACCTCTTTATTTAGGTATCGGACGAGGCTACGAAATGGACATATCAGATAACTGCGAAGAACTAGACCAAACAAGCGATGCACCATCAGAACGTTACAAGGAACCGTTCGGCTGTGATGTGTCTTTGAATACATTTTCACGAAAAGGACAGTTACTAAGACACAGTAGGGTTCATACGGGAGACAAACCATACAGCTGTGATGTGTGTTTGAAGAAGTTTTCACGAAAAGGAAATTTACGAACACACATTCGTATTCATACTGGAGACAAACCATACAGCTGTGAAGTGTGTTTGAAGAAGTTTTCAGAAAAAGGAACTTTAGAAAGACACATTCGTATTCATACGGGAGATAAACCATACAGATGTGATGTGTGTTTGAAGAAGTTTTCACAAAAAGGAGATTTACTAATTCACAGTAGGGTTCATACGGGAGACAAACCATACAGCTGTGATGTGTGTTTGAAGAAGTTTTCAGAAAAAGGAAGTTTAGAAAGACACATTCGTATTCATACGCGAGATAAACCATACAGATGTAATGTGTGTTTGAAGAAGTTTTCAGAAAAAGGAAATTTACGAAGACACAGTAGGGTTCATACGGGAGACAAACCATACAGCTGTGATGTGTGTTTGAAGAAGTTTTCAGAAAAAGGAAGTTTAGAAAGACACATTCGTATTCATACGCGAGATAAACCATACAGATGTAATGTGTGTTTGAAGAAGTTTTCAGAAAGAGGAAATTTACGAAGACACAGTAGGGTTCATACGGGAGACAAACCATACAGCTGTCATGTGTGTTTGAAGAAGTTTTCACAAAAAGGACATTTACTAAATCACAGTAGGGTTCATACGGGAGACAAACCATACAGCTGCAATGTGTGTTTGAAGAAGTTTTCACAAAAAGGACATTTACTAAATCACAGTAGGGTTCATACGGGAGACAAACCATACAGCTGTGAAGTGTGTTTGAAGAAGTTTTCAGAAAAAGGAAGTTTAGAAAGACACATTCGTATTCATACGGGAGACAAACCATACAGCTGTGATGTGTGTTTGAAGAAGTTTTCAGTAAAAGGAAGTTTAGAAAGACACATTCGTATTCATACGCTAGACAAACTAACAGCTGTGATGTGTGTTTGAAGAAGTTTTCACAAAAAGGAAGTTTACAAAGACACATTAGAGTTCAATGAAATAATAAAATAAAAATAAACTAGAAGTTTGTAAAAGTAATGTACTTACATTATGTTTTATTTTATTATTATGTTTAAAGAAGTTTTTATCAAAATAAAACCCAGTTTCATGAAAGAATGTTACATAAATAACGGCTTGTTAAATCACTTGATAAACTCATGAGCTATCGACCGTCCCACCATGTACTAATCTTGTCAATTCCTGCTGTAGAGGTCCGTTAAATGTATAACAGACTATTTTGTTGTTAACCCCACAAAGTCGCAAGCTATTTTAATTGGCAGCAGGCAGCTGCGATCCAGGATAGATTTCGAGTCTTTAAGTAAGGTTATTTACAATGGTAACGTGTTAGAGTTCAAAGACAGTGCCAAAAACCTGGGTGTAATCTTCGACTGCCACGTTTCCTGGTCTGCGCATATTAACGAGGTGAGCTAAAGACTACATTACTCATTGCATGCTCTGAAGAGGTTGCAAAATTTCCTTCCCACTCCGGTGAAGTTACTATTATTACCACTTCTAGATTACGCCGACGTCTGTTACTTGGATGTAAACGAAGAGCTAATTATTAAATTGAAACGTCTACAAAATGCGTGCATACGTTTTATATATGGATTGCGCAAATATGACCACATAACCGACGCCCGTAACAAGTTACAATGGCTTCCTATCCGCCTTCGCCGGAATACACATAGTTTAATTACAGTTTTTAAAGTTCTTAACTTATCTTCTCCTCCTTCTTATCTAATTGACCGTTCTTTACACGACTCCGAGAGAAAGGCCAGCTCGAACATGCTATCCAAGGAGGATTCTAGACACCCCTTGGTATATCTTTTACGGTAACTCTTACACCGTTTGAGCTGCCCAGACGTGGAATGCGCTGCCTGTAGTCGTGCAGAAGAGCCTAACTTTGGGCACGTTCAAAACACGGCCGCTCGGAGTGTAGACGGACGCCTGCTCCAGCACCTTGGGATCTTCTGCTTCCGGAGTGGCTGCTGCTGGCGAAGTTACTGCTCCGGCCACCAGCTTCCAGGTTGCTCCTCGCCCCCTCGTCCGGTCGCAGAATTCCTCGCTGATCGTCAGTCTTCCAGTCCACCTCCAGTCTTCCAGGGCCCCAGATTTTCTCCCAAATAATGCACAGGCCACAGCGAATCTTTACGACACCGAAGGACCAAGAACCATTTTCTACTAATAAAAACTACAGTATTATTACTAGTTACTAGATTAGTACAGTAATCTACTAGATTACTGTGTAATTACCTTCAATTTTGGCATAATTATGATATATGAAAATCAAATATAAAATCTTTATAAAAACAGTAAAAGAGGTTTAAACACAAAACCCCAAGTAATATCTTCAAGACCACGGCTCTCTGGCCAAAATATGCCAACACTTTCGTTTACCACCGCGGCTAACCCGTCTGTATCACCTGCTGAGTACACAACATATGGTCTGTGAAGACCACGGCCTCCGCCAGTATCACACGCCACCCACGCACCCACGCCCTACCTGAGTCGCCTCCACAGAAACCGATTTAGACCGGGCTACAGCTACATAACGATGAATGGTACGGTCGAATACGGTCGTTAGAATTTTACCCGAATTTCTGTCATACATTCAACTACCTCAATTATTCATTTACTCTTCAATATCAATACATAGTTAAAAAACAAAGTCGCTTTCGCTGTATATCTGTCCGTATGTATACTTAGATCTTTAAAACTACGCAACGGATCTTGATGCGGTTTTTTTAAATAGATAGAGTGATTCTCAAGGAAGGTTTGTATGTATAATACATGCATAATATAGTATATAACCCTACGAGATAGACCAAAATAATGTACTACAGTATTGTTCACCTTAATAAAATAAAAGATTAAAATACTATAACCCGACTTCGCAATAAAATAAAAGTTTAAAAAACTATAACCCGACTTCGCAAAAAAGGGGTCTAAAAAGGCTGAAACAAGAAAATAATTCAATTTGAAATCCAGATATGCATAGGTACAGATATGGTCAAGGTAGAGCCGTGGTCGTACCCGTTAAACAAATCTATAATATTCGTCCGCTGTTGAAATATACAATCCCAATAGCGGGTACGACCACGGCTCTACCTTGACCATATCTGTACCTATGCATATCTGGATTTCAAATTGAATTATTTTCTTGTTTCAGCCTTTTTAGACCCCTTTTTTGCGAAGTCGGGTTATAGTTTTTTAATCTTTTATTTTATTTTACATTTTTCTGTGTCCAAATAAACTATAACATTATATTTTCACTAAACTAACGTTAAATTAACACATAGAAAGTAACTAAACAACTCCTAGATACTATTTGTACGACCGCATTTTAAGCGTTTGTTTTGAATTTAACAATAAAATATAATAATTAATGAAAAAAATAAATACATATTTGTAATGTGCTTGTCAAGACCTATCTTTTGATACCAAACACTATACAATTATCTTAATTTAATTTTTTTTTTGAGATAGTTTTTGAGGTATAATTTTCAAAATCCAACATTTTTCGAATAATTATATAGCCTATGTTACTCGCGGGACCACTACGAATCGATTGACACCTTATTTATTAAAATCGGACCAGTAGTTTAACCGCTACGAGGGAACATACATACATACATACAAACATACATACATAGACTGCCAAAATCATTACCCTTCCTTTTGGCTTCGCCGAAGTCGGGTAAAAAGTTCAACAAAAAAGTCCGCGATGGTATATGTAATCTCTTAGGGATAACCCACCATAACCATTTTTATCCTTTACTAAAAAATGGTTATTTACGAAGTGATTTTAAACAATAAAGTATTAATCCTTATCCAATTAATTACCTGAAATAAATTGTGCATTTATTATAGATCAATATGCTTTTTACAGCATGTAATTTAAGCGAATATTACCGAAGATATTACAAATTTAAAATGCAGGGTCGTAGTTGTTTGCGCCGCAGCGGTACCGACCCGCGGCCGGCCGGGGGTCGGGCGGCGCGTGCCTAACTTTTAACGTTGCAGGATTAGACTTGAGCGTTGAGTGTTTTTCAAAAGGCCAATTATATGTCGCGCTGTCAAGAGTAACGTCTAAGCAAATCATGTTTGTATCGGCTAATGACAAAAAATCTGTGAACGTTGTGTATAAGGACATTCTGTAGTAGGTATATTTTGCATTACACCCGTGCAAAGCCGGGGCGGGTCGCTAGTAATTATTAATCGTTAATATCATCGCAATAGTTTATCAAGGACGCTACATCCTTTAACTATACTATGTATAATTCATTGCATACACAAACTTTAAAGCGAAGTAGAAGTAGAGTAGTAGTAAAGAGATAATAGTTATATGCATTATTATATTTTTATAACATTCACACCTCTTTATTTAGGTATCGGACGAGGCTACGAAATGGACATCTCAGATAACTGCGAAGAACTAGACCAAACAAGAGATGCACCATCAGAATGTTACAAGGAACCGTTCGGCTGTGATGTGTCTTTGAATACATTTTCACGAAAAGGACAGTTACTAAGACACAGTAGGGTTCATACGGGAGACAAACCATACAGCTGTGATGTGTGTTTGAAGAAGTTTTCACGAAAAGGAAATTTACGAACACACATTCGTATTCATACTGGAGACAAACCATACAGCTGTGAAGTGTGTTTGAAGAAGTTTTCAGAAAAAGGAACTTTAGAAAGACACATTCGTATTCATACGCGAGATAAACCATACAGCTGTGATGTGTGTTTGAAGAAGTTTTCAGAAAAAGGAAATTTACGAAGACACAGTAGGGTTCATACGGGAGACAAACCATACAGCTGTCATGTGTGTTTGAAGAAGTTTTCGCAAAAAGAACATTTACGAACACACAGTAGGGTTCATACGGGAGACAAACCATACAGCTGCAATGTGTGTTTAAAGAAGTTTTCACAAAAAGGAGATTTACTAAATCACAGTAGGGTTCATACTGGAGACAAACCATACAGCTGTGATGTGTGTTTGAAGAAGTTTTCAGAAAAAGGAAGTTTAGAAAGACACATTCGTGTTCATACGCGAGATAAACCATACAGATGTGATGTGTGTTTGAAGAAGTTTTCACAAAAAGGAAATTTACGAACACACAGTAGGGTTCATACGGGAGACAAACCATACAGCTGTCATGTGTGTTTGAAAAAGTTTTCACAAAAAGAACATTTACGAACACACAGTAGGGTTCATAAGGGAGACAAACCATACAGCTGTGATGTGTGTTTGAAGAAGTTTTCACGAAAAGGAGATTTACGAAAGCACAGTAGGGTTCATATGGGAGGCAAACCATACAGCTGTGATGTGTGTTTGAAGAAGTTTTCACGAAAAGGAGATTTAGAAAGACACATTCGTATTCATACGCGAGACAAACTAACAGCTGTGATGTGTGTTTGAAGTAGTTTTCACAAAATGAAAGTTTACAAAGACACATTAGAGTCCAATGAAATAATTAAATAAAAATAAACTTGAAGCTTGTAAAAGTAATGTACTTACCATTTGAACTAAAATATTGTGTATTTAAAAAGATTAGTCCTGGACACATTTTAAATAGATAGAGTGATTCTTAAGGAAGGTTTGTATGTATAATACATGCATAATATAGTAGAGAAACACTTATAAATTTAAAGGTTTCTAATGTGATGTCGTAAATTAGCACGTATTTTTGCGCTTATATTGCAAACGCTGGCTAAACCCTACGAGATAGACCAAAATAATGTACTACAGTATTGTTCACCTTAAAAAGTTCAACAAAAAGTCCGCGATGGTATATGTCTATCTCTTAGGGATAACCCACCGTAACTATTTTTATCATTTACTAAAAAATGGTTATTTACGAAGTGATTTTAAACAATAAAGCATTAATCCTTATCCAATTAATTACCTGAAATAAATTGTGCATTTATTATAGATCAATATGCTTTTTACAGCATGTAATTTAAGCGAATATTACCGAAGATATTACAAATTTAAAATGCAGGGTCGTAGTTGTTTGCGCCGCAGCGGTACCGACCCGCGGCCGGCCGGGGGTCGGGCGGCGCGTGCCTAACTTTTAAGTCTTTTAACGTTGCAGGATTAGACTTGAGCGTTGAGTGTTTTTCACATGGCCAATTATATGTCGCGCTGTCAAGAGTAACGTCTAAGCAAATCATGTTTGTATCGGCTAATGAAAAATCTGTGAACGTTGTGTATAAGGATATTCTGTAGTAGGTATATTTTGCATTACACCCGTGCGAAGCCGGGGCGGGTCGCTAGTAATTATTAATCGTTAATATCATCGCAATAGTTTATCAAGGACGCTACATCCTTTAATTATATTATGTATAATTCATTGCATACAAAACTTTAAATCGAAGTAGAAGTAGAGTAGTAGTAAAGAGATAATAGTAATATGCATTATTATATTTTTATAACATTCACACCTCTTTATTTAGGTATCGGACGAGGCTACGAAATGGACGTCTCAGATAACTGCGAAGAACTAGACCAAATAAGTGAGGCACCATCAGAATATTACAAGGAACCGTTCGGCTGTCATGTGTGTTTGAAAAAGTTTTCACAAAAAGAACATTTACGAACACACAGTAGGGTTCATAAGGGAGACAAACCATACAGGTGTGATGTGTGTTTGAAGAAGTTTTCACGAAAAGGAGATTTACGAACACACAGTAGGGTTCATACGGGAGTCAAACCATACAGCTGTGATGTGTGTTTGAAGAAGTTTTCAGAAAAAGGAAGTTTAGAAAGACACATTCGTATTCATACGCGAGATAAACCATACAGATGTGATGTGTGTCTGAAGAAGTTTTCACGAAAAGGAGATTTACGAAAGCACAGTAGGGTTCATATGGGAGGCAAACCATACAGCTGTGATGTGTGTTTGAAGAAGTTTTCGCAAAAAGAACATTTACGAACACACAGTAGGGTTCATACGGGAGACAAACCATACAGCTGCAATGTGTGTTTGAAGAAGTTTTCACAAAAAGAAAATTTACGAACACACATTCGTATTCATACTGGAGACAAACCATACAGCTGTGATGTGTGTTTGAAGAAGTTTTCAGAAAAAGGAAGTTTAGAAAGACACATTCGTATTCATACGGGAGATAAACCATACAGATGTGATGTGTGTTTGAAGAAGTTTTCACAAAAAGGAAATTTACGAAGACACAGTAGGGTTTATACGGGAGACAAACCATACAGCTGTCTAAATTTACGAAGACACAGTAGGGTTCATACGGGAGACAAACCATACAGCTGTCATGTGTGTTTGAAGAAGTTTTCGCATAAAGAACATTTACGAACACACTGTAGGTTTTTCGGGTAGTTGTACAAAAAGAGAAAAACGTTTTTTGAATAACTCTTTAATTTAAAAATAGAAATAAAATATTTTTTGCTATTCAAACAACCCTATTATGCTCTAAAGTATTTATTTTACCTACCAGTATATTAGTCTCCTATATTCCACAAGTTTATTTTAACATCAAGATCACTATCACCTTATCACTCTCACTAAATCAGTAAAAACATAAGTTTTGCACAATGGAAGATATCAAACAGTCCACAGAGGAGCTTACTGCTATGTTCCACTCACAAATGGAAAACTTCCAGCAAGATCTTCGGTCGGCAGCTGATAATGGACCACGTCCTTCGGATAAACTTAGTACAGAATTCCATACATTTAAAGCTTTTGTTGTAAGCTCACGTAAATCTCTTCAGTCGCAAGTGCAAATGCTGTATGATCTGAATGATCACATGGAGATGAGAAGCCGAAGAAAGTGTTTATTATTTCACGGGGTTCCAGAAAGTGGCAGTAATGTTCTTGATTCTGTTTCTAGTATTATCACTAATCGACTGAATGCACCTGATCTGGAATCTTCATGTATAAAACACTGCAACAGACTCGGTAAGCCGAACAAGGATAAGCCCAGGCCAATTTTGGTTAAGTTTTGTGATATGTCTGTACGCTCCAAGATATGGAATTTGAAAATCAATTTGAAACAGACAGGCATTACAATATCAGAGTTTCTAACAAAAAAGCGTCACCAGCTATTCACTGCTGCTCGTCAGCGTCATGGGGTGAATAAGTGCTGGACAAGGGAAGGCAATATTTTTGTAATTGGTCCTGATGGCTCTAGATACCGTGTACGAAGCATGACTGATCTCGAGAACATCAAGAATATAAATCCAATGCCAGGATCGAGCCAGCCCCCAGTACCACCATCTCAAGCTGAGGTAACCACTGAACGAGCTGCACCTAAAACCAAACGCAATGTTAATAACTACCTTTAAGTATATAATTTGAATATATTCTGCTTACTTCTGTTAAATTTGCTGATTGTTGACACCATTATTTCTTAAATCAGGTTTTATTAATAAGTATAACATCTTTTTAACTAATATTTTCTATATATCTCTCTGTAGTGCATGATAAAATTCAAGAATACTTGTACTTTGGGTTTAGTTTTTGATTTTGGTAATCATGATGATTAAAATTTATTGAATTGATTTAATCACGCTTTTAAAAAATACATATTTTGTTTTGAATATTTTAAATTACAAAATTATTGTACAAGCTTGTAATTATTGTAATTCAGTTGTCACTTGCAAAGATTATATCATATGTCACTTGTTTGTCAAGTGTCAGTTGTCATAATGTGATGGTTAAATGACTGGATACTTGTAATTTGCTTTTGTTGTTACTTGTGGTAATTATATTTAAGTGATTAAAAAAGATGCGGCGGGTGATAAGTGGCTAGATAAAGCCCAAGGGAGAGAGATGTGGACTTGTCTGGAGGAGGCCTTCACCCTCGAATAAAGAGGGGGTTCGTTATAGTGTAATATTATAAAATTATGTAATAAAAATGAATATTAAAAATGTAAAATACAGTAAAAATTCTAATGTTATATTAAATTAAAATCTAATTAGTATTGCTAACAAATTTATATAAACTATTAAAAAAATATTATGTAATTATTTAAATCATTTTGTAAATTGTTAAATAACGAAATAAAAGGCTTTTTTATTTTTATTTTTTATTTATTTATTTAATTAAAAAAGATACGTTATACTGCTATTAAAATATTCATATAATTTATTATACTGAAATATATATATTATATTATATTATATAAAGTATATATTTAATACATATTACTATATCTATTATTAATAATTGGTTAGGTTAGGTTACTATTTGTTTTTATTGTGTTTGTTATTACTATAGTATAGTATAGTATAAAGTATAAAACTATATTATAACTAAATGAATTCTGTTATTGATAATATTAATGACGATTTCTTTTCACTTTCCTCAAGCGAATCCGGTGACGAAAGTTATTATAGTACCAATTCGCTTAATCTAAATGACTCGCTTTTGGCTACCTTCGCTGATGTAAAAAAGAGCTTCAATGTTGTGCATTTCAACGCTCAAAGCATTCCAGCACACTATGCAGACATGCTTACCTCTTTCGAGTCGGTAAATCTGGATGCCATTTTAGTATCGGAAACCTGGCTAAAACCATGTCTTCCTTCAACCAGTTACAGTTTGCCAGGTTACCAGCTCATACGAAATGACCGAGTTGGCAGGGCGGGCGGTGGTGTTGCTATCTATTTACGTTCTCACATTCCATACTCTGTGGTAGCAACTTCTGATCAGACCTCCTGTGACCTTGAGTGCATTCTTGCAGAGGTAACACTGTCCCACACTAAAATTCTAATAGGTGTCTTCTATTGTCCTTCCTCTCATATTAATTATTTTTCTCTTTTTGAAAATATTCTTGAGTAACACACACCTACTTACTTGCACAATATCATTATGGGGGATTTCAACACCTGCTTGATTAAGGACAATGATAGATCAAGGAAATTAAAATCTATCCTAGACAGTCAAAACCTCCATATTCTGTTGCCTCTTAAAGCTACTCACTGCGCACCAGGTTGCACGCCGTCTCAGCTAGATTTAATGGTAGTGTCATGCCCAAATTATGTCATTAAGGAAGGCCTATGTTCAGCAGACATCTTTTCCTATCACGATATTATTTACTTATCGTATCATGTACGTCCACCAAAAGCTAAACCTACTATTAAATATCAACGAAAATTTTACAATATGAATCACGAGTTGCTGGTTGAGGATGCTCAAAAAATTGATTGGACTAATATTTTCGAGACCGATGATATCAATACAAAAATTGAACTTTTCAATAAACGTATCATTGAGTTATTTGATAAATATGCTCCTATAAGACGAATAAAAATTAAACATCTTCCAGCGCCGTGGCTCACTGATGAAATCAAAACATAAATAGCTCAAAAACATCAAGCAAAATCTAAATTTAAAAGGAGTGACACGGTCGAGCATCGTGAAAGGTACTTAAAACTCAGAAATCGCTGCAATACAATTGTTAGGGATGCGCAAAGACGCTATATTCACTCTTCTGTCGAGAACAGCGACCCTGCTAAAATTTGGAAATTCCCAAAGTCCCTTGGTGTTGGCAAAACTATTGATTCTTCTCCGTCATTAAATAATATAGATAAAAATCTCTTAAATATCCAATTTACCTCTCAAAGTCCACTTGATCCTACTTCTAAATCGCAAATGATTTAGCTTCTCTCAACCACACCAACACCTGATTATCCCCCTTTCCTCTTCAAACAAGTCACTGTGGTCGAAATAAAGAGGAGTGTCATGTCCATTTCATCAAATGCTATTGGAGAGGACAATATAAGCAGGAAGATGGTGACACTAATTATAGACGAGATTGCACCAATCCTTATGTACATCTTCAACTTCTCCATAACTAATATTGTGTACCCATCGGTCTGGAAAATGGTACAAATTATTCCTCTGCCTAAAAAAATAAACCAGTGTCTACAGCAGATTTCCGATCGATTTCTATCTTGCCGTTTTTGTCGAAAGTTCTGGAAAGGTTAATTCAACAACAATTACTAACCTACATTGATGAAAACAGTCTACTGAGCGTATATCAATCTGGATTTAGACCTGGCCACAGTACTACCACAGCGCTAATAAAGGTCACTGATGATATCCGATCTGCTATTGACAACAAGCAACTTACTATATTGGCTCTTTTGGACTTCAGTTGTGCGTTTGATGGTGTGGACCATGATATTCTATTAAGTAGACTTGGAGCTCTAAATTTTTCGCCCACAGTGACTGGTTGGTTCCAAAGCTACCTTGGGGGGCGCCAGCAACGTGTTCGTGTAAATGACGAATTCTCGTCATGGTCCACTAGCACTGCCGGTGTTCCACAGGGCGGCGTGCTATCTCCTCTTCTCTTTATTTATTAACTCTATAACGGTATTAGGTTCTTCTCTCTTTCACTTGTATGCAGACGATCTTCAGATCTATGCCCATTCTTTCTTAGATACTCATCCTAGCAAGATTAGAGAGTTTAATAGTGACCTGAATGCAATATGTGAGTGGAGTAGGTGTAACGGCCTCGCTATTAATCCAAATAAATCACAGGATTGACTGGGTGAATCTACCTCCGGTGCTCGTACGTGGTACTCCGGTACCGTTCAGTAGGAAGGTAAGAAACTTGGGTGTTTTACTGGATGAACATCTTTCCTGGTCAGATCATATATCAATGATCAGTAGCAAGGTGTACACGGTTTGGCACTCTCTAGGAAGGCTTAAGAACTTATTACCGATAAAGACAAAAATTTTATTAGCAGAGTCCTTATTCCTGTCCATATTGGATTATGCGGATTCGTGTTTCATTGACCTCACGGAAGAAAAATTAAATAAGCTAGAGCGTCTCCAGAACATGGCAATTCGCTTCATCTTTGGCCTGCGTAAATATGAACATATATCGGAGTACCGTTCTAAGCTTTCTCGGATGCCCATACGTCTACGGCGTAATGTGCGTGTTCTCTCCTTACTGTACACTTTGCTATTCGACCCAAGAGCACCCTCTTACCTTAAGGATCGTTTTAATTTCCGAGTACCTAAATTTAAGGAACTGCGCTCCTCGACCAACCTCCTTCTCCAAATTCCGATCCACAACACCAATTTCTATGGACAATCCTTCACGGTCAGGGCGATACTTTTATGGAATTCTTTACCTGCCAACATCTGACAAGCAAAAAGTGTCAGCATTTTTAAAAACATGCTCAAAAAACACCATCGAACACTGTAAGCATACATATTATGTAGTATATGGTATAGTAGGTTATTGTTTTAAAATTTAGTAGTATATATTTATTAGTCTATTATATTGAACAATATTTGTGTATTAGAATGTAGTAGATAAAAATAATGTATTTAATTATGCACGTACTATTTATAAGTAAGTATAGTATCTGTAGTTATTTTAATTTTATTATTTTTTATATATTAAGTTATTTTAATTTAGATTTATAATGCTTAGTTGTTTTATTTTTAAGTAGTTCTAGTTGTATATTATTTCCTGATTGTTTTTGTTTTTCTTTTCCTATGCCAAGGGTTGTTTGGAAGAAATCGCTTTAAAGCGATAAAACCGCCCTTTGTGTTAAATTTTTTTTGTTGTTGTTTCTTTCTCGTGCTTGTATATTTTTTGTATTTGTTTTGGACACAATAAAGTATTTTTAGGATCGTAAGTAGAATTTATTTTAAAGAAAACAACACTGAACAAGAACACCGTTTTATTCATACGAAACAATCATTATTTTACTTTCCTAAACTTTAATAAACTAAAATGAAATAAATGAGATTACGATTGCACACTTTTAACAATTTAAACAAAGAAAAATAGCTCACGTGACCCTTAAACCAACCGACAGAGATTCGTGTAAACGTCTATCCGATGTTGGCGCCAAGGAAAAAGAGGCGCGCCGGCGCTTGAGTCACGCCTTATATAGCTAGCACGACAAAATGTTGTGGTGGGGAATCGCTGCTCCTCACACGGCCTCTCCTGATGATGTGTCGTCCTCGACACTGGCTCTTCTGGGATTGCCACTCTGTCCTGATGTGCGTGCCATTGATGGTCCGGCCTCCACATCATCATCTAATGAAAGCATTAATCGATTGGCAGTAGTAGCTGACTCTGTCAGTACCGTATCTTTGTCTGCATTACAGACCGTATAACTAAAAGAAAATAACAGACTGTTAGGAAATATTCTTTGCAAGCATATACAGTGAAGCATTTGTCTTGTACACGATTCGTTCGGTCATCACTCAATTAATTCAAACATCGACTTTTGTTCAACTTTTACACAGCACAAATATCCATCGTTCTTAAATAAAACAGACGTCTCTGTTCGTAATACTAATACCTGAGGCTTGAACGCAGACCGTATTCAAACGTTCAAGCCTACTCAACACGCAGGCCGTATCCATACGTGAGAGGTCGCTTAACATGCAGACCGTATTCATACATGTAAGCCAAATCGACATGTGGACCGTATTCACACATGCATGCCTGAGTACTCAACACGCAGGCCGTATCCATACGTGAGAGGTCGCTCAACATGCAGACCGTATACATACATGTAAGCCAAATCGACATGTGGACCGTATTCACACATGCAACCTTACTCAACACGCAGGCCGTATCCATACGTGAGAGGTCGCTCAATGTGCGGACCGTATTCATACCTGTAAGCCAAATAGACATGTGGACCGTATTCACACATGCAACCTTACTCAACACGCAGGCCGTATCCATACGTGAGATGTCGCTCAATGTGCGGACCGTATTCATACCTGTAAGCCAAATAGACATGTGGACCGTATTCACACATGCAACCTTACTCAACACGCAGGCCGTATCCATACGTGAGAGGTCGCTCAATGTGCGGACCGTATTCATACCTGTAAGCCAAATAGACATGTGGACCGTATTCACACATGCAACCTTACTCAACACGCAGGCCGTATCCATACGTATTGACTGTAAGACAACTGTTCATTCTTCACACAGTTGTTAAACAGCACCGCCTTCTGACCTACGACCCCTCCTCGTACCAAGGGAAAAGACGACACAACCCCATTAGCACCGATAATCTCCACTTTCGTACCAAGTTCACAAATCGCTTCTTCTTATTTATTGGAGGATATCTTTATAACAAAATTAATAAAATCATAAAAATATACAACCAAAAAAAAAGTGTCTGCAAAAACCGATTGAGCAATTGGCTATCCACACTAAATTATGTCAATACTGAAAAACTTATTGCTCCACAAGATATTTAAACAGCCCTTCACTCACTATACACATGCACTTCTGCACACACACGAACAGACACTCACACGCACACACACACTCATTCACGACACACACTCACACACACACACACACACACACACACACACACACACACACACACACACACACACACTCACACACACACATACACACACGTACATGCATACACACATTAGGCACACACTTACACAAATCACTTTCTAACCCTGACTTCACCATCGTAAATTTGAATTACATATTATAATTCCTGCAACTGTGTAATACTGTAAAACAAACTATTACCTGGGATAGAGGCCTGGTGTCCTGAAATACAGGCTCACGCCCAGTTTAGGCACCAGTCTCCCCACAATAACCTGTTACTCTCTACATTGTATAAATATTGATGTGTAATTTGTGGTGAGAAAAATAAACGATTATTATATTATTATTATTATTATACGTGAGAGGTCGCTCAATGTGCGGACCGTATTCATACCTGTAAGCCAAATAGACATGTGGACCGTATTCACACATGCAACCTTACTCAACACGCAGGCCGTATCCATACGTGAGAGGTCGCTCAATGTGCGGACCGTATTCATACCTGTAAGCCAAATAGACATGTGGACCGTATTCACACATGCAACCTTACTCAACACGCAGGCCGTATCCAAACGTGAGAGGTCGCTCAATGTGCGGACCGTATTCATACCTGTAAGCCAAATAGACATGTGGACCGTATTCACACATGCAACCTTACTCAACACGCAGGCCGTATCCATACGTGAGAGGTCGCTCAATGTGCGGACCGTATTCATACCTGTAAGCCAAATAGACATGTGGACCGTATTCACACATGCAACCTTACTCAACACGCAGGCCGTATCCATACGTGAGATGTCGCTCAATGTGCGGACCGTATTCATACCTGTAAGCCAAATAGACATGTGGACCGTATTAACACATGCAACCTTACTCAACACGCAGGCCGTATCCATACGTGAGAGGTCGCTCAATGTGCGGACCGTATTCATACCTGTAAGCCAAATCGACATGTAGACCGTATTCATACATGAAATCCTACTCAACACGCAGGCCGTATCCATACGTGAGAGGTCGCTCAACATGCAGACCGTATTCATACATGTAAGCCAAATCGACATGTAGACCGTATTCATACATGAAATCCTACTCAACACGCAGGCCGTATCCATACGTGAGAGGTCGCTCAACATGCAGACCGTATTCATACATGTAAGCCAAATCGACATGTAGACCGTATTCATACATGAAATCCTACTCAACACGCAGGCCGTATCCATACGTGAGAGGTCGCTCAACATGCAGACCGTATTCATACATGTAAGCCAAAACGACATGTAGACCGTATTCATACATGAAATCCTACTCAACACGCAGGCCGTATCCATACGTGAGAGGTCGCTCAACATGCAGACCGTATTCATACATGTAAGCCAAATCGACATGTAGACCGTATTCATACATGAAATCCTACTCAACACGCAGGCCGTATCCATACGTGAGAGGTCGCTCAACATGCAGACCGTATTCATACATGTAAGCCAAAACGACATGTAGACCGTATTCATACATGAAATCCTACTCAACACGCAGGCCGTATCCATACGTGAGAGGTCGCTCAACATGCAGACCGTATTCATACATGTAAGCCAAATCGACATGTAGACCGTATTCATACATGAAATCCTACTCAACACGCAGGCCGTATCCATACGTGAGAGGTCGCTCAACATGCAGACCGTATTCATACATGTAAGCCAAAACGACATGTAGACCGTATTCATACATGAAATCCTACTCAACACGCAGGCCGTATCCATACGTGAGAGGTCGCTCAACATGCAGACCGTATTCATACATGTAAGCCAAATCGACATGTAGACTGTATTAATTCATGCCGGCTGTCCGATAATTTTCTATAAATTCGTCAAGTTGAAAAACCCTTGGAGCCACCAGGGGCCTACGTCAAAATAACACATTAGAATATGGCTATAAGCCGTATTTCGGAAGTAAATTCACGATCGACGCGGGCGCGGCGTCTTTGTTTACGCAAACGAGAATGTGACTCATCACGGGAGCTACTGCGCGACCTATCCCGACGGTGGATAGGTGTCGGAATCGCACGACCGATGCTTACTTCTACTACGCGAACATCACCTTACGTGAATCCCGTCGGTCTAGGACACGCGAGCCAGTCTACCGATCACGCCGTTCGTCGCTCGAGTGCTGCGAATTATTGTCACTGGACCGTGACCTACTTCGCGAGGCTCACTTGTGCCGTTTCTGAACGCGTAGCCTAGCTCGAAAACGTCGACGTTCACGGTCTCGTGATATTTCACGCATTACTTCTACCACTTAACCACGCATTTAGAGCACAGAACTATTAATAAAAGCTAGCAATCGTAACATTTAAAAAAAACACAATCTGAATAATGGTTTTCTTATTCTTGAAATAGATAAAGTGAGCGTACTGAGTTTTTTATCCCAATTCGGATTTTAGGATCGTAAGTAGAATTTATTTTAAAGAAAACAACACTGAACAAGAACACCGTTTTATTCATACGAAACAATCATTATTTTACTTTCCTAAACTTTAATAAACTAAAATGAAATAAATGAGATTACGATTGCACACTTTTAACAATTTAAACAAAGAAAAATAGCTCACGTGACCCTTAAACCAACCGACAGAGATTCGTGTAAACGTCTATCCGATGTTGGCGCCAAGGAAAAAGAGGCGCGCCGGCGCTTGAGTCACGCCTTATATAGCTAGCACGACAAAATGTTGTGGTGGGGAATCGCTGCTCCTCACAGTATATTCATTCATTCATACATTCAGTAGGGTTCATACGGGAGACAAACCATACAGCTGTGATGTGTGTTTGAAGAAGTTTTCACGAAAAGGAGATTACGAAAACACAGTAGGGTTCATATGGGAGGCAAAGCATACAGCTATGATGTGTGTTTGAAAAAGTTTTCACGAAAAGGAGTTTTACTAAATCACAGTAGGGTTCATATGGGAGGCAAACCATACAGCTGTGATGTGTGTTTGAAGAAGTTTTCAGAAAAAGGAAATTTAGAAAGACACATTCGTATTCATACGCGAGACAAACTAACAGCTGTGATGTGTGTTTGAAGAAGTTTTCACAAAAAGGAAGTTTACAAAGACACATTAGAGTTCAATGAAATAATAAAATAAAAATAAACTAGAAGCTTGTAAAAGTAATGTACTTACCATTTGAACTAAAATATTATGTATTTAAAAAGATTAGTCCTGGACACAATGAATTGTAATACTTTTAAGTGATTATGAAATATGCATGTAGTACCTAACATTAATTGATAATTTGGCATGCACAATTTTCTAACAATAATTCCACGCCCAAGTGGCAGAAATTTAGAGCTCAACTAAATAATTGTAAGACCTGATAGTACAATTTTCTTGGAAATAAATGAATTCTATTCTATTCTATGGGAGACAAACCATACAGCTGTCATCGTGTGTTTGAAGAAGTGTTCAGAAAAAGGACATTTACAAAGACACATTAGAGTTCATATGGGAGACAAACCATACAGCTCGGATGTATGTTTAAAGAAGTTTTTATCAAAGTAAAACCCAGTTTCATGAAACAATGTTACATAAATAACGCCTTGTTAAATCACTTGATAAACTCATGAGCTATCGACCGTCCCACCATGTACTAATCTTGTCAATTCCTGCTGTAGAGGTCCGTTAAATGTATAACAGACTATTTTGTTGTTAACCCCACAAAGTCGCAAGCTATTTTAATTGGCAGCAGGCAGCTGCGATCCAGGATAGATTTCGAGTCTTTTAGTAAGGTTATTTACAATGGTAACGTATTAGAGTTCAAAGACAGTGCCAAAAACCTGGGTGTTATCTTCGACTGCCACCTTTCCTAGTCTGCGCATATTAACGAGGTGAGCTAAAGACTACATTACTCATTGCATGCTCTGAAGAGGTTGCAAATTTTCCTTCCCACTCCGGTGAAGTTACTATTGGCACAATTTTTATTATTACCACTTCTAGATTACGCCGACGTCTGTTACTTGGATGTAACCGAAGGGCTAATTATCAAATTGGAACGTCTACAAAATGCGTGCATACGTTTTATATATGGATTGCGCAAATATGACCACATAACCACATATATTCATACATCATATTCTATTTTCACTTATATTATATACAAATTTATATATCTAGGATTGCTTGCTAGGTCTGTCGTACGTCATACAGTTTGGGGCCACGGAAGACCAGGTACTGCGGCGTGCCGTGTCGCGGTGATACACCTGAGTGGTACTCCATTTTGGTTTTAGGCAATACACTTCCTTCCTTCCTTCTATCCATTTTTATTGTTCGTTTTTTTTTAATTCTTTTTTTTCTTGTTATCTGGTTATTTTGTATTTTAATCATGTATGTGTGAATGTGTTGTCTAAAATGTCCAAATAAAGTTTTTTTATTTATTATATTTTATTTAACCGACGCCCGTAACAAGTTACAATGGCTTCCTATCCGCCTTCGCCGGAATACACACAGTTTAATTACAGTTTTTAAAGTTCTTAATTTATCTTCTTCTCCTTCTTATCTAATTGACCGTTTAACACGACGACGAAAGGCCTCGAACATGCTATCCAAGGAGGATTCTAGACACCCCCTGGTATAACTTTTACGGTAACTCTTACACCGTTAGAGCTGCCCAGACGTGGAATGCGCTGCCTGTAGTCGTGCAGAAGAGACTAACTTTGGGCACGTTCAAAACACGGCCGCTCGGAGTGTAGACGGACGCCTGCTCCAGCACCTTGGGATCTTCTGCTTCCGGAGTCGCTGCTTCTGGCGAAGTTACTGCTCCGGCCACCAGCTTCCAGGTTGCTCCTCGCCCCCTCGTCCGGTCGCAGAATTCCTCGCTGATCGTCAGTCTTCCAGGGCCCCAGATTTTCTCCCAAATAATGCACAGGCCACAGCGAATCTTTACGACACCGAAGGACCAAGAACCACTTTCTACTAATAAAAACTACAGTATTATTACTAGTTAAGTACTAGGTTAGTACAGTAATCTACTAGATTACTGTGTATTAATAAATTTCCAAATCCAATTAAACTTAAACTCAATACAGCCGAAATAATACAAGGTACCTTACTAGTTACTAGGTTAGTACAGTAATCTACTAGATTACTGTGTATTAATAAATTTCCAAATCCAATTAAACTTAAACTCAATACAGCCGAAATAATACAAGGTACCTTACTAGTTACTAGGTTAGTACAGTAATCTACTAGATTACTGTGTATTAATAAATTTCCAAATCCAATTAAACTTAAACTCAATACAGCCGAAATAATACAAGAAAATTACCTTCAATTTCGGCATAAACATGATATAAAAATGTGCTCTCTCATACAATGTTTGAGTAGGGTAACCATAATTTCGATTTTATTTGACAATACCTTTTACTCTACTGAGACGAAAATGTGTCTATTTCCTAAATAATGCCAACAAATGGAATTGTTACTATTAAATATTTCACACTTAAACGAAAGTATGTAGTTAGTACCTATGCCCGTAAGCGGTCAGTTGTAGATATGATAATAATATTATGTTAGGCAAGTATACTGTACCTAGGCAGGCTACTTAATATTATGGGTTTCTTGCCCTTGAAATTAAGTACATACTTATTTACGACAAGTATCCTCATTCCCTCAGCAAAGCAAGCCGGCGTAACGCCGGTTTCATAGAGACCCATGGCCTCTATTGGAATTAATATTATTGCAACGGCAGACGAATAATATGCTTTTTCAAGAAGGCACTTTTTTACCGTATTTCGGTATGAAGTGACGCTTAGATTTTACTAGCGAGTCCGACCTTGACTATTGTACTTATGCATTTTTAATCATCTGCCTAATATTTACTTTCTTGTTTGAGCCTTTTTAGACCTAGATTTTATTAAAATTTTTTTTTATATATTTATTTATTATAAAAGGGAATTTAATCTACAAAGATTATGTCATCCCTATAGGTAAGTACAAGAGTATAATATTATGTTAAGTTATAGATTTACATTCCTACGCTTAATTGAGCACTCTACAAGTTTATATAACATCTTGGCCTCGTCCGATGTAGGAGAAGCCAAAACGATATTGCATACACCACTTTCCTGTAAATTAATACCGTAAACAGTGCAAAAGGTGTTTTTCTCCGATTCGTTCCGAACACATTCCGCTATTACGTGATAAACGTCTTCTACTTTGTCACAATCTGTGCAATTTCTGGAATTTACTTTTTTCATGATAAACGCGAAACTGTTCAGGGGAATGTGTCCGGAACGAAGTCTCATAGCTGTAACTATAGTGTTTCTAGTAAATTTAGAATCCGCAAACCAGGCAGATGACCGTAAGTTATGTTGTATGGTCCTATACCATATTCCTTTAGTTAGCGAGCGCTCATCGAAATATTCCTTCCAGATTTTTGTACAGCTTTGTTTTACTAAATATAATGTGTCAGGGTAATAGGGCAGCCAAGTTCGCGTTATGCCATCAGATATAGCTTCTCTAGCGAGACGGTCTACTGTTTCGTTACCCGTCAGCCCTACATGTGACGGTATCCACTGCAGCACTACCCGATAACCCTGAGATAAAAGTGTTAGAATTGCGTCAATCATTTTGTAGGCTATCGGTGCTCCTCGACCGTTCGAGGTGCACCGAGCCACATGCTGAAGCGCACTTTTGGAATCAGTGAGCACTACAAAGTTGCCTGGCTTATACGAAAATATGTAGGTGATGGCTTCCAAGATGGCAATTAATTCTAACGACATAATTGATATTTTTGTATTGACGCGAAATTTAATTGAAATGTCTAATTGTGGATCATATATAGCTAGACCGCACTCGTTATTATATTTTGAACCATCTGTATAAAGCTTATAATATTGGTCAAATTTTTCGTTTATAAATTCATTACAAATCCTTTTTAAATCCGATATTTTAAAGTTTCCTTTTGCACTGTTCACGGAATCAATGTTATGACTTATTACACCTTCAAGATTCACATTGCCGATCCATGTTTCGAGTGAAAACATGCCCAATTGTGGACATATGTCTATAAGAGTCTCTTTAAGATAGCTATGAACTAATATAAGAATAGGTTTATTTTTACATCTCCAATAAGAATTTTGACACAAAAGTTCTAGTTCTTGTAAAATACGTAATACACTGTGATTCGAGAAGGATTTAATTTTTAGATAGTATTTACCAGCGAGATAATGTCTTCTAATAAACAAAGGAGGTAAGTTTAGCTCAGATTCCATTACATGGATAGGCGTGGTTTTTATAAATCCACCTACAATTCGCATACATTGGTTTTGTATTTTATCTATTTTAGCCAAATGAGTCTGAGTACAAGCGTTACCATAAATAAAAGTTGCATAATCCAGTTTACTTCGAACACAAGAAATATACAGTTTTCTCAGGTGAATAGGGTGAACCCCTCATCCCGGTCCAGATAATACTTTAAAGATGTTTGTAAATTTAGACATCCGACTTACTAAATTATTTATTTGTTTAGACCAGCGTAATTTTCTATCCAACCAAATACCCAGATATTTGACCTCATTAACTACTTCCAAAGGGCTGCCATTAACATATAGAGAAATCGAATCACATGTATGTCTATTATGAAAAATACATACTTTGGTCTTTGTCGCCGACATATTTAAGCCTACGTTAGTTAGTTCTCTAACAGTTTTATTTAACGCGATTTGTAATTTAAGTCTAGACATTTCTATGTTATGATTCGTGGTGTATAATACAAAGTCATCAGCATATTGAGATATACATACTTCAAACTGCGGAGTACCTATATATTTCGTCAGAATATTGAAGAGAATTGGAGATAAGGGGTCACCTTGAAATAATCCCAACGAAGCACATCTACTAATTACACCATTATCTGTAAATATGTTTAATTTCCTATGTTTTAAAAATTGCCATACATACACACAAATTTTATGACCTAAACCAAAACTATCCATTTTTTTAATCAAGCATTCTATATTTACGTTATTGTAAGCATTATCTATGTCAATGAAACAAGACAATGTATGCTGTTTTTTTGAAAATCCTACTTGTATACTCGATACTAATCTCGACCAATTATCTATAGTAGATCTACACTTACGAAAACCTGTATTATCTTCCGACAGCATACTATTTCTCTCGATATACCATTCTATTCTATTCAAAATAATACTATTAAGAACTTTGCACACACACGAGATCAATGAAATGGGTCGTATAGCAGACACAGACTGAGGGTCTCTGCCAGGCTTAGGTATCGGAACGATGTTTATGTTACGCCACTGATAAGGTATAATGCCACTTGTGAATATTATGTTATAAATATATAATAAAATTTCTTTTCCGTTTTCTGGTAAATTTAAAAGCATAAAGTAAGATATGTTATCACTACCCGGAGAGGTATCAGTGTGACGCAGGCAGACGTCTAACTCATGTCTGGTTACTGTCGATTCCAATATCAAATTCGAGGAATTAACTATTGGACATTCATTTAAAACATAATCAGGTGCTAGGTTCTGTAGTAATTGATATGCCATATCTTTACTTATATGCTGTCTAGGGCTATGGAATCCTTTTAACCACCTCATTTTTCTCCATAACATAGTTTGGGAGGTATTTTCATCAATATGTGAGCAAAATTCTTTCCACCCTTCATTTTTGGCTATACGTATATGTTTTTGTGCTATTTTTATTTTATTTTTTAAAATATTAAAATTTCTGGGCGTAGGATTACGTCGGAATCTAGATAAGGCCAGTCGTCTCTCAGCGACTAGTTTGGATAGCGAGCTATTCCAATATGGCTTGGGGGTAAAATTATCCGCGGGGTTTTCATTAATTTTAATAACTGGAATGTGTCGATCTGCCGAAATATATATTGAGCTAAGAAAAGAATCATACAAGTTTTGAAGGTCTCTAGAAGTGTTAAAATTTTTAAAAAGATTTTCTAGTGTTGTACGATATTGTATCCAATCCGCTTTTTTATAATTATATTTTTTTCGTAAATAACTGTTATTGTTACTAATGTGTGTAGTGATTTTTATAATAAGGTGGTCGCTTCCCAAAGATTCACTACTAACATCCCAGTGAAACCTCCAAGCCACATCTGTAGATGCCAATGATATATCTGGGGAAGATTGTTGAATTTCATTGTTAAAATTTGATTCGTGTGCATCTCCCATCATTCAAGCTTATCAGACCGGAGTCTGTGAGTGCATCATATATTTGAGAACCCCTTTGATCTATTTTGTGGGACCAACTTGTATATTGTCCATTGAAATCGCCTAAGATTAACAACTTGCCTTTAATTTTTGAAAAAATATTGTGGGAGTACGAGTGGAAGCCCCAAAGGGAGATCTCCGACCGAGCGAGATGGTATGCTCGGTCAGGCCGAAGCCCCCTGTACTAGTTTTCAGATGTCGTATATATAGCGCCGGACTTAGAAAACTTCGATAGCGCGATGCAGGATTGTGGCGCTAGTAGTACCGCCACATCACTCCCCCCCGAAGACCGGAGGTCGAATCATGAGTCGTCTTGTGCTTGAGTCGCCACTGCCAGTGAGTCCCAGTGAGTCGGAACTGTGCTGCTGCTGCACGGGCTCCAGTGAGTCGGAGTGCTGCCGTGCGGGCCGATGCTACGTGCTGAACCAGGAGAGATGTGCTCTGCTTGCTGACCGGTCGTGTAGTGAGAGTGCCCGTTGAAGCCGATGAGGGTTCGACCAGGCCGCGCTGCGTTGCGGCTAGTGGACGAGGTACCCGTAGGCTGATTATGTATCTTGCAACAGCAATGCGACAGGCGTAATTTGTACAATTGTTTACAATATCGCTGTCAAACGTATACACTTGAGAGCGATATTGTATACAATTGTACAATTTACGCCTGTCGAATTGCTGTTGCGAGATACATAATCAGCCTGCCGAAGTGGCTGAAGCTGGCTGGCGAGGTGCGGAGGGGCGGGGAGTGATGATGATGAAGGAGGCGTGTTCTGTCGAGGGTCACCAATGTGGGAGTACGAGTGGAAGCCCCAAAGGGAGATCTCCGACCGAGCGAGATGGTATGCTCGGTCAGGCCGAAGCCCCCTGTACTAGTTTTCAGATGTCGTATATATAGCGCCGGACTTAGAAAACTTCGATAGCGCGATGCAGGATTGTGGCGCTAGTAGTACCGCCACAATATAATCCCAATCTTCCTTGGATGTATGCACTGACGGCGCGCAATATAATGAAATAACATATTCCAGATGCGAGCAATTATAAAAAAATTGATTTAATCGACTTGTGCACCAGAATAGCGACACCGCCGTAACCGTCGTTTCTGTCCCTACGGTAAACAGTATAATTATTCACCTTAATATGACTGTCCTCAAGTAGCCACGTCTCACAAAGACCGGCAATGTGAATCTTCATATTAAATAAAATGTGTTCTAAGTCTATTAATTTTGGCCTTAAACTCTGACAATTCCATTGAGCTAAATTTACTCTATAACTAATTTTATGATATTCCATAATTTAAATTAAAATAATCAAACATTAACTTACAGAGGGGCCAGTCTGAAATATACTGTACAACACTCAAAATAAGCCATTCTAAACAACATTTGAGCACACTAGTAAAGAACAATGGCCAAATCGTACCAGATGATAAAAGGTGGCGTCCCGATATGTCATTAGTAGAAAAAATTCCCTTATATTTTAAGGCATCGAAAAACATTAGAAATGTGTTTTTAAATAGCCACAAAAAAAAAAGATCAATATAATTTAGTTTTGTTGTTGTCTTTTATAATATGTTCTGTAGGTGAAGTAAATCATATACTTCATCTATGTCTGTAGGTACTACATATGATAATCAGAATCAGGACGCACCCTGCATTCACGATTCATTTCACGTATATTTAAAATGACTTGATTTTTAAAAAATTATATTTATTTCCGGTTTCTGTCAAATTATTCCTCGTAATTATACAAAACTATAATATAATATCGTTAAAATGATTATCCTATTTATTTTTATTATAAAGAAACGAAACTACGTTAAATATAAAAAATGTCATAATATTATTGCAGTTTTTTTTTCAATGCTTCGGAACGTCATTTGTCATCGACCGTTATTGATTGACCGGGTTATTATTATCCGGCGATCATTCGCATTCATAGATAAGAGTGTTCGCATTACTCGCTTGCCGGTTCCCTTGTTGTTGTGAATTTCAGCCCACAATATCGCGCCAGCAGCATTCCTTGATGCTGTAGTTGTAAGAGAGGATTTTGAATAAATAGTTTATATCAAGCATATTTTTCATTTATGTCCTTATAAATCCTATTTTTATATTACCATATATTTATTATTAGCTGTCCCAACAGAAGTTGTTCTGTCATAAGTCAAATAACGAAAGCGACTTCCTTTCACAAGTATTTTTTTTAGTTTCTTATTGCGGTTTCACAGATATTCAATTTTTTGGATAATTCTCTAAGATAAATTGAAATAATTAAAAACGAGATCGCCGAATATACACTTATAGGCGCTACACTGTAGTCGGGAAAAAGGTAGTTCTTAATTCTAACCTCAAAATAATTGTTACCGATATTATAAAAAATCGTGGCTATTTAGACAGATTTTTTAAACGGAATTAGGTTTAGAGCATAAGAACAATCAAATCTAATTATAGTTTATTTTGGGACATCAAAAATAAAAGTCGAGTCCAGCTCCTATACAAATTTGGCCATGATCCTTTTGTACCTATAGATGTCTCTCTTAAAAATAAAATGTCTTTTATGCGGGTGATCAACTCTTCCAGTCGTACAGGTTTATGCGGTATTTTTTCTTCTTTTCTGTCTTCTGCTTCCGGCCCGGGGTCTGATGGAATCTTCTCTACTGAGCACTTATGACTTGAGGCGACTCCCTATATTTTGGATATATTCTGTAGGAACACTATCCTTAACATTTTGAGAAACATTTCGTTTCGGTATAAGATTAGTCATCGCAGCTTCTAAGTACGAAAAAGTTGAAGTATTTTGTTGTTTTTTATGAGTAGAATTATAGTCTGTCAAGTTGGAAGGTTGTTGCGAATCAGAAACAACAGTAGGACGAGAAGGAGGAACGTAGATGGTTAAAGCTCTTCTATAAGTGCAATTAAATTCCACCATAATCTCTCTTAATCTTCTTTCTTTCTGGTAAACAGGGCATAAGGTTTTATGCAAAGCCATATGGTTCCCAGCACAGTTAACGCACTTATAATCGCGAGTTTCACAATTAATATGGCCATTACCGCATTTTGGGCACACAATCTTGTTTGTGGGACATTTTTTTGACGCATGACCATATCTCCAGCATTTTGAGCACTGAGAAACGGGAAAGACGTATGGATTAACCCTAATACGTATACTATCAACAAAAATATATCTATACATATAATAAATCTGTAGAGGGGTCATGTCTGTACATTAAGAATATTTAAGTGAAAATTAAAAAAAGGGGGTCTATATAAGCCACAGAACCTAAAAATGACATTTTTGAAAAAAATGTCTGTCTGTCTGTCTGTCTGTCTGTCTGTCTGTCTGTCTGTCTGTCTGTCCATATGGGAATGTTTGTCGTCGCATCACGCTAAAACCACTGTATGGAATGAAATGAAATTTAGCAGGCAGGTAGCTTACGACCTGAAGAGCATTATTGGAAATTATTATCCCGAAAAACGAAAGGGTTCCCGTGGGATCTTCAAAAAATTGTAGCTACCTATTTGACGGTATTTCAGCCAAACTACTCAACGTATTTAAATGAAGTTTGGCAGGCAGGTAGCTTATGATCTGAAGAGCATTATTGGAAATTGTTATCCCGAAAAACGAAAGGGTTCCCGTAGGATCTTCAAAAAATTGTAGCTACCTATTTGACGGTATTTCAGCCAAACTACTCAACGTATTTAAATGAAATTTATCAGGCAGGTAGCTTATGATCTGAAAAGCATTACTAGAAAATTATTATCCCGAAAAACAAAAGGGTTCCCCTGGGATCTTCATAAAATTTTAGCTACCTATTTGAAGGTATTTCAGCCAAACTACTCAACGTATTTAAATGAAATTTGGCAGGCAGGTAGCTTATGATCTGAAAAGGATTACTGGAAATTATTATCCCGAAAAACGAAAGGCTTCCCGTGGGATCATCAAAAAATTGTAGCCACCTATTTGACGGTATTTCAGCCAAACTACGCAACGTATTTAAATTAAATTTGGCAGGCAGGTAGCTTATGACCTGAAGAGCATTATTGGAAATTGTTATCCCGAAAAACGAAAGGGTTCCCGTGGGATCTTCAAAAAATTGTAGCTACCTATTTGACGGTATTTCCGCCAAACTACTCAACGTATTTAAATGAAATTTGGTAGGCAGGTAGCTTATGATCTGAAGAGCATTATTGGAAATTGTTATCCCGAAAAACGAAAGGGTTCCCGTAGGATCTTCAAAAAATTGTAACTACCTATTTGACGGTATTTCAGCCATACTACTCAACGTATTTAAATGTTATCCCGAAAAACGTAAGGGTTCCCGTGGGATCTTCAAAAAATTGTAGCTACCTATTTGACGGTATTTCAGCCAAACCACTCAACGTATTTAAATGAAACTTGGCACAAAGGTAGATGAAATAACCAACATAATATTTTTAGCCGACTTACAAAAAAGGAGGAGGTTTCTCAATTCGTAAATATATGTTTGTTTTTTATGTTTCTTCGCGGATATCTTCATCGTTTCTGAAACGATTTTTTTTTATGTTGTGTAGGGTATAATTTAAATTTGGTCCCATTGTCACCAAAATGGTGACCTGATGATTGGGATCCGTGAGGAATCGAAGGAAATCCTCAAAATTTATGAGGAATAATATATTGATTTTGATTTTTTTTTAAGTAGTCTAAGCATATGTTACCAAACAGTAAGGTTTTGTACCATATCCTGGATCTATAATATCAAAAAATTCGCGTTTCAGTAAACTATATATTATATCTATACTTATAATAAAACTCTAGAGGTCAATTCTGTACATTGAATATTTTTTTAAAAATCTTATTGGAGGATGATTGGTAATCGACTCTGATGCCAAAAATGCAATCAATATTTTTTTTGTCTGTCTGTCTGTCTGTATGTGCACGCATGGAACAAAAACTACTGAAGGGAATTTAACCAAACTAAGTACGATTGTAGTCCATACTCCTGAGCAGGTTATAGGCTATAAAACATAACGCTGAGATACATAGGAGCCGAGTAGTGATGATAAATTTGAAGTAAGTCGGACGAATTTCGACGCGTGTGGACTGCGGGGTGTGCGGGACGCGCGGGGTGATCGCTTATCTACCTACACAGAGACGCGAAGCAATAGAAAACAGTATTTTTAACCAACATTCAAAAAAGGAGGAGGTTTCTCAATTCAACGGTATATATGTTTTTTTTTTTATGTTTGTTCGCGGATACCTTCGTCGTTTATGAACCGATTTTAAATATTGTTTTTGTGTTGTCTGGGGTATAATTCAAATTTAGTCCCGTTGTCACTAAAATGGTGACCTGATATGGATTTTGATATTTTCTGAAGAATTCTAAGCATATGTTACCAAACAGTAACAGGTTGTACACCATATCCTGGACCTAAAAGTACTGAATAGAACTTCTGAGTCCTTAGAGATACATGTATGAAGATTTCAGCGTTGTTTAAAGGAATGCAAGCATATTATGCCACTACGTCAATCATAGTTATCAAAGTGTATGCCTGATGATGGCGTCGTGAGAATTCGAGGGAACTCCTCGAAATGTATAGGGACATAAATTACTACAAATACAAAATTACTATACTCATAGTAATTCTGTATTTGTTTCGAGTAACATAAGCATATCCGACTAAATACATAATTTTAAAGCAACTATCAAGGTAATACCACTACTGCTTAGTCTTTGAAGATATACGTTTGAAAATTTCGACATCGCTTAATGTACTGCAAGCATATGTCACTATATCAATTACAGGGCCCTTACCCAAGATGCCATCGCTTAGTTACGTAAAGTTCTGTAGATACGTTATCTGTTTTGAGATAGCGACATTGATTTCGTAGCCAACATGCACTAAGATTGCGCTTCGTCTTGGCGTCATTTTTAAAACGTTTTGTCTCTGGTTCCGGCGCCCTAAAACGTAATTTTCGCTGTCAAGTGTCAACTGTGTCAACTGTCAAATCCGTCACTAGACTATCATGTTACAAGACAACAAACTACCATGTGCCAGTGTTGCCAACCTAGAAGTTTTTCCCCTAAATTCGGTGGCAAAAAATTTCTACAAGCAGTTTTTAGGTGTAAAATTGTTTAGGTTTATATTTGGGGTCTCTATTTTTTTACTTACCTATAACGACCAAAATTTTAAAAGTCAATCTGTATAAAAAATAATGTTGGTAGTGTATCTTAACGTATAATGGACATAATCACATTTTTATCAGTATTAATTTATTTTTATTATATTTATAGTTTTCAGTGCCATAAGAAAATTTAGGGATTTTTTTTAAGTAGTTGTTACCATTTTGGGACTTTTGTTGTAAGTTTGGACATAAATATTTATGAGAGTTGGTAACACTGCCGAATGGCCGACGAGTTGCTACTTATATGTTTTTAACAATGAACTTGTATTGAAGCTATTAGTAATTAGTGAAGAAGATGTGTAATCAAACTATGAAGAGTGCAAAAAAGCACGATGCCATAGATCAGTAATACAATCACGGAGAAATTCATACATTAATAGAGGTTAACAACAACACAGGTAAGTAAATAAAACTTTTATGTAACGTGTTTAAATGGAATGTTTATGCAAACGGCAACAATAATTATGGTAGAACAAAAAAGTGGTGCTTAGTAGGTATACAATTTAAGGCTTTCCGTACCTACCTGGCAGCCAGTCATTTATCATAACATCATATTCGATATTAATAAGTATAATATTATCTACTTCGTATGGGAGTAATGGGAGACTTTGTTTATACTACGCAGTCACGAATATCAAATGGCTAAAGTAGCCATTCATACTGTGTACCTTGATCAATAAAATCGTCACCCGTAACATAACCATGTGAGTTAGTGAATGAAGTATGATGTTAGGATCTTATTACATTTAGATATTATGTGCCGGCCTACCCTTATGGGAAATTGATTGGCATAATATTATGTAGGGATTGGCATAATAATATTGGGTATAATTGAAGTAACTACTGTATAAAGTCATTGTTTAATTAATCATTATTTATAAAACTTATTTGTATTTATATAACTTGATCCATATATAAACATATTATCATCACCTGTCTAGGTAACAATAAAATAACAAGTGGTTTTCAGAAATCACAAAATGGATATGTTTAATTATAATTAATATATTTGTGTGAATGAAAGCACATAAGTCTATATCTATATTAAGTCCTGATAAAGTTAATAATATATATTTTTTCAGACAACGGCTGCAGCAGCCTTAATAGGACACATCACCTGCACCATCTAGTGCCTGCTGACCTGCAGCGATAAGGCATTGAAAAGAAAAATAAACAAAGAATGACGTGGGACACTCAAATTTTCAATATTGACATTTCATATTAATAAATATTTACTTATACTGCCTGGTGTGTTTTTATCCCATTTTCATAATTATTACTCACCGTCATACGGTGGGTTTTTAATTCCTACCTTGTTATGGAACATGTAGGCTAGGTTCTAATCCTAGGTAGGATTGGAACCATCATGTGAGTTGTTAAGTTATTAACAAGTAAATTTATTTAACTTTAAAGGGATTAAATGAATTACAAATACTGGAAAAAAATGTTTTATTAACAATTATTATTGTTGTATTTATTATGAGAAATAGTTTAATATACTTAGATTTGTTAATTTTTACAGTTCCATTTGGCCACGTTTTATCTCATATTATCTTGTCTTCACCTACCAGTTTGCAGTACCTACAGATTTTCACTTGCTTTTGATGTTGCTTAATATAAGTAATTCACTTTGAAACTAATTATGCCAAAAACTGCTAAGATTTACAACAATTAAACATATTAATACTTATTTAGTTTCTAATGTTTTACAAGTAATTTGAAGCTTATGAATCAGTTTTCAATGTTTTATATGTTAAGATATTAACAAGTAAAGTTACTTAACTTTAAAGGAATTAAATGAATTACAAATACTGGAAAAAAATGTTTTATTAACAATTATTATTGTTGTATTTATTTACACTTAATTAGTCAGTAGGTATAATGAGAAATAGTTTAGTATACTAAGATTTGTTTTTACAGTTCCATTTGGCCACATTTTGTTCATGAATGCTTTCTTATTCCTGATGAATTATTCTATTTACCTAATTCTAGTTCTAAAATATTTTTAATACAGTAAGCATTTCTTTTTCATTATCATCTCTTTCACTTAGCAGTCTTTAGCATTGGTTTTTATGTTTGCAAATCCGAGTACCTACCTACCAACCAAAGCTTAGTAATTTTGCCAAAATCTCATATTATCTTGTCTTCAACAGCAGTTTGCACTACCTACAGATCACTTGCTTGTAAGTAATTCACTAATTATGCCAAATACTGCTAAGTTTTTGGCATTGTTTTGGCATTATTTTGTTTGGGTAACCAACAGCTTATTAGTAATACATTAACAATACAGTATAGATAGGATCAAAGCCAGTAACAGGATATGAATCAGTAATCAATGTTTTATATCGGGAGATAACAAATAATGTCGGGAATGTCTTCTATTGCCTTCAATTACTGTATATATACGCCTCTCCTAGGTTTATTCGTGTTGTGCGGCCAACAATAATCGCAAAGCACCTAAACTCTATTGTACTCTAAACAAGAATATCAGCTGATTAATAAATATCCGCCATATTGTTCGATATCGGAGTTAAAAGCACCTCTTTAGACTTCGTTATCTTGAAAACAATAACGTATAAGATAGCGTTCGACAAAATGTCAAAATGTGTAAGTTGGGTAGCCATTTCATATAACATTATCGTCAATTGGAAAGCGTAAAAGTTTACTGTTATCGTCTCCGACAAAAATGTACAGGTTGGGTAGCACTACAAATATCGATTACGACTAAGGACGTCATTAGTCGTACGCAAAAGTCAATTCCATACATTTTTAAATAGCGTACTTCGATAACGACAAACGTAAAAGCATGTTGGGTAAGCCCCCAGTAGTCATCACCACCCCTGTCTTCACCAGATAGTAAGTATCCATATATACCATCATAACAATATGATGAAATTGGCAAGTATTAAAAAAGGGGAAAAAATAGTTTTTAGCCAAATAAAACAATGAAAACCGACTTAAAATAATAAAAGAGTTATTTTATAGAACTCATAATATTGAGTTTGGATGGTACCGACTTTGTTATTATGAAAATTTGTATCTCATTTTGTTGATTCTCAGTTGATTGACTATAAAAGTCAATCAACTTTATATATAATATTTTATATTGTCGGCTATGAGAGCTTATATATATACTATTGGATTTCTATAGTATAATATATAATAATTTTTTTCCGCTCCTCTGGACGTAAGAAAACTTTTCTTCTTATATCTATACTAATATTATTATAAAGCGGAAGAGTTTGTTTGTTTGTTTGTGTAAACGCGCTAATCTCAGGAACTACTGTTCCGATTTGAAAAATATTTATGAGACTAGCGACCCGCCCCGGCTTCGCACGGGTACAATGCTGATACTAAATACAGTCGTAATGCGGCGTCGGGTTCGGCGACGCGGCGTCTGGCGTCACCGTCGTCGTCGTGCCGTCGGGCGTCGGCGTCGCGACGTCTGGCGTCGGCGTCGCGACGTCTGGCGTCGGCGTCGCGGCGTCGGGCGTTGACGTCACGGTGTCGGGCGTTGGCGTCGCGGCGTCGCGGCGTCGGGCGTCGGCGTCGCGGCGTCGGAGTCGCGACGTCTGGCTTCGGCGTCGTGGCGCCGAGCGTCGGCATCGCGACGTCGAGCGTCGGCATCGCGACGTCGGGCGTCGGCATCGCGACGTCGGGCGTCGGCATCGCGACGTCGGGCGTCGGCGTCGCGGCGTCGGCGTCGCGGCGTCGGCGTCGCGGCGTCGGGCGTCGGGCGTCGGCGTCGGCGTCGCGACGTCGGGCGTCGGCGTCGCGACGTCTGGCTTCGGCGTCGTGGCGCCGAGCGTCGGCATCGCGACGTCGGGCGCCGGCATCGCGACGTCGGGCGTCGGCATCGCGACGTCGGGCGTCGGCGTCGCGGCGTCGGCGTCGCGGCGTCGGGCGTCGCGGCGTCGGGCGTCGCGGCGTCGGGCGTCGGGCGTCAGCGTCGCGACGTCGGGCGTCGGCGTCGCGGTGTCTGTCATCGGCGTCGGCGTCGCGGCGTCTGGCGTCGGCGTCGCGACGTCGGGCGTCGGCGTCGCGGCGTCGGGCGTCGGCGTCGCGGTGTCGAGCGTCGGCATCGCATCGCGGCGTCGGGCAACGACGATGCCCGACTGGTTTTGGTCGCAGCGTAATGTTATGCCTTCCTCTATAAACACATTTGGGGACTTTCGGACCGTTTATGCAGCGCATGCAAATGCGCTGCATAAACGGTTTAAGGCAATTAAACACCACGCGAACGAAGTCGCGGGCACAGCTAGTTGTGGAATAAATGTGCCTTTAAAGCAAACTTGTACGGCCTCACTTGGTATCCATCCATCTCCTTCTCGGTTACGCTTTTGTAACCGTCGCACTGATATAATTTTAGCTGGATCGTGACATGAAATAGAATTCAATATATCTTCTTCCGATAAATCTTGGTCGACGTCCTTTATAACTCCAAAAGAAAAGTTTCTTTCCATCGCCCTTGAAATTCTCCATCCCATTTCTATAAATTCTTGACAATTTTCAATTTTATTTGCACTAAGTTCACTTCCAATATCCAAACGAATTTTAAAAGGGTTAATGTATTTAACATTTTCTATATCTACAATGTTATAAACCTTAAACAACTTAGCTAAAGAAAAGTGCTTAGGCATTTTCTCGCTAGATGAAATATATATCTCGATCTTATCTTTCAACTGTGTTTTCATTTTTTTCTCTTTGCTTTCTATTTTAGTCCATTCCCCTCCCTCATCAATTTCTTCACTAATCTCGTCTCTTCTTCTCTTGTCTCTCCTGCAATCCGGGTCCTCTTCCACTAGCGCTGTAACTATTAGCTCTTCTGAACATTCTTCTATTTCTATATCTGACGTCATATCTTCAGCGTATAATTCCGTATTGTCCATTATAATAAATGTGGAATGCCGCTAGCGATAAGATAATTATCACTCGCACACACGGTAGGTACCGGGCCACGGTGCGCCGCCACAGATTACTAAATAGTTACGCGCCGCGCCGATGCGACGGCGCGCGCGACGTAAACACTTGTTTATTATTTAGATTCACTTAATAAGTGCACACGACCGCCTCGTACGCATACCGCAACGAGTCTCATTTAATTTATTTCTGTTTCCATAATGTTTAATTTTATAAAATATAATATTGCTACTTCCAAACTACAACTAACTACAAACAAAATAAAAGAACTATTTCCCGCTAACCCGTCTTCGAAAAAGGGGTCAAAAAGGCTGAAATAAGAAAATAAATATTCAAACAGAAAACAAGTACCGTATTGCATTATGGTTAAAAATGGTCAAGGTATAGCAGTGGTCGGACCCGCTATTGGCATTAATTACTGCAACGGCAGACGAATAATATTATATTTTTTCAAGTAATTACTTTTCAATTTTGATTTGATTGGTGTGAAATGACGCTTAGGGCGTTCGCTGCGTTGATCGTGTGGCGTGCTAGTTTCATGTCATCCCATAGACCAGCGCTGCGTTAAGGCGGGCGGGGTCAGCCGCCGCGCGTCGCACGCGGCGCGTACAGCGGTGCGCGGGCACGCGAGTGGTGCTATTTCTAGAAGCATAACAAAAATATACAGTATATTAAGTTATGAATTTTATTAATACGGAACGTATCATTTTAGAGGTACAATGTTACCCCGTTTTATGGAATATGAAAAAAGTTCGTCAAATGTAGCTACGTTGACATTTTAAAATAAATAAAAAAAGTTTCTCATTTTATCTCAAAGAAAACTTGGTTACAAATTCTACATACAACAATCTAGACGTGACAAATGGGCTGATTGGCTGACGTCTTTTTACATGTCGGCGTCGTCGTCTGTTGGCTAGGTAATATATCAATAAATATCTGTACTGTATCGACTGTACACCCGCGCAATCGAAATTATACAGGCCGCTTGTGAGTGACGGCAGATCGTCGCGGCCGCCCGCGACACGCAGGCGGGCGCACGGCGCGGGCGGCCGCGCTGGGTAGCCGCACCGGGAACACGCTCAACGCAGCGAACGCCCTTAGTCCTAACTAGAGACTTGCAATTATATTACTCAACATCTAACTCTATTTGCAAAAGTGCCATTAAATAAAAAGAACTTGAATATTTCAATAGCTAATTAGATATTTATTTGTCGCAGATTGCGAAATTAACAACAATATATAAGTAGTTACGACATATTACAAATATTTCAACAAATAAAATAATTTCAAACCCACTACAGAATCATTTTAAAGATACTAAATAATAAGTACCTAATTATTCGCAAAATCAGCGCAAAAAAAATATTTTGGTTACACTCTTACAAAACGATGTTATAAAATTATCTAAACACGCAGCAGCGCGTCAAGCTATCAAGCTATATATTATTTATTCATCACAGCTTGCAAAATTAATAAAATATTTACGTCATGTTACAAAAATTTTACATAAAAAATAAAATAATTAACAAACCGCTACATAATCATTTAAAGGGTAATAAAAATGGGAGTCGGGGCTTTGGCTACAGGTACTACCGTCACCAAATACCGGAACTTTATTGGACAAAACAACTTTCCGGTTAGCCACTTCCCTGCGTCTTGGCATCCCCCATGTCGTCCCCCACAGCTGCGTTTGTGGTGCCCATGTAGACAGCCTCGGACACCACGGCCTCTCCTGCCGACGAAGCGCCGGTCGCATCTCTCGCCATCACTCCTTGAACGACCTCATCCGACGGGCTCTTGCAACCGCCGGAGTACCGGCTATATTGGAGCCCGCGGGTTTGGCGCGTGATGATGGCAAGAGACCAGACGGAATGACCTTGGTCCCTTGGAGAGTGGGACGGGCTCTTGTATGGGACGCTACTTGCGTCGATACACTCGCTCCGTCCCACGTCCAGGGTACCTCGAGCGTTGCGGGTGCGGCCGCAAACCAGGCGGAGAACCTCAAGCGGCGCAAATATGAGAACCTTAGTGGGGATCTCATATTTGAACCGTTTGGGGTTGAAACTCTAGGCCCGTGGGGTCCGGGTGCTCATAAATTATTTGGTCAAATTTCAAAAAATCTAGTAGAAGCCACCCGAGACCCCAGAGCAGGAACCTACCTGGCTCAAAGAGTAAGCATCGCTATCCAGCGGGGAAACTCTTTGAGCCTTCTGGGTACTCTGCCTGAGGGGGACGATCTTGGGGTTATTTTTTATTTGTAGTTTTAGAAGTAATTTTATAGTAGATATAGTTTTTTTATTATTTTTGTTTGTTTTAGTTTTAGTTTTAATTAAAATGTACAGATTTTTTTATAAACAATTATTAATCATTTAATTTTGGTTATACTTCTACAAAACTATGTTATAAAATTATCTAGACACGCAGCAGCGCGTCAAGCCAAGTTCGAGCTATATATTATTGATGATTCATCACAGCTTGCAAAACATTGCATACGACGACCTCCGTAGCGCAGTTGGTTGAGCGCGATGGTGCTCGAACGAAAGGTCGCGGGTTCGAATCCCACCGAGGTAACAAAAAGTTATCAATGTTCCTGGGTCATGGATGTGTATTAAATTTGTGTATAATATAATAAAAATCTTAAATATGTGTATAGTATAAAAGTATTAAATATATTTCCGTTGTCTGGTACCTGTAACACAAGTTCTTCTGATACTTAGCACAGGGCCAGATTGACGTGGTGTGAAGCGTCCATAGATATTATTATATTATTATTATTATTATTATTCCCACAAACAACGTAAGTACGCCATTAAATATGCTCTCGGAGAATAATTTTATACTATCGGTGGTTGAATTTTTTTAATGTATTTGTTCGGGTCAACACCCGCACAACCCGTGTTACCTAGATTTAGGGTTAATAATGCTACGCTGCAGTTCGGTAAACTTCTTCATATAATATAATATAATGTAATAAAGTTAGTTCACGACGCGACACCTTACCGAGCGCGTGGCTCAGCATATCTCACCTCATATTTAGTCGTAGTTATCCTAATCTGTGCTGACTCAATATAGTTATCATACCTTAATCTTATTTTATCTTAACATTCAACCCCAACCCCGAACATTGGTCCTTCGAGCTAAAAATCGTATTTGCGGGACTTTACGCGAGTGTATCCAGGCGAACAAAATATTGTGTGTGTACACTTCGTGATTTCGCGTACGAACTCAGTATCCTTGGAGAACAGTAAATTGTGATCCTGTGCAACCCCGGTGTCCTGAAGGCGCCATCACCTCGTATCATCCTCGTGAGCTGGAGCATCCCGGATCCTAACTACACTTCACCAGCTCATCGGAGATCTTGGAGTCTCTGTGGCGCTAAAGCCGCAACCTACATCCTCGCAGTTTGAAGAAACCTACAAGTAAGACCTTTCCTTTTATCTTATAATGGCGAATATCGAAGATATCTTAGCTACGCAGCAGCAAATCATCGAGGCGGTGGATTCGCTATACTCCAACTTCAAAAAAGATGGAGCAGATAGGAAAACCCCCGACTATCTACGTCGGCGGTTAGATAACTTAGAGCAATACTTTACAGAGTTTCATAATAATCATATGAATTTATTATCTTTTGGCGATCAATCTCATGTGTATTTTACGAGTAATCAGTACGATCAGTTAAAATCGAAATATAATAATATTAAAACTATACTACAAAACTATAACCCTAAAATTGAAAGACCTCAAACCCCGGTGCTGAAACCTCCAACGTTTCAACCCACGGCTTCAACATCTCAAGCTTCAGGCTTCTCGTCTCCAAATCCCCCTCAGAAGGTCAGTTCCGACGCGAACACTATCGAAGACTTGCTGAGGAAACAAGCCACTAATTTCAGAGCTTTTTCTCGTGAAGCTCAAATTATTGATCTAAGCCTCATCTCGGAAAAATGGGAGTTTGAAGACATCCTGCAAAATCTTAAAAAGCGTTGGACCGCCATTGACACTCTGCACTGGGAGCTGGACAATGAGCTCAACGGTTTAAACGCCCTTTATGAAGAGCAATTTTCATCTTACGAAAAATATTATAAAAATCTTAAAAGAGATATCAATAAGAAAATGTGGTCAGTGGCACACATTGAAAATTCTACCCCAAAAATGGAAATTGCAACCTTTTCGGGAAGCTATACCGAATGGGTATCCTTCAAAGATCTCTTTACAGAGACTATCCACAATAATCCTTCACTTTCCGGCGCCCAGAAGATGCAGTTTCTGAAGAGTAAGGTAAAAGGCGAGCCTGAAAAGCTGATTCAGCATCTTCAAATTAGTTCCAGCAATTATCTCGTATGCTGGAATATTCTCACGCATCGCTACGACAATAAGCGGCGTATATTTTCATCGTACCTCAAGAATATCCTGAATATCCCAGTGAGTCAGCAAAAAACATCCTATCATCTTAAACGCATTCACGACACAACCTATGAGAGCGTGAACGCCATAAAAAATCTTGGAGTCGATGTTTCTACATGGGATCCTTTCCTTGTGTGTATTTTAGCGGAAAAATTGGATCCTGAAACTAACGACGATTATATAAATTTCATAAAATCACCTAAAGAATTACCGGTACTGGAGGAATTCTTACAATTTTTAGAAAACAAGTTCATGTCCTTAGAAACCTCAAGGAAAAAACAAGAAAGTTCCAGCCAGAAATCCTTATCTCAATCTCATATACAACAATACCCTTCATCTTACAAAGTTCATCAAAATTAACAAAAATATTCTAAATATCTTAATCCTAAAGGCAAACTAAATTATAATAATTATTCTACAAATCAAATTATTATGCAATCTTCAAAGTCCAAATTTAGGGGTAATGACCATCGCAAAGCATGTAAAATTTGCTTTTCGTCCGATCATCGCATCCAAAATTGTCCAGAGTTATTGAAAATGCAACCTTATGCTCGCAAAAATGCTATAACTAATTTGAACCTTTGTGTCAATTGCTTACATTACCACGAAGGTAAAAAATGCATTTCCGAAGTAAAATGCAGAGAATGTAATAAGGCTCATAATAGCATTCTTCACGAATGCTATACCTCAGCAAATGTGACGCCGGACGCACGATCTAGGCCAAATGCAGCCACGGTTACGAAATTGCCTACTCAAGACATGAACGCTTCGGTCAATGTACAAAAAGACCCTGTGGAAATTTTACTCGCGACAGCAATTATTAAAATACAGGCAGCAGATGGATCACATCATAAAATGAGAGTTCTTTTGGATCAAGGGTCTCAAACATCTATCATCACAGAAAAGGCTGCTCAACTGTTAAAACTACCTAGACAAAAATGTAATGGCTATATTTCTGGAGTCGGAAAGAACGAAAACAGCTGTAAGGGAAAGATTTCTATTAAGTGCATGTCACTTATAAATGATTTTACATTTGATGCCGATGTGTTTATAATGAAACGCTTAGTAAACAATTTGCCGAGCTATACATTCACTAAGCCTGACTGGCCAACCCTTAATCAAATAACCCTAGCTGATCCCGAATTCTACATAAGTCGGTCTGTCGATATATTATTTGGAGCTGATATTTACTCTCTTATCCTATTAGATGGCATATGTCGATCCCAAGATAGATTACCCATCGCTCAGCAAACTCAGCTGGGATGGATCCTAAGTGGTAGCTGTACAACCTTTCAGTGTAATGTAATCTTAAATAATATCTCTGATATTCAGCAGTTTTGGGAAATCGAGGATATTCAAGACCCTTCATCGATATCCGAAGAAGACCAAAAATGCATCGATCTTTTTCAATCTTCAACCTCAAGACGCGAAGATGGCAGTTACGTCGTAAAGTTACCTTTAAAGGAAAATTTTGAAGAAAATTTAGGTGAATCGAAAACAAAAGCAATAGCTCAATTCTTTCAAATTGAAAATAAATTTATTAAGAAACCTGAGTTGGCACGCGACTATAAATTGTTTATGTCTGAGTACATTGAGCTCGGACATATGATACCCGTCGCGCCTAGCACTGACGTAATCCGAGGCTGCCACCTATCTCACCATTGTGTACTTCGTGATGAATCATTGAGTACTAAACTTAGAGTTGTTTTTAATGCATCTGCAGCCACGACATCTGGACACAGCCTCAATGATCTCATGTATAAGGGTCCAAATCTTCAACAGGATCTTCTTACTCTTATCTTGAAATGGCGACAATTTAGATATGCACTAACAAGTGATATAGAAAAGATGTTTCGAAACATTTGGTTGCATCCTGACCATCAAAATCTCCAAAAAATTATCTGGAGAAACCATAAATCTCAACCGTTACAAGAATTTCAACTTGCGACTGTCACCTATGGGACTAAGGCGGCTCCTTTTCTCGCCATGATGACCCTTAAGCAGCTTGCCGATGATGAAAGACATAATTATCCCAACAGCTGTGCTCCTCACGTCTTGGAAACCTCTCTGTATATGGATGATCTCATGTACGGAGCTCATTCCGCAGCGTCTGCAAGTAAACTCAAGCTGGAGATGACTAATATTCTCAAGGCTGGTGGTTTTAATTTAAGAAAATGGCGTTCAAACTTACTTGAACTGTCAGATACCCATTCTGATTTGCAAAAGGAAGAATTTTACTTCAAGCAGCCAGAATCTACGAAAACGTTAGGTCTTCGTTGGAACCCCAGAGATGACGTATTCATCTTTCAGCCCATAGAAATAAAAACCAACTAAACGCCAATTCCTGTCTGAAATCTCAAAAATATTTGATCCTTTAGGTTGGCTATCCCCGGTCACCATAAAGCTCAAAATCTTATTCCAAAAAACATGGGAAACCGAGCTATCCTGGGATCAAGCTGTGCCGCAGGATATTGCCCTGGAATGGAACAACATAAAATCCGACTTACCTCTCATATCTCAAATTAAAATACCCCGTTGGATTAAATCTCAGGACAAAGATTTTATTGAACTTCATGGTTTCTGCGACGCAAGCACAAAAGCTTACGCATGTGTGGTGTATTGTAAGATCATGAAAACGAATAATGCGCAAATATCCCTCGTCGCTGGAAAATCGAGAGTTACACCTATGAAAAAATCGCAATCGATCCCACGATTAGAACTCTGCGGAGCTCTTTTACTCACTAAACTTATAACTAAGATCTTGTACTCTTTATCTAACTACGAAGTTCGAGTGTATGGCTGGGTGGATTCTATGGCAGTGCTTGGATGGATAAAAGGAGAACCTGAGAAATGGAAACCCTTTGTAGCGACTAGAGTGAGAAAAATATGCGAAGTAATTTCAAAGGATAACTGGCGATACGTCAAATCTAAAGAAAATCCTGCTGACTGCGCAAGCCGTAGTTTAACGGCATATCAGCTCGCTGATCATTCTCTATGGTGGGAAGGACCCTATTGGTTACCTACCTTCAATCCCGAAAATATTCATGTCGATGTATCCTATGACACGACGGAAGATCTCCGAAAAAAGAAGTCAGTGAACTATGCTATTAATATCTCTGACACCTGTATTATAAAACAATTATTAAATAAATATAGCTCACTTAGAAAGGTAATACGAGTCTTAGCCTACGTCAACAAGTTTATCCACATTTATTTACATAAAGAAAAACCGACATATTATCTTACCTTACGCGATCTCAAATGCGCTTTTAATATGTTGATTAAATACGTGCAGCAAGAACACTTTTCTAAGGAAATCATACAGCTTCAAAATGGTAAATCCTTAAACAATAAAAGCCGGATCTTAAATCTCAATCCTATCTTAGATAACAACGGTATACTTCGTGTCGGCGGACGGCTCAAACATTCGCATCTAAATCCGGAAATGAAGCATCCCATCATAATCCCGAATATTTCGAAATTAGCAGATCTTATTGTAGACGAATCTCATAAACTTGTATTTCACGGTGGTGTAAAGATGACTACAGGATTTATTAGGCAAAAATATTGGATTCTCGGCGGCAACAGAGCTACTAAAAAACGCATAAGAATGTGCGTCAGGTGTCGTAAGAATGAACCCATACTGAAAACTCAACTTATGGGAGACCTACCTCCATCTCGGCTAAATCCTAGTCGACCTTTTTATCACACCGGTATAGACTATACTGGACATATTTTTGTCAAAGCTAGTAAGGGTCGTGGCATCAAAACGACAAAGGGATATGTCGCAGTATTTGTCTGTATGGTTACAAAGAACGTACATTTGGAACTCGTGTCGGACCTTACAGCGTCAGCATTTATTACGGCGCTCAGGCGAATGTCGGCTAGAAGAGGAGTTCCTGGTCATCTATATAGTGATCAAGGAACAAATTTTATCGGCGCTAACAAAATCCTAAGAGATGAATACTTTGAAGTCTCTAGAACCTTATCGAGCCAAGAAAATCTTGCCGCTATATCAGAAATGAACATCGAGTGGCATTTCAACGCGCCGTCCTGGCCATCTGCGGGCGGGCTTTGGGAAGCTGCTGTAAAGAGTTTAAAACATCATCTCAAGAGAGTCGTCGGTGAGCAAAAACTGACATACGAAGAGTACAGTACTTTATTATCCCAACTCGAGGCCTGTTTGAACTCTAGACCACTTTGTCCCTTATCAGAAGATCCTGAAGATATTAGCTTTTTAACCCCGGCTCACTTTTTAGCAAGCGGGCCCAACCTGACTATATACGACACAGAAAATGATCTTAGAACCCGGTGGTACTTAGTACAAAAAATCTATAATGATATTTGGACTCAGTGGAAAAATGAATACCTCACGCAATTATCGGCCAGAGCTAAATGGAAAAAATCTCAAAGAGATCTCAATCTCAATGATATTGTCATCATAAAGGATGAAAATCTATGTCCAGGAAAATGGGCTCTAGGTCGTGTGGTGAATCTCCATCCTGGAACCGACGGTCTTGTCAGAGTCGTTACCCTGAAAACTAAGAGCGGTTTATTAAAAAGGCCCATTGTGAAGCTTGCTTTACCTGTAAACGAAACCGTCAGCCCTCCGACGAAGGAAGTAAACGACAAGACTCCAAGGAGAAAGCCTAGCCGTATCTCGTTTTCGAAAATAGTTTTATCTCTTACGCTATTTTTGTTAACATTAAAATATCCTCAACTCAAGCATCCTATAACTCAATTCCAGTCAACAATAGTGTTTATTTTGACAAAATCTCAAACATGCACATTGTTAGAGACGACTGGCGATTAATTGTCTATTATGACACCCATCCTTATATAGAAGGCATGTCGGCACTCGCCAAGTATATTAATTACCTAGAAACTTAGATAAAGAATCCTATAGATTTGACACATTGCCACAGCCGACAGGGACAAACGAAAAGTATATACAATATCTGTGTTGCCAACCCCATTTAAATATACCCAATTTATTCAGGAATCTTACTACTCGGGACTAACAAAGATTAGTACAGAACAGTAAAATACAAATTTATTAAAGAGAAAAAGTTTGTTTATCTATATATTTGTTTCCATTAAATTATGAAATTTGGAACGGATAAAGCAGGAAATAATATGTTACGTTTATGACGTGTAAATGTAACAACGGTTCCCATTTGCGCATAAAAAGTAGCATTGGCTGCTACTTTATATGCCCAAAACATATCATACAACAAAACCCAAGGTTTTAAAAAAACATCTTTACATCATAAATCATAATTATTTTCATCACAGACGCGGACGTAATAATAATTTATGTATGTCGGTACTCTATTTATGTTATCGAATGTACTATAATTTCTTGGCGGACATTCTTTTTATGTAGTAATAAAACACAAACTATGTACTTGCACTTTTTTCACTTTATTATAATATATACCTACACCGACGATGACTTCATCGAAACCGGTCGTGTATTTTAACAAATATAAAAATATTTAAATTAATGTAAAATCACTAATAAAGTATATATATTATGTAAAAAAGTATATAAAATAAAAAATAAGGTGTTTAAAGGTAATCTGTGCATATAGTCATTATTTAAATGATTTTATTATTTGCATTTTTTTTTAATTATTGGTATATTACAACATTTATGGGTCGTAATTCAAAATGATTATTTCCGTAACTGTATTCATACCGTTTACTATTGGAAGTAGATGCACGAATTTCTTCCTCCTCGTTTAAGCATTTGGTATTTTCCTTTTCATGCCTGTATACAAGTGTGGATTCCTTACCAGCATTTCCGGGGACATTTAAATTTTTAATTTATTTCTTATACCAACTACAATTTATAGATATAATCTTATTCGACTATTCACCGCAGTTCAAGAGTTCATGAATGGAAATTTTTGGAGTGACTTTTACGACTTATATTCACTATACGTCTTCCAATAAATATTTCTTCGGCTTTCCTAAAACAAAGCAATAATATATAAAATAGGAATAGGAGAGGCGTTCGTTAAATGTAGTCAAGATTTCCATTTCCATCGTTATTTTACAGTAAAAAAATAGTACTTTTAGTGAACTTATGTAAGTAAATTTCAGTAGGCTCTACACAAGACTGAATATAATATGTTTATAACATTATAATAATCACTTTTATAGTACGTAAATAAATACCATAAAAGTAACTAACCTGCTCGATGACATGACGCGTAGGAATAGATAACGGGTTTAAATATGTCATATTTGCTGTTTTTCTAAAACAACTTTGTTCAAAATGTCTAGAGCATACTCGATTATATTTGGTTGGTTGCTAGTTTTGTCGGCCTGTGGCACGAATCCATAATTGGCGGGTTGAAGAGTCCTTTGGATATCTGTAACAACAGTTTCACTATTGCACAGCTTAAGATTTAATAATAAAATTAAAAATATAATATATATACGGTCGAATTGTGAAACCTCCTCTATTTTTGAAAGTCGGTTAAAAAAGATCCCACTTTTAGGGTAAATTATGAGTACCTTAGCTGGTATCCCCATAAAATCTTTAACATTACTAAGTCAAAAAGTAGTTTAAAATGGCGGACTGCCTGACATTTGTTTCGAGGATGACAATTTAACCTTGTCACATACATTGGTTGGATAATACATTTATTATTGTAATTTTAAATAACATTTTAATTCATTATTTCTATTCACAATAACCTATTAATAGCTTATTAGTGTGCTACGGAACACAACCTGTCGATATTTTATCAAAGCAAGGTGTATTTGTTACTAAAAATTGTACTTACGCATGAAAGGAAATATTTCGTGTTTTTTGCTCAATACGGCTTTTACAGCCGATTATTTAACATATATCCATGTAAAGCAGGGTTAGTATTATGTATCACTTAAGATTCTTTTTATTTTCACCACTTAGATCACTATTATTCACTAAAAATCCTGGAAGATACGAGCTGTGACCGAACTGTCAACTGATTTGTTGGGCACATAGCAGTTGTGCCCAACAAACAAAAACAGGAACTCTGACAAAGACAGGCAATATTGTCGCCTTCCTTTTCCTTCCTTAAAGTTTTTGTATGTTGTGATCTCGTTCACACACTTTATTGACGTATTGTAGCAAATCTATGTATTCTTCATCTATGCCTAGAAACCATATGTTTAGAAATAGACCATCGAACACCTTGCAACGATATCACGTTACAACTGGGGCACGAGTTCGAAGAAATAAAACATTATAATAATATTATAACGATGAATTAATCATTTGTAACTGGACACGCGCGTAAGCGCCGGCGCCGAGGCTTAATTGACGGAGTAGGCTACGTTGCAAATAGTTTGTTTGGTGTACTTGACCAAAGATTTGCCGACAAATACGAAAAGGATATCGATATTCTGCGAGAAAATGACAAACATTTATTTGCTCTTTGGAAAAATCAAACTTCCGTAGTGGAAGCTGAATTTAATCTTATGAAGAGAATGGAAAGCACAATAAGCAAGCATCATAAATCCATAAACCAGAAGATGAACGACATCAAGGCAGCTTACCGTAATGTACAGCACTACGTGCAAAACATGAGTTTTGTTACAGACTTTTTGACATCCTCAATAACGGCTACTAATCTTATGTATAGCCTTAGGAGAATTCAGGACTCGATTTTGGACACTGTGACAAATATTTATAACGGGAAACTGGACTTCCATTTGATCTCTCCAAGCCAGCTCCGAAATGAACTTAACTCTATCTCCTCACAAATCCCTAAGGATTTAGCGATCCCGGTCGATAACCTCCACCTCAAAGATCTCTATAATTTAGTACAGGTGAGAGCCAAGTACAGTTCAAGGTATCTTATCATAGAAGTTCAAATACCTTTAATAGAAAGAGACGTCTATGAACTATTCAATCTTATTCCAGTTCCAAGATCTCTAAATAATGACATGATAAGCGTGGAAATTATATCCCAGTTTGCTGCAATTAACATCAGAAAGGATTCGTATGTAACCATATCTGAGATCGATCTTCAATCTTGCATACGACGAGACCCTAAAATGATCTTTTGTCATATCAGAAATCCTATTTACCATTTAAAGGATGACCACAACCTTTGCAGGACGGTTCCTAAAACTCGGACATGTAGAACGCTGAAGACTCCTTGTGAAAATATTTTGAAGGAATTAAGCTTCGTCAATAAGCACTTTTACTTCTGCTGCAAAGAATGTCATCTTAAATTTCTCTGTGAAGGTCAAAGCTCAGCGACAAAACTTACGAATGCCGGTCTATTGAATGTAGGAGAAGACTGCATGATAAAAACTGATGATTTTCTGATTAATCCTACAAAAATGCTCTCTAGTACAATTAAGACCGGTGAGAGGATTGATGCGCCCGAAATACCTCTTATAAATCATATCTTAAATATTTCATTAACTGATTTTACCGATGAGATTGATCCCAATAATAATTCCGAAATCCTAAGACAGTTTGACTCTGTAAAGAAAAGTATTGATACTCTGAAGAGAAGTGAACCATTGAGTGACAAGGTATCCTATCATGACGTACACCACTATGCCGTTATCTACGCCCTCATAGTAGGACTTTTCCTTGCTGCCGTTGCGTTCTACTGGCGGAGGCGGCGGCGGCAGGCTCAGCGTCAGGAGACTTCGAGACCTTTGGAGGCATCGCCTGCGAAGGCAAGTTCTTCGACACACCGCGGACAAACTGTGCTGAGTGAGTGTTGTGAAGTTAAATCTTTAGATAAAGTGAAAAATGTAAGTGTGAGTGAGTGTGACCTTAGTCGGAAAGGCCAAGATAGGGCTTCGTCCCCTATTTTTCGTGTTTTTTCCCTTAGAGACCTTAATCCTACTAGTGATGTTTAGTTTTTCTTAAATCTTCAACATTTGTTTAAATCGTTACATAATCAATACTAACCCTAGTTTATAACTAAGCAATAAGTAAAATTGTTTATCACCTTGTAACTTCATCTTCCATTACTTTAGGTCTTTACTAACCCCTATTTTCTCCCCCGGGAGCATGTTCGGGTCAACACCCGCACAACCCGTGTTACCTAGATTTAGGATTAATAATGCTACGCTGCAGTTCGGTAAACTTCTTCATATAATATAATATAATGTAATAAAGTTAGTTCACGACGCGACACCTTACCGAGCGCGTGGCTCAGCATATCTCACCTCATATTTAGTCGTAGTTATCCTAATCTGTGCTGACTCAATATAGTTATCATACCTTAATCTTAGTTTATCTTAACATTCAACCCCAACCCCGAACAGTATTCATATAGTTTTAAAATTGTTGTGATATAGAATGAATGTGGTAAGTGATTTAGCTTCATTATCTGCTTTCAAATTTATCTTAGGTACATATAATGCTTTTCTTCTAATTTCCTAAAAAGTGTGACTTTTCTCACGTCGCTGCTCTCATATCGGTGTAATCGGTGGTCATTTTAACCACCGATATGATAATTTACACCGAAATTATAAGAAAAAACCAATCGGTGTCTTAAATCTAATATCGGTGTTTCGAATCATGACCAATGCATAGTTTTGTCACATCGGTGGATTGCTTTATCATATCGGTTGTTAATTTTATCATGTCGGTGAATTTAATAACTTTATTTCGTTTTAGAATGCCAAAACTAAATGAGGAGGAGAAAAAAAGAGAAAATGTTTGCTGGAAAGAATAAGAAAAGCAAAAATTAAAAGCGACCCTGTGTTAAAAATAAAAAAAAAATAAAAAAAATGACGGCACATGCACGACGCATTGCACGAAAAAAAAACAAATATTATCAGAGGAAAAAAGCTAAAGAAAATGTTGCTCGAAAAAGAAAAACTAATTATTAAATTTTTGATTATATTGAAGTTCTGCTGTGATTAATGTTAAACCTTAAAATAAATAAAATAAAATAAAAAAGCCTTTTATTTCTTGCAAAAAACACACAACTTTTTTACACTTTTCAACTTTTTATTAGGTTTTAATAAGTTTTTACTAAAACACCAGTTACGATTAAATACACCTAATAATGATTTAATCGAAACCGGTCGTGTTGTTTGTTTTTTTGATTGAAAAAGTGTAAAAAAAATTGGAAAAGTGTAAAAAAGTTGTATGTTATTATTGAATATTGAATTTCCATCAAGAACCAACAGTACATTCAATCAGTTACATTTGGTACTATAACAGTTTTTTTAATTAAACACGTTTAACTTTAAATGCTGATAAATGTTCCTATCTTATAATAAACTAGAAGGATGTAAGTATGTTTAAAGTGTAGAAACGGCTAAATATTGTTTATATGTCTTAACAATAAGCTGGATGTTTGGTCTGTATTCGGCAATTTTAAGTTTTTACCACAGAACAGATAAAGAGGTTAGAATGGAAATAGTTTCAAATTTGTATCAGAACGCGTGTCGCCGCTCTTAATTCCACTACATGGAAGTAACCCAATACGTACGAGCGTTACGCACACAAATAAACCTCACGCACTTAGATCGCTAATTTGTAATTGGTTGTCACACTAACGTAAATAATGCATTAGATGTACACTTACACACGCGCACTTTTCTCATACACGCTAGGGCGACCGAAGGTCGATAATTGATATCGATAAAATAATTGTCACATTTTTTGCAATAGTTCGGTTAAATTTTTGAGGGGTGACAGGGTACCGTACGACTAATGTATTGTTCTTAGGGCCGATTTTTCAATACTCAGATAAATCGTCAAATAGTAGCCTGACAAATAAAATTATTTGCCTAGTTGTCAAGCCAATAAATATTTTCGATTTTTCAATCGTCTTGTAGCTACAGAATAGCTATTAGTGGTATTTAACCAGACAACTTCACACTATTTGTGTGCAAGTGAGATGCACAGTTATTGCATTCAATATGTTAAAAAAGAACAGCAACATGTTCGGTAGGTATAACTTTTTCAGTTGTCACTTGTCAGTTGTCAATATTGTCTTTCGAAAATTCAAGCTTACAAATAATTATTATGTATTTTTGTTGTGTAACATAGATGTAAATAATAAGGGTTTTATAATTTTATAAAACATCTTTTTAAAACATTTACATCTATGTTCCATTTGGAACAAAAAAAGATGCGAGGACGTTCTGCAACTTTACCAACTCCGAACTTGTTAGTTGTATATTGCTAATCAAAACCGCTTACTTTTCAAAGGAGAAAAAGAAAATTGAACCGAAACTATTATATAGGTTTCTTCGTTGCAAACAAAATATAGGTATATGCAAAAATAAATTCATGTATTAATGCATGAATTAGGTTGGAACATTGCTTGAAATTTGAAGATTAATTTCTTTTTGGTTTGCCATTTTATACCGAAAATTACTGATACATCTAATCATAAATTTTTTGCAGATTCAGAGTTGATGGACAGCTGATAAAACTACAATAGCAAAGATGGCATTATTTTCTAGAAAAGGAGCATAAAAGATGTTATGTCTTGAGAATTATGATATGAGGAAAGAACAAAATATATATAAATAGAGCAAAATGCAGCAAACAATTACTGTGTTACTGACAATATCATCTTATTTGTAATAAAAATGTGAAACTTTATAATATTATTGTTTAGTGCTTCAGCATATGTGTTATTGTTATTAGGTTCAAATTACACGTCCAATAATACACTTCTAGTTAATCGTATTTTACTTTATTCTACTACGTAGATAATACAATAAACAGTATCTTATAAATAACTATGTAGGTACACTGACCCCACTAACCTATCCGGGCCTCTCAAGGAGACTAACTTAAAACTATCTTAGGCATCAACGTCAATGTCATCTTTGACATCTAGTTGTTTTAAATACATGCATAGCATTATGTAACATCTCCCTTTTTCGAGAAACGCATACAATTTAATAATGCTTAAAATATACATGATTACAAAATATAACTTACTAATTAAATTTCTCATGTATGTACAATTTAGGTTGTTTTACAGTTCTACCAGATCTGGTAACATAATCTGTACCTATTTGCCTTTCCATAGGAACACAGTTATCATTATGCCTACTAATATCCTGAGAATTTTCACTCGTGAAACAACTAGGATTTATGGGAAGTATATTGCACGTATCATGACCATTATAAGAAGGATCTATTTTTTTAAATTCATCTTTACTGTCACCCGCAAAAGAGGAAGGAGGATTTATCTTTTTTAAATTATTTTTCCTATGTCTAATATGCGCTCTATTTCTCCTATATATAACACCATTCATATCGGTAATATAATGAGACCTACCACAATCTAGATTTCTATGTATTACACCAGGAGTCCAAAAATCTTTGGGATTCTTTTTAAAATAAATGTCATCTCCAGGCTTAAAGACTTCATTCCTTTGCCTTGCACATCTGTCAAAGTAATATGTCATTTTGTTTTTATTTTTGACATAAGATTTTTTCTAAACAGAAAATTTTACTAAATTCGGTTTTAGTTTTTTACACAGGACAGGTATATTCATACGTAAACTCCTCGACATTAATAATGATGCTGGGCTGGGAAAATCGCCTTTAGCTGTGTTCCGGTAGTGTAGCAATGCTAAATATACATCAGAATTATCTAGAGCACACTTACGTAGTATGTTTTTTGATATTTTCACAGCCGCCTCGACCTGGCCATTTGAACGAGTGAAATAAGGACTCGACGTGATATGCTCCACATCCCAGTCAACCAGAAAGGATTTGAACTTACAAGAGTTGAAAGGTGGACCATTATCCGACACTAGCGACCGTGGAATGCCATGGCGTGCGAAAAACGATTTCAAGTGTTTCACCACGTTATCAACGTTGTAATTCTTATGTAAAGAAGCTAGCTCAAAATATTTAGAATAGTAATCTACACAGACAAGGTAATTCTCCCCATCAAAATAAAATAAATCAACCCCTACTCGTTCCCAAGGGAGTTGTGTAATATCATAACACTACAAATGTTCCTTATTTGTGTTAGGTTTAAATTTAGCACATACCAGACACTGTTCAATTAAATTTTTAATGTCTGCATTTATATTGGGCCAATAAACTGTTTCCCTAGCAATGTTAAGTGTTTTATTTATACCTAAATGACCACAGTGAATTTTATCTAATATTTGCTTTTGTAAAGCCTTTGGGACTATGAGCCTATTGCCCTTAAAGAGTAAATCATTCATTATATGTATTTCACCTTGAATATTCCAATATGGTTTTACCAAACAGTTAATTTTGTTTTTGCTTGTTGGCCAACCATTTTTTATATAAGATTTAAGCAAATTTAATGATTCATCTTGTTTACTTTCCTTTAAAATTGACTCTAAATATGACTTTGATACTGAAATATTAGAAAAAATTGAATTGACATGATATTGTAAGTCTTGTTCATATTGTGGTACATATGTATCAGTGAGTGAAGCTCGTGATAGCGTGTCTGCTATATACATATGTTTACCAGGTACATAAATTACTTCTAAGTCATATCCTTGCAACGCAAGCATCATTCTCTGCAACCTAGCTGGCACTTCATGAAGAGGTTTTTTAAAGAGATAAATTAAAGGTTTGTGATCTGTATGAACGGTAACAAGACCTCCATAAATATATTGATGAAATTTATTACAACCAAACTGTATAGCAAACAATTCCTTTTCAATCTGAGCGTAGTTTTGTTGAGAGCTTGTCAATGTTCTTGAGCTATATGCAATTGGTCGCTTATTTTGCATGATTACAGCGCCCACTGCATTCTTGGATGAATCTACTGACAAAATTAAAGGTACATTGCAATTATAGTTAGCTAATACAGGTGCTTTAGTAATAATATCTTTTAGTGATTCAAAACACTTTTGATAATTATCATCCCATAGGAATGGTATATCCTTTTTTAACAAGTTTCTTAAGACATTAATTTTGTCTGCTAAGTTTTCAATGAAAGGGGCTAAAAAATTTAACATGCCTAAAAATCTTTGTAAATCCTTAATATTTTTAGGTGTAGACATATTTTTTACAGCTTTAATTTTTATCTGGATCAATTTTAACACCATCTTTGCTAAAAATATAACCCAAATATGTTATTTCTTCTAAAAGAAACTTACACTTGAGCTTGTTTAACTTCAGATTTACCTGCCTAGCCCGTTCTAAAAATAATTCTAATCTCTTATTATGTATCTCAATTGTCTCCCCATATATTAATATGTCATCACACCAAATAATTATGCCTTCAATGTCCCCAAATAAATCAATCATAGTTTTATAAAATATTTCTGTTGCAGTATTAATCCCGAAAGGCAACCGTAGAAATTTATAGCGACCAAATGGGGTCTGAAATGTGCACAAATCACTACTTTCTTTTGTTAATTTTATATTATAAAAACCAGAGAACGCATCCAAGTGGGAAAAATATTTAGCTTTAGACAATTTTGACCTGACTTCATCAATATTTTTAATAGGATAATGACTTCTCAATAGATTTTTATTTAAATATCTAGGATCTAAACATACCCTTAATCCTCCTGCCTTTTTCATGGTAATGACTAAACTACTTACCCATAATGTGGGTTTGTTAACCTTTTGTATAATTCCCAGTTGTTCCATGATTTCTAATTCTTTCCTTAACGGCTCGATGAGAGCAAACGGTACCTTCCTCGGGGGATCTACTCTTGGTATGGCATCCTTCTTTAATACAATACTGTGTTCATATGGAAGACATCCTAGGCCCTGAAAAACATCATTATATTTGATTACAATATTGTCACATGTTTTTTCATATAGGTTATGTATATTTTTCACAATTTTATTGTCATTTTGACAATTTACAGAGAAGTTTTTTGTTATTAAATTTAACTTTATACAAGTTGGTAAGCCAATTACAGTTGGACAATTCAAACTTGTTATTACAAAAGTAATTGTTTCAGGCTCAACTTTATTATCTAATAAACAGGATACCTTAGATACTGCCACTATGGGAATTTTATGACCATTGTAAGCAAAAATATTATAATTTTTACACTGTTGTTTGTCTTTATTTTTAATATACAACTTTGAGCTTTTACATGTGTCTAAAGACATCATATTTATATCTGCTCCAGTATCAATTATGCAATCTACTCTTTTATTGTTTATATTAAGAAAATAATGCCAAGAATTATCATTTTTACTTAAAATTGTGCCATTACTATTACTCTGTGATTCAATGTTGAACAATGTCCCTATAGTAAATCTCTCAGCACTTTTTTTTGTTACTTCATCATCGAGATTTGAGTTGTCTACTTCAGAAACAACATTCCTGACATTATTTTTCTTATAACATAAATTAGTAAAGTGTCCATATTTAAAACATGACCTGCATTTATGCTTCCATGCTGGGCAGTTGCGATGAGCATGTGTTGTGTTGCATCTCCCGCACGTTGTTCTGGACCCGGGTGTGGCTGATCTTCTTTGTTGATAATGCGGCACTGGAGATCTGGTTTTTCTCCTATGCTGGTGCGATGAAAACGATGATGACGGAGAACTGTTCGGACGGTTTCTGTGTATCTTGTATACGGTGGCATCTTCTCTTCTTTTACCCCCATTGATTGAATCTTCACTCTTCTGTGCCATAGTGAGTGTTCTACACAGCAGCTTGGCTCTTTCCAGGGAGAGATCTTGTTCTTGTAGCAACTTTTGTCGAATTTGTGAGAAGTTTGTGGCCATGTTAGCGATGAGAATATCTTTCACCAGGGATTCACGAAGCGTACCAAACTCACATGAATGACTTGCATTTTCTAGCTCCATCAGAAAATTGTCCAATGATTCGTTCACACGTTGTTTTAATGTGAAGAACCTGTGTCTTGCAACTGTCAAATTCTTCTTTGGTTCAAAGTATTCAACAAATTTTTCCTTAACTTGTTTGAATGTAGAACTGCTTAGGTCCAAATTGAAGGAGTTGAAGATGTTTAGACCCTTTTCACCCATAGAGTGTAGCATAATAGCAATCTTCCTTTTGTCTTCGGTTTTTTCCATTCCCGACGCCAGCAAATATATCTCGAACGATTGAGTCCATTTTCTGAAGTTTTCAGCATTATTGTTGATGATTTCCGTCGAAATTTCCAGCTTTTGTACTCCGTTTGCAGCCATTGTCGTCATTGTTGTTGAACCACACCCAGCCGGTCTCGAAATTTCTTTTTTCGCCGTTCTCGACGTACCCTCTCTTTGGTTAATATTTTCTTTTTCTTCTTCTGACACCATGTTTAGTGCTTCAGCATATGTGTTATTGTTATTAGGTTCAAATTACACGTCCAATAATACACTTCTAGTTAATCGTATTTTACTTTATTCTACTACGTAGATAATACAATAAACAGTATCTTATAAATAACTATGTAGGTACACTGACCCCACTAACCTATCCGGGCCTCTCAAGGAGACTAACTTAAAACTATCTTAGGCATCAACGTCAATGTCATCTTTGACATCTAGTTGTTTTAAATACATGCATAGCATTATGTAACAATTATGTTTTTTGTTTCTCCTTAATGTTTAAAGAGTAACATTTCAATAGTTTAGCGCACATAGTTTATGGCTGTGATTTCTTTATTCAATAACTAGCTGTGCCCGCGACTTCGTACGCGTGGAAAAGTGATTTAGGGCAGCAGTTCAGATACATTTTTAGTTTATGAACACTGTCGTTTGGATATTTAAAATCACTAATTTATAGTAATGCTTCTTTATTTATTTTTAATAATAATAGTTTACTGTCAAATAATGGCCGTTTTTGTCGTGAATGTTTTGAGGTATTTTTTCTATGAAAATGCTAACAATTCCTACTACCAGCTCAAAAAATGACCGTGTATTATAAGCCGACTTCAAAAAAAGGAGGAGGTTCTCAATTCGTCTGTATGTATAATATTTTTTTTTTCTTTTATGCGAACGGGACTACTTGATAGTACGCTCATATACGCGACGAAGATCTCTGTACTGAGATTTATATGGACTTTACACACACAGATAGACAGACAGACAGTCATTTTTTTCAAAAATGTTATTTTTAGGTTCTGTGGGTTTTATCACAGAAGAGTAAAAGAGATTAGAATGGCATTGTAGGCGGGGCAGACGCGCCGTACATATGATCAAATGATCATATGTCAGCCGAAACACGTTTTATCGGTCAACAGTCACAATCTTACTGTGACAGCGTACGGAGCTCCATAAAAAATCGTTAAAAATGCCGTGTTGCGCTGTTTTAACGTGTCGGAAAAGAAGCCAAGTGTGTAGTGTAGCCCGAGAAGGAATTTCTTTCCACCGGTAAGTCCAAAAACTTTAAATTTTATGTGATATTAGTAATTATTTCCATAGCATTATGTAGTTCGTGATCGAAAACGATACATTCGTATTTAGGCGCAAAATTATCCATTGCTGCAATACGTGGGTACCATTTTGTGTAATGTCTTTGCGAGTGAGCAATGTATTGCATTCGCAGCGATTGTTCGCTCGCGGAATGACAGCTTCAATTCTAGGTACTTCGTGCGTATCGATAGTGTTGTACCAAGATGTAAACAATGTCGATCTAAGAAAAAGATATTATAATTTAAGCATCTCTCTTTATTGATAATTACCGTCATATTATTGTTTATTTAATTTAGCTTTCTATTAAGAAATAAAAGATAATTTCATACGGACATTATTATAATTATATTGTTATATCTGTGATTAATGTATGTTTTTTTTGCCTAGTAAATAAATAAATAGATTATTAAGGACCGATTTTTCCATCCTCAGATAAACAACCAGATAGCGTTTATTCGACGAATAGCAATATTTTGAGTTTTTCAATACTCAGATAGTTGTTAACTGTCTAATAAGACACCTATTAAAGGAATAAAATTATCTGCTGCTTGAAGAGCCTGATAAGGCTTTATTTCCCCGATAAGTTCGTGTCTGCATTTATATTTAACAGTTTCGTCAATTTCTTTGGGTATCAGAATCTAATAAAATTGATGTTTTTGAAGCAATGGACGACTTAGCAATCGAGGAGGTACCTGAATTCCTCAATTATTTACATCTGTCTGGTAGAAAACCTCGACCAGCTTGTATTTTCAACAGTACCTTATGCCTAATAGTAGTAGTGATGATTGTAACTAGCACAAGGAATATTTTGAGTCACTGACAAGCTAGTTTCTTACAAATCACATTATACTAATAATATCTATGGACGTTGTGAACACCACTTCAATCTGGCCCTGTGCTAAGCATACAAAGAACTTTACGAAAGATAACGGAAATATATTTAATACTTTTTATACGATACACAAATTATTTTTATTAGATTATACACACATTTAATACACATCAATGACCCAGGAACATTGGAATTTTTTTTTCTCTCGGTGGGATTTGAATGTGCAACCTCTCGGTTGAGCACCAACAACAATGCAGTCGACTATTGTACTATGGAGGCAGCGTAGTGGTTGAGTGCATTGGTGCTCATGTATTGACATTGAATAAGCTATTACTAACAAGTAACAAATATAAAACAACATATAATGTAACTCTTTAATATTTAATTAATAGGATTTCTTATTTATAGAATTGATTATCTATACATATAATAAATCTGTAGAGGGGTCATGTCTGTACATTAAGAATATTTAAGTGAAAATTAAAAAAAGGAGGTCTATAAAACCCACAGAACCTAAAAATAACATTTTTGAAAAAAATGTCTGTCTGTCTGTCTATCTGTGTGTGTAAAGTCCATATAAATCTCAGTACAGAGATCTTCGTCGCGTATATGAGCGTACTATCAAGTAGTCCCGTTCGCATAAAAGAAAAAAAAATATTATACATACAGACGAATTGAGAACCTCCTCCTTTTTTTGAAGTCGGCTTATAATACACGGTCATTTTTTGAGCTGGTAGTAGGAATTTTTAGCATTTTCATAGAAAAAATACTTCAAAACATTCACGACAAAAACGGCCATTATTTGACAGTAAACTATTATTATTAAAAATAAATAAAGAAGCATTACTATAAATTAGTGATTTTAAATATCCAAACGACAGTGTTCATAAACTAAAAATGTATTTGAACTGCTGCCCTAAATCACTTTTCCACGCGTACGAAGTCGCGGGCACAGCTAGTATTGAATAAAGAAATCACAGCCATAAACTATGTGCGCTAAACTATTGAAATGTTACTCTTTAAACATTAAGGAGAAACAAAAAACATAATATTATAAAGTTTCACATTTTTATTACAAATAAGATGATATTGTCAGTAACACAGTAATTGTTTGCTGCATTTTGCTCTATTTATATATATTTTGTTCTTTCCTCATATCATAATTCTCAAGACATAACATCTTTTATGCTCCTTTTCTAGAAAATAATGCCATCTTTGCTATTGTAGTTTTATCAGCTGTCCATCAACTCTGAATCTGCAAAAAATTTATGATTAGATGTATCAGTAATTTCCGGTATAAAATGGCAAACCAAAAAGATATTAATCTTTAAATTTCAAGCAATGTTCCAACCTAATTCATGCATTAATACATGAATTTATTTTTGCATATACCTATATTTTGTTTGCAAAGAAGAAACCTATATAATAGTTTCGGTTCAATTTTATTTTTCTCCTTTGAAAAGTAAGCGGTTTTGATTAGCAATATGTTAGATGATAAAATAATAAATACCTTTGGCAATAAAATTCTATACAAGAAAATTACTATTTTGTAGTTTGATATTTTGTCACGAGTTCTATTACAACTAACAAGTTCGGAGTTGGTAAAGTTGCAGAACGTCCTCGCATCCTTTTTTGTTCCAAATGGAACATGGTTTTATAAAATTATAAAACCCTTATTATTTACATCTATGTTACACAACAAAAATACATAATAATTATTTGTAAGCTTGAATTTTCGAAAGACAATATTGACAACTGACAAGTGACAACTGAAAAAGTTATACCTACCGAACATGTTGCTGTTCTATTTTAACATATTGAATGCAATAACTGTGCATCTCACTTGCACACAAATAGTGTGAAGTTGTCTGGTTAAATACCACTAATAGCTATTTTGTAGCTATAAGACGATTGAAAAATCGAAAATATTTATTGGCTTGACAACTAGGCAAATAATTTTATTTGTCAGGCTACTATTTGACGATTTATCTGAGTATTGAAAAATCGGCCCTAAGAACAATACATTAGTCGTACGGTACCCTGTCACCCCTCAAAAATTGAACCGAACTATTGCAAAAAATGTGACAATTATTTTATCGATATCAATTATCGACCTTCGGTCGCCCTAGCGTGTATGAGAAAAGTGCGCGTGTGTAAGTGTACATCTAATGCATTGTTTACGTTAGTGTGACAACCAATTACAAATTAGCGATCTAAGTGCGTGAGGTTTATTTGTGTGCGTAACGCTCGTACGTATTGGGTTACTTCCATGTAGTGGAATTAAGAGCGGGCGACACGCGTTCTGATACAAATTTGAAACTATTTCCATTCTAACCTCTTTATCTGTTCTGTGGGTTTTATAGACCCCTTTTTTTAATTTTCACTTAAATATTCTTAATGTACAGACATGACCCCTCTACAGATTTATTATATGTATAGATAATCAATTCTATAAATAAGAAATCCTATTAATTAAATATTAAAGAGTTACATTATATGTTGTTTTATATTTGTTACTTGTTAGTAATAGCTTATTCAATGTCAATACTTGAGCACCAATGCACTCAACCACTACGCTGCCTCCATAGTACAATAGTCGACTGCATTGTTGTTGGTGCTCAACCGAGAGGTTGCACATTCAAATCCCACCGAGAGAAAAAAAAATTCCAATGTTCCTGGGTCATTGATGTGTATTAAATGTGTGTATAATCTAATAAAAATCATTTGTGTATCGTATAAAAAGTATTAAATATATTTCCGTTATCGTTCGTAAAGTATGCTTAGCACAGGGCCAGATTGAAGTGGTGTTCACAACGTCCATAGATATTATTAGTATAATGTGATTTGTAAGAAACTAGCTTGTCAGTGACTCAAAATATTCCTTGTGCTAGTTACAATCATCACTACTACTATTAGGCATAAGGTACTGTTGAAAATACTAGCTGGTCGGGGTTTTCTACCAGACAGATGTAAATAATTGAGGAATTCAGGTACCTCCTCGATTGCTAAGTCGTCCATTGCTTCAAAAACATCAATTTTATTAGATTCTGATACCCAAAGAAATTGACGAAACTGTTAAATATAAATGCAGACACGAACTTATCGGGGAAATAAAGCCTTATCAGGCTCTTCAAGCAGCAGATAATTTTATTCCTTTAATAGGTGTCTTATTAGACAGTTAACAACTATCTGAGTATTGAAAAACTCAAAATATTGCTATTCGTCGAATAAACGCTATCTGTTTGTTTATCTGAGGATGGAAAAATCGGTCCTTAATAATCTATTTATTTATTTACTAGGCAAAAAAAACATACATTAATCACAGATATAACAATATAATTTTAATAATGTCCGTATGAAATTATCTTTTATTTCTTAATGGAAAGCTAAATTAAATAAACAATAATATGATGGTAATTATCAATAAAGAGAGTTGCTTAAATTATAATATCATTTTCTTAGATCGACATTGTTTACATCTTGGTACAACACTATCGATACGCACGAAGTACCTAGAATTGAAGCTGTCATTCGGCGAGCGAACAATCGCTGCGAATGCAATACATTGCTCACTCGCAAAGACATTACACAAAATGGTACCCACGTATTGCAGCAATGGATAATTTTGCGCCTAAATACGAATGTATCGTTTTCGATCACGAACTACATAATGCTATGGAAATAATTACTAATATCACATAAAATTTAAAGTTTTTGGACTTACCGGTGGAAAGAAATTCCTTCTCGGGCTACACTACACACTTGGCTTCTTTTCCGACACGTTAAAACAGCGCAACACGACATTTTTAACGACTTTTTATGGAGCTCCGTACGCTGTCACAGTAAGATTGTGACTGTTGACCGATAAAACGTGTTTCGGCTGACATATGATCATTTGATCATATGTACGACGCGTCTGCCCCGCCTACAATGCCATTCTAATCTCTTTTACTCTTCTGTGGTTTTTATCTATATGAGATTTTTTCACGTCTAGTTCATTTTAATGAAGACAAAGATGATACATTTTTTTTTAGTCTCTACATAAAATATTGTATCACATTTAAAGAATATTTTAATGTAATTTTAAGAAATCTGTTCTTGATCAATATAAATACATATCTAAGTACTTAAATATAATATTTTGAAGATAATATTATTATCATATCGCTGGATTAGTATGTCATTTCGGTGTTTACACTTATCACATCGGTGCACAGAAATAAAAATCGGTGCCGGTTTATCATTTCGGTGGAAACCAGAATTCAAACTGAATTTTCTCCATAGTCTTAAATGATACATTAATGATATTAAACTTTGGAACATTTTGTGTCCTAAGGAATACATAAAACCTGAAAAGTATATAAAATATATATAAATAAGAAAGTTCACCAATATGATAAAAATATGGGCATTTGTTGAAATTGACCCAAATAATTAGGAATTCATATTCCACCTCGACTGCTAAGTTGTTGCTTCAAAACATCAATTTTATATTCAGATACCTAACAAAATTGACTAAACTGTTAAACAGCTAAAACGAACTTATTGAGGATAAAGCCTTATCCTCTGATAAGGGTCTTTTTTAACAGTTAACAACTATCTGACTATCGAAAAACTCAAAATATTCATCGAATAAAGGTTGTTGTTGCAGTTCTGGTGCGTTGAAATCTGAGGATTGAAAAATATTTATTGTCTTACTTAAATCTAAACTACATATAAAAAATCACCTACCGTGCCTGCCATAGTGAATTATTTCAAACACATCACACAATAATTATAAACATCCGTGTCCTTAACGGCTCTATTAAACTAAGCGGGTAGCCCGCTGGCTAACAGCTACTTTTTATTTATTTATTAAGAGCTGGAAACTAAGTCCTTTGCTCGAAAAATACATATAATAATTATAAAACATAAAAACAAACAATAAAATTGTAGTGTTTGGCTAAATGGTGATCTCTATACCGTGGACAATATAAGTACTATAATTGGTGGGGGGCTGCCCCACTCAAGCAGTATTAAGACAGACGTACTAAGAGTAAGACGTACTAGAATTGTTGACGGTAAAAGGAGCCCGCCTTTCGTATAATTTAGTGCACACTACAAATGGCGACGAGGATAAACCTATAATACTAGTAAGTCAGTAATAAGGTCAGTGAAAAAAATAATTAATTTTGTAAATCACGTGCGTATTGAAAAACTAAATTGAAAAGGAAGGATGAGCTCATTGACACCTAAAGTACACTAAAGTATCACGATTATAAACTAGTTTAACTGGCGTAATTGTATTGCATTTCATAGGAGTTTAAAAGATAAGAAAATGCTTAATTGTTTAGTAAGAATGTTATTACACCCTAATACGAGTCTATTAAACTGGGCACAAAAAGTGTATCAGGATAAGGGGTTAAAATCATCCGTTCAAATAAGTAATATTCTACGAATATGATGAATTCAACAGTGAGTAATAAAATAACAAAGTTATATGGTTGTCTAAGATGGCGAATTCGTTATTGAAATTAAAGGTTGACGTGTAAAATAAATGACATCTAAAGTTCTAGCTCCTCTAAATGTCGAAAAATTAATAGTTAAAACACGTTTGTATAAAAAAAGATGAAGATGGCGGAAGCTGCATAATGCCCGTCTAAGGGTTCATCGGGATTTTCAATATTACACTGTTCTCACAAGTGCAAGCACGATTTTGATACGATATTCCTCATGAAAGGCAATGATAGGCAAGAGCCTATCTCTCGACTCCATCATCACATCAGTTCGACAGTATCATATTGTTCAGAACTACATAAAGTTGCCGTTCTATAACGCAACGATAGTTGGAAGATGGATAAATTAGTTACTTTCCATTACAATATTAGTTATAAACAGACCAACAAATAAAAGGGTTTTTCCAAAAGTGTAATTACATTGCACTAAAATATGTGCGTATAGTGGATCTTGACAATACTCTAATACTAGCTCAGTTCATATTATTATATGGAAAATTTAAACTTGATCTTTAAATATTTATTATAATTATGGTAATATCGGGTCGATAAGGCATCCAGATTAGAGAACCGACAGTTAGTTATAGTATACGTATGTAGTAAACTATGATGTGTAAAATGGAAATATAAACTTAAATTAATAGTTTAAACTTAAATTAATACAGCGTAGATAGGCAGTGTCTATAAAGTCCACATCAATTGTTGTATTGTGCGGTGCACTTGCAACTGTAATAGTTATACTGTAAAAGGCGCAACAGCTATTACTTTTTAAGCAAAAACATGTAGTCTGTCCTTGGTTTTGTTGTTTATATTATATCTCTTAATACAAAACATAATCTAAGACCAACATGTTAATTATTATTATACACCATGCATAATTGGGATTCCTTTAATTTAAAAAAATAATTAAGGTTTCATTATATGAAGTCACTTGAAATTTCAAGTAATATATGAATAACTCAAGGATATTGTAAGCCCCTTACAAGACTGGCTGGCTGGCTTACTTGGTTTATTGAATTTGTTAATACATAGGTATATAGCAGGTTGTAGTGAATAAACAGAAACCTTTAAAAACCCTTCTCATAAATACTGTCTTTGTATCTTACAAGTGACTGCAAGATGAAATAGATTTATATGTTAGTTTAATCGCATTAGATATGGGTTCTAAATCAGTAATTAACCGTGACCGAAAACTATAAAAATGTGTTATTCATTTCTGCGAATAAGTACAACCCATATTCAAAATTAGAAAAAAAAAGAAGTTTCAAATACTATGTAGCTTTGGGTGGTACAAACTGTCTGAAGCGAGTTAGTATATTGGATATTATTATAGAACAATGCAAGGAAAATTTATCTAGCTCCAATATTGCAATGCTACGCAGTATTTTAAAAAGCGTCTGCTTCAGAATGAATTATTTAATTATAATATGAATATGAAGTTGTTACATACAATGCAGGAATTAAATCTTTGACAATTACAGCAATGCAAAGCTAAGCCAAGATGTAGGTACAATCTTAATTTTCATATATTTTATTATTAAACAATATTAATGAAGGATAAGGTTTACATTGATATCAGAGTCATTGCTACCGGTGTATAATTAACAAAAAACATGGTAAATGCACAAGTTAAGATGTAAATGAACTATTCTATTTAACTAAGACTTTTCTGTTACTTTGATTGAATCATAACTAAAGTCTCTTGTGCATTTTTAACTGGGTTTTGAGGACTTACAAGACTTATTTGGCGTCTGTGAGAGTACTGTTTTATATATCTCAGTACTGGGTTGTATCTTCAAAAGTCGAAACATACAAGAGTCTAAAAATAAACTTTGTTGTGTGCTATTAAATACCACCAGATACTCATTATTACACATATTTCAATATATTAGTTATATTCTAATTAACCTTCTATCTATAATAATGTTATGCTCTAAAGACATAATATTAACATTATAATATGGTGTTGAAATACTATGTCAAATAAGTCAGTATCTACAAATTACCGAGTATGAAAAAACCTAATTAAACAATAATTACTTGACAAAAGGATAGAGCTATAGAATGTAGGTATGTACATTGTACATATTATAAGACAGTGGAATTATGGTAAGTGGATTTTTTAAACTGCCTATTGCTTGTGTATTGCATACATATTATATTCAATTCTACTCGAATATTATATATTGATGTGGTTGAATGAGTTTGAAAATTAAGCTTTTATTAGGATTAAAAGTTTAGGCCTTTCCTCGTGCTATATAATCTACTACTATAATCTATATAGTATTCTACGAGTGAGAACTACTTTAGAAATATTTTATAATGTAGTGCTTGGAAAGCGGTGACCAATGATGGTTTTAAATATTTTTTTTGAATTCTCATAAAATGGTCGGCCAATTCGTCTGGAACTTAGAGGTGGTGGGTGAGAACAATGGACTTCCGCGTAAAAAAGAAAAAAAAAGTTGTTTTAAATTGTTTAGAGCAATACGGGCTGATAACCTGACATTCTGAAAAAGAAGATGATCCATGCATCTGACAGGTGTGAGGAGGGTTGGTTCAGGTTGGTTCAGCGCCTTATCTCCCTCCAGCCGTGTCAGGTGTCCGTTCCACTGGATGCGATGTTGAGGGATGATGGATTACTATTGTGTATTGTACTTGACCTTTTTAAAGATGGCTCCGGCATAGCTGGCCACTGGTTTGAATGACTGTTACCGGAATCGGATGGAAAGCAAAACAAGGCGTCCGTAATATACGATAGAATCTGGAAGTATCTCATTGGTATGGCTACAACCTGGGAGAGGGAAATTTGCCATCATAGTTCTTAAAATTGATATTTATATTGTTGTTATATTTTAATTATTATTCAAAATACTCAGTAGCACTGATAAGAACTTTATATTTTACGCTATGGTAATTGAAATGACGTGTCATATTTTATTACTTTATTATTTATTAGAAATAATAAAGTAATAAAATGTTGTTCTGTGAAGAACATGAATAACGTAGGTAGGTACAAATCTAATCACAACTTTTGAGTACAGATAATGATTACGACCTGCGAGCTAAGCAAGCCTTAATGGCTAAAATCTACCAAGGACCTCGAGCTTCATTCATATCTTCTAGAATCTCTCACCGTCTCATCCCTTCTACTATAAAATACTGGCAGTACGAACCCGGATTAAACTGCGAACCGTGCATTGAATAGGAGCACGGATGATCAAAAGCAGTATGTGCCTTCAGTCTCAAATGAAAATCATACTTTACCTGTTGGTAACCAAGGTGTACAAAGGCAGTATGAGCCTTCAGTCTCAAATGAAAATCATACTTTACCTGTTGGTAACCAAGGTGTACAAAGGCAGTATGAGCCTTCAGTCTCAAATGAAAATCATACTTTACCTGTTGGTAACCAAGGTGTACAAAGGCAGTATGAGCCTTCAGTCTCAAATGAAAATCATACTTTACCTGTTGGTAACCAAGGTGTACAAAGGCAGTATGAGCCTTCAGTCTCAAATGAAAATCATACTTTACCTGTTGGTAACTAAGGTGTTGAAAGGCAGTATGTGCCTTCATTCTTAAATGAAAATCATACTTTACCATTTGGTAACTAAGGTGTTGAAAGGCAGTATGTGCCTTCATTCTCAAATGAAAATCATACTTTACCAAGTGGTAACTAAGGTGTTGATAGGCAGTATGTGCCTTCATTCTCAAATGAAAATCATACTTTACCAAGTGGTAACTAAAGTGTTGAAAGGCAGTATGTGCCTTCATTCTCAAATGAAAATCATACTTTACCAAGTGGTAACTAAGGTGTTGAAAGGCAGTATGTGCCTTCATTCTCAAATGAAAATCATACTTTACCAAGTGGTAACGAAGGTGTTGAAAGGCAGTATGTGCCTTCATTCTCAAATGAAAATCATACTTTACCAAGTGGTAACTAAGGTGTTGAAAGGCAGTATGTGCCTTCATTCTCAAATGAAAATCATACTTTACCTAGTGGTAACTAAGGTGTTGAAAGGCAGTATGTGCCTTCATTCTCAAATGAAAATCATACTTTACCAAGTGGTAACTAAGGTGTTGAAAGGCAGTATGTGCCTTCATTCTCAAATGAAAATCATATGTTACCGAGTAGTAACCAAGGTGTCAAATGACAGTATGAGCCTTCAGTCTCAAATGAAAACCATAATATGGCACCGAGACGTAACAGAAAGTCATTAAAGGTAGGATGGGGAATTCATCATAAAATATTATTATACAATTAAAACACCAGCAAAGAGAGACAATCTGATATCTGATATTGAAACAAGTATTGGAATTTGTTCTAGATGGCGTTTTACTGTTATAGATACTAGTAAACCTGTTCGTTCGGTGGCTGGAATTAAAATGGTTGAATTTTATGGAATCAATATCTTATTAGATAATTAATGTAATAAATAAAGGTCAGAAACATTAGTTATATCTATGGCAATTTGCTTGCGTACTATTTTTCAGCACAGCATATTATGTTACATACGTGAGCCTCTTTACTAGGGCTCGGCGTTTCGATGCCGCGATGTAGGAACAGCCTAGTGTCATCTGTATGACTATTAGCAAACAGTTAGTATCATGGAATCGTCCTGACATGTCACTGATCTCTGTGAAGTTTTACATAATAGAATTGTAACTAAATCGTTACAATGTATTTGTATATTCTGTATCTTAGTCTTTATTGTCATATATTACTGGATAGTAACAGACTTTGTTACTAATATAATATTCCTTATGTTGGAATTTAAAAGCTAATAAATAAGTTAATATTATATTACATTATCAAAGTTACTTATGGTCTTAATTTTTTTTAAACTAAGATTTTAATGAGTTGATCATTGATGTAAATATTATATACATAGATGTTCTTTCACCAAATCAATTAAAAAGAAAAGGAAAGGGAAAGGCTAAGTATAATTAAATTTATAAAAAAAGGCTAAGGATATACAATGTATAATGTACAAGGTATATTCTGTATCTGTGTCTTTATTTGTCATACATTACTGGATAGTAACAGACTTTGTTCCTAACAAGAAGTATGGGCCTTAAATGTTTAATATAATATTTCATATGATGGAATTTAAAAGCTAGTAAATAAGCTAATATTATATTATACTATCAAAGTTACTTTTGGGCTTAAATTTTTTAAACTAAGATTTTAAAAGCGTTTGATCATTGATGTAATTATTATATACATAGATGCTCTTTCACCAAATCATTTAAAAAGAAAGGGAAAGGAATAGGCTGAGTATGGCTATCATACATCGGGAGGAAATTAAGTTATTCTTATGGTTAAATCTGAATATGCATTTTGACTAGGTTTGATACTTGTACTTTTCTATCTTACAACTGTAGCTTAGAGTTATTAAAATATACTTCTGAATAAGGAAGGGATGTAGTGTTTGGCTAAATGGTGATCTCTATACCGTGGACAATATAAGTACTATAATTGGTGGGGGGCTGCCCCACTCAAGCAGTATTAAGACAGACGTACTAAGAGTAAGACGTACTAGAATTGTTGACGGTAAAAGGAGCCCGCCTTTCGTATAATTTAGTGCACACTACAAAAATAAAGATCCTTATCTATCAAAACAAAAAATAGTCTTTCTTCTTTAAATAAAAAAAATACTTCACTCTACACTTTCTCCATAGTTGCACATACAAATCTAAACAAAGATTTATAAAATAAAGGGATAAAAGGTATTTCATTTTCTTCACAAATACTATCCTCTTCCGAAACTAAACAGCTGCTGTGCGAGCAGTGTCGCCAGTGCCCAGTATGGTTTCCCGAAAAAGTACGACTGGTTTTCTGAAAAGGTATGGTTAGTATGTACGTTTTTGCCAAAACGTTTAAAAGGCGATGGCAATTATAAACTCTATCCAACGTAGGTAACTAATTTGTATCTATATATAATATTATGTCATAATGCTAAATTCAAAATAAAAGTTTAAAATGCGATTGTAGTGTATGAGCTAATGATAATGTATTATATTTTAAAAACAATCTCTATTCTATCGGCTTTCAAACAAAATACACTAGACCAAAACCGATTAATGTTGGTAATAAAGGTTCACACATGGGAAACGAATAGATCGATTTCGATCTAGCTACGATTTGGACCGACAAAGAAATACAGACATACGTGTTAAACTTATAACATCGCTGTTTTCGTCGAGGGCTAAAAATATTTAATGTTTATTGTTAGATAAATAAAAAATACAGATGAAAATATTATAAATAAGTAATTGGCAATTTAATAACTTATTCGTTCAATAGATGGCGCTATCCATAATATATTACATTTTTCAGTCACGCAATGTTTGTGTAGGACGTGTATTAGACAAAATTATTGTTACAAATATTTTATTTCAATATTTGACGTTGTGTAGGAATAGCTAGTTTGTATGTAATTGTTAATTTTATAAAAAAATAATATGTTTGTAAATACGGGTAGTTATATTTTATTATTTTAATAAAATAAATATTATGGAAACAGAAATATATGAAATAAAATAGGGCTGAAAAGGCTGAAACAAGAAAGTAAGTAAATATTCAGACAGAACTAGAAATGCGTACCTAAGTACAAAAATAGTCAAGGTCAGACTCGCTAATAATATCTAAGTGTCAGTTCACACAGAAATACGGTAAAAAATTACCTTCTTGAAAAAGCATTTTATTCGTCTGCCGTTGCAATAATATTAATTCCAATAGCGGGTCCAACCACGGCCATGGGTCTCTATGAAAACAGGCGTGAGACTTGCTTTGCCGAGGGAATGAGGATACGTGGCGTAAACGAGATAAGTAGGTACTTAATTTCATGGGTAAGAAACGCATAATATTAAGTAGTCTGCCTAGGTACAGTATAATATTTACCTAACATCATATTATTATCATATATCTGACCGCTTACGGGCATAGGTACTATATACTTAAGTTTAAGTGTGAAATATTTAATAGTAACAATTCCATTTGTTGGCATTATTTAGGAAACAGACACATTTTCGTATAGTAGAGTAAAAGGTATTCTCAAATAAAATCGAAATTATGGTTACCCTACTCAAACATTGTATGAGAGAGCCCATTTTTGGAGATTACACGCGTTGAAAACTATTCTGAGGGTAAAACGATATGCCATTCTAATCAGGTTAATGTGCCGAATAAATGGATATAAAAACTGAAATCCTAGCAATTACAGATAATGAGATATCAGCGTACAAAGAAGCGTTACGTTGGCGCGGCAATGTCATTTTTTGTTTCGGTCCGATTTGTCTGTTTAAATAACATTTTGTTGTATTTATTGCTTTCATTAGCTTCGACAAATTGAGCCCTTACTTCCTGTATCAGTTTTTTGTACTAAGTCTTATGTTAATAAAGAAATAATCAACATTAAAGAAACACGAAGTGCACGTCTGCGCCGCCACGGCTTCTGAGGTGAATATCTCTTAAAATATCGATTTCTAGTTTATAATTTCTTTTTCGACAAATTTCGCCAAATTCAATCTTCATACTAGAAAAAGAATTAGATCTCTAACCCACGTAGTTCCTGAGATTTCCATGGCCGCGCCATCGTGGACGTTACGTTGGCGCGGCCAACTTAAAACCCTTATAAATAACTTCTTTGTTTCTACTTCGACAAATTTTTGGTTTCGACCCTTCGATTTTGTCAAATTTCGCCTAAATTTTAGGCGAACATTTTCATCATATTTCCACCGTGGCGGAGCAATCGTGACGGACACCCTCAATTATTCACTTACTCTTCAATATTAATTAATACATAGTATAAAACAAAGTCGCTTTCGCTGTATATCTGTCCGTATGTATGCTTAGATCTTTAAAACTACGCAACGGATTTTGATGCGGTTTTTTAAATAGATAGAGTGATTCTTAAGGAAGGTTTGTATGTATAATACATGCATAATATAGTAGAGAAACACTGATAAATTTAAAGGTTTCTAATGTGATGTCGTAAATTAGCACGTTTTTTTGCGCTTATATTGCAAACGCTGGCTGAACCCTACGAGATAGACCAAAATAATGTACTACAGTATTGTTCACCTTAAAAAGTTCAACAAAAAGTCCGCGATGGTATATGTCTATCTGTTAGGGATAACCCACCATAACCATTTTTATCCTTTACTAAAAAATTGTTATTTACGAAGTGATTTTAAACAATAAAGCATTAATCCTTATCCAATTAATTATCTGAAATAAATTGTGCATTTATTATAAATCAATATGCTTTTTACAGCATGTAATTTAAGCAAATATAAAGATATTACAAATTTAAAATGCAGGGTCGTAGTTGTTTGCGCCGCAGCGGTACCGACCCGCGGCCGGCCGGGGGTCGGGCGGCGCGTGCCTAACTTTTAACGTTGCAGGATTAGACTTGAGCGTTGAGTGTTTTTCACATGGCCAATTATTTATTTATTTATTTATTTATTTATTTAACACAAACTATCATTACAGGCATAACCTAATGCGATAGAAGTGACATCAACATTTTAAAACAATAATACCTTTTCCATTAATAATTTCAAATTCGACAAATTGTTAAACAGAAAATAAATTAAAAAATTTTAATAACAATCAGGATTTAAAATATATAGATTATTAAAAATAATTAATTAATCTGTTATTCGTCTGAATTAATTGATATTGTATTCCCATAACTAATCATAAACAGACAAATACGTGAGAATTCGCAGAGAGTACAACAGAATAGATCTATTCGCTGCGCAACTTCATTTAAAGTACATAGCGCCCGAACGAACGGGGAGTACTACTACACTAGTAGAACGGGTATACACCGTAAAGCCTCTTATAAATAAACCGCAAAAATTTATTTTGGATACGCTCCAGCATCATAGAATACTTCTCCTCGTGAGGGGACCAGACCATCGCGCCGTATTCCAGATGACTTCTAACTAGACAGTTGTAGAGGCCGGTGATCGCCTTGATGTTAGTGAAGCTATGACTCGACCGCAGAACGAAGCCTAAATTTCTGTACGCCTTTTTGCAGCAAATAGTTATGTGCTCTTTAAACGACAGCTCGCTACTGATGTGGATGCCCAAGTCCTTGACGGTCGCTACCCTTGTCACCGGTTTAGTGTCTACGGTATAATTCGCATTGTATTGTGACATAGCGCGTACTCTAGTAAACGAAATAGCTAAACATTTTGAGCTATTAAATTCTAGTTTATTTTTAAAACTCCAGACAACTACATTATTAATGTCTTCCTGTAATTTAATGCAATCCTCAAGACGTCTTATAGTCAAATAAAGCTTAAAATCATCCGCGAAGAGTTTGCATTTACAATGTTTAATTACTGTAGGCAAATCATTATAAGAAATTGAAGAGGCCCTAAATTACTGCCCTGGCTGACGCCGGAATTAGTGTCGTACAGGAAAGATGTATAGCCATCGTACTCGACGTATTGCCGACGATCGCGTAAGTAACTGGCAGAAAGTTTTAGGAGCTGCGGGGAGAAACCTATCACCGCCAGCTTCATCAGCAACACGTCTTGGTCTACTAGGTCGAATGCTTTTTTAAAATCAAAGTATACGGCATCTACCTGCATTCCACTATCCACTACCGGTAAAATGTCCATTGTATAGCCCAGCAAGTTACTCGTGACACTTCTCGAAGGTCTAAATCCGTGCTGCTCGTCGGCAAGCTGCGAGTTAACTTGTCGGAAAATCAGATCGTACAGCGCGGACTCGAACGCCTTAGATACAGTCGACAATACCGCTATCGGCCTATAACCTTCTATCTGTGATCCCAAGTCTCCCTTCGGCACCGGGACCACCCCCGTAGTTTTCCATCTAGAAGGGAAAGAAGACGATTCCAGAATTAAATTAAATATGTGTAGAAGCGGTCTACTCAAAACAGAGCAACAATCCTTAAATATATAGGGCGGGATACCTTCAGGGCCGGCGGCGTGCGAGGGCTTAAGTCGTCTCAGCGCGCGCAGCACGTCGCGCGGCTGCAGCGGGTCGGCGTGCACGCGGGCGGCCGCGTTGCGCGCGCCGGCCGCCGCCACCGCCGCGTCCACGCTCAGCTGGGGCCGCTCGCTCCTATATACCGAGTGGAAATATTTGGCGAACTCCTAGGTACATCTGTCGCCTTTTAATATTTCCCCGTCTTTTATAATTTGCTTTTCGTTGGTTAGACGACGCTTGGAGTTAACAAATTTCCAAAAAGTCTTGGGGTTTTCTAGGATCTGGCTTTCAACGCGAGTCTGATGGGCTGCGTATGAAATTTTTGTTAACCTCTTAACTTCCGCTCGGCAAATTGAAAATTCACTATAATGTCCCTGTAACTTTGACATTTTATATTTTTTGTGTAAACGCGCTTTTAATTTTAATTTTTGTCTAATTTCAATCGTGAACCATTCGGGATAAACAAATTTAGTTTTATTTTTACGATAATAATTTTTTCTAGGTACGTATGTGTCAATTATTGCGTTAATGTTACTGTAGAAAAAGTCAAGACTAGATTCTAACTCTAATTCGTACATCGGGGTCGCGCTGTCAAGAGTAACGTCTAAGCAAAAAAATGTTTGTATCGGCTAATGACAAAAAAGCTGTGAACGTTGTGTATATGGACATTCAGTAGGTATATTTTGCATTACACCCGTGCGAAGCCGGGGCGGGTCGCTAGTAATTATTAATCGTTAATATTACCATCGCAATAGTTTATCAAGGACGCTACATTCTGTTTAGTGCCACAGCATAATAATATGTTATTGTTAATAGGATCCGACTATACGTCCAATAATAAACACTTCTAGTTAATCGTATTTGGCTTTATTCACGTAGAATATATTACAATATACATTAGCTATAAATAACTAGATACACAGATCCAACCTAGAAGGGCCTCGCTAGAGGACTAATATTAATATCTACTAAGTTAGGCATCAAAGTCAATGTCATCTTTGACATCTAATTGTTTTAAACCTAATACATAATGACATAGTATTATGTAACACATCCTTTAATTATATTATGTATAATTCATTGCATACAAAAACTTTAAAGCGAAGTAGAAGTAGAGTAGTAGTAAAGAGATAATAGTAATATGCATTATTATATTTTTATAACATTCACACCTCTTTATTTAGGTATCGGACGAGGCTACGAAATGGACATCTCAGATAACTGCGAAGAACTAGACCAAATAAGTGATGCACCATCAGAATGTTACAAGGAACCGTTCGGCTGTGATGTGTCTTTGAATATATTTTCACGAAAAGGACAGTTACTAAGACACAGTAGGGTTCATACGGGAGACAAACCATACAGCTGTGATGTGTGTTTGAAGAAGTTTTCAAAAAAAGGAAATTTACTAAGACACAGTGGGGTTAATACGGGAGACAAACCATACAGTTGTGAAGTGTGTTTGAAGAAGTTTTCAGAAAAAGGAAGTTTAAAAAGACACATTCGTATTCATACGCGAGATAAACCATACAGATGTGATATGTGTTTGAAGAAGTTTTCACAAAAAGGAGATTTACTAATTCACAGTAGGGTTCATACAGGAGACAAACCATACAGCTGTGATGTGTGTTTGGAGAAGTTTTCACAAAAAGGACATTTACGAAGACACAGTAGGGTTCATACGGGAGACAAACCATACAGCTGTGATGTGTGTTTGAAGAAGTTTTCACAAAAAAGGAGATTTACGAACACACAGTAGGGTTCATACAGGAGACAAACCATACAGCTGTGATGTGTGTTTGAAGAAGTTTGCACAAAAAGGACAGTTACGAATACACAGTAGGATTCATACAGGAGACAAACCATACAGCTGTGATGTGTGTTTGAAGAAGTTTGCACAAAAAGGACAGTTACGAATACACAGTAGGGTTCATACGAGAGACAAACCATACAGCTGTGATGTGTGTTTGAAGAAGTTTTCAAAAAAAGGAAATTTACTAAGACACAGTGGGGTTCATACGGGAGACAAACCATACAGTTGTGATGTGTGTTTGAAGAAGTTTTCAAAAAAAGGAAATTTACTAAATCAGAGTAGGGTTCATACGGGAGACAAACCATACAGCTGTGATGTGTGTTTGAAGAAGTTTTCAAAAAAAGGAAATTTACTAAGACACAGTGGGGTTCATACGGGAGACAAACCATACAGTTGTGATGTGTGTTTGAAGAAGTTTTCAGAAAAAGGAAGTTTAGAAAGACACATTCGTATTCATACGCGAGACAAACCATACAGTTGTGATGTGTGTTTGAAGAAGTTTTCAGAAAAAGGAAGTTTAGAAAGACACATTCGGTTTCATACGCGAGACAAACTAACAGCTGTGATGTGTGTTTGAAAAAGTTTTCACAAAAAGGAAGTTTACAAAGACACATTAGAGTTCAATGAAATAATAAAATAAAAATAAACTAAAAGCTTGTAGAAGTAATGTACTTACCATTTGAACTAAAATATTATGTATTTAAAAAGATTAGTCCTGGACACAATGAATTGTAATACTTTTAAGTGATTATGAAATATGCATGTAGTACCTAACATTAATTGATAATTTAGCATGCACAATTTTCTAACAATATTTCCACGCCCACGCTCAACTAAATAATTGTAAGACCTGATTGTACAAATTTCTTGGAAATAAATGAATTCTATTATATTCTATTCTATGGGAGACAAACCATACTGCTGTCATCGTGTGTTTGAAGAAGTTTTCAGAAAAAGGACATTTACAAAGACACATTAGAGTTCATATGGGAGACAAACCATACAGCTCGGCTCCATACATGTTTAAAGAAGTTTTTATCAAAATAAAACCCAGTTTCATTAAACAATGTTACATAAATAACGCCTTGTTAAATCACTTGATAAACTCATGAGCTATCGACCGTCCCACCATGTACTAATCTTGTCAATTCCTGCTGTAGAGGTCCGTTAAATGTATAACAGACTATTTTGTTGTTAACCCCACAAAGTCGCAAGCTATTTTAATTGGCAGCAGGCAGCTGCGATCCAGGATAGATTTCGAGTCTTTAAGTAAGGTTATTCTTTTTACTATTTTAGTTTAGTTATGCTTTTTACAGCATGTAATTTAAGCGAATATTACCGAAGATATTACAAATTTAAAATGCAGGGTCGTAGTTGTTTGCGCCGCAGCGGTACCGACCCGCGGCCGGCCGGGGGTCGGGCGGCGCGTGCCTAACTTTTAGCGTTGCAGGATTAGACTTGAGCGTTGAGTGTTTTTCATGTCGCGAGTCGAGTCGCTAGTAATTATTAATCGTTAATATCATCGCAATAGTTTATCAAGGACGCTACATCCTTTAATAATATTATGTATAATTCATTGCATACAAAAACTTTAAAGCGAAGTAGAAGTAGAGTAGTAGTAAAGAGATAATAGTAATATGCATTATTATATTTTTATAACATTCACACCTCTTTATTTAGGTATCGGACGAGGCTACGAAATGGACGTCTCAGATAACTGCGAAGAACTAGACCAAATAAGTGAGGCACCATCAGAATGTTACAAGGAACCGTTCGGCTGTGATGTGTCTTTGAATATATTTTCACGAAAAGGACAGTTACTAAGACACAGTAGGGTTCATACGGGAGACAAACCATACAGCTGTGATGTGTGTTTGAAGAAGTTTTCACGAAAAGGAGATTTACGAACACACAGTAGGGTTCATAAGGGAGACAAACCATACAGCTGTGATGTGTGTTTGAAGAAGTTTTCAGAAAAAGGAAGTTTAGAAAGACACATTCGTATTCATCGTCGTTTCGTCGTCGTCGTTTCAGCCTTTTATTTTGTCCACTGCTGGATATAGGCCTCTCCAATACATTTCCAGTGCGACCGGTCCATTGCCACCTGCATCCAACGTGACCCGGCAGTTTTCACCAGGTCGTCGGTCCATCTGGTAGGTGGCCGTCCCACACTGCGCTTGCCAGTACGTGGCCTCCACTCTAGAATCTTTTTGCCCCATCGACCGTCCAATCTTCGTGCTATGTGGCCGGCCCATTGCCACTTCAGCTGACTGATCCTACGGGCAATGTCAGCAACCTTAGTTCTTCTACGGATCTCCTCATTTCTGATTCGATCACGTAGAGAAATACCGAGCATTGCCCTTTCCATAGCTCGCTGAGCGACATTGAGCCTTTTGAAAAGATCCTTCGTGAAGCACCACGTCTCAGAACCGTAAGTCATCACTGGTAACACACATTTGTTGTATATCTTTGTCTTAAGGCACTGAGGTATTTTGGACGAGAATACGTTGCGTAATTTACCGAACGCTGCCCAGCCGAGCTGGATCCGTCTACTGACCTCTCTCTTTAAGTTGGACCTACCTAATCGGACAGCTTGCCCTAGGTATATATATTCGTCAACAACTTCAAGAGTAGAGCTCCCAACAGTTAGTGCGGTGGGTGTAACATGGACATTGTGCATGATCTTCGTTTTGTCCATGTTCATTTTAAGACCCACTTGTTGAGAAACTCTATTGAGGCCACCGAGCATGCGCCCTAAATCTTCCAGCGATTCTGCCATGACTACTATGTCGTCGGCAAATCGTAGGTGAGTGATGTATTCGCCATTAATATTGATGCCAAGTCCTTGCCATTCCAGGAGCTTGAAGGAATCCTCCAGAGCAGCGGTAAACAGTTTCGGGGATATGACATCCCCCTGTCTCACTCCTCTCTTTAAAGGGATATCCTTCGTGCAGTGCTCCTGTACTCGGACTGACATGGTGGCGTTATTATACAAACACTTCAACACTTCGATATACCGATAGTCAATACGGCAACGCTGGAGAGATCTAAGGACCGCCCATATTTCGACGGAATCAAAGGCTTTCTCATAGTCCACAAACGCCAAGCATAATGGCCGATTATACTCTTCGGTCTTCTGTATAATCTGCCGCAGCGTATGTATGTGGTCTATGGTACTATAGCCTTTTCGGAAACCGGCTTGTTCGGTAGGCTGAAAGTCATCCAGCCTGCGTTCGAGACGCATCGTGATAACTCTCGAAAACAGCTTGTAGACATGGCTCAGCAGTGTTATGGGCCTATAGTTCTTCAGTAAGGTTTTGTCGCCTTTTTTGAAGAACAGGACCACAACACCCCTGTTCCATGCCTCTGGCGTTTTCCCATCGAGTAAGGAGGAATTGAAGAGTTTCTGAAGGACTTTTAGTACCGGCGTGCCGCCCGCTTTCAGAAGCTCTGTAGTGATTCCATCCTCGCCCGGAGCCTTGTTGTTCTTAAGCTGTTTGAGAGCTACCCTAATCTCGTACAGGCTGATGTCCGGGATGTCTTCGGTATAGTGTCGTGTTAGCCTGGCTCTTGGGTCTGCAGCTAAACTAGCAGGTTGAGCTGAGACCGAGGTATACAGCTGTCCATAGAACCTTTCTATCTCCCGTAGTACCTCGGACTTATTTGACGTTACGCGTCCATCTTCGGTCTTCAGCTTTGTCAACTGGCTTCGCCCAATAGATACGTCTCTTGCAAACACTTTGGAGCCTTGGTTCCGCTCTATTGTCTCTTTAATACGCTGGGTATTAAAAGAACGGATATCGTGTCGCAAGGACTTCGTAATCTGTCTATTGAGCTGCCTATATGACTCAGCGTCACTCGAAGTTTGGAGCGTCATTGAACGTCGACTAGCCATGAGGTTCCGGGTTTGGTCGGATAGTTTCTGAGGTCTATTTGTACGGTGGGTCTTGAAAAATTTTGACCCCACCGTATGGACAGTTTCTACCAGCCTGCTATTTATATCGTCCACTGATGCGCAGCTGTCTAGCCATTGGAAGCGATTTGACAGTTCAAGTTGAAAGCTCTCGGGGTTTTGGATATGGGCATTCGACGGTCGGAGCGTAGACTTCATCAGACGCGATCTCTCAAGTTTGACGTTGATATTCAACATGCCTCTGACGATTCGGTGATCACTTCCGGTCTTAGCCCTGTTGATCACAGAGACATCGTTGAATATCTGCCGCTTGGTGCTCATAATGAAGTCAATCTCGTTTCTAGTTACACCGTCGGGACTCAACCAGGTCCATTTCCTCTGCGGCGGCTTTTGGAAGAAAGAATTCATCATGAAGAGTCCTTCTTTCTCCATAAAGTCCGCCAGCATCTGTCCTCTGGGATTCCTCTGCCCAAATCCAAATGGCCCCACTTTCAGCTCATCATCGCTTCTGCAGCCCAGCTTCGCATTGAAATCTCCCATAACAACTGTGAAGTGTGTTTTAGGGCTACGTATGGCCCTACTGACGTCCTCATACGTAGCTTCTACTTCATCGTCTGAATGTGTTGACGATGGGGCGTATACCTGTACAATCTTCAACGAATATCGTTTTGAGATTCTCAGTACAAGGTATGCAACCCTATTTGACACACTCTCGATGGACACAATGTTGTTGATGAGAGATTTGTGGACGATAAACCCAACACCACCTTGGGACTTCTGTTCTCCCTCCCGGTAGTAGAACAAGTGGCCGGACTGTAAGGTTATCGTATCCTCGCCCTCTCTTCGGATCTCCGATAAACCAATAATGTCCCAGTGCAACTTGTTCATCTCCTCTTCCAGCTCTACGAGCTTCTCGTCCAACCTCAAAGTGCGCACGTTGTGTGTTACCAGGGCCAGTTGTCGTTTAGAAGGGGGGTGGTAGCCGGATCTCTTCCGGGGATTCTTAGCACCCCCCGCCCCGCCGTTACCGTGGCCGCTACCGTAGCCAGGAATAGCGGGGCCGCCGGGGACTAGGGGCCTGGTTTTCTGGTGCGTAATCATTTGGAGGAAAGTTTAGCCTACTGGTACCACGCTGGCTAGACGGGTTGGTACAGGGTTTTGTTTCGAGTTTTCCTTCTCTCACACTAGCTGTTGATGTGTGTGTGTTTCCTTTTAGTCGCCTCTTACGACTCCCCTAGGATAGTATCGGGGGTGGTGATAATTGTATTCTAATGCCGTCACCACACGGCCATTCGTATTCATACGCGAGATAAACCATACAGATGTGATGTGTGTTTGAAGAAGTTTGCACAAAAAGGACATTTACGAACACACAGTAGGGTTCATGCGGGAGACAAACCATACAGCTGCCATGTGTGTTTAAAGAAGTTTGCACAAAAAGGACATTTACTACGACACAGTGGGGTTCATACGGGAGACAAACCATACAGTTGTGATGTGTGTTTGAAGAAGTTTTCAGAAAAAGGAAGTTTAGAAAGACACATTCGTATTCATACGCGAGACGAACTAACAGCTGTGATGTGTGTTTGAAGAAGTTTTCACAAAAGGGAAGTTTACAAAGACACATTAGAGTTCAATGAAATAATAAAATAAAAATAAACTAGAAGCTTGTAAAAGTTATGTACTTACCATTTGAACTAAAATATTATGTATTTAAAAAGATTAGTCCTGGACACAATGAATTGTAATATTTTTAAGTGATTATGAAATATGCATAAATATGCATATAGTATCTAACATTAATTGATAATTTGCACGCCTAAGTGGCAGAAATTTAGAGCTCAACTAAAAAATTGTAAGACCTGATTGTACAAATTTATTGGAAATAAATGAATTCTATTCTATTCTATTCTATGGGAGACAAACCATACAGCTGTCATCGTGTGTTTGAAGAAGTTTTCAGAAAGAGGACATTTACAAAGACACATTAGAGTTCATATGGGAGACAAACCATACAGCTCGGATGTATGTTTAAAGAAGTTTTTATCAAAATAAATCCCAGTTTCACTAATAAAAACTACAGTATTATTATAAAAACTAAAATATAAATGTAAAATAAGAAACTGTCAAATGGTCAACATGTCAAACTTTTTCTCCATATTATATTAAATTATTTTTCAGTAAATTAGGTTGTAAAAAGGGTATATACTATTTCCAAAAACTATAATACTTAAAAGAAAACGAGTACAATATTGTTCATGCAAAAGAAATTGCTGTATCTGCAGTCTTGTGATTACCAGTCAGGTACCAGCTGTCAACTGGCGTATTGTGTCGATGACTGCGATTTGGATAATATGTCTGACTACTGAGCCCTAGTGGAAATCAGGAGAACAACTGACACTAGAAGAAGCTGCTTTGCACCGAATTTCCTCTGCAATTCCCTACATAATATAGACCCAATCAAAGGACCTTTATCATAGTTTGTGTCCAATGCTAGCGATGGATTTTTCTATGGTTTTTCTGTTTTTCTCTTTACGCATTTATTAGAGTTTTTTATTTTGGTAGGTATTTTTTTTTTATGTTTTCCTGTATATTATAATATAATAGTTGTACCATGTTTAGATTATTATTTTATTTATTTTTATTTATTTTATTTTATACACTTTATGCACAATGTACAATGGCGGACTTAATGCCACAGGGCATTTTCTTCCAGTCAACCATAGGGTGATGCAAAGAAAAAATTAAAGAGACGGTGCTTAATCATAATATGGGAGATAAAAATATGTACAGACAACAAGAGAAATTATTTTTAAGAGTAGAAGGAAATATAACTAATAGTACTAATACCAATTATATATATTATAAACAATATTATAATATATGATATAATTATAACAAATACAGATTAAAATAAAATACCACATACTATACTATATAAATACACAGTTACACATATACATAATATTAATATATACATTCGAAAGTAATATATATCTATAATCTATACTATTCATAAAGATGATATTACAATGATTAGGATTCTGCCAACAGATTAGAGTACCACTGTCGGAGCTTCCGCTTAAACGTTTCTCTAGTTGTTGCCATTCTGATTTCAAGAGGGAGAGCATTCCAGAGAAGAATTGCTTGTATGTGGAAAGAAGAATTAACGAGACTAGAGGTATGAGGAGGGCACAAGAGAAGGGCATTGTTTGATGAACGAAGGGTTTTATCATGACTATCACAAAGGTATTGGAAATGAGATGTTAAGTAAGTGGGAGAATGAAGGAAAGAGAAAAGCGTACACAGGGCCCGTATTGAGCGACGTTGGCGTATAGGGAGCCAGTGCAGTTTGGTGCGAAAGGAGGCTACATGGTCATATTTCCGAAGATTGTAAATAAATCTGATGCATTATTATAAGACTTTTTAATCCATAAGTTATAATTATGTCCATAGATTACCAACTAACGATAAGCTGTCAGGATGCAGGGACCTCCACCGACAACACAGCGACCGTGTCTTTGGGAAATTTGTTGCAATGTGACCACTGTCCTCAAGCACGTTTTTTCAAAAGCCAGAGGGGCTTAAATATCCTTATAGGCAGATGCCATAAGCAGTTTTCCGCCACTGTTCCCCCAACAACCCATGGAGATGTTGTTTCAAACCCTACCTGTCAACAAGTTTTCTGGCAATAAATATCCAAAAAATGTTTCACCCCTGTGCTCAAGCGGATTCCTAGGGGTGCAAGAGTAGCCGTGGCTCAGAAGCTTACAGAGACTGTACGCCACACAGTACATGAGAACTCGAAGCAGGCTTGGGAAAAACTTCTCACCTTTCCCTATCGTATTCTGCATGTCCCTAGGGATCCCCTTAATAATGCCTCCCTCACTGCACGAGTAAAAAAGAACTGTTTTTTAGATTCAGACACGAACCCAGATTTTTCAATACACTCCTCGACCAAATATAATGTTATGAAAAATGTGGAAAATAAAATAAGTGAGGGAGACATTAAGGGTGCAGCGCGACTTCTGTTTTCCAATGACACGATTTCCCCCGACTGCCCAGAAATCTTTATCGCCTTACAAAATAAACAAACCTCACAGTTAACTCCTAATCATTTCACAGATATTGCCAATACAGCATCACCGGAGGCCGGAGACCGGAGGTCTCGACGGTCTCACCCCACAACATCTCAAGGATCTCACCAGCGGCTGTTGTGGGGAAGCCGGCGAGAAGCTCCTGCACGAGCTCACGAATCTATGCAACCTGATGCTACGCGGAGAGGTTGCATCAGATATCGTGGACATCTTGTACGGAGCTAACCTCTGCGCCTTGAAGAAGAGAGATGGTGGCATTCGTCCAATTGCTGTTGGCTGTACATACCGGCGCCTTACGGCCAAACTGGCCTGCAAGTCAGTCACTTCCCTTGTTTCATATTTCCAGCCCATACAACTCGGTTCCGCCTGCAGGGGGGGCTGTGAGGCCGCTGTTCACTCATTCAGGACAGCTGTTCAAAACCAAGACGATAATGTGTTTTTGAAGGTAGACGTCAAAAATGCATTCAATTCAGTTGACCGAGCAACCATGTTGGCTAAAATAAAATCCAAAGCACCTGCCATTTTGCCTTTCATGCTCCAGTGCTATAATGACCCCACTAAACTCATTTACAAAAATAATCTCATCCAATCTGAAGTTGGCTGCCAACAGGGCGACCCACTAGGTCCAGCAATTTTTAGCCTCGCAATACACCCGGTCATCGAGCAACTCAATTCAAAATTTAATATTTGGTATCTGGACGATGGGACACTTGGAAGCGATGCAACCACAGTTCTGTCCGACTTCAACACCCTGATACGTGAGTTCAAAAATATTGGTCTAGAGCTGAACCTGGGCAAGTGTGAACTATTTGTGCCAGATAGTTGTGGGAATAGAAACGATATTATATCCAGCTTCCAAAAAATTGCTCCCCAAATATCTGTCATAGACAAGGACTCACTCTTCCTCTTGGGCTCCCCTATTCTGAATGAGTCCCTTCCGGTATTTGTCAAAAATAAATTACAAAATTTTAGTGAATCTTTAGATCGCCTTCTCCAAATCAATTGTCACATGGCCTTCACTTTAATCCGTTACTGTCTTTTTGTACCTAAATTTACGAATGTCTTGCGGTGTTGCCAGTTATAGAAATTCCCTGAACTTCTTAAACAGTTGGATGACGCCGTAAGACATACACTATCCACTATTTTAAATATAAATTTTAATGACCGCTCATGGACCCAGGCAACTCTTCCAGTTAGGTTCGGTGGCCTGGGTGTTCGAAAACCATCAAACATATCACTTCCCGCCTTCTTGTCATCGATTTATCCAACCATAACCTCATATCCCAAATCCTCCAAAACACATCTTTGTCCATTATAGTTCCGTTCTTGGATGAGGCGAAGGACGCTTGGCTCGCGTCTAGTGCTTGTAGCGAATTGCCCGTCAATACCTCATCACAGAAGCTCTGGGACGAGCCACTCTGCAGACTGACACGGAATAATCTTCTGAATACGTCGTCCAGTTCTGCGGATCAGGCTCGCCTCTTAGCCGCTGTAAAATGGGAGTCGGGACTTTGGCTGCAGGTACTACCGTCACCAAATACCGGAACTTTATTGGACAAAACAACTTTCCGGTTAGCCACTTCCCTGCGTCTTGGCATCCCCCATGTCGTCCCCCACAGCTGCGTTTGTGGTGCCCATGTAGACAGCCTCGGACACCACGGCCTCTCCTGCCGACGAAGCGCCGGTCGCATCTCTCGCCATCACTCCTTGAACGACCTCATCCGACGGGCTCTTGCAACCGCTGGAGTACCGGCTGTGTTGGAGCCCGCGGGTTTGGCGCGTGATGATGGCAAGAGACCAGACGGAATGACCTTGGTCCCTTGGAGAGTGGGACGGGCTCTTGTATGGGACGCTACTTGCGTCGATACACTCGCTCCGTCCCACGTCCAGGGTACCTCGAGCGTTGCAGGTGCGGCCGCAAACCAGGCGGAGAACCTCAAGCGGCGCAAATATGAGAACCTTAGTGGGGATCTCATATTTGAACCGTTTGGGGTTGAAACTCTAGGTCCATGTGGTCCGGGTGCGCATAAATTATTTGGTCAAATTTCAAAAAATCTAGTAGAAGCCACCCGAGACCCCAGAGCAGGAACCTATCTGGCTCAAAAAGTAAGCATCGCTATCCAGCGGGGAAACTCTTTGAGCCTTCTGGGGAGTACCCAGAAGGCTCAAAGAGCCTGAGGGGGACGATCTTGGGGTTACTTTTTATTTGTAGTTTTAGAAGTTAATTTATAGTACTGATATAGTTTTTTTTTATTATTTTTGTTTGTTTTAGTTTTTAGTTTTAGAATCTAGGCTAATGTTATTTTAATTCCCTACTGTTCCTGTACTTTGTAATAAAATAATTAATAAGTTTTATTACTAGTTACTAGGTTAGTACAGTAATCTACTAGATTACTGTGTATTAATAAATTTCCAAATACAATTAAACTTAAACTCAATACAGCCGAAATAATACAAGAAAATTACCTTCAATTTTGGCATAAACATGATATATGAAAATCGAATATAAAATCTTTATAAAAACAGTAAAAGAGGTTTAAACACAAAACCCCAAGTAATATCTCCAAGACCACGGCTCTCTGGCCTAAATATGCCAACACTTTCGTTTACCACCGCGGCTAACCCGTCTGTATCACCTGCTGAGTACACAACGTATGGTCTGTGAAGACCACGGCCTCCGCCAGAATCACACGCCACCCACGCACCCACGCCCTACCTGGGTCGCCTCCACAGAAACCGATTTAGACCGGGCTACAGCTACGTAACGATGAATGGTACGGTCGAATACGGTCGTTAGAATTTTACCCGAATTTCTGTCATACTTTCAACTACCTCAATTATTCACTTACTCTTCAATATTAATTAATACATAGTATAAAAAAAAGTCACTTTCGCTGTATATCTGTCCGTATGTATGCTTAGATACTTAAAACTACGCAACGGATTTTGATGCGGTTTTTTTAAATAAATAAATAAATAAAATAAAAAAAGCCATTTATTTCATGCATTCAAAGAATAAGCAATACACAGACAAATTTATACATTTTTCAATATTCATTTATGTATTAATATTATCTACTACACAATAATAATATTATGTTGTAATAATTAATAATACATTTCACATATTATTTTGTAGTATTTTATTATTTAGAAAATATTTATATTGTATCTATAGTATACCTACATTAATATTTTAACAAATTTTGATGTATATTATGTTCTTAATTTGAATTTTATTAATTTTCTATCTTGAGCTTCATTCACTAGGATTTAAGTTTCATATTATGTTACATTTATACAAAACAGATCATCATGGCGGTTGCGTCCGACACGCTTGGACGCGCTTTAGTTACAGTATCTGTGACGCAAGTTTTAGTTGAAATCTTAGTGCGTTTATTGTTTAAATATTATTTTTTGGTTAATTATGACTTTTTTGGTGATCTTTAATAATACTTTTTAGATTAATAGTGTATAATAGTGAATATTTTCGTTTTTTTCACGTATATATTTTTTTCGATCTACCCACAAGTTTTGTGATTATGAGTGAATCTGAAGAAGAAGCTGTGTTGGAACCCGTGTTTAATGACGAGATGTCTTCCCAAACTATAAATAGAATCGTGCTTGGATCTCCCGGTGAACTCGAAGGTCAGGTAGATCTAGAATGGGATGATGCAGGTATGTCCGTAGATCATATCAATATCGATGACGACTGTCGAATAATCCAGCCACGCAATAAAAGGCAGTTAGAAGGGGATTCCCAAGATCCTTTACCTGATGATGGTTTTACGCTCGTCAATAGAAACAAACGACGAAACCTCCAAAACACCCCCCCATCTGTATCTCCTTATCCACCGGGAGATTTTAGTAACAATTTTGAAGTTTCTGTAACCTCCAAAACTATTATCCTACCGAAGCAGTTGGCATTTGCAAAGCTTTTGGCTAAATACAATGTTCAGGGAATAGAAACTATCAAGTATATGAATCCTTTTAAACTTTTGATAAAGTTTAAATGTAATCAAGACGCAAGCAATTTCTTGGATAGTAAAATTATAAATGATCATGAGTGGACTTGTAGAAATACTAATGAAATGCATTATTGTTATGGTGTAGTCAGAGATATTGATATTGATATTGAAGATAAGGAATTGAAAGAAATTTTTGAATGTGAAACTAAAATATTATCGGTTAAACGGCTGTTGCGAAAAGATTTAAATGGTAAATGGATAAAATCTGAAACAGTTCGCATAGGATTTGAAGGGTCAAATCTTCCAGGATTTATAAAGGCTTATGGTTGTCGTATGGCTATAGATTCATACATGTATCCTGTAACGCAATGCTCTAAATGCTGGCGATACGGTCATGTCAGTCACGTTTGTCCGTCCAAGTCTCCCATTTGTCCTAAATGTGGTGAAAAACACGAAAATTGTGAAACGAAAAATTATAAGTGCGTTAACTGCAAAGGCGACCATCTATCATTAATGAAATCGGTATGTCCAGCTTTTAAAAGGGAGAGAGATATCCGTATATATATGGGAAATAATAATTGCTCTTATAAATTGGCGTTAAATAAGATGAAAGAAGAGACACAAAAAATGAGCTCATCTAGAATAGATGAACCAACTGCTATCCCTAGCACTTCTTATGTTAGATCCGGTGCTGCTTCGTCTCCTACTTACAGAGATATATGTGTTGGTGGTTCTGGCAATAATAATGATGTTTCAGACAGTGAAGATGATAATATGGAACTAGACGAATGTGTTTCACCTACTACAAAGCAACTGTCAACATCTCATACTGAAGTTAATAAGAAGTCAAAGAATAAAGCGTAATAACAAAGAAAAGAAGTGTAATAACCAAACATAATGAAGAGGAAGTATTTCTCAATTTGGATACATCTAGAACGGAGATCCCTGTTGTGAAAAGCTGTAACAACAGCCATAGTAAAGAACGGAAAAAGTTGTTTCAAAGGGTTTTGGATAAAATAAAAGAAGCATTTGTCTCAGAAGGAAGTTTCGAAGATAAGTTCAAAATGTTAATGGAGTTTTTCTGGTCTGAAGTAGTAGTTTTATTACAAGAATATTTGAATTTCGAGACGTTGCTTAAGTTCATGGGAAGAAACAATAATGGCCAGTAATAATAATAATTTGCACAGTCATATCAATATTTTTCAATGGAATGCTAATAGTTTAAAACATAAAGCTAGCAATTTTGAACTTTTAATTTTACAAGATAAAATACATATGGCTTTTGTGAGTGAAACATGGCTTTCTCCCCACATTTCATTGAAGTTTTCGGGCTATAACATAGTAAGAGCAGACAGAGAAGATTCATATGGTGGCTTGTGCGCTATCATTCATAGATCTATTAAATATTCAGAACGAATTATTAATATTTCAAACTCTGATATTCAGATAATTAATATAGAAATATTTAATGTGCCTACACTAAAGCATGTGATTGCTATATATTGCCCTCCCTCCATTTGCACAAGTCAACAGGATTGGGATTTAATCTTTAATACTTTTAAATCTGGATGTCTTATTATCGGAGATTTTAATGCGCATCACACTCTATGGTCGTGTAAATCTGATAGAAGAGGTGAGACTGTTTATAAGGCTATGTTTGATAATGATTTCATATGTTCACCTACTAGAGTCAAGTGGGTTAATGGAAATCTTCAGAAATCCTCTCCTGATATATCTTTTGCATCCACTGACATTGCAATTGACATGGGCTGGAATGTTACCAATGAATCTCTAGGTAGTGACCATTTGGTGTTAAAATTAAATTGTGGCTTTATACGATCAAATAGATACATCAAAAAGAGAAATTATAAACAAGCTAATTGGACGGAATACACTAAAGAAGCAGCAACAATGTTTGATGTTGCCGAAGTGAGTGATGTTCAAGTAGTATATGATATATTTACTAATAAAATTAAATATTTGGCTGATAAGCACATCCCTTGGATTAAAATCAGTGAGGACCCAACATCAAATTTTAAATAAAACATTTTTGGAACAAAGAGCTTTCGAAGGCAGTTGCTGAAAGGCGTCTTGCATTGGTCCAGTTAAGACGCAATCCTACACCTTGTAATTTGTTATGTTGGAAAAACAAAGTATCTCAAGCCAAAATACTTATAAGAAAAGAAAAATCTAAGTCGTGGAGAGAGTTTTGTTCCAGTATTGACCAAGAAACTTCAGCATCTGCTATGTGGAGAAAGTTGCGCTGGCTTAAGGGCAACATTGGACGCCGAGATGGTGTTGATCCAGATAATGCAATGAAGCTACTGCATACGCTGACCCCCGATTATGTCGCTGAACAAGAGCCAAATTTGGTTGACGGACAACTCTCTATATTAGAAACACCAATCACTCTTGCGGAATTTCGTAATTGTTTAAAGAAGAAAGATACCTCTCCAGGAATGGATAATATTTCATATACTATGATTTATTATCTTCCACTTAATGCTAAATTAATGCTCTTAAAAATATTTAATCTTGTAATGACGTCAAGTAGCGTGCCTGATCAGTGGAGAGACATACAAATAGTCCCTATTCTTAAGCCGGGAAGGGACCCCACTCTCGCTTCTTCATTACGCCCTATTTCATTGATGTCTTGTCCGTGTAAGATATTTCATTTGATTTTATTAAAAAGATTGGAGTGGTTTGTTGAAAGCAAGGGCCTCCTTCCCGACTCATCAACAGGCTTTAGACGCGGTCACTCTTGTATTGATAATTTAGCCCTGCTTACGTCTAATATTCAATTAGGTTTTGCCAGAAGGGAGCCCACTATTGCCTGTTTTCTCGATATTGATAATGCCTATAACAATGTCAATATTACTGCATTAGTTAATATTCTACATGAGATAGGAGTTGGTATTAAGATTTGTAAATATTTGTTCAATTTTCTTTCTAAACGATGTTGTAGAATTAACTCAAATAATCATAATACATCTTTAATAATTAGAAATACATATCGAGGATTAGCACAAGGTGATCCTCTCTCTCCGCTTTTATACAATATTGTAACTATGGGCATTACCAGGATCATAAATAATGTCTGTAGTTCCCAGTATGCCGATGATTTCGTTTTGTATAAAACTGTTGTGAATAGAAATGATGTAGAAGCGGCAAACTGCCTTAAATCAGCTATCAAAGCGATGATTAATTATCTGGATACTATTGGCTTACAATTATCTGTACCTAAATCTAATATTTGTGTTTTTAACAGATCAAGAAGAATTTTAAATGTTAATGTTGAAGTCAATGGCTTGTCACTTAACATGGTTAACAAAGTTAAATACCTAGGTTTATGGCTGGACTCGTCCTTGAGATGGAGTCTTCATATAAATGAATTGTGTGCTAAAAACTATAAATGTTTGAATATTTTAAAAGTTCTATCAGGCAGGTCGTGGGGAGTTCATCCCAAGTATATTCGCCGTCTTTATGTGTCCCTGGTAAGAAGTCGTCTAGACTATGCCAGTTTCATATATGGCAGTTGTGCAAAAACGCATCTTAAAAAGCTTGATGTTTTACAAAACAGAGCATTGAGAATATGTGGCTCATTTATACGAAGCACTCCGGTATTTGTTATGCAGAGTGAACTATCCATTCCCCCTTTGTATATACGCCGCTACTTGTTGGCTTGTAGATATCTACTTAAAATTAAGTCTGTCATAGGCAGTCATGTGTTAGATTCTTTAAATAAGCTAACTTTGGTTCGTAATTATTTTAGTGACACAAATAATCCTATGCTAGCACAAATCTGTTCGGAATGGAAAGATGTTAATGTTTATCAAAGTGGCAAGTTAGAGACTTATTCATTATGTACATGGGTATCTTCTATTGATGTAAAGGAACTCATTGCAGATAAAGCTGGCGATATGCCCCCGAAACGGAGGTTATCTGATTTTGAACTTAAAAATTATTTTTTGCAATTTATTTCTGATTATTATTCTGATTGTTATAAAATATACACAGATGGTTCTAAATGCACTCAAGGTGTTGGAGCCGCCTTTTTTGATTCACAATTAAATGTTTCACAAAAGTTTAAATTGAACAAAGAAAATAACATAATGACGGCTGAACTTGTGGCTATAAAAGAATCACTATTGTACGTTAATAATTTAAATAACATTAACAGTATAGTGATATTATCGGATTCGAGAAGTGCTCTCCAACACTTAAGTCAGTGTGTTACTAAGCAACGTGGGCTTCCAATCGCCTTCGAAGCATTAGATTTATTACGCCGGGTTGCTAGCAATGTTTCTGTGAAACTACAATGGGTTCCATCTCATATAGGTTTGTTTGGAAACGAAACTGCCGATGTGCTTGCCAAAGAAGCAGTAATAGATGGTCTCATGCTTTACTCTAAACCTTTTGCCAGTGAGCTTCGTCCTCAAATTAAGAAAAAGTCTCTCCAGAAATGGGAATATCATTTTGGCGAGGAACTTAGAAGAGGTGTGGGAGTGTGGTATAGTACCATCCAAAATAAACCTGTATGGGAGCCTTGGTTTATTTCTTGTAACATGTCCAGAAAGTCATTGGTGTCAGCCTTTAGGTTGCGATCTGGGCACATTCCAGCAAATAAGTTTTATTATTTGGTAGGAATTAAGCCTTCACCTAATTGTGAAGAGTGTCAAAAGCCAGAGGACCTTCTACATGTATTGATGGAGTGTGCTCGAACTGCAGAGTTGAGATCAAAGTTTTTAGGAGACTTGGGTTGCTTATATAATGGGCAGATCAATTGTATCCTTTCGGAACCGTTGTCCCCAGAGGCAAGCAAAATATACAGTTTTATGGATCTGTCCCTTGTGTAGGGAACATTGACTGAACCTATGAGGCTGACATCAACACCCTAGTGTTGAAAGCCTCTGTAAAAAATAGATTATAAATAAAAAATACAAAACAGATAATTAATAATATGCATGAACCCTCTTTTTTGAGGTATAGGCCTCCTCTAGTGCTTTTTTTGTAGTTTTAACACTTTAAGTGCATTATTCACCATAAAAATATGTATTTAATTTGACTTACTCGTAATTATTAAAATCTGATAACATTACATTTTTGTACATAATATATTTAATTACTTATATAAACTTATAACAACTTTATAACATTTTCTGCACTGGAGGGTTGTGGTCTACTGCTCCCACGGTGACCAGCCGTATTGGGAGAGGATGAGGTTGGGGGGACATTCTTTTGTCTTTTTTCTTCTTAGTTCTTCTTAGTCCCGACTGGTGGAGGCAACTCCCGCGGTGACCAGTCGTATTGGGAGATGAGGGGTGGGTAGAGGGTCCGTCGTTTGTTGCTATACCTACATCGTGATTTTCTGTTTTCTTAGCATGGTTGGTAGAGGTGTCATTTGGAGTGAAGACAAGTTTTGGTTTCTGTAAAATATAATCTTTTATATTTACAGGCTTATTTTTCTTGGGTGGTTGTTTTCTAATATGATGAGCTTGCTGCCCACCAGTATTTATTTCAGGGGATTCGGACAAATTTCTTTTGTTATTCTGACTACGAGGGGACTTCAGCCTATCTTTGTCCAGTACAATGAGTTTGTCATACTTAATGAAGGCCATTTTACCTTGTTCTTTTTCTTTTTCAAGCTGAGTTTGCAACTCTTTGCGTTGGTTAAGGACTTCGATTGGGTAGTCTTGTTTTATGTAGTATGAGGTGTTGTGTAAAAAGTGTTTGTTCTTTTCAATTTTATATTTATAGCCCATTGTATTGAACGAAATCACAACTGGCCTCACCTTTTGGCCTTTCTTTCCTAGTCTCCAAACGGCCACAATGTTGTTTTTATCGCAAGGAAGGTTGAAGTAAGTTTTTATTATATTTATAATTATTTCCTCTAATTCATAATAGGATTTTTCTTGCTCTTCTACCCCAAACATCACTAGGTTTTTGCGCCTTATGTATCTTTCTAAGTTATTTATTTTATTGCTTTGTTCCTCTATTTTTTTTCTCCAGAAGTTCGTTTTTTAATTCCAGGCTGCCAAACTTTTCATTAATATTGTTATTAATTGTCCTTGTTATATCTTCCTTCATTTCCAATATGTCTGATTTTTGTTGTCTTATTACTTGTTGTAGATTTACTAATAGCTGTTTTATTTCTTCCATTTTAGTTTAATTCTGATAAAATATGTCTAGTAGCAGCGTAAATCCTCAAAAGCGCCCTCTCGTATCAAGTGGCAGAAATTAGTAAACTAGTGTCTAACGAGGCTTGCAATATTCGACGATAGATGGCGTTGTGCAGCGTAAGATTTATTGATTGTAATGACGTGCAATTTTGTCCGTTTTAGGTTAGTTTTATAGTTTTATGTTTACAACACTTCTGAGTTCAATTTTTTAGATTATAGTCAAGAATCCACTCCAATATTACTAAAACTGTTTCCGTATCGACACTTAACTTGTTATTAGTCACTGTTTTGTTGCTTGATTGCACTGTTAACGGTTAGACTTTTTCAATTTGTTTATACACATAGTTTTAGGTTTTTAGTCTAGGTTTATAATGGTCACAGCGTTTTTACACTTCACTTTTATATTTTATTAACTTTGTTACGTGAAAAAAGCATTAATAGTATTTTTATTTTGCAAAATAATACGGAGCCGATGTTGACACTTTGGACGGTGGCGCCCTCCTCTGATTCTTAAGGAAGGTTTGTATGTATAATACATGCATAATATAGTATATGACCCTACGAGATAGACCAAAATAATGCACTACAGTATTGTTCACCTTAAAAAGTTCAACAAAAAAGTCCGCGATGGTATATGTCTATCTCTTAGGGATAACCCACCATAACCATTTTTATCCTTTACTAAAAAATGGTTATTTACGAAGTGATTTTAAACAATAAAGCATTAATCCTTATCCAATTAATTACCTGAACTAAATTGTGCATTTATTATAGATCAATATGCTTTTTACAGAATGTAATTTAAGCGAATATTACCGAAGATATTACAAATTTAAAATGCAGGGTCGTAGTTGTTTGCGCCGCAGCGGTACCGACCCGCGGCCGGCCGGGGGTCGGGCGGCGCGTGCCTAACTTTTAACGTTGCAGGATTAGACTTGAGCGTTGAGTGTTTTTCACATGGCCAATTATATGTCGCGCTGTCAAGAGTAACGTCTAAGCAAAACATGTTTGTATCGGCTAATGACAAAAAAGCTGTGAACGTTGTGTATAAGGACATTCTGTAGTAGGTATATTTTGCATTACACCCGTGCGAAGCCGGGGCGGGTCGCTAGTAATTATTAATCGTTAATATCATCGCAATAGTTTATCAAGGACGCTACATCCTTTAATTATATTATGTATAATTCATTGCATACAAAAACTTTAAAGCGAAGTAGAAGTAGAGTAGTAGTAAAGAGATAATAGTTATATGCATTATTATATTTTTATAACATTCGCACCTCTTTATTTAGGTATCGGACGAGGCTACGAAATGGACGTCTCAGATAACTGCGAAGAACTAGACCAAATAAGTGAGGCACCATCAGAATGTTACAAGGAACCGTTCGGCTGTGATGTGTCTTTGAATATATTTTCACGAAAAGGACAGTTACTAAGACACAGTAGGGTTCATACGGGAGACAAACCATACAGCTGTGATGTGTGTTTGAAGAAGTTTTCAGAAAAGGGAAATTTACAAAAACACATTGGTATTCATATGGGAGACAAACCATACAGCTGTGTTGTGTGTTTGAAGAAGTTTTCAGCAAAGGGAAATTTACAAAGACACATTCGTATTCATACGGGAGACAAACCATACAGCTGTGATGTGTGTTTGGAGAAGTTTTCAGAACAGACAAATTTTCGAAATCACAGTAGGGTTCATAAGGGATACAAACCATACAGCTGTGATGTGTGTTTGAAGAAGTTTTCACAAAAAGGAGTTTTACAAAGACACATTCGTATTCATACGGGAGATAAACCATACACCTGTGATGTGTGTTTGAAGAAGTTTTCACAAAGAGGAAGTTTAAAAAGTCACATTCGTATTCATACGGGAGATAAACCATACAGATGTGATGTGTGTTTGAAGAAGTTTTCACGAAAATATATTTTACAATTACACATAAGAGTTCATATGGGCAACAACTTTACAGCTAGGAAGTATGTTTAAACAAGTTTTCTCAAAATAAAACCCAGTTTCACCAAGCAATGTTAAATAAATAACGCCTTGTTAAATCACTTGACAGACTCATGAGCCATTGACCGCGTACTAATGCCTTGTCAATTAACTAATTCCTGCTGTAGAGGTCGGTTAAATGTATAACAGACGAATTAGACGTGGGTTATAACGGGTCATACTCGATACCTGTTATAACTGTTACTGTTTTATTTAAATACGTGTTATGACTACCTGTTAAAAAAATGAAACATCTCAAACCCTGTGTTCCAGGAGCTGATAGTAAACGAAAATAACGTTTTTTTCGTTCAGATTCGCGTTTCTTTAACACTTTAAAGAATCATTATGATCGTTTTGAACTGTTCTTACTCGTGTTCCACAAGCAGGTGTCAGCTGTCAAAAACTGTTCAAAACGCTCAGAATGATCCCATCTTGTTTTTGACGTTTACTTAGATTTCACTGATCTCAATGTTATTTTTAAGTTATGGATCGAGCAAATTTATTATAGATTCTTATAAAATGTAGTTATTATTGTTAATTTAAAATATAAATAGAATTTATGAGATATAAAGGAAATGTTAAATTTTGACATCTGTCAGTCGTTCCACTAGCAGTAAAGTTTGTTAAAACGTTCAGATTGAAAATTTCATTATTGTGGTAAAGAAACGACTGTGTGCGTTATGAATGATCTGAGCGTTCAGTGTAAAAAGAGCGCTTAAAGGAACACGCCCAAATTATCAAATTCTAGAACCGGAAATAATATTAAAACTGACAAATGTCAAAGTGACTTAAAAACTACTTTGTTAAGAATGACATAATTATTTGTGTTTATTAAATTATTCACAAAATAGGTAATAAATTCATAGTTAGTTACAATTTAAATTTGTTACAAATTGACATATTAAAAATCAAATCTGACACGCGCAACGTACTGTGCAGGGCTACGACCATAGATTAAGAATACATAGATTTGCTACAATACGTCAATAAAGTGTGTGAACGAGATCACAACATACAAAAACTTTAAGGAAGGAAAAGGAAGGCGACAATATTGCCTGTCTTTGTCAGAATTCCTGTTTTTGTTTGTTGGGCACAACTGCTATGTGCCCAACAAATCAGTTGACAGTTCGGTCACAGCTCGTATCTTCCAGGATTTTTAGTGAATACTATTGATCTAAGTGGTGAAAATAAAAAGAAATTTAAGTGATACATAATACAAACCCTGCTTTACATGGATATATGTTAAATAATTGGCTGTAAAAGCCGTACTGAGCAAAAAACACGAAATATTTCCTTTCATGCGTAAGTACAATTTTTAGTAACAAATACACCTTGCTTTGATAAAATATCGACAGGTTGTGTTCCGTAGCACACTAATAAGCTATTAATAGGTTATTGTGAATAGAAATAATGAAGTAAAATGTTATTTAAAATTACAATAATAAATGTATTATCCAACCAATGTATGTGACAAGGTTAAATTGTCATCCTCGAAACAAATGTCAGGCAGTCCGCCATTTTAAACTACTTTTTGACTTAGTAATGTTAAAGATTTAATGGGGATACCAGCTAAGGTACTCATAATTTACCCTAAAAGTGGGGTCTTTTTTAACCGATTTTCAAAAAAAGAGGAGGTTTCTCAATTCAACCGTATATATATTTTATTATTAATTTTATTATTCAATCTTAAGCTGTGCAATAGTGAAACTGTTGTTACAGATTTCCAAAGGACTCTTCAACCCGCCAATTATGGATTCGTGCCACAGGCCGACAAAACTAGCAACCAACCAAATATACTCGAGTATGCTCTAGACATTTTGAACAAAGTTGTTTTAGAAAAACAGCAAATATGACATATTTAAACCCGTTATCTATTCCTACGCGTCATGTCATCGAGCAGGTTAGATAGTTTTATGGTATTTATTTACGTACTATAAAAGTGATTATTATAATGTTATAAACATATTATATTCAGAGTCTTGTGTAGAGCCTACTGAAATTTACTTACATAAGTTCACTAAAAGTACTATTTTTTTACTGTAAAATAACGATGGAAATGGAAATCTTGACTACATTTAACGAACGCCTCTACTACTCCTATTTTATATATTATTGCTTTGTTTTAGGAAAGCCGAAGAAATATTTATTGGAAGACGTATAGTGAATATAAGTCGTAAAAGTCACTCCAAAAATTTCCATTCATGAACTCTTGAACTGCAGTGAATAGTCGAATGAGATTATATCTATAAATTGTAGTTGGTATAAGAAATAAATTAAAAATTTAAATGTCCCCGGAAATGCTGGTAAGGGATCCACACTATATACAGGCATGAAAAGGAAAATACCAAATGCTTAAACGAGGAGGAAAAATTCGTGCATCTACTTCCAATAGCAAACGGTATGAATATAGTTACGGAAATAATCATTTTGAATAACGACCCATAAATGTTGTAATATACCAATAATTAAAAAAAATGCAAATAATAAAATCATTTAAATAATGACTATATGCACAGATTACCTTTAAACACGTTATTTTTTATTTTTATTAATATATATACTTTATTAGTGATTTTACATTAATTTAAATATTTTTATATTTGTTAAAATACACGACCGGTTTCGATGAAGTCATCGTCGGTGTAGGTATATATTATAATAAAGTGAAAAAAAGTGCAAGTACATAGTTTGTGTTTTATTACTACATAAAATGAATGTCCGCCAAGAAATTATAGTACATTCGATAACATAAATAGAGTACCGACATACATAAATTATTATGACGTCCGCGTCTGTGATGAAAATAATTATGATTTATGATGTAAAGATGTTTTTTTAAACCTTGGGTTTTGTTGTATGATATGTTTTGGGCATATAAAGTAGCAGCCAATGCTACTTTTTATGCGCAAATGGGAACCGTTGGTACATTTACACGTCATAAACGTAACATATTATTTCCTGCTTTATCCGTTCCAAATTTCATAATTTAATGGAAACAAATATATAGATGAACAAACTTTCTCTCTTTAATAAATTTGTATTTTACTGTTCTGTACTAATCTTTGTTAGTCCCGAGTAGTAAGATTCTTGAATAAATTGGGTATATTTAAATGGGGTTGGCAACACAGATATTGTATACACTTTTCGTTTGTCCTTGTCGGCTGTGGCAATGTGTCAAATCTATAGGATTCTTTATCTAAGGCTACGACACTTCCTTATAATGACAAATTTACGTTTTTATCTGCGCTTTTTTTACTCAAAATGCATAGATAAAGAATATACATAGATTTGCTACAATACGTCAATAAAGTGTGTGAACGAGATCACAACATACAAAAACTATAAGGAAGGAAAAGTAAGGCGACAATATTGCCTGTCTTTGTCAGAGTTCCTGTTTTTGTTTGTTGGGCACAACTGCTATGTGCCCAACAAATCAGTTGACAGTTCGGTCAAAGCTCGTATCTTCCAGGATTTTTAGTGAATAATAGTGATCTAAGTGGTGAAAATAAAAAGAAAAGTGATACATAATACTAACCCTGCTTTACATGGATATATGTTAAATAATCGGCTGTAAAAGCCGTACTGAGCAAAAAACACGAAATATTTCCTATCATGCGTAAGTACCATTTTTAGTAACAAATACCCCTTGCTTTGATAAAATATCGACAGATTGTGTTCCGTAGCACACTAATAAGCTATTAATACGTTATTGTGAATAGAAATAATGAATTAAGATGTAATTTAAAATTACAATAATAAATGTATTATCCAGCCAATCTAAGTGACAAGGTTAAATTGTCATCCTCGAAACAAATGTCAGGCAGTCCGCCATTTTAAACTACTTTTTGACTTGGTAATGTTAAAGATTTAATGGGGATACCAGCTAAGGTACTCATAATTTACCCTAAAAGTGGGGTCTTTTTTAACCGATTTTCAAAAAAAGAGGAGGTTTCTCAATTCGACCGTATATATATTTTATTTTTAATTTTATTATTCAATCTTAAGCTGTGCAATAGTGAAACTGTTGTTACAGATTTTCAAAGGACTCTTCAACCCGCCAATTATGGATTCGTGCCACAGGCTGACAAAACTAGCAACCAACCAAATACAGGGTGTAAAAAGAGCAGTCACTATTCTGGCGTGGTGTTATAACCAGGCATGAGGTATATCCACTGGTACTAGTCATTTGCTTTTAATCCATTGTTTTAAAATTTTAATTTTTTGCAATACGCAATGTAAAACGTACACAACCTCACGGGCAGTAGCGGGTAACCACGCCCCGCGCCGGTTTTCGCGCGTACAGGTTTTGCGAATTGCAAATAGAGAAAAACAGCTGATAGTGTTCAAATAAACATAAACATAATAGAATAAATCTAAAAATTGCATGCTCCTTACACCGATTTCGATGTAGGTGGCCGATTTCGTTAAAACCAGGCCAGCTACGCAGAAGTGCCCAAGTGTGAGCGCAATACACAAGGACGCTCTCTTCCTTTTACTCTCCCCATAACCCGGGACGATTAACCGACACGACTGGAAAAATAACAGGCGCAGGGCCGATTTTTTACATGCCATTGCTACGCAGTACGCATGGTTTATCTTTCTAATCAGACAATCAGTAAACTAAGAAAATACTTTCTTTTGTTCTAACGTGGGAATAGAACCCACGACCTCCGGGTCGAGAGCTATGCTCTGAACCACTATACGATTGAGGCGATAATACTTTAATATTAATAATACCGCGATACTCAAGAACACTCTTTATCCTTTTACTTCCATAACCCAGTGGGAGGTTTACCTAACTCGATTGACCACCATGAGAACACGCCGCAGGTTCATATTTCATGTCGACAATAAGGAGATGTTCCAACGCGGGAATCGAACCCACGTCCTCCGCCAAGCCAAGCTTTATACCACCTGTTAGCGGAGGCGACTATAACGTCTTAAGAACACGTTTATAATAATAATAATATCTATGGACGCTTGTTTATGCGACATTCGCAATGCTCATTGTTATTTAATAAATTAAATTTAAAACTTAAAATTAATTGAGATTGTGACACAGTAGGTAGCTTCTTAGTTTAGTTTACAAACGAAAAATATGGTCCGACAATTAAATTGACCAGCAAGTCGACAATTTCCAAATTCACCGATCAAACATCATTCAGTTACAGAATAAAGACGTATTAAAAACCTGAATAACCAACCTTGTTGTGTTTTAAATCCTCAATGCCGCTGCAATATACCTAAAATCTTCTTACGCGGTACTTAAATGTATGGCGTAGGTATTTAAAAATGAAAGTCACACACAAACACTCAACATTAGTAATCACAACATTAGTAATCACAAAAGAAACACCTAAAAGAAACGAAACCGTAATAATAAACACAAAAATTAAAACATTTAAAACGATGATTATAAAATTATCGTGGAAAAATAATAATCTAACCACACGGCTTTACTGCCACGTGCCAACTGTCTACGAAAAAAATAATTTACGCAAAACATGTACCTACCCAATGCACTAAAACGCAAAATGCTAAGCATGCACCCAATGCACTTAAAGTATCGATAGATTTGGATATCGATAATTATTAGGTACCTACCTACCTATTTTATTTTTCATACGTGAATAATTTTAATGTTAAGTAACATAATTAAATGTTTAAAATTTAATACTTCATTAAGTTACCGTATACTCGCATTAGGTAATAATGAGATCATCTTTAAATCTTAATATTACAAACATTATTAATCTATTTTCAATTAGTGGTCTGAAAGATATTCATAGAAACTTAGCTGAATGAATGTAAAACAGTAAGTTACATAGTAATTATTTAAAAATATCGCCTACGTCGAAGTTAATTTTCATAGGTCACATCACTAATAGGTAGTAGGTTCTTTCGCCCGCCGCCCCCCGCGCCCCGCAATCCCTTGCAACGGTCGGCGCGGGAGGCCTTTGGTGTGCATATTTCCCGCGCGGGAATATGCACTTTATTACAAAGTAGCAGAAAGTAGAAAATAGTATTTTCTAAAGAGTTGTTTGTCGGTATGTTTTAAACGTCGACACAAAGTATTTTCGAATTCAGTTGTAGTTTATATCTCGAGGTAAAATATTGGTTGATTTATTTTTTAGTTAGGTATTTTTTTACATCATAGGTAGATTGTGTTTGAAAGCGTAATGTTGTGTTGTGTGATGTGTCCATCTAATGATAATTATTGTGTTATGCTGCTTGGATTGCTAGGAACTATTGTTATCGAAATACGAATTTTAAAAGTTTAAGTGAGACGTGAGTCGTGACATTGTAGATGCGACTAGCTACATCATTCACGTAAGTAAACAGACGTCGTTTTACATACCTACTTAATTAATCTGAATTTGGACTGAGTAGGCTACGTTTTAAATAGGTATCTTTCAGGAATCTTCGCTTTTATACATCGTCTGTATTACAGTTAATAATTACAGACTCTGTAATTTCCATAAAAAAGCGATGATTGCCGATTGCCATTAAGAGTTAGTTAGTATGTAGGTACACAGGTTTTGTTACAGAGAAAGTTTTAGTTTGTCATGATAACAAATTCGAGCGAATACCTATACGATGCAGGCAATCTAGGAGTTCCAAGTTCAAAACGATTCATCCGTCCGCTGGTGACTACACTATGTGTAAGGTCCAGTTGTACCAGATTTTAACCCAGAGTTAGTTTATAACTTACGAGTTGAATACCTAACACTTAATACAAACACATTTGGTACAAGGCTTATAGTATTCGCGTGTAGACTGTAGGTACAATATGTATTACAATTACGGTAGGGAGTCGGTAGGTACTCTGAGTGAGCGCCGCGCGCTCAGTCAGCTGAGGAGGTCAATAGACCGCGCATCGCTTTTCATTACGTTTTAAGGCAAAAATTATTAAAAAATAGGAATTTAATGCAAAATGTTGTTCCAAACAGTTTAGACTTGCGACTAAAAATAATAAATTAAAGAAAAAAAAAATTTTTTTGAAAAAAAAAAGTTTAAAAAAAAGTGCATTTCTAGAATCAGTCAAGGTCCTATAATCTTATCCCAAAGTTATCGTGACCGGTCTTTTTACACCCTGTATACTCGAGTATGCTCTAGACATTTTGAACAAAGTTGTTTTAGAAAAACAGCAAATATGACAGGTTTAAACCCGTTTTCTATTCCTACGCGTCATGTCATTGAGCAGGTTAGTTACTATTATGGTATTTATTTACGTACTATAAAAGTGATTATTTTAATGTTATAAACATAATATTATATTCAGAGTCTTTTTTATATACTTTTTTACGTATATACCTACTTTATTAGTTATTTTACATTAATTTAAATATTTTTATATTTGTTAAAATACACGACCGGTTTCGACGAAGTAATCGTCGGCGTAGGTATATATTAAAATAAAGTGAAAAAAAGTGCAAGTACATAGTTTGTGTTTTATTAGTACATAAAAAGAATGTCCGCCAAGAAATTATAGTACATTCGATAACATAAATAGAGTACCGACATACATAAATTATTATTACGTCCGCGTCTGTGATGAAAATAATAATAATAATAATCATTTATTTCAGATAAGATCCATAAGTGTTAGCAATTTATGATGTAAAGACGTTTTTTTAAAACCTTGGGTTTTGTTGTGTCATGTATGGTATGTTTTGGGCATACAAAGTAGCAGCCAATACTTTGTATGCGCAAATGGGAACCGTTGGTACATTTACACGTCATAAACGTAACATATTGTTTCCTGCTTTATCCGTTCCAAATTTCATAATTTAATGGAAACAAATATATAAATGAACAAACTTTCTCTCATTAATAAATTTGTATTTTACTGTTCTGTACTAGTCTTTGTTAGTCCCGACTAGTCCCGAGTAGTAAGATTACTGAATAAATTGGGTAAATTTAAATGGGGTTGGCAACACAGATATTGTATATACTTTTCGTTTGTCCCTTTCGGCTGTGGCACTGTGTCAAATCTAGAGGATTCTTTATCTAAGTCAAAATGCGACATCTGTAATCAACATCCAAAACAAATAGTTACTATAAAGTGTCACATAGGTAGCACAGTCAATAATTTTATAAAATAATTTATTTCTGAAATTTATTTATTTTAAATATTTATTTCAGTATCTAATTATTTTACTAAACTCGTTTTATAATTAATAAATTAAAAATTTTAAATACCTTACAACTTTAAGTAATAATTACTATAGCAACACAGTGAATTGATTTCCTATCGATTGTCAAATTCCAAGATATTTATCTTTGGTCAAATTGCCTAACAAATATGGCGACTGCTCCTTGCGTTTGCGCTTGTTTGTAGTTTTGTTCCTTATTATTTGTGCTGTTCTTTGTGTGAAGTGTGTATTTCCAGAAGATATTGTGTAAGTTGAGCTTTTAGTTCCTCCACTATTTCAGTGCAATCGTTTTTTTGCGACCAGGATGCTACGTTTGTGCTATTTGTTTGCGTTATAGACGCTTGTGATTTGTGTAGTACATAATACAATCTATGTTCATTAATGTAAGTGTATAAGTAAACCTGTGAATAAATAAATAAACTGTAAAATAAAAATGGTTTTATTTATGTAGGTACCTATCCATTTATTGTGAAATTCAAGGTTTCTGTAATGTATTAAACTTTACTTGTATAGAAGTTGATAAAGTTTGGCTATGATTTGTTAAATGAATATTTATTATGTAATAATGAATATAAATATGTAAATTATTTATATTCATTATTATATTACATAATATAATAATGAATATAAATATGTAAATTATTTAACAAAGCCAAACTTTATCAACTTGAATACAAGTAAAATATTAGCTGAAACTATACTGCAAATATACTATAATATTTATAGCTATACATATCAAAATTTTGCGGAAGATGATATCACATGGCGCTATGTAGCATTTAACTCAACAATGAGCGGTTTTTATTTTGACAGTTCTACTAGTTTAAGAAAAATGCTGATAGATGGCATTAAACCTAAGTAATATGTCAAGTCCTATGTAAAATGTCAATTTCCGCTTTATTTTTTGTTTCTTTACTTTTTAACTTTCTTTCTTTCACTTGCAATAGTTTATTATTTATTAATTGTGCCCTGAGAACTAAACTAAACATGGCTAGTCCATGCGTAGTACAATTTTGTAAAAATATAGGTAACCACCGCTTTCCCCAAGATGAAACTCGGAGATCAAGATGGGTAGAGGCTATCAAACATAATATAAAAACAGGATTAACTATAAGAAAAAAATCGTTCATATATTTAAGTCACTTTACGCCAACAAATTGAAATCTGTTGGCGTAAAGTGACTTAAATATATGAACGATTTTTTTCTTATAGTTAATCCTGTTTTCATCTCTCCGTCATCACATTTGGCAAGAGCCCCAAGAGGTAAAATATTTAATATCTTAGCGTGCAATAAGAAAATATAATAATAACGTTTATTGACATAAGACTTAAATTAGTTACATTTTTTTAATTTCTTAATCTAATAATTATTTGTTTGAAAAATCAAAGATATTGAAGCCAGCGAGCTATAATGTATGTAGGAATTTGAAAGGATTATTTTTGTGTATGAAACAGCATACCTACAGCGACTTAACCACTTTATGAATAATTTCACTACCTGAAAATGGATAATAGCTATAATCTGGCATCCCTATTAACCACCCAACAAAGATCACAGATTTTTTTGACATATTGCATTAAGCAAGCGCCATCTTACGGTAGTCTCTGTACCTAAAAGTGACACTTCGAAAACCCCTCATTCAATTCAACAATTACTATAGCAACACAGTGAATTGATTTCCTATCGATTGTCAAATTCCAAGTTAATATCTTTGGTCAAATTTCCTAACAAATATGGCGACTGCTCCTTGCGTTTGCGCTTGTTTGTAGTTTTGTTCCTTATTATTTGTGCTGTTCCTTGTGTGAAGTGTGTATTTCCAGAAGATACTGTGTGAGTTGAGCTTTTAGTTCCTCCACTATTTCAGTGCAATCGTTTTTTTGCGACCAGGACGCTACGTTTGTGCTATTTGTTTGCGTTATAGACGCTTGTGATTTGTGTAGTACATAATACATTCTATGTTCATTAAGTAAGTGTATATGTAAACCTGTGAATAAATAAATAAACTGTAAAATAAAAATGGTTTTATTTATGTACCTACCTATCCATTTATTGTGAAATTCAAGGTTTCTGTAAAGTAAAGTATTAAACTTTACTTGTATAGAAGTTGATAAAGTTTGGCTTCGATTTTGTTAAATGAATAATTTATTAAATATGTAAATTATTTAACAAAGCCAAACTTTATTAACTTGAATACAAGTAAAATATAAGCTGAAACTATACTGCAAATCATCTGCAAATATAGGTACTGGTATATACATACCAAAAGTTTGCGGAAGATGATAATATCAGATGGCGCTATGTAGCCATCAAATGACATTAGTGGTAGTCTAAAAAAACCTGAGAGGGTACTCTCTATACCTATGTATAATATTATACTTTATGAGCTATACATACCAAAAGTTTGCGGAAGATGATATCAGATGGCGCTATGTAGCCATCAAATGACAATAATGGTAGTCAAAAGAACCTGAGAGGGTACTCTCTATACCATAGATGAAGAATAAACATTCTTTATCTAAGCTTTAGACCTATTTATATTAATATACTTTATGGTACAGTGTGAGCCTTAGATATAGAATCCTCATATTCTGTATATTCTTTATCTATGGTGTGAGCGTTTTTTTTCTTGTATTTTGGCAACTTGACACAAATGATGCGTATTTTGTGCCAAAGACAAAAGGTTAGGAAATGGCAGGAAAGGAATAAAACGGAATTTGGAAAATTAAAAAATAAAATAAGAGTCTACTTTATAGACATATTTACATAACAAAAAATAATAATAAACATCTTAAAGTATAGAAAAAAAAAACTAAATATTAATATTATTCATCGTTAAATACTGTGATAAATATTTATATACTAATATATTGTTAGAACTAAGTAGTATATTTACAGAAGTAGGAAATGGGATAGGAATTAATGACAAGTTATGATATAAATGGGAATGATCATGGAGGGAACAAGCCAGGATAATATGATTTAAGTCACCAATTTCTCCACAGTCGCAAAAAACGTCATTACGAATACCTATTCTCTTAAGATGAGTTGGAATGCACATGTGTCCTAGTCTCATTCGAATAATTGATGTTGTTATATTTTTAGAAAGCAAAATTTTAGAAAACCAAGGCTTAATAGGGATGACAGGTTGTATATTTCGGTAATGTAGTGCTTTTGTTTGACTACTCAAACTCCATAACTCATTCCATGGTTTCAGGAGAGAGCTCCGGGCAAGAGCAGCCAAGTCATGTGCGTAATTATTATAAGGGTACACATCGCCACTGAAAACAGCATCTTTCGCCAATTTGTCAGCCAATTCGTTACCAATAATACCACAATGGCTAGGTATCCACACAAATGTTAGTGAATATCCTTTCATTTTACACTTGTATAAAAGATTTCTGACCTGGATAATAACCGGAAAACATTTTTTTGATTTAAACGGAAATTTACTAAGAGATTGCAGCGCACTTAAAGAATCTGAAAATATTAACGCCTTCTCAAGTTTACCAAGTAGAATATACTCAACAGCCTTGTAAAGGCCATAACACTCTCCCGTAAACACAGACGTTTCAGGAGGAAATTTAACTTTTTGCACTATATTATATTGTAAATGGAAAACTCCTACTCCCACACAACTGTCTGTTTTATTCTTAGATGCATCTGTATAAATGTGGTGCCACCCCTGCCAATTATTATTTGTTATGTATTTAAATATGTTTTTCGCAAAATATTTATCAGTTTTCTTTATGCCAATATCATACCGAATATTAGGTACAATCGTTAGGGCTTCATAGGACGAGTCAAATAATGGAAATGAGGGAGAACGGAAAGTGGGAGCATCCAGTATTAAAAATTTACGGTAACTAGTTACAAGAGAGGGATGAGATCTGTGGAGCCAATATTTATTGTTACTAAAACAAAGATGAAATAATGTTTGGAGTTTTGAAATTAACAAATGATCTTGAAATTGATAACAGCGTACAAAAAATTTATCTGCGAGATATTGCCTACGGAGTTGTAGAGGAGGTTCACAACATTCCAGCTGAAGTGCATTAATCGGAGATGATCTCATAGCACCGCAAATTATTCGCAAAGCTTTAGCTTGTATTTTATCCAACTTTTGTAATCCACTTACATTACACGGATCTAAAAGAAAAGTCCCATAATCTATTACATATATGTTATAAATTTATTTCATTGTAAATGGATGCGATCCCCACCAAACACCAGTTGTACTCCTGATAATATTTAAAAGGCGTTCACATTTTGTAGTAATGTAATCGTTGTGGGCTGCACCACTTAATTTTGAATCTAAATATAGCCCCAAAAATTTCACGTTCTCTCTAACAGGTATAGGCATTCCGTCGTAATAATTTACCGGAGAAGGCATTCGCATCCTGGTAAATAAAACAACAGAACTTTTACTGACGGACAAGTCTAAACCGTTTTTGTCCATCCACAAATTTAACTTTTGTAGTGATATATTCAGTTCTCTACATCCGTTACTTACAGAACTATTAATGACATATAGAACCAGGTCATCAGCATATTGTAAGATTTTTATTATATTTAAGTCCAGATATTTGTCTATATCAGCTGTGTATACATCGTAAAGTAACGGACTTAAAACAGAACCCTGAGGTATACCTCTTCGAACAACTCTCATTTCCGTAGTATTGCATAAAACTAAAACAATACCTCTTTCTAATAATATGTTTGTAATAAAATTAACTAAAATTAAAGGAACTCCTATGCGAAGTAGCTTTTTCTCTAAAATACTAATGATAACATTATCATACGCAGAATTTATATCCAAAAAAGACGCAACAATTGATTTATTCTCTGTGAATGCAATTCTAATATCTGTGGTTAAAATGGCAATGTTGTCTGTGGTTCCTCTACCTTTACGAAATCCAAATTGAGTGTTTGACAGGAGGTTATGTTTTTCAACAAACCATTCTAGCCTGTTTTTAGCCAAATGTTCAGCAATTTTTAGTAGTACTGAGGACAGTATAATTGGACGATAAGATGTAGCTACAGAAGGGGGTTTGTTAGGCTTTAATATAGGTATAACCCTGTGCATTCTCCATGAACTAGGTACATTACCTGTTATTAAAATTTGATTAACTAAGTTAAGATAATACAATAAAATGCCATCACTTGCATGTTGAAAAAAGGAATAAGGTATGCCATCTAAACCAGGAGAAGAATCTTTTAAATTTACAAAAATTTACTACACCTTTTAATTCTTCTATAGTGAAAAGTGAATTTAGACCTTGGAGGTTAACGTTTTGTACAGGTGAAGGAGATTTGTATGATATTGTGGGTGGGGCTAAGTTGTCCAGAAATTTGCAGGCCAAAGAGTCAGAAATGGGATGAAACGGAACTTTAAATGCTGATCTATAACGTCGGATGTTGTTCCACACTACAGTGGGGTGAACATTTGGACTTAATGTTAAGCAAAAGTTTCTCCAACTTAATAACTTTTTTCTCCTAAATAATTTCTTAGTGTCTTTAACACAATCAAGATATAGTTGATAATTGGCTATATCTGGATTTCTATTATATTGTTTTTCAATGTCTTTCCTAGTCCTTATAGCAACTGTGCACTCCTGATCAAGTAACTAATTCTTAATCTGTGCTCCTGATCCCACCAAGGTGGAGATGGAGTATAATGAGATGAATTATTTTTTTTGGGGAAAGTTTCATCAGCTGCTTTAGTAAATGCAAAAGCTAAGGCCTCTGCACAAACAGATTAATTTCCAGATATTTTAGGAAGAGATGATAGTTGATTTATGAGTGAACTTTTAAAACTCTCCCAATTTGAATTATTGTTAATACGATATTTCAATGATGGTGATGGGCTAGGTGATCTATTTTTATTTTTACCAGGAAATGATAACATGATAGGATAATGATCACTACCATAACTTGATTCTAAAACATACCAATTAAAAATAGATGAAATATTTGGTGAACAAATTGACAAGTCTGGTGCACTACAACCTTCATGTGGAGCAGTGCAACGAGTTGGATGGCCAGAATTAAGAATACACAGATTGTTATAATCAACTAAGTCTATCAATTTATAACCCCATTGGTTATCCCTGTGACTCCCCCATGACTGATGTTGAGCATTAAAATCACCAAGTATTAACATTGGTTGTGGTAGTTGACTAATAATATGTTTAATTTCATGGAAAATACTATATGTAGGATGAGGTATATACAATGAAATGTAACATATGTTATTTACAGATGCAGCGATAATTGAGAAATCAGGATGATGTGAAGGGACAGATATATGATGATATGATTGATGATGTTTGATAAGCAAGGCTGTACCGCCATACCCATCAGATCTATCTTCCCTAAGACAGGTATAACCGGAAATCCTAAAAAGAGATCCCGGTTTAAGCCATGTCTCTTGTAAGGCAAGTATAGAAGGCTTGAATTTATTAATTAAATATATAATTTCATGTTTCTTACTAACTACACTGCGGCAATTCCACTGAATTATGTTGTCCATTATTGGATGATATGTTTCTAAATGATTCAGAATTGATTGAGGCTACGTTGGACGGTAACAAACTGGTTGATAGCGTAGCTATCAATTTATTTAATGCTAAAATAGTTTCTTGAATAGAATTAACATCAAGATTAGGAGCTGGATACGCTAACCCATTATTTCCTACTGGAGGACTATAATCTTTTATTAGGTTATTGTGAGCTTGCCTGTCAGTTTTTTTATATGATCTTTGTACTAAATTAACATTGTTTTTAATATTATTGTTTAAAAAATTTGATTTTGGTATATTTACAGGTGATAATGAAACATGAGAAGCTAACACATCAGAATATAATTTTGAAATTGTGGGATGAAGTTTAGAAGCCTCTGAATAAGACAAAGACTTGTGAGCCATTGACTCTTTAATGGACTTTTGGCGTTGAAATTCTGGGCACTTTTTGTCAGTAGCAATGTGTGAACCTTGGCAGATACAACAGAAAATTGACTCCTCAACTGAGCAACTATCACCAGCATGTCCTTGGCCACATCTATAACATCTAGGAGTGGACCGACATTGGTTTTTAACATGTCCATATCTACAGCAGTTATAACACTGTATGGTTGGAAATATATACAAATCTACAGGAAGTGCGTTGTAACACATATACACTCTCTTAGGAAGTGTTTGTCCGTCGAATGTAACTACTACAGATTCCGTGTTATTAAATTGAGCTGTTCCATTTACAATTGTTTTTTTCTTAAGTCTCCTAATTTTTAAAATCTCTCCACATCCAAGCAGGTACAGTTATATTATTAATTACATCCTCATCTGACCAGTCAGCTGGTACACCTCTAACTAAACCTATCCTACTCACCTGGAAGGATGGAATAAAAGATTTGAATTGATCTGAGTTAAATTGCTGATTATTTATAAAATTGTTAGCTTCATTATATGCAGAAAATGCTATGGATAGAAAGGTTTCTAGCAATTTTTTTGATGCTACCATTGACAATATTTTGTATATTATTTTTCTTTAAGTAGTGACCAAATACTATTGGATGAAAATTGGTGTTCTCATTAGGCGTTTGTGTAACCTTTTGTATGTGGACAATAAATGGAGCAGTATCAGATTCTTTATACAAGATTCTGCCAACCCGTGAATCTACTAAGCCTTGGTTTATTAGAGTATTGCTAATCAATGGTTGGGTTTCCGCTATAATGTCCTGTTTAACGCAAACGTTTGATTCATTGTCACTAAGACACATGCAATTTATGTCGGGTTTAGCTTTTGTTTGGTCTCTTTTAATTTTTTTTTGGCATTTCTTCAACGCCTTCTGGGTATCGCAGGACGTATTCTTGAAGGCTCCTAAGTCGTATCGGTTCGGAAATACCGTGGGTGGCAGCTGGTTCCACAAGATGGTGGTCCGAGGCAGGAAGTGCCTTGAGAATCTCACGGTGGTTGATCTGTGGAGATCAAGATGATGGGGTGGAACTTCCGGCGCGAGCTTCGATGTCGAAATGTAGCTGCAGGTATTAAGCCAAACAGTTCCTCGGAACACACCCCATGATAAATGCGATAGAGGATGCAGAGTGAACCGACATCTCTACGCAAGGCCAAAGTGTCAAGCCGATCGGAAAGAGCCTGGTCGTCGACGATTCGAGCCGCTCTACGTTGGATGCGGTCAAATGGAATTAGCTGGTATTGGGGAGCCCCCGCCCAAAGGTGAGAGCAGTACTCCATATGGGGCCGAACCTGCGCCTTGTACAGTTGCAGGCGGTGAGCAGGTATGAAGTACTGCTTCGCCCTATTGAGAACCCCCAGCTTTTTGGAAGCTAGTTTAGCCTTCCCGTCCAGATGACCACGAAACTGAACGTCGCTTGACATCTCAACTCCAAGAATTCCGATGCTAGCTGTGGCAAATAGGGGAGTGTTATCGAAGCGAGGAGATACGACAAAAGGTGTTCTTTTAGCGGTGAACGCGCAAACTTGAGTCTTCTTAGGGTTGAATTGGACTAGATTTAGTCGGCCCCAGTCCGAGACTTTAGTTAACAAAGTTTCGACTTCAGACACAAGTTTGTTCCGACACTCGTTGACATGTTCCCGAGAAATATTTGCTCGGCCTGTGTAAAAGGCATCTACAGTACTGTCATCTGCATAGCAATGAATGCCACCAATTTGCAACAAGTCATTGATATGCAGAAGAAACAGCGTCGGAGATAGCACACAGCCTTGTGGAACACCAGCATTGACAGATTTGGGGTCCGAGCATGCTCCGTCAACAGCGACCTTGATGCTACGATCTGTCAAAAAGCTGGTGATCCAATTGCATAATCTCTCGGGAAGCCCGTAGGAAGAGAGCTTCGAAAGAAGCGCCTTATGCCAGACCCGATCAAAGGCCTTCGATACATCTAAACTAACGGCCAACGCCTCCCCCTTGCTCTCAACTGCCTCCGCCCATCGGTGCGTAAGGTATGTTAGAAGATCACCAGCTGAGCGTCCCCGACGGAAACTGTACTGGCGGTCGCTTATCAGCTGGTGCTCCTCCAAGTAACTTAGGAGCTGGCAGTTGATAATAGATTCCATTATCTTAGAGAACAAGGACGTTATCGCTATAGGCCTATAGTTCGATGGATCTGAGCGGTCGCCTTTTTTAGGGATCGGGTGGACTAAGGCTGTCTTCCATGAATTCGGGACTATGCCTAAGGAATAAGAGTGCCGGAAAAGACGCGTTAGAACCGGTGCCTACTCGGGATCACATGTACGCAACACAATCGGAGGAATGCCATCAGGCCCGCACGACTTATGAATGTCCAAGGAGGCAAGTACTTTTCGCACAGAGCTCTGCCGGAATTTTACTTCCGGCATGAGAGTATCACACCATCCAATAGTAGGAGGTGGATTTCCTTGGTCATCCAGAGTCGAGTTTGACGCAAAAAGAGAGCCTAGAAGATCGGCCTTCTCCTTTGCGGTAAGGGCCAGCACACCGGTGCAGAGTTGGAAGGGAAGGCTGACAGAAGTTCCCTAAGACAGCCTTGGCGAGAGACCAGAACGTACGCGTTCCCGAAGGAAGGCGAACTAGTCTCTCGCCAATTCTGCCAATGTGCTCCGACTTTGCCTCGGCGATAACCCTCTTGAAGGATCTAGAGGCAGAGTTGTATAATTACGATATGTCTAACAATTTTCGAAGTATTGATATTTCGAAGAATTATGTCAACACACCAAAAACCAGAGCAAAACTATATTCAAACCCGCTGTGGGGCACCGTCCGCTGGATAGCAGACGAGCCTAGATTGCCTAGGACAGGTTTGTGAATTAAGGGTGAAGCCGGGATGGTGATATTAAGGTGTGAAAGGTGAAGGGTGAGAGGTAAAGGGTGAAAGGTGAAAGGTGCAGGGTGAGGGGTAATGGAAACACTATTTTTCTTCTTACTGTTGTTCAGGGTGAGGAATCTTCAAGTTCTTTCCGGTCGACGGTTGAGGAGCGAATGAAATGTACTTTCGTATCGTGTATTTCTCACACCGAGAGCTCCCGAACAGAGCTCCGGGCGGGAAACCACGGCCAGGGGAAATATATCCCCTCTACGTGGGGTAAATTAAAAATGAGTGGCGCGCCCGGCACGAGTGCTGGACGCAAAAAACCAAGTTTTAAGGGTACAGACCCCCGCGACAGAACGCGGCGGAAAACCAAGATAGAGCTGAGAGTTTTTAGTGAAGACTATACAAACAGCTCGCACGCGGGCGGCTGCGACCTGCGGCAGCTACGCTATCCGGCTGTGGGGGCCCCGACCCCGGGGGTCGGGGAACGTGTTTGGAGCCACTCCCCCACGTGCACGGGAATTTCACATGCCACTGACGCAATCGACCGCGGGGAAAAAAAAATGGGGCAGTTTTTAATTAATTAAAAATGGGAAAGCTTCCGACCCGGTCAGAACAGGTGGAAGCGCTCGCCTCGGGGCTGCAGCTGGGGCAATAGGGCTGCCCCGTGCCAGACCCCGGGCGGGTATAATAAAGGCTGCTCCGACGTAGGGGTGTCGAAGCAGCGGAAAAGATTAAAAAAGAGGGGTTGTGTGGGACAACGATGCTGCTGCTGTCCAAGCTCCTCCTCTTCAGGGGTTGGTGGGCGGAGATGGGCCTCCGCTGTGTTCCGCAGCAGGAACGGCGTCACGAGGCAGGCGGTGGCGGTCAGGCGGGCGCGCGTGCCATGGAGCCAGGTCGGCCAGCTCGGTAAGGCGCGAGGCATCCGCTCGCGCGAACAGGTTTGTGGAGAGCTGCGCTACGAATGCCTCAACGCATTCTACGCGCAGATCTCTCGCGATGGTCTCGTTCCTCACGTACCAGGGGGCGCCGATGATGCGGCGCAGCGTGCGGTTCTGGGCCCTCTGCAACGTCTTTTTTAGAGACGCAGAGAGGAGGTGGAACCACGCGGGCGCTGCGTACGTGAGTCGACTGCGAATATACGTCTTGTAAAGTGCAAGACGCATATTGAGAGGGATCTGCGGAGACGAGAAGGCCGGGGTCAGCTGGGCTATCGCTGTCCTGGCGCTCGAGACCGCTGACTTACTTTGCGCGTTCATGGTGAGTCGGCGGTCAATTATGACCCCGAGGTATTTGGCGGTCCTCCCCCACGGGATTTCAGCTGCACCTATTTTGAGGGGAGCCGGCAAACTGCGCCTCCTATTTATGGCGAGCGCCTGGGACTTGGCTGCATTAACTGACAGCCTCCATTTGCTCAGCCATTCTGGTAGGAGGTCGAGAGTCCTCTGCAGCTTCACTGCTGCGTGGTTTGGGGACAGGGACGTCGCGATAAACGCGGTGTCGTCCGCATATAGCGCCGCCATGGTGCCGGGGTCCTGCGGCACGTCGCTGGCGTACAGGTTGTACAGCGCTGGGGACAAAACGCTGCCCTGTGGGACGCCAGCTGCGATCGGACGCTCCGAGGAGAAGGCCCCTTCCACACGGACTTTAAAGGTCCGGTGGGAAAGAAATGAAGCCACTAGCCTTACCAGAAAAGGTGGGACGTGGGCGCGGATGAGCTTGAAGATTAGGCCTTCGTGCCAGACACTGTCGAACGCCTTCTCCATATCGAGGAAAACTGCGACTGAAGACTCTTTCTTGTTGGCCGCAACGGTGAGATGGTTAATGACACGAACCAGCTGGAGAGTGGTGCTAAGTTGTGATCTAAAACCAAACTGCTCCTCACGAGGAGGGAGGTATGGGGAAAGATGTTGAAGGAGGAGGGACTCAAAGGACTTTGAGAGAGTGGACAGAAGAGTAATAGGCCGGTAGCCCGCGGCCTGACGGAGATCCTTATGGGGCTTCGGGATCGTGATGATCAGCCCCTGCTTCCATGTAGTGGGGAAGTGACCGGTACGTAATATGCCGTTGTAGAGACGGGTCAGGGCAGCCACGGTGCGGAACGGCAGGTGGCGAAGGGCTGCGTTCGGAATACCGTCAGCGCCGGGGGCCTTCTTAATTTTGAGGTGAGAGAGAAGCTTTTTCACTTCTCTCGGGGAGAAGGAGAAGTCTGGTGGGTCAGACTGGGATAGAAGGAATACCTTGACCTCCTCGGAGACGGTCTGGACGTGTTCCGTTGCGGCGGTCGGCAGTGGGGAGAACTGGCGTTCTAGGTGGTCGGCGTGTATCTCCGCTCGATCCTCGGCCCGGTACCTGAGGTTGCCGTCAGGGTGCAGCAGTGGTCTGGTGGGTGTGGTGGTGCTGGTAAGGCAGCGGCAGAAGCGATGCAGGGAGGGCCAATCCTCGCCCGCATCCAAAATACGCCGGGACCATCCTTCGGCGTCTAGGACCTGCAGCTCTTTGCTTACCTTAGCTGTTAATTGGTTGAGACGACTCTTCGCTGTAGGACAGCGGGTATACTGCCAGTGTCGTCGCAGCCTCTTCTTCTCCTTGAGGAGGGCGACAACGTGGGGGGGCAGCGGGGGCCTTTTGTAAGGCCGGCGAGTTGGGGTCTGCGTGGCCGCGACTAGGGCGGAGGAGATCGCGTCGGTAATTTGGTGCGCCAACGTTTCGACCGCCTCCGCTGAGCTGACCGGGGCGTTCGGAGTCGTCTCGTGCAGCTGTGAGGTGAAAATGTCCCAGTCGTGTATCGGACGACAGGGGGGGGGAGGGACGCTCGCAGGGGTGGAGCGTACGATGGCCAGGACCGGCAGGTGATCTGAACCGTGGGCCACATCAAGGACATCCTGCAGGAATTCTCCTGGCAGGTTGTGGGTGATTGCCACGTCCAGTACGTCAGGGGAGTGAAGGGGGTTCTCAGGGTAATGTGTGGGGGAGTACGTGCCCACCACTGAGTAACCGTACCTTTCGGCGTCCTGGGAGAGACGGGTGCCATCCGCATTGGAGGTTCGAGAGCCCCAACCTGGGTGTTTACAGTTTAGGTCTCCGGCGATCACAGTCGGCTCTTCTGATAGGAGCCTGTGGACGTCGGAGATGTCTAAGTGTGAACTTGGGGGCTTGTAGGCAGCATATATGTGCGTGCGGGTTGAGCCGAGTAGCAATTCTACACCGTGTGCGTAGAAAGAAGAGATGGGGGGGGCTGGGAGGAGCTGGTGTAGGAGCCGCCTTCTGACCAAGACGGCGAGGCCTCTACACGTACGCTCACCTCCCAGGAAATCCTGACGGTATACAATGTATCCGGGGGCACTGAAACGGTCCGAAGGGGACAGGAGGGTCTCGGACAGCAAGGCTACATCCACTTCATATTCATGAAGCAGATGTCGGATGGAAACCGCCTTGCCGCGGACCCCCCGGACGTTCCAGTGGAGAACCTTTAGACTTGTTGGGGCGTCTGGATCCATTGGGAGGCCAGTTCAGAAAGGAGAGTGGCCCCTCGAGGGAAGGCCTGTACAAGGGTGGCAAGAGTGCTGGCCCCCGCCATAATCTTTTGATAAGTGTCGATGGCGAGGGCGAGGATATCTTTAATAATCTCCATGGCGGAGCGCGGTTGGTCCCTTTGTACGCGCACCCTACGCCGGGAGGACGAGCGCGGGGGGGCGACAGTAGAGGGGGGGGCTGCAGTAGCAGGGGGGGCTGCAATAGCAGGGGGGGCTGTAATAGCGGGGGGGGCAGCGGGCGCTGCGACAGTGGTGGTTGCTACTGGAGTAGCTCGGTTGCGCGGCCCTCGAGGGGGACGTGGTGAACGGGGGGGGCGCGGTGGGCCCAAAAAGAAGGGGGGGGGCATGAGCGCAGTGTCAGCCTGAGGGGTGGGGGGCGCAGAGAGTTCGGAGTCGGTGACGGCCGCTGAGGTGGTGCCTGACACCGGCGCACGGGCTTTCTTTTTGTTCTTTTTCTTCTTTGGCCTCCTGGCGGCCTCGCCCCCACTGGTAGTGGGTGGGGGGGCACGCCGGGGGGTGGGGTCGTTAGCCTCCGCCATAAGTGAAGAAGCTGTAGGTGGGGGAGGGGGTACCTCCATATCTGGTCTCGCGGGGCCGCGGTTTACGCGCGGGGCCGCGTTGCGCGTAGTTCGCGCGAGCGGGCCGGCGCGGAGGTTCCTTGCTTCCCGCAGGAACGCCGGGCATCTCCTGTTGCTGGCCACGTGGGCCCCTTTGCAATTAATGCAGTAGGGGGGTTCCTCTAGTGGGCGCGCGCAATCGGCGGCGGCGTGCTCGCCGCCGCACCTGACACACGCGAGCTTTCGGTGGCAGTTCCAGCTGGAGTGCCGGAACTGCTGGCATCGGTGGCATTGGGAAGGGCCGTCCTTGCCCTTCCAGGCCTCTATTTTAATTCCCGGCATTTGCAGGAACACCGAGATTTGGTAGATAGCCGGGGTTAGCCCTGGCGTGCGCTTTAAGAGGGCAAAATAGATGCATCCGGGTCGGTCCTTCCGGCCGAGGATCCGGGAGACATGCTCGGCCTCGAAGCCGAGCGTCGCCAATTCCTCCTTGATTTCGGCGGGTTTCGTGTCGAACGGTAGGCCGTATATGCCTACCTTCAATCCCCTCTCCTGGGGGAGGGCATAAGAGTGCCAATTTATTTTGGCAGTGGGGGACTTACTGAGGTCCGAAAGGTACTTTTGAATCGTACGGTATTCCCCTTCACTCTTGGGAAGGAATTTAACACCGTACCCGTACGGTCTGGCGTTCGGTGGGTGCCCTAGTGTGGCACTGAGGGCTCGAAAGTGCGTTGTCCACTCCTCAAGCCGCTCCACCACTATGGGCGGGCAGCGAGGGGCTGGAGTCGGCGGTGGTGAAATAACCGGCTGGGCCGGGGAGGCATCCATAGATGAGCTGGGCCTCGATGTATGGCCCGGAGTGGGCTCCTGGGAGGTCGCCGCGGCGTAGGATGCAGCGAGGTCGCTGCGTTTCGCCGGCGGGGAAACACTCGTTGAAGCTTCGGGCTCGCGCGGCCGCTTAGGGGCCAGCGCGGGTGGTGTAGGGGCAGGGGGGGGCATGTCATACGGCATGGCAGTCGTAGCAGCCTGCTGTCTCGCCGATACGGTCGGGTAAGAGCGAGATGGCGATATCGGCGCGTCGACGATTGTCTGTCTCGGCAATACAAAAGCGCGAGAACAGGATGGCAATATTGGCGCGTCGGCGGTTGCCTGTCTCGGCAATTCCGACGCGTAAGAGCAGGATGGCTCCTGCGGGGGTGAGGCCGGAGCAGCGGTATGCTGGATACGCGGCACATTTACAGTAGTGGGGCGGGGGGTACCTGTCGGTGGGGCGACGGCGGTGTCCCGCTGTGGGAGTGGTGGGGCCGCACCTGGAGCGGCAGGGCGGGCCGGGGTCCCGGGCTCGCGGGGGCTCGCCACCGGAACACATTCAGGCGGGGGGGTAGCAGTACTCTCCCGCGGGAATGCCGGCGACGGACCGGCGCGAGTGGTGTCCGGTTCGGACCTGCTAGGCACGGCAGACGACTTCTTCACATATTCCTTGCGGTCCCTGGACTGCTGCGAGCTCGATCGGGTCGAACCACGCGCTGGTCCAGAGGATGCACGGGACGGATGAAGGCGGGGGTCGCGGCTGGATGGCCGCGATTCTCGGTGGTCGGACATATCGCAATATATCACTTACACAAATGGTCAAACACAACACTTAAAGGAGTCATTGTCTCGGGACGATCACAAATGTACACGGGTAAACACTAAGACGCGTGACGCGCGGCGAAACACAACACGGCACACGGGCTTAGGGGAGCTGGCTCTCCGTGACCCCAACGTCGGGACGGATCCCAACGGGAGGCCAGAGACAGTACAATTCCCCAGCAATGCAAGAATCCACGGCCGATTCTAACGAATCGAACGTGAATTAGTGAACGCTGTACGGGATTTTCGAGCTGAACTCAGAGGGGGTCGGCACGGGCACGATGCACAGGGACACGCACACTCCGAGAGCCAGGACGATCCATGAAATGTACTGGCGGCCGGTCCTTTATTTATACCGGTCGCGACCGAAACCTTCTAGAACTTTCCATTCCTCACCCCCTCAAACAAACTTTCGTTTATTATTCTCAAAATATACAATTTTTACATATACAGTTTTTTCATTCTTATCCCTATACATAATTTACATCATTATTACATAACAATAAGTTTGTGGCGTCGCCTAAGGCTGAATAATCGACAAAAACCTGTTTCGGTTCTATTTATATTTCCTCTCCCTCCCCCGATATAACGGTCGCCTCATTCCCTCTCTATCTGCCGGTGATCCTTGTCGGCGACAAGGACTACCGAGACAGACAGAAGAGTGCGTCCGATACCTCGAGCGGGATTGGTCGGTTTCGGCCTGTTAGTGCCGCAGGTGATTCCACAAACTAAGTTTTTATTTTATTTTTATTTTATTTTATTTTTCTTTATTAGGGACAACAAACAGTGTTCACAATGTATCTTAGAAACTAGGTCTTACATAATGTATTACTTATAGTGACACCAACACCGTTATCCACAAATTAAAGCCGCGATAATACTCGAAATGTGTAGTTATGTATTAGTGTGTATGTGTGTATGTGTGTAGGGGGCGGATAGCACCCTAGCCCTACGACCGAGGTCTTGGGATCAGTGTAATGTAACCACTAGGGTGCATGTGTGACAGTATTAGTGTTGTATGAGTATGTATATGTATGTGTGTGTATGTATGTATAGTTAGTTTAGACATTATACATTACATATTGTACATTTGCTCGAGACATTTAGATTTAAGTTACTGATTAATATCTCAGATGATGATTATAAGTGCAATCAAGTATTTCTAAAGTTAGTTGTACATTTACAGAGTATTGTATTGTATTTTAATTATACATTGTACATAGTGACACCAATAATAATTCACAGATTAAAGCCACAACGTCACATGAGATGTGAGTATGAATGTAGGAAATGTAGGTAATGTAGGTGTGTTTGTGTGCATGTGTGTGGGGGGTGGGAGGTGTTCACAATGTATCTTAGAAACTAGGTCTTACATAATGTATTACTTATAGTGACACCAACACCGTTATCCACAAATTAAAGCCGCGATATTACTCGAAATGTGTAGTTATGTATTAGTGTGTATGTGTGTATGTGTGTATGTGTGTAGGGGGCGGATAGCACCCTAGCCCTACGACCGAGGTCTTGGGATCAGTGTAATGTAACCACTAGGGTGCATGTGTGACAGTATTAGTGTTGTATGAGTATGTATATGTATGTGTGTGTATATATGTATAGTTAGTTTAGACATTATACATTACATATTGTACATTTGCTCGAGACATTTAGATTTAAGTTACTGATTAATATCTCAGATGATGATTATAAGTGCAATCAAGTATTTCTAAAGTTAGTTGTACATTTACAGAGTATTGTATTGTATTTTAATTATACATTGTACATAGTGACACCAATAATAATTCACAGATTAAAGCCACAACGTCACATGAGATGTGAGTATGAATGTAGGAAATGTAGGTAATGTAGGTGTGTTTGTGTGCATGTGTGTGGGGGGTGATTGGCACCCTAGCCCTACGACCGAGGTCTTGGGATCAGTATATTGATTACCACTAGGGTGCATGTAACAATATTATTATGTGTGAGATATGTGTAAGTTAGGTTGAGCAATACATGTACATTAAACATTCAAACACTTAGAATTTGGCTCCACAACAGCGCCTCCGATGACCCAGGCAGACTCGATAATCAACCAGTAGAGCATGAAAAGATGTCAGCAAGGCTGACCATACGTGTCACCAATAACCCTTACGACATCCCTCCTGAACTCAACCAGCGAACTACCAAATATGTCCAGCTCAGAGAAAACATTGTTAAACATTTCAACGATACGGCGGAGAGGAGCGCGAACGCCGGCGTTGGTCCGACAAGGACCAATGTGGAATACCCGGCGCACGCGCACCCCACGCCGTTCAGCAGTGCGGGGTACAATATAATACAAATTGTTCGTTAGCTCAATAGAATCAAATTTGTTGTTACATATCTTATACAGAAACATGGCGCACAGTAGTGTTCGCCTATTCTCCAGGGTAAGTATATTATACTTATCTAGTAAGTGTACATACGATTGGCGCATACCAGTGTTTTTAAAGTCGATGGTACGCAAAAACTTTTTTTGTATTTTCTCCAACTCATCTGCATACCTATCATACAAAGGATTCCATATGGAGGTAGCGTACTCTAATTGACAACGTACAAGTGAATTATACAATAGTATAAGTGTGGAAGGACTCTTAAAATCACACGAGGCTCTCATAATAAACCCATACATCCTAAGTGCTTTATCCTATCATTATATTAAGTTAATCACTATCATTTTACATTAACATAATTTACAAGTTATATTCATTTTGTTACCATTTATTCGTTCATCGTGCACACCCGCATTCAGTTAATTTACAAGAATAACCTGAAATTGAGCTTTTATATTCTACTCGTATTCCTATAAGTGTCGAAAAAAAGAAAGATCTCATGAAAATGTGCGAAAAACTTATTATACCCGAAGAGCTCCATGCGTGGATACGAGATATGAAATGACACAGCCAACAACCGGCTTTTAAGAGTGAGGAGGAGTAATAAGTATAGTTGTTTATTGTTAAATTTCTTCAAAATAAATTGATTAAAATACAAAATGTGTCTTATTTGTTTGGTCAATAACCCAATAAGTCGGTACCCTACGAAAGTTATATATTTTTTATAAAAAAATTAACCACTTTATGGACTTAAAAATATCTTTCTATTTTAACAAAATATATACCCTTTTATAACAAATATTAATTTTAATGTTTTTATTTGAAATAAATATGTATTTTTGTTCTTGAACTTTTAACATTGAATATCTCGAAAGTAACAACTTCACCTTTATTGGGTTTTAGCACTATACCCTCGATATATAAATTAAATAGTAAAGGTGACAAAGTTGCACCCTGCATTGTTCCTTTTGACACATTTCTTGGTCCATGTAGAATATTATTATGTTTTACATATAATATTCTATTCGTAATAAAGTCATAAATCCATTTACATAAATATCCAGGTATATTAGCATTACTCAGTACTTTCACCAGTATGCCAGGATCTACATTATCAAATGCACCTTGCACATCTAAAAATACACAAACTGAGTGTAATTTATTACCTTTTGCATTTTTCAGGTCATGAATGAGAGAAATGAAGCTATCAGCACAACTTCGTCCTCTACGGAATCCATATTGTACATGAGGAATGATACTATTAGATTCTTTTTTGATTGACATACCAGTCAAGGCGAACCTTCACCATGTTTTCAAATATCTTTCCAAGACATGATGATAAAGAAATGGGACGATAGGAACTAGGCTGCTCAGGAGACTTATCTGGTTTAAGTATAGGTATTACACATTGAGTTTTCCATGAACTTGGTATTAACTTTTTATGCCAGAGACTATTTAATATGCTTAAAAATATTTTTTGTATGGATTCATGTAAATGTTTTATTAATAAACTAGCTGTGCCCGCGACTTCGTTCGCGTGGTGTTTGTTTGACTTAAACCGTTTATGCAGCGCATGCAACGAAAGTCCCCAAATGTAAATTGTTTGTTTAAACGCGCTAATGTCCCGTATATGACGCCCAACGCCGCGACGACCGACGCCGCGACGACCGACGCCGCGACGCCCGACGCCGCGACGCCCAACGTCGCGACGCCCGACGCCACGACGCCCGATGTCGCGACGCCTAACGTCGCGACGCCGACGCCCGACGCCGCGACGCCCTCGCCCGACGCTGCGACGCCGCGACGCCCGACGCTGCGACGCCCAATGCCATCACGCCCAACGTCCCGACGCCCGACGCCGCGACGCCCGACGCCGACTTTCAATCCGACGTTGCGCTGCTGGCGCCGACCGCCAAATTTTTCGGCGTCGGCGGTCTACTCTCGGTGCGCAATTCCAACTCCAACTCGCACTTGCCCGGTTTTTTATTTATTAATTACCATATGCTTGCAGTATAAACGATGTCGAAATTTCCAAACGTATATCTTCAAACACTAAGTAGTAGTGGTATTACATTAATATTTAAAATCGGTTCATAAACGACGAAGATATCCACGAACAAACATAAAAAAAACATATATTTACGAATTGAGAAACCACCTCCTATTTTGGAAGTCGGCTAAAAATATTATGTTGATTATTTCATGTTACAATCTACCTTTGTGCCAAGTTTCATTTAAGTACGTTGAGTAGTTTGGCTGAAATACCGTCAAATAGGTAGTTACAATTTTTTGAAGATCCCACAGGAACCCTTTCGTTTTTCGGGATAATAATTTCTAATAATGCTCTTCAGGTCATAAGCTACCTGGCTGCCAAATTTCACTTAAATACGTTGAGTAGTTTGGCTGAAATACCGTCAAATAGGTAGCTAAAATTTTTTGAAGATCCCACGGGAAGCCTTTCGTTTTTCGGGATAATAATTTCCTATAACATGCACCGCTAGATGGCGGCACGTTTAACTTCGAGCTCCGTATTTTTTGTGATTTAAAAATAGTAACTCAGTGGAAAAGTCCTTAATTATAGAAATATGTGAGTAACTAGTGCCAGTGCACATCACTAAGTGTTATCTCCGTACAAAATGCATGGACAAGAAAAATATCAGCAACTAAATAGTGAAGTGATAAAAGCAGTTTGTAGCTCTTGAACCTTGTTAAAACCAACTTATCTAAGTGTTTTAAGTTAAATTTAACTTTAACAAAACTGTGACATACAAAATCTCAAGTGCTAATAGCGAAACAAGAAAAAAGTGTAATAATTTCATCGAAAAATACGTTACATTCAAAATAGACAAAGAAATATTTAAAAACGCCATCTAGCAAAAAGCGAGTGAACTAAAATACCCACCATCTAGCTATCCAACTTATAATGAACTCTTTGAAAAATCATAATTCCAAAACTGACAAAAAGATGGCGCGACGAGTAATATGTTCCAAATGCATGAAAACAGTAGAGTCCAAGAAAACCGCATGTTGCTATCTATGTAAGAATTATTTCGAATTTGAATGTGCTGGATTCCCTGCTTCGGTGTATAAACTGCTAAGTCAAGAAGAAAAAACAACCTGGCGATGTAAACACTGTAAAGAAAAGAGTAAAGAAAGCAACAAAACATCCACAAAAATTACGACAAGGAAGCAACTTCTTAACATGGGCCCACAAAGACCACCAACGGCCAATGAGTCACCGCAGACCCCAAAAAATACTTCTGTTAATTCTTGTACCCCGGATTATAGTAATAATTTAAGTTTTTCGGAGAACGACTCCTACTCGACACCCAATGTATTATCTCGAAGTTTGGAAGGTATGACGCCAAATTATACGACTAATATCTTAGAAATGAAGGAAACAATTAGACAACTCTCTGCTACTCCTGAAAGTACTCAAAATGAACTCGAGAATATAATTTTAGAAAATAACAACCTTAATAAACAAATTACTAAACTCAAAACGGAAAATACTATTTTAAAAAACTTATGTAAGTCTCCAATAGCGTCAAATAGTCCAAAAACTGACCGTAAAATAAAGCGAAGATCCTTATCTATCAGGAACATAACGCCGCTTTCACCAATTACTTTTCATAACGGATACGAAAACTGTCTTTTAAATAATGATATAATCTCTAAACAAGAGAATTGTGACTCAAAACAAATTTCTAAGCAAGAAAATAATCGGAAATTTCTAGAAAGAAGAGGTGATAATCAGACATTAGAAAAAGAAGTATGCGCCGGAATACGTCATCTTAACTTAAACAAAAACGACAAGACTATTTATGTTTTTGGTACTCAACAATGCGCCGGTCTTACTACGTCTTTACTTCACTCCAGACTTGTAACCAATTACGATAAGTATGCAATCTACGGGGAAATTAAATCGTATGCGGGGTCTTACCAGGTAATAAAAAACTGTTTAAATCTGATGTTAAATACAGACGATGTGATCATATTATGTATAGGAGAAAATGACACAGATAATAAAACTATTTTAACAAATCTGAAATATGTACTAAATAGCTTTCCAAATAATGTAATTTTAGTTTTAAGTTTGAAAATGAATATTAACTATTTAGACGTAAGGAATATAAATAGGGAGACAAGAAATTTATGTAATAAATATAAAAATTGTGAATTCATATATTGTAAAGATTATACTTTGTCTTCGGTTTGTAAAGTGATAAATTATACCATTGATTGCCAAGATTATGCTAAAAGATTTTTGAATCCTAAAGAAATATTAAAACATTTAAATCGTACTAAATCAAAATCATATACTCCAAAAAAAGGGACGATTCCTTTTTACTTCAAAAATATTAAGACTAAAAGTAGAGTTAATAATTTAAATCCTACAAAAAAAGGTACGATACCTTATTACTTTTGCAATACTGATGAGCAACATACATCAACCCATAAAACCTCGAATTATTTATCACATGTCAATACCCGAAAGGATGAAAATTATTTAAAGAACTTACAATTTTTTCGTAAATAATACGAATAAAACTTATAATAACAAAACTCTCTATTTACTACACCAAAATATATCTGGACTAATTAATAAACAGGATCAACTCGAAATTTGTATAAAGGAATTCTCCGAACGAAAAAAGCCACTTTCAATATTATGTTTCTCAGAGACTTTTGTAAAATCAGGAGATGAAAATCTAATTCAATTAAAACAATTTTATGTAGCATCTTCGTTTTCTAGAACTAGTGAAAAACGAGGAGGTGTATGTATATTAGTACATAAAAATATTATTAGCGAACCAATTCTTATATGTAACGACATTTCGAAGGAACTTGATTTTGAGTGCTGCGGAATAATTGTACCCTTGTGTCACTGTATCGTACTGTGTATTTATAGAATTCCTAATTCAAATGTGTCAATCTTATTGGAAAAGATAGAGGTTCTCCTTCATATGCTGCTTCTAAATCTAAATAAAAAAATTATAATAGTTGGCGATTTTAATATAGATTTATTAAGTATCAAAAACAATAATAGAAAACGGCTTCAAGATTTGTTAGATAACTACAATCTGCACTCGCACATAACGGTACCTACACGTCAAAAATCATGTATTGATCACATTTATAGTAATATAGAGAAAGCTCAAGGCGACGTGCACTATCTCTATCTATCGGATCATGAAACTGCTCAAACTATCAGTTTTAATGGTAAATTTGAAAATGTTAAACAATTTTGGTATAGAAATAAACAAGATTATTGCAACGAAAATATAATTAAATTTAATGAATGTCTATCTAATTTGTCTTGGAAAGAGGTCTTTAGCGAGTCAGGGTGTAACAATGCGTTCAATAAGTTTCATGAAATTTTTACATTATTTTACAATTTATGTTTTCCTCTTATTAAAGTAAAAATAAAATCTGAAAATAGGTCACCAAAATGGATAACACCAGGAATAAAGATTGCATCACGTAAAAAAAGGTCACTTAAATATGATTACTACAAAAATAAAGATAACCTACATAAAATTAAGTATGTAAACTATACCAAAATCTTAAAAAAATGCATCTTACATTCAAAGAGAAATATAAACAGTTTATACATAAATAATGCGCGAAATAAGTGTAAAGCGACATGGAATATTATAAAAAATAAATATAGTAATCCTAAAGTACAGACAAATATAGAACATATAAATATTGACGAAGTACGAGTTACAGACTGATGCCAAAAAAATTGCTGACCACTTTAATAATTATTTTCTACAAAATCAGGATGACATATCTAATGGAAGTGACTATAAATATAACAATGATTTAATAACTAATTCATTATTTTTAAATCCTTCATCAAGTGATGAAGTAATTAAGACAATAAACAGTTTAAATAATACCAATGCTGTAGGGATTGATATGATCTCAACTCATATATTAAAACAATGTGCTAAACACATTGCTATCGTTATTTCCTACTTAATAAATCTGTCCTTTGAAGAAGGCACGTTTCCTGAGCTACTTAAGATATCCATTGTAAAACCCCTATATAAGAAAGGGAATAGAGCTGATCCTACTAACTACAGACCGATTACATTAGTGCCAATAATTTCAAAGATATTTGAAAAGATTATACATAAAAGAATCACTGCATTTTTAGACAAATTTAATATTATTACCAAAGAACAGTGCGGATTTCAAAAAAATAAAACCACGACTCTAGCTACCTACCGTTTGATTAGCGATGTATTAAGATGTATTGATAATAAGAAAAGGGTATCAGCAATATTATTTGATTTGACAAAAGCTTTTGACTGCGTTAACCATAAATTACTTTTAAATAAATGCGAACGTTACGGTATTAGAGGAAAACCGCTTCAATGGATAGCTAGTTACTTGGGGGATCGTAAACAATGTGTGGAAGTTACTCGAATTATACAAAATGAGTATACCACAATTAGATCCTTACTCAAATACAATAATAGAGGAGTTCCCCAGGGAAGCATATTGGGACCCCTTCTTTTTGTCATATTTACTAATGATATTCCTAGGATAATACAATATAAAACCACTCTATTTGCTGATGACATATCTATAGTGATACCTGATAATATTAATAATAAGACAATTTATGAAAACGACATAAAAAATATATTATGCATTGTAAAAGAATGGCTTGACAATAATGAATTAAAACTTAATTTAAATAAAACAAAAATTATTCAATTTTACAACCATAAAACTAAAAATTCAGATTTAGTTATAGAGTATGATAATCATATGATTGAACAGGTAAATGAAATTAAATTTTTAGGTCTTATGTTGGATAGTCATTGCAATTGGAAAGTTCATGCAGAATATATAGCTAAAAAAGTAAATAGATTTGTATATGCTCTTAGGACTGTCAGGAAGACTGTAAGCCGTGAAGCGGCTTTAACAGCTTACCATGGATATGTAGCATCTCTATTACGATATGGCATAGTATTATGGGGCAACACTGCTGAAATAAGTCGCGTCTTATTATCACAAAAGAAATGTTAGAGCCATAAGCGGAATCGGACCTTTAGATACGTGTAAACCTTTTTTTGGACAATATAAAATACTGACTGTCATTGAACTATATATACTAGAATGTTGTCTTTTCGTAAGAAAGAACGTAGAACTATTTACAAAAATCGATGAGGATAGAAAATATAGGTCAAGAGATCCAACCAAACTTAAGGTCCCTGTCGGTAATAGTTCCTTCTTCCAAAAAAATTGTAATTTTATGGCTATAAAAATATATAATAATATTCCTAAACATATCAGAGAGTTACCCTTAAATATACTAAAATATAAACTCAAATTGTGGCTATTAAGTAAATGTTATTATAAGTTAAGTGACTTTTTTGACTAATTTAAGAAATATTAATATATTATGTCCTTATTAAACATGGTATGATGGTATGATGACACTATTGCTAAAAGTAATTATTTGTAATTTATTAGATACTATATTTTGAGATGACATAATTTATTATATTTTATTATGAATAATTGATTTGCTATTTTGTTACTATTTAATTTGAATTAATTGATATGTATTAAAAATTGTTAACAAATTTCACACACCATTTAAATGGTAGAATGGAAGTACGAATTATATTTAAGATAACACCTCTGTAAACTGCATTCTGTGAATAAAATATTTGATTTGATTTGATTTGATTTGATTTGATTTGATTTATATAATGCTCTTCAGGTCATAAGCTACCTGCTTGCCAAATTTCATTGAAATACGTTGAGTAGTTTGGCTGAAATACCGTCAAATAGGTAGCTACAATTTTTTGAAGATCCCTCGGGAACCCTTTCGTTTTTCGGGATAATATTTTCCTATAATGCTCTTCAGGTCATAAGCTACCTGCCTGCCAAATTTAATTTAAATACGTTGAGTAGTTTGGCTGAAATACCGTCAAATAGATAGCTACAATTTTTTGAAGATCCCACGGGAACCGTTTCGTTTTTCGGGATAATAATTTCCTATAATGCTCTTCAGGTCATAAGCTACCTGCCTGCCAAATTTCATTTCATTCCATAGAGCGGTTTTAGCGTGATGCGATGACAAACATTCCCATACGGACAGACAGACAGACAGACAGACATTTTTTTCAAAAATGTTATTTTTAGGTTCTGTGGCTCCTATAGACCCCCTTTTTTAATTTTCACTTAAATATTCTTAATGTACAGACATGACCCCTCTACAGATGTATTATATGTATAGATATGGAAAATCATCCAACCCCGGACTAGTATTTCTCCGAGACTGTACTATGCTCATTAAAAATTCAGAATAAGAAAAAGGATCCAATAAAAAACTTAACTGAGGATTTTCGTTGTTAGAATTAAAATATTCTTCTAATAAAACTGGATCTACTAAATTAGAATTATCTGAGAGTTTATCTAAAAGTGGTTGTACAAATTCATTTCTATATGACTTATTACCAGTTTTAATGCCCTTAAATCTTTTAATGAGATTCCAGATTTTACTGATGGGAGTAGTTCTATTAAAACTATTACATAAACTATTCCAACTATTTCTTTTTTGTTCCTTTATGGTGCGCTTTTTCAGAGCATCTTTCCTTTTATAATTAATATAATTATCTAATGTAGGATTGTTTCTGTAAAGTTTTAATGATTCATAAGATTTGATGACGGCTTGTTCACATGTACTGTTCCACCAGGGAGCTGGCGGTCTACTCCTAAAGTTATTTCTAGTAAATCTAGGAACTACCGTTTGCTTAAGTTTATCAAGTCGATTACAGAATTCCTCATAAGATTTCATTGGATCCTCTTCATTAACCACAATTTCATTGAAAGCTGAACTAGAAAGTTCTTTATATTTAGTCCAGTCCGTTTTATGATATAAAAATCGGTCATTACATTGGTTCACTGTGTATCTTTCAATGCAAGTTGTAATGTTTGTAATTGTTGGATAATGATAACTACCCATGGCATCATCATGTACAAACCATTCACAAAGTGGGGCCAAATGTGGACTAACAAAACTTACATCTATTGCTGAAGGGTTACGTGTAGGATAATTTACTGTTGTAAAGCTGCCATTATTCAAAATACATAAGTCACAATCATCAATTATATCGTATAAATTTTGACCTCGACTTTTAGTGGACATACATCCAAAAGCAATATGATGTGCATTGAAATCGCCACTTATAAATAGAGGTTTTGGTAAATCTCTTATAATACTATGCAATCTATTCATTCTTATGTGCCCACTTGAGGGAGGACAGTATACACAGAGTATAGTCAACATTGTATTATCTGTGTATACACATATGGCTATTGTTTGTATGTCTTCATAAAAAGTGGTATTTATAACATTGTATTTCAAGTGTGGCTTTACTAATATTCCAACTCCGTTGCGAGAGTTTCTAGAATTTTTGTTGTAAAAATTATAACTGATGGTCTTTTAACCATGTCTCGTTTAATAGGCAAATATCAATATCTTTTTCATTTAAGAATTTTGTAAGAAGAGGTTTTTTATTATTAAGTCCTTGAACATTAAATTGCGCAATACCTATAGTGGATTTATTATGAGTTTGTGTATCCATTATTTGACAGATTTTTAATGAGCATATCTTTAATTAACAATGTAGTAATAGGTTCGTTATCATTTTTATTACCTACTTGAACCAGAGTATGTACTAGGGCCATAAGTACATCACTGTTTTCAATTATTTGAGATTTAATATCAGTAATGTTTACATCTTGAGAGATAGGTTTAATATTTACAGATTTATTTACAGGTTTAATTACATGTTTAGGTGTATTATTAATATTATTTACATTTTTATTTACAGGGTTTGGGCGTAATGGCAGAGGAGGGAAATCAATGTTATCTTTTGTAATAGCAGCACTTGCATATGTAATTTTGTTTTTCTTTTCTAATAATTTCTTTATCTTTATTGGACATTGTTTTGAAATAGCCAGATGAGGCCCACTGCAGTTGACACAGCAAATCTCATTTGGTTTACTACAGTCTTTATAAAAATGTTCTCCTGAACAAATTGAGCAACGCTGCTTGCCATTGCAAATTTTAGCAGAGTGATTAAATTTAAAACATTTATAACATTGCTGCAAAGGTGGAACATAATCAAACACTCTATAGGAAAATAAGTCATACTGTACATTGTCGGGTAAAATATTTGATAAAAATGTAATACTAACAGTTTGAGTACCAATCAGTTCATGACCGACTTTTCTCATGAATCTTCTTACTGCAATAATTTCATATGTGGATGTTAAATTAGAGAATAGTTCTTTATTCGGTATATTTGCCGGTACAAATCGTATAATGCCAGTTTTCTCAATTTGAGTTGCTGGGATGTGAGCTTTCAAATCATATTTTTCGAGAAAATTTATATTATTAATGAAATCATTGGCCGTGTTATGTTGTTTAAAAATCACAACTATCTTATTTGCGTTAATTCGCCGTATTGCTACTACTCCTTTAATATTGGAAAATATACTATTTAGATATATCGGACTTTTATTTCCTAGTCTATCCTGTGCATTTTTGCTTTCTATGAACACTTTAAACTCCGTATTGATGGAATTTTCTGAATATAATCTTTTATAGTTTGGTTTGCGATAAGGTAAATAGTCACTCTCACCACCTCCGCCGCCAGCATCTGAAGCCCCCCGAAAATCTTCAGGAGGCCGAGGTCTCTTTTTTGAGGTGGGCGGGTTATCCCCGCCCGCCTCATCTAAGTCCATTTTTATTAATTAGGCACTATATTTAGCTAATACCGATCTATTTACAGTAATATTTACAAAGAAATAATAGGTAATTATTTAATTATTTTTAAAATTTTGGAAAATTTAAAAACCGCGCTTTTTTAAATTCCCGCCAAGACTGACAACATAGATCATTAGACACATAAACAAATAGACCATAGATGAAGAATATAGACGTGTGTGACGTCACAAAACGACGCCATTTTGCTTTCGACCGCAGCGCCAAAACGTAACAAATGGATGGAACTACACTGTCAGCCCCCTGATCATGGGCCATGGCTGGCTAAAATAATGGACCTCATTATTCACTTACAAATAAGTAGGATTGACCCTAGTTGTCGATTTTTTGTATTAATTTAATTTATATTATTATTATTTTAATATTGTTACGTGTAATGAATAAATTCTGCAATATTCTCTTGACATTAGACAACAAGAACAAGAAGAAGAATTCGCCATTTGTTTTTGATTCTCTGTTTGATTTGTGTACCTACATATTATTCATTAATTTGTATTGTGTGGTTGTAAAATGTAAAGACTTAAAAAGTTTAAAATTAGTATTGTATTTTGAGATTGGGGTAAGCTCCATCTTAAAAAAAAATGTTAAATGAAACTTATTGCACTTTATGCTTATCACACAATAAAAGAACTATAAACATATTTAAAACAGAAGTGCAATGTGTCTACGAAAACCTCGCAAACATTACGGTACGTAACGTAACTTAATAAAACTTAATGGTATTTAAAATATCCGGCATTAGGGTAAACCATGTAATGTAGCTATTGTATATTCCTTAATAAATGAAGGCATGAATGGATGAAGGACTGCGAAGGATGCATAGCAAAATTGTAATTTCGTGAAAATTTTACTCAAACTGTCACTTAAACATTTTAGAAATTAGAGTACCTAAGTCGTAATGTGTTAAGTAAATTAATGTAAATCACCGTCAGTAGAATCAATGTACTTATTATGTTACTACACATCCTAAAATGTTTAAGTGACAGTTTGAGTTAAATTTTCACGAAATTAGAATTTTGCTCTGTATCACCTTCATCCATTCATGCCTTCATTTATTAAGGAAGTAGGTTACAATAGCTATATTATATGGTTTACCCCAATTTTTTGGGATACCTTCCTCAAAGACCTTCATCAATTTATGTTTTCAGATATTATGCACACATTTTTATAATCATTTACAGGTTACATATCAAACATGTTGGATGTGTTTCATTTGCCACCAGAGACTACAGCAGTGTTACCTTTTAAAGAAGTTGGCTGTAAAGACTCGCGGTCTCATTGAAAATGTCTGTGAGAATGAGGTACTTCTGTTGAATGCACACTTAACAATATATTATAAGTACTATAGATAACATAATATATTTTATTCTGATTCATTCTGATCATTAAGTGAACAAAAAAGCCATAAACTTGACTATAGACTGTTTAGTGATGCAAAGACATACAATGACTGGGAAAATCAATGAATTCAATTTTGATTACTTTTTTGTTTGGTAGGTACAAAATTAAACAATGTAGCTGTATATCTATCATCAATTGTAATAAACCTTGTCCCACATTGTTATCCAAACTTTTTGCGGGGTTTATATGAAAACTGCAAAATCTCACCCCCCCAAAATTGAATATCCGTAATGTACATTTTATCCCTTTTATCGTTTCTAATATACTTATTTATCTATGATTTATATGTTGTATGATATGGTTTCACAAATATCCCCTTGTAACAGCCTTTTATTTTGCGTGGCTGGATTATTCCACACTTGTCGTTGATATTGATATGATCTACGAACATACCTGCATCATCCCATTCTAGATCCACCTGGCCTTCGAGTTCACAGGGAGATCCAAGCACGATTCTATTTATAGTTTGGGAAGACATCTCGTTATTAATCACAGGGTTCCAACACAGCTTCTTCTTCCGATTCACTCAAAGTGGGTAGTTCGAAAAAAATATATAGGTACATGAAAAAAACTGTACTTTTCATTTATTCATCTGAAAAGTATTATTAAAGATCACCGAAAAAGTCATAATCAACACTTTTACAGAGCTAACACTAAAAACCAACGCACCCCTGTTGTTGGTTTGCTCGCTTCCGTTCTGGAAATTTCGACCTGAAAATTGAACCTCGCGGTCGTGCGAAGACTTTGGTCGACAGTGGCCTAGAAAAGTGATTGTTATTAGGTGGTCTAGCGCCGGTGTGGTTCATCACAGCTTCTTACCAAACAGGGTGAGCGTAGTAATGCTAACGAACAAACTGCAGATGTGTACTGTAAAGAACTGAACACAATAATAGAGAAGCTACAGGCATATCTCCAACCAGCATTGATCAATTGCTTGTCTCCGCTGGTCCGGCACGACAACGAGCGACCTCATAATCCACAGCAGACGGTCTCCAAGTAGCAAGAACTTGGTTTGGTTCTCTCTCTCTCAATTTAATCCGCCATACTCACCAGACCTCGCGCTTACAGACTGCTACTTTTTCCAGTATTTGGATAATTTTTTGGCGATAAAAAAATTTTATCCCGAGAGGCAGTACAAAATGCCTTTGAAGAATTTGCTGCTTCCCGTCCAGCTGATTTAAGAAGGGCATCAATAAACTGCCACTGCGTTGGCATAATGCATTGATTGCATGTTTGATGGCTTTGATTAATACAAATAAAAATACATGTTGAAATTTTTTCATACAAAATGGCATTTCAAAGGTTTTAAAAATTATATAATTAATTAATGCATACCTATTCATAGTGATTGAAAATAACGCGACTAGGTAACATGAATGAATTATATAATTTTTATATCAAATATACTATGCGTTTTCTTTACAAGTTTTTCATTTCATGTTTAAATATACATGTATAATTAATTATTCCAGTCACATATGATCCTTTAAGATTCTAGCATAAAATAAGATGGATTATATTAGATTTAACATTGGATCAGAATGTATTGGAACAAAGTATATAATACTATGAATTAAAACTTTTTCTTGTAATGAAGTTTATAAGTTAAATATTTTGTTAAATAAAAAACAAAAGGATCTGGATTAAAACATGTTTTTTTTTAGATTGATATGAAGTTTGGCGTATTTGAATCATTGTTAAACTTATCAACTTCCAACACAAAGATTATTTCCACATTGCCATCAGCTCTTTGCGACATCAAAACGGAGCCAGAGGAAAAAACCGAAATTAATTTGAATGATACAGGTAGGTCATACACTATCTAGCTAAATATTAAGCAAAGCACTGTATTTTTAATGTTATGCTGTATTTCAAGACTGAAGCTTAAGAGACTAGTCTCACTATGGTCCAGTAATGATAAACATGTTTAGCCTCAATCTGCAAATAAATTCCGACTGAGCTGAACTTTGGTATTATTATACAACTTTTTTTACTAACGTCTACACCCACACTGATACGGCCGATACGGGCTATTGCTTATGGGAGATTTTATATATGAAGAAGAAGGGCTCCTGTCTGGAGGACTCATTTTTATCCTACAGAGAGGAGCCCTAAAAATACTTATAATACTTACATATGTATAATTTTTTTATAAGAAATACCTATAAAAATATAAATTGAATTTCAAATGCATTTTCATACTTGACTAAATACTTATGGATGTTCTAATTTGTTTTTATTTGCTTAGAAATTGAAGATGAAGCTGTAGAAACAACAAACAGCTTTGTAGATGATGAACAACCTTCGAGCTCATCATACTCTGATTCAAACGATTTACAAGTTGTTGATTCTGATCATAGTCAGGATTCATTGAAAGTGGAGACAAGTAATACTCGTCACGAGGCGAAAGAGCTGAAGTTGATAATAGAAAAGCTGAGTCCAAGTATTATTGAGAAATATGTTCGAACAAAACACATAGAACAGTTAGAGGGGGAAGGAGCAGCAACTTACACAACTGAACAAATCAAACAAGAGATAGAAGAGGAGGTAGCTGATGAAGGTAAGTCCTACTTATGACCATATTGCAGTAGGCAGCAGCATATAAATAGGCACACAGCTGCTATATAAGGATGTAACAAATGCTGTTTAGCTCCTTCCTTTCCTCTGTTATATATGTCTCCAGCCTTATATTTTTAATGAGGTAAATAAGTAAGGTAAGTGTCCATGTGTATCTTCAGCATCCTAAGGCTCTTATAGCTTCAATTAAATATTTCGGGTAGGCTCTCATGATTTAGTATCATTGCTTCGGATACTGTGGGCTTTCGTGGGTAAATCGTGAAAAGAGAACAGAGTATCAATATCACTCGTTTATTCATAACCACAATTTCTGTATAAATTCATTATTCACTACACTTTATAAATTTACTTTACTTTACTTTACTTTACAAGTATTGACACTAACGAAACATGACAGTTTCAAGACGTCTCGACTTGGCGACCAAATGACGAATGAATTCAGTCTCGCCGAGAAAGTCCCGACTCATGTCATAGCGCTATAAACAAGTTGCGCCATTTTGCCATTTGGGGGCGCGCTTCCGTCTCGTATCGTTGTGTCCATATTCATATCCGACTCCGAAAAATATATACAGGCTGTTTTGGGGATGAGTGTAGGCATTTTGCAGATGGATAGGGTCGGTATATGCGATCATTTTCTACTATGGGAACTATAGTCCGAAATCCTTTAGTTTTTAAGTTAAGAGCAAAAAACTGCTTTATTAAATACTTTCAACTTTTTGGGTTATCAAGCTAAAAATAGACACAGTTTCATATGTATTTTTTTTATTATTTGTCGATTTAAACACATAACACACGATGAATTAAATAAAAGTCTCACAACTATTCCGATAGCAAAAACAATCAAATTGTAGTGAAAAGAAAAAAAATCTAAAACAAATCTTAGTGACTTTCATACATTACAATGTGTATTTAAAAACTATAGGTCCCGTATTAGAAAATGATCGCATAGACCGACCCTATGCATCTGCAAAATGTCTACACTCATCTCCAAAACACCCTGTATATCGGTTTTATTGATTTTGAGGGTTCCGTACGTCAAAAGGTAATAATCGGTGTATATTTATTGAAAAACAGAACATATGACCTCTACTACCGAACGTAACCTCCTCCTTTCTATGAATTCGGTTAACGGAACCCTTATAGAATCATTTTGTTGTTGTCAAAACGTCGGATCAGCTAATCTAAACTCCCATTTAATATAATATAAATACTTACAATGACAATAATAATTTTAAATAACTTAATAGTATTTATACCTATTACAGTTAAAAACTCAATTGAGTATAATTAAAAAAAATATATACAGTATTCAGAAAAACGCATTAAATTATAGGGACATTTGTATTAAACATAATTTATTAGTAAAATAATAATATAGAAAGCAAATGTTACCATTTGAAAATGGAGCTACCGTAAAAAAATGTCAATGATAATAGAAATAGATATAATATTTATAAAATTACAAATCAACGGGTTAAAATTATATTACAAAAGTTCATTCCACTGGAATGCATTTGAATGAGACAATGAGGTCTCAGTCAAGCCAAGGATTTTTTTTATTATAAGTACTTAAGTTTCTACCAAAAACTATGAAATTATCAAGATAAATTAAAAAATTTTCATTATTAAGACTCGCCATACCCCAGGGGTCTGTGTTAGGTCCATATTTGTATATCCTATATACAGCCGACTTACCTGTGACCCCTGACGTAACAACGGCAACTTTTGCTGATGACACTGCAATATTAGCAAGTAGCAAAAGCCCAGAGCTGGCTTCTAGAATTTTACAAACTAGTCTCGACAAGATAAGCGACTGGCTTGAAAAATATCGTATCAAAGCCAGTGTATCAAAATCAGTACACGTAATATTCACAATGAGGAAAGAAAACTGCTGCAATAACATCCTCCCACAATGTGACTCTGTCCGATATCTTGGCTTACATTATTACAGAATGAAATACAGAATTTAATAATAAGTTATTAATATTAAACCAATGTACTTTTTTTGAGAGAGCACTATTTACCTCGTCATAATTTGACTGTTGTCGCTTCACATAAAAAATTTGCGAAGTGTCATCGGCAAATATAACTCTAATGTTTTTCTTTAACTAGATAAGGCAAGCCATTTATATAGATGAAAAAAAGAATTTTAACTCTACCCTTTGAACACTATTTTTATGATAAGAACTCAAAAGGCTGAGGGCAGAGTCCCTTATGCCATAGTGCTTTAATTTCCTGATCAATGTAGCATGCTCAACACAATCAAAGGCCTGGGAAAGGTCGTAAAACACACGTAACGCATCCTGCGACCTCTCCGAACCCTTAAAAATATCACAACCACAACAAGACCTATATATACGACGTTTGACAGGATAGACTCGGCTCGTAGTAAAATTAAGATTTTAAAATAATAAAACGACAAAATAAGTGTTATATTTCATATATAACTAGATGTTACAGTGGTCATTTACATAGATACGTTTATTATCTTTTGTGGTGCATAATAGCATAAATCTGTGATATAATCTAGAAGTGACAGTCAGCTGTTGTTTAAGGTATACCCACTGTTATCTAAAGTGTCTAAGGTTCGTTTGTTCGTATTGGTTTTTACCATTTTTTTAAATTATTAAACGCACTTAATAATGCCAAATTTTAAGTGTATCTCGTGCGCCAAGTTTTTTAGCCTCGCAGACAGCGCCAAATGTTGTAAATGCACAGGAATGTACCATTGCGGATGTGCTAAAAGTTACAACCCCAAAAACGCGAATAAATGGTTATGTCGCACTTGCACAACACCACTCCACCAACAAAACACATCCAACTCCAGCACTAGTATCCAACTCACACCTAACGACTTTTTTATTGACGCTAACATGGGCACATCTTCACCGAATCAGTTAGCGGAAGAGATGAATTTACTCAGAGAGGCTATGACCTCGGTATGCGCTGAGATGAAGTCTCTGAGGCAGGAGGTTGTGAAGCTAAACTCGGTTATCAACGATGTCAACAAGCGAATTGATACCGTTGAGCAACGCGTTGCAGCGGTGGAGGAGCAGTTAAACACGCGCGCGTCTGCTCGCGCGCAAGACCCAGCCGTCACTGACATCATACAACAGCTGAAAACCGAGCTCAACGTTCGCGAGCAGGATAGCCTATACAACGACATTCAGATTACGGGCTTGCCAGCGACTCGGGGTGAGAATGTCGCACATACGGTAGGCCTTGTAGCGAAAAAAATTGGCATTGACATCAAAGAGCATGATATAGTCAGTGTCATGCGCAAGGGAATCAAAAGAGCGGTTACGGTGGGTGGAGAGCACCAGAAACACAGACCGATCGTCTTACGGTTACCGCGGAGAACGGTGCGTGACAACATCCTACAGGCGGCTCGTGCGTGTCGTGGTGTGGACACCGCAGGCATTTTACAGGGCCCGCCGCGGCGTATCTACCTTAACGAGCACCTCACGAGGTGCAATCGCGCACTGTTCAGGGCACAGGGCCCGCGAGGAGGGCCGTCGATGCAGCTGGCGGTATGTCTGGACCCGCGGGGGGTTTATCTTTGCGCGATGTGAGCCAGATTCTCAGGTACATAGAATCAAAACTAACCATGACATAGATCGAATTTTTGGTACTGGTACCATTGGTCAGTCAGAGTAGCGGGCTTCTGTGTATGAAATAATATATGAAATACTGTTATTAGAAATTAAGTCTTTTGTATTTATTGTTAGCAAAATAAATTATTTATTCTTATTATCATTATATCATTCTAGTACTATATTTTACACATATTTATGTAATTGTTTTATAATCATCTTAACAGCATATCACTATAATAATAATTTAAGTATGTCACAATTCAATTCAATTCTTTATTTCCGGAAATTGGTTACATTGTTGTTACAATGATTTACACACAGTGGGCACAATTTCTGCCCATAGGGCATGGAAACTCACTCTTACTATCTCACTTTAATATATATACTAAACGCTATAATAAACTATTGAATGCTTTCATATCTATACTTATAATAAAACTGTAGAGAGGTCAATTCTGTACATTGAATATTTTTTCAAAATACATATTGAAGGATGATTGTCGATCGATACTGATGCCAAAAATGCAATTAGTAAAATTTTTGTCTGTCTGTCTGTCTGTCTGTCTGTCTGTCTGTCTGTCTGTATGTGCACGATAGGAACAAAAACTACTGAAGGGATTTTAACCAAACTTGGTACGATTGTAGCCCATATTCCTGGGCAGGTTATAGGCTATATTACATAACGCTACGATACATAGGAGCCGAGCAGTGACGATAAATTTGAAGCAAGTCGGATGAATTTCTCGCGCGCGGCCTGCGGTCGAACGGTTCGTGCGGGGGGCGCGGGGGGATCGCTTACAAAGTGACGCGAAGCAATAAAAAGTAGATTAGAACATCAAATAAGTACCTATTCTGGGAAAACAGTGTTTTCACAATGTCGGATGAAAATGCGCTTTCAATCCTTTCTATCCTCGCATACGTTGATCAAAGATAAAAAGTATGTACTACAAAGATAATGGTCTCACAATTATCTACAAAAATGTCCTCAGAAGCATATACCTATATCTTATAAATTAGCCACAATAACACGTTAAATGTGTGTGAAATACATAAAAATATATCGTATTAAACATAATATATTATAAATCTTTGTATATTATATATTTTTGGTAAACTCATATTCAAAATGTACACTTTCATATGGATTGTTCATTTAATTAATGTTAGAAAATATGTTATATTGTTATACAGTTATTAGATTTTTTGTTTTGCCGTTCGCAACATAGATGTCGCTGTCAGCTTTTTAGATCGCGCTATCGGAGTGTCGTACAGTTTTGTATAAGTTTACATGGTGACTTCAATAGCTTCAACTAGATATCCCAGCTACTAGGTCTTTATTATTGTTTGATGCTAAATACGTTAATTCGTGAATTTTGGTCTTACGTTTGTTTGGTTATTGGTCTGGTACTTAATTGGAAATTGTTTGGTTATTGGTCTTGCACTTATTTGGAAATTGTTTTTCATTTATTTGGGTTTGATTGCTTTGATGCCTTTGACTTTTAATATATTATTATAAAAAATATATTAAAATATACGTACTAATATTAGTTATAATTAATTACCTTTTTCATTATAGTAGTTTTAAGATAATATTAGTTTAAGATAATAATTGATAGTTATTAGATATTAGTACACTTTTATTCTTTCTAGGGTTTTTATTAAAGTAAGCTAAGTATATATTTATGTATTAATTGTTTACTTATCTTATTGGGTTCTTTTTCTTAGTACGTTACGTAGATATTGAGATTTGGTTTCAATTAGCGTCTTTTGAAATTGGGAACAAAAGTGTTGCTCCTGTTCTTTTGTCTTTGAACTTCAAGTAAGTAAGTACGATGCCACTTAAAAAACGGCCTTATTTGTCTCGAAATTCGAGAAATGCCAAAAGAATGAGAGATGCGCGTTCTCAGGAATCGTCCGAGGAAAGAGCGCAGCGTTTAAACTCAATGAGAATTAATAACGCAACAGCTCGAGCACATGAAAGCACTTCTGGGAGAGAGATGCGACTAACTTCTGATAGGGAAAGAAGAGCTACATCACGGGCATCTGAAACCTCTTCCCAGCAAGAGCTACGTCTAACAGCTGACCGCGAAAGGCACGTTTTGTCTCGGGAGTCTGAAACATATACTGAGCGTGAGTTAAGACTTACAACTGACCGAGAAAGACACGTTTCATCTCGGGAGTCCGAAACATCTATAGAGCATGAGATACGACTCACAGCCGACCGCGAAAGGCACGTTTTGTCTCGAGAGTCCGAAACATATACTGAGCGTGAGTTAAGACTTACAGTAGACCGCGAAAGGCACGTTTTGTCTCGAGAGTCCGAAACATATACTGAGCGTGAGTTAAGACTTACAGCAGACCGCGAAAGGCACGTTTTGTCTCGAGAGTCCGAAACATATACTGAGCGTGAGTTAAGACTTACAGCAGACCGCGAAAGGCACGTTTTGTCTCGAGAGTCCGAAACATATACTGAGCGTGAGTTAAGACTTACAGCAGACCGCGAAAGGCACGTTTTGTCTCGAGAGTCCGAAACATATACTGAGCGTGAGTTGAGACTTACAGCAGACCGCGAAAGGCACGTTTTGTCTCGAGAGTCCGAGTCCTCTACTCAATATCATGACCGTATGACAGTTGATATGATACACCATGCTTTATCTCGATCAGTGGAAGACGAATATGATCATGACCGACGACTGGAGTCAGGCCGCGAATATTACAATTTTTTGAGACAAGAACAATCAATAAGTTTGTCAAATGAAAGCCAACGAATTGATAATATTCGATCGCAGGAAACGGATCAGCAGCGTGAAGCCAGGCTTTCTGCAGATAGATTTAGACATACTTCTTATAACTTAGATGCACATGATTTAGATGAACCTACAAATTTAGTACCGTGGGCCAACAAATATAAAAGTGGGTTCACTTATGCTGTCACTATTGATTATGGGTCATATTCAAAAATCGGTGGTATGAGTATATTATGTTCTTTTTGCAGTGCTTTAAAGTGGAGTAAAGAGTCAGCTGGTTTTTGTTGTTCTGGAGGTAAAATAAATTTGCCTACATTTGGAGACCCGCCTGAACCCTTGAAGTCACTGGTATTAGGAGAACATACGCATTCAAAACATTTTTTAGACAATATTCGCAAATTTAATAGCGCCTTTCAAATGACTTCTTTTGGTGCCCAACAAATAACAGAAGGGCCGTTCATGCCAACTTTTAAAATACAAGGCCAAGTTTATCATTTAATAGGGTCTCTACTACCAGCTGACCAACCTAAATTTCTTCAGATATATTTTGTGTCCGACTATAACGAACAATCAATTATACGAAATAGAAATTTTCCAAATTTAAATGCTGAATTAATTTCAGAACTTCAACACATGTTTCATCAGGTTAACTCATATATATGTAGTTTTAAATCGGCGTTAGAAGCTTTTCCTCAAGAACAAGATAACAATTACAAGATTGTTATAAATGCTGATAGACGTCCAACGCTAGAACACCCTGGGCGATATAATGCCCCATCAACAAATGAAGTGGCTGTTGTATTGGTCGACCAGGAATGTGATAGACGTGATATAGTTATTCGTTCCAGAGACAATGGCTTGCAACGTATTTTTGAAACCCATAGATCATACGATAGCTTGCAATATCCTATGATACACTGTCGTGGGGAAGATGGTTACAATTTTGCTTTGTACCAAACTGATTCACGAACAGGGGCTAGCAATTATAACAAAAAAATTTCATGCCTTCAATTCTATTGTTTCCAATTGCAAGTGAGACAGGGCAAGTTTTTATATTTACACCGTTTTCGTTCCCTTTTTAATCAGTTTATTGTTGATATGTACGCAAAAATTGAAACTGAAAGATTAGTTTATATACGGTCTAATCAGAGGCAGTTGCGTGCTGAAGAATACGTGCACCTTCGCGATGCAATGCAACACGACAATAATACGGTAAATATGGGCCGATTAGTTATTTTACCCTCTTCTTTTACTGGTGGCCCACGCTATATGCATGAACGTACTCAAGATGCTGTTTGTTACGTGAGAAAGTATGGACGTCCCGATTTATTTATTACTATAACAACAAATCCTAAGTGGGATGAAATTACTCATGAGCTTCTTGAGGGTCAAGCGTCTTATGACCGTCACGATATTATCGCAAGGGTTTTTCATTTAAAATTAAAGTTAATGATCAATTTACTTAGCAAAGATAACATCTTTGGAGAAGCTATGTGTTTTATGTATAGTGTTGAGTGGCAGAAGCGTGGTTTGCCTCATGCACATATTCTGCTTTGGTTGAAAGACAAGATTCGTCCTAATGACGTAGATAATTTAATAAGTGCTGAATTTCCAGATCCCATTGCAGATCCTGTGCTATATGATATTATTAAAACTCATATGGTGCATGGCCCATGTGGTACATTGAATGCGAACGCTCCTTGCATGCAAAACGGTCGTTGCACTAAAAGATATCCGAAAGCCTTAGTCGACCAAACTGTAACAGGGCATGATGGGTATCCATTGTATCGCCGCCGTTCAAAGGATTATGGTGGCTTTACTACCGTTAAAAGAGTATTTGGTCAACATATAACTTTAGATAATAGATGGGTAGTTCCATATTCGCCAATTTTATCCAGAACATTTCAAGCTCATATAAATGTTGAAATGTGTAATAGCGTGGAGTCTATAAAATATATTTGTAAGTATATAAACAAGGGTAGTGATCAAGCAACATTCGCATTAAGAAACGAACACGATGAAGTTACAAGATTTCAGTCAGGCAGGTATATTAGCTCTTCTGAAGCTGTGTGGCGCATTTTGAGTTTTAATATTCATGAACGATACCCACCCGTGACACATTTGGATGTTCATCTTGAAGGCGGTCAGCGAATATATTTTAACGCAGAAAATGTCACAGAACGATTAGATAACCCTAGACAAACAACTTTACTGGCATACTTTAGACTTTGCCAAACTGATGATTTTGCAAAAACTTTATTGTACGAGGAAGTTCCATCATATTATACTTACAATAAGCAACGAGGTACTTTTAATCGTAGACGCCGTGGCAGACCAATGGATGGCCAACCAGGTATTTTCAAGGAACAAGTTCTTGGTAGGGTGTATACGATTCATCCAAACAATGCTGAATGTTTCTATTTGCGATTATTATTACATACAGTACGAGGATCATTATCATTTATAGATTTGAGAACAGTAGACGGAATTGTTTATCCTACATATCATGCAGCTTGCCAAGCTTACAATTTGTTAGAAAATGATCAGCATTGGGATGATGCTTTAGCTGAATCCTGTATCAGTGATAATCCACGAAGCTTACGCCATTTATTTGTCACTTTGAAGGCATTTTGTAATTTGTCAGATGCCGCACAGTTATGGGAAAAATACAAGGCAAAGCTTGCGGAGGATTTTCTTCAACATATTGTATCAGATAATAATGAAGACGCATCTAATGACAATACCCGTAACTTTGCCATAAATCAGTGCTTATTAGCTATTCAAGAGGAGTTAACAGCAGTAACAGGTAAAACACTCAGTGAATATGGTATGCCTACACCAAATTCTGTTGAAGACCGTACTAATAGAGAATACTTCGCAGAGACTAATTATAACTCAAACGATCTACTGGAAGTTTTACAAAATGGCGTCTCCATTATGACTCCAGAACAACGTTCAATATATGACCGTGTCTGTGAAAGTATTCAAAATAATATGGGAACTATTTGGTTTTTGGATGCACCCGGAGGAACCGGGAAAACTTTCATGACTAAATTAATTTTAGCCTATGTTCGACGTCAGCGTAAAATAGCTCTTGCCGTGGCTTCATCGGGTATAGCAGCAACATTGCTACCAGGAGGCAAAACTGCTCACTCGATGTTTAAAATTCCCATTGACCTAAATTGCACGGAAAGTCCAACCTGTAGTATTTCTAGAAATAGCGACAAAGCAAAGGTTTTACTTGAGTGTAATTTAATAATATGGGATGAGTGTACAATGGCCCATCGAAAAGGAGTAGAAGCAGTTGACAGAACTTTAAGAGATATAAGGCAAAATGATCGGCCAATGGGTGGTGTCACAGTTCTATTTTGCGGAGATTTCAGGCAAATTTTGCCGGTTATACCACGGGGCACAAGATCCGACGAGATTAGGGCTTGCCTGAAAAGCTCAAATTTGTGGCGTTATATACAATCGGTGCATTTAACAACAAATATGCGAGTTAAAACTGGAGATAATCCGGATGATTATCAATTTTCGGATACCTTACTAAAAATTGGCGAGGGAACCTATCCACAACAACATGGAGGAAAAGTTATTTTACTACCTACCTTATGTTGCAGAGTTCAATCACAACAAGATCTTATAGCATCTGTTTACGGCGACCTTTCAGAACTATTTGAAAGAGACAATACTTGGTTATGCGAAAGATCCATTTTAACCCCTCGCAATGACCAGGCATCTGATATAAATAGCAATTTATTGTCAAATATACAAGGAGAAACTAAGATATACTATTCTATTAACAGAATGGTCGATCAACAAGAAGCCACTAATTATCCGATAGAGTTTTTAAATTCTTTAAATATGCCCGGACTTCCAACTCATGAAATCCATTTAAAAATTGGTATACCGATTATTTTACTCCGCAATTTAAGACCACCACAACTATGCAACGGAACCCGCCTGAAAGTGATACAATTACAACAAAACATAATAGAGGCTCAAATTCTAACAGGTTGCGGTGCCGGCGAAATTGTTTTTATTCCCAGAATTCCTATTATACCAAATAATTTTCCATTTCAGTTTAAAAGAACGCAATTCCCAGTATCGGTGTGTTATGCAATGACAATTAATAAAGCTCAGGGTCAGACTTTCCACGTTGCTGGAGTAGATCTTAGTCTCAGTTGTTTTTCACATGGTCAGTTATACGTCGCTCTTTCCCGGGTCAGTAGTTCCAGAAATCTTTACGCATACATACCGGAAGGGTCAACATTGAATATAGTTTATCCTGAAGCGTTACGCTAAAATTATGTATATTTATATTTTTTTTTATATTAAATGACATCAGCGTTAAGCATTTTATGTTAGAAAACGATCTCTAAAAAATAACAAAAAAGAAAATTTTCTAGAAATATCAGAGATATAAGGAAAAATGATCGGTATAATATATATTTTGCCTTATATCTCTTAAAGTTCTGTCAACTGCTTCTACTCCTTTTCGATGGGCCATTGTACACTCATCCCATATTATTAAATTACACTCAAGTAAAACCTTTGCTTTGTCGCTATTTCTAGAAATACTACAGGTTGGACTTTCCGTGCAATTTAGGTCAATGGGAATTTTAAACATCGAGTGAGCAGTTTTGCCTCCTGGTAGCAATGTTGCTGCTATACCCGATGAAGCCACGGCAAGAGCTATTTTACGCTGACGTCGAACATAGGCTAAAATTAATTTAGTCATAATAGTTTTCCCGGTTCCTCCGGGTGCATCCAAAAACCAAATAGTTCCCATATTATTTTGAATACTTTCACAGACACGGTCATGTATTGAACGTTGTTCTGGAGAAGTTAAAAAAAAGAAACAAAAAAGTTCACGTCTAGAATGAGAAAAGGTCGTAAAATCATAAGCGAACATAGTACTTACTGGTGGTGTACATATTGAACGGTTCTACATCACATACATACATAGTGAATGTTCTACATTCTGTTTTGCAAATTCACATCGCTACGGGATAAATAAATAAAAATATATTTATTAAACAGGGGAAAGCACCACGGGAATATATATTATTATGTCATTGTAATATCAATAACACAAAAAACTTCTTAAAAATAACATATATAAATTAAAACTATTTTAGGTAAATTATAATTATCTAAACTATAAACTAAACAAGTAATAAAAAAGGCTATATGTAAAAAACTATATCTAAATCGGCGGCCGCTGGTAATGTACCCAAAAGACTGGCAGTATTACCTCGCTGTATCGCTAAACTGATACGTTGGATTTATTAAACACATAAGAGGCAATAACACGCCCCAAAATAAAAATAATACATAATAAAATTAAAATTAAAATATAAGATACTATTACTATAACGTTACTATACTACATCTGTAAAGTTATTTATTTGGTAAATAAGTTTTTGTCACAAAAATAATTCCACGCGGGTGAAGCCGCGGGCAAAATCTATTTGTAATATGAGGGTAATAAATGCATTTCTAGAATTCATGAAGTGTTTATCTCAAAGTAAACAAACATTAGCGAAATATATTCTCATGATATTGCAGAAATCTATACTTCTATACTAATAATATAAAGCGGAAAAGTTTGTTTGTTTAAACGCGCTAATCTCAGGAACTACTGGTCCGATTTGAAAAAAAAAGTTTTATAGTCCATTTTTGTTGTATAGTCCATTTATAGAGGAAGACTTTAGGCTATATAACTTTACGCTGCAACCAATATAGGAGCAAAGCGTCAGTGAGAAATGTTGCAAAAACGGGGAAAATTATTCACATTTGCGGACTTTCGTTGCGTGCGCTGCATAAACGGTTTAAGTCACTCAAAAACCACGCGAACGAAGTCGCGGGCACAGCTAGTACTTGCTAAATATATATTTCATTAAAAAAACTAAAAATGATTAATCCAAAAAAACATAAAAATGGTTTTATAAAGCCTGGCTCCTTAGGCTCCCGGCATGACGAGTTTCTAGTGGCTGCAGATGCGACCTTATAGCACCTTATAGCTGCGACCTTATAGCACTCAATGAAACGTGGTTACGACCGTATGAGGGGGGCCGCGCACCTGGTGTCCCTGGTTACCGCCCCGTGCATATACCTAGACCCGAATTAGTGCGCTCTCGCGGCGGTGACGTGGGTTTTTAAATTAGGAAAGGTCTGAACGCGCAGATAGTCAAACATAACACAGAACAACCCAACGTCGAACAAATGTGGCTGTCAATAAAAACAAGCGGTAAGAACATCTTTGTAGGTACTGCGTACCGGCCTCCTTGGCTATCAGTTATATGTTTTTACGGATTCACTAACAGATACAATTGGTAGTTTATCGGGGGACTGTTTGTATCTCGTTGGTGACTTTAACATTAATTTTCTCAATACAAATACAGTGCATTACAGAATATTATGTGATTTTCTGTCAATACACAGGTTGCGTCAGTGTACAACCGAGGCTACACATTTCACTGCGGACACAGAAACCTTGCTCGACCAATACAGTCTGCACAAACGCAGACCTGGATCTAGTAGTGGTTGACTACATACCTGAACTTAGTGGCCATGCGTTTATCACTTTTAGGATAAATGTACAAAAAACTTTGAAAGATATTAAAAGTACCGATTTCGAATACGTTATGAACACAATAGATTGGCAGCACATAGAAAAACTACCTAGTGTTGACGATATGGTCAATTTATTCAACAATAGCATTACTTGGGCATTTGTTTTGCTGGCTCTTATCAAATCTTTCTATGTTAAGGATTGGCAGTACCCGTGGGTTACATACACCATCAAACAAATGAAGAAGTGTCGGGATGAGGCGCATAAGCGTGCACGTACTACAAAAATAGAATCTCATGTTCGGTTCTATAAGGACCTTAAACGTAAAGTATCGTCCGCACTTATTAGAGAAAAAGCCGCTTATTTTAATATGTACATTAACGCTAATATTAAGTCACCGCAGCTAATGTGGAAGCACATTAAGGAAAATATAAATGCACATAAAACTAAATCTGACTTAATACATACTACTCATCTCTTCGACCCTGACCTTATCAATGCCTATTTCTTGGATGTACCGGGCACTAGTTCGGTACCTCAGTCAACACTTGACTATTTTAATAATAACATTTTCAGTAAATCAAAATTTAACTTCTCCATGGTTAATGATAGTAAAATTAAAAAAATTATAAAAACTTTAAGATCTAATGCCGTAGGTGCTGATGGTATAAATCTGGATATGTTGTCCATGGCTTGTCGTATTCCATAAGTGTCATGACTGAAATAATGAATGTTTCTCTGAGAACTGGCATTTTCCCGGAGTCGTGGCACATGGCGATCGTAAAACCACTGCCAAAAAAAAAAAGTAAGTCCAAAATATTAGAAAAGGTAATACATGACCAGATGAGTAGGTACCTTGAAGTTAATCAGGTAATACCTACAATGCAATCTGGTATCCGCAGCCAACATAGCACAACAACTGCGTTAATCAATGTCGTGGATAATGTCATCTCGTCACAAGACACAGGCGAGGTTACTATTCTAGTACTGCTAGATTTTTCTCGCGGTTTTACCTTTTTTTTTAGTAATACATTAACAATACAGTATAGATAGGATGGAAGCCAGTAACAGGTTCCCACTTATAGTAAAATAACTTATAGATATCAATATTATTACAAAAAAAAAAAAATATATATATTTCCAAATGAAACTTACAAAGTTATTTTCGGAAAGTCAACAAGAAAAACAAGCTACCACCGGTTCAACCCTAACCCGCCGAGAAGAACCGGCGTAAGAAACTCGGACGGGGCCATCTTTTAGCAAAAAGATGGAAAATTGATCTTTTTTAAGAGTATATATTTTTTACAATGTAACTTAATCTATAGTCTACACATATTAATATTATAAAAGTTAGAGTACATATAGTAAATAAATATAAGCAGCCATCATGGTTGGCCACCTTATTCCCAGGGTGTGCAATCATTAACAAAATCAGTTATCTTATAATAAGCTTTAGCACACAAACGTTCTTTAACTACTTTTTTAAATTTATTAATGGAAAAATTTTGAACCTTTTCTGGGATTTTATTGTATAGGCGTATACATTGCCCTTTAAAAGATTTACTTACTTTGCTAAGCCTGATCATAGGTATATCGAGCTTGTGCTTATTTATAGTGTTCCTACAATGATTGTCACTTTTTGTTTTAAAATTATTTAAATTTTTCCTTACATATAATAAATTGTCCAAAATGTATTGAGATGCATGTATTGAGATAAAATAAAAAAAAATACTTAACTAATAGTAGTAAAACATGTACCATATTTTTGATAAATATGAAATTTTATCGCAATAACAAAATAAGTAACTTGTACTAACTCAATACATCAGTCATTAGCCTCAAAAAATTTCTTATTACATTCATGTCTTGCTTTGTTACTTTTAGTGAAATAGGGATCTATGTCTAGTTCTTTGCATAATGCATTAAAGGTATTAATTGCTCGCACCATGTATGTATTTCCTCTATAGTCGATGTTGTGGACTGGAACTGACAGCGGAGGGTTAAATCTACGGGACCTGGAAGGTACATTAAAATTGAGGTTAGAGAGGAGCTCAGGACAGTCAACTTCACCATTGATTATTTGTAGCATGAAGGAGCAGTCAGCAATTCGTCGTCTGTTGATTAGTGGCTGTATATGAAATTTTTTGCATAGATCTATGTAGTTAATTGAGCTGTAATTAATTTTAAGACGGTAACATAGGAATCTCATGAATTTCTTCTGTAATTTTTCAATTCTGTCAACATATTGGTTATAACACGGGTTCCATATTTGAAAACAGTACTCCAAGTGACTCCTGACAAAGGTGCAATATAAAATTTTTAATGCTTTCGCTAATTTAAAAGAAGCAGTTAATTGAATCAGGCGTTACTTTGCGGAAATCCATATCATACAATTTAAATATATTATATCTAGCAATATCCCGCGAAACAATTATAACCACAACCTGCAAGCAGATGAGTGAGTGTACGCATAGGCATGCGTTTGATGCACCTCCCTCCTCCCACACTGGTCGATAGTGCAAAGTCCCACCTAGGTGGGACTTTGCACGATCGTGTTAACATTATTGCTTGTGTGGTGGTGGTGTTTTCATGTTTTTTGCTTGCGAGTGTACGCATAAGCAGTGTGGGAGGAGGGAGGTGCATCAAACGCATGCCTATGCGTACACTCACTCATCTGCTTGCAGGTTGTGGTTATAATTGTTTCGCGGGATATTGCTAGATATAATATATTTAAATTGTATTAAAAGAAGCACTTACTCTCATTATAAAGCCAAGGGCTTTTGAGGCCTTAGCAATGATATGGTCAATGTGAGCATCAAATGCAAGCTTTTCATCATGGTAGACTCCTAGGTCTCGTACAACAGAAATTCTAGGTATTGCCTGATCCTTTAATTGATATGTAGTAAAAATTTTACTTCGTTTCCTGGAAAAAGTAGTTATTGAACATTTAAGATGATTCAAGTCCAGATTGTCTAATTTACAATAATTGTCAAGTCTTGCTATGTCGGATTTGAGTTTATCAATATCGTAAATAATAATATAAATTAATACCTACCTACCCAAATATTTAGCAAAAATAGTAAATTTAATATAAATCTGGTGCACCAAAACTTACAGGGAATGGTAGGTAAAGAATTAGAGATTGAATTATTTTTAAATAAGCACAACATTGATATTATGTGTATATCAGAACATAGGTTTAGAAAATATGAATTAATATTTAATTTTTGTGGTCACCAGGTTGCTAGCTCGTTCAGTCGGGAGAATGCCGAAAGAAAGAGGTGGTTCTTTAATAATGTGTCCAAAAATAATCCGATACACAGAATATGTAATATGTATAATAAAGTTTGTGGTCGTTCAGATATTTTTAATGATAGTCTAATGTCTTTTATTTTTAAAATTTAGTTTAGCCAAAGATTCTACAACAAATTTTTCATAATTAAGTACTTATATTTATATTGTTGTCTTGTATTGGCTCTGTCTAGTAAAATGTATGTTATGTAATCAGTGTTATTGTATTTTTTTTAATGTCAGTTTTACATAAAATGTAGTAGTATGTTAGTATGATTTGTTCTTTCTTTTATTTTCTGATTCACTTATTGTAATCTGTAGTATTAAGGCTTAATTAATGTTGTGTATGGTTGGAATTGGACTTCAGTATTAATGTAATTTGTTCATATATTGTTGGTGTTAAATGTTCTTATTCTGTGGTCTGTAACTACACATTTGAAAAACCTCTCCGATCTTGGCCCGTCTATAAGCCTGCGTTTCCACTGACGCGTAGCGGGGCGGATAGGAACTTAGTGGTGCCCAAGCAGAGCGGAGCGGAGATTTCGAGCATAGTGATTAGTCAATTCAGGTCGCAGTTAATCGATTGTGAACGACAACCAACTCTGTACGAGCGGTGGAACTTATTCCTCCCCACACCATTATAGAGCCTCCACCGTAACAGACGGTATTTACAGTCGTATTGGGTAAATACCGTTCTTTTTTTCTTCGCCACACTCGTAAACGTTTAATTATTTATATTATTTTATATATTATTATTTATATTATTATTATATATTACTTTATTTTGTTATATTATGTCCGATAATGACTCATATTTAACTGCCAATGATACCTCTGAAAACGACAGCTTCGGTTCTGTGAGTGAAACGTTGGGTGAAATATTATACCAGAACTTTAATTCACTGAGCGGAAATTTTTTAAACATATGCCACATAAATGCTCAAAGCATCCCTAGTCACTTTAGTGACATTATAGAAACGTTTTCTGGAAACAATGTTCATGCCATCCTGATTTCTGAGAGCTGGCTCAAACCTAACCTCTTATCTTCTTCTTATCCTCTGCCCGGCTTCGTTCTGATTCGTAATGATCGGATCGATAGACGTGGCGGTGGTGTCGCCATTTACCTTCGCAGTGATATTTCTTACAAAATAATAGCCTCTTCTTCTCCTCAACAATCTCCTGCTGCAGAATTTCTTTTTCTTGAAGTTCATGTCAAAGGTATCAAGCTGGTTCTGGGCGTCGTCTATTGCCCTCCTTCTACGGATTATTTTGGTGATTTTGAGTCGGTATTAGAACCGATGCTGTCCGAATATACACATCACATAATAATGGGCGATTTTAATACCGACCTGTTAAATAAATCATCATCTCGTTCGCTCAAATTTAACCAAATTATCAACTCATCTTCTCTTCATGTTCTTCCTCTTTTGGCCACCCATCATAACAACAATGGCGAAGATACCTGGCTAGACTTAATTTTAATTTCCAACCTCTCTTTTATTCAATCTCATGGTCAATATCCTGCTCCTGGGTTTTCCCATCACGACCTTATCTTTCTTTCATACACCTTAAAGCCTCCAAAACACTGTCCTAGAGTCGTGTACAGGCGAAGTTTTGCCCGGTTAGATATCGCAAAGCTACGAACGGATGCCGCTGATATTGACTGGCAACCTATGCTGGATGCTTGTTGTGTAGACGCAAAAATTAACATCTTTAACAAGAATATAACCAAGTTATATGATCAGCATGCACCACTAAAAAAAACCAAATTAAGACATCCACCAGCTCCTTGGCTGTCTGAGGAAATTCGGGTGATGATGAGACGCAGGGATCGGGCATATCGAAAATATAAAAGGGATCGAAGTGAGCTTAATTGGGATCGTTTCAGAGGGGCTAGGAATCGTTGTAACCAAGTGATACGCAATGCTAAACGCCGCCACTTCCTTCAAAATTTATCTTCCTCGTCTCCATCTCATATATGGAAGTTCCTTAAAAATATTGGTATTGGTAAATCTCCTCAATCTCATTCTCTTGGGGCAATTAATTTGGATGATATCAATCTCCATTTCTCCAAAACTGACGTGCTTGACGTCCAAACTAAACGCCATACTCTAGCTTATCTAAGAGATTTACCGCGTACCAATACATCTCATTTTCAACTCTCCCCAGTCTCTTCAGAGGAGATATTAAAGACAATTAAAGCATTGGGATCCAAGGCCGTAGGTTGCGACGATATTAGCCGTCAAATGGTTATTACTGTTGTCGATCTCCTGTTACCTGCTATCACTCATTTAGTAAATTCCTCTCTAGACTCATTCCAATTTCCCGATGTATGGCGTAAAGCTTTTGTACGCCCTTTAGCAAAAGTTTCAAATCCTACTCTTCCTTCACATTTTCGCCCAATTTCCATCCTCCCCTACCTTTCCAAAGTGCTTGAGGCTTGCGTCCATAAACAACTGTCCCGGTTTATTTACGAAAACAACATTTTGTCTCCTTTTCAATCCGGGTTCAGACCGGGTCATAGTACCACCTCAGCACTGTTAAAATTGACAAATGACGTGAGAGCGGGTATCGAGGACTCAAAGATCACCGTATTGGTTCTGGTCGACTTTTCCAATGCTTTTAATAACATCAATCACGATATTCTTCTTGAAATACTCTCCTGTATCCAAATTTCACCTGAAACCCTTAAATGGTTTTCTTCTTACCTTCAGGGACGCCAGCAAGCAATACGCACTGATCAGTCTACTTCTAATTGGCACCACCTTAATTCCGGCGTCCCTCAAGGCGGCATTCTTTCTCCTCTTCTTTTTTCATTATTTATTAATTTACTTACTCATAAACTTCACACTACGTATCACTTGTATGCAGATGATCTACAGCTCTACAGTCAAGCAAAAGTGGAAGCTTTGTCAGTTGCTATAGATGCAGTAAACCGAGATCTTGATGCTATTAAGAATTGGTCAGTCATGTTTGGGTTATCCGTTAACCCTGCTAAATGTCAGGCCATATTGATTGGCAGTCAACGGTCATTGAGTAAAGTGACCATTAATGCTTTACAACCTGTCACTTTTAACGGTTCTGTCATTCCTTTCAGTTCCAGCGTCAAAGATCTCGGACTGAATATAGACTCCACTCTTGACTGGAACTCCCAAATTTCCCACGTATCACAGAAGGTTACAGGGTCATTGCGATCACTATATCGATTAAAAAACTTCCTACCGACAGCGACCAAGACCTTGTTAGTTCAGACGTTGATATTTCCAATTATTGATTATGGCGACGTTTGCTACTTCGATCTCAACGCGGACAAGCTTAATAAACTTGATCGTCTCATTAACTGCTGTATCCGATTTGTTTTTAATTTAAGAAAATACGATCACGTCTCTTCCTACCGTTCTAAGCTGCACTGGTTGCCAATAAGGCAACGACGCTCGGCTCGAGCATTGTGCACGCTGTACTCTCTCCTACACTCTCCTCATTCTCCTGTCTATCTCTCCTCTCACTTTCAATTTTTCTGCAGCAGTCACGATAAAAATCTCCGTTCTGCAAATAATGCTCTTCTCCTGTGTCCGTCCCATAAGACCAGCCTTATGCACTCTTCTTTCAACATTCAGGCTATTTTACTTTGGAATGCTCTCCCCACAGAAATCAGGATGTCGTCAACAAAAGATACTTTCAAACGTAAGGTTCGTAGGTGGTATCTCAAACAATTGGCAGAGTCTTAGTGCGGTTTATCCTTGCTGTCATATTAACATTATATTGTCTTTCATAATTATGGATCATTTAAATTATATTTTATTATATTTGTATTTATTATTATATATGTAATACTTATTATATTTGTATCTATTACTAGTATTATTTTAATATGTGTTATTATCTTTATTTATTATATTGTTGTATAATATATTTTATATGTTTCATTAATTTTATTTTATGATTTAATAATAATTAATGTATATTATCCATTTAGTCTTTACATGTTTTCGTCCGTACGTATGCATTACCTGCATCTACTTATTTTTATCTCTAAATCACCTAAAGGTTGACTGGTAGATAATGCCTTAAGGCATTAAGTCCGCCTATGTACTAATGTGCATGATGCTTAAATAAATAAAAAAATAAATAAATAAACGACCGTCTCGATCTCGTAAAGAAATCCTACATTCAGCAGTAAACAGCACTCGACTCCATTCTTCATGGGTCCAGTAAGCAAGATCTCGTGCAAAATGTAGACGAGCAACTCGATGTTGTTTGAGCAGTTAAGGTCCTAGTGATGGCCTACGTGCCTTTAAATTAGCTTCCTCCATACGTCTTCTTATTGTACGCTCGCTAACACTCACATCTGTCGCAATTTGGAACCGCTGACGAACCTCAACTGCAGTAAGGAACCGATTCCGTAAGATCTCTAGGACAATAAAACGGTCATCCCGTGCCGTTGTGCATCTGACACCCCCACTGCCTGGTCTTCTTGAGAAGCTACCAGTTTCTTAGTATCATCTTAAGTCTTACTAGATTGATGAACGAGGTAAATTGAGAGCAATAGCTACTTCGCGCTGTGTCAGTCCTTAGTCAATTAAGGCTACAGTTAGTGCCACTATTTCAGGCTCTAAAGGCATTATTTAAATTTTTAGGTGCAGTTTAAAGTTAAATGAACTCAACAATGTCAAAAGAATCAGAAGGACAAAGATGCACTTACACAAAACTAAATTAAAATTACGAACTTAATCAGTTGAGAGACGCGTTTCGACTAAAATTTAAAATTCTATTCGCATATGTTTTAAAATATAATTAATTTCCCTCTGAAAATAAAGATAGTTAGTTTTCCATAGTACCCTTATAAGAAAAAATTGTTTAAAAATGTTAACATTTAAGAAATCGCCTAAAAAGTGCTTGGACGGGATTCCATGCCGCTCAGTGTATTTGGATTAATATTTTTGTAAATCCAAATAGTGTAAGCTTATGTAAATACGTTATTTATATCATTTTATAATTTTTATTTTCCATTTGTAAGCAATGTTGTTACCATGACAACCGTTTCATATAGACTGACAACGACAGGAATGATCGAGTCCAAGTTCGAACCCCGCGATACGTATATTTTCTTCTTTTTCCTTATTTTTTGCTTATTTTTTTCAACATTTTATTTCATAATAACCTTTTTATGACAATAACGAACATACTGTAAAAAAATTTGCCAAATCAGTCAAGCCGTTGTCGAAGCGCACACGATGTAAGAAATTTTGAAGGTCGTTTTTTACACTTTGGGGTTTTAGTACTATTTTTCCTATTTTTGTTAAAAATATAATATAACCTATGTTCAGCGCTAGGAATGTAGCTTTCCAACGGCGAAAGAATTTTTCATATTGGTTCAGTGGTTTCAGAGCCATTTTTTTAAACAAACAATCAAATGTTACCTCTTTATAATATTAGTATAGATAATTCATTGCATAGAAAAACTTTAAAGCGAAGTAGAAGTAGAGTAGTAGTAAAGTGATAATAGTATTAGGTCCTTACATATGAAATTGGCGTTTTGTCGCACTGGCCACTTTGATCTTAAATATATCCTCTTTGGTTAGGAATTCCAAATTCAAATTTAAAACCGTTTGAAAACCGTAATTCATTTGTTTTTTTCTCTTTTGCTTTTTTTTCTGTAACACTCATTTCACAAAATGGAAAACTTAAAATATCGCATTATTTACGAGTACGAGTTCCACCGTGGCACCAGTGATGCAGAAACGGCTCGAAGGATTAATGATGTGTATGGGGGTGGTGTCGCAAAAGAAAACACGGTGCGTTTTTGGTTTCAACGCTTTCGTTCTCGAAATTTCGACCTGCAGAACAAGCCCCGTGGACGGCCGGAGAATAAGGTCGATAATGATGAATTGAAGGCTATTGTGGAAGCAGATCCATCGCAAACCACATCAGAGTAAGCTATAGGCTGCGGTGTTAGTGACAAAACCGTTTTAATCCACTTGAAGCAAATTGGGAAGGTGAAAAAGCTTGAAAGGTGGGTTCTCATGAATTGAGTGAAGCAAACCGACAAACGCGCGTCGACTGCTGCGTTACATTGCTCAACCGTAACAATAATGAAGGAATTTTAAATCGGATCATTACATGTGATGAAAAGTGGATCCTGTACGATTATCGTAAACGCTCATCGCAATGGCTGAACCCTGGTGAACCAGCAAAGTCTTGCCCCAAGCGAAAATTGACTCAAAAAAAGTTACTTGCGTTTGGTGGACTAGTGCCAGTGTCGTACACTATAGCTTTCTTAAATCTGGTCAGACGATTACGGCTGATGTCTATTGTCAGCAACTGCAAACCATGATGGATAAGCTCGCCGTTAAACAACCGAGACTTGTCAATCGCTCTACGCCACTGCTGCTTCAAGACAACGCTAGACCACACACGGGCCAACAGACGGCTACCAAATTAGAGGAGCTTCAATTGGAATGTCTAAGACGTCCACCTTACTCTCCGGACCTTGCTCCAACAGATTACCATTTTTTTCGAAATTTGGATAACTTCTTGCAAGGAAAAAAATTCAATTCCGATGAGGCAGTCCAAACCGCTTTCAAAGATATTTTTTTTTTTATTGTTCAAAATAAGTTACAAAAATTTTCTTATACATGAGTTATCTTGCCGCAAAAACTTCCAGGAGTTTATCTGGACAAGAGGTCGCTCACTAGTTATTTATTATATTTTGCATTACCAATTATGTTTTAAAAGATGTTTTTTAAGTAGTCGCCTGTAGTTACATTTGCCCCGATACAACTCCTGCAAGTCATCAGGCAGTTCTTCTACAAACATAGGTATTACATTATTTAGCAATCTACTTCCATAGAAGTTGTTACAATTGATATTAATAAATTTTTTAGCTTTAAAATTAATAATTGGTCTCAAATAGCTAGGTCTAGTTTTTTCAATTAATAAGTTAGGATCACATACTTCATTTAATAAGGTAAATTTTAACAAGTTAAATATGTGCATGACATTACAGTATTCAAAAATTCCTTCTTCATTTGATTTGTATTTATTTTTAATAGGTTTAGGTACAATTGTTTTTAGAATACGTAACATTAACGAGTATATATTATTTAAGTGTGTTTTGAAAGTTCTTCCATAACTGCTCAGCCCATAGTTAACAACAGACTGTGCCAGAGATAAATAGATCACTCTTAACGTTTTAAATGGTAACTTATATTTTAGAATATACATTTTGCTAAGTAGACCATGTTTGCTCTAATCTTAGCTTAGAGCAAACATGGTCTATATGGGGCTTCCAACTCAGTCTGTTGTCAATAATGAGGCCGAGGTAAGTATGTTGATTTACTTTTTCTAATGAGGCACATTGACAATTAATTACTAAATTATTATGAAAGCAATCGTGGGTATGGGCTATGATTATAGGGGTGGTCATGGGAATATTGTAAGAAGAATGAATATGAATAAATTTAGTTTTTTGTGAGTTGATCACCAGCCCAACATCGTGAGCCCATTTACAGATAAGATTGTAATTTCTTTGCATAGTATTTTGAGCTTCAATTACAGTTTTATGAGCGAATAACAAACAAGTGTCGTCTGCAAACTGATAGATTGTTCCTTGATTTATTAAATTACTCATTTCATTAGTATAGATCAGATACTCATATGGGCCAGTAATGGAACCCTGAGCGGTGCCGGCAGTGGTGCGGTACGAGTCACTATACCTATCGGCGACTTTAACAGATGTGAAACGATTCATATGGTAACTTTTCAATAATTTTAAAAGTGGTCCTTGTATTCCGTTGTTCGAAAGTTTGTTAAATAATATATTAAAATCTAGTACATCGAATGCTTTTGAAAAATCAATAAACAATACGATTACGTGATATTTTTTGTCAAGATAACCATTTACCTCATCCGTAAATTTACGTAGCAACTCAGTAGTACTTCGTTTCTTTTGAAATCCATACTGATTATGGTTTATAACGTTATATTTATCAAGAAATGATGATATTTGATCGCCCAAAAATCTTTCTATGACCTTATTTATGCAGGATAAAATAGTGATGGGGCGATAGTTTTCATAGTCGTTATGGACACCCTTTTTATATATAGGCCTAATAATACCAATTTTGAGAATATCAGGATATACACCTGTGTCTATGCAGCAGTTAATCAAGTGGGTTAGGACGGGAACTAGTGCTGGGGATAATTTTATGTCGCGGGCCCGAATGCCATCATGCCCGGGACATTTATTTATATTTAAGCATTTTAAAATTTTTGCAATTGCATCCTGAGTAGCGTGTTTTAATCTAATAGACATAATAGGTTTATTTTCATAGGTACTAGGATCTAATTGTTTAATGATGCAACAGCATTTTAATGTATTTATTGAGTCATTTAATTTTTTTGCAAAGTTGTTAGCTATATGTAGGGGTTCAAATTTAAAATATTTAAGAAGAGTGTTGTCGATGCATTGAGTAATTTTTCCAGATATTTTGTTAATTATCTCCCATACATTTATTGGATTTTTTTATATTTTTACAAACGTTGGACATGATAAATTTATTTTTGATGTATTGAGCATATTTGTTTGTTTTATTCCTATAGCAATTAAAATATAGTCGCTTAGTACAATCGTTTTGATCTTTTCGCCACTCCTTATACAATTGATCCCTCTTCGCACACATTTATTAAGCGTCGGTTAACCCACTGACAAGAACTACGCCTTGAGTTTACATTGATATTTTTAGTGATTTTACATTTGTCGTATAACAATTTGAAGTCGATATTTAGCAGTGACATAATCATATTGGGGTTGGTGTAACAAAAATATTTATTAAAATCGTTATTTAAAAGCTCATTTCTAAGTTTTAAGCTGTCTATCGTTATAAAATCAGCACGCGCCGGCGCATCGGAAGGTGACGTCACCGCGATCGGCAAGGCACCAGCGATAACGCAGTGATCGGCCGGGGCGGAGTGCACCACCGCGCTGTATACAGGCGCGCTGATGACATTACGAATAAACAGATGATCGATGCATGTCTTGCTTATTGTATTTCCATACTTTTCTATACGTGTATGTTGTGTTATGGCACACTCAAAACCCTTGTCACTTAAACAATTTAAATACGAATTAACAATAGAATTTGATTGGGTCAAGTCGATATTAATGTCACCTATAATAATGTAACTATTTTTGTGATTGGATTTCTTAACTAAGTTACCCAATTCCGTGATGAAACGATTTTTACATGTCTGGGGCGGCCTGTAAATTGCACATAAATCTATTTGTATATTTTTATTTATGACTAAATCACCTGTAATGCATTCTATAAATTAATATGCGGTGTTATCACATCTGTTAAAATTTAGAGACTTATGAACGTACAATAACACACCACCACCTTTTCTTTTACTACGTAATTCGGATAGTAAGTTATAATTAGGTAAATTAAATAAGTTACACAGTTCATTTTTTATATTAGCCTCTGAGACAGCAATTAAATGTATAACTGATTTTGCACTATTTATAATAAATTCCAAATAAGAAAAATTTTTAGTTAATGACCTGATGTTGACATGAAAGATCAACAGTAAATTTTCATACAAAGGTATATTGTATAAAAAATCATTATTTATACCAAGTAAATAAAAGTTTTAGATAACTACATAAATGAACACACTATAAATAATGCTAAATTAATTACGTTTTATTTTAAGTTCATTTTTTATTTTATCTATATCTTGCTGAATTTTAATGGGAATGATTTTACCTTTTTCATTTTTACGTATGAGTATAGATCCATTTTTACACCAAATGAATTTGTAATCATTTTTCAGTTCTTCTTTAGTCTTCCAGAGTAAAAATGCCGTAGCAGGGGTTAGGGATTCGCGTAGGTAAATTTTTTTGCTTCCTTCTAGACCCAGAGTAGCAGGTGAAACTTCTGTTTTTCTGGATGCTTCTAGCCAAGAACTACGGGCCCCTTCCTTCAGTTGAATGATGATAGTAGGCGGTGTCTCCCTCTTAGTTCCTGAGTGCCGAGGCTCCTTTTTGTAAGATTTTACAATGTCATCTGGGTTCCGTTGAATAGTTTCTGCATATTTTTTTGCGATAAATTCTATATTATTAGAGGTTCCTGTTTCTATCCCACACATCTCTAATTGGTTAGATAATTGCAATTGAAGTATCTTATTTACCTTACTCTCTGTCACTTCGTACTTGAGGGACAGGTTTTTATAGTTGTTACGTAACTCTGTGCACTGGTTTTCTAATTTCTTCATATTTTTTTCGTAGGTAATTATTTTAGCTTCGTACTCGTCTATTTTTTCCGAATAGAATTCAAACGTACGCTGGAGCTCGTCCTTGATTACTTGACTGACCTCTCGCCTAATGATGCTTAAAACTTCTTGAGCTTGAGTATTGGCTGAGCTTGGACCGCTCAAATCTTCATCATCATCAGGTATTATACCAGACAAGCGTCTTTGTTTGGAGCCAGCACAAGTTTTGCACTTCCAATCCACCGAGTCCTTGTGACGAGAACATTTAGTTGATCGTTTGACAGACCGGCACATGCGCCGTGGATCCACTTATTACACGTGCCACATTGTATCCCGGGAATTTTTTTAGTAACATTTTTATTACAACTATTGCACTTACTCATATTATAAGAATGTTTGTTAAGTTTGCGTATATTAGTAACTTGCGATAAGATAGTTTGTAAAGAAATATTATGAAATAAACCTGTAACTGATAGGGAATATGTAAATAAATAACTTCAGAATATCATTATACATATGGTGTTTTATTTTTGTCATTTGGACTTACAAAAGATATATTGGAACAAGACATATGTTCTTGTTACTTCAATATTTGTTTAATTAGGATTTAACTATGTGCAAAGAAACACTCTAGTATCAATAATTAACAATCAGTACCTATACAATTCTTTTATTAAGTTACTTTTCTTATTTTCTTCAAATATTCTTTCTTAAGTTGGTAGACACATTAGGAAGTTATTTCTACTATCATTAGTTACAATTATTACGATTAATAATAGTAAAAGAAAGAGATCATACAACCTGATGGGTGGGAGGTAACAACTATATTACTGTTTATAACAAACATTATTTAGTTATAGAAGAACAAACCCTCCCAATACGAGTTAATAAAGTAAAAATATCCCATAAACAACATTTGTTGAAGAGAATGTGATTATTGTTACAAAAGATAGAACTAAGTAATTGTATTTTGCCAACTCTTATTTTACAACGAAATTTAGAACTTCTTAGCAGAACCTCTTATAATAAATCTTTCAAACACAACATAACAAATTTAATACTTAGCTTAGGCGACTATAAGCTTGCCACCAAAACACCTTTTTACTCAATTTTTGTTAACTTTTCTTGCAGCCCACGCCCTCGCCTTGCCCAAAAAAGCGCGGTGACCCCCTTTTGACAACCTGTCACCCTTTCTTCCCGCCGTACAACCCACGTTTTGTCTTCTTCTCGTTCTTTTTCGTTCCGATAATTTAATTTTTTAAATTTAATCAATGTTTTATTTACCAATAATGTGATAAATTATTGTATGTTAAAATTATAATCCTAACAATCGTCCATCCTGACAAAATTTGCTTCCACGCAAATTACAGTGAACAGAATTATAGAAATATGAAAAGTAAATTCTCAACTCCTAAGTAACAAACAACACAAATTTTTAGTTACGTTGCAGAGGCTAAGCTTGACGTTGGCTCCTCAACATCAATCAGCTTGGCTTCTTGTACATGCTACCTGTAAATAACCATAATATGAAATCCACTCATTATAGCGTCATTAAATACACCATTGTTTTAATTGATTAAAATTTTATATCTTTCACTAATTAGTTACTAATTTTTCATTGTCTGGTGAGACGGCCCTTACTTTCAACTTATGTGAATGTACTAAGTACTTGTCTATGTATACCATTTTTCATCGTTTTGTTAACGGCCCAATCCATCTGTTACATAAAATTGATGTCACCATTTTCTCATCGTTTGGTACAAACGGCCCTATACCTGTTTTTCAAATTTATGTCACCATTTTCTCATCGTTTGGTACAAACGGCCCTATACCTGTTTTTTTTTTCCCATTTTCTCATCGTTTGGTGCAAACGGCCCTATATCTGTTATATCTAATTTATGTCATCATTTTCTCATCGTTTGGTACAAACGGCCCTATACCTGTTTTTCAAATTTATGTCACCATTTTCTCATCGTTTGGTACAAACGGCCCTATACCTGTTTTTTTTTTCCCATTTTCTCATCGTTTGGTGCAAACGGCCCTATATCTGTTATATCTAATTTATGTCATCATTTTCTCATCGTTTGGTACAAACGGCCCTATAACTGTCATCTCAAATTGATGTAACCATTTTTTCATCGTCTGGTCAGACGGCCCCTACATCTGTTACACAAAATTTATGTCACCATTTTTCTCATCGTCTGGTCAGACGGTCCAGAATTTAGTTTAATATTTGTTCTCCATATTTCCATTATTTACCTTTCGATTCTCTATCCCTCTAGTATATCAATAAGCTCTTCTGTACTATCAACATCAGATTCATTAGTGTCTGAGTCTGATTCATTATTGTTGAATTTTCTCAGAGCATCTGAAGCTACTTTAGCTTGGTACTTTTTATAGCCTTTAAGTCCTTTTATTGATACTATAATGTATCTGTCATTTCCTAGTGATTTCTTAATCCTATATGGACCACTATATTTTTCTTTCAATTTCTTTACCGAGTCTGGTTTTATCTTGAGCTCCTTTCCAAAGTACTAAGTCACCCTCCTTGTATACCATAGGTTTTTTTCTTTTTCCATCAAATTTCTTTTTCATATATTCTGACGTCCTTTTTATTTGGTGGGCGGCACATTCTTTGTTTTGCAAAGCTGTCGATTCATCATCATACAAATTTGATGATATGCCCTGCAGTTTAGCTCGACTTGCTTGAAACATTAGACGATAAGGAGCAAAGCCCGTAGAGGAGTTAATCATGTTGTTCATACCCCACACTACATTGTTTAGGCAGGCATCCCAATTGCGTTCTTCGGATGTACTTTTATTAATGGCTTCTAGCAGAGTACGGTTATATCTTTCAACCTGTCCATTAGATCTAGGTGATGCAATAGTATTCAGGATGTGTTTGATTTGATTTTTGATACAAAACTCCTTAAATCTTTTGCTAGTAAATGCAGCTCCACTGTCTGAGATCATGCGCCTTGGGTAGCCAAAATATGAGAAAATTTGTTCCAGATTTTCCTCTGTCTCTGCAGATTTTGTTGTTTTTGTGGGTTAAGCCCAGACAAATTTTGTATAGGAATCGACTATAACAAATAAGTAAGAAAATCCTGTTTTACTCTTACAAAATGGACCCATATGGTCAATGTGTAAGGTGTCCATTGGTTCTTGTTTCTTTTTAATGGGGTGCAGAGTCCCTTCCAATTTACCATACTGGCCCCTTTTGTAAATACAGTCAATGCATGCATTGACATACTTCCGTATGAAGCGAGTCATACGTGGAAACCAACAATGTTCTTTTATAATAACATCACAACGCTTCAAACCAGAATGCCCTATAGCATCATGATATTTATGTAAAATATTCCATCGTGCAGCTTTAGGTATCACTAATCTCAATGCTCCATCAGTAATCTTTCTGTACAATTTACTGTCTTCCATTACATAATTACGGGTGACATCTGGGTCTACCAAGTTATTCTCCAATTTCTGTTTTATACAACAAAGATTAGCATCTTGATTTTGTAGACATACTACCCAGTCTAATATGTCTACTACATTTATGTCAGCTGGTGGAATTGGTGTCCAGGGGGCTTAATCCCGACACAATCGAGAACCGAATCCGTTCGATATCAGTGGTTTTTCGTACTTTATTTGGCGAATTACTTTGAAACTAATCAGGATAAAGAAAATTATTAGATCGTAACTTTTTGTACACCCCACCATATCAATCGACTGAGAATCAAAATAAACAAATGTCAATTTTTTCGGAAGTACGCGGCATGATCGTATCTGAATCAAAATCAAATCAGTTTGGAGAGTAAGGCCCCTGCTTAAAGCATCTACATGCTTGTGTGATAGTCCAGGTCTATGCACAACTTCCATGTCATATTCTTGGATAGCCAGCCACCATCGTGCAACCCTTGGTAAGAGATCTTTCTTTTCAAAAGTCTGTCTAACTGCTGCACAGTCAGTAACAACTGTAAAATGTATTCCGGCCAAGTAAATACGAAATATTTTTAGTGTTTCAACAACTGCTAGGGTTTCCAATTCAAATGAATGATATAACGCCTTCTCTCTGCTGGTTTTTCGGCTGAAATACGCTACTGGCTGTAATGCACCATTAATTTTCTGCAGTAGTATACCAGCAAGGCCTTTACTTGATGCATCTGTGTGGACTTCTGTTGTAGCATCGGGATTGTACAGAGCGAGCACTGGTCTCTCCGTCAGTAATGCCTTGAGGGTGTCAAAGGGCTACCTGTTGAGGGCTACCCCACTTCCACAGACAGTCCTTTTTTAATAATCCATATAGTTCGTGGGTTATAGTAGCATAATTCTTGACAAACTTGCGGAAGTAACTCGTAAGACCCAAAAACATGCGCAACTCGTGAACATTCTCTGGTTCCTTGTATTTTGTCACTGCCTCAATTTTCTTCTGGCCAGGACGTATACCTTCTTTGCTGATCTCATAACCTAAATAATCCAGCTTAGGATGTAAAAATATGCATTTATCTAGATTAAGAGTCAAGTTGACACTTCTTAGAATGGTCAACACGTTTCGCAATGTATCCAAACCTTCATCCACTGTGACACTAGGGATAAGTAGATCATCAATGTATGGCAACACTTTATCAAACCTCAATGATCCCAATATTTTATCCATGAGTTTCTGGAACACACACGGCGAATTTGCGAGTCCGAAGGGCATTCGCAAGAACTCATAATGTCCCTCAGGTGTGATGAAACCCGTTTTAGGGATTGATGACTCATGCATTGGTATCTGATAAAATCCCTGTGAAAGGTCTAGACTTGTAAAAAATCTTTTTCCTGATAATTTTTCTATTTGTTCTTCAATCACAGGTAATGGATATTTATCTTTAACTGTTATACTATTAAGTTTCCTATAATCGACACACAATCGATAGTCACCACCTTTCTTTTTTACTAAGATGATTGGGCTAGCATAGGATGAAGTTGCTTCTCTAATGATACCATTGCTCAACATCTCATCCACTTTCTCTCGTACAATTGTTTTCTCTGGTAAATATAATCGATATGGTCTGTAACAAACTGGTTTTTCTGAGTTTAATTCTATTACCATACTCATTTGATTGGTGCAACCCAACTCAGTAGTATCAACTGAAAAACAATCCTTGAACTCTATCAATAATGCTATTAATTTCTCCTTTATTTCAGGCTCCTGTGAACCACACCGAATCTTTGCTACATCAATTGACAACACTTTACAATCTGTAACTCTTTCTGTCTCTTTAACAACGGATATCTCTTTTTCCTCACTTATCAACCCTCTTGTTAATAATTGACCTTTAAGTAATACCAATGGTTCCTTGGATGCATTAATCACTTGCAGTACACTCTGACCTCCAGAAATTATTGAAGCAGGTATGGCATAATCCATATTGCCATAAAATCGTCTGCTAGATTCTATATAGACTACCCCATCAGGTGCAGCATCATTATCAATGCCAACTAACATCACATGTTCGGCAGCTATTGTGGTATTGTCTTTGCACCTCACCAATGACTTTACTTTTCCATAAGATACAGCACCCAGATGGAGTATTCCATTTTCTTTCTGTGGTTGACTCTTTTTATTAATCTTCAGTCTGTCTCCACTGATTACAACTTCAATGCTGGGCTCATTAATGATAGGTTGCCCCAATATCATATCCATGGCAGTCATGTGCCAATTAGTTATTACTAATTTCGTCTTAAAAATAATATCATCAACAGTAATTGTTGCACTTATGAAACCTATTGCTGGCACAGGTGTTCCTCCAAAACCTCCCACAATATCGCATGGCATAATGGCCACATTCAGTTGTAATGCAAGATCATTGTTAATAACATTAATTTTTGCACCTGAATCAAAGTAAGCACATGCTGGAAAACCATTTATATCTACTGTTTTAAAATAAATATAGTTTACCTCAGACAATAAATTGACGACAGCCTCATGGTTATTTCCTATGTTGGATGACGAAACTGCTAATGCTGTATTTGATTTAAACCAACACCTTTCTGTAACATGCCCAGGTTTCCCGCAATGCGCACAACTCAATCTGTTGGTCCGAATATTCTTGGGACATCTGCGAACTGTGTGCCCCGGTTCTTGGCACAAGAAGCAGCTGAAAGGTTTTCTGTTGTCCTTAATTTCCCCTTTGTCATCAAATTTGGACACCGACATGCGGTTTTGAAACGGTAATTTTTGCTTTATATCTTCCATCATAGAGAGGAATTTTGAATACAACTCACTGGGGTTCTGGTAATTTCCTGCCCGTGCTGGTGCTCTCATATGAATTGGTAGTCCGTCAATAATACAAGCAACAGCTTTTTCATCAAAAATTTCTAACTTCATCAACAAGGCGTTCTTATTGTAAAAATATTGAGTCATGCTCTCATTTGTCTTCCTTTTTGCCAACATCTCTCTTAATGTACCCACAAATCAATATTTTTTGGAAAAGCTGCTTTCAGTTCACGCTTCCAATCTTCCCATGTATATTCATAAGTTGGCAGTGAGGCATGCCAAACCTTTGCCATACCTGTTAGTCTTGACTGCATAAAATATGATTTCATATGGTCTGTCCAGTTGTGGACAGCACCCAGCTGCTCAATCTTGTTGATCCACTGTGGTGCAAATATATTGCTACATTCTGGATCAAACAATGGTATTATATCAGCTTTAGCTGTGATGCCTTCAATGACTGTTGGTACAGGTTTGCTAGTACTCTGACAGCTCTCCTCAACCACACTCTCACAAGACTCTCTAGAAGTGGACTCAGATGAGGGCTCCCGTGGTCGCCAAGGGCGCCACTTCTTTTTCCGTGGCTGTACTGCATTCTCCAATCTATTACGAGAACTCTGGTGTCTCTTACTTGGCCGCATCAGGATGAATGGATTAGAATCCCACTTCTGAAAATGTAAAGAAATATTATGAAATAAACCTGTAACTGATAGGGAATATGTAAATAAATAACTTCAGAATATCATTATACATATGGTGTTTTATTTTTGTCATTTGGATTTACAAAAGATATATTGGAACAAGACATATGTTCTTGTTACTTCAATATTTGTTTAATTAGGATTTAACTATGTGCAAGAGTATGGCGGTTGCGTCCGACACGCTTGGACGCGCTTTAGTTACAGTATCTGTGACGCAAGTTTTAGTTGAAATCTTAGTGCGTTTATTGTTTAAATATTATTTTTTGGTTAATTATGACTTTTTTGGTGATCTTTAATAATACTTTTTAGATTAATAGTGTATAATAGTGAATATTTTCGTTTTTTTCACGTATATATTTTTTTCGATCTACCCACAAGTTTTGTGATTATGAGTGAATCTGAAGAAGAAGCTGTGTTGGAACCCGTGTTTAATGACGAGATGTCTTCCCAAACTATAAATAGAATCGTGCTTGGATCTCCCGGTGAACTCGAAGGTCAGGTAGATCTAGAATGGGATGATGCAGGTATGTCCGTAGATCATATCAATATCGATGACGACTGTCGAATAATCCAGCCACGCAATAAAAGGCAGTTAGAAGGGGATTCCCAAGATCCTTTACCTGAGGATGGTTTTACGCTCGTCAATAGAAACAAACGACGAAACCTCCAAAACACCCCCCCATCTGTATCTCCTTATCCACCGGGAGATTTTATTAACAATTTTGAAGTTTCTGTAACCTCCAAAACTATTATCCTACCGAAGCAGTTGGCATTTGCAAAGCTTTTGGCTAAATACAATGTTCAGGGAATAGAAACTATCAAGTATATGAATCCTTTTAAACTTTTGATAAAGTTTAAATGTAATCAAGACGCAAGCAATTTCTTGGATAGTAAAATTATAAATGATCATGAGTGGACTTGTAGAAATACTAATGAAATGCATTATTGTTATGGTGTAGTCAGAGATATTGATATTGATATTGAAGATAAGGAATTGAAAGAAATTTTTGAATGTGAAACTAAAATATTATCGGTTAAACGGCTGTTGCGAAAAGATTTAAATGGTAAATGGATAAAATCTGAAACAGTTCGCATAGGATTTGAAGGGTCAAATCTTCCAGGATTTATAAAGGCTTATGGTTGTCGTATGGCTATAGATTCATACATGTATCCTGTAACGCAATGCTCTAAATGCTGGCGATACGGTCATGTCAGTCACGTTTGTCCGTCCAAGACTCCCATTTGTCCTAAATGTGGTGAAAAACACGAAAATTGTGAAACGAAAAATTATAAGTGCGTTAACTGCAAAGGCGACCATCTATCATTAATGAAATCGGTATGTCCAGCTTTTAAAAGGGAGAGAGATATCCGTATATATATGGGAAGTAATAATTGCTCTTATAAATTGGCGTTAAATAAGATGAAAGAAGAGACACAAAAAATGAGCTCATCTAGAATAGATGAACCAACTGCTATCCCTAGCACTTCTTATGTTAGATCCGGTGCTGCTTCGTCTCCTACTTACAGAGATATATGTGTTGGTGGTTCTGGCAATAATAATGATGTTTCAGACAGTGAAGATGATAATATGGAACTAGACGAATGTGTTTCTCCTACTACAAAGCAACTGTCAACATCTCATACTGAAGTTAATAAGAAGTCAAAGAATAAAGCAAAGAAAAGAAATGTAATAACAAAACATAATGAAGAGGAAGTATTTCTCAATTTGGATACATCTAGAACGGAGATCCCTGTTGTGAAAAGCTGTAACAACAGCCATAGTAAAGAACGGAAAAAGTTGTTTCAAAGGGTTTTGGATAAAATAAAAGAAGCATTTGTCTCAGAAGGAAGTTTCGAAGATAAGTTCAAAATGTTAATGGAGTTTTTCTGGTCTGAAGTAGTAGTTTTATTACAAGAATATTTGAATTTCGAGACGTTGCTTAAGTTCATGGGAAGAAACAATAATGGCCAGTAATAATAATAATTTGCACAGTCATATCAATATTTTTCAATGGAATGCTAATAGTTTAAAACATAAAGCTAGCAATTTTGAACTTTTAATTTTACAAGATAAAATACATATGGCTTTTGTGAGTGAAACATGGCTTTCTCCCCACATTTCATTGAAGTTTTCGGGCTATAACATAGTAAGAGCAGACAGAGAAGATTCATATGGTGGCTTGTGCGCTATCATTCATAGATCTATTAAATATTCAGAACGAATTATTAATATTTCAAACTCTGATATTCAGATAATTAATATAGAAATATTTAATGTGCCTACACTAAAGCATGTGATTGCTATATATTGCCCTCCCTCCATTTGCACAAGTCAACAGGATTGGGATTTAATCTTTAATACTTTTAAATCTGGATGTCTTATTATCGGAGATTTTAATGCGCATCACACTCTATGGTCGTGTAAATCTGATAGAAGAGGTGAGACTGTTTATAAGGCTATGTTTGATAATGATTTCATATGCCTCAATGATGGTTCACCTACTAGAGTCAAGTGGGTTAATGGAAATCTTCAGAAATCCTCTCCTGATATATCTTTTGCATCCACTGACATTGCAATTGACATGGGCTGGAATGTTACCAATGAATCTCTAGGTAGTGACCATTTGGTGTTAAAATTAAATTGTGGCTTTATACGATCAAATAGATACATCAAAAAGAGAAATTATAAACAAGCTAATTGGACGGAATACACTAAAGAAGCAGCAACAATGTTTGATGTTGCCGAAGTGAGTGATGTTCAAGTAGGATATGATATATTTACTAATAAAATTAAATATTTGGCTGATAAGCACATCCCTTGGATTAAAATCAGTGAGGACCCAACATCAAATTTTAAACCAAAACATTTTTGGAACAAAGAGCTTTCGAAGGCAGTTGCTGAAAGGCGTCTTGCATTGGTCCAGTTAAGACGCAATCCTACACCTTGTAATTTGTTATGTTGGAAAAACAAAGTATCTCAAGCCAAAATACTTGCCAAAATACTTATAAGAAAAGAAAAATCTAAGTCGTGGAGAGAGTTTTGTTCCAGTATTGACCAAGAAACTTCAGCATCTGCTATGTGGAGAAAGTTGCGCTGGCTTAAGGGCAACATTGGACGCCGAGATGGTGTTGATCCAGATAATGCAATGAAGCTACTGCATACGCTGACCCCCGATTATGTCGCTGAACAAGAGCCAAATTTGGTTGACGGACAACTCTCTATATTAGAAACACCAATCACTCTTGCGGAATTTCGTAATTGTTTAAAGAAGAAAGATACCTCTCCAGGAATGGATAATATTTCATATACTATGATTTATTATCTTCCACTTAATGCTAAATTAATGCTCTTAAAAATATTTAATCTTGTAATGACGTCAAGTAGCGTGCCTGATCAGTGGAGAGACATACAAATAGTCCCTATTCTTAAGCCGGGAAGGGACCCCACTCTCGCTTCTTCATTACGCCCTATTTCATTGATGTCTTGTCCGTGTAAGATATTTCATTTGATTTTATTAAAAAGATTGGAGTGGTTTGTTGAAAGCAAGGGCCTCCTTCCCGACTCATCAACAGGCTTTAGACGCGGTCACTCTTGTATTGATAATTTAGCCCTGCTTACGTCTAATATTCAATTAGGTTTTGCCAGAAGGGAGCCCACTATTGCCTGTTTTCTCGATATTGATAATGCCTATAACAATGTCAATATTACTGCATTAGTTAATATTCTACATGAGATAGGAGTTGGTATTAAGATTTGTAAATATTTGTTCAATTTTCTTTCTAAACGATGTTGTAGAATTAACTCAAATAATCATAATACATCTTTAATAATTAGAAATACATATCGAGGATTAGCACAAGGTGATCCTCTCTCTCCGCTTTTATACAATATTGTAACTATGGGCATTACCAGGATCATAAATAATGTCTGTAGTTCCCAGTATGCCGATGATTTCGTTTTGTATAAAACTGTTGTGAATAGAAATGATGTAGAAGCGGCAAACTGCCTTAAATCAGCTATCAAAGCGATGATTAATTATCTGGATACTATTGGCTTACAATTATCTGTACCTAAATCTAATATTTGTGTTTTTAACAGATCAAGAAGAATTTTAAATGTTAATGTTGAAGTCAATGGCTTGTCACTTAACATGGTTAACAAAGTTAAATACCTAGGTTTATGGCTGGACTCGTCCTTGAGATGGAGTCTTCATATAAATGAATTGTGTGCTAAAAACTATAAATGTTTGAATATTTTAAAAGTTCTATCAGGCAGGTCGTGGGGAGTTCATCCCAAGTATATTCGCCGTCTTTATGTGTCCCTGGTAAGAAGTCGTCTAGACTATGTCAGTTTCATATATGGCAGTTGTGCAAAAACGCATCTTAAAAAGCTTGATGTTTTACAAAACAGAGCATTGAGAATATGTGGCTCATTTATACGAAGCACTCCGGTATTTGTTATGCAGAGTGAACTATCCATTCCCCCTTTGTATATACGCCGCTACTTGTTGGCTTGTAGATATCTACTTAAAATTAAGTCTGTCATAGGCAGTCATGTGTTAGATTCTTTAAATAAGCTAACTTTGGTTCGTAATTATTTTAGTAACACAAATAATCCTATGCTAGCACAAATCTGTTCGGAATGGAAAGATGTTAATGTTTATCAAAGTGGCAAGTTAGAGACTTATTCATTATGTACATGGGTATCTTCTATTGATGTAAAGGAACTCATTGCAGATAAAGCTGGCGATATGCCCCCGAAACGGAGGTTATCTGATTTTGAACTTAAAAATTATTTTTTGCAATTTATTTCTGATTATTATTCTGATTGTTATAAAATATACACAGATGGTTCTAAATGCACTCAAGGTGTTGGAGCCGCCTTTTTTGATTCACAATTGAATGTTTCACAAAAGTTTAAATTAAACAAAGAAAATAACATAATGACTGCTGAACTTGTGGCTATAAAAGAATCACTATTGTACGTTAATAATTTAAATAACATTAACAGTATAGTGATATTATCGGATTCGAGAAGTGCTCTCCAACACTTAAGTCAGTGTGTTACTAAGCAACGTGGGCTTCCAATCGCCTTCGAAGCATTAGATTTATTACGCCGGGTTGCTAGCAATGTTTCTGTGAAACTACAATGGGTTCCATCTCATATAGGTTTGTTTGGAAACGAAACTGCCGATGTGCTTGCCAAAGAAGCAGTAATAGATGGTCTCATGCTTTACTCTAAACCTTTTGCCAGTGAGCTTCGTCCTCAAATTAAGAAAAAGTCTCTCCAGAAATGGGAATATCATTTTGGCGAGGAACTTAAAAGAGGTGTGGGAGTGTGGTATAGTACCATCCAAAATAAACCTGTATGGGAGCCTTGGTTTATTTCTTGTAACATGTCCAGAAAGTCATTGGTGTCAGCCTTTAGGTTGCGATCTGGGCACATTCCAGCAAATAAGTTTTATTATTTGGTAGGAATTAAGCCTTCACCTAATTGTGAAGAGTGTCAAAAGCCAGAGGACCTTCTACATGTATTGATGGAGTGTGCTCGAACTGCAGAGTTGAGATCAAAGTTTTTAGGAGACTTGGGTTGCCTATACAATGGGCAGATCAATTGTATCCTTTCGGAACCGTTGTCCCCAGAGGCAAGCAAAATATACAGTTTTATGGATCTGTCCCTTGTGTAGGGAACATTGACTGAACCTATGAGGCTGACATCAACACCCTAGTGTTGAAAGCCTCTGTAAAAAATAGATTTAAAAAAAAAAAAAAAAAAAAAAAACTATGTGCAAAGAAACACTCTAGTATCAATAATTAACAATCAGTACCTATACAATTCTTTTATTAAGTTACTTTTCTTATTTTCTTCAAATATTCTTTCTTAAGTTGGTAGACACATTAGGAAGTTATTTCTACTATCATTAGTTACAATTATTACGATTAATAATAGTAAAAGAAAGAGATCATACAACCTGATGGGTGGGAGGTAACAACTATATTACTGTTTATAACAAACATTATTTAGTTATAGAAGAACAAACCCTCCCAATACGAGTTAATAAAGTAAAAAATAAAAGTTTAAAAACTATAACCCGACTTCGTAAAAAACTAAAAAGGCTGTAACAAGAAAAAATTCAATTTGAAATCCAGAAATGCATAGGTACAAAAATGGTCAAGCTAGAGCCGTGGTCGCACCCGCTTTTGGGATTGAATATTGCAACAGCAGACGAATATTATGAGTTAGCGGGTTCGACCTCGGCTCTAGCTTGACCATTTTTGTACCTATGCATTTCTGGATTTCAAATTGAATTTTTTCTTGTTACAGCCTTTTTAGTTTTTTACGAAGTCGGGTTATAGTTTTTAAACTTTTATTTTATTTTATATTTTTCTGTTTCCACATCAAATATAACATTATATTTTTACTCAACTAACGTTCAATTAAAGCATAGAAAGTAACTTAACAACTCCTAGATACTACTTGTACGACCACATTTTAAACGTTATTTTGAATTTAACAATGAAATATAACAATTAATAAAATATTAAAATACATATTCGTAATGTGCTTGCCAAGACCTATCTTTTGATACCAAACACGAGACAAATATCTTAATTTAATTTTTTTTGGAGATAGTTTTTGAGGTATTATTTTCAAAATTCAAAATTTTTCGAAAAATTTTATAGCCTATGTTACTCGCGGCATCATTACCAATCGATTGATACCTCATTTATTAAAATCGGACCAGTGGTTTAGCCGCTACGAGGGAACATACATACATACATACAAACATACATACATACATACATACATAGACTGCCAAAATCATTACCCTTCCTTTTGGCTTCGCCGAAGTCGGGTAAAAATATCCCATAAACAACATTTGTTGAAGAGAATGTGATTATTATTACAAAAGATAGAACTAAGTAATTGTATTTTGCCAACTCTTATTTTACAACGAAATTTAGAACTTCTTAGCAGAACCTCTTATAATAAATCTTTCAAACACAACATAACAAATTTAATACTTAGCTTAGGCGACTATAAGCTTGCCACCAAAACACCTTTTTACTCAATTTTTGTTAACTTTTCTTGCAGCCCACGCCCTCGCCTTGCCCAAAAAAGCGCGGTGACCCCCTTTTGACAACCTGTCACCCTTTCTTCCCGCCGTACAACCCACGTTTTGTCTTCTTCTCGTTCTTTTTCGTTCCGATAATTTAATTTTTTAAATTTAATCAATGTTTTATTTACCAATAATGTGATAAATTATTGTATGTTAAAATTATAATCCTAACAATTTAGGTAGGTAATTGGCGTACGCGTCAATCGATCAGCGATGCACGCGCACCTCGGAAGGGGTTGCGATTGCGACTCATCATTGATTCCCGTCCTCATGGTTTTTTTAGTAAAGGGATCAATGAACTACCTATAAGATGGCAAAAGTGTATAGATAGCAATGGTACATACTTTGATTAATAAAATATATTTTAATATGAAAAAATCGCCTTTATGTTCCTCCCATACAAAACGCCAATTTCATATGTAAGGACCTAATACTATGCGTTTATGTATTTTTATAACATCCACATCTCTTTATTTAGGTATCGGACGAGGCTACGAAATGGACAACTCAGATAACTGCGAAGAACTAGACCAAATAAGTGATGCACCATCAGAATGTTACAAGGAACCGTACGGCTGTGATGTGTCTTTGAAGAAAGTTTCACGAAAAGGACAGTTACGAAGACACATTAGGGTTCATACGGGAGACAAACCATACAGCTGTGATGTGTGTTTGAAGAAGTTTTCAGAAAAAGGAAGTATAGCAAGACACATTCGTATTCATACGGGAGATAAACCATACAGCTGTGATGTTTGTTTGAAGAAGTTTTTACGAAATGGAGATTTACGAAGACACAGTAGGGTTCATATGGGAGACAAACCATACAGCTGTGAAGTGTGTTTGAAGAAGTTTTCACAAAAAGGAAATTTACGAACACACAGTAGGGTTCATACGGGAGACAAACCATACAGCTGTGAAGTGTGTTTGAAGAAGTTTTCAGAAAAAGGAAGTTTAGCAAGACACATTCGTATTCATACGGGAGATAAACCATACAGCTGTGATGTGTGTTTGAAGAAGTTTTCAGAAAAGGGAAATTTACGAACACACAGTAGGGTTCATACGGGAGACAAACCATACAGCTGTGATGTGTGTTTGAAGAAGTTTTCAAAAAAAGGAAGTTTAGAAATACACATTAGAGTTCATATGGGCTACAAACTATACAGCTCGGATGTATGTTTAAAGAAGTTTTTATCAAAATAAAACCCAGTTTCATGAATCAATGTTACATAAATAACGCCTTGTTAAATCACTTGATAGACTCATGAGCTATCGACCGTCCCACCATGTACTACTAATCTTGTCAATTCCTGCTGTAGAGGTCCGTATGTATAACAGAGTTTAATTTTGTTGTTAACCCCACAAAGTCGCAATCTATTTTAATTGGCAGCAGGCAGCTGCGATCCAGGATAGATTTCGAGTCTTTAAGTAAGGTTATTTACAATGGTAACGTGTTAGAGTTCAAAGAAAGTGCCAAAAACCTGGGTGTAATCTTCGACTGCCACCTTTCCTAGTCTGCGCATATTAACGAGGTGAGCTAAAGACTACATTACTCATTGCATGCTCTGAAGAGGTTGCAAATTTTCCTTCCCACTCCGGTGAAGTTACTATTGGCACAATCTTTATTATTACCACTTCTAGATTACGCCGACGTCTGTTACTTGGATGTAACCGAAGAGCTAATTATCAAATTGGAACGTCTACAAAATGAGTGCATACGTTTTATATATGGATTGCGCAAATATGACCACATAACCGACGCCCGTAACAAGTTACAATGGCTTCCTATCCGCCTTCGCCGGTTTAGTTACAGTTTTTAAAGTTCTTAACTTATCTTCTTCTCCTTCTTATCTAATTGACCGTTTTTTTACACGACTCCGAGAGAATGGCCAGCTCGAACATGCTATCCAAGGAGGATTCTAGACACCCCCTGGTATATCTTTTACGGTAACTCTTACACCGTTAGAGCTGCCCAGACGTGAAATGCGCTGCCTGTAGTCGTGCAGAAGAGCCTAACTTTGGGCACGTTCAAAACACGGCCGCTCGGAGTGTAGACGGACGCCTGCTCCCGCACCTTGGGATCTTCTGCTTCCGGAGTCGCTGCTGCTGGCGAAGTTACTGCTCCGGCCACCAGCTTCCAGGTTGCTCCTCGCCCCCTCGTCCAGTCGCAGTATCTCGTCCGGTCGCAGAATTCCTCGCTGATCGTCAGTCTTCCAGTCGACCTCCAGTCTTCCAGGGCCCCAGATTTTCTCCCAAATAATGCACAGGCCACAGCGATTCTTTACGACACCGAAGGACCATGAACCACTTTCTACTAATAAAAACTACAGTATTATTACTAGTTACTAGGTTAGTACAGTAATCTACTAGATTACTGTGTATTAATAAATCTCCAATTCCAATTAAACTTAAACTCAATACAGCCGAAATAATACAAGAAAATTACCTTCAATTTTGGCATAAACATGATATATGAAAATCAAATATAAAATCTTTATAAAAACAGTAAAAGAGGTTTAAACACAAAACCCCAAGTAATATCTTCAAGACCACGGCTCTCTGGCCTAAATAAACTAACTAATAACTAACTTTCGTTTACCACCGCGGCTAACCCGCCTGTATCACCTGCTGAGTACACAACGTATGGTCTGTGAAGACCACGGCCTCCGCCAGTATCACACGCCCACCACGCACCCACGCCCTACCTGAGTTGCCTCAAGAGAAACCGATTTCGACCGGGCTACAGCTACGTAACGATGATTGGTACGGTCGAATACGGTCGTTAGAATTTTACCCGAATTTCTGTCATACTTTCAACTACCTCAATTATTCACTTACTCTTCAATATCAATACATAGTTAAAAAACAAAGTCGCTTTCGCTGTATATCTGTCCGTATGTATGCTTAGATCTTTAAAACTACGCAACGGATTTTGAGGCGGTTTTTTTAAATAGATAGAGTGATTCTTAAGGAAGGTTTTGTATGTATAATACATGCATAATATAGTAGAGAAACACTTATAAATTTAAAGGTTTCTAATGTGATGTCGTAAATTAGCACGTTTTTTTGCGCTTATATTGCAAACGCTGGCTGAACCCTACGAGATAGACCAAAATAATGTACTACAGTATTGTTCACCTCAAAAAGTTCAACAAAAAAGTCCGCGATGGTATATGTTTATCTCTTAGGGATAACCCACCATAACCATTTCTATCCGCGTAGAGCTAGTTTGGATTCCTGGACATAGTGGTATATCAGGTAACGACAGCGCAGACTTTTATGCGAAACAAGCCACTCACTCTGGCGGCCCTGGGCACTTTAAGCTTTACTCCAGTGACCTTATACCCCTAGCTACGGAACACTTGATCGATGCCTGGAATACGAGTTGGAATGTTTCAGGAAACAATAAAGGCAAATTTTTCTTTTCTTTGCAAAACCAGGTATTGGTTAAACCGTGGTTCTTTAAGTACAGAAAGGCAAAAAAACATGTCACATCTACAGTTTGTCGGTTGCGTTTAGGTCACTCCTGCACTCCTGTCTTCCTTTACAAAATTAGGGTTAGAGACTCGTCTCTGTGCGAGTGTGGAATCGACGAAGGCACCCTTGAACATATTTTTTTCAGCTGCCCAAATCGTCTCTCCTCACTTTACGATTTACTTCCCCCTAGTGTCCCTCGTCCCTCTGATTTTAAATCCCTTTTATCATTAGTTCATGGACCTTTTGTTGATATTCTGTGTAATTTTATTAACCACAATAACATTAAATTGTAGTCTTGTATGTTTTTCTACTAACTAATTAACATTTTATGTTTGTCTCTTGTTTCAGGTAATAAGGAGATATAAATTTCCATGTAAATTTATTTTATTACGTTCTCTAGAAACTTTATTGTCTCTTGTACTTTCACAAAGCCCTAGTTGTCCGCAAAGAAATCGTCACCGGCTACAGTTTTTAATTTTAACCTCGCATAAACTGATACTGGCTATTCCTTAAGGGAGGCCATTTTAAAGAAGAAGAAGAAGAAGAACTCTAATGTGTCTTTGTAAACTTCCTTTTTGTGAAAACTTCTTCAAACACACATCACAGCTGTTAGTTGGTCTCGCGTATGAATACGAATGTGTCTTTCTAAATGGTTATTTACGAAGTGATTTTAAACAATACAGCATTAATCCTTATCTAATTAATAACCTTTAATAAATTGTGCATTTATTATAGATCAATATGCTTTTTACAGCATGTAATTTAAGCGAATATTACCTTATCAGAAGATATTACAAATTTAAAATGCAGGGTCGTAGTTGTTTGCGCCGCAGCGGTACCGACCCGCGGCCGGCCGGGGGTCGGGCGGCGCGTGCCTAACTTTTAACGTTGCAGGATTAGACTTGAGCGTTGAGTGTTTTTCACATGGCCAATTATATGTCGCGCTGTCAAGAGTAACGTCTAAGCAAAACATGTTTGTATCGGCTAATGACAAAAAAGCTGTGAACGTTGTGTATAAGGACATTCTGTAGTACGTATATTTTGCATTACACCCGTGCGAAGCCGGGGCGGGTCGCTAGTAATTATTATTAATCGTTAATATCATCGCAATAGTTTATCAAGGACGCTACATCCTTTAATAATATTATGTATAATTCATTGCATACAAAAACTTTAAAGCGAAGTAGAAGTAGAGTAGTAGTAAAGAGATAATAGTTATATGCATTATTATAATTTTTATAACATTCACACCTTTTTATTTAGGTATCGGACGAGGCTACGAAATGTACATCTCAGATAACTGCGAAGAACTAGACCAAATAAGTGATGCACCATCAGAATGTTACAAGGAACCGTTCGGCTGTGATGTGTCTTTGAATACATTTTCATGAAAAGGACAGTTACTAAGACACAGTAGGGTTCATACGGGAGACAAACCATACAGCTGTGATGTGTGTTTGAAGAAGTTTTCACAGAAAGAAAATTTAGATAGACCCATAAAAGTTCATATGGGAGACAAACCATACAGCTGTCATGTGTGTTTGAAAAAATTTTCACGAAAAGGACAGTTACAAAGACACTTTTGTATTCATACGGGAGACAAACTATACAGCTGTGATGTGTGTTTGAAGAAGTTTTCAGAAAAAGGAAATTTAGAAAGACACATTCGTATTCATACGCGAGACCAACTAACAGCTGTGATGTGTGTTTGAAGAAGTTTTCACAAAAAGGAAGTTTACAAAGACACATTAGAGTTCTTCTTCTTCTTCTTCTTTAAAATGGCCTCCCTTAAGGAATAGCCAGTATCAGTTTATGCGAGGTTAAAATTAAAAACTGTAGCCGGTGACGATTTCTTTGCGGACAACTAGGGCTTTGTGAAAGTACAAGAGACAATAAAGTTTCTAGAGAACGTAATAAAATAAATTTACATGGAAATTTATATCTCCTTATTACCTGAAACAAGAGACAAACATAAAATGTTAATTAGTTAGTAGAAAAACATACAAGACTACAATTTAATGTTATTGTGGTTAATAAAATTACACAGAATATCAACAAAAGGTCCATGAACTAATGATAAAAGGGATTTAAAATCAGAGGGACGAGGGACACTAGGGGGAAGTAAATCGTAAAGTGAGGAGAGACGATTTGGGCAGCTGAAAAAAATATGTTCAAGGGTGCCTTCGTCGATTCCACACTCGCACAGAGACGAGTCTCTAACCCTAATTTTGTAAAGGAAGACAGGAGTGCAGGAGTGACCTAAACGCAACCGACAAACTGTAGATGTGACATGTTTTTTTGCCTTTCTGTACTTAAAGAACCACGGTTTAACCAATACCTGGTTTTGCAAAGAAAAGAAAAATTTGCCTTTATTGTTTCCTGAAACATTCCAACTCGTATTCCAGGCATCGATCAAGTGTTCCGTAGCTAGGGGTATAAGGTCACTGGAGTAAAGCTTAAAGTGCCCAGGGCCGCCAGAGTGAGTGGCTTGTTTCGCATAAAAGTCTGCGCTGTCGTTACCTGATATACCACTATGTCCAGGAATCCAAACTAGCTCTACGCGGATATTTTGTGACAAGCATTTGAGGAAAAGGTGTCTAATTTCCATAATAAAAGGGTATTTAAATTTTGACCTAAAAGGGTTAGCTAAAATAGCTTGTAGGCAGCTTCGTGAATCCGAGAAAATTACAGAATTGTTAAGACGATGAGACTCTATGAACGATAGAGCCTCAAGGATTGCAATAGCTTCTCCAGAAAAAACAGAGGAAGAGGAAGGTAGCTTAAAATTTAATATCACGTTAACTTTCGGTATCCAGACTGCGGCGCCTACGCATCCTTCACTTGATAATTTAGATGCATCTGTATAGATGTGATACCAATCTCTGTACACAGTATTAATAATTTCTTTAAACTGGTGATTCGCAGATTGGGAGCCTTTTAAAATGCCAGAATCAAGGACAACGTGAGGGAATTTTACTAGGGATTTATAGGGAACTTCATAAATAGGTAACATCTTACTCTGGTACACAGGACATGGGAAGCTAGTAAATTTTTGGTAACTTTTAACCAGACAGGGAGGATCTTTGTGTGTCCAGTAAGATGAGGAGAGTAACATTTGAGATAGGGTATGCAATTTAGGGATAAGGGGATGATGAGTAAATTGGAGAGCCTTGTAAAGAAATCTGTCTGAAAGGTATTGACGTCGAAAACTCAAAGGAGGATCTGCACACTCTACTTGCAGGGCGTTATTAGCGGTAGATTTCATAGCGCCTATTACCAGACGGAGACACTTGGATTGGATTTTGTCTAATTCTTGAAGGGCAGACTTGTGGCAGGGCTCAAGAATAATAGAACCATAATCCAAGTGGCTTCTTACAAGTGCATTATAAATTAATTTCTGAGTGTAGGGATGCGAGCCCCACCAAACTCCAGAGAGACACCGAATAATATTAATATTTTTTTCGCATTTCTTAATTATATATCTTATATGATGGACACCAGTCATTTTAGCGTCTAAGTAAACCCCAAGAAACTTAACATTATCGGAAACTGGAAATATTTGGTTATCCAGGGATACATTTATATCCGGAACAGTCCTACGCCTAGAAAAAACAACGGTGCTACTCTTCTCTACAGAAATACTCAAGCCATGATCATTTAGCCACTCACAGAGATAATGGAGAGCAGAATTGAGGCGTGCAGAGGCATCCGAAAGTTCCTTGGTAGAGACATAAAGAGTTATGTCGTCCGCATATTGAATAATTTTGCAAAATGAGGTAACGGATAGATCCAGATTGTTGGTACAAATGTTATAAAGCAGAGGACTAAGGACCCAACCTTGAGGAAGACCCTTCCAAACTAATCTAGAACAGGGAGATGAATGTTCATGGGAAATAAGGATTGAACGACCGGAAAGGGAATTGCAAACGTAGTTAACTATCTTCACAGGGATACTCAGCTGAAGCATAGTCTGCCTGAGAACCGGAAGTAGTACATTATCATATGCGGACGACACATCCAAAAATACCCCCACCAGAGTCTCTTGTTTCGAGAAAGCAATTCGAATATCGGAGACTAATGTACTTAGGCTGTCCATAGTACAGAAGCCCCTACGAAATCCAAACTGACTTCCCGAAAGAACGCCTCTACTCTCCAAGAACCATTCAAGTCTATTTTTTATTAAATGCTCCAGTATTTTCGAGAGTGTGGAAGAGAGTGCAATAGGACGGTAGCTAGATGGGTTATTTGAGGGCTTACCTGGCTTTAAAATAGGAAGGACGATTTGCGACTTCCACTCCTTCGGAGGAACTTCAGCCTCAAAGATGGAATTGAGAAAGTCGAGTATTACTTTGTGTGTACTGAGGCTACTTTTAACAATTAAAGAATATGGTATCCCGTCAGCTCCAGGAGCCGAGTCATTTAAGGAGTCGATAACTAGCTTAAACTCCTCAAAAGAAAATGGGGCATCAAATTCGCTTGTAGGGGGAGCAGGGGAAGATTGATAAACAAAGCACTCCTCAAACGTAGGTACCCACGGAGGTGCAAGTTTTTGGGAGAATCCGTGAATCCAAGGAGATGGGTCGTTTGATAGGGGATTAGAGTTGGAGGGGAAGGAGCCACGAAACTTTTTTAGATTGTTCCAAACAAGAGATGGAAAAGAAAGCGGAGATAAGCCCTCACAAAAATTATGCCAACCCAGACGCTTCTTGTGAGAGAGAAGCCTTTTTGTTTCTGCTGCTACCTTTTTGCAAGTGTTATAATTTTCCTCGGTCATATCAGCAGAAAAAGTTCTTTCAGCCTCCTTGCGTCTTTTACATGCCGTGGTACACTCAGCATCCCACCATGGAGGAGAGGAGATTCGTTTGTAATGAGATCCGCGTACAGGTATAGCAGCAGATGCGCTTTCAAGTAGCGCCTGCGTTAGACAAGAGTATAAGGAAAACACATTGTGAGAGTTAACAGGTGGTATAGTAGTAATTAGCTCATTAGTAAAATTTTCGTATAATGACCAGTTAGCGTCGGAAAGTTTAAATTTAAGTCTAGGAGGATTTTTAATTATATTTGGGATAGGGGAGACATGCCAGGTAAGGATAATAGGAAAATGGTCGCTGCCACAGGAATTTGAATTAATGGACCATGAAATTAGTGAGGAAAGGGAAGGAGAACAGATAGATAGATCCACCACAGTTCTAGGGTTCTGGGTTGGAAGTACTCGTCGGGTAGGTGCTCCATTATTCAAGATGACCAAGTTAAGATCATCAAGGTGGGTAAGAAAAAGATTGGCAAGGGGGTCACAGTTATGTGAACCCCAAGCATGATGTTGGAGATTAAAGTCTCCTAAAAGGAACAGAGGAGGTGGAATGATATTAATAATGGAAAATAGTTCAGAAAGGACAGATGAAGTAGGGTCAGGTACATATATAGACAGAAAGGAAATGTTAAAGATTCGGACAGCGACAATGTTAAAATTACTGTGTGGTGGAAGAGAAATAGAATTAAAAATTACAGAATTAGAGATTAAAATAGCTGAACCAGCTCTACCATCACTTCTGTCATCCCGGAGACAGGAGAAACCATGAACTCTAAAATGAGATTCTGGCCTCAGCCAGGACTCCTGGATGGCAAAAATAATGGGATCAAATTTATTAGATAAATGTAAAATATCGTTGATTTTATTTCGAACGCTACGACAGTTCCATTGTATCAGGGTCCTCTGACCCATTATTATTTAAATTTGAATTTGTAATATTAACTAGCTGAGTCAAGTTTTCACGGAGGGTGTTGGATAAACCCATCCCAGTGTCACTGAAACGGGATAATAGATTAAGTAGAAGGGAGGAAAGGAGCTCAGGAAAATTGTCATTTAAGGATAATGAGTTATTTGACAATGCAACACCATTAGGGGTATTGGAAATGGGATCTTGGACAATGGTACGGTGGGCAAGATGGTCGTAACCAGGTTGAGGAGTGGGAATTGTACGTCGGGGAGATACTACAGTCTTTCTATATGAGATGCTAGGAGGAGGAGTGTGCTGGTGGGGTTGTGGTGGGGTGGCTGTACGAGTAGCTGCAACATCTGTATATGCTCTACGCACATTAGGGAACTTGGCTGAGGCCTCTGCATAAGAAATATTTTGTTCAGACATAACAACCTTAATTTCTTTTTGGCGAATGAATTCAGGGCATCTAGGGTTATTAGCCATATGGGGCCCAGAACAAAATAAACAGGTAGCCACTTGAACACTACATTTGTCACCCTCATGTGCTTGTGAGCACCTATAACACCTAGGTTCCGACCTACAAATTGATTTGACATGTCCAAATCTACAGCATCGGTTGCATTGAATTGTGGGGAGCTTATATAATTCTACAGGGAGGGAAGTGTAGAATAGGTATAAATGGGGAGGGAGTTTCTGCCCATTAAAAGTTACCACAACGGTCTGAGTTGGTATCCATGTTGTACCGGTATTAGGATCAATGGATTTTCGGGACATGCGTCGTGCCTTTATAACTTCACCATATCCGGTGGGCGTAATGCAGTTAAGCACAAATTCTTCCATTTCAATATCTAAAGCAACATTTCTAACAATTCCCATCCGCGACACATTAAATGACGGGATGGATACTGTATAACCGGCATCATGAAGAGTTGTCGATTCTAAAAAGGAATTTGCATCATCTGCATTTTTTAGTTCTACAGATACTCGGTTCCTACCTATACGCTTTACGCCACCAAGTGAAACAGTGGTAATATTTTTTTAAACAAGTAACGGCCAAATTCCATAGGACGGATTTGACAATTAGATGTTGTGGAGTCTGATTTGGACACATGCACTACATATGGAGGAGAGTCAGATGAGGAGTATTTTCTTTTATTAAAGAAATCGGGTTTGGTATAAGTGAGTTTATCATTTTTAGGTGGAGTTGGGTTATTATTTTGGACAGGGGAGACATCACGTCTGGGACGCTTATTCCGGTTTGTATCTAAACTGCTTATGCCATTGGGTGGAGTAACACAAATATAACCTCCGTGCGTACCGCCGGGATCCGGTGGATCATTATCCATTATAACTACTACTTACATATAAAACAAACACTCACAAACAACACAAGAACACAATAGGTAAACAAATAAGAGGATAGAAACTAAAATAAACGCAAAATAACTTCAATAATAGCCGAACACTTGTAGCAAGCACTCAACCAAATCGCAAAGTCCACATTAGAGTTCAATGAAATAATAAAATAAACTAGAAGCTTGTCAAAGTAATGTACTTACCATTTGAACTAAAATATTATGTATTTAAAAAGATTAGTCCTGGACACAATGAATTGTAATATTTTTAAGTGATTATGAAGTATGCATGTGTACCTAACATTAATTGATAATTTAGCATGCACAATTTTCTAACAATATTTCCACGCCCAAGAGGCAGAAATTTAGAGCTCAACTAAATAATTGTAAGACCTGATTGTACAAATTTCTTGGAAATAAATGAATTCTATTCTATTCTATGGGAGACAAACCATACAGCTGTCATGTGTGTTTAAAGAAGTTTTCACGAAAAGGAGATTTACTAAATCACAGTAGGGTTCATACGGGAGACAAACCATACAGCTGTGATGTGTGTTTGAAGAAGTTTTCACAAAAAGGAAGTTTACAAAGACACATTAGAGTTCAATGAAATAATAAAATAAACTAGAAGCTTGTAAAAGTAATGTACTTACCATTTGAACTAAAATATTATGTATTTAAAAAGATTAGTCCTGGACACAATGAATTGTAATATTTTTAAGTGATTATGAAATATGCATGTGTACCTAACATTAATTGATAATTTAGCATGCACAATTTTCTAACAATATTTCCACGCCCAAGAGGCAGAAATTTAGAGCTCAACTAAATAATTGTAAGACCTGATTGTACAAATTTCTTGGAAATAAATGAATTCTATTCTATTCTATTCTATTCTATGGGAGACAAACCATACAGCTGTCATGTGTGTTTAAAGAAGTTTTCACGAAAAGGAGATTTACCAAATCACAGTAGGGTTCATACGGGAGACAAACCATACAGCTGGGATGTGTGTTTGAAGAAGTTTTCACCTCGTCCGGTCGCAGAATTCCTCGCTGATCGTCAGTCTTCCAGTCCACCTCCAGTCTTCCAGGGCCCCAGATTTTCTTCCAAATAATGCACAGGCCACAGCGATTCTTTACGACACCAAAGGACCAAGAACCACTTTCTACTAATAAAAACTACAGTATTATTACTAGTTACTAGGTTAGTACAGTAATCTACTAGATTACTGTGTATTAATAAATTTCCAAATCCAATTAAACTTAAACTCAATACAGCCGAAATAATACAAGGAAATTACCTTCAATTTTGGCATAAACATTATATATGAAAATCAAATATAAAATCTTTATAAAAACAGTAAAAGAGGTTTAAACACAAAACCCCAAGTAATATCTCCAAGACCACGGCTCTCTGGCCTAAATAAACTAACTAATAACTAACTTTCGTTTACCACCGCGGCTAACCCGTCTGTATCACCTGCTGAGTACAACACAACGTATGGTCTGTGAAGACCACGGCCTCCGCCAGTATCACACGCCCACCACGTACCCACGCCCTACCTGAGTCGCCTCCACAGAAACCGATTTAGACCGGGCTACAGCTACGTAACGATGAATGGTACGGTCGAATACAGTTGTTAGAATTTTACCCGAATTTCTGTCATACTTTCAACTACCTCAATTATTCACTTACTCTTCAATATCAATACATAGTTAAAAAACAAAGTCGCTTTCGCTGTATATCTGTCCGTATGTATCTTTAAAACTACGCAACGGATTTTGATGCGGTTTTTTTAAATAGATAGAATGATTCTTAAGGAAGGTTTGTATGTATAATACATGCATAATATAGTAGAGAAACACTTATAAATTTAAAGGTTTCTAATGTGATGTCGTAAATTAGCACGTTTTTTTGCGCTTATATTGCAAACGCTAGCTGAACCCTACGAGATAGACCAAAATAATGTACTACAGTATTGTTCACCTTAAAAAGTTCAACAAAAAAGTCCGCGATGGTATATGTCTATCTCTTAGGGATAACCCACCATAACCATTGTTATCCTTTACTAAAAAATGGTTATTTACGAAGTGATTTTAAACAATACAGCATTAATCCTTATCCAATTAATTACCTGAAATAAATTGTGCATTTATTATAGATCAATATGCTTTTTACAGCATGTAATTTAAGCGAATATTACCGAAGATATTACAAATTTAAAATGCAGGGTCGTAGTTGTTTGCGCCGCGGCGGTACCGACCCGCGGCCGGCCGGGGGTCGGGCGGCGCGTGCCTAACTTTTAACGTTGCAGGATTAGACTTGACTTGTCAAGAGTAACGTCTAAGCTAAACATGTTTGTATCGGCTAGTGACAAAAAAGCTGTGAACGTTGTGTATAAGGACATTCTGTAGTAGGTATATTTTGCATTACACCCGTGCGAAGCCGGGGCGGGTCGCTAGTAATTATTAATCGTTAATATCATCGCAATAGTTTATCAAGGACGCTACATCCTTTAATTATATTATGTATAATTCATTGCATACAAAAACTTTAAAGCGAAGTAGAAGTAGAGTAGTAGTAAAGAGATAATAGTAATATGCATTATTATATTTTTATAACATTCACACCTCTTTATTTAGGTATCGGACGAGGCTACGAAATGGACATCTCAGATAACTGCGAAGAACTAGACCAAATAAGTGATGCACCATCAGAATGTTACAAGGAACCGTTCGGCTGTGATGTGTCTTTGAATACATTTTCACGAAAAGGACAGTTACTAAGACACAGTAGGGTTCATACGGGAGACAAACCATACAGCTGTGATGTGTGTTTGAAGAAGTTTTCAGAAAAAGGAAGTTTAGAAAGACACATTCGTATTCATACGGGAGACAAACCATACAGCTGTCATGTGTGTTTGAAGAAGTTTGCACAAAAAGGACATTTACGAACACACAGTAGGGTTCATACGGGAGACAAACCATACAGCTGTGATGTGTGTTTGAAGAAGTTTTCACGAAAAGAAAATTTAGAAAGACACATTCGTATTCATACGGGAGACAAACCATACAGCTGTGATGTGTGTTTGAAGAAGTTTTCACAAAAAGGAAGTTTACAAGATCACAGTAGGGTTCATATGGGAGACAAACCATACAGCTGTGATGTGTGTTTGAAGAAGTTTTCACAAAAAGGAGATTTACGAACACACAGTAGGGTTCATACGGGAGACAAACCATACAGCTGTCATGTGTGTTTGAAGAAGTTTGCACAAAAAGGACATTTACGAACACACAGTAGGGTTCATACGGGAGACAAACCATACAGCTGTCATGTGTGTTTGAAGAAGTTTGCACAAAAAGGACATTTACGAACACACAGTAGGGTTCATACGGGAGACAAACCATACAGCTGTGATGTGTGTTTGAAGAAGTTTTCACGAAAAGAAAATTTAGAAAGACACATTCGTATTCATACGCGAGACAAACTAACAGCTGTGATGTGTGTTTGAAGAAGTTTTCACAAAAAGGAAGTTTACAAGATCACAGTAGGGTTCATATGGGAGACAAACCATACAGCTGTGATGTGTATTTGAAGAAGTTTTCACAAAAAGGAGATTTACGAACACACAGTAGGGTTCATACGGGAGACAAACCATACAGCTGTCATGTGTGTTTGAAGAAGTTTGCACAAAAAGGACATTTACGAACACACAGTAGGGTTCATACGGGAGACAAACCATACAGCTGTCATGTGTGTTTGAAGAAGTTTGCACAAAAAGGACATTTACGAACACACAGTAGGGTTCATACGGGAGACAAACCATACAGCTGTGATGTGTGTTTGAAGAAGTTTTCACGAAAAGAAAATTTAGAAAGACACATTCGTATTCATACGCGAGACAAACTAACAGCTGTGATGTGTGTTTGAAGAAGTTTTCACAAAAAGGAAATTTACGAACACACAGTAGGGTTCATACGGGAGACAAACCATACAGCTGTGAATTGTGTTTGAAGAAGTTTTCAGAAAAAGGAAATTTAGAAAGACACATTCGTATTCATACGCGAGACAAACTAACAGCTGTGATGTGTGTTTGAAGATGTTTTCACAAAAAAGAAGTTTACAAAGACACATTAGAGTTCAATGAAATAATAAAATAAAAATAAACTAGAAGCTTGTAAAAGTAATGTACTTACCATTTGAACTAAAATATTATGTATTTGAAAAGATTAGTCCTGGACACAATGAATTGTAATACTTTTAAGTAATTAAGAAATATGCATGTGTCAAAAGGGGAAAGAAAATATAATAAAATTAAAGAAAGCTAAAATATGATAAAGTAGAATGGCCAAAAGTTAACTGTAAAAATATATTAAAGTGTAGATTTACTAAAATCAAAATTCAAAGTAAAACGCTAAACCAATGTATTTATAAGTTTTATTGTATCACACTACTTATATTTTAATTACAAGAAATTAAGACAATTGGCAACACACCATTTTATATACTACACTTCCTTTTATCAATAAATAAATGTAACCAAAATATCTTAAACAGCTTTGTAATATTTTTACTGTACTAGGAATAGAATTTAAACAATAATAAAATATAATAGTTGTATTTAACAACCTGGTAATTTACTTTTTATTTTAAAGTACCAATGACATGATACTTTAGCAAATTAGAATATTTTTACAATATACCAATAATTTATCATCAAAATATATTTCCAAGTATTAAATATTAATAAAATATTTACTACTAAAACACTATAATAAAACGATAAAACGAGACATAATAATATTACTTAGCTACAACATAATATAGAGGCTTTCAGAAAATATGGTACTTATCTTAAATGTGTTCACTCAATATCTGGTTCAGAACTGAAGCCAATATAGCGGACATATTCTTTTATAAGAATAAATTGGCGCCATTTACACCGGAAGATATAACACAATGACAATATTATTTTAAAGCGGAAGTTCGTAGAGTAATTTACAATATTATGAAATACTGAAATTGACATACAAAAATGTTTACAATGAATGTTCAATTATTTTCAAATTATTTCAGAATTTAACCTTAATAATTACATTTTTATTAAACATCAAATTATAAAATTCTAGAACCGGAAATAATATTATACTGACATAAATGTCAAAGTGACTTAAAAACTACTTTGTTAATAATTACATAATTATTTGTGTTTATTAAATTATTCACAAAATAATAGATTCATAGTTAGTTATAATTTAAATTTGTTACAAATTGCCATATTAATAATCAAATCTGACACATGTAGTACCTAACATTAATTGATAATTTAGCATGCACAATTTTCTAACAATATTTCCTCGCCCAAGAGGCAGAAATTTAGAGCTCAACTAAATAATTGTAAGACCTGATTGTACAAATTTCTTGGAAATAAATGAATTCTATTCTATTCTATTCTATGGGAGACAAACCATACAGCTGTCATCGTGTGTTTGAAGAAGTTTTCAGAAAAAGGACATTTACAAAGACACATTAGAGTTCATATGGGAGAGAAACCATACAGCTGTCATGTGTGCTTGAAAAGGTTTTCACAGAAAGGATCTTTAGATAGACACATTAGAGTTCATATGGGATACAAACTATACAGCTCGGATGTATGTTTAAAGAAGTTTTTATCAAAATAAAACCCAGTTTCATGAAACAATGTTACATAAATAACGCCTTGTTAAGTTCTTCAAAATCACTTGATAAACTCATGAGCTATCGACCGTCCCACCATGTACATCTTGTCAATTCCTGCTGTAGAGGTCCGTTAAATGTATAACAGACTTTAATTTTGTTGTTAACCCCACAAAGTCGCAAGCTATTTTAATTGGCAGCAGGCAGCTGCGATCCAGGATAGATTTCGAGTCTTTAAGTAAGGTTATTTACAATGGTAAAGTGTTAGAGTTCAAAGACAGTGCCAAAACCTAGGTGTAATCTTCGACTGCCACCTTTCCTAGTCTGCGCATATTAACGAGGTGAGCTAAAGACTACATTACTCATTGCATGCTCTGAAGAGGTTGCAAATTTTCCTTCCCACTCCGGTGAAGTTACTATTGGCACAATCTTTATTATTACCACTTCTAGATTACGCCGACGTCTGTTACTTGGATGTAACCGAAGAGCTAATTATCAAATTGGAACGTCTACAAAGTGAGTGCATACGTTTTATAGGTATATGGATTGCGCAAATATGACCACATAACCGACGCCCGTAACAAGTTACAATGGCTTCCTATCCACCTTCGCCGGAATACACACAGTTTAATTACAGTTTTTAAAGTTCTTAACTTATTTTCTTCTCCTTCTTATCTAATTGACCGTTTTTTTACACGACTCCGAGCGAAAGGCTAGCTCGAACATGCAATACAATACAATACAATACAAATATACTTTATTGTGCACACAACAAGTTACAAAAAAAACAAAAAAATATACATTACAAAAATCAGACATGCACACAAAGGCGGCCTTATTACTAGATAGCAATTTCTTCCAGACAACCTTATGGTGTTAGAGAAAACAATGCTAGAGAATGGGAGTTGCGCAAAAGTATATTTAATAAAATAAAAGTAAATAAAATAAAATAATACATAAACACAATAAATATATAATATATGTATACAATATAATATAATATATATATCTATATATATATATATATATATATATATATATATATATATATATATATATATATATATACAATAGATAAACCTACATGATATTTTAATTTATAATAATAAGTGTTAGTTACATAAGTTAAGGGTTGACACAATATGATTCCAGATAATGATTTTTTATAAGAGTTTTAAAGCGATGTATAGTTTTAGCCTGCCTTATATGGATAGGTAAAGAATTCCAAAGGGAAATGGATTTTACAATGAAAGAGCAATTAAAGTATTTAGTGCGGTGGATAGGAATGTCAAGAAGAAGATTAGATATAGATCGTAGTTCCAGTCTGTCAGAGGTACGGAAGTTAAAATTACTTTTTAAATAAGTGGGACAATGGGAGTCAAATAGGATGTTATAAAGGAAGGAGAGAACACGAGAGTCACGGCGGTAGCGGATTGGCAACCACTTTAACTTGAGGCGATACTCGGAGATATGGTCAAATTTACGTAAACCGAAAACGGTTTGTTTTCAAAGCCAGGTTTTGAAGGCGCTCCAATTTGTTCAGTTGTTCCTCCGTCAAGTTAGTGAAAGAAGCGTCCGCATAATCTAAATGGGAAAGGAGTAGGGATTCAGCCAAAACTACCTTAGTGGGTATCGGAAGAACATATCGTAGACGTTTTAGGGAACGCCAGGTAGAAAAAACCTTTCTACTAATCTCTTGCAATTGATGCGTCCACGATAAATGTTCATCAAAGTACACTCCCAAGTTTTTAACCACTTTACTGAAAGGTATTGTTACACCATTTATAAGGACAGGAGGTAAAGAATCATGGTCAACTCTAGAAATTAGCCCGGGGCTACCAATTACAATTAATTGAGTTTTAATAGGATTAATAAGAAGTCCATGATTCTTGCTCCATTCACAAATATTCGACAAATCGTGATTCACTAGATCAAAAGCGGAATTCAGATTGTCCAAAGGAGACTGTGTGTATATGACGACCTCCGTAGCGCAGTTGGTTGAGCGCGTTGGCGCTCGAACGAAAGGTCGCGGGTTCGAATCCCGCCGAGGGAACAAAAAGTTTTCAATGTTCCTGGGTCATGGATGTGTATTAAATTTGTGTATAATATAATAAAAATCTTAAATATGTGTATAGTATAAAAGTATTAAATATATTTCCGTTGTCTGGTACCTGTAACACAAGTTCTTCGGATACTTAGCACAGGGCCAGATTGACGTGGTGTGAAGCGTCCATAGATATTATTATTATTATTATTATTATTATTTGAAGATCGTCCGCATACAAGTGGTAGGATGATGAAATCGATATTGTTATAGGGTTTATAAAAATTGCAAACAGAAGAGGAGATAGCACACCACCCTGAGGCACGCCGGCATAGATATAACTCCAATCGGAGAAATAATCAGATGATTTAACTCTCTGCCGTCGTCCTACAAGGTAGCTACGAATTAAATTAATTATTGATGGTGAAAGATTTAAAGATGCAAGCCGGGCTAGCAGAATATCGTGGTCTATGGAATTGAAGGCATTACTAAAATCCAGAAGTGTGAGAATAGTAAGCATTTTATCATCCATACCTGACCGTATATCATCAGCTACCTTTACCAATGCGGTAGTCGTACTGTGACCAGTGCGAAAACCGGACTGGAACGGACTGAGTAAGCTGTTGTGGGTAACAAATTTCGTAAGCTGGTGATGAATGATTCGCTCTAAAACTTTTGATAAAAAGGGTAGGATGGAAATAGGACGGAAGTCAGACACAGTCTTAGGACAGGAGGATTTAGGTAAAGGAATTATGTAAGCTGCCTTCCAGGCATCAGGAAAGGTACAAGACTCTAAACATGAATTAAAAATGTGTGCAAGAACAGGAACAATTATATCTAATATTGGTGTGATCATTCTACGACTGATACCGTCATCTCCTACTGCGTTTGACGATATGGAAAGGATGTGCTTTTTAATCTCACACTCGGAAACTGGAACAGTAAGGAACGGATCAGAATTCAATATAGGTAGCGAAGAAATATAATTTAACGTTTGTGATTTAATTTTGGGGTCGAGATTAAAAGAGGAAGTAAAATGGTTATTAAGTGAATCTATATCTATATTATGAGAGTCTTGCGGTTCAGAGCATTTGCCCACGCCGAGGGATTTGAGAAATTTCCATGTTTTAGCCGGATCCCCGTTCTCAACGGAGGCGTGAATATGACGTCTTTGTGCGTCACGAAACATCATATTACAGCGGTTCCGGATTTTAATATATTTGTTACGATATTCTTCTGTCTTTTTTATTTTGAATTTGGCTTTGGCTGCATGCTTAGCATTTATCAGAGATTTGATTTCGTCTGATAACCAGGGAGCGGGAATATGTTTGATTTTAACGGGCCTAACAGGTGCATGAATATCATAAAGAGATTTAAGTTTAGCGTTAAATATATCAATTTTGTCATTAATGGAATCAGCTGAGAGTAAGTTTGACCAGTCTATGTTATGTGCGTCCTCCTCTAGGCTTTCAATATTCATCGAAGAGAAATTTCTTTGAAGAAGAGTTTTTACCTTAGCTTTGGGAGGGCGAACATTATAGGCGACATAGATAAGATCATGGTATGAAAACATATCAGCTGAGACTTGTCCATGCGTAGTAACACGATTAGGAGAGGAGACTATGATTAGGTCGAGCAGGGAAGGACGGGAACCTGGAAAGCAGTGGGTAGGATTCAGAGGTAGTAATTTCATATTATATGAATCTAAAATTGAACTAAGTTTAGTCGATCGACTATCACCCTTAAGTAGACAAGTATTGAAATCGCCCATTATAACACAATGATCGTAGTACGGTGTAAAAGCATCAAGCGTATTTTCAAAGGATGAGAAGTAATCATTGTGCATTGATGGGCAATAGTAGACCCCGAGTAATAATTTATTATAGTGCGATACCTGGACTTCTACCAGCAAAAACTCGAGAGCATCAGATGGAGGGGGTTGCGCTGACGAGCTAATAATAGTGTAGGACAAGTCTGAACGTAGATAAATCGCAACGCCACCTCCACCCCTCCCAATGCGGTCGTTGCGAATTAACTTAAAACCGGGTAAACTGTAGCATGTTGATGGTAAGCAAGGCTTAAGCCACGTTTCCGATATAAAGACAGCATCAACATCAGCCCGATCAAAAGACGCAAGCAAGTCGGGGTAATGAGCCGGAATGCTCTGTGCATTAATATGAACGGCCTTAAAACATTTGTTAACTGTGTTAAAATTTGAAGTTATGGTATCCCTAAGAGACATAAATGTGGCACTTTGAAAACTATCATCGCTGTTGTTAGAAGAAATGGATAAAAAATCATCTGAAGCAAATGAGTCAACACTTACATTCATGATAATAATACAAACTAAATATAAATAAAATATATAAAACACTATAAATATATTATCCTACAACAATTGAAATATAATTGGCCTGCAGCCCACTGTGTCATAAAAAAAAACATAAGTATATAAATAAATTTGCTATAATAAAATTAGTAAATAAATAGAAAAAGAGTAGGTAAATAAATGGAAAGAATCCAAACATGCCTATTATTTTTTAAACACCTAGTTAAATATGAGCAGTTATTCTAACAAAATATAATTAGCTTTAAGATGAGATGCTAGCCCAACACAAATTGGCAATTAAAATTTTAATGGAGTTATACTGAGATATAATAATAAAGTTCTAAGTACAAGCACAGCTTATTAGTTACAAAAATTGTATAACAAAGATGCAATTTATATACATAATACTAGATTAAGAGAAATCAGTTAAGTACATAATGGCTCATGCTAAATTTCATGTCCACACACAAAAAACAAAAAAAAAATTATAATTAAAGTGACATTAAGAAGACGAAGAAGAATAACTATCACTCACTCCTGTCAGACGTCACCGAAACACATCTGTCAAAAGCTTCGTGTTGAAGAAAATGAAACATTATCAAACATTTTCAAAAAGTACAGATTACAAAATTAAATATGTTTCATTTTCGAAATACCGACAATTTGTGACAAAAGAAATAAGTGATGATGCATAGAAATAAGTAACTATGAGATCTAAGTATGGACAATAAAATTATAAGTGAATGATTAATGAGAAGCGAATATTGGCAAAGCAGAATTATAGATTTATATGTATATATGTGAAGATTGAGAAAGTTACCATGCTATTATTTAAAGTATGTTACCCTTAGAGTATTTACTTTTTGGTTCGCCTTGGTCTTGTTCCAGTTTCATTTTTGGTTTTGGATGCCGGAACTTGAGATGTGACTTCTGCCATATCACCACAGAGATCAGAAATGGCATCCAACTCCGCTATGCTACAAACACTGCTTTTGGAGCCATCAGATCTAGCAACGAAAATAGAGCCATTATATGTCCAACACTTTGTAACACCGAAACGCTGCCTAGCCGCCAGGAACACTTCATGTCTCTTTTTAATTAAAAACTCTGATAGAGTGATGCCGGAATTTTTCAGGCTGGTCTTAGCCCTCCAAACCTCATTCCGATCAGTAAAATTCTGAAACTTAACCAAGATCGGTCTGGGTTTTGATTCCTTTAAGCGTCCCAAGCGGTGACAATATTTTACTGAAGAAATGTTTATGTCTTGGACTTTTAACTGGGAAGACAACAAAGATGCAATAGCTTCTTGTGCATCCTTTTTGGCTTCGGGAACTCCATGCACAAGCAAAATCTTTCTTCTGTGCCTCATCTCAGTTTGATCATAGGCATCCATCAATATTTCCAACTGAGCCTGCATCATCTTAAGTGCATTCAATATAAAATTTTTGAACTCACAAAAATCAGATGCCAGTGTTGTAGAGGTGTTTGTAGTCTGGACCGCACACAACTCCTGCTGGAACTCCATCATCTTCGAGTTAAACATCTTATTCATTTGTGTTATTGATTCTTGCAAGGACTCCATTGTAAACAAGTGGAAGAGAAAAATAACAGCAAATTTTGACAAAAGTGCAAGTGATATAATTTGTTTAAGAAAACAGTGTTTATATACTGTATCTTATTATTGCAATTATAGGAGATTGTGACACTAGTAGATGCAGGTATAAATTTTTACATAATATTGATTAAAATAATTAATTTATAATTTTGGTTAAGGAGCAGTTAAAAGTTCAACTTCTAGAATCCTGCTATCCAAGGAGGATTCTAGACACCCCCTGGTATATCTTTTACGGTAACTCTTACACCGTTAGAGCTGCCCAGACGTGGAATGCGCTGCCTGTAGTCGTGCAGAAGAGCCTAACTTTGGGCACGTTCAAAACACGGCCGTTCGGAGTGTAGACGGACGCCTGCTCCAGCACCTTGGGATCTTCTGCTTCCGGAGTCGCTGCTGCTGGCGAAGTTACTGCTCCGGCCACCAGCCTCCAGGTTGCTCCTCGCCCCTTCGTCCGGTCGCAGAATTCCTCGCTGATTCTCAGTCTTCCATTCGACCTCCAGTCTTCCAGGGCCCCAGATTTTCTCCCAAATAATGCACAGGCCACAGCGATTCTTTACGACACCGAAGGACCATGAACCACTTTCTACTAATAAACCTACAGTATTATTACTAGTTACTAGGTTAGAACAGTAATCTAGATTACTAGATTACTGTGTATTAATAAATCTCCAATTCCAATTAAACTTAAACTCAATACAGCCGAAATAATACAAGAAAATTACCTTCAATTTTGGCATAAACAGGATATATGAAAATCAAATATAAAATCTTTATAAAAACAGTAAAAGAGGTTTAAACACAAAACCCCAAGTAATATCTCCAAGACCACGGCTCTCTGGCCTAAATATGCCAATACTTTCGTTTACCACCGCGGCTAACCCGTCTGTATCACCTGCTGAGTACACAACGTATGGTCTGTGAAGACCATACGGCCTCCGCCAGTATCACACGCCCTACCTGAGTTGCCTCAAGAGAAACCGATTTCGACCGGGCTATAGCTACGTAACGATGAACGGTACGGTCGAACAGTTAGAATTTTACCCGAATTTCTGTCATACTTTCAACTACCTCAATTATTCACTTACTGTTAATTAATAATCGTTAATATCATCGCAATAATTTATCAAGGACGCTACATCCTTTAATTACATTATGTATAATTCATTGCATAGAAAAACTTTCAAGTGAAGTAATAGTAGAGTAGTAGTAAAGAGATGGTAGTAATAAGCAATTATATATTTGTATGACATTCACACCTATTTATTTAGGTATCGGACGAGGCTACGAAATGGACATCTCAGATAACTGCGAAGAACTAGACCACACAAGTGATGCACCATCAGAACGTTACAAGGAACCGTTCAGCTGTGATGTGTCTTTGAAGAAATTTTCACGAAAAGGACAGTTACGAAGACACATAAGGGTTCATATGGTAGACAAACCATACAGCTGTGATGTGTTTTTGAAGAAGTTTTCACAAAAACGAGACTTACAAAGACACATTCGTATTCATACGGGAGACAAACCATACAGTTGTGATGTGTGTTTGGAGAAGTTTTCACAAAAAGGACAATTACAATATCACAGTAGGGTTCATACGGGAGACAAACCATACATTTGTGATATGTGTTTGAAGAAGTTTTCACAAAAAGGACAATTACAATATCACAGTTGGGTTCATATGGGAGACAAACCATACAGCTGTGATGTGTGTTTGAAGAAGGTTTCACGAAACGGAGATTTACAAAGACACAGTAGGGTTCATACGGGATACAACCATTTAGCTGTGATGTGTGTTTAAAGAAGTTTTCACAAAAGGGAGATTTACGAAAACAAAGTAGGGTTCATACGGGAGACAAACCATACAGCTGTGATGTGTTTTTGAAGAAGTTTTCACAAAAAGGTAGTTTTGGAAAGACATGTGGGCAACAACTATACAACTAGGATGTATTTTTAAAGAAGATTTCTCAAAATAAAACACAGTTTCACCAAACAATGTTAAATAAATAACGCCTCGTTAATTCACTTGACAGACTCATGAGCTATCGACCGTCCCACCACGTACTAATGTCTTGTCAATTGACTAATTCCTGCTGTAGAGGTCCGTTAAATGTATTACAGACTTTAAATTAGAGGTGGGATATAACAGGTCAAACTCGATACATGTTATTATACTGGGTGATCGGTAAAAGGGCTGTTTTCTTTTGACATGTAAAAATACATCACTTTTGAAGCCTAAGAAGCTATATCGTTCCCTATCCAAAAGCTAATGGTTACAAAGATATTCAAGATCTTGTATTTTTTCTAAAAATACCCGTTTTTAAAGGAAAAATTGTAATAAAAAAGAATATACCCTTTAATTTCTCAATCTTTAACATAATTTCACTTACACCCGAAAAAGGAACAATGTGCTGACCATCGAAGAGGTCTACCCTGTTGTCAAATTACCTAAAAGTAACCCCTAAGGTTTCATAAGTGTCTAGATCCATACACTGCTTTGTTGTTAACAATTTGTCTTTCGAGCCGATTGTCTTATTTATACATGTGAAAGCATTTGTTACTGTCACTTGTTTCTTGATTTGGCATGCTTTTTCTGTCCAAGCTGATATAGTCTTAGGCAATAGATAATTGCATGGATTGTCAAGTACAATTAAAAAAAAAAAAAAAATAGAATTTTCGTTTTCAGTAGGTATCGTTTTAAAATGTCATATGCATTTAGAAAAACGTTGCTAATTGAAAGTTACAAACTGACACTTCAATTTTATTTATTTGTATAGATGTATAGATTTGGAACACCCGTCCCGACCTCGGCCCGTCTATAAGGCTACGTTTCCACTGACGCGTAGCGGAGAGGAGCGTTGCGGACATTTCGAGCATAGTGATTGGTCAATTCGGGTACCGCAAGATCCTCTCCGCCCCGCTCCGCGCCAGTGGAAACGCAGCCTAACGTCTATAACGTTTAACGGTTGTCATGGTAACAACATTGTTCACAAATGGAAAACAAAAATTATGAAATGCTTTAAACTCCGTATTTATATTAGCTTAAACTATTTTTGTTAGTCCAAATAGTTTAAGCTTAGCGTAGATACGTTATTTATAGCATTTTATAATTTTTATTTTCCATTTGTAAACAATGTTGTTACCATGACAACCGTGTCATATAGACTGGCAACGATAGGAAAGATCGAGTCCAGGTTCAAAGTTCAAACCCAGCGCGACCAATACGTGTTTTTCTTTTGTTTTTTAAATTTTTTTGGTTACTTTTTTCTACATTTTATATAAACTTTAGCGTCACATGTTATGCTATTGAATCCAAAACGGAGTTTCTCCATATTTTAAATTTTTATTTAGGTATAAGCAAAAATGTCGTCTTATAAGATCTTTTATCTTTTAATATATTGGTAAATTAATAAACTTGTTGTTGCTCTGTAAACAAAGACTTTATTTAAACAATTATTTCTATTACTAAGTTACATAAAATTATTTGAAATTATAATAAACACTACTAACCTGTAAACAAAGAAACGACATTTAATGTTTATCCTTCCACATATTATCTTATTTAAAATTTCGAATTTTACTTGTACGAAAATAACCTTAGTTATTAGAATGCACAATTTTGACGTTTTTACAAAATGTCACAATGATGCCATTGTAGAGCCTAGAGGATGAGAGACGTGATTAATCAAATCTAGAGATTTGGTTAATCACGTGACGTAGCTGACAGTGTTGTATACAGCAAAATTTAAATTAAAGAATTAATTCAGTAATTACTTTACAAATATAATATAGCCTATGTTCGGCGCTAGGAATGTATAGTTCGTCCCTGCTAAATTTAACCTAAAGGTAAATAAACCGAAAACATCGACATTTTCCCATTTTCACTTACTGTGCACACTTATCAACACTTTCACAGTTAAGTTAAAGGATTACACTTCATTATCCAATACATTTTATAACAATTAAACAATAAATTGATATGTTTAAACATCAAATGAAAATCTTTCACAGAAAAAATACGCCATTTGACACTGCTGATTGTAGAATATAACCCTATAGTCTATGGATTCATAGCAAACAAAAATCATTGTATTAATATTGGCCAATTGGCATCACTGATTAGTCTTTGGTTGTGTCATAGATGGGTTTGTTTACGTTTAGGTTAAATTTATCTCGGATGTACTATAGCTATCCTACAGCGAATGAATGTTTCATATTGGTTCAGTGGTTTCAGAGCCAATTCGACTCAAACAAACAAACAAACAAACTATCAAATGTTACCTCTTTATAATATTAGTATAGATATATAATGAGAAACGAGTACCTTGTACTCTCCGTAAGTATTGCTCATGTCTCACCAGTCAGGCTTGTTACATAATGCTATACCATTATGAATTAGGTTTAAAACAATCTAATGTCAAATATGACATTTGACATTGATGATTAAGATAGTCTTTATATTAGTCCTCTAGAAGAGGCCCTTTAGGGTTGAACCTAGTTATAAGATATAATATCTACGTGAATAAAGCTAATACGATTAACTAGAAGTGTTTTTATTTTTATTTTTTTATTTTTCTTTATTAGACTTACCAACAGCAAAACACATAACTACATTAATATACAACAAAAATTACATGTAGGGCATGCACTTATGTGTATGCCACTTATAGGCATGTACAGCATTCGCAAAATAACAGTAGGTTTATAAGCTATGAATTAGAATTTACTTAGCAAGTAGAATTTACTACTAAGTAGAAATTACTTAGTAGTAAAAATTTACATTTGTAGTACATTACATAATTTTTTTTTTGTTTTTGTTGTATATATATATATATATATGTCGCAGTCATCTAATTAAATCAGCTATTTCATTGAGTGACTAGCGTTTTTATCGAATGACGACATTTAATTGAAAGACTAGGCCGAACATTGATTGTACAATCGTCACTCAACGTCCAATTAGTTAGCGGATTGTAACATAGCCCTTATATGAGAGCGGACATAAAATCAGTCAAATGACTGAATTTTCCTAAAAGCGAATCTATCAACCCCGACTTCACGTAGTACTTGTCTGTCAACCCCTAGAGTGTATATTTAAGCGCGGAGGCGCGGAGGGAGAGCAGCCCCCGCCCGCCGTAACGAAATGCAGAAACCAGGACTCGCCGTGGCGGCGGAGGCTGGTCGCCTAAGGCGACCAGAAAGCCGGAGCTGCCTAAGGCGAGTGTTGGTTTCTGTCATTCGTTACGCATGGGCGAAGGGGCTGCATTTCCCGCAGCGCCGGAGACGTGACAGACCGACTTGTCCCAAAAACAAATCTATCAACTCCGACTCAACGTAGAACTTGTCTGTTTTATCTAACCTCTAAACTACAACTGTAAATATTTTCTTAACTAGTAGTTGCTGAGTAGAGGGGAGGGTAGGGGGGATTTCCTTTGTCCCCTTACCGCCGTCTCCACCTTTCTCCCCTGTTTTACTCCTGGAAATATCCCGGAAACACAGACATAACCTCAAAACTTCAACCATAAATATCTTCCAAACTAGTAGTCTCCTAAAGGTGGGAGTGGTAGGGGGGGGGTTCTCCCCCTCCCCTCCTCCCCCCTCTCCCTCCCTCCACCCCCCAATTAAGAGGGATTTATACAAAAAAATTTCCAGCTCCTCCTTTTTTGGAAGTCGGTTAAAAAATCGGAAAATTATTCGCTAACAAACATAAAAAAACCTACTTATTCATCGAATTGAGAAAGCTCCTCCTTTTTTGGAAGTCGGTTAAAAATCGGACTAAATGACGTTCAGTCAATGACTACATGACTAAATGACGTTCAGTCAATGTTCAGTCAAGACATTGGACGTTACAATAAACAACTTGACGAGTTGTCCTTTAGTCTTTCAATTAAATGTCGTCATTCGATAAAAACGCTAGTCACTCAATGAAATAGCTGATTTAATTAGATGACTGCGACATATATATATATATATATACAGGGTGTCCCAAAAATCAACGATAAACCGAAAACGGGTGATAGGCCAAGTCATGACAGTTATGAGAAAAATGTGAAAAAAAATCTTTGTCATGTATTTTTCACATTATAAGGACTTTTAAAAATATCGGAAAAACTGACACCCTGTGATGGTCTTTCATGTCCTAAGACTACAAATATTACTTTTTTGTGATTTTTTTTTCGGTATTGTAGTCATGACTAACCCTTCTGTAAATCACAATTCATAATTTAAACATACCTGCCTCAGTTTTCAATAAAATGGTGTGTTTTGCCCAAGATTAAATTCAAAATAATTACTACACCCAACTTTAATCGTCTGTACTGTAAAAAAAAATTACTACAGTATTTTGGCAAGTAACTTTAAAAGATGGCGCATTTAATCTGGATTCCAAAATGGTATGATACTTGCTGGATTACTTCTTTGTTGAGGAAAAAAAAATTTTTTTAACGGAACCGGATGTTAGGCCAACTCTGTTTAAATTTTTAAAATGTTGGTATTAAGTTGTTATGTGACGACGATGAGTGACGTCATCTTGTCTAGAGTGAGCGAGACAGACAGTGACGCTAAGTGCGGGTGCTTTTTTATTAAAAAAAAATTGTATTGCAGTGTAGGCATTTTTAAGACTTCAATTTTCAGGTATGAATACAACGCTCTTTTGAAAATGTGAGTGGTTGAGATACAGAACAGACGCCACCTTGTTATCAAGTATGTAATTAGTTAGTTTTAGGTGCAAGTTCGAAATAAAAGTCAGTCAATGGATTTCTTCAGTTATTACTTTAATTTACAAAGATTTACAGCAAATGTTCGAACTGTTTGCCTTCAGCTCTAATGCAAGCCCTACATCTTCTTAAAAATGATCGCGTAATAAGACGGGCGTATCTTCTTGAATTAATGTGTTCAGCAGCTTCTGTAATTTTTTGGCGCAGCTCGGCTAAATCTCGAATTGGTTTAGAGTACACTTTTTCTTTTATTGTTCCCCAATAAAAGAAATCAATGGGATTTAAATCAGGTGAACGGGCAGGCCACGAAATTGTACCACCCCGCCCAATCCACCTATCGGGGTATTCTCGGTCGAGAAACTCTCGTACTGTGCGAGCGTAATGTGCTGGGCAGCCATCTTGTTGGTACCACATGCTGCCGTAAATGTTTAGTGGCACTTCTTCCAACAAATCTGGTAATTGGTTCTGTAAGAAGTCCAAATAAACCTCGGCAGTTAAGTTCTCCGGTAGCTTAAATGGACCAATAACAGTACCATTCAAAATTCCCGTCCACATGTTCACCTTAAACCGGTACTGCGATCTGTCTTCCCGCATCAAATGTGGATTATCCACGTGCCATTCGTGCAAATTATGGAGGTTCATGTAACCATCTTTTTTAAACGTGGATTCGTCAGACCACAGAATTTTTTCAAAGAATCGCGGATCATCTCTGTATCTCTGCAACATCGTTTGACAAAATTGCAATCTCTCTGGGTAGTCTCGGGGTAACAGGCTTTGTACTCGTTGTACATGGTAAGGATGAAACTGGTTCTTTTGCAAAATACGATGTGCAGTACTTTTGGGCACTCCGATGTTCTCTTCAATCCCACGTACTGAGATACTCGGGTCTTGTTCGACCGCCTCGAGCACTTCGTCCTCGTAGGGTATGAAAGGCCTTCCCTCGCTGGTATTTTGATTAGGGAATCGACCCTCTAAGAGTGACCGATGCACGTTAATAAATACCCGATAATCAGGATGACGCTCAGCGTTTGGGTATCTCTCACGATACATTCTAGCTGCAGCATTAGCGTTGCATAAGCATTCTCCATAGATGAGATTATTATACATATTGGTGTATTCTTGTGCGGTGTATCGAGATGGCATGATAACACACTACAATGGAATCACACACTACAACCGAAGATACGACAATAAAACAAGTCCAGGGTCGTCAGAAACGGGGCAGATAAAACCAAATCGCAAAGCAAATCAAGTCCAATAAACAGAAGCACAGTTGTAAGTACGAAGTCAATACGGATACAGAAAGATGCGCAATGAACGAAAGATCGTAACGTACTGCAGTTTTGCACGTTCATCACTGTGTTGTCGGGTTGGCGTCACTATCTATCTCACTCGCACTGAGCGTCACTGTCTGTCTCGCTCACTCTAGACAAGATGACGTCACTCATCGTCGTCACATAACAACTTAATACCAACATTTTAAAAATTTAAACAGAGTTGGCCTAACATCCGGTTCCGTTAAAAAAAATTTTTTTTCCTCAACAAAGAAGTAATCCAGCAAGTATCATACCATTTTGGAATCCAGATTAAATGCGCCATCTTTTAAAGTTACTTGCCAAAATACTGTAGTAATTTTTTTTTACAGTACAGACGATTAAAGTTGGGTGTAGTAATTATTTTGAATTTAATCTTGGGCAAAACACACCATTTTATTGAAAACTGAGGCAGGTATGTTTAAATTATGAATTGTGATTTACAGAAGGGTTAGTCATGACTACAATACCGAAAAAAAAATCACAAAAAAGTAATATTTGTAGTCTTAGGACATGAAAGACCATCACAGGGTGTCAGTTTTTCCGATATTTTTAAAAGTCCTTATAATGTGAAAAATACATGACAAAGATTTTTTTTCACATTTTTCTCATAACTGTCATGACTTGGCCTATCACCCGTTTTCGGTTTATCGTTGATTTTTGGGACACCCTGTATATATTTAATTTTTTTTACATGTCCATTTTATTTTTTAAACTAGTACAAGAGTCATTAAAGATATCAATATCATTTAAAGTTCCGCTAATTTGGTTATAATCAATACATATTTTCGATAAAGGAGAATGTTTAAGAGATCTGTTCTACTTTTAGGAATGTGGAATATTTTGGTTAATGGATGACGGGGATAATGGTACGGGACATTTATTTTTATGTGTTGTAGTAAACTGTCGCCGTGCATGACTCCAGACAGTATCTTCTTCAGAAATGCTATGTTAGTGAACAACCGACGGTTGCTAAGTGACATCATTTTAAAATGTTTTAGGCGCATATCATACGTAGCACGGTGGGAAATGCCAGAGGAATAAAATGCAAGATGCCTTGTGAACGCACGTTGGACATTTTCAATGCGCATAGAGTGAGAAACATATCGGGAGCTCCAGACTATCGATGCAAATTCCAAATGACTACGAACCAATGAGTTGTATAAAACAATTTTTGGTTTAGTGCGTGAAAAGCCCTTAGGAGGAAACACCACGAATTTTTTTTCCATACAAAAATAGAGGTCTAGGGGATTTCTATTTCCTCCCTGGATATAATACCTCTAGAGTAACTATTTTTTTCCTGAATATTTATGGATATTGTTTGTACGTCCCTATTTTTTCCTTTTTTTAATAAATTAATTATTTAAAGAGATATGGACGTTTAAAAACCTAAAAAAATGGCCAGACTGTCCGCTATGTTTAAATATCTAGGAAACAGATTTGGCTACAATAAACAACAAAATCAAAAAATAGGAACCTAGCTCAATTCATTTTTTAGCTAATACAGAAAAAAATATTTAAATCGGTTAAGTTTTGGAGGAGGAAACAGGAATCCCCTAAACGTCGATTTCTGGTACTTTTAATAGGTAATTTCAGTCCAAGTTGCAGTTGTCTCTATCGCGCTAGTGCTGGCTAGCTAAGGCACTGCGAGACAGAAATAGATTTTATAAATACCTATTTTGTATTTCTATCAACCGTGGTGTTTCCTCTTAGTATTCCTCCTGATAAATCCCAACATTCCATAAGCTTTCTTGACACTCATGTCCATGTGAGACTTAAAGTTAAGTTTAGCGTCGAATATTACGCCCAAATCTCGAATTTCGGTAACCTGTTTCAGAATATCAGAGTTTATCAAGTAAGCAGTTGTCATCTGTGTACGTTTTCGTGTAAATTTAAGATGGAATGACTTTCTGGTGTTGATAACCATACCGTTTGTGCGGCACCAGTCACTGATTCTATTCAAATCATGCTGAAGAAGATCTGCCTCCAATGACGAAGCAACTGTTTGATAAATTTTTAGATCATCAGCAAACAGAGAGAATAGACTATTGTGAATGACATTACTGACATCATTTATATATGCTAGGAAAAGTATGGGACCGACATGAGAGCCCTGCGGTACACCTGAAATAGCCATGTAGTCATCTGATACAAAACCATTTACTATAACATATAGAAGTCTTTTTGCCAGATACGAGCGAAACCATTCTAGAAGAGATCCACTAATGCCATATTTTCGTAATTTATTTAAAAGCCGGGAATGACATACCTTGTCGAAGGCGCTGGAGAAATCCATATAAATTGTGTCAACCTCCTTACCCTTGTCTATTTCAGTACACAAAAAAGTAGTAAATGTTACTAAGTTAGTTTCCACAGAGTAGCCTTTTCTAAAACCATGTTGGTGAAGAGAAATAATTGTTTTGAAGTGATGTGTTACAAGAGGGCATATTATAGATTCGAAAAGTTTAGGAATACATGAAAGAATTGCAATGGGTCTATAATTACTCACGTCATTGGTATTTCCTTTTTTAAAGATGGGAATTATCTTGGTTTTTTTCCAAACCTCTGGGAATGTTCCATCCTGTAGCGATCTATTGAAAATAATTGTCAATGGAAGTGACAGACCCGAACCACAGCGCTTAATAAAAACAGGGGGAATTCCATCTGCGCCAGCTCCCTTACTCATGTCAAGTTTTTTGATTGCGCACAAAACTTGGTACTCGGTGATATGAATATGGTTTAAATGGGACACACTATCAACCATTTCGGAATCATTATCCAAAGTAGCATCAGAAAATACGGACGAAAATTTATTAGCAAACATTTGGGCAATTTCAGTACCACCAGTTGCAGAACTATCCTCATTCTTCATAACTGTTGGTATAGCGGTATTACCCTTCCGTCTGTCCTTAATGAAACCCCTAAAAACTTTTTGGATTAATACAAATATTAGATTCAATTCTCTTTTTATAATTGACAAGACACTGCTGATTAATATTTTGAGCACGTTCGCGAAGAATTTCATATTCTAGACCATCACGTGGATTGTTATACTTTCGAAATCTAGTCCTTATTTTATTTTTTTCAGAAAGCAGTTTTATAAGGGATTAACTGAACCACGAGGGAAACTTCGCAGTCCTAGGTTTCATTAAAGGCACGTGCAGATCAATAACATTTTGTATCAGTTTGTAAAACACATCGGTAATTTCATCAACACTTAGGTGATTCTCCAATTTAGTGATCCAATCAACATTTTTTAAACTAGTATTAATATCATTGTAACTCGCCCTGAAAAAATTATATCGTCTGGTTAATATTGGTTTTAATAGTTTTGGAACATGATTTGATAGGAATATAGAAATTGTGGGATGTTTAGGATCAACTTTACTCACTGGATTAAGAGATTTAATTACCGTAAGACCAACACAGTTTGACAAGATAAGATCTAGAGTCCTATTATCTTCATTGGTCACACAATGAGCGGTTTTTATTTTGACAGTTCTACAAGTTTCAGAAAACTGCTCATAGATGGCATTAAACCTAAGTAATATGTCAAGTCCTGTGTAAAATGTCAATTTCCGCTTTGTTTTTTGTTTGTTTACCTTTCAACTTTCTTTCTTTCACTTGAAATAGTTTATTATTTATTAATTGTGCCCTGAGAACTAAACTAAACATGGCTAGTCCATGCACAGTACAATTTTGTAAAAATATAGGTAACCACCGCTTTCCCCAAGATGAATCTCGGAGATCAAGATGGATAGAGGCTATCAAACATATAAAAACAGGATTAACTATAAGAAAAAAATCCTTCATATTATGTTCAACTCACTTTACGCCAGCAGATTTCATCTCTCCGTCATCACATTTGGTAAGAGCCCCAAGAGGTAAAATATTTATCTTAGCGTCGAGTCGAAAATACTCGGCAGCAGGCTGAAATTTGGCATGTATATTTCTTAGAATCTAAGTATAGGGGAGTACTAAACAAGAACTTCCCGAAATCCCTACGGAAACGGGAGAAAAGTGTGATTAATTATTTGTTTCAAAAATCAAAGATATCGAAGCCAGCGAGCTATAATGTATGTAGGTTTCCTCGGAAGTGTAGGAGATCACTAAAAAAGGAATTTGAAAGAATTATTTTTGTGTATGAAACAGCATCTGGCAACTATTAACCACCCAACACAGATTTTTTGACATATTACATTATGCAAGCGCCATCTTACGGTAGTCTCTGTACCTAAAGTGACACTTCGAAAACCCCTCAATAATATACTGAAATACACTATTCATCGCTATGAAGTCAGTAAGCAACAAACCTCGCTTAGAATCATATTTTAAAGGATTACACGGACCGTCATTAGCTTCATTAGACCATTTAACAAAACCCAAGTTAAAATCTCCCAGTATTATAACTTGATCAGATTGATCTATCACACAAGAAGCATTTTCTAAAAAAAGTTGTTAAAAGTTCCAAAGAGACCGGTGGGGGTAAGTACACGGCACATATAGATATTTTTTTAACTACATTATGAAATTTAACAGTTACTGATATCCAAAGGTCCTGCTCTCCCAGTTTGTGTGTCGTATAGATGGTATTTCTTTAGATACCGCTATTAAAACTCCCCCGCTGTCCTTTTTGGAACTGGTTATGTCTGACCAGCCCCGTCTATATACAATGTACCTGTCGTCTATAAGTTCTGCATTCGATATATTACCATTCAACCACGTTTCAGTAAATACAATTAAGTCATAATTACCAATTGAGATACTTCTAAATACATTTTCTGTTTTGGTTCGCAGACCTCGAGTATTTTGATAAAATAGTTCTAGAGACATATAGATTTTAAGTACATAATAGCATTGGATAAACAATAACTAAGCTAGACAATTAATTTTAGGCTACCTTCATCTCTTATGAATATTACACCACTCTGTTCATCTTTTCTTACAAAAATCCTACCATCTCTCACCCAAACAAATTTATAACCTGCTTCTTTTGTTTTCATTCGAGCAGTTGAATGTAATTGTTTGTACAAAGGTGTGAGATGCTCGGATACAAATATTGGGGACTTGCCCGCCTATTCCCAGATGCTCAGAGTTCAATTTATTGTCATGATTCTTTTTATTAAATTTCAAAACTGCAGCTAATATTTCGTCGCGGCATCTTTGACTGCGGAGTTTAACAATAATAGAGCGCGGGCGTTCAGTATTCCTATTCTGTTTAGCTACACGCGTCACATGGAGAATATCCTTGTCTTCGAAAGGATTTTCAACGATTCTACCTAGTTGTTCTATTGTTTTTACTAGATTTTCTGATTTATGTTCAGGTATTCCGTTTATTTCAATATTTGGCGATCACATGGTTGGTTCTATCTGGTTCACCTTATCAGTTAAACTCTTGACCTGCAGGGACAAGCTTTCATTTTTGGTTACTAGTCCTGCAATAACTTTATTTCTTTCATTTACAGATTGAAGAAGATCATCATACTGCTTACTGAGAAATGTTAGTGACTCATGGAAACCAGTAATCTGTTGTGAAATGTTTGCTAGGTGTTCCGAGACTAAATTCTGGATAGTATTTGTCAGCTTTATAATAATACGCAGACTATATTCTGTTACTGTATTTGGGTTCTTTTTTGTTCGAATTGTAACATTTCCACGGTCAGAATCGTCATCAGAGGTAATATGATGGCTTGGCACACGTATAGGAGTATTCGTGTTATCAAATAAGTGTTTATTATTGGACGTATAAATGGATCCTAATAATAATAACATATGCTGAGGTACTATACAACAAGGCTGTAGACAGATAATTCATTGCATAGAAAACCTTTCAAGTGAAGTAGAAGTAGAGTAGTAGTAAAGAGATAATAGTTAGGGAATGCAATCCCGATCCCGCGGGATCCCGATCTCGCGAGATCTCGTGTAATTTTTCGGTATCAATCCTGACGCCTCATTTGACGAGATCCCGTTCGAGATTTACGGGATTGGGCGGCAATGGTCAACAACGCTACACACGTCCTAATTTCCTTGAAATGCTTAGGCCGTGTTTCACCAAGCAATGTTAAAGGAAACGCCATGTTAAAATGCCATGCCATCTCATTCATTGACAGGAAATACGAGAGGGATAACATGATATAAATTTAACGCGGCGTTAATTTAAACATTGCTTGGTGAAACACACCCTAATTGTTTTGATTACCTAATTTACCTATGTTAATTTCGACTTCTTAGGTTAAAATGATTGGCAAGTATAGAATTGGAATAAGGTTTAGCGGGTGGTACTGGCAAATTACTGTTCCTATAAATGTTTGCATAACTTTCACCAGCTTCAGGAGAAACATAAGGTGCCTTTTTATCTTTTACAAGATACTTATACCACTTCATACCACTAAATATGTTTTTTTTTTGTTATTTTTTTTGGCCACATTTAATTATTTTCATTAGTGTAGTCCATTTAGTACTTTCTTAAAGTTATTTTACTAATAAAATACAGTATGTAGTATGTAACTAAAAACTCTGTTTGTTATATTTTGTTCATACAAGAAATTCAGTATAAATAATTACAAAAAATATTTTTGTCAGTTTTAGAGCCTTTTCTTTCAAATAAGAAAAAAAAAATCTTACTGTGTCTTTAATAATATATAATATGGGTTAAAACCCGATATTTTTTTAGTTCGTAAGATTAAAGAATTAAGGTCTTTATTTTCTTTCGATTAATAAGTATAAAAAATAAAAAATAAAAAACGTTTTATTTCCAAATGAAACTTACAAAGTTATTTTCGGAAAGTCAACAAGAAAAACAAGCTACCACCGGTTCAACCCTAACCCGCCGAGAAGAACCGGCGTAAGAAACTCGGACGGGGCCAACTTTTAGCAAAAAGATGGAAAATTGGTCTTTTTTAATAGTATATTGTTTAGTGCCGCAGCATATGTTATTGTTATTAGGATCTAATTATACGCCCAATAATATACACTTGTATTTAATCGTATTTGACTTTATTCTACTACGTAGATAATACAATAAAGAGTATCTTATAAATAACTATGTAGGTACACTGATCCCACTAACCTATCCGGGCCTCTCAAGGAGACTAACTTAAAACTATCTTAGGCATCAACGTCAATGTCATCTTTGACATCTAGTTGTTTTAAATACATAATAGCATTATGTACATTTTTTACAATGTAACTTAATCTATAGCCTACACATATTAGTATGTTATTTAGTTAAGCTTACTATCACAAACACGCAGTTATTAGCTTTTTCCGTCATCCGAATTTGAACATTTTTTTAAACTAGTCGGGATCCCGAAAACTCCGGGATCCCGCGGGATTGACATTTCTAATCCCGCGGGATCTTGAATTTGCAATCTCGAGCCGGGATTGCATTCCCTAATAATAGTAATATGCAAATATATATTTTTATAACATTCACACCTCTTTATTTAGGTATCGGACGAGGCTACGAAATAGGCATCTCAGATAACTGCGAAAAACCAGACCAAACAAGCGATGCACCATCAGAACGTTACAAGGAACCGTTCAGCTGTGATGTGTGCTTGAAGAAGTTTTCACGAAAAGGAAATTTACGAAAACACATGAATATTCATACGGGATACGAACCATTTAACTGTGATGTGTGTTTAAAGAAGTTTTCACAAAAAGGACATTTACTAGTACACATCAGAGTTCATACGAGAGACAAACCATACAGCTGTGATGTGTGTTTAAAGAAGTTTTCACAAAAAGGAGATTTACGAACACACAGTAGGGTTCATACGGGAGAGAAACCATTTAGCTGTGATGTGTGTTTAAAGAAGTTTTCACAAAAAGGAAGTTTACGAACACACAGTAGGGTTCATATAGGAGACAAACTATACAGCTGTGATGTGTGTTTGAAGAAGTTTTCACAAAAAGGACATTTACGAACACACAGTAGGGTTCATACGGGAGACAAACCATTTAGCTGTGATGTGTGTTTAAAGAAGTTTTCACAAAAAGGAAGTTTACGAACACACAGTAGGGTTCATACGGGAGACAAACCATACAGCTGTTATGTGTGTTTGAAGAAGTTTCCACGAAAAGGAGATTTACGAACACACAGTAGGGTTCATACGGGAGACAAACCATACAGCTGTGATGTGTGTTTGAAGAAGTTTTCAGAAAAAGGAAGTTTAGAAAGACACATTCGTATTCATATGGGTGACAAACCATACAGCTGTGATGTGTGTTTGAAGAAGTTTTCAACAAAAGGATATTTACGAACACACAGTAGGGTTCATATGGGAGACAAACCATACAGCTGTGATGTGTGTTTGAAGAAGTTTTCACAAAAAGGAAGTTTACTAAGACACAGTAAGGTTCATACGGAAGTCAAACCATACAGCTGTCATGTGTGTTTTAAGAAATTTTCAGAAAAGGGAAATTTACGACGACATAGTAGGGTTCATACGGGATACAAACCATACAGCTGTGATGTGTGTTTGAAGAAGTTTTCACGAAAAGAAAGTTTAGAAAGACACATAAGAGTTCATATAGACAACAACTATACAGCTGGGATGTAGTATCTTTAAGAAGTTATCAGAAAAAGGAAGTTTAGAAAGACACATTCGTATTCATACGCGAGATAAACCATACAGCTGTGATGTGTGTTTGAAGAAGTTTTCACAAAAAGGAAGTTTACAAAGACACATTAGAGTTCAATGAAATATTAAAATAAAAATAAACTAGAAGCTTGTAGAAGTAATGTACTTACCATTTGAACTAAAACATTATGTATTTAAAAAGATTAGTCCTTAACACAATGAATTGTAATACTTTTAAGTGATTATGAAATATGCATGTAGTACCTAACATTAATTGATAATTTGGCATGCACAATTTTCTAACAATAATTCATCGCCCAAAAGGCAGAAATTTAGAGCTCAACTAAATAATTGTAAGACCTGATTGTACAAATTTCTTGGAAATAAATGAATTCTATTCTATTCTCTATGGGAGACAAACCATACAGCTGTCATCGTGTGTTTAAAGAAGTTTTCAGCAAAAGGACATTTGTGTAAACTCTTAGGTGTCTGTGTAGACACCTTGGAGTTCATATGGGAGACAAACCATACAGCTCGGATGTATGTTTAAAGAAGTTTTTATCAAAATAAAACCCAGTTTCATGAAACAATGTTACATAAATAACGGCTTGTTAAATCACTTGATAAACTCATGAGCTATCGACCGTCCCACCATGTACTAATCTTGTCAATTCCTGCTGTAGAGGTCCGTTAAATGTATAACAGACTTTAATTTTGTTATTGACCCCACAAAGTCGCAAGTTATTTTAATTGGCAGCAGGCAGCTGCGATCCAGGATAGATTTCGAGTCTTTAAGTAAGGTTATTTACAATGGTAACGTGTTAGAGTTCAAAGACAGTGCCAAAAACCTGGGTGTAATCTTCGACTGCCACCTTTCCTGGTCTGCGCATATTAACGAGGTGAGCTAAAGACTATATTACTCATTGCATGCTCTGAAGAGGTTGCAAATTTTCCTTCCCACTCCGGTGAAGTTACTATTGGCACAATCTTTATTATTACCACTTCTAGATTACGCCGATGTCTGTTACTTGGATGTAACCGAAGAGCTAATTATCAAATTGGAACGTCTACAAAATGAGTGCATACGTTTTATAGGTATATGGATTGCGCAAATTTGACCACATAACCGACGCCCGTAACAAGTTACAATGGCTTCCTATCCGCCTCCGCCGGAATACACACAGTTTAATTACAGTTTTTTAAGTTCTTAACTTATCTTCTTCTCCTTATCTAATTGACCGGTTTTTTACACGACTCCGAGCGAAAGGCTAGCTCGAACATGCTATCCAAGGAGGATTCTAGACACCCCCTGGTATATCTTTTACGGTAACTCTTACACCGTTAGAGCTGGCCAGACGTGGAATGCGCTGCCTGTAGTCGTGCAGAAGAGCCTAACTTTGGGCACGTTCAAAACACGGCCGCTCGGAGTGTAGACGGACGCCTGCTCCAGCACCTTGGGATCTTCTGCTTCCGGAGTCGCTGCTGCTGGCGAAGTTACTGCTCCGGCCACCAGCTTCCAGGTTGCTCCTCGCCCCCTCGTCCGGTCGCAGTATCTCGTCCGTCGCAGAATTCCTCGCTGATCGTCAGTCTTCCAGTCCACCTCCAGTCTTCCAGGGCCCCAGATTTTCTCCCAAATAATGCACAGGCCACAGCGAATCTTTACGACACCGAAGGACCAAGAACCACTTTCTACTAATAAAAACTACAGTATTATTACTAGTTACTAGGTTAGTACAGTAATCTACTAGATTACTGTGTATTAATAAATTTCCAAATCAAATTAAACTTAAACTCAATACAGCCGAAATAATACAAGAAAATTACCTTCAATTTTGGCATAAACATGATATATGAAAGTCAAATCTTTATAAAAACAGTAAAAGAGGTTTAAACACAAAACCCCAAGTAATATCTTCAAGACCACGGCTCTCTGGCCTAAATATGCCTACACTTTCGTTTACCACCGCTGCTAACCCGTCTGTATCACCTGCTGAGTACACAACGTATGGTCTGTGAAGACCACGGCCTCCGCCAGTATCACACGCCACCCACGCACTCACGCCCTACCTGAGTCGCCTCCACAGAAACCGATTTAGACCGGGCTACAGCTACGTAACGATGAATGGTACGGTCGAATACGTTCGTTAGAATTTTACCCGAATTTCTGTCATACTTTCAACTACCTCAATTATTCACTTACTCTTCCATATTAATACATAGTATAAAACAAAGTCGCTTTCGCTGTATATCTGTCCGTATGTATGCTTCGATCTTTAAAACTACGCAACGGATTTTGATGCGGTTTTTTTAAATAGATAGAGTGATTCTTAAGGAAGGTTTGTATGTATATACATGCATAATATAGTAGAGAAACACTTATAAATTTAAAGGTTTCTAATGTGATCGTAAATTAGCACGTTTTTTGCGCTTATATTGCAAACGCTGGCTGAACACTACGAGATAGACCAAAATAATGTACTACAGTATTCTTCACCTTAAAAAGTTCAACAAAAAAGTCCGCGATGGTATATGTCTATCACTTAGGGATAACCCACCATAACCATTTTTATCCTTTACTAAAAAATGGTTGTTTACGAAGTGATTTTAAACAATAAAGCATTAATCCTTATCCAATTAATTACCTGAAATAAATTGTGCATTTATTATAGGTCAATATTCTTTTTACAGCATGTAATTTAAGCGAATATTACCGAAGATATTACAAATTTAAAATGCAGGGTCGTAGTTGTTTGCGCCGCAGCGGTACCGACCCGCGGCCGGCCGGGGGTCGGGCGGCGCGTGCCTAACTTTTAACGTTGCAGGATTAGACTTGAGCGTTGAGTGTTTTTCACATGGCCAATTATATGTCGCGCTGTCAAGAGTAACGTCTAAGCAAAACATGTTTGTATCAGCTAATGACAAAAAAGCTGTGAACGTTGTGTATAAGGACATTCTGTAGTAGGTATATTTTGCATTACACCCGTGCGAAGCCGGGGCGGGTCGCTAGTAATTATTAATCGTTAATATTATCATCGCAATAGTTTATCAAGGACGCTACATCCGGTTTAGTGCCACAGCATAATAATTTGTTATTGTTATTAGGATCCAACTATTCATATCCAGTAATAAACACTTCTAGTTAATCGTATTTGGCTTTATTCACGTAGAATATATTACAATATACAGTAGCTATAAATAACTAGATACACAGATCGAACCTAGAAGGGCCTCGCTAGAGGACTAATATTAATACTAAGTTAGGCATCAAAGTCAATGTCATCTTTGACATCTTATTGTTTTAAACCTAATACATAATGACATAGCACTATGTAACACATCCTTTAATCATATTATGTATAATTCATTGCATACAAAAACTTTAAAGCGAAGTAGAAGTAGAGTAGTAGTAAAGAGATAATAGTAATATTAATAACTTACGGTGGCTCAAAATGGATGGTCGCAGACAATTTCACTTCGCCAGTCTCTTATTTGGTATCGTGAGATTTAAAACACCTGCCTACCTTTATGACAAATTACAGTGGGCGTGCGACAAACACCGGACAATGACCACCAGAGGATCGGCTTACTTACTAATAACCCCACTCCATCGTACTTCTAAGTTTAAAAGCAGTTTCAGATATCTGGCAAGCAAAGTTTGGAACAACCTTCTGCCGCCACATCTCCGAGGTGTAAAAACAATTAATATTTTTAAAAATAAATTTAAATCTTTTTTGATGGACGAACAATTTGCCATAATGGAATAATTCTATGATATATATATATATATATATATATTTTTTTTTTTCTTTTATTTATTTATTATTTTCAAGAATATATTATTTTTATTCTATCAATTATGTACATTTCGTCTTATGGAATGTAATAGGTACGTAGATACGGTACGGTAGGCAAGGATAAAACTCATTATATCTTGTTAATGTATTATTATTTGTGTTACTTGTTAATTGCACAGTATGCTATTCGCTAAGGCCATACATATATTATTTTATAATATTTTATAATATTTTATTATCTCGTTTATCTATTTATGTAATTTTCTTTTTGCTGTTGCTAAGTGTAAATCTGTCCTTCAAATGACAATACTGATGGAACCACATAACACCAGGCACTGTGGTGCTGACGCCACGGTGATATGCCTGAGTGGTTTCCTTTTTGGCAATTTAGGCATTACAATACGTCCAATACCCATTTCAATACCTGCATGCAAGCTCATATATATATATATTTTTTTTTTCTGTATTTTTAATGTGCGTTCTATTATTATTTTTTTTATCGTTTTGTTTATGGTGTAGGTAATTAATCTGTTTTTTAATGTAATTTTTTCGTTGTGTGTATTGTAATGTCAAAATTTGTTGAATAAATGTTCTTTATTTATTATTTATTTATTAATATGCATTATTATATTTTTATAACATTCACACCTCTTTATTTAGGCATCGGACGAGGCTACGAAATGGACATCTCAGATAACTGCGAAGAACTAGACCAAATAAGTGATGCACCATCAGAATGTTACAAGGAACCGTTCGGCTGTGATGTGTCTTGGAATACATTTTCACGAAAAGGACAGTTACTAAGACACTGTAGGGTTTATACGGGAGACAAACCATACAGCTGTGATGTGTGTTTGAAGAAGTTTTCACAAAAAGGAAATTTACTAAGACACAGTGGGGTTCATACGGGAGACAAACCATACAGTTGTGATGTGTGTTTGAAGAAGTTTTCACAAAAAGGAAATTTACTAAGACACAGTGGGGTTCATACGGGAGACAAACCATACAGTTGTGAAGTGTGTTTGAAGAAGTTTTTAGAAAAAGGAAGTTTAAAAAGACACATTCGTATTCATACGCGAGATAAACCATACAGATGTGATAAATAAATAAATAAAATAAAATATGTTTATTTCAGACCATAGTCTATAGCGTTAGTAATTACATTAAAACCTTACACCTATGTTAGTAACAAATCATTTTTTTTTTCTTAATTCTTAAAACTTATACCTACTACTAAATATTCTATTTATAATTTAAATTTATTTTGCATATCTGCGCCACAATACCGGCGCACTGGGCACATGCATGTGGACATGCTCCCAGTGCCCCACTATCGCGCCGTCAGCTTGCCCGCTTATCGCTTTCAGCATGCTGTTGTCGCACCCACGAACCCTGCACATCAGTGACGCAGTTCGCTTGCGTATAATTGACGGAAAATCATCAGTTCTCGCGCAAGCGAACATGCCAGACGCGCTGCAGTATCGCGGGAGCCCCAGCAGCATCCTGAACGCGTTATTGTATTGTACTCTTAGAGCATCTAACGCCCGCCTCGCATAAGCCACCCACAGAGCACATGTGTACAGAGACTGACAAAAAGCTTTAAACAGTGCAATTTTGACCTCCACAGTACACCGCGAAAATCGACGGGCTAGCATATTGCAACGTACGGCTAAAACTCTTCTTTCTCTCTCTATGTCATCATCATCATTAACATTTTCATTTAGGACATGGCCCAGATATTTAAATTGTGATACTAATTTGACAGCAGTGCCCTTTATAGTGACCTGTGGAATAAACGACGGCCTTCTTTTCCCAGCCTTAAAAACCAAAAGCTCACTCTTAAGTACGTTATACCTTAAACCATGTGTATCCGCGTAGGCCTCACACATGGACAGCAGTCGTCTGAGCGCACTGATTGACGGGCTCAGCAGCACCATGTCGTCCGCATAACTGATGCTGTTCATGCACACACCATCAATCGAGCATCCGACGCCAGTACTGCCCAGTCCCTCTATCAGGTCATTCATGTAAAGATTAAACAGGGACGGAGATGTGAGTCCACCCCGCCTAACTCCACACTCTAACCTATACACTTCCGATAGCTCGTTTCCCCATTTAACCTGATTGGTCTGTTGACTGTACCAGTAGCCGAAGATACTGATTAGTTGTTCGGGCACACAGCTTTTCGTAATTTGCTCCACAGTATGTTGTATATAACAAGATCGAAAGCTTTAGATAAGTCTAAAAAGGCTGCGTATACAGGGGTCTTTCTTTGCGTATAGTACTTAACGTTAGTAGTGATGTGTGTTTGAAGAAGTTTTCACAAAAAGGAGATTTACTAATTCACAGTAAGGTTCATACAGGAGACAAACCATACAGCTGTGATGTGTGTTTGGAGAAGTTTTCACAAAAAGGACATTTACGAAGACACAGTAGGGTTCATACGGGAGACAAACCATACAGCTGTGATGTGTGTTTGAAGAAGTTTTCACAAAAAGGAGATTTACGAACACACAGTAGGGTTCATACAGGAGACAAACCATACAGCTGTGATGTGTGTTTGAAGAAGTTTGCACAAAAAGGACAGTTACGAATACACAGTAGGGTTCATACGGGAGACAAACCATACAGCTGTGATGTGTGTTTGAAGAAGTTTTCAATAAAAGGACAGTTACTAAGACACAGTAGGGTTCATACGGGAGACAAACCATACAGCTTAGAAAGACACATTAGAGTTCAATGAAATAATAAAATAAAAATAAACTAGAAGCTTGTAAAAGTTATGTACTTACCATTTGAACTAAAATATTATGTATTTTAAAAGATTAGTCCTGGACACAATGAATTGTAATATTTTAAAGTGATTATGAAATATGCATAAATATGCATATAGTATCTAACATTAATTAATAATTTGGCATGCACAATTTTCTAACAATAATTGCACGCCTAAGAGGCAGAAATTTAGAGCTCAACTAAAAAATTGTAAGACCTGATTGTACAAATTTCTTGGAAATAAATGAATTCTATTCTATTCTATTCTATGGGAGACAAACCATACAACTGTCATCGTGTGTTTTAAGAAGTTTTCAGAAAGAGGACATTTACAAAGACACATTAGAGTTCATATGGGAGACAAACCATACAGCTCGGATGTATGTTTAAAGAAGTTTTTATCAAAATAAATCCCAGTTTCACTAATAAAAACTACAGTATTATTATAAAAACTAAAATATAAATGTAAAATAAGAAACTGTCAAATGGTCAACATGTCAAACTTTTTCTCCGTATTATATTAAATTATTTTGCAGTAAATTAGGTTGTAAAAAGGGTATATACTATTTCCAAAAACTATAATACTTAAAAGAAAACGAGTACAATATTGTTCATGCAAAAGAAATTGCTGTATCTGCAGTTTTGTGATTACCAGTCAGGTACCAGCTGTCAACTGGCGTATTGTGTCTATGATTGCGATTTGGATAATATGTCTGACTACTGAGCCCTAGTGGAAATCAGGAGAACAACCGACACTAGAAGAAGCTGCTTTGCACCGAATTTCCTCTGCAATTCCCTACATAATATAGACCCAATCAAAGGACCTTTATCATAGTTTGTGTCCAATGCTAGCGATGGATTTTTCTATGGTTTTTCTGTTTTTCTCTTTACGCATTTATTAGAGTTTTTTATTTTGGTAGGTATTATGTTTTTTATATGTTTTTCCTGTATATTATAATATAATAGTTGTACCATGTTTAGATTATTATTTTATTTATTTTTATTTATTTTATTTTATACACTTTATGCACAATGTACAATGGCGGACTTAATGCCACAGGGCATTTTCTTCCAGTCAACCATAGGGTGATGCAGAGAAAAAATTAAAGAGACGGTGCTTAATCATAATATGGGAGATAAAAATATGTACAGACAACAAGAGAAATTATTTTTAAGAGTAGAAGGAAATATAACTAATAGTACTAATACCAATTATATATATTATAAACAATATTATAATATATGATATAATTATAACAAATACAGATTAAAATAAAATACCACATACTATACTATATAAATACACAGTTACACATATACATAATATTAATATATACATTCGAAAGTAATATATATCTATAATCTATACTATTCATAAGGATGATATTACAATGATTAGGATTCTGCCAACAGATTAGAGTACCACTGTCGGAGCTTCCGCTTAAACGTTTCTCTAGTTGTTGCCATTCTGATTTCAAGAGGGAGAGCATTCCAGAGAAGAATTGCTTGTATGTGGAAAGAAGAATGAACGAGACTAGAGGTATGAGGAGGGCACAAGAGAAGGGCATTGTTTGATGAACGAAGGGTTTTATCATGACTATCACAAAGGTATTGGAAATGAGATGTTAAGTAAGTGGGAGAATTGGGAGAATGAAGGAAAGAGAAAAGCGTACACAGGGCCCGTATTGAGCGACGTTGGCGTATAGGGAGCCAGTGCAGTTTGGTGCGAAAGGAGGCTACATGGTCATATTTCCGAAGATTGTAAATAAATCTGATGCATTATTATAAGACTTTTTAACCCATAAGTTATATGTCCATAGATTACCAACTAACGATAAGCAGTCAGGATGCAGGGACCTCCACCGACAACACAGCGACCGTGTCTTTGGGAAATTTGTTGCAATGTGACCACTGTCCTCAAGCACGTTTTTTCAAAAGCCAGAGGGGCTTAAATATCCTTATAGGCAGATGCCATAAGCAGTTTTCCGCCACTGTTCCCCCAACAACCCATGGAGATGTTGTTTCAAACCCTACCTGTCAACAAGTTTTCTGGCAATAAATATCCAAATTTAAATGTTTCACCCCTGTGCTCAAGCGGATTCCTAGGGGTGCAAGAGTAGCCGTGGCTCAGAAGCTTACAGAGACTGTACGCCACACAGTACATGAGAACTCGAAGCAGGCTTGGGAAAAACTTCTCACCTTTCCCTATCGTATTCTGCATGTCCCTAGGGATCCCCTTAATAATGCCTCCCTCACTGCACGAGTAAAAAAGAACTGTTTTTTAGATTCAGACACGAACCCAGATTTTTCAATACACTCCTCGACCAAATATAATGTTATGAAAAATGTGGAAAATAAAATAAGTGAGGGAGACATTAAGGGTGCAGCGCGACTTCTGTTTTCCAATGACACGATTGCCCCCGACTGCCCAGAAACCTTTATCGCCTTACAAAATAAACACCCCTCACAGTTAACTCCTAATCATTTCACAGATATTGCCAATACAACATTACAAACGTCGACAGACAAAGTGCGCGGGGCCATTATGTACTTTCTTCCGGGTTCCGCCGGAGGTCTCGACGGTCTCACCCCACAACATCTCAAGGATCTCACCAGCGGCTGTTGTGGGGAAGCCGGCGAGAAGCTCCTGCACGAGCTCACGAATCTATGCAACCTGATGCTACGCGGAGAGGTTGCATCAGATATCGTGGACATCTTGTACGGAGCTAACCTCTGCGCCTTGAAGAAGAGAGATGGTGGCATTCGTCCAATTGCTGTTGGCTGTACATACCGGCGCCTTACGGCCAAACTGGCCTGCAAGTCAGTCACTTCCCTTGCTTCATATTTCCAGCCCATACAACTCGGTTTCGCCTGCAGGGGGGGGCTGTGAGGCCGCTGTTCACTCATTCAGGACAGCTGTTCAAAACCAAGACGATAATGTGTTTTTGAAGGTAGACGTCAAAAATGCATTCAATTCAGTTGACCGAGCAACCATGTTGGCTAAAATAAAATCCAAAGCACCTGCCATTTTGCCTTTCATGCTCCAGTGCTTTAATGACCCCACTAAACTCATTTACAAAAATCATCTCATCTAATCTGAAGTTGGCTGCCAACAGGGCGACCCACTAGGTCCAGCAATTTTTAGCCTCGCAATACACCCGGTCATCGAGCAACTCAATTCAAAATTTAATATTTGGTATCTGGACGATGGGACACTTGGAAGCGATGCAACCACAGTTCTGTCCGACTTCAACACCCTGATACGTGAGTTCAAAAATATTGGTCTAGAGCTGAACCTGGGCAAGTGTGAACTATTTGTGCCAGATAGTTGTGGGAATAGAAACGATATTATATCCAGCTTCCAAAAAATTGCTCCCCAAATATCTGTCATAGACAAGGACTCACTCTTCCTCTTGGGCTCCCCTATTCTGAATGAGTCCCTTCCGGTATTTGTCAAAAATAAATTACAAAATTTTAGTGAATCTTTAGATCGCCTTCTCCAAATCAATTGTCACATGGCCTTCACTTTAATCCGTTACTGTCTTTTTGTACCTAAATTTACGAATGTCTTGCGGTGTTGCCAGTTATGGAAATTCCCTGAACTTCTTAAACAGTTGGATGACGCCGTAAGACATACACTATCCACTATTTTAAATATAAATTTTAATGACCGCTCATGGACCCAGGCAACTCTTCCAGTTAGGTTCGGTGGCCTGGGTGTTCGAAAACCATCAAACATATCACTTCCCGCCTTCTTGTCATCGATCTATGCCAACCATAACCTCATATCCCAAATCCTCCAAAACACATCTTTGTCCATTATAGTTCCGTTCTTGGATGAGGCCAAGGACGCTTGGCTCGCGTCTAGTGCTTGTAGCGAATTGCCCGTCAATACCTCATCACAGAAGCTCTGGGACGAGCCACTCTGCAGACTGACACGGAATAATCTTCTGAATACGTCGTCCAGTTCTGCGGATCAGGCTCGCCTCTTAGCCGCTGAAAAATGGGAGTCGGGACTTTGGCTGCAGGTACTACCGTCACCAAATACCGGAACTTTATTGGACAAAACAACTTTCCGGTTAGCCACTTCCCTGCGTCTTGGCATCCCCCATGTCGTCCCCCACAGCTGCGTTTGTGGTGCCCATGTAGACAGCCTCGGACACCACGGCCTCTCCTGCCGACGAAGCGCCGGTCGCATCTCTCGCCATCACTCCTTGAACGACCTCATCCGACGGGCTCTTGCAACCGCTGGAGTACCGGCTGTGTTGGAGCCCGCGGGTTTGGCGCGTGATGATGGCAAGAGACCAGACGGAATGACCTTGGTCCCTTGGAGAGTGGGACGGGCTCTTGTATGGGACGCTACTTGCGTCGATACACTCGCTCCGTCCCACGTCCAGGGTACCTCCGAGCGTTGCAGGTGCGGCCGCAAACCAGGCGGAGAACCTCAAGCGGCGCAAATATGAGAACCTTAGTGGGGATCTCATATTTGAACCGTTTGGGGTTGAAACTCTAGGTCCCTGGGGTCCGGGTGCGCATAAATTATTTGGTCAAATTTCAAAAAATCTAGTAAAAGCCACCCGAGACCCCAGAGCAGGAACCTATCTGGCTCAAAGAGTAAGCATCGCTATCCAGCGGGGAAACTCTTTGAGCCTTCTGGGTACTCTGCCTGAGGGGGACGATCTTGGGGTTACTTTTTATTTCAAATCAAATCAAATCAATCAATTTATTTGTAGTTTTAGAAGTATATAGTACTGATATAGTTTTTTTTTATTATTTTTGTTTGTTTTAGTTTTTAGTTTTAGAATCTAGGCTAATGTTATTTTAATTCCCTACTGTTCCTGTACTTTGTAATAAAATAATTAATAAGTTTTGTTACTAGTTACTAGGTTAGTACAGTAATCTACTAGATTACTGTGTATTAATAAATTTGTTTTTGAATATGATGTTCAAATCTTGTTTTAAGATTTAATGAAAGAGTTACTTTTAAAATAAAGGATTTATTCGAAATTATACCCGAGTTTTTTTTTTCAATCTCGACTTCAATTATTTGGAAACATACCAAAGGAATGTTGTTTATTGTATGCATAAAATGTTTTTGGACAGAAATGCAAGGAAATGGCGTTTTAATAATGTTCGGTTACAAAATGATTATACGTCAGTGTGTGGAGAGTACTGTTTAATGTACTTACTATAATATAAATTTAAAAACAAGTCATTGAAAGACTTTCAAAATGAATTTGGCAGCGATACACTCAGAAATGATTTGTTTTTGAATATGATGTTCAAATCTTGTTTTAAGATTTAATGAAAGAGTTACTTTTAAAATAAAGGATTTATTCGAAATTATACCCGAGTTTTTTTTTTCAATCTCGACTTCAATTATTTGGAAACATACCAAAGGAATGTTGTTTATTGTATGCATAAAATGTTTTTGGACAGAAATGCAAGGAAATGGCGTTTTAATAATGTTCGGTTACAAAATGATTATACGTCAGTGTGTGGAGAGTACTGTTTAATGTACTTACTATAATATAAATTTAAAAACAAGTCATTGAAAGACTTTCAAAATGAATTTGGCAGCGATACACTCAGAAATGATTTGTTTTTGAATATGATGTTCAAATCTTGTTTTAAGATTTAATGAAAGAGTTACTTTTAAAATAAAGGATTTATTCGAAATTATACCCGAGTTTTTTTTTTTCAATCTCGACTTCAATTATTTGGAAACATACCAAAGGAATGTTGTTTATTGTATGCATAAAATGTTTTTGGACAGAAATGCAAGGAAATGGCGTTTTAATAATGTTCGGTTACAAAATGATTATACGTCAGTGTGTGAGAGTACTGTTTAATGTACTTACTATATAAATTTAAAAACAAGTCATTGAAAGACTTTCAAAATGAATTTGGCAGCGATACACTCAGAAATGATTTGTTTTTGAATATGATGTTCAAATCTTGTTTTAAGATTTAATGAAAGAGTTACTTTTAAAATAAAGGATTTATTCGAAATTATACCCGAGTTTTTTTTTCAATCTCGACTTCAATTATTTGGAAACATACCAAAGGAATGTTGTTTATTGTATGCATAAAATGTCTTTGGACAGAAATGCAAGGAAATGGCGTTTTAATAATGTTCGGTTACTTTATTTATTTTATTTTATTTTATTTTATTTTATTGGGAAAACTTACAGCAATAACAAAACTTACAATAAATTAAACATAATAAAAAACAACATGCCAATTACAAGTTTTCACTAGTACAAAACAAAACTACTAAAGCTCAAACTATGCACCTGAGCACTTTTTTAAATATAAAAACTACATACACAATAAAAGTATACTACTAGATGGTTGTATCAAATAAAATTTAAATAAAAAGAATATTACAACATGCAAAACCTCAGTTTAACAATAAAGTTTTAAACCACACAAAAAGGCGAACCAATTAAATCAAATAAGTACATAATACGTAGTAAAATAAAATATTCTATAAATTAAAAAAATAAATAAATAACAACACGCATAACAAATGATCAGACATGGCAACACTTTATTATTCATACATTCAATTTAAAGAAGGTATCAGACAAAATTCTCTTAATTTTAGGTGGATTCAATGAAAAAACACCCTCGAGTAGATTTCACTGCGTTACACGATTTTGGTACCCTCTTAACTGTTAGCTGGAATGAATAGGTAATGAGTCATAGATTAAATGTTCCAAACATATGTGGTATCCATCACGTCTAGTTTTCGAGGTACATGTCAATAATTATTTTCTACTGCCTTCACTTTACGCGTAAAAGACCGTTACCGTTTTTTATGTATTGTACTTTTTTATTTTTTTATTTTGTTTAGTAATCGTTTATATTCGATAACGTCAACATCTTTACACATATTTGTTAGAAAAACCAATATGGTTACTGGACTAACTGGTCGTCGCAGCTGGTTAAATGTACCAAATAAGTTTTGTTATGTTTGCGGACAGTATATAGTGAAATAACAAACAAAAAATGTATCCGAATAAGTGAGAAGTGCATATTTACTCTATTTTGGACGTGCTGTTAATCAAGATAAACCATGGATACCCAAGTTTTTTTGTGTTTCGTGCTATGCTACTCTGATATCAGGGTTAAACGGGAACAAGACGTCAACGCCATTTGCTGTACCAGCTTTATGGCGCGAACCTAGTAATCATTAAATTCAATCATTCAATTCCATAAAAAAAAATGAAAAAAATTCAATCATTAAGTGATGTTAAACTCAAAGAAGGAATATTTGTGGGACCACAAATACGTACTTTGATGAAAGACCCAAATTTTGACAAAAAGCTTACTACTACGGAACTTGATGCCTGGTTGTCAATGAAAGGAGTTATATAAGGGTTTTTAGGGAACCACAGAGCCGAAAATGCGGAACAGCTAGTGAACGACATGTTAAAAGCATACGAAAAGTTGGATTGCAGAATGTCATTAAAAATTCACTTTCTTCACTCTCATTTTTCTTTTTTTCCATCTAATCTTAGTGCGGTCGGTGATGAGCAGGGTGAGAGGTTTCACCAGGATATAAAGAAGCTTGAAGAACGATTTCAAGGCCGTTGGGACACGACTATGTTAGGTGATTACTGTTGGCGGTTAAAACGAGAAGATCATTCGAAGCACAACAGAAAAAGTTAAAGTTTCACTATATTTTTTATAAAAATTTAATGGATAATATTTTTGAAAATTTTTTGAAAAATGATATTATAATTAGACTTCAATAATTATTATAATTATAATTAAAAAAATTGGTTGATTTCATTAAATTTCTTTAAAATATGTTTTGACGTTTTAATTTCTAATATAATCTGGCACATTCTTGCGGAAAAAAAAATGAGACGTGATGGAAAGAAAATTTGTACGTATGTTTTAATAAACGATACGTATAAATAAAAAATCATGACATTTCAAAGTGGGTACTCAATTTTTTTTTTAATTTGTAACGCAGTGTTATCATTAAGGAATTGATTCATCTGAGCGCTTGACCTAAGGATGAATGAGTTTCGACGATAATAGGTGTTAAATGGTGGGACATAAAAGGGCATGAAACAACGAACACTTCTAGTGGGAACATTGAAATTATATTTCATTAATAAATCAGGAGCATCTATTTTATTGTTAATAATTTTACATAAGTAAACTAAATCTGAAATGTTCCTACGATGGTGTAGTGGAAGAAAGTGGAATCTTTTGCATCTGGTAAAATAGTCTGGTAGGCTAAGGTGACATTTAAATTCTATAAACCGAAGAAAACGTTTTTGTATAGACTCAAGCCTGTTTATATAGATGTCATATGCTGGGTTCCAGAGCTCTGAACAGTACTCTAAAAGACTACGAACATACGCACAGTATAAGACTTTTATGACTTTAACAGACTTGAAAATATTACAAGACCTAATAATAAAACCTAAAGCTTTTGAGGCTTTGCCTATAATGAAATCAACGTGCTCGTCAAAAATTAACTTACTGTCAACAATGACTCCAAGATCTTTAATTGAACTTTTAAGAACTAATTCTTCATTTTTTAGTTTATATTGATAATTTATTAATTTAAATTTACGGGTAAAAATAAGAGCAGAACATTTGGAAACATTTAAATCAAGTTTATTTACTAAGCAGTAGTTACTGAATCTATCCAGATCATCCTGTAAGAGGCGACAATCATCGTGTGTAGAAATCTTTTTCATTATTTTCATGTCATCAGCATACAGTAAGACTTTAGAATGATGAAAGCAATGGGTAATGTCATTAACGAAAATGGCGAAAAGTAATGGTCCAAGCAGAGAGCCTTGTGGGACGCCAGAGGGTATAATTACCCATCTGGAGGTGAAACCGTTAATAGCAACTGCTTGGGACCGGTTGTGGATATAAGAAGTAAACCAACGAAGCAGATTGCCGTGTATACCCGCAGTAGATAACTTTTCCAGCAAGATACAATGGTCTATCCGATCAAATGCCTTGCTGAAATCAGTAAATATCATGTCCACCTGCTTACCTGAATCCATACCTGATGCGACATAGTCATAAGCAAGCAGAAGATTAGATGTCGTTGAACGCGCTCTCAAAAACCCATGTTGCTCAGGGACAAACCAACATTTAAGAGCGTCATAAACTTGATTGTATACTATGCTCTCAAAAAGTTTAGCAAATATACACAATTTAGATATAGGCCTATAGTTTTGAACATTGACTTTCTTTCCACCTTTATGTACAGGTGTAACAAATGCCGACTTCCAGATGCTCGGAACATACCCTTCTTTCATCGATCTGGTATATAAAATGGATAAAGGAGTCACCAAGGCTGAGGCACATTCAACGACAAGTATTGGAGAAACCTCATCAGTTCCAGCACCCTTATTCAAGTGAACTGATTTCAGTAGCTCAAGTACCCTATCAGGATTTATGATAACGTCCCCAATATAATTGTGATTTATTTTTTGTTCGTTAAGATTATTAGGGACATTAGAACTGCCGAGAGGGGTACTGGAACTAAGAAAGTTTGCCTGAAAGTATGTCGCGAATAAGTCACAAATTGAGTCACCTGTAGTTGCTAACTCATTTTCATAGCGCATGGAAGATGGGAACGATGAGGAAGCTTTGCGGTTGCCTTTAACAAAATTCCAAAACATTTTAGGATTGTCAGTGATTGACTTCTCAGTGTTATAAACGTAAGACTCATAACACCTCTGCTCTAATGATTTGGCCCTTCTCCTTAACAACGAAAAAGTAAGATAATCACTGTTATTGCCATATCTTTTAAATTTGCAGTGATATTTGTGTTTCTCTCTTAGAACCTTTTTAAGCGCAGCGTCATACCATGGGGGATGGCAGTTAGGAGTAACAGTTTTATTAACAGTAGCTTAGAGCAAGTAGACGGACATAGGATACTAAAAAGCTGTAAAATGGAATAAATTCCATTTGATAGCGTTTCCGTGAACGTTGCGGGTTCTGCGTTAGGGTTTCGCGTTGTGGGTTCCGCGTTGCGGGTTCCGCGTTGCGGGTTCCGGGTTCCCGCGTTCCGGGTTCCGGGTTCCGCGTTGCGGGTTCCGGGTTCCGCGTTGCGGGTTCCGGGTTTCCGTGTTGCGGGTTGTGGGTTCCACGTTGCGGGTTCCGGGTTCCCGCGTTGCGTATCTTGTATATAAAACGTGTAGATATATGTTGAAAGTTAACGTGAATAAATAACTCGGATACAAATCTATCTACCGCGTAGTACTTGACCGTTAAAACGCCCATATTGTATGTAATTTTAGCCCGAAGACAAAGAGGGAGAGCAGCCCACACTCGCCGGGAGAAACCACGAAAGCATAGAGGATAATATAATGCACGAAACACTTGTCTAAAACGTAGTGAATAAATTCACTTTGGACTTGTCGGCGTCGCGACGGCGCAGACGGCTCGTAATTGTTCCTGACTATACACAGACTGTACACCTTCATTCGGTTGACAAACTAGACTGATAATATCCTGTAAACAGTGAGTTTCCTGAGTACGCCGAGGACATCAAAAAGCGAGAGAACACCAAGCGCCAACTCTCGGACAAAGTCTCCTCACTAGAAAAGCCGGCAAAGGCAGCCAAGCACAATAATGTGCAGACGCCCAAGCCGAGTTTCTGTGAGGTGACTGGCATCCAGCGCGTGGGCATCCTGGACGCTGGGGGTCCTCTCTCGCAGGAGAACGCCGAGGAGTTAAAGGAGTGTATCATTAAGCTCATTGACGAAGCTCCGGTAGGAGAGGGACTTCAGCTACTAGGATGCGCACACAGATCCGGGGGACTCATCCTCAACTGCGTCGACACCGCGTCGAAACGGTGGCTGGAGCAGTTGGTTGAGATGATCCACCCTTGGGATGGAGCAGCACTACGCGTTGTAGACGAGGCGGACCTGCCCAAACCCCGATATGCCACGGCATGGGTTCCGGACCTTAGGGTAGACGAGGTGAATATCCTGAAGCGACTGACCTCGCAGAATGGGGGTATGGGAATCTCGCAATGGAGAGTGGTCAACAGGAAAGTCGAAGAAAATGGTCAAACCTTTACCTTTTCCTTCGACGAATCCGCTGTTAAGCCACTCTCCGAGCGAGATTTCAGACTCTTTTTCGGCTTTAACCGAGTCCAGCTTCGCCTGAAGGGTCAAAAACCGGCGCTACTCCCAACCCCCTTGGAAACGGCAGTCACGCAGACACCGCAAGCGGGCGGTAGTGGCATTACACCAACACACGCCACTGTCTCGCGCAACACCCCACTCTCACACCCTCACACACAGCACAAAGCGCCGAAGCCAGCGCTCCTAATGCACCCATTGGGACGCGGGGGCTCGGCAACACCTATCACGGGCGGCATGGGCAAGACATCTGCCACTGCCATAACCCAAACAAGCACTGTACACACCCACACCTACACTCACACCCACACCAACACCAGTAGAGGCGGATACCTGGCTACCCAGGTCGGCCCTAGCAATCGAGGATCCCTGCAAGGGGTAAATCGGGGCAGAGGCGGACCTGGTAAAGCCAGAGGCGGAAGGGGGCGCGGCGGCACTAGAGGCGTGTGCGCAGTGAGGAGGCCAACCCAGCTACCCTCATTAGCGCAGGAACACTCCAGTCGCAAAGCAGCGCGGAACCCTCTACTGAGACTACCACACATAAACTCAGTTACACAAACACAAGAGAACACAAAGAACAGTAACACTAAACTGTAACAAAAAAAAAAAATGATTAAAGTAATACAAGTCAACTTGAGGCATGCAAAAGCAGCTACTGACATGCTATGCCAAAAGTTCATTAACGACAAGATAGACATTGCTTTAATCCAAGAGCCGTGGATCAACGGAAACACGGTGATGTGCCTGGGATTGGCAGGTAAGGTACTTTATAATCACCACGGCCTTAGGCCCAGATCTTGTATCCTCTTCAACAAGAGGATAAACTTCCTATGCATCTCATGCCTATGTACAGACGACACAGTAGCTGCATACATCCAGGAGTCTGGCGGAACCGGGGGAAGACTACTGGTCTGCTCCGCTTACCTGCCTGGGAATACTCCTGATCCTACCATTCAGCTGACACCACTGATGGACCATGTCGAGACACAGAAGAACCAGCTAATAATGGGAAGCGACTCCAACTCCCACCACACTAGCTGGGGCAGCTCTGATACGAACTCCAGAGGTGAGAAGCTTTTTGATTTTCTACTCACTAACAACCTCCTAGTTCTAAACAAAGGCGCCAAACCAACTTTTATAAACCCCTTGAGACAGGAGGTACTTGACATCACAGTATGTACGGGCAAAATACGGGACCGCACCAACAACTGGCACGTATCGGACGACAACTCTTTGTCCGATCACAGGTACATTAGGTTTGACATACACAATAATACGGTAGAACAAAATACTTTGTACAGGAACCCCAAAGCCACCAACTGGGAAACATTCAGAGAAGAACTACAGTCAAACCTCACCTCTATAAACAAATCTGTTAAAACCGTAGAACAATTAGAACAGACGGTAGGCGAGCTTGAGGATGGCCTAAATGGAGCATACCTCAGAAGCTGTCCTCTCAAAAAAACAACCAATAAACGTAACGTACCGTGGTGGAGTGGTACCCTGGCAAGTCTCAGGAAAGAGACCCGTGCTCTGTTCAACAAAGCAAAACGAGACGGGCACTGGGACGTATACAGAACCGCACTCACGAGGTTTAACAAGGAGCTTAGGAAAGCTAAAAGAAGCTCCTGGAGCAAGTTCTGTGAGGAAGTTAACAACACATCGCAAACTTCCAGACTTTTTAAAATAGTATCTAAAGCTCCTTGCTCCCATCCTAGCACACTAAGAAAACCAGATGGCACTTACACAAAGACGGCGGAGGACACACTAAAACTGCTTACCGAAGTGCACTTCCCCAACAGTGTCCACCTGGCTGAAAACGAAGTCTTCTACCACACGTCAATTGAACATAGACCAACTCCGGACGACTGGAGAAGAGCTTCTACGATTTTTAAACCAGACCGAGTCAAATGGGCAATAGACAGTTTCAAGCCTTTTAAGACCGGCGGTGAGGACAAAATCTTTCCGGCCCTCATGCAACGAGGGAAAGAAATCATCCTCCCTCCGCTACTGAAGATATTCAGAGCGAGCTACGCGTGGGGCTACATTCCACAAACATGGACAAGGGTGATGGTCTCTTACATACCCAAAGGGGGTGACAGAGACAAAGCTCTACCCAAGTCCTACAGGCCCATAAGCCTCACTTCTTTCATGCTCAAAGCGATGGAGAAGGTTGTCAACCTGCACATAAGAGACACCTACCTCATCGAAAGACCTCTGCACGAGAGACAACATGCCTATCAAAAAGGCAAATCTACCGAAACGGCTCTGATGGATTTGGTAGATCGCATAGATAGAGCTATAGAGGATAAGGAGTTCGCACTATGCTCTTTCCTGGACATCGAAGGCGCATTCGACAACACCTCAACCTCTTCTATCACTGACAGCCTGGCCTTAAGACAAATAGACTCTACGACCACTAGATGGATCAAAGCCACGCTCAGCAACAGAGTAGCATCATCGACTATTACAGGATTGACACTCAGAAGCCGACTAACCCAGGGATGTCCACAGGGAGGGGTTTTATCGCCTCTAGAGTGGTCCCTGGTAGTGGACGAGCTGCTAAGGGAACTGAATGATAGAAGGTTCTACGCTCAAGGATATGCTGACGACCTAGCAATACTAGTGGTGGGCAAATGCGCATCAGTAGTGGCTGGGCTCATGCAGTCTGCATTGCGAGTCGTCAAAAATTGGTGCAAGAGGGCCAAACTAACTGTAAACGCAGATAAAACAATATTAATACCCTTCACCAAAAAGAGAAAGCTAGAGGGACTAAAACCACCCACGCTCTTTGGAAAAACCCTAGCGTTCGCGAGTGAGGTTAAATACCTAGGAGTCATTCTTGATAAAAGACTAACCTGGAATAAACACATAGAGCACATCACAAAAAAAGCAAAATGTGCTCTAGGGTCCTGTTGGAGACTAGTTGGCTCCAAATGGGGCCTCCGACCAAAATCAATGCTGTGGCTATATACGGCAGTAGTGAGACCGATGGCCACACATGGTTGTGCAGTATGGTATAAAAAAGCTGAACAAGTAAGCAGCATTAAGACACTGAATAGTTTGCAGAGACTAGCCTGTATGATCATCACGGGAGCGCTCTCGACGGCACCTACCGCTTCACTTGAAGCTCTGATCGACCTAACTCCACTACATCTGCATGTTCAGATGGAGGCCAGGAGAGCGGTCCTCAGAGCCAGGACGGCAGGCAGGACGAGATGGGCCTCCACCATGATGAGACAACTAGATGCCTCTGTATTGGAAACACCGGTTGCGGCTATGCCATCAGACGCCATGACTAAGGTGCACAGCTTTTCGAAGTTCTATCAAGTTCTCATACCTAACAGGGCGGACTGGGAAGGAAAGGTTCCAGTAAATGTCCACCCGAACGACATCGTATGGTTCACAGACGGATCCAGAAAGGACAACCGAGCGGGGTCTGGATTCTACGGTGGAAAGACCTCAATAGGCAAATATGCCTGCTTAGGGGAGTTTGCAACCGTATTTCAGGCTGAAATCTTTGCCATAATCGGCTGTGCGACAGAGAGCCAAGAAATGGAAATAGCCCACAAAAATATCCTGATATTTTCCGATAGTCAAGCTGCACTTAGAGCACTGACTACGGCTGAAATCACATCAAAATTAGTTCTGGACTGTACCGAGACGTTAAACAAACTAGGACGTAACAACAACATACGACTAGTATGGGTACCGGGACACAGCAACATCCCCGGCAACGAAACTGCAGACGAACTAGCAAGGCTGGGAGCTGAAAGCCCCATGTATGGCCCAGAACCAGTCTGTGGAATACCTCCCAGCACTACCAAACGAGTGCTCAAGGAATGGAGTCGCAAGCTAAGCATAGAGCAGTGGGCTGTGGCCCCAGGACAAGAGCACTCCAAAGCCGGGTTTTAACAAACGACACGCAAAATCGGCGCTTTCAATGAGTAGGAACCAACTAAGAATCCTAACCAGAACCCTAACCGGGCACTGCAAGCTAAACAAACACCTTCACAGGATAGGCATAGGTGACCAAATTACTTGCAGATTCTGCAAGGAGAAAGACGAGACACCCCTCCACCTTCTTCTTGATTGTCCAGCTCTTCATATAAGCAGGAGCAAGTACCTCGGGCTGCATGAATACTCTACAGCAGAGGAAATCCGCGGCGTAGACCCCCACCATATAGTTCGCTTCATGAGCAACATAGGACTGGGGACGGTACTTTAAACCGAAGGAGTTACAATAGATCCAAAAGGGTCGTAGTGACGTCAGGGCCTGACAAGGCCAGCCTTCGAAGAAAAAAAAAAAAAATCCTGTAAACACAGGCATAACTTCTAAACATGAAATCAATGAAGCGCGTTGCACGTCGCCGTCAGCACGTGTTAAAGTGTAGTTCTTAAGTATATTTAATATGTATGTTAGTTTTTAAGGTATTTATTATATGGGCCAATGCAGCCTGAAATAAATGATATTTAATTTAATTTAAATTAAACATGTGTTCTGCAAAGGACCACCTCTCACATAGTCCTGTAATATTTAACACAATTAATGTTAAAAATAACTAGCTAATAAAGTCTTATTAGTATCTTAGATTTATATTATGAATTAATATGAATTTTTACTAAGAACCTAAGGTACTTACATATTTTAATAACAATATAGAATAATTATTAATTAAGTCTTTAAGCATATTTTAAATAGGTGAGGGAGTTTTAAGTATGTAGTGTGTAAATAATATTATTGATATTCATCATTAGAAAAGGCTGGTTCTCCTTTAGGTCTAGGCTATAGTATGTAAAGGTAGAAATCTCTACATGGAGATCTCCAAAAAGTAAGGGCTAAGTGAAGCATACAGGAATGGAGTTGTCACACTTCCGTGTTATGGTTAGCAGCGGTGACCCTACAACTATAATATATGATAATAATATTAAAGTAGCTACGTACATGAAAATAAATAAAATTACATGTTCTTATGAAATATTTTATTATATTATTATTATAAACAAAAATTAATATGTTACCCCATTGTTGTACTGACTTCTTTTTTGAAAATTGGTTAAAAATGATTATCAACACTACAGGGAATGAACCATCTACAATAAATAATTAGTGTGGATACAATTTGCTTCAGCACTCATGGCTCAGATGTTTATGTGTAACTGTATCTGAAAAAAGGAAACAGAATGGAATTACCTAGTTGGATTTAAGAGTTTGTGGTAGTATATTAAAGAAGTGTAAGTTCAAGAGGAGACACACAATTTTAAAAGATAGTTTAGAACCTATTTATGATAATAATAATCTTTGGTTTAGAATTTATTCAGGTCTACCTGTAGGTACTAATAAATTAATAATACTTACAAAGTTACAATACTTCTTCTTCTTCTTTTGTTTATGGCGGCTTTACAATAATTCAAAACATCACAAAATAACTTTCAATCTTCAAATTTTTATGGCGGAAATATTAATACGACAGTAAAACTTTTTTCGAATGCCAATCCGCAGTTTTATTCCTAGTTCCAAATATGGATAATATGTGAAGGAATATTGTATTTCTAAATATTAAGTAATTAACCACTATCGCAAATAATAATAATAAATCCACGCGGCAACGGCGTACCGCCGTAATGCCAGCGAGATACGGGGATTGCGTTGTGTAGAAGAGGAGGAAGGAATTTTTATTGTAGAGATGTTTGCCGCATGTTGGACAGATTTGCTCCTAATAATTCTGTACAGGCCGCTCATTCACCGCATAGATTAGAGTAATTATTTTAATAGAGGTAGATACGCCACTTCCGCTTGTTTGACGGTTCAACATTGAACGTTTGATCTAGCGCCACCATGTTTTGAGGAAGTGGTACTAAATTCTATATATATATATAAATAGATATTAATAAATTACTTCATTCAATTTGCTGCGGAATTAGTCTGTTAGATTTTTATGTTTCAAAGACCTTAGTTTTTAGAGAAGTGTTTATTTGTTAAGTTTCATTAACAAATAAACAATTCTTACAAAGTCTTTGAAACATAAAAATCCAACATAATAAAACAAAACATAACCAAAAATGTAAAATATTTTATTTTTATATAGGAACTCTTTATACCTACTGATACATTTTAATTGCATACTCTGTTCGGATCCAATTTAATACAAACATAAACGACAGAGATACGGTATTATAATGCTACAATAATTAAAACATCACTTATTTACCGTAGGAGAAAAAATACTGCAAACCCATTAAATTGGTGGATATAAACTTTTCGTTAACGTTTAGTACAATTGGATCTTAACTGAGATTACAACTGTAAATTCTTACATTATTAAATAATTTTAAATTTAGTTTTTCAGGCAATTTTAACAAAATACATCATCAAAACATAATAGTACCTACTATGAAATGTCTTAAGATACACATTTTGTGTTATGAGTAAATTACGTGATATTACAAATGACCATACGTTAAACAAACATTAAATATTAAAATATTAATTATTATTAGCTTTTTTTTAAAGTTTTGTAGTTAATTTCATTTTTTTATGTTATGGTTTAATCATTAACTTTCTTTATTTCATGAACATACTAAAATCATCAAATAAATGCCAAATTCGTATAACACACTACACAAAAAATATTCTGAGGAATAAGAAATATAACATGACCAGGAAGTTATTTATAAATGAACGATACATCGTTATTACATAAATCTTGCCAGATATCATTTCTTATATAATTATCACAAATTATTACTTAAATACAAAGTGTTATTTTCGATTTCCCATAACTTTAGAGTATTATCACTATAATAATATGAAAACATTAGATGGTTACTATGTGTGGTACTATGTGAAATCAAATTATGTTTATAATATTCGACACACCTCATTAAGGCGAGGAGTAACCGCAACTAGCGCCACTCTTTTTAAAATGAATTTTACAATGACACAAAGGTCTTATTAAAAAAAGTAATCGGTTCAAACTTTAAGTAAATAGCTAAACTAATTTATTATAGTAATATATAGTAGTTAAACTAATATTATGTATTATATCTCGTAAGTAATAACTAAAACGGCCGTTTAAGTTATTACTTACGAGAGTAAATACAGTATAGAATTTAGAGCTGTAATTAAATGCCAATAAATTAGTTTAACTACTTACTTAAAGTTTGAACCGATTACTTTTTTTAATTAGATCGTTGTGTCATTGTAAAATTTATTTTAAAAGAGTGGCGCTAGTTGCGGTTACTCCTCGCCTTAACATTATACTTAAAAATTGAAACAGTTGTTATTTTTATAACTATGCAATTTAGATCCTGGGAAATGATATAATATATTATCGTAATATATGAAAGACACGAGTTTAAAGAAATTCCGTTTTGATAAGAGTATAAGTACATAGGCAGAGGATTAAAATACATAATATTACTAAAATAAATTGAAGACATTACCAGGATAATGACATATTCTATACATATAACATTATTACACTTCGAATCCAGTTATCAATCACTAACATTAGCATTATTAAAAAAATATTTAAAAAATCAACTATAATGCTTTCTTGTAACTTAGAACAATATCATATTATAGAAGCCTACGGTCAGACCTGCCTAGTTTTCATGTACGATTTAATAATTTTGCTTTGCAAATAATTGTAATGAAAACTAAGCCAATTCAGACTTTGGCTTGGGCAATATAATATTATTATTCTAAGTTCTAAGAAGATATTATAGTTTAAGTTGCTACATAGTTTTATGTATTTATGTATTTAGATTTTACATTTTTTTTTGTCTTTGAACTTGGCTCTCATTTCACATTTATATTTTCGTTGGCGAGTATAAAGAATATAATATATAGTTCGTCTCTGATAAATTTAACCTGAACGTAAACAAACAAAAAACACCAAAATATTCACATATTCACTTATTGTGCACACTTATCAACACTTTGACAGGTATATTAAAGGATTACACTTTCTTCTCCAATACATTTTAAAACAATTTTAATAAGTTTAAGCATCAAATGAAAATCTTTCACTGAAAAATACGCCATTTTGACACTAACGATTGCAGAATACAAGCCTATAGTCTATTGGATTCATAGAAAACAAAAATCATTGTAATAATATTGGCCAATTGGCATCACTTACTAGTTTTTGGTTGTGTCATAGACGGGTTTGTTTACGATCAGGTTAAATTTATCTCGGACATACTATAGTATATATCTCGTGGTAAATATTCTTTATACTCATAGATATATTATTATATTGAAGACAAGAATTAAATAAGCACGTCGCCAATTCGTAACTTAATTGCAGAAGGATAATAATTTCGAATACTATATTATTATCCGCATAGATAAGATTAATATTATAATATTAATCATTTAATTTTGCCAGTCTAATTGCAGTGCATGTTGCGCGCCGCGACATCACTTTCTAGGGGCGGCAACGGGGTTCGTATTCATCAGTCATTTCTTTTTAGTTAGGCTTCTTTACGCTTGTCTTAGTGCTCAGCATTGATTGACACATTGAATACATAATACTGAAAAAATAAAAATAATTTGTTTAGTATACAAACTATTGAATGAACTTTATGGTTTTGTGATGATAATATAAATTAATTATACGAGGTTTGTTAAATACTTAAACAATATATTATTACATACTGGGCATTTATTATTAACTTTGTGATGCAGGGAGAGTACAAGTATTATATTATATTTTATTATAAATGTAACTATATTATATAAGACAAAATATATAATAATAATAAAAATATACATTATTCTAATAGGTACTTATAACAATAATAATGCATTTTATATTTTAGGTGTGTACTAAAATATATATCGTTTAGAAAGTTAGATAATGTCGTCGTTACTAACAGAGTATATATGCTTTGGATAGGCCAGTATGGTTAGCTAATAGCTTATTAATATTATTAATTTGACTGGGGAGTCACGGCGTTTGTTGCTAAAGCGTACTAGTCTACTACAGCTGATCACATTACAACACTTGACATATGAATGTCTGTTTGTTTGTAACGCTTTCAAGCCAAATCTACTTAACCGATCATCGCGCACATTGTATGCGCGTGCGTGATGCGGGCAAAAGCTAGTATTACATATATTTATTTCTCTTTAGAGTAATGTAAAGTAAGTGCCTGCATTCCCTCTGTTAGTTTCTTATGGCAAGGTTTAAGAGTTCAAAATTGCTACTGCATCGCTGTCACAAGACATTCCAGGGCATCACAATACACAGTTACCTAGTTACACACCAGTTACTTTTGTCAATAAATGAAAAATTTCTGATCAAATGTTCTGATGAAAATGTTCTGACTACCTTTTTATTTTATTTTCAATATTTTGTTCACTGTTCATACAGAACTCACTGGAATTATAATTTAGCAAATAATGTCAAAATTAGATCCCCGTTAATGTTACACAAACAAATTGCAGGCAACAATTATTATTTATTATACATGAATAATGTTGCAATTAATATTTTAAAGTAATATTGCATTTAATAATAATAATAATTAAATACTATTTAGATTGGTTATGACCAATCAAAATGGTCAAACCGTTTTTTACGAATTAAGCTATTTTTAAAAGAAATTTATTATTTTGCTCACCTTCATACTAATATTTTCAATATTATGTTTACTGTTTATTCAGAACTCACAAGTCGTGATTTCTTGGACACTGAAAATTAAAAAAATTAAATGTTAGAAAAGGTAATATTATTATGTAACATGTATATTAGCAAATAATACAAACAATGTAATATTATGTAATTTTTTTTTTAAGTTAACATGTATTAGCAAATAATGCAAACAATAAGGTATGTTTGTTTTAAGCAAACATATACCTCTTGATGCTGAAAAATATAAAAATCAGAAATGTATTTTTTTTTAATTGATCATGATGCAATATTATATTTCGGCAAAAGTACATATAAAACTTGTGCACCAAATTATGATTTTGAAATAATGTTAATGGTTAAATGGTTCAATAAATTAGAAAAAAAAGTGACTTCAAAAAATTTACTTCTTGACACTGAAAATTTTAAAATTACATGTTACAAAAGATAATATTATGTGTCATTTTTTGTGTGGAATTGTAATTTAGCAAATAATGTCAAAATTAGATCCCCGTTTATGTTACACAAACAAATTGCAGGCAACAATTATTATTGATTATACATGAATAATGTTACAATTAATATTTTCAACTAATATTGCATTTAATAATAATAATAGTTAAATACTGTTTAGATTGGTTTTGACCAATCAAAATGGACAAACCGTTTTTTACGAATTAAACTATTTTCAAAAGAAATTTTATTAATTTTGCTTACCTTCATACTAATATTTTCAATATTATGTTCACTGTTTATTCAGAACTCACAAGTCGTGACTTCTTCTTCGTTTTTGGACACTGAAAATTTAAAAATTTTAATGTTAGAAAAGGTATGTATAATTTATTTTTTAGTTAACATGTATTAGCAAATAATGCAAACAATAAGGTATGTTTGTTTTAAGCAAACATATACCTCTTGATGCTGAAAAATATAAAAATCAGAAATGTATTTTTTTTAAATGATCATGATGCAATATTATATTTCGGCAAAAGTACATATAAAACTTGTGCACCAAATTATGATTTTGAAATAATGTTAATGGTTAAATGGTTCAATAAATTAGAAAAAAAAGTGACTTCAAAAAATTTACTTCTTGACACTGAAAATTTTAAAATTACATGTTACAAAAGATAATATTATGTGTCATTTGATTATACATGAATAATGTTACAATTAATATTTTCAACTAATATTGCATTTAATAATAATTAAATACTGTTTAGATTGGTTTTGACCAATCAAAATGGTCAAACGGTTTTTTACGAATTAAACTATTTTCAAAAGAAATTTTATTATTTTGCTCACCTTCATACTAATATTTTCAATATTATGTTCACTGTTTATTCAGAACTCACAAGTCGTGACTTCTTCGTTTTTGAACACTGAAAATTTAAAAATTTAAATGTTAGAAAAGGTAATATTATGTAATATTATGTAAGATTTAAGCGCACATAGGGATATAGGGACAGAAAAAGCGACTTTGTTTTATACTATGTAGTGATGATACTGTGTAAAAAAATACATTTCCAAATTGAGGAAAGGAAGTATAATCGTATCTCAAAGTTATAGTGACTGTTCTTTTTACACCCTGTTTAATACTGTGTCAACAAAATGTATATTTTTAAATATTATAATAAAGAGGTTGTCCTGTATACAAGGTGTAAAATAAATGAGTGATAATACTTTAGGGTGTGTATGGGTCCCGTATGTAGAGTATACTGTGAAAGTACCAGGACTGAACAAGATACTTTTTTTTATTATTATTGTATGGGCAAATTTATGTTGGGTCATTTCTCGTATAAACCTGAAACTCAAAAGTAAGTCTTTCACCGCTGATACTTCCACAGTAAACTCTATATAAGAGGCACATACACACCCTAAAGTATTATCACTAATTTACTTTACACCCAGTGTAATTTTTTCTTTTTTTTTACAAAATGTAAAAAAAAAAAATTACTATTATTTTTGCGACAAAAAATAACAAATGGTAAAAAGAAAAATTTTTTTTTAGTTTAGTCAAAAAAAAAATTTAAAAATACATTTCCGAAACGAGGAAAGGTAGTATAATCGTATCTAAAAGTTATAGTGACTGCTCTTTTTACACACTGTATAGTTAGGAATCAACCAATTAATAATGTCTTTTAAGGCTTAATTTATTTCTCTTTCATAAGTATTATAATTTTCACATTTGATCAGTATTGTAGTGTAATCATCAAATAAGACACACAGTAGCCATAGTTATGTCATTAATATTGGCTAAGAAAAGAAATGGACCCAGTATGCTTCCCTGTGGTACACCTCTTTGAATAAGTTTATATTGAGACTTATTATTTTGTCTTACACTTTTTACATTACTTAGGTAGTTTAAAATAGATGTTATAATAAAGTAAATAATCCACACATGGCTACTATACTTAAACTAGGTAGTATGCAGATTATACAATATCTAAAATAAATTTGTGAGTTGTGACAATTGTCTACTACTCGTATAGAGGTCACTGAAAATAGCAACGCTGAAAGAGTTGTAAATTTTTATACGTCTGTATGGTAAAAAGTATTAAATATATTTCCATTGTCTGATACCTGTAACATATATTATGTGTGGTGAAGTATTCAAAGATATAATAATAATAATTATTATAGAATAATGTTAACTCAATAAGAAAATGATTTTTTAATGAGTTCACATTTATTTTGGCAACTAATGCCAAATTAGGTCTCCGTTTGTTTTATGCAAACATATTGCAATGATTGTTATATTTTACTAATATTGAATTTTAAATAATTACTTAATATTGTTAAAATTGGTCCAAACATTTTGGAGAAGTTTGTTTCAAACTGAGTATTTTACAGATTAAACCATTTTCTTAAATAAATAGTGTGCTTACCTTGTTTCAAAAACCATTAATGACCAGCCCAGCTTGTGTTGACCTTCGATTTAAACCTATTAGGTTTCTTCACAAATACCATTAAGAAGTATCCACACTGTTCCTCTTGAAGCTGAAAAATATTAATAAAAAAGTTAGAGGTACTAATAATAAATCAAAAAAATTTACAATAATATTATCTATATATATAAAAATGAATTGCTGTTCTTTAGTCTTGCCAAGATTTGAGAATTGCTTAACCAATTTGGCTATTTTTGGTCTTGAAATATTCATGGAAGTCCAGGAATGATTTACATAGTGAGAAAATATCCTCAACAAAGTGGGTACGGGTCAGCTAGTATTATCTATATATTATATTTTAATAGTATTCCATTCTAATGGTGTTATGTATCCATGAATATTAAACAAATTGTCAGAAGACACACATAACAGATAAAATGTGTTTACAGCTTTGTATCAGATAAAATATGAAAATATTCAATAAGAAATAGGTATAACAAGGTAAATCAGAGGAAAGGTAAATTAGAAGAATTGCATTACCCATAGTATGTGTGTGATACTTTATACATAATTAATAAGTTGATGTACAGTACACTTTGTAGATTACATCTGTGGACTCCTTAAAAATAAGTAGTTGGTTTTGATTGGTTTACTCACCTTTCTTATATCCTGCACTTAACATAGTTATTAACAGCAGCTATGAATTTGGACAAATTTCAACCAAGCTTCCAAAATATTTTTGAATTTTCTTGGATTTGGAAAACGATGTACAACCTAAAAGAAAATGTTAATAATTAGATTAAATACCAGAGACTGAAGTATGATCAAACATCTATAAGTATAATATTTTAATTGCGTAGTTGCAAATGTTATAAAACGTTCTTATAGTAGGTACATTTTTTTTTTTTTTTTTTTTTTTTTTTTTTGTTTCGCAAGGGAAATGCATTACGCATCCCCCCGGGAGGGTGCCCGAGGGGTATGTGGGACTCCCGGCTCTTTACGGCCGGTTTACCCACTAAAACCACTTGCGGATTGCCATCAGCCGTTTAGTGGAAGGCGTGCCCTGGATCTTTCAAAACACAGGCCACGCCCCCCCGACCGGCCGGTCTACCTCATAAGGGACCGGACTTCCATCGAATTAAGAGAGCATTTCGGCAAACTGAAACGCTCCCCTCGGCGCCGAGACTGACAAAGCCGGGGAGGTTACCCATCCCTCTACCCGGAGCCCCGTACTAGACGTGAGATGGGAGGGCCGCATAGCGACGCCTCCGCACCCCCGTCCTGCGCCGGCGTTATAGTAGGTACATACAATAACACCTCGTGACATATTATTGTAATATTATAGACGAATTTTTGTTTGTTATTATTATTTGTTTATTACTTTTTTATATAAATACAAACTTTGGAATTATATCGCCGATTTAGTATGTTTAATTGTTTATGAACATTTTTACGAGGTTATGTGATGTAAAACGTGTATTCGTAATACACGTTATTATACTTACTTAATATATTTTGGTGCGCCTTAAATGCTTAAATCTTACACTTACTATTACTTGTTTTAGAAGTTAATAAATTAATTAAAATCAGTTTTTTTGCAGCCGGCAGCCATTTTTTTCTCAAAATATATTTTTTATTCTTCTACTTCTTTTAATTATTATTTTAACAATCTGCAAGTGTTGAATGTGCAAAAAAATAATTAGAACGGAATTTGCTTCGATGTACGCTTACAGCTTATGAATGATTATTATTGTACTTAACATTTTAAAAGTTACAGTTACAAGCTTCCATAACTAATCCAGGATTCCTCGGAAAGGAGTCCTCTAGACGCGGCGCTTTAATCGCGCGACGGCATGTTAAATATTTTAAGAGAATACTTAGATTAAATAATCTAAGAGAGAATACCTAGGTAAAAGCTAGTATTCAGTATTCACCGACATTACGGGTTATTCCTACAAATCCTAAAATACTGACCTTCAATATAATAATATTTATTTACTTATGTTTAAGTCCCAATTATTATTGTCGCGAGACTTTTTTCACGGAATGGACTTTACCTATGACAAAGATATTTATTTAATACAATAGTAGCTGCTTTATCCGAGGATATCTTTAACGACAGCTTTAATTGTTTTAAAGATCAATCTAATAAAACGCTTTCTTAAGAATGTTTATCACTTTAAATAATTAATAACTACTACATACTTTAATTAACCTACAATTGTTTTTATTTATTAGGTTATTTTTTAAAAATCTTATTGTGTTTTGTTAATTGAATAAAGTCATATATTTCTATATTCTTTATTTTATAATACGTTTGTTATGTTCTTAAATGTTTATATTTTCTTACGGTCGACCTCATTGCCTTTTATATAAGTAATTAATTAAATTATAATTTAGCAAGATCTTTAAGCTGTGTCACGTATGAGTTGCATGCATCGGAATTTTTAACTATGTTTTACTTTTTATTTACGTAAATGTATTAATAAGAATATCTTTAGACGCTCAATATCACATTGCCTCAAAATATGATATATTTGAGGCAATGTGATAAATAAACGCTATATAATTGAGTACCTAATTAATACACAGTCAAGACAACACAAGTAATAAAAAATAAGATGGTAATCAACCTAACCCCAAACAATAAAAAAAAAAACATTAATATCATTACACATGCAATATTTAATTAGTGTAATAAAATATAATATATTTGAGAAAATATGACGCTTTAGAATTGAGAAGTATACAGTCAAGACAACTGCAATAAAAAATAAGATGTTGCTGGTGTAAAGAAATTAATGTTTTTTTATTGTTTGGTGTTAGGTACTTAGGTCTTTTATTCGATTGTTTACTCTTTATTCTGCTGCGACATTTTTTCTTATTGCCTTTTTAATTCTATTTATACTCTCATCTAAAAATACAAATTATTTATATCTATACTTTTTTACTTTTTACTTTATATGATTTATTAGTAAATGTGTAAAAAAGTGCCCTTATACTTCTTTCCCTAAAGCTCTTGATAATAAAACAAATGCCAAAGTTTTAAGAAACAAAATATATCCACTCGTGCAAAGCCGGTACGGACCACTAGTACTATATATTCGGTATGTGTGTTTAGAGTGTAGAACGCGTGAGCGTTTTGTATTAACTTCACACAAAAACATTTTTATTCATTTTTATTACGGAATAGAAACAAATAAGACAAAAAAAAACTGAAGACATTTAACTAGAAGAAAAACTAAATAAAAAAATAAATAACTACGGAATAGAAACAAATGAGACAGAAAAAACTGAAGACGTATAATAATACTGGAATAAAAACTTAAGAAAAAAATAATAATACACGGAATAGAATTTTAGAAACTAATGACTTGGCAGTATGGTCTACGACCTTAGCCAGTTCATCATGAACGAACTTAAAAAAAATAAAAAAAAGGCGAATGAGGAATGTTCGACGAAAAGTACATACATACTAAGACTGTAGGTAGGAACGTAGCGTTTGTTCGAAGTGGACCCCCCCTGATTCACCGGCACAAAAGCCGAGTGCGGCCGTTTCGCCGAAGGAATTATTCCAAAATACTCTTGGGCCAGTAGGAGAAATTGTACCACGTAAGCAAAGTGCAGGCGCAGGCGGTCGTCATGGAGACGGCGGCCGCGCCACCCCGGGGCCTTTTCAAACCGTTCGCGCGCAAAGTCCCGTCGTTCCCGCCTTCTCGAAGTCTAAGGAGCAGCGCACACAACGACCGAAACAGAATAGACCTTATTGCGTGTATTGCAAAAACTATGGACACCAACGTAACCAGTGCCGTAAGTTAATAAGCAAAGGTGAGTGCACAGACATTCCAAGTCAACCTGTTTCGTGTTACAAATGTGGTACCGTCAATACGACGAGAGTCAAATGCATTAAATGCAACATTAGTGAACAAACATTTTATAGTTTAAATACTAATAATAGTGTAAACAATAATGTAAATACTTTTGATTCTCTGAATGTAAATAATAAGAATTGTAAATTTTGTAAACATTGTAAATTATGTAAGTCGAACTCTGTACATAATTGCAAAATGTCCTTAGTGTGCGTGTGCCCTAATGAATTAATGTACAGCGGCATATGTATTATGATAATTGTATTTCACATAATATGCCACCCATAATAATAATATTTTTGTAGGTCATGATGCGGATTCGTATAATGATATCAAATCTGTTAATGTAAATAATACTTACATGTATAGTCTCAGAGCTCATGAGCCTGAATTAAATTTAGAAAATAATATTATTTCCAATGACAGTTTAGATGAAGAGATCTTCTTGCAATGACAACTCATACCTTATGATTTTAGAGCCGATGTTAAAAATCGAAATCATAGGTTTTCGGGGAACCACATTAGTTGTTGATAATTGTAACTATAAAATTGTTAAAGAATCTTATCTTTTTATGACTGACCTAGACGTACGCCTGCGGGAGAAGGTCATTAAGACTTAATTTCTTTCCCTCCCGAAAGAGTCGAGGTGTTCCCAACCTTCTTCATTGCCAGCTATTACTGGTACTTCAAAAACTCAATTTTGGGAAAACGAAGGTACAAAGATAGATTTACTTGACCAAAAGCTGCTTGTAGACCTTGGTAGTCCATGCGCATATCTTCCAACCAGGGGTGAGCCTATTTTTTTTGCTATGTCTACATGTAATTTTATGCCTCCCTGTCATGTAACACCTATTAAGGCTGGTACCAGCACCCGTTCCTTCGTCCTTTCCCGTTCCTTCGTAAACCTTTTATTTTATCAGATCAATATTGATGAATTAAAACTTACTGTAATAGATTCCTATGACCTAAATGAGCTTCCTTACCTACCTACCTTAGCGCCAATATTTAAAGCAGATATTGATAACCATTTTATTATGAAACCACAGGCAAGTGTTTATGCTGTTAGAATGGTTTCACTCCAGGGGGAGGGTAAGGAAAATATAAAGTTTAAACATAAGCGACCCCGTATTCGTCTTAGACGTAATGTAATTAGCGTTAGAACTAGTCCAGGAACGAGGGCGATCTCCTAGACTAGAGGGGGATTATATCGCAAATAATAATAATAAATCCACGCGGCAACGGCGTACCGCCGTAATGCCAGCGAGATACGGGGATTGCGTTGTGTAGAAGAGGAGGAAGGAATTTTTATTGTAGAGATGTTTGCCGCTTAAATTCAAAGATAGAGAATTGGAGATTAGAGGGTTTCGCGCGTTTGACTTAAGTTTTTCCCAATATTTTGTTAATTTCATTTTTTGTTATATAAAACATATTAAATTGTTTTTATATTCTTTTTTTAGTTTTTCTTATTAACAAATAAGCACTACAATACCACAATATTAACGAAAACCAGTTTTTCACTACATTAATAAATACTAAAGTTTATTTTTGATATTTATACCTACTAGAATAATATATGTTACATTTAAGTTATGAAATTTTGTAAGAATGTATAACAAAATATAAATCTGCTATTTTTAAAAGTATATTGAAACGGTATTTGACTAGTAATATAATAAATGTGTTGGAGAGGCCTATGTTCAGCAGTGGACAGTAAAAGGCTGAAACGACGACGACGACGACGAATATAATAAAAAATTCAGTTTTCAAACTAGGCAGTATGGTCTACGACCTTAGCCTGTTCATCGTGAACGAACTTAAAAAAAACAGTTTTCAAAGGTGAGGTGACGTTTCTAGTTGAGGCAGCGTTCCTAAACCCAGTTCAAGATTCAGCTGAGATCTGACTATTAATCAAATACCACCTTGAGAAGCTAACCGTACTCGAGTAGGGGAACCGTCTTGAGTCCTATTTTGAGACTTCTTTATTAATACGGGCCTTAGACCGGGCTACAGCTACGTAACGATGAATGGTACGGTCGAATACGGTCGTTAGAATTTTACCCGAATTTCTGTCATACTTTCAACTACCTCAATTATTCACTTACTCTTCAATATTAATTAATACATAGTATAAAACAAAGTCACTTTCGCTGTATATCTGTCCGTATGTATGCTTAGATACTTAAAACTACGCAACGGATTTTGATGCGGTTTTTTTAAATAGATAGTGATTCTTAAGGAAGGTTTGTATGTATAATACATGCATAATATAGTATATAACCCTACGAGATAGACCAAAATAATGCACTACAGTATTGTTCACCTTAAAAAGTTCAACAAAAAAGTCCGCGATGGTATATGTCTATCTCTTAGGGATAACCCACCATAACCATTTTTATCCTTTACTAAAAAATGGTTATTTACGAAGTGATTTTAAACAATAAAGCATTAATCCTTATCCAATTAATTACCTGAACTAAATTGTGCATTTATTATAGATCAATATGCTTTTTACAGAATGTAATTTAAGCGAATATTACCAAAGATATTACAAATTTAAAATGCAGGGTCGTAGTTGTTTGCGCCGCAGCGGTACCGACCCGCGGCCGGCCGGGGGTCGGGCGGCGCGTGCCTAACTTTTAACGTTGCAGGATTAGACTTGAGCGTTGAGTGTTTTTCACATTGCCAATTATATGTCGCGCTGTCAAGAGTAACGTCTAAGGAAAACATGTTTGTATCGGCTAATGACAAAAAAGCTGTGAATGTTGTGTATAAGGACATTCTGTAGTAGGTATATTTTGCATTACACCCGTGCGACGCCGGGGCGGGTCGCTAGTAATTATTAATCGTTAATATCATCGCAATAGTTTATCAAGGACGCTACATCCTTTAATTATATTATGTATAATTCATTGCATACAAAAACTTTAAAGCGAAGTAGAAGTAGAGTAGTAGTAAAGAGATAATAGTAATATGCATTTTTATATTTTTATAACATTCGCACTTCTTTATTTAGGTATCGGACAAGGCTACGAAATGGACTACAGATAACTGCGAAGAACTAGACCAAATAAGTGATGCACCATCAGAACGTTACAATGAACCGTTCGGCTGTGATGTGTCTTTGAATACATTTTCACGAAAAGGACAGTTACTAAGACACAGTAGGGTTCATACGGGAGACAAACCATACAGCTGTGATGTGTGTTTGAAGAAGTTTTCACAAAAAGGAGATTTATTAATTCACAGTAGGGTTCATACAGGAGACAAACCATACAGCTGTTATGTGTGTTTGAAGAAGTTTTAAAAAAAAGGAAATTTACTAAGACACAGTAGGGTTCATAAGGGAGACAAACCATACAGCTGTGATGTGTGTTTGAAGAAGTTTTCAGAAAAGGGAAATTTACAAAGACACATTGGTATTCATATGGGAGACAAACCATACAGCTGTGATGTGTGTTTGAAGAAGTTTTCAGAAAAGGGAAATTTACAAAGACACATTGGTATTCATATGGGAGACAAACCATACAGCTGTGATGTGTGTTTGGAGAAGTTTTCAGAACAGACAAATTTACGAAATCACAGTAGGGTTCATACGGGGGACAATCCATACAGCTGTGATGTGTCTTTGAATACATTTTCACGAAAAGGACAGTTACTAAGACACAGTAGGGTTCATACGGGAGACAAACCATACAGCTGTGATGTGTGTTTGAAGAAGTTTTCACAAAAAGGAGATTTACTAATTCACAGTAGGGTTCATACAGGAGACAAACCATACAGCTGTTATGTGTGTTTGAAGAAGTTTAAAAAAAAAGGAAATTTACTAAGACACAGTAGGGTTCATAAGGGAGACAAACTATACAGCTGTGATGTGTGTTTGGAGAAGTTTTCAGAACAGACAAATTTACGAAATCACAGTAGGGTTCATACGGGGGACAATCCATACAGCTGTAATGTTTGTTTGAAGAAGTTTTCACAAAAAAGATATTTACTAAGACAGTAGGGTTCATAAGGGAGACAAACCATACAGCTGCAATGTGTGTTTGAAGAAGTTTTCACAAAAAGGAGATTTACTAATTCACAGTAGGGTTCATATAGGAGACAAATCATACAGCTGTGATGTGTGTTTGAAGAAGTTTTCAAAAAAAAGATATTTACTAAGACACATTCGTATTCATACGGGAGACAAACCATACAGCTGTGATGTGTGTTTGAAGAAGTTTTCAGAAAAGGGAAATTTACAAAAACACATTGATATTCATACGGGAGACAAACCATACAGCTGTGATGTGTGTTTGAAGAAGTTTTTAGAAAAGGGAAATTTACAAAAACACATTGGTATTCATATGGGAGACAAACCATACAGCTGTGATGTGTGTTTGAAGAAGTTTTCAGCAAAGGGAAATTTACAAAGACACATTCGTATTCATACGGGAGACAAACTATACAGCTGTGATGTGTGTTTGGAGAAGTTTTCAGAACAGACAAATTTACGAAATCACAGTAGGGTTCATAAGGGAGACAAACCATACAGCTGTGATGTGTGTTTGAAGAAGTTTTCACAAAAAGGAGTTTTACAAAGACACATTCGTATTCATACGGGAGATAAACCATACACCTGTGATGTGTGTTTGAAGAAGTTTTCACAAAGAGGAAGTTTAAAAAGTCACATTCGTATTCATACGGGAGATAAACCATACAGATGTGATGTGTGTTTGAAGAAGTTTTCACGAAAATATATTTTACAATTACACATAAGAGTTCATATGGGCAACAACTTTACAGCTAGGAAGTATGTTTAAACAAGTTTTCTCAAAATAAAACCCAGTTTCACCAAGCAATGTTAAATAAATAACGCCTTGTTAAATCACTTGACAGACTCATGAGCTATCGACCGCGTACTAATGTCTTGTCAATTAACTAATTCCTGCTGTAGAGGTCCGTTAAATGTATAACAGACGAATTAGACGTGGATTATAACGGGTCATACTCGATACCTGTTATAACTGTTACTGTTTTATTTAAATACGTGTTAGGACTACCTGTTAAAAAAATGAAACATCTCAAACTCTGTGTTCCAGGAGCTGATAGTAAACGAAAATAACGTTTTTTTCGTTCAGATTCGCGTTTCTTTAACACTTTAAAGAATCATTATGATCGTTTTGAACTGTTCTTACTCGTGTTCCACAAGCAGGTGTCAGCTGTCAAAAACTGTTCAAAACGCTCAGAATTATCCCATCTTGTTTTTGACGTTTACTTAGATTTCACTGATCTCGATGTTATTTTTAAGTTATGGATCGAGCAAATTTATTATAGATTCTTTTATAATGTAGTTATTATTGTTAATTTAAAATGTAAATAGAATTTATGAGATATAAAGAAAATGTTAAATTTTGACATCTGTCAGTCGTTCCACTAGCAGTAAAGTTTGTTAAAACGTTCAGATCGAAAATTTCATTATTGTGCTAAAGAAACGACTGTGTGCGTTATGAATGATCTGAGCGTTCAGTGTAAAAAGAGCGCTTAAAGGAACACGCCCAAATTATCAAATTCTAGAACCGGAAATAATATTAACACTGACAAATGTCAAAGTGACTTAAAAACTACTTTGTTAAGAATGACATAATTATTTGTGTTTATTAAATTATTCACAAAATAATAAATTCATAGTTAGTTACAATTTAAATTTGTTACAAATTGACTTATTAATAATCAAATCTGACACGCGCAACGTACTGTGCAGGGGTAGGACACTTCCATCACAGATTAAGTATTAGTTACTACGTAAACTTCCATACAATGACAAATTTACGTTTTTATCTGCGCTTTTTTTACTCAAAATGCGACATCTGTAATCAACATCCAAAACAAATAGTTACTATAAAGTGTCACAGATGGTAGCACAGTCGATAATTTTATACAATAATTTATTTCTGAAATTTATTTATTTTAAATATTTATTTCAGTATCTAATTATTTTACTAAACTCGTTTTATAATTAATAAATTAAAAATTTTAAATACCTTACAACTTTAAGTAATAATTACTATAGCAACACAGTGAATTGATTTCCTATCGATTGTCAAATTCCCTTAGATAAAGAATCCTATAGATTTGACACAGTGCCACAGCCGACAAGGACAAACGAAAAGTATATACAATATCTGTGTTGCCAACCCCATTTAAATTTACCCAATTTATTCAGTAATCTTACAACTCGGGACTAACAAACATTAGTACAGAACAGTAAAATACAAAATTATTAATGAGAGAAAGTTTGTATATCTATATTTATTTGTTTCCATTCAATTATGAAATTTGGAACGGATAAAGCAGGAAACAATATGTTACGTTTATGACGTGTAAATGTACCAACGGTTCCCATTTGCGCATACAAAGTAGCATTGGCTGCTACTTTGTATGCCCAAAACATACCATACAACAAAACCCAATGTTTAAAAAAACGTCTTTACATCATAATTATTTTCATCACAGACGCGGACGTAATAATAATTTATATATGTATGTCGGTACTCTATTTATGTTATCGAATGTACTATAATTTCTTGGCGGACATTCTTTTTATGTAGTAATAAAACACAAACTATGTACTTGCACTTTTTTTCACTTTATTATAATATATACCTACACCGCCGATGACTTCGTCGAAACCGGTCGTGTATTTTAACAAATATAAAAATATTTAAATTAATGTAAAATAACTAATAAAGTAGGTATATACGTAAAAAAGTATATAAAAAAAATAAGGTGTTTAAAGGTAATCTGTGCATATAGTCATTATTTAAATGATTTTATTATAATATTTGCATTTTTTTTATAATTATTGGTATATTACAACATATATGAGTCGTTGTTAAAAATGATTATTTCCGTAACTGTATTCATACCGTTTGCTATTGGAAGTAGATGCACGAATTTCTTCCTCCTCGTTTAAGCATTTGGTATTTTCCTTTTCATGCCTCCTATAGTGTGGAACCCTTACCAGCATTTCCGGGGACATTCATATTATTAATTTATTTGTTATACCAACTACAATTTATAGATATAATCTCATTCGACTATTCACCGCAGTTCAAGAGTTCATGAATGGAAATTTTTGGAGTGACTTTTACGACTTATATTCACTATACCTACGTCTTTCAATAAATATTTCTTCGGCTTTCCTAAAACAAAGCAATAATATATAAAATAGGAGTAGTAGTGGCGTTCGTTAAATGTAGACAAGATTTCCATTTCCATCGTTATTTTACTAGTAAAAAATAGTACTGTAGTATGCACATATAGTAATTGACTCTGTGTACCGCTAGTAATAACTACCATATCTGTCAGGCACGTCTGTGTATCACTACGGTTAAGGCAATCAGTTATCAAACACTACAAGTACTTTTAGTGAACTTATGTAGGTAAATTTCAGTAGGCTCTACACAAGACTCTGAATATAATATTATGTTTATAACATTATAATAATCACTTTTTGAGTACGTAAATAAATACCATAATAGTAACTAACCTGCTCAATAACATGACGCGTAGGAATAGATAACGGGTTTAAACTTGTCATATTTGCTGTTTTTCTAAAACAACTTTGTTCAAAATGTCGAGTATATTTGGTTGGTTGCTAGTTTTGTCGGCCTGTGGCACGAATCCATAATTGGCGGGTTGAAGAGTCCTTTGGAAATCTGTAACAACAGTTTCACTATTGCACAGCTTAAGATTGAATAATAAAATTAAAAATAAAATATATATACGGTCGAATTGAGAAACCTCCTCTTTTTTACCCGACTTCGTCGAAGCCAAAAGGAAGGGTAATGATTATGGCAGTCTATGTATGTATGTATGTATGTATGTTTGTATGTATGTTTGTATGTATGTATGTATGTTCCCTCGTAGCGGTTAAACTACTGGTTCGATTTTAATAAATAACGTGTCAATCGATTCGTAGTAGTCCCGCGAGTAACATAGGCTATATAACTTTTCGAAAAATTTTGTATTTTGAAAATTATACCTCAAAAACTATCACCAAAAAAAATTAAATTAAGATAATTGTATCGTGTTTGGTATCAAAAGATAGGTCTTGGCAAGCACATTACAAATATGTATTTAAATTTTTAATTAATTGTTATATTTTATTGTTAAATTCAAAATAAAGGTTTCAAATGCGGTAGTACAAATAGTATCTAGGAGTTGTTGAGTTACAAACTAATGTTAATTTAACGTTAGTTTAGTGAAAATATAATGTTATAGTTTATGTGGAAACAGAAAAATGTAAAATAAAATAAAAGATTTAAAAAACTATAACCCGACTTTGCAAAAAAGGGCTCTAAAAAGGCTGAAACAAGAAAATAATTCAATTTGAAATCCAGATATGCATAGGTACAGATATGGTCAAGGTAGAGCCGTGGTCGTACCCGTTAAACAAATCTATAATATTCGTCTGCTGTTGAAATATACAATCCCAATAGCGGGTACGACCACGGCTCTACCTTGACCATATCTGTACCTATGCATATCTGGATTTCAAATTAAATTATTTTCTTGTTTCAGCCTTTTTAGAGCCCTTTTTTGCGAAGTCGGGTTATAGTTTTTTAAATCTTTTATTTTATTTGAAAATCGAAAAGACCCCACTTTTAGGGTAAATTATGAGTACCTTAGCTGGTATCCCCATTAAATCTTTAACATTACTAAGTCAAAAAGTAGTTTAAAATGGCGGACTGCCTGACATTTGTTTCGAGGATGACAATTTAACCTTGTCACATACATTGGTTGGATAATACATTTATTATTGTAATTTTAAACAACATTTTAATTCATTATTTCTATTCACAATAACCTATTAATAGCTTATTAGTGTGCTACGGAACACAACCTGTCGATATTTTATCAAAGCAAGGGGTATTTGTTACTAAAAATGGTACTTACGCATGATAGGAAATATTTCGTGTTTTTTGCTCAGTACGGCTTTTACAGCCGATTATTTAACATATATCCATGACAAGCAGGGTTAGTATTATGCATCACTTAAGATTCTTTTTATTTTTACCACTTATATCACTATTATTCACTAAAAATCCTGGACGATACGAGCTGTGACCGAACTGTCAACTGATTTGTTGGGCACATAGCAGTTGTGCCCAACAAACAAAAACAGGAACTCTGACAAAGACAGGCAATATTGTCGCCTTCCTTTTCCTTCTTTAAAGTTTTTGTATGTTGTGATCTCGTTCACACACTTTATTGACGTATCGTAGCAAATCTATGTATTCTTAATCTATGCAAATTCCAAATTAATATCTTTGGTCAAATCTATTAAAATAATTACTCTAATCTATGGGTCAAATTGCCTAACAAATATGGCGACTGCTCCTTGCGTTTGCGCTTGTTTGTAGTTTTATTTGTGCTGTTCTTTGTGTGAAGTGTGTATTTCCAGAAGATATTGTGTGAGTTGAGCTTTTAGTTCCTCCACTATTTCAGTGCAATCGTTTTTTTGCGACCAGGATGCTACGTTTGTGCTATTTGTTTGCGTTATAGACGCTTGTGATTTGTGTAGTACATAATACAATCTATGTTCATTAATGTAAGTGTATAAGTAAACCTGTGAATAAATAAATAAACTGTAAAATAAAAATGGTTTTATTTATGTAGGTACCTATCCATTTATTGTGAAATTCAAGGTTTCTGTAAAGTATTAAACTTTACTTGTATAGAAGTTGATAAAGTTTGGCTATGATTTGTTAAATGAATATTTATTATGTAATAATGAATATAAATATGTAAATTATTTAACAAAGCCAAACTTTATCAACTTGAATACAAGTAAAATATAAGCTGAAACTATACTGCAAATATACTATAATATTTATAGCTATACATAGCAAAATTTTGCGGAAGATGATATCACATGGCGCTATGTAGCATTTAACTCAACAATGAGCGGTTTTTATTTTGACAGTTCTACTAGTTTAAGAAAAATGCTGATAGATGGAATTAAACCTAAGTAATATGTCAAGTCCTAGGTAAAATGTCAATTTCCGCTTTGTTTTTTGTTTGTTTACTTTTTAACTTTCTTTCTTTCACTTGCAATAGTTTATTATTTATTAATTGTGCCCTGAGAACTAAACTAAACATGGCTAGTCCATGCGTAGTACAATTTTGTAAAAATATAGGTAACCACCGCTTTACCCAAGATGAAACTCGGAGATCAAGATGGGTAGAGGCTATCAAACATAATATAAAAACAGGATTAACTATAAGAAAAAAATCGTTCATATATTTAAGTCACTTTACGCCAACAGATTTCATCTCTCCGTCATCACATTTGGCAAGAGCCCCAAGAGGTAAAATCAGGGGGCTGACAGTGTAGTTCCATTTGTTACGTTTTGGCGCTGCGGTCGAAAGCAAAATGGCGTCGTTTTGTGACGTCACACACGTAAAGTTCCTGTTTCCTGTTTGTAGTGTCAAAATATGATCTATGTTGTCAAACATAGATTAAAGTAATTTTGTTGTCAAAACTCAAATATGGCCGCGTGTAGTTTGTTAGTGTTTTGTTTATCCTCGTTTCTTGCTTGATTTGATCCAAAATATTCAATTACTCCGCAGATTATTGATACATTCTATCAATCTTTTATAGTGTGTTAATTAATTTAGTGTAAATCTTCTTCATTTTTCGTTTTAAGGGACTATTTAAGTCTTGTGTCGGCGGTTGCAACGCAACTATTAGTTCACAGGTGAGTTTTACTTTTAACACGTTATAGTTAGAGCTAGTGTAATATAAAGTATGAACAATATAATATAATTATACTTAATCTTTGACTCATTAAGTTTGCCAATGTTTTTTGCTTTTATATATCAATATTAATCTTAACTGTACTCATTTGTTTCAGACAGAAATACCCCTAGGCCTTAGTGATAACAATTATTACAAAGAGAACTCCAATGAGGATGTAAATGCTTCTGATGAAATGTTGGTCATTGGAAGAGCGGGTATGTATTAAGTACTATGGCATTTTGACACTCATTCTATATGATATTTTAACATATCAAAAGATACTGAAATTGTTTTATTTTTGTGAAATACCAAGGTTTAGTGGTTTGGAACTTGGCTCAGGAATTGGAGGTTGTGGGTATCAATAACTTCATTGAAACAACAAAAAATTTATGTAACACTTGTTTAACATTTATGAAAAGATGGTATTTTCATAAATGTTAAACAAGTGTTATGGCAGTTTAAGCATATTTGATAGCAGAATATTATTGCAGTTTTATTTAGGGTAATCAACTTATAGTGCTGAAGGACAAAACTAGTTAATCTATTTTTGCTAATTAACTATAGTTTTTACTAGAAACCCTCCTTGTTTTGTTGTTGTTGATGGCCGGACTAAGTGACCGGCCAACTTATGTATTGTTTTTTCATCTTAAATATTGTGTTATTTATTTACAGAAGTGACTGATCAACTTTTGTGTCATCAAAGAAATGAAAACAATTGAAATATGAGCACACTTCAAGTAAGGCAAGTGGCCTTAGAAACAGGAAAACCTGGACTTGTGTGTTACCATCACTAGATGGTTGGATTACGACATTAGAGAGTTTTATTAGGATAATTATTAAAAAAATATTCTGTTAAATATTAATGTTCTTGCTATATCAATCAGGGCTTATTAGAAATTCAGAAAAAAAAATCAATAAATAAATGATAAATGTAACCTGTTTTTATTTTGTATTACTTATTATAAAAATAAATTACCTGAACTACAAAAACCTACCTACAAAAAAAATCGATACCTCACTAAAGTATCGATAGCTGGACTCGATTATTCAACCACTTAAACAATGTGTGTTTGTAGTCTGTGATGTGCTATGGTCTGTGGTGTGCGGTCAAAATGACAGATGCTACAGTGCTGCCAAAACGTAACAACTGGAAACTCGGTAAAATATAGCTGTCGCATCTGTTACGTAGTAACTAATTCTTAATCTGTGGGTAAAATATTTAATATCTTAGCGTGCAATAAGCACAGATTAAGAATTAGTTACTACGTAACAGATACGACAGTGATATTTTACCGAGTTTCCAGTTGTTACGTTTTGGCAGCACTGTCGCATCTGTCATTTTGACCGCACACCACAGACCATAGCACATCACAGACTACAAACACACATTGTATAAGTGGTTGAATAATCGAGTCCAGCTATCGATACTTTAGTAAGGTATCGATTTTTTTTGTAGGTAGGTTTTTGTAGTTCAGGTAATTTATTTTTATTAAGTAATACAAAATAAAAACAGGTTACATTTATCATTTATTTATTGATTTATTTTCTAAATTTCTAATAAGCCCTGATTGATATAGCAAGAATATTAATATTTAACAGAATATTTTTTTTAATAATATTTTAATAATTATCCTAATAAAACTCTCTAATGTCGTAATCCAACCATCTAGTGATGGTAACACACAAGTCCAGGTTTTCCTGTTTCTAAGGCCACTTGCCTTACTTGAAGTGTGCTCTTATTTCAATTGTTTTCATTTCTTTGACGACACAAAAGATGATCAGTCACTTCTGTAAATAAATAACACAATATTTAAGATGAAAAAACAGTACATAAGTTGGCCGGTCACTTAGTCCGGCCAACAACAACAACAAAACAAGGAGGGTTTCTAGTAAAAACTAGTTAATTGGCAAAAATAGATTAACTAGTTTTGTTCTTCAGCACTATAAGTTGATACCCTAAATAAAACTGCATTATTATTCTGCTATCAAATATGCTTAAACTGCCATAACACTTCTTTAACATTTATGAAAAGACCATCTTTTCATAAATGTCAAACAAGTGTTACATAAATTTTTTGTTGTTTCAATGAAGTTATCGAAACCACGACCTCCAATTCCTGAGCCAAGTTCCAAACCACTAAACCTTGGTATTTCACAAAAATAAAACAATTTCAGTATCTTTTGATATGTTAAAATATCATATAGAATGAGTGTCAATATGCCATAGTACTTAATACATACCCACTCTTCAAATGACCAACATTTCATCAGAAGCATTTACATCCTCATTGGAGTATACCTAGGGGTATTTCTGTCTGAAACAAATGAGTACATTTAAGATTAATATTGTTATACAAAAGCAAAAAACATTGGTAAACTGAATGAGTCAAAGATTAAGTATAACTATATTATACTGTTCATACTATAAATTACACTAGCTCTAACTATAACGTGTTAAAAGTAAAACTCACCTGATTCACAGGACGATAGAGGCATGCCGTGCTCTGTATTTCATCATCCGTAAGGAGAAATGGATTAGAATGTTTAAATATCTTGGCCTTCTTCGTCAAATTGATATTTATGAAAGTGTTTTTCAGTAACAAGTTTTCGAAGTTGCTCTTTAGAGAGACCGATGGATAGTTGGCGCCAGGAAGGACAGCCACAGGTTTCTAAAATTAATGTTCTTTGGGAAAGAAAAATGCCGTTTCATGAACTAATAGTTGCGTTGCAACCGCCGACACAAGACTTAAATAGTCCCTTAAAACGAAAAACTAACAACATTTACACTAAATTAATTAACACACTATAAAATATTGATATAATGTATCAATAATATGCGGAGTAATTGAATATTTTGTATCAAATCAAGCAAGAAACGAGGATAAACAAAACACTAACAAACAACACGCGGCCATATTTGAGTTTTGACAACCATAGATTAGAGTAATTATTTTAATGTTGACAACTTAGATCATTAGCATAGATCATTAGATCATAAACAAATAGACCATAGACGTGTGTGACGTCACAAAACGACGCCATTTTGCTTTCGACCGCAGCGCCAAAACGTAACAAATGGAACTACACTGTCAGCCCCCTGGCAATAAGAAAATATAATAATATCATTTGCAAATATAGGTACTGGTATATTTATAGGTAGCTATACATACCAAAAGTTTGCGGAAGATGATAATATCAGATGGCGCTATGTAGCCATCAAATGACATTAGTGGTAGTCTAAAAAAACCTGAGAGGGTACTCTCTATACCTATGTATATTATTGAGGTAAAACCTCTTTTGAGTTAGATGGGTTGACCTGTCCAGTTTTTTTAGATGTTTTTTATATAACTGTTTTGATAGCTGTCTAATGTGTTGATTTTTCGTGTCCTATTAAACATTACGTTTATCTTACATCCATTGTATTTTATTATATTTCATATTATATTACTACATCCACACAGCCGCTTACTCTAAAAGGTTATGGGCCCAGAAAGTATGGAACTTAATAAAATTCAAATCTCGAAGTTGGATGGCACCAACTGGGTGCAGTGGCGGTACAGAATGACTGCATTACTGAGAGGTATGGATGGGCTTATCGATATTGTAAATGGTAAAATGAGTAAGCCAGAGAAGCCAGCAGTGAACAGTGGCGATGCTACTGCTGCAGTGGCGATGGCTGCATACAACAAGTACTTGAAGCTAGAAAGTATGGCTCTTTTACTAATAACAAACAATATTACCGATGAGACTTTAGATAAAGTAATACGGTTTTCGAGTCCAAGTGAAGTCTGGGATGAGCTGCATCGGCTATATTATGATGGTGTGAACGATGACCGTCTGTATAATGCCTGTATGAGCTTGTTTAAATTAAAGATGGATATCTCAGATGACATTGCCACTCATATAGTCCAGGTCTAAAGCGAAGATTTTATGGCACAGTCTAAATCAAGAGTTGATAAAATCAGATGAAGGGAAGGAGTTGCCTGAAATACTTCTTATCTGCAAGATTTTAGATACATTGCCTGAAGAATATTTTTCGTTTAAATCGAGTTGGATAATGATGACAAAGAAGGACAGAACCATAGAAAACCTGACCAGTCAGCTTTGTGCCCATGAAAGAGCTTTGACGACAACCTCCAAGGAAGATACTGGATGTGTGTCAAGATCTTCTGGTGAAGCACTGGTGGTTAACAATAGTATGAGAAAGACCTTTAAGAAAAGAACGAAAATGTTTAAATGTCACAGATGTGGGGATGTTGGGCACTTCAAGAAAGACTGCCCTAAGAAGGAACTACACGGAAAAGCTGGAGTGACCAACATGATGGCTGTGTTAGTAAATGTCACAGATTGTATAACGGATCGGGATGAGTGGTACGTTGATAATGGGGCCACACACCACGTTACAATGAGAAGTGACTGGTTCCAGCATTTCGAGCGCTTCCAAGAACCACACATGGTAACCACTGCTGATGGGAAAGTGATAGATGCGTTAGGAAAAGGATCGATTCTTATGAAGACAAAGAAAAGAACATTCATATTGAATGATGTGTGGCATGTTCCAAAAGTCACAAAGAATCTTTTTTCGGTGCTCTCAGCACATGATACCAACACAGAAAGTAAATTTGAGTCACAAGGCACAACTTGTTCATTTTGGATCAAAGGGGAATTGTGTGTGACCGGAAACAGACAAAAATATGGCGGCTTGTACAAGCTAAATTGTAAACCGATTCCACCCAAGAAAAGCGTGATGGTGAATGCAGTTGATTCGTTACAACTTTACCATGAACGAATGGGTCATCAAGACAAACGTCACGTGAAGCGAGTCATTGAACGAGAACTTAATGTCAAGTCAAAGGACAGTGGGAGTCTATGCGAAGGATGCATTTTTGGAAAGACACACAGGAAGAAGTTTGGTATCCGAGAAAAGGCTGTCAGTCCTGGAGAACGCATTCACTCTGATGTCTGTGGACCGTTCCCACTAAGTTGTTCGAAGTCTCGTTATTTTGTTCTATTCAAAGACGAATTCTGTAAATACCGTTACGTGTATATCGTGAAAAATAAATCGGAAGTACCTGAGTTACTACGTCTGATGTTAGCAGATGCGAAGGCGGCAGGTCACCGAATTAAGGAATTTCTAAGCGACAACGGAGGTGAATTCGACAACGAGAAAGTTCGTAAAGAATTGGAAAATAACGGAATACATCAACGTCTGGTTATGCCCTACACACCTGAACAGAATGGTAATAGCGAAAGGGAAAACCGTACAATCGTGGAAATGGTTAGAGCAATAATGTATGCACACGGAGAACTTCCTCAAGTTTTATGGGCAGAGTTGGTAAAGACGGCGGTTTATATTTTAAATAGAACAGGACCAACCTCTGTGGCCGATAAGTCTCCTTTTGAGCTGTGGTTTGGGAAGAAACCACAAATAAAACATTTAAGGATAGTCGGCTCTTCGTGCTACGTGCATATTTCGAAACAAAATAGGAAGAAAATGCAGAAGAAGGCACAAAAGTGCATACTTATTGGCTATGACAATGACGATGGGTACAGACTATGGAACAAGCAATCAAACTCTCTGGTAAGATCTCGAGACGTCACATTCGATGAAAGACCGATAGAATCAAAGATTGATGTCGAAGATTCGGAATTAGGGAAAGAAGTGACTGAGTTGGAATTTAGACCTACCTTTGACACTGAAGTGACCGAGGACGTACTGGTTGAGCGGCACAGCGACATAGCAATGGAAGGATGCCAAGACGCTTTTGAAGCCCCTGTTGCCGATGACGAGGTAGAGTTCCAAGATGCATTGCCAGAATTGCCAGAACAAGACGAATCTATTGAATTAGAGGGGGAGAATGAGGAAGCGATAAATAATGAAGGCGAGATTATTGAGCAGCTAGCAAGTCACGAGATGCGCTTAAGAGACCGCTCTCTCCTCAGACGCCCGGGTAAATTCAATGATTATGTATCATATGTCGGCACAGATTCTTATATAGAGCCTAACAAGTAATTGAAGAGTTCCTTGAGAAACTAAAAGCGAAGTTTAAAATTACTACAAAGCCAGTTTCTTATTTCTTAGGAATAGAGGTAGAAATAAGAGAAGGTGATGATATCAAAATTCACCAGACAGCATATGTCAGGATAGAATGTTACAGTGACGCCGATCACGGTGGAGATGTTGCGACAGGAAGATCAACTTCTGGAGTATTATGCCTCTATGCGGGTGGAGCAGTATCATGGCTCAGCCAGAGACAACAAAGCGTTGCAATTTCAACAACGGAAGCCGAGATAGTCGCCGCCAGTGAAGCTGGAAGAGAAAGCATTTGGCTAACTCGTCTTATTGGTGGATTAATAAAGATAGAAGCTCCACCTGTGCTATATGTTGATAACGAGGCAGCTGTACGTTTAGCTGAAAATCCTGAGTTTCACAGAAGAACTAAGCACATACGTATTCGTCATTTCTTTGTACGTGAGCTAGTGGCGAATGGCAGTATCTTTGTGAAGAGGATCAGCACTGAGCTACAGCTGGCAGATATTTTCACGAAGCCGCTTGCTAGGCCTCGGTTTAAACATCTGGTGAACTGCCTTGGTCAGCACATCTAGAGAAGGTATTGAGGTAAAACCTCTTTTGAGTTAGATGGGTTGACCTGTCCAGTTTTTTTAGATGTTTTTTATATAACTGTTTTGATAGCTGTCTAATGTGTTGATTTTTCGTGTCCTATTAAACATTACGTTTATCTTACATCCATTGTATTTTATTATATTTCATATTATATTACTACATCCACACAGCCGCTTACTCTAAAATATATTATTATACTATAAGAGCTATACATACCAAAAGTTTGCGGAAGATGATATCAGATGGCGCTATGTAGCCATCAAATGACAATAATGGTAGTCAAAAAAACCTGAGAGGGTACTCTCTATACCATAGATGAAGAATAAACATTCTTTATCTAAGCTTTAGACCTATTTATATTAATATACTTTATGGTACAGTGTGAGCCTTAGATAAAGAATCCTCATATTCTGTATATTCTTTATCTATGGTGTGAGCGTTTTTTTTTTTTCTTGTATTTTGGCAACTTGACACAAATGATGCGTATTTTGTGCCAAAGACAAAAGGTTAGGAAACGGCAGGAAAGGAATAAAACGGAATTTGGAAAATTAAAAAATAAAATAAGAGTCTACTTTATAGACATATTTACATAACAAAAAATAATAATAAACATCTTAAAGTATAGAAAAAAAAACTAAATATTAATATTATTCATCGTTAAATACTGTGATAAATATTTATATACTAATATATTGTTAGAACTAAGTAGTATATTTACAGAAGTAGGAAATGGGATAGGAATTAATGACAAGTTATGATATAAATGGGAATGATCATGGAGGGAACAAGCCAGGATAATATGATTTAAGTCACCAATTTCTCCACAGTCGCAAAAAACGTCATTACGAATACCTATTCTCTTAAGATGAGTTGGAATGCACATGTGTCCTAGTCTCATTCGAATAATTGATGTTGTTATATTTTTAGAAAGCAAAATTTTAGAAAACCAAGGCTTAATAGGGATGACAGGTTGTATATTTCGGTAATGTAGTGCTTTTGTTTGACTACTCAAACTCCATAACTCATTCCATGATTTCAGGAGAGAGCTCCGGGCAAGAGCAGCCAAGTCATGTGCGTAATTATTATAAGGGTACACATCGCCACTGAAAACAGCATCTTTCGCCAATTTGTCAGCCAATTCGTTACCAATAATACCACAATGGCTAGGTATCCACACAAATGTTAGTGAATATCCTTTCATTTTACACTTGTATAAAAGATTTCTGACCTGGATAATAACCGGAAAACATTTTTTTGATTTAAACGGAAATTTACTAAGAGATTGCAGCGCACTTAAAGAATCTGAAAATATTAACGCCTTCTCAAGTTTACCAAGTAGAATATACTCAACAGCCTTGTAAAGGCCATAACACTCTCCCGTAAACACAGACGTTTCAGGAGGAAATTTAACTTTTTGCACTTTATTATATTGTAAATGGAAAACTCCTACTCCCACACAACTGTCTGTTTTATTCTTAGATGCATCTGTATAAATGTGGTGCCACCCCTGCCAATTATTATTTGTTATGTATTTAAATATGTTATTCGCAAAATATTTATCAGTTTTCTTTATGCCAATATCATACCGAATATTAGGTACAATCGTTAGGGCTTCATAGGACGAGTCAAATAATGGAAATGAGGGAGAACGGAAAGTGGGAGCATCCAGTATTAAAAATTTACGGTAACTAGTTACAAGAGAGGGATGAGATCTGTGGAGCCAATATTTATTGTTACTAAAACAAAGATGAAATAATGTTTGGAGTTTTGAAATTAACAAATGATCTTGAAATTGATAACAGCGTACAAAAAATTTATCTGCGAGATATTGCCTACGGAGTTGTAGAGGAGGTTCACAACATTCCAGCTGAAGTGCATTAATCGGAGATGATCTCATAGCACCGCAAATTATTCGCAAAGCTTTAGCTTGTATTTTATCCAACTTTTGTAATCCACTTACATTACACGGATCTAAAAGAAAAGTCCCATAATCTAGTACCCTTCGTATAATTGCGTTATAAATTAATTTCATTGTAAATGGATGCGATCCCCACCAAACACCAGATGTACTCCTGATAATATTTAAAAGGCGTTCACATTTTGTAGTAATGTAATCGTTGTGGGCTGCACCACTTAATTTTGAATCTAAATATAGCCCCAAAAATTTCACGTTCTCTCTAACAGGTATAGGCATTCCATCGTAATAAACCATTACCGGAGCAGGCATTCGCATCCTGGTAAATAAAACAACAGAACTTTTACTGACGGACAAGTCTAAACCGTTTTTGTCCATCCACAAATTTAACTTTTGTAGTGATATATTCAGTTCTCTACATCCGTTACTTACAGAACTATTAATGACATATAGAACCAGGTCATCAGCATATTGTAAGATTTTTATTATATTTAAGTCCAGATATTTGTCTATATCAGCTGTGTATACATCGTAAAGTAACGGACTTAAAACAGAACCCTGAGGTATACCTCTTCGAACAACTCTCATTTCCGTAGTATTGCATAAAACTAAAACAATAACTCTTTCTAATAATATGTTTGTAATAAAATTAACTAAAATTAAAGGAACTCCTATGCGAAGTAGCTTTTTCTCTAAAATACTAATGATAACATTATCATACGCAGAATTTTAATCCAAAAAAGACGCAACAATTGATTTATTCTCTGTGAATGCAATTCTAATATCTGTGGTTAAAATGGCAATGTTGTCTGTGGTTCCTCTACCTTTACGAAATCCAAATTGAGTGTTTGACAGGAGGTTATGTTTTTCAACAAACCATTCTAGCCTGTTTTTAGCCAAATGTTCAGCAATTTTTAGTAGTACTGAGGACAGTATAATTGGACGATAATAGCTACAGAAGGGGGTTTGTTAGGCTTTAATATAGGTATAACCCTGTGCATTCTCCATGAACTAGGTACATTACCTGTTATTAAAATTTGATTAACTAAGTTAAGATAATACAATAAAATGCCATCACTTGCATGTTGAAAAAAGGAATAAGGTATGCCATCTAAACCAGGAGAAGAATCTTTTAAATTTGCAACTACCCCTTTTAATTCTTCTATAGTGAAAAGCGAATTTAGACCTTGGAGGTTAACGTTTTGTACAGGTGAAGGAGATTTGTATGATATTGTGGGTGGGGCTAAGTTGTCCAGAAATTTGCAGGCCAAAGAGTCAGAAATGGGATGAAACGGAACTTTAAATGCTGATCTATATCGTCGGATGTTGTTCCACACTACAGTGGGGTGAACATTTGGACTTAATGTTAAGCAAAAGTTTCTCCAACTTAATAACTTTTTTCTCCTAAATAATTTCTTAGTGTCTTTAACACAATCAAGATATAGTTGATAATTGGCAATATCTGGATTTCTATTATATTGTTTTTCAATGTCTTTCCTAGTCCTTATAGCAACTGTGCACTCCTGATCCCACCAAGGTGGAGATGGAGTATAATGAGATGACTTATTTTTTTTGGGGAAAGTTTCATCAGCTGCTTTAGTAAATGCAAAAGCTAAGGCCTCTGCACAAACAGATTCATTTTCAGATGTTATATTAGGAAGAGATGATAGTTGATTTATGAGTGAATTTTTAAAACTATCCCAATTTGAACTGTTGTTAAGACGATATTTCAATGATGATGACTGATTAGGTAATTTATTTTTAGTTTTCCCTGGAGATGATAAGATGATTGGAAAATGATCACTGCCATAACTTGACTCTAAAACATACCAGTGAAAAACTGATGAAATACTTGGTGAACAGATGGATAAGTCTGGTGCACTACAACCTTCATGAGGAGCAGTATGTCGAGTTGGATGTCCAGAATTAAGAATGCACAGTTTGTTATAATCTATTAACTCTAACAATTCATAACCCCATTGATTGTCCCTGTGACTCCCCCATGACTGGTGTTGTGCATTCAAATCTCCAAGTATTAAAATTGGTTGGGGTAATTGACTAATGATAACTTTAATTTCAGAGAAAATACTATATGAAGGATGAGGAATATACAGTGAAACATAACATATGTTATTTACAGATGCGGCAATGATTGAGAAATCTGCATGATGTGAAGGAAGAGATATGTGATGAAATGATTGATGATGTTTGATGAGTAAGGCTGTACCGCCATACCCATCAGATCTATCTTCCCTAAGACAGGTATAACCGGAAATCCTAAAAAGAGATCCCGGTTTAAGCCATGTCTCTTGTAAGGCAAGTATAGAAGGCTTGAATTTATTAATTAAATATATAATTTCATGTTTCTTACTAACTACACTGCGGCAATTCCACTGAATTATGTTGTCCATTATTGGATGATATGTTTCTAAATGATTCAGAATTGATTGAGGCTACGTTGGACGGTAACAAACAGGTTGATAGCGTAGCTATCAATTTATTTAATGCTAAAATAGTTTCTTGAATAGAATTAACATCAAGATTAGGAGCTGGATACGCTAACCCATTATTTCCTACTGGAGGACTATAATCTTTTATTAGGTTATTGTGAGCTTGCCTGTCATACCCATTCTCCTGTTTCTGAGGAGATTTAGGCTGTTTGAAAACAGTTTTTTTATATGATCTTTGTACTAAATTAACATTGTTTTTAATATTATTGTTTAAAAAATTTGATTTTGGTATATTTACAGGTGATAATGAAACATGAGAAGCTAACACATCAGAATATAATTTTGAAATTGTGGGATGAAGTTTAGAAGCCTCTGAATAAGACAAAGACTTGTGAGCCATTGACTCTTTAATGGACTTTTGGCGTTGAAATTCTGGGCACTTTTTGTCAGTAGCAATGTGTGAACCTTGGCAGATACAACAGAAAATTGACTCCTCCTCAACTGAGCAACTATCACCAGCATGTCCTTGGCCACATCTATAACATCTAGGAGTGGACCGACATTGGTTTTTAACATGTCCATATCTACAGCAGTTATAACACTGTATGGTTGGAAATATATACAAATCTACAGGAAGTGCGTTGTAACACATATACACTCTCTTAGGAAGTGTTTGTCCGTCGAATGTAACTACTACAGATTCCGTGTTATTAAATTGAGCTGTTCCATTTACAATTGTTTTTTTCTTAAGTCTCCTAATTTTTAAAATCTCTCCACATCCAAGCGGTACAGTTATATTATTAATTACATCCTCATCTGACCAGTCAGCTGGTACACCTCTAACTAAACCTATCCTACTCACCTGGAAGGATGGAATAAAAGATTTGAATTGATCTGAGTTAAATTGCTGATTATTTATAAAATTGTTAGCTTCATTATATGCAGAAAATGCTATGGATAGTCTTGTTTCTAGCAATTTTTTTGATGCTACCATTGACAATATTTTGTATATTATTTTTCTTTAAGTAGTGACCAAATACTATTGGATGAAAATTGGTGTTCTCATTAGGCGTTTGTGTAACCTTTTGTATGTGGACAATAAATGGAGCAGTATCAGATTCTTTATACAAGATTCTGCCAACCCGTGAATCTACTAAGCCTTGGTTTATTAGAGTATTGCTAATCAATGGTTGGGTTTCCGCTATAATGTCCTGTTTAACGCAAACGTTTGATTCATTGTCACTAAGACACATGCAATTTATGTCGGGTTTAGCCTTTGTTTGGTCTCTTTTAATTTTTTTTTCGCATTTCTTACAACGCCTTCTGGGTATCGCAGGACGTTTTCGGCTATTTATTTAACATGAGGCATCTGTGTCCATGCTCGAATCGTTAGATATAACAGTATTATAATGACCAACGGGGGGACCAGGTCCCCCCGGGTCCAGCTCCTCCATGGTCTTCTATTAATAAACAAGAAAATGAAACTTACCAAATAAATATTATATACACACTAATAAAAAAGTAAAATAAGACTAAAACTAAAATATATAACTAAATATTTACATAAAAAATAATTATTGAAAATTTTTAAGAAAAACCCGCGTCCGCCTTTTTAAAGTTCCCACGCTTTTTTTCGGTGTGAGCGTATGTTTCTTCATATCTTTAAGTAATAATTCTTCTCTTTCTTCTTCTTTACTAATGTCAAAAGGATCTCATTAAAATAAAGAATCCTGTAAGTGAATAGTGAGCACAGATTAAGTATTCTTAATCTATGTTAAAATATCATGGGCACAGATTAAGTATTAGTTACTACGTAACAGATACGACAGTGATATTTTACCGAGTTTCCAGTTGTTACGTTTTGGCAGCACTGTAGCATCTGTCATTTTGACCGCACACCACAGACCATAGCACATCACAGACTACAAACACACATTATATAAGTGGTTGAATAATCGAGTCCAGCTATCGATACTTTAGTAAGGTATCGATTTTTTTTGTAGGTAGGTTTTTGTAGTTCAGGTAATTTATTTTTATTAAGTAATACAAAATAAAAACAGGTTACATTTATCATTTATTTATTGATTATTATCTAAAATAGATTTTTTTCTAAATTTCTAATAAGCCCTGATTGATATAGCAAGAATATAAATATTTAACAGAATATTTTTTTTAATAATATTTTAATAATTATCCTAATAAAACTCTCTAACGTCGTAATCCAACCATCTAGTGATATTAACACACAAGTCCAGGTTTTCCTGTTTCTAAGGCCACTTGCCTTACTTGAAGTATGCTCTTATTTCAATTGTTTTCATTTCTTTGACGACACAAAAGATGATAAGTCACTTCTGTAAATAAATAACACAATATTTAAGATGAAAAAACAGTACATAAGTTGGCCGGTCACTTAGTCCGGCCAACAACAACAACAAAACAAGGAGGGTTTCGAGTAAAAACTTTAGTTAATTGGCAAAAATAGATTAACTAGTTTTGTTCTTCAGCACTTTATGTTGATTACCCTTAATAAAACTGCATTATTATTCTGCTATCAAATATGCTTAAACTACCATAACACTTCTTTAACATTTATGAAAAGACCATCTTTTCATAAATGTCAAACAAGTGTTACATAAATTTTTTGTTGTTTCAATGAAGTTATCGAAACCACAACCTCCAATTCCTGAGCCAAGTTCCAAACCACTAAACATTGGTATTTCACAAAAATAAAACAATTTCAGTACTTTTGATATGTTAAAATATCATATAGAATGAGTGTCAATATGCCATAGTACTTAATAGTTAATACATACCCACTCTTAAAATGACCAACATTTCATCAGAAGCATTTACATCCTCATTGGAGTATACCTAGGGGTATTTCTGTCTGAAACAAATGAGTACATTTAAGATTAATATTGTTATACAAAAGCAAAAAACATTGGCAAACTTAATGAGTCAAAGATTAAGTATAATTATAATATACTGTTCATACTTTATATTACACTAGCTCTAACTATAACGTGTTAAAAGTAAAACTCACCTGATTCACAGGACGATAGAGGCATGCCGTGCTCTGTATTTCATCATCCGTCAAATATGGCCGCGTGTAGTTTGTTAGTGTTTTGTTTATCCTCGTTTCTTGCTTGATTTGATACAAAATATTCAATTACTCCGCATATTATTGATACATTATATCAATATTTTATAGTGTGTTAATTAATTTAGTGTAAATGTTGTTAGTTTTTCATTTTAAGGGACTATTTAAGTCTTGTGTCGGTGGTTGCAACGCAACTATTAGTTCATGAAACGGCATTTTTCTTTCCCAAAGAACATTAATTTTAGAAACCTGTGGCTGTCCTTCCTGGTGCCAACTATCCTTATCGGTCTCTCTAAAGAGCAACTTCGAAAACTTGTTACTGAAAAACACTTTCATAAATATCAATTTGACGAAGAAGGCCAAGATATTTAAACATTCTAATCCATTTCTCCTTACGGATGATGAAATACAGAGCACGGCATGCCTCTATCGTCCTGTGAATCAGGTGAGTTTTACTTTTAACACGTTATAGTTAGAGCTAGTGTAATATAAAGTATGAACAGTATAATATAATTATACTTAATCTTTGACTCATTAAGTTTGCCAATGTTTTTTGCTTTTGTATAACAATATTAATCTTAAATGTACAGCTTGGCAAAAAAGAGTGTGGAATAAATGAGGTCGCTTTTCCTTTTTTAGTGGCAACCCTCAATAGTACCTCTATAAACAATTTTAATACTTGTAATTTTTAGGTTTGACCTATTTCAACGATTAAAGGGACCTTACTCAACATAATATTATTATAATAAAATATCTTTTATTTTATTATAATAATAAAAATTTAAACAATTTTATACTTGTAACTTTTAGTTTTGTCCTATTTAAACGAGTATAGGTTACCTTACTCAAAATAATTATTATAATAAAATATATTTTATTTGAAATATGATATCGTTCCTAAAGACTAACGATGTCTAAGACGCGCTAGTTATTCAATTAAATAAGCAGATTCAATCAGATGAATGCGACATATAAACACACACACAGTCTTATTCTATTAATAAAATGTATTTTAAATTTAACACTTAAGTTTACAGTATGTAAAATCTAGAGGGAAAGGGTATGTTAACCCTTACTACAGGTTAATCAGCATATCAAGGGTAACAGGGCTTCACTCATGATGCAACTCTAATTTGTATTTATAATTTTATGAAACATTATTCGTATCTACTTCTATATACAATCAACTTTGGCAACAATAAACTTTTTTTATTTTTATATAAATATCACTAGTAGTTCCTGAGATTAGCGCGTTTAATCAAACAAACAAACAAACTCTTCTGCTTTATAATATAAATATAGGTTTCATTCTACTAATATTATGAATAATATACTTGTAACTGAATAATATACTTGTGTCATATTATTATAATATGACATATAACACAAGTTTTTTTTAAAGTGTGTATTTAATAAAACTAAATAAATTTTTTTTTCGTATTTCTATAATTACTTTAATCAGAGTTTAACAAAGTTTCGTCGAAATATTCTACGCCTGAAAACATTGTCATATCGCTGGAGCTTCCTGCAACTTCAGAATCATATTCTGATTCTGATGATTCACAGCTGCAGCTACTGTCGTCTCTGAGGTTAATTACCAGCTGTTCAATATCTTCATAAATTGTTTTAATTACCTATTAAACAAAAAAATACACATAATATGTAAATAATTTAATTTTAATAATGTAATAATAACTTCAAGTATCATTGTTATTCGTGTTGAAGTATACATTAATTGTCAATCGGAAAAACATAACCTCAAAATCAGATGTTCGTAAACAAGACTAAAAATCACTGAATTATAGTTTAAACAAAACTATAAATTCATATGCAATGTAATAACATATGTAGGAACCTTATTATGCTGATAAATAGGGATAAATACCTGTCATATCGGCAGTTCTTTGATAAACATTACCTATTTGTGATAAAATTTGTCCTGCTTCATATTGAGCCAAACATCGCAATAAAACTTTATAAATCACTGCTCTACCACTACTACGAATAGTTTTGTTCATTCTGAACAATTCAGAAGAGCTAATTTGAGCTACGATTATAATTAATCAATGTAAACAGCTTGCGTGAACGGACTGTTGACATATAATGTACTAGTAGTTGACATGTTCAGTAGTGTTGCCACATGTGCAAAATTTTAGTTCCCGCTGTCACCGCGTCAGACTCTTTTTTGCCAAGCTGTACTCATTTGTTTCAGACAGAAATACCCCTAGGTATACTCCAATGAGGATGTAAATGCTTCTGATGAAATGTTGGTCATTTAAAGAGTGGGTATGTATTAAGTACTATGGCATATTGACACTCATTCTATATGATATTTTAACATATCAAAAGATACTGAAATTGTTTTATTTTTGTGAAATACCAAGGTTTAGTGGTTTGGAACTTGGCTCAGGAATTGGAGGTTGTGGTTTCGATAACTTCATTGAAACTACAAAAAATTTATGTAACACTTGTTTGACATTTATGAAAAGATGGTCTTTTCATAAATGTTAAAGAAGTGTTATGGCAGTTTAAGCATATTTGATAGCAGAATAATAATGCAGTTTTATTTAGGGTATCAACTATATAGTGCTGAAGAACAAAACTAGTTAATCTATTTTTGCCAATTAACTAAAGTTTTTACTAGAAACCCTCCTTGTTTTGTTGTTGTTGTTGGCCGGACTAAGTGACCGGCCAACTTATGTACTGTTTTTTCATCTTAAATATTGTGATTTGTGTTATTTATTTACAGAAGTGACTGATCATCTTTTGTGTCGTCAAAGAAATGAAAACAATTGAAATAAGAGCACACTTAAAGTAAGGCAAGTGGCCTTAGAAACAGGAAAACCTGGACTTGTGTGTTACCATCACTAGATGGTTGGATTACGACATTAGAGAGTTTTATTAGGATAATTATTAAAATATTATTAAAAAAAATATTCTGTTAAATATTAATATTCTTGCTATATCAATCAAGGCTTATTAGAAATTTAGAAAAAAAATCAATAAATAAATGATAAATGTAACCTGTTTTTATTTTGTATTACTTAATAAAAATAAATTACCTGAACTACAAAAACCTACCTACAAAAAAAATCGATACCTTACTAAAGTATCGATAGCTGGACTCGATTATTCAACCACCTATACAATGTGTGTTTGTAGTCTGTGATGTGCTCTGGGCCCTGATTACGTAACTCCGGTCGCTTTCCCGTCTCTCGAGATCAACTGCCATTGTGACGTTACATCTTTTTAAAATAAGATTTAAAAAGTTAAAACGTCAAAATTATGACATATTCATTTTTTAAATCGTGTTTTAAAAAGATGTAACGTCACAATGGCAGTTGATCTCAAGAGACGGGAAAGCGACTGGAGTTACGTAATCAGGGCCATGGTCTGTGGTGTGCGGTCAAAATGACAGATGCTACAGTGCTGCCAAAACGTAACAACTGGAAACTCGGTAAAATATCACTGTCGTATCTGTTACGTAGTAACTAATTCTTAATCTGTGGTTTGGACACTTAAAGAAAATATGATCCATGTCTGCAATCTCGTTATTGCATTATGTGCAAATATTGCTGTTACACTATACCGAAGACATCCCGGACATCAGCCTGTACGAGATTAGGGTAGCTCTCAAACAGCTTAAGAACAACAAGGCTCCGGGCGAGGATGGAATCACTACAGAGCTTCTGAAAGCGGGCGGCACGCCGGTACTAAAAGTCCTTCAGAAACTCTTCAATTCCTCCTTACTCGATGGGAAAACGCCAGAGGCATGGAACAGGGGTGTTGTGATCCTGTTCTTCAAAAAAGGCGACAAAACCTTACTGAAGAACTATAGGCCCATAACACTGCTGAGCCATATCTACAAGCTGTTTTCGAGAGTTATTACGATGCGTCTCGAACGCAGGCTGGATGACTTTCAGCCTACCGAACAAGCCGGTTTCCGAAAAGGCTATAGTACCATAGACCACATACATACGCTGCGGCAGATTATACAAAAGACCGAAGAGTATAATCGGCCATTATGCTTGGCGTTTGTGGACTATGAGAAAGCCTTTGATTCCGTCGAAATATGGGCGGTCCTTAGATCTCTCCAGCGTTGCCGTATTGACTATCGGTATATCGAAGTGTTGAAGTGTTTGTATAATAACGCCACCATGTCAGTACAGGAGCACTGCACGAAGGATATCCCTTTAAAGAGAGGAGTAAGACAGGGGGATATCATATCCCCGAAACTGTTTACCGCTGCTCTGGAGGATTCCTTCAAGCTCCTGGAATGGCAAGGACTTGGCATCAACATCAATGGCGAATACATCACTCACCTTCGATTTGCCGACGACATAGTAGTCATGGCAGAATCGCTGGAAGATTTGGGGCGCATGCTCGGTGGCCTCAATAGAGTTTCTCAACAAGTGGGTCTTAAAATGAACATGGACAAAACAAAGATCATGCACAATGTCCATGTTGCACCCACCGCACTAACTGTTGGGAGCTCTACTCTTGAAGTTGTTGACGAATATATATACCTAGGGCAGGCTGTCCGATTAGGTAGGTCCAACTTTAAGAGAGAGGTCAGTAGACGGATCCAGCTCGGCTGGGCAGCGTTCGGTAAATTACGCAACGTCTTCTCGTCTAAAATACCTCAGTGCCTTAAGACAAAGGTATACAACCAATGTGTGTTACCAGTGATGACTTACGGTTCTGAGACGTGGTGCTTCACGAAGGATCTTTTCAAAAGGCTCAATGTCGCTCAGCGTGCTATGGAGAGGGCAATGCTCGGTATTTCTCTACGTGATCGAATCAGAAATGAGGAGATCCGTAGAAGAACTAAGGTTGCTGACATTGCCCGTAGGATCAGCCAGCTGAAGTGGCAATGGGCCGGCCACATAGCACGAAGATTGGACGGTCGATGGGGCAAAAAGATCCTAGAGTGGAGGCCACGTACTGGCAAGCGCAGTGTGGGACGGCCACCTACCAGATGGACCGACGACCTGGTGAAAACTGCCGGGTCACGTTGGATGCAGGTGGCAATGGACCGGTCGCACTGGAAATGTATTGGAGAGGCCTATGTCCAGCAGTGGACAGTAAAAGGCTGAAACGACGACGACGACGACGACGACGATTGCTGTTGATTATATTTAGTCTCGCAAGGTGTGCAGGAGCAGTATTATGGCCAAATCTCAGTCTATTTATAGTTGTGATAAAGTCACGGCTAGCTATCTCCAGCTCATGGTACCACGGTCTTATTCTTATTTTTTCTTGTAATAATCCATACCACTTTCCTTTGAATTTTTGGTCTTCTTTCCAGAAATCTTCCCACATGTTTCGTAGAGACATATTTACACTATAATAAAAGTCGGTCATAGGTACTTTCACTACATTTTTGACATTAAGAGCATTGACCCCGTCATAAGCAGTTTTGTCTGCTATTTCATTTCCAATATTACCTTTATGTGACGGAACCCACATAAAGGCAATTGCCATTCCTTTGATATGCAACCGCCATACAAAATCCTTAATTAAGTAAACAATATAATTAGTCTTAAAATTGAAGTTTATATACTTAAGACTATTAATAAGACTTAAAGAGTCTGTTAAAATTAAAAAAATATTTACAAACATTTATACTACTGATGAAATTTAAGGCTTTAAAAACTGCATATGCCTCTGCTGTAAAAATAGAACAATGGTTTTCCAGAACAAAGCTTTGAGCAAGATCTTTTTGTGGATCATAAATGGCAATTCTCACATGATCATTGCTTTTACTACCATCAGTGTAAATGGTATAATATTTACTATTTACTTCTAAAAAGGCAGAAAATTCTGAATTGTTCGCTATAGATTCAGTTAAAATGGTGATTGGATGTACTATACTACTATACGAATGTGTGTAACATGACCAGTGTAAATGTTTTTTAATATTTTCATATTGTGATTTCATTTCCAGTAAAATGCGGCATAGAGTTGGAGATGTACCTGTCAAAAGATCATGGGATGAAACTAGTGGACTATCTGCAATGATTGGATGAGGTATGATTCTATTTATAATTTGGAAGTTATTTGATGATAATAGTTTAAGACAATATCTTTCTGTGAGCAAAAGTCGTCTCAATATCAAAGGCATGATATTTGTTTCAACTTCCATGGCCCTTATGGGAGTTGAACACATTGCCCCAGATATAATCCTCAAAGCCTTGTTCTGAATTACATTTAATTTATGATTATGAGTGCTGTTTAAATAGGCCAAAGAACTGTAATCAAAATGGCTTCTTACAATAGATTTATATAATACTGAAAGTATTTTGGGATCTGCACCCCATGTAACACCAGCTAGACATTTTAAAATATTAACACCTTTCAATGCATTTCTAGATATATATTTTATATGATCTTCAAATGATAACTTCTGATCAATGTAAATGCCTAAGAATTTATGTGTAGCTACTCTTTGAATAATCTCACCATCATATATGACATTATCTACAGGTGTGTCTTTACCAAAAATCATTACTGTACTTTTGGTGGCATTTACTTTTAAATTTAATTTTTCCTGGTAATAATTACTCAACTGCATTAAGCAAGTATTAATATTTCTAATAGCTACAGCTAAGTTTACATCTGATGTGTACAATACTACGTCATCTGCAAACTGAAGGATATTTACATTTTTAATATTTACATATTTACAAATCTCCCATATATATAAATTAAATAGTAAAGGTGACAAAGTTGCACCCTGCATTGTTCCTTTTGACACATTTCTTGGTCCATGTAGAATATTATTATGTTTTACATATAATATTCTATTCGTAATAAAGTCATAAATCCATTTACATAAATATCCAGGTATATTAGCATTACTCAGTACTTTCACCAGTATGCCAGGATCTACATTATCAAATGCACCTTGCACATCTAAAAATACACAAACTGAGTGTAATTTATTACCTTTTGCATTTTTCAGGTCATGAATGAGAGAAATGAAGCTATCAGCACAACTTCGTCCTCTACGGAATCCATATTGTACATGAGGAATGATACTATTAGATTCTACATACCAGTCAAGGCGAACCTTCACCATGTTTTCAAATATCTTTCCAAGACATGATGATAAAGAAATGGGACGATAGGAACTAGGCTGCTCAGAAGACTTATCTGGTTTAAGTATAGGTATTACACATTGAGTTTTCCATGAACTTGGTATTAACTTTTTATGCCAGAGACTATTTAATATGCTTAAAAATATTTTTTGTATGGATTCATGTAAATGTTTTATTAATAAACTAGCTGTGCCCGCGACTTCGTTCGCGTGGTGTTTGTTTGACTTAAACCGTTTATGCAGCGCATGCAACGAAAGTCCCCAAATGTAAATTGTTTGTTTAAACGCCCTAATGTCCCGTATATGACGCCCAACGCCGCGACGCCCGACGCCGCGACGCCCGACGCCGACTTTCAATCCGACGTTGCGCTGCTGGCGCCGACCGCCAAATTTTTCGGCGTCGGCGGTCTACTCTCGGTGCGCAATTCCAACTCCAACTCGCACTTGCCCGGTTTTTTATTTATTAATTACCATATGCTTGCAGTATAAACGATGTCGAAATTTCCAAACGTATATCTTCAAACACTAAGTAGTAGTGGTATTACATTAATATTTAAAATCGGTTCATAAGCGACGAAGATATCCACGAACAAACATAAAAAAAACATATATTTACGAATTGAGAAACCACCTCCTAAGTATTTTGGAAGTCGGCTAAAAATATTATGTTGATTATTTCATGTTACAATCTACCTTTGTGCCAAGTTTCATTTAAGTACGTTGAGTAGTTTGGCTGAAATACCGTCAAATAGGTAGTTACAATTTTTTGAAGATCCCACAGGAACCCTTTCGTTTTTCGGGATAATAATTTCTAATAATGCTCTTCAGGTCATAAGCTACCTGGCTGCCAAATTTCACTTAAATACGTTGAGTAGTTTGGCTGAAATACCGTCAAATAGGTAGCTAAAATTTTTTGAAGATCCCACGGGAAGCCTTTCGTTTTTCGGGATAATAATTTCCTATAATGCTCTTCAGGTCATAAGCTACCTGCCTGCCAAATTTCATTTAAATACGTTGAGTAGTTTGGCTGAAATACCGTCAAATAGGTAGCTACAATTTTTTGAAGATCCCTCGGGAACCCTTTCGTTTTTCGGGATAATATTTTCCTATAATGCTCTTCAGGTCATAAGCTACCTGCCTGTCAAATTTCATTTAAATACGTTGAGTAGTTTGGCTGAAATACCGTCAAATAGATAGCTACAATTTTTTGAAGATCCCACGGGAACCGTTTCGTTTTTCGGGATAATAATTTCCTATAATGCTCTTCAGGTCATAAGCTACCTGCCTGCCAAATTTCATTTCATTCCATAGAGCGGTTTTAGCGTGATGCGATGACAAACATTCCCATACGGACAGACAGACAGACAGACAGACATTTTTTTCAAAAATGTTATTTTTAGGTTCTGTGGCTCCTATAGACCCCCTTTTTTAATTTTCACTTAAATATTCTTAATGTACAGACATGACCCCTCTACAGATTTATTATATGTATAGATATGGAAAATCATCCAAACCCGGACTAGTATTTCTCCGAGACTGTATGCTCATTAAAAATTCAGAATAAGAAAAAGGATCCAATAAAAAACTTAACTGAGGATTTTCGTTGTTAGAATTAAAATATTCTTCTAATAAAACTGGATCTACTAAATTAGAATTAGGTATCTGAGAGTTTATCTAAAAGTGGTTGTACAAATTCATTTCTATATGACTTATTACCAGTTTTAATGCCCTTAAATCTTTTAATGAGATTCCAGATTTTACTGATGGGAGTAGTTCTATTAAAACTATTACATAAACTATTCCAACTATTTCTTTTTTGTTCCTTTATGGTGCGCTTTTTCAGAGCATCTTTCCTTTTATAATTAATATAATTATCTAATGTAGGATTGTTTCTGTAAAGTTTTAATGATTCATAAGATTTGATGACGGCTTGTTCACATGTACTGTTCCACCAGGGAGCTGGCGGTCTACTCCTAAAGTTATTTCTAGTAAATCTAGGAACTACCGTTTGCTTAATTAAGTTATATAACTCATAAGATTTCATTGGATCCTCTTCATTAACCACAATTTCATTGAAAGCTGAACTAGAAAGTTCTTTATATTTAGTCCAGTCCGTTTTATGATATAAAAATCGGTCATCACATTGGTTCACTGTGTATCTTTCAATGCAAGTTGTAATGTTTGTAATTGTTAGATAATGATAACTACCCATGGCATCATCATGTACAAACCATTCACAAAGTGGGGCCAAATGTGGACTAACAAAACTTACATCTATTGCTGAAAGGTTACGTGTAGGATAATTTACTGTTGTAAAGCTGCCATTATTCAAAATACATAAGTCACAATCATCAATTATATCGTATAAATTTTGACCTCGACTTTTGGTGGACATACATCCAAAAGCAATATGATGTGCATTGAAATCGCCACTTATAAATAGAGGTTTTGGTAAATCTCTTATAATACTATGCAATCTATTCATTCTTATGTGCCCACTTGAGGGAGGACAGTATACACAGAGTATAGTCAACATTGTATTATCTGTGTATACACATATGGCTATTGTTTGTATGTCTTCATAAAAAGTGGTATTTATAACATTGTATTTCAAGTGTGGCTTTACTAATATTCCAACTCCGTTGCGAGAGTTTCTAGAATTTTTGTTGTAAAAATTATAACCAGAAATACGAAAAGACTGATGGTCTTTTAACCATGTCTCGTTTAATAGGCAAATATCAATATCTTTTTCATTTAAGAATTTTGTAAGAAGAGGTTTTTTATTATTAAGTCCTTGAACATTAAATTGCGCAATACATAAAGTGGATTTATTATGAGTTCGTGTATCCATTATTTTGACAGATTTTTAATGAGCATATCTTTAATTAACAATGTAGTAATAGGTTCGTTATCATTTTTATTACCTACTTGAACCAGAGTATGTACTAGGGCCATAAGTACATCACTGTTTTCAATTATTTGAGATTTAATATCAGTAATGTTTACATCTTGAGAGATAGGTTTAATATTTACAGATTTATTTACAGGTTTAATTACATGTTTAGGTGTATTATTAATATTATTTACATTTTTATTTACGGGTTTGGGCGTAATGGCAGAGGAGGGAAATCAATGTTATCTTTTGTAATAGCAGCACTTGCATATGTAATTTTGTTTTTCTTTTCTAATAATTTCTTTATCTTTATTGGACATTGTTTTGAAATAGCCAGATGAGGCCCACTGCAGTTGACACAACAAATCTCATTTGGTTTACTACAGTCTTTATAAAAATGTTCTCCTGAACAAATTGAGCAACGCTGCTTGCCATTGCAAATTTTAGCAGAGTGATTAAATTTAAAACATTTATAACATTGCTGCAAAGGTGGAACGTAATCAAACACTCTATAGGAAAATAAGTCATACTGTACATTGTCGGGTAAAATATTTGATAAAAATGTAATACTAACAGTTTGAGTACCAATCAGTTCATGACCATAACATTGCTGCAAAGGTGGAACGTAATCAAACACTCTATAGGAAAATAAGTCATACTGTACATTGTCGGGTAAAATATTTGATAAAAATGTAATACTAACAGTTTGAGTACCAATCAGTTCATGACCGACTTTTCTCATGAATCTTCTTACTGCAATAATTTCATATGTGGATGTTAAATTAGAGAATAGTTCTTTATTCGGTATATTTGCCGGTACAAATCGTATAATGCCAGTTTTCTTAATTTGAGTTGCTGGGATGTGAGCTTTCAAATCATATTTTTCGAGAAAATTTATATTATTAATGAAATCATTGGCCGTGTTATGTTGTTTAAAAATCACAACTATCTTATTTGCGTTAATTCGCCGTATTGCTACTACTCCTTTAATATTGGAAAATATACTATTTAGATATATCGGACTTTTATTTCCTAGTCTATCCTGTGCATTTTTGCTTTCTATGAACACTTTAAACTCCGTATTGATGGAATTTTCTTTTTTATAGTTTGGTTTGCGATAAAGTAAATAGTCACTCTCACCACCTCCGCCGCCAGCATCTGAAGCCCCCCGAAAATCTTCAGGAGGCCGAGGTCTCTTTTTTGAGGTGGGCGGGTTATCCCCGCCCGCCTCATCTAAGTCCATTTTTATTAATTAGGCACTATATTTAGCTAATACCGATCTATTTACAGTAATATTTACAAAGAAATAATAGGTAATTATTTAATTATTTTTAAAAATTTTAAAACCGCGCTTTTTTAAATTCTCGCCAAGACTGACAACATAGATCATTAGACACATAAACAAATAGACCATAGATGAAGAATATAGACGTGTGTGACGTCACAAAACGACGCCATTTTGCTTTCGACCGCAGCGCCAAAACGTAACAAATGGATGGAACTAGTAACTACACTGTCAGCCCCCTGATCATGGGCCATGGCTGGCTAAAATAATGGACCTCACTATTCACTTACAAATAAGTAGGATTGACCCTAGTTGTCGATTTTTTGTATTAATTTAATTTATATTATTATTTTAATATTGTTACGTGTAATGAATAAATTCTGCAATATTCTTTTGACATTAGACAACAAGAACAAGAAGAAGAATTCGCCATTTGTTTTTGATTCTCTGTTTGATTTGTGTACCTACATATTATTCCTAATTCTTAATCTGTGATATTATTCATTAATTTGTATTGTGTGGTTGTAAAATGTAAAGACTTAAAAAGTTTAAAATTAGTATTGTATTTTGAGATTGGGGTAAGCTCCATCTTAAAAAAAATGTTAAATGAAACTTATTGCACTTTATGCTTATCACACAATAAAAGAACTATAAACATATTTAAAACAGAAGTGCAATGTGTCTACGAAAACCTCGCAAACATTACGGTACGTAACGTAACTTAATAAAACTTAATGGTATTTAAAATATCCGGCATTAGGGTAAACCATGTAATGTAGCTATTGTATATTACTTCCTTAATAAATGAAGGCATGAATGGATGAAGGACTGCGAAGGATGCATAGCAAAATTGTAATTTCGTGAAAATTTTACTCAAACTGTCACTTAAACATTTTAGAAATTAGAGTACCTAAGTCGTAATGTGTTATGTAAATTAATGTAAATCACCGTCAGTAGAATCAATGTACTTATTATGTTACTACACATCCTAAAATGTTTAAGTGACAGTTTGAGTTAAATTTTCACGAAATTAGAATTTTGCTCTGTATCACCTTCATCCATTCATGCCTTCATTTATTAAGGAAGTAGGTTACAATAGCTATATTATATGGTTTACCCCAATTTTTTGGGATACCTTCCTCAAAGACCTTCATCAATTTATGTTTTCAGATATTATGCACACATTTTTAATCATTTACAGGTTACATATCAAACATGTTGGATGTGTTTCATTTGCCACCAGAGACTACGGCAGTGTTACCTTTTAAAGAAGTTGGCTGTAAAGACTCGCGGTCTCATTGAAAATGTCTGTGAGAATGAGGTACTTCTGTTGAATGCACACTTAACAATATATTATAAGTACTATAGATAACATAATATATTTTATTCTGATTCATTCTGATCATTAAGTGAACAAAAAAGCCATAAACTTGACTATAGACTGTTTAGTGATGCAAAGACATACAATGACTGGGAAAATCAATGAATTCAATTTTGATTACTTTTTTGTTTGGTAGGTACAAAATTAAACAATGTAGCTGTATATCTATTATCAATTGTAATAAACCTTGTCCCACATTGTTATCCAAACTTTTTGCGTGGTTTATATGAAAACTGCAAAATCTCACCCCCCCAAAATTTAATATCCGTAATGTACATTTTATCTCTTTTATCGTTTCTAATATACTTATTTATCTATGATTTATATGTTGTATGATATGGTTTCACAAATATCCCCTTGTAACAGCCTTTTATTTTGCGTGGCTGGATTATTCCACACTTGTCGTTGATATTGATATGATCTACGAACATACCTGCATCATCCCATTCTAGATCCACCTGGCCTTCGAGTTCACAGGGAGATCCAAGCACGATTCTATTTATAGTTTGGGAAGACATCTCGTTATTAATCACAGGGTTCCAACACAGCTTCTTCTTCCGATTCACTCAAAGTGGGTAGTTCGAAAAAAATATATAGGTACATGAAAAAAACTGTACTTTTCATTTATTCATCTGAAAAGTATTATTAAAGATCACCGAAAAAGTCATAATCAACACTTTTACAGAGCTAACACTAAAAACCAACGCACCCCTGTTGTTGGTTTGCTCGCTTCCATTCTGGAAATTTCGACCTGAAAATTGAACCTCGCGGTCGTGCGAAGACTTTGGTCGACAGTGGCCTAGAAAAGTGATTGTTATTAGGTGGTCTAGCGCCGGTGTGGTTCATCACAGCTTCTTACCAAACAGGGTGAGCGTAGTAATGCTAACGAACAAACTGCAGATGTGTACTGTAAAGAACTGAACACAGTAATAGAGAAGCTACAGGCATATCTCCAACCAGCATTGATCAATTGCTTGTCTCCTCTGGTCCGGCACGACAACGAGCGACCTCATAATCCACAGCAGACGGTCTCCAAGTAGCAAGAACTTGGTTTGGTTCTCTCTCTCTCAATTTAATCCGCCATACTCACCAGACCTCGCGCTTACAGACTGCTACTTTTTCCAGAATTTGGATAATTTTTTGGCGATAAAAAAAATTTATCCCGAGAGGCAGTACAAAATGCCTTTGAAGAATTTTCTGCTTCCCGTCCAGCTGATTTAAGAAGGGCATCAATAAACTGCCACTGCGTTGGCAAAAATGCATTGATTGCATGTTTGATTGCTTCAATTAATACAAATAAAAATACATGTTGAAATTTTTTCATACACGCGAAAATAACGCGACTAGGTAACATGAATTAATTATATAATTTTTATATCAAATATACTATGCGTTTTCTTTACAAGTTTTTCATTTCATGTTCAAATATACATGTATATACATACTTGTATAATTAATTATTCCAGTCACATATGATCCTTTAAGATTCTAGCATAAAATAAGATGGATTATATTAGATTTAACATTGGATCAGAATGTATTGGAACAAAGTATATAATACTATGAATTAAACTTTTTCTTGTAATGAAGTTTATAAGTTAAATATTTTGTTAAATAAAAAACAAAAGGATCTGGATTTAAACATGTGTTTTTTTAGATTGATATGAAGTTTGGCGTATTTGAATCATTGTTAAACTTATCAACTTCCAACACAAAGATTATTATCACATTGCCACCAGCTCATTGCGACATCAAAACGGAGCCAGAGGAAAAAACCGAAATTAATTTGAATGATACAGGTAGGTAGATACTATCTAGCTAAATATCAAGCAAAGCAATGTATTTTTAATGTTATGCTGTATTTCAAGACTGAAGTTTAAGAGGCTAGTCTCGCTATGGTCCAGTAATGATAAACATGTTTAGCCTCAATCTGCAAATAAACTTTGCTGAGCTGAACTTTGGTATTATTATACAACTTTCTTTACAACTTTTTTTATTAATGTCTACACCCACACTGATACGGGCTATTGCTTATGGGAGATTTTATATATGAAGAAGAAGGGCTCCTGTCTGGAGGACTCATTTTTATCCTTCAGACAGGAGCCCTAAATATAATACTTATAATACACATACAACATATGTGTATAAATTTTTTATAAGAAATACCTATAAAAATATAAATTGAATTTTAAATAAGCATTGTCATACTTGACTAAACACTTATAGATGTTCTAATTTGTTTTTATTTCCTTAGAAATTGAAGATGGAGCTGTAGAAACAACAAACAGCTTTGTAGATGATGAACCTTCGAGCTCATCATACTCTGATTCAAAGGATTTACAAGTTGTTGATTCTGATCATAGTCAGGATTCATTGAAAGTGGAGAGAAGTAATACTCGTCACGAGGTGAAGGAGCTGAAATTGATTATAGAAAAGCTTAGTCCAAGTATTATTGAGAAATATGTTCGAACAAAACACATAGAACAGTTAGAGGGGGAAGGAGAAGCAACTTGCGCAACTGAACAAATCAAACAAGAGATAGAAGAGGAGGTAGCTGATGAAGGTAAGTCCTACTTATGACCATATTGCAGTAGGCAGCAGCATATAAATAGGCGCACAGCGGATATATTAGGATGTAACAAATACTGTTTAGCTCCTTCCTTTCCTCTGTTATATACGTCTCCAGCCTTATATTTTTAATGAGGTAAATAAGTAAGGTAAGTGTCCATTTGTATCTTCAGCGTCCTAAGGCTCTTATAGCTTCAATAAAATATGTCGGATGGGCACTTATGATTTAGTATCATTCCTTCGGATACTGTGGGCTTTTGTGGGTAAATTGTGAAAAGAGAACAGAGTAACAATATCACTCGTTTATTCATAATCACAATTTTTGTATAAACGTATAAATTCGCTATTCACTACACTTTATAAATTTACTTTACTTTAAAGAACAATGGCCAAATCGTACCAGATGATAAAATGTGGCGTCCCGATATGTCATTAGTAGGAAAAATTCCCTTATATTTTAAGGCATCGAAAAACATTAGAAATGTGTTTTTAAATAGCCACAAAAAAAGATCATATAATTTAGTTTTGTTGTTGTCTTTTATAATATGTTCTGTAGGTCATCAAAATAAATAAAAAAAAAGATGATTCATGATTCATTTCACGTATAATTAAAATGACATGCTTTTTAAAAAAATATATTTATTTCCGGTTTCTGTCAAATTATTCCTCGTAATTACGAGTATACTAAACTATAATATGATACCGTTAAAATGATTATCCTACTTTTATTATAAAGAAACGAAACTATGTAAATATAAAAAATATTATAATATTATTACAGTTTTATTTTCAATGCTTCGGAACGTCATTTGTCATCGACCCGGGTTATTGATTAACCGGGTTATTATTATCCGGCGATCATTCGCATTCATAGATAAGAGTGTTTGCGTTACTTGCTTGCCGGTTCCCTTGTTGTTGTGAATTTCAGCCCACAATATCGCGCCAGCAGCATTCCTTGATGCTGTAGTTGTAAGAGAGGATTTTGAATAAATAGTTGCCTGATATTTTTATATTACCATCATGGACATATAAAAAAATGCGGACAGAGTTCCTGCTAAGATAAAACTGTGTCCCGTAATGGCGGCGGTTGTCTATGTGTGAATCAATTGTGGGTTGCCATGTCAGTCAAATTTACCCATCTTTTAATTTTTTTAAACAACTAAATTAAAATTACTTGCCGTATGTAATTTATAAAATTAGTTGATGAACAAAAATTGCATGTCTGTCAGACTAGTAGATTGTATGGCAAGAAGTGCACGTATGAGTGGTGAAGTGTGTATGTAATAATGAAAAGAGATGTTGAGTCCGAAAACGCTTTTTATGATTGATTGCTTTTCACTATTAGAGGATGTATGTGCTTTGTAAATTAATTATCAGAAGAAGACGTATACAATAAAATACAGTTTGTAGGGATCACCTACATATTTTCTTTTAGTTTTAAATTCATATACTTATATATACAACATTTTATTTATACAAAACATTTACACAAACTATACATAATTAATTATTTACCTTATTTAAACGATAGAATTATTTACATGTTTATTTACTACATACTTAAATATTATTATTTAAGATATTATTGTTATTTACACTACGCCGCGCCGTGCATTGCGGACCCGCGCGGCGAACCTGTTTGTTATCGCTAGCTCGTAGCTACCTACAGCTCACGTCGCGCGCGCCGCTCGGCGACCGGCCGCGAGTTCGATTTTAAGACTGATACGTAACACCTGTGACGTATCGCGCCTTAGCGGACGCTCGCGTGTGCCGATATTTAAGTCGATCCTTATTGTATGTTAGTATTGTATATTATACTACTACTTATGTACTTACTACATTTCACGTTCTCCTTCTATAATTTTTTATGGTAATCGGTGTGGATTGTGTTTAGTATTGTGAACCGTTAATAAACACTTTTGACTTATTTGGTGGTTTCCATTACATACTCATTCACGTCTTCTCTTTACCAAAGTGGTGACCCCGAGAACACAAAATGAGTGAAAGTGATAGTGGATCGGCGGCGACCGCGTGCTCGCAAAAAGGCGGCGTTACCGTGCGCCGTAAAAAGCAAATGGCCGCTACACCTTCCTTCAACAACGTTTTGAAGGTGCAACCGTTTTCTCCAGAGGAGCCCGAAATTTGGTTTGCGTTGCTTGAAGGTCAGTTTGACGCATTTAATATTACGAGCGATACAAAGAAATATACGAGTGTAATTAATAACCTCGACATAACTCACTCAAAAGCGGTAAAAGATATTATATTATATCCACCGGCTTTTAACAAATACGAGCATATAAAGGCTGAGCTCGTCAAACGTCTCTCTGCGTCGAAGGAGTCGAAGGTTCGCCAGCTTCTGGTTCATGAACAGCTGGGTGACAGGAAGCCTTCACAGTTCCTGCGCCATCTTCAAGACCTGGCCGGCCCTACTGTTCCTGAAGACTTGATACAGTCGATCTGGACCAGCCGTCTGCCTCAACACTTGCAGACAGTGCTAGCCTCCCAGACCAGCCAGTCCCCGGAGCAGCTTGCCGACCTCGCTGACAGGATCCAGGAGATTGCCACCCCCCACGTAACGGCAGTTTCTTCATCACACACAGTTGCACTGCAGACGAGTGAGATAGCGGAACTGAAGAGGATGGTGGAACGTCTCACGCTGCAGCTGGAGAAGCACACTCGCTCAGCCCAATGTTCCAGCATCAGATCTAGACCTAGAGGGCGCTCATCTTCACGTCCACGCTCCAGATCCGAATCCAGCTACCGCCGGCATCCCCTCTGCTGGTACCACAAGAAGTACGGAACCCAGGCCCGAAGCTGCATCAAACCATGCGACTTCTTTAAGAAGTCGGGAAACCCCGGGAGCAGTCACTGATGACGACTGGTGATTGCTGCGCTGCTTCAGGTCGTCTCTTCGTCACTGACCGTACCACTCGACTACAGTTCCTCGTAGACACCGGCAGTGACCTCTGCGTTTACCCCTGTTCCGCGCTTCGCCAACGCCGTACAAAAACAAACTTTCAGTTAAGTGCAGCTAATGGTAGTACAATAGAAACTTTTGGTTTTATAGATCTTAGTTTAGACCTAGGCCTAAGGCGTAGTTTCCCTTGGCGATTTACTGTAGCTAATGTAACTAAGCCAATTATTGGTGTAGATTTTCTTAGTAATTTTAATTTAATTGTAGACTGTAAAAATCAAAGACTTTTAGATAATACTACTACATTATGTATAAGTGCTTTTGTTGCTAATCCTGTGAATAATATTGTTCATTCAATCAAGGTTTTGTCTGGTAATTCTAGATATCACGCCATTCTGGCGAAATACCCAGATATTACCCGCCCTTCAGGCACCTTGCGCACTACAAAACATAACACCGTACACTATATACGCACTACACCAGGCCCATCCATTTTTTGTACTCCACGCAGGTTAGCTCCAGACAAGCTGAAAATTGCTAAGCACGAATTCCAGCTTATGCTTAACAGCGGTACAGCTCGTCCATCTGACAGTCCTTGGGCTTCACCTTTACACCTTGCACCTAAGAAGGATAATGGCTGGCGTCCTTGCGGCGATTATAGGTTACTTAACGCCCGCACTATCCCAGACCGCTATCCTATACGGCATATCCACGACTTTGCTCATTCTATCGCAGGTTGCAAAGTTTTCTCAACCATTGATTTGGTGAAGGCATATAACCAGACTTTTGGGTTGCGGAATGCTGGCCAAACCTTCCAACGTTTTGTCGACGAGATGACCAGAGGCTTGGATTTCTGTTATGCTTACCTCGATGACTTCCTTGTTTTCTCTAGGACCCCAGAAGACCACGAGACCCACCTGGAACTGCTGTTCAGCCGCATGAAGGAGTATGGCATCTTAGTAAACACTTCCAAGTGTGTCTTCGGAGCTAATCAGGTAACCTTTCTTGGATATAGCATCTCCGAAGCTGGTACCAAGCCCCTCGAGTCCAAAGTCCAGGCCATCAAGGACTTTCCTGCACCGACGAACGTTCGACAGCTTCGTAGGTTCCTGGGAATGGTAAATTTTTACCGGCGTTTTCTATCTAATGCCGCTAAGTCCCAAAGACCTCTAAATTCCCTCCTTACAGGCTCAGTGAAAGGATCACATCCCGTCAATTTGACTGGCGATACATTGACGGCTTTTGAGCAATGTAAGGAAAGTCTGTCCAATGCTGCATTACTTGCGCATCCCGACAGCGAAGCCAAGCTCGCTCTGATAACAGATGCGTCTGACTTGGCCCTGGGAGCAGTACTGCAGCAGTGGAAAGACGACCAATGGCAACCTTTAGCTTTCTTCTCTCGTAAATTGAGCCCATCACAGCAGAAGTACTCACCGTACGATCGAGAGCTCCTGGCCATTTACGAGAGCATAAAGTACTTTCGCCATATGCTGGAGGCCAGACACTTTGTGGTTTACACTGATCACAAGCCGATCAGTTACGCTTTTCACGAGAGAAAAGCCAACTGCTCGCCTCGACAGTTTCGCCACCTCGATTACATATCGCAGTTCACAACTGACATTAGACACATTTCCGGCAAAGATAATGTCGTTGCCGACACACTGTCACGTGTCGATGAACTGTCGATAGGTATCGATTACAACCAATTGGCTTCGTCACAGGCTGTAGACGAGGAGTTGGCACTACTGCTCGGCGGTGATTCATCGCTCCGCATCGAGAAGTTGCCTCTCCCGAATTCCAACGTCAAAATTTATTGTGACGTCAGCACCACATCCCCTAGGCCTTTCGTGACGAAACCGTTACGTAAGCAAATCTTCGACAGTCTTCATAACCTAAGCCACCCAGGTGCTAACGCTACCGCCAGGCTAGTAGCCGAGCGCTATGTTTGGCCTGGTGTGCGCAAAGACTGTCGAGAGTGGTCTCGAAAATGTCTTGCTTGCCAACGTGCGAAGGTAAGTCGCCACGTGTCATCACCTCTTGGCACATTCAACTTACCACGGGCACGTTTCGCATTTGTCCATGTGGACATCATAGGTCCCCTCCCTCCATCACAAGGCTTCCGATACTGCACAACAGTCGTGGATCGTTTCACTCGTTGGCCCGAAGTCATCCCTATGGCCGACATGACTGCTGAAACCGTGGGTAAGGCACTGATATCGTGGATATCCAGATTTGGATGCCCATCCGATATCGTCACGGATCGTGGTCGGCAGTTTGAATCCACACTTTTCCAATACCTTGGAAAAATGATCGGATTCAAACATCGCCGTACGACCGCGTATCACCCAGCGTGTAACGGTCTCGTGGAACGATTCCACCGACAGTTGAAGGCGGCCATTATGTGTCATGCCGATAGTAACTGGGTCGACACATTGCCCCTGGTACTGCTCGGTATCCGAAGTGCCTTCAAGGAGGACCTACAGACTTCGTCAGCCGAATTGGTATACGGCGAACCCCTACGCCTGCCTGGTGAATTTTTCCACGTGACAACCACTGGCTCGAGTGACATAACAGATTTTACTACTCGCTTACGCCATTTTGTCACGAAGTTGCAACCGTCACCCGCAGCGCGTCACATTAAAAACAAGATATTTGTCTATAGGGATTTAAACACATCGAGCCACGTTTTCCTTAGGGACGACACTGTACGAGGCGCCTTACAGCCCCCATATTCTGGTCCCCACGAAGTTCTCGATCGCAACGACAAAACTTTCAAAATTCTTGTCAAAGGGAAGCCGATGACAGTATCTGTAGACCGCCTTAAACCAGCCTACGTATTGTCCGAGCCCTCCCCAACTCAAATCCCTAACCCACACATAAATCCTAACCTACTTCCCACCCCTACTCCAACTCCTGTTCCTATACCTAACCCTGTGCCTATTCCTATTACCGTTCCTAATATTACACAGGGTTATGACAATTTAAAAAAGACTAGGTCAGGACGTACTGTGAGATTCCCTGACTACTATCGCCCGTAGACACGGTCTCTGGGGGGGAGTGATGTAGGGATCACCTACATATTTTCTTTTAGTTTTAAATTCATATACTTATATATACAACATTTTATTTATACAAAACATTTACACAAACTATACATAATTAATTATTTACCTTATTTAAACGATAGAATTATTTACATGTTTATTTACTACATACTTAAATATTATTATTTAAGATATTATTGTTATTTACACTACGCCGCGCCGTGCATTGCGGACCCGCGCGGCGAACCTGTTTGTTATCGCTAGCTCGTAGCTACCTACAGCTCACGTCGCGCGCGCCGCTCGGCGACCGGCCGCGAGTTCGATTTTAAGACTGATACGTAACACCTGTGACGTATCGCGCCTTAGCGGACGCTCGCGTGTGCCGATATTTAAGTCGATCCTTATTGTATGTTAGTATTGTATATTATACTACTACTTATGTACTTACTACATTTCACGTTCTCCTTCTATAATTTTTTATGGTAATCGGTGTGGATTGTGTTTAGTATTGTGAACCGTTAATAAACACTTTTGACTTATTTGGTGGTTTCCATTACATACTCATTCACGTCTTCTCTTTACCAAAAGTTAATGATTTTGCACAAGTTTTATTGAAATAGTTCAACATCCTAAGTGCTGAGTAACTTTTTTATAATGGTGTCTTTTACTTTGACAAGCTCTTAAATCCTCTTTTAATTTTGAAATATGATGAAATCGAATCGTTAAATATTTTTCTGCAATATATTTTATAAGACTTAATTTGTGTTCAGTTCCAGCGAATGTATGTTCATTTTCTAAGTTTATAAAAACGTATTCGTCTCCTACGAATTTCTCTAGAATTTTTGTAAGAATATATTGATAAATGTTGTTTTTCATTGTACAATGTGATGTTTTCCTTTATAATCTTTCGTACAACCATTTCACACATGCAACAAATCTTGAACATTCGAGGGAAAACGTAATCCTCCTCTGGTTTTTAACTTTATCAACTTATGGAAATATAGGTTTTCTCTCGTAGACAATCGTGCAATACATTTTATTTTCTTTGCTGCGTAGTGGCATATGCTACCAGCTAGGTACCCGATTATTAATGTTCGATAATCATTAAATTCTTCTATGTTTAACCTTTTCGCTAGATCACTGTCTTCTTTAGTAATTTCGTTTAGGAATCCTTTGAATTGTTTTACGTTTGGATTGTTGTTGAATCCGCCCTGCATTCTTATGCACGAAAAGAACATCTCGAGGTTCTGACTAAGTTTATATGTAGGCAGAAAAAGTATTTTTTTTTCATTTTGAATAAGATTTTCTTACAGATGTTTCAGACTTTGTATGTTCATCAATGTGCCGAGAAATCCCGTTTCACATTTGGCTTTTACAACAGGTTTGTAATATCGAGTTAGAACAAAAGTATATTTTCCGTCTCTTTTAACTTTTCTTTTAGATACATATTTAATTTGCAGATTCAATATATATTCTTTGAGGTTATCTAAAAAATCAAACACAAAGTCTTTGTTCTCAGTACATAGCGGCTTTGTCATAGCACGTGTGTTAAAAATGTCGAACATGTCATTTATATATTTAATAAATGTTTCCGTTGCCTCTGTGTCTTGAAAAGATTTGAGTTTTAAGTCTTCTCTGCAAGCTTTTATCGCAGTAGAAACACTAGTACTGAAAACTTGGGTGGCCAGCTTGACTTTCATTATATTGTTTTTAAAATTTATATGTTTTTGTGTTATTTTATTAGCTAAATGTAATCCCTCATCCTGTTGAAGTTTATCGAGTGCTTCTAATGTAGACCACTTAATAATACTGTTTTTTTTATCATAAAATTCTCTTTTTGATTGAAATTGGTTTCGGAGTAACTTTACTATATGGCTATTTTTGAAAATTTTTGCACGGGTGCTTAAATGTGGTTTTAAGCGATCCCGGCTGCAAATTACAACCAAGTAATTGTAAGGCGGTAAAATTGGTGGCATGTCCATCGCAAGTCATAGAAACCACATCAACGCCAGATTCAAAACACTTTGTGAGACAAATTTTAATCAGATTTGCTTTCTTCAGATTGCAGATTTTAATCAGATTTTGGGATATTTCTTAAGCAACTTATTGTCAGGGGAACCCTGACAATAAGTTGCTTAAGAAATATCCCACAGGAAGTTTAAATCGGTGATTAATGCCATCAAGAAGAAAAACTAAAGCTTGGGAAGCTAAAGCGGCACCTTCTTCAACTCCTTGTCCCATGTCTTCTAAGCCAATATATTTCTTGCCGTTCCATATTATTTGACGTTATAGTGTTTGTTAGCTATTTGTTGTAGATTGCTAAAGCAAAGCGGAAACAAATGAAACGAAGATTTAAGAATTTAACAGTCACTATATTGTCCAGAAAAGCACAGAAGGAATACAGTTTGTTTAAGATAGATAGTACAGTTTATAAGACTCGATAGAACACTAGTAAAGCGAAAAGGAAACAGAAGATACAAGAAATTTAAGAATAGAAGTAAACGCGTAAATATATAAAGCTCGGTTAAAAAGCTCGCGCGCAGCCTCACGGCTCCGCGTATGCAAATCGACTGGCTGTCGTGTTTGTCCTAGCGGCGCGCGCGCACCGGTTTGCAAGTGCCTAGCAAACCTGTATTTCAGATGCGTATTCTGTGCGTTTAATTAGACGCTACAACGTCTTATAGCAACTTCATCAATTAATGTCAAAGAGCACAAGCGTTTGTGTTGGCTTATTTGCGCTTTTGCTTTCAATGCCTGAAAGGATTCCTCTGTAAATGGATGTATGGCTGTACCACTTAGACAAAGTCTTTGGATGCGGTAGACACGTGTCAAAAGTTTGTCTTACGTAGCTATACGCTTTTCGTCGTTCGTCGTCGTCGTCGTCGTTTCAGCCTTTTACTGTCCACTGCTGGACATAGGCCTCTCCAATACATTATTGAAGGAAGTTAAGCCTACTGGTACCACGCTGGCTAGACGGGTTGGTACAGGGTTTTGTTTCGAGTTTTCCTTCTCTCACACTAGCTGTTGATGTATGTGTGTTTCCTTTTAGTCGCCTCTTACGACTCCCCTAGGATAGTATCGGGGGTGGTGATAATTGTATTCTAATGCCGTCACCACACGGCATGGTCCTTCGAGCCGGATCCATACGCTTTTGGGGCATAATAATTAAGTGTTAGACACAACTTTTTAATGGCAGGGGTATATTTAATATTCTTTTTTAGTTTTTTGTATTGAGATTGTTAAACAAATCAACAGCAATTACGTTTTCTTTTAATCTTGTGAATGTGTCCGCATCAACGTAATTGTCATCTTTAAGAGGATTTTAAAATATCTTTCAAAGATTTGTTCCTGTTTTTGTGTTTACGTTTGACTTTTTGTTTCAATGTTTTTAGTTCCCTTTTTTGTGTTTTGATAATTTGTTTCTTGATGAGACTTTTTTTAAAAAGCCGTTTTCGTTGGAGACAGAAGTATTGACATAACCTGTTCTTTAGCTTCTCTAATTTGAGATGATTCCTAAAAATATAATTATAACTTAATAAATATATATATATGAATAATATATATATATTTTAAACTAATTTAATTCACTTTTTCACGTCCAATTTTACCAACACACAATAAATTAATGAGTAGGTACTACATTCAGATTTGAGGCGCAACTATTCAATTACCCACCTCTTGTATAGTACTGGAAGTATTTGGTTCTGTAGATTGCTCAACTCGAAAAATTTGAACTATATAATTATTAAAAAAAGTGTATGTTTTATAAAATTAAGACTATAGTGAGATGTTATAAAACAACTGAACATATAAAGTATTTTTTCTTCCGTCTGTCTGGCAAAAAAAGAAAACGTGGTTTTTGTTTGTGCTCCTTGTGAGCCGACCAAAGCTCTGTCCACACTTTAAAAATTGTAAATAAATAAAATTTCAATATATTTTTTTACCCACCAATATAATGTTAAATAGGTTAAATAGTGTTTAATTTTGCAGCATGTTGTCTTACATTAGGTTCTATAATTTAATATTAGCATCGAGATAAACCCTTGTCGGGTTTACGGTGCTACTACTACTATATTTAAGTAAACAAATGTAATAAAGTAATAAATGAAAAAAAAAAACAAATATATAAATAAGAATCTGTATCCAAGAAATATATTGAGTTAGTGTGCGATTATAAAACGTTAGTCATCGCGGGTTAAGCTACGGGAAGATCACTAGGTATACATCATATCATTACGCGCCTCCTGATCAACGTTCGTAGTTGAAGGAACAGCAGCAGCAGGGTCCTCCTCTGCCATTGTGGACTCAAATAAAAAGTAAAACAAAATAACGTAGTATAAATTAAACTTTCTACATAGTTCTGGTAAAAAGTGTGAAGAAAAGTAAATAGAAAAAACGCTGGGTTAGGTAAGAATTTTATGTCACCTTTTGTGGAACTGCAGTTTTTGTGGAACCCAAACAAATTCAGTGTAATTTGCAGTAATCATTTTGAAGCTAATGATTTATACACAACAAAAGGGGGACTCCGGCGTCTTGTTATATAGTTATACAACAAGACGCCGGAGAATCATTAGCTTCAAAATGATTACTGCAAATTACACTGAATTTGTTTGGGTTCCAAACGTTTTCACCATTAGATTGTCTTATTATTTCAATCCAATCCTTTCTTCATACTTCGTTTTCTTTAGGAAATCTAGATAAAAATTTTAATACTTACTTTTATAAAATAAAAATATAATAAAACCATAAACACCCACTATTTCGGGTGATTTGCATTCGTTAATAATATTAGCAACATTGACAATTATGGAGATATTTTGCTTTAAAAATAAAGGTAAGTTTTAATTGTTAAAATCGGGAATAACGTGATTGAATTATTCGCTCACCTATGAAACGAGGTTCCTGGACACTTTTCCCTTCGATCACTACGGTTTTTACACCATTTTACCACACAAGACATTTTATTTTTATTTATGTTTAGGCCGCGTACCCGTGTCGACTGTGTTGACGTTTGCGCCCTAATGGCTGACTAGTGTGTGAATGTGTGCGTGCGGGCCGTGTACATACAGTCAGCTGGCCGACTATTCCGACTGATGACACACTGTTGTGTTTAATGATACTCTGTCCGCCTTTTTTTATACGTCCATGATTACCATATATTTATTACTAGCTGTCCTAACAGAAGTTGTTCTGTTATAAGGCAAATAACGAAAGCGACAAGTGTTTTTTTAGTTTCTTATTGCGGTTTCACAGATATTCAATTTTTTAGATAATTCTCTAGGATAAATTGAAATAATTAGAAACGAGATCGCCGAATATACACTTGTAGGCTACACCGCAGTCGGGAAAAAGGTAGTTCTTAATTCGAACCTCAAAATAATTGTTAACGATATTATAAAAAATGGTGGCTATTTAGAAAAATTTTTAAACGGAATTATGTTTAGAGCATAAGAACAATCAAATCTAACTATAGTTTATATAGGACATCAAAAATAAAAGTCGAGTCCTATACAAATTTGGCCATGATTCTTTACTTTACTTTACAAGTATTGACACTAACGAAACATGACAGTTTCAAGACGTCTCGACTTGGCGACCAAATGACGAATGAATTCAGTCTCGCCGACTCATGTCAAAGCGCGCCATAAACAAGTTTCGCCATTTTGCCACTTGGGGCCGCACTTCCGTCTCGTTTTGTGTCCATATTCGTATCCGGCTCCGATATATATCGGTTTAATTGATTTTTAGGGTTCCGTACGTCAAAAGGTAATAATCGGTGTACATTCATTGAAAAACAGACCGTATTGAGAACCTCCTCATTTCTATGAATTCGGTTAACGGAACCCTTACAGGATCACTTTGTTGTCCGTCTGTCTGTTTGTCAAGACGTCGATCAGCTAATCTAAACTCTCATTTAATATAATATAAATACTTACAATGACAATAATAATTTTAAATAACTTAATAGTATTTATACCTATTACAGTTATTATGCACAACATTAATTACTTAAAAACACAATTGAGTATAAAATTTTATAAAAAATACCATATTGAGATAAACACATTAAATTATAGGGACATTTGTAATAAACACTAGCTGTGCCCGCGACTTCGTACTCGTGGAAAAGTGATTTAGGGCAGCAGTTTAAATCCATTTTTAGTTCATGAACACTATCGTTTGGATATTTAAAATCACTAATTTATAGTAATGCTTCTTTATACACGGTATTACACGTGCATAGGCAAAAGAAGTAGGCCGATGGAGTAATAATAAGAGTTTACTGTCAAATAATGGCCGTTTTTGTCGTGAATGCTTGGAGGTATTAAATTAAAAGTTTTAAGGAACTCTCAGTTAGACATGGGCGCCGCGACACGCCGCGGCCGTGTCGATTTTGGCCGGCGCGCTCCGCGCCGCCGCCGCCGGAATCCAGCTCGGCGCGCCGATCTGTTCGAGTCGCGTTTTTTCTATTCAAATGCTAACAATTTCTACTACCAGCTCTACAAATGCGAACGGGACTACTTGATAGTACGCTCATATACGCGACAAAGATTATTAGAGAAGTACTGAGATTTGTACGGATTTTACGCCGCATATAATTCCTGCTGTAGAGGTCCGTTAAATGTATAACAGAGTTTAATTTTGTTGTTAACCCCACAAAGTCGCAAGCTATTTTAATTGGCAGCAGGCAGCTGCGATCTAGGATAGATTTCGAGTCTTTAAGTAAGGTTATTCACAATGGTAACGTGTTAGAGTTCAAAGACAGTGCCAAAAACCTGGGTGTAATCTTCGACTGCCACGTTTCCTGGTCTGCGCATATTAACGAGGTGAGCTAAAGACTACATTACTCATTGCATGCTCTGAAGAGGTTGCAAAATTTCCTTCCCACTCCGGTGAAGTACTATTATTACCACTTCTAGATTACGCCGACGTCTGTTACTTGGATGTAACCGAAGAGCTAATTATCAAATTGAAACGTCTACAAAATGCGTGCATACGTTTTATATATGGATTGCGCAAATATGACCACATAACCGACGCCCGTAACAAGTTACAATGGCTTCCTATCCGCCTTCGCCGGAATACACACAGTTTAATTACAGTGTTTAAAGTTCTTAACTTATCTTCTTCTCCTTCTTATCTAATTGACCGTTTTTTTACACGACTCCGAGAGGAGGATTCTAGACACCCCTTGGTATATCTTTTACGGTAACTCTTACACCGTTTGAGCTGCCCAGACGTGGAATGCGCTGCCTGTAGTCGTGCAGAAGAGCCTAACTTTGAGCACGTTCAAAACACGGCCGCTCGGAGTGTAGACGGACGCCTGCTCCAGCACCTTGGGATCTTCTGCTTCCGGAGTCGCTGCTGCTGGCGAAGTTACTGCTCCGGCCACCAGCTTCCAGGTTGCTCCTCGCCACCTCGTCCGGTCGCAGAATTCCTCGCTGATCGTCAGTCTTCCAGTCCACCTCCAGTCTTCCAGGGCCCCAGATTTTCTCCCAAATAATGCACAGGCCACAGCGAATCTTTACGACACCGAAGGACCAAGAACCACTTTCTACTAATAAAAACTACAGTATTATTACTAGTTACTAGGTTAATACAGTAATCTACTAGATTACTGTGTATTAATAAATTTCCAAATCAAATTAAACTTAAACTCAATACAGCCGAAATAATACAAGAAAATTACCTTCAATTCTGGCATAAACATGATTGTCTGCGCTACAAGTGGCGCCATCTGTTGCCTCAAGTGGGAACTAATTTGAACCTATCTGGTTCCCACAGGCGACGGTGGCGCTGATGGGGCGCCGCAGGCGCGGACGCCATCTTATAATCTTCATCGACACACACGCGAGCCGCCACGCCAAATAGCTTAACGTATTTAATTTCATGTAACAAGTATTGTATTTTATAATAAATAAATGTCTTATAAAACGTCTTAATAAACATATCATTGAAGAGAACCCGGAAGCCCCCGTTGCTGAACCATTTGGACCTTACGAGCTCGGATTGCGGAAAGAACAAAGAAGAATTCATCTTCGACGACTCCGATCAGATTAACGGTCAGGCCTTCCATGATCAATCTCCATTCCTTCCCTATTTGGTGTGTGTTTGAACCGTGTTGTTTGCATTTTTCAGATTAGTGATTGCCACCGTATTGAGTTTCTCCATCTTCAATTGCGTGCTCCCCGTATAGCCGCAACGCCACGTTTCGGCTTCCAATTGTAAGTACCTTATTTCATTCTCCAAACAAGCCTTTAAAATGGGTAATGAGGATAATCAATTGCCTAAATCTATGCGAACTAATGACATTGTTGAACTTCGAAAGCAACGTGGTATATTGCGAGCTCGCTTAACTCAGTTCAAAAGATTTTTAGATAATTTCAGTATGGAGCCTCCCTCCAAGCTACAAATAAAAGAAATTAAAGCTAGAATGATCGCGGCTAGTGAACATTATAGTAATTTTAACGTAATTGAAACGCAGATCGAGCTTAAGTGCCACGATGCAGATATAGAATCGAATTTAGAATATGTCGAACAATTTGAATCGCTTTATTTCACCGCTTTAGCCGTCGCTGAAGGCTTAATCGAAGATAGTGAGACGGTGCCAGGCTCCAAAGCGCATGCGCATACAAATAACGTTAAATTGCCGGAAATTAGCTTAGCCTCTTTCGATGGTTCTTATGACAATTGGCTGGAGTTTCGAAATTCTTTTGTTAACATGATACATAAACGCACAGATCTAGACCCAATACAAAAGCTACATTACTTACGTTCAGCACTTAGTGGCTCAGCAAAGCAGGTAATAAGCGCCTTAGACTTCACCGCAGAAAATTATCATGTTGCATGGGACCTGTTAGATTCTAGATTTCATAATTTTAGGTTATTAATTCATAACCACGTTAAGGCTTTATTTTCCATTTCGCAAATTAAATACGAATCAGCAACACAAGTAAGAAAATTAATAGATACTGTGAAAAGAAATTTGCGTGCCCTAAGTACTTTACAGGAACCTACAGGGTCTTGGGATACCTTGATAATTTACATGGTGGTATCTAAACTCGATTCAGTAACGGAACGTGAGTGGGAGAATCATTTGGGAATTATTTGTTCGGATCCTAAGAAAAGGTTAGTTTTAGAGGACTTACTTATGTTCTTAAACAATAAAGCAGATACGCTTGACATGATAAGTGCTAATAAATCACAAAATAAGCAACCTTCAGTTGAGCATACGCATAAAACGTCATATAGTAAAAATATATCCTCGCATAGTTTTATAGCTAATACTAGTAAGGGGAAAGGTTCGAATAATTTTAGTAAAAATAAACATTTCAGTATTTTATGTTCTCTTTGTAACGGCAATCACTATATATATACGTGTTCTAGGTTTTTAAATTTATCTGTACGTGATAGGTCTAATTTCGTAACGCAAAAACATTTGTGTCGAAATTGTTTACGTTTTGGGCATAATATTTTAGATTGTAAGTTCAGTTATTGCAAGTTATGTTCACAAAATCACAATACTTTGCTCCACCCGACCGATATAGATAAGACAGATGCGAGTGTGCGTAGCGGACGATCAGATGTTCATAGTGCTTCCGATGTTGTCGCTAGTTCGTCTACAGCTATGCACTCTGTAACTATAGATACCTTTAACGCGGCTGTGCCTCACGCTATAGGTACATTGCAACCGGTGTTATTGTGTACGGCGTTAGTGGAAGTAGAAAACACAGATAAGCAAATATTTACAGTTAAGGCTTTGTTAGATAATGGTAGTCAACATTGTTTCATAACAAGTAAATTAAGACGATTATTAAAAGCGCCTTTATTACAGTCCACAGTTCAGATTTGTGGTGTAGCACAATCTGTAACGCAAGCGAATCATTCATGCGAAGTAACTATTCGATCAAAATCAAGCGATTACAGTACTAAGGTTCGATGCCTTGTATTGGAAAAAATTACGTCGAGTTTACCCTCGACACATATAGATACGAAGCTTATGCGTATTCCATCTAATATTCAATTAGCAGACCCAAACTTTTACATACCTTCCGAAATCGACATGCTTATTGGTGCGGATCTCTTTTGGGATATATTAGATGGCGATAAAATGCGATTAGAAAATGGGCCATACCTACAAAACTCGAGGTTAGGTTGGTTGCTAAGCGGGCCTTTATACACTAAGTCCCTACGCGTATATAACTCTAATTCTAAAATTCAATGTAATTTTAGTCAAACTATAAACGATCAACTTACAAAATTTTGGGAGATCGAGAAGGTATCACAGTCACGTGACGTTCTAACTCATGATGAACGAATATGTGAGAACTTATTTAATGAAACTACGATGCGAAATCAGGATGGTAGGTTCTCTGTTCGTATACCATTAAAGGAATCACCTAACGTATTAGGTGACTCATATAATATGGCTAAAAATAGGTTCTTGTATTTAGAACGTAAATTAGAACGTTCGCCTAATCTTAAACGTATGTATTGCGATTTTATGCGTGAATACGAGGACCTAGGGCATATGACGCGTATAAATAAAATTGACAATCCTAACTATTTTTTGTGTCATCACGGGGTGATTAAGGATAGCAGTACGACCACAAAACTCCGTGTAGTTTTTGATGCGAGTGCAGCTACAACATCTAACAAATCATTAAACGATATCCAGTTGCCGGGTCCTGCACTCCAGAATGACATATTTTCAATCCTTTTACGATTCAGACAGTATAAATATGTAGCGTGCTCCGACGTAACCAAAATGTTTAGGCAGGTAATGATCCAAAAGGATCAAAGATCCTTGCAACTTATCCTGTGGCGTGATAAACCTACGTCCCCATTAAACGTTTATACTTTAAATACCGTCACTTATGGTTTATCTGCATCCCCTTATTTAAGTATGCGATGTATAAGGCAGTTAGGGTTGGAAACGGACGATGACGTCATAGCTGACGTCATCAAAAATGATATATTTGTCGACGATTTAATAACTGGTAATGATCATTATGATACCCTGATCAATATCTGTAAAAAAACCTCACAGGTTTTGAAGTCTGGTTGTTTCGAGCTTTGCAAGTGGAAATTCAACTCTGAGATGACGCAAACCACTACCATGTTTGTAACTGAAAACACTCAAAATAAAACTCTTGGTATAGGATGGCGAAGCGGTCCCGATGAATTACACTACACTACAAAGATCGAGTTCAATCCTAATGTGCTAGTAACTAAGCGAGTGATGTTATCCACCATTTCCCAAATTTACGATCCTTTAGGTTTACTTTCACCTGTCGTAATCATAGCAAAAATGTTGTTACAAAAATTGTGGCTTTGTAAATTAGATTGGGATACCCTAGTACCGTTGGATATAACATCTACGTGGAACGCTTTTATCACTTCTTTAGAAAAACTTCATGAATGTAGTATACCACGTCATGTAATGAGTAATAATTTACAAAACACGGAGCTGCATATATTTTGTGATAGTTCAAACGACGCTTACGGGGCTTGTGCATATATACGTATTACGTACTTATAGCAACGATTCTGATATTTGTTGTCGGTTACTATGCGCAAAAAGCAAAGTTAGTCCTTTAAAGGCGCTCACTATACCTAGGTTAGAACTTTCTGCGGCTTTAATCGGTGCTAAACTGTACAAAAAACTAGTAGACTCACTACGGTTAACTTTTACGAAGATATGCTTCTGGACCGATTCGACAATAGTGATGGGTTGGTTGCGTATGTCATCGCATTTACTCAAGACATTTGTCCAAAACCGTGTCACAGAAATAAATGACTTAACCGGAGACTCGAACTGGCTACATGTGAGCAGTAAAAATAATCCCGCTGACTTATTGTCCAGAGGAGTAAATCTCGACTTACTAGTAACTAATAGTTTATGGTGGAACGGGCCGTCTTATTTACAGGATCGACACTATAATATTTTAAATGAACCTAGTGTTGATAATTAATAATTCACATATAACTAATTTACCAGAGTTAAAATCTAAAACCCATAATTTAGTGTGTACTTCACAATCGCATGATTTGTTTATCTTTGATAATAATTCATCTTTCAGTAAATTAAAACGTATAGGTGCGTACGTGTTACGATTCATTACAGCTGTTCGCCGTTATAGCGGAGACACAAAACAACAAACCGGTTTGCTATCAGTAGATTCATTATGCGCCGCAGAGCGCATGTTAGTTATTATTGCACAAAAACAATCTTTCCCGGAGCATTATTTTAAATTACTTAATAACTTACCTTTTAAAACAAATACTAAAGAATTAAATCGTATATCCGGTCTCAACGTATTTATGGATAAGAATAAAATAATAAGAGTCGGTGGTAGACTATCTAATTCTCGTACATTTGAATATGAAAAGAAATATCCTATTTTGTTATGTAACAAAAATAATTTCACTGTTTTATTAGTTAGGTATGAACATAAACGTCTCCTTCATGCAGGTCCACAACAATTATTGTGTTGTTTACGTGAACGATGGTGGCCATTGAGTGCGAGAAACCTAACACGTAAGATAGTGCGTGAATGCGTAATTTGTACTCGTATGAGAGGAAAAACTTTAAATCCTATAATGGGAAACTTACCAGCCGATCGTCTGGATCCAGGTCTACCGTTTTTGAGAACGGGTGTAGATTATGGTGGACCAATATTTATATTAAATCGTAAGGGGAGAGGAGCTCGTTTAATTAAAGCATATATTTGCCTATTCGTTTTGTTTCCTTACTAGAGCTATTTACTTGGAGCTTGTCACTAGTCTTTCTAGTGATGATTATATTTTAGCGTTAAAGCGATTCATTAGTAGACGGGGAAAACCAAATATTATTTACTCTGATAATGGTAAAAATTTTGTAGGAGCTGAGAAAGAATTTTCGAGCTTCTTAAATGATTCTAACAATGTTAACAATATAGTCGACTTCGCGGTTAATGATGGCATTGATTTTTCATTCATACCACCTTATGCACCACATTTTGGCTGTTGGGAGAGTGGGATCAGGTCCTGCAAGTACCATCTAAAACGCGTCATTGGTAATGCTAATCTGACTTATGAGGAATGCACCACGGTTCTGACTCAGATCGAAGCCGTGTTGAATTCCCGTCCCCTGACTCCTATGTCCACAGATCCCTTAGACTTCTCACCTCTCACACCGGGCCACTTCCTAATCGGCCGACCGCTGACGGCGCCAGTACACGACAACTTCACTGAACATAGCACGAGACTTAACCGCTACCAGCGCGTCGAACAACTCCGTCAACACTTTTGGCAGCGGTGGGCTAAGGAGTACGTGTCTGAGCTCCAAACCAGAACGAAATGGAAGACACACAAGGGTGACATCCAATTGGGCAGTCTCGTTTTAGTCAAGGAGGACAATACGCCACCTCTCAAGTGGAAGTTGGGACGGGTTGTCAAATTGTTCCCGGGAGCCGATGGGGTCGCCCGTGTAGCTGACCTGCAAACAGCAACGGGTATCATTCGGCGTGCATTTCCCCGCATCTGCCCGCTACCCCTGCAATCGGAAGAACAACAAGATGGAGTGTTGGAACCGGAGGCTTCCAAGGCCGGGGCCATGTCTGCGCTACAAGTGGCGCCATCTGTTGCCTCAAGTGGGAACTAATTTGAACCTATCTGGTTCCCACAGGCGACGGTGGCGCTGATGGGGCGCCGCAGGCGCGGACGCCATCTTATAATCTTCATTCGACACACACGCGAGACGCCACGCCAAATAGCTTAACGTAATTAATTTCATGTAACAAGTATTGTATTTTATAATAAATAAATGTCTTATAAAACGTCTTAATAAACATATCATTGAAGAGAACCCGGAAGCCCCCGTTGCTGAACCAATGATATATGATAATCAAATATAAAATCTTTATAAAAACAGTAAAAGAGGTTTAAACACAAAACCCCAAGTAATATCTCCAAGACCACGGCTCTCTAGCCTCAAGTCTAGGTTAGGTTAGGTTAGGTTAGTTGGACTACCTACTGAGCTCAAATTTTCTTAGGCGAAGCCTATGCTAGCTGCGGGATTTTTGTGCTCATGGTGTCAGATAATAGATGTTTTTATTGTCTGTCATTTGGTGTAATCTGTGTCTCGAGGCGAATTTCGGTTCTCGAGATATTTAACTTTTTCTGTGTTTTTATCTTGGGTCCGCTATTGTATTAAGTCGTCGGAAGGTCATCTACATAAATAACTCTGGTCGACGAGTTTGTCCCGGGGTTGTTTTGTGTGGGTGACCCCCGCGTGGGGGGAACTATTTTTCTGTTAACTAGGTTAGGTTTATTATTTACATAGGTGTTGGTTTTATTACTTTTTGTGTTGGGTTCTTATTTTATAATTAGTTTATGATAGATGTAAGTGTTCCGAAACCTTTCGGTACTTTTGTGTCCCATCTGCCGTGGGTGACCAACTTAATAGTGGCACCATGTCTGAGGAAGAAGGGGAATTAGAAGCGGTGGGTTACACCTTGGATGGGGGGGTCACTTTAACCACCCGAGGGGGGTTTTTGTTAAGTTATGGGGAGGATAGATCAGAAGTGGATGAGGTCGCTTCTGTGGAATGTGCTGAGACGGGAGTCGGAAGTGGTGAAGAAAGGGAGAATGGAAGGAAAGAAGAGGGGAAAAGGACTTACGGGTCTGGAAAAGAAAAGGGAGTTGTTCGGGCGGGTGTTACGCTCCAGGAATTGTTGGGGACGGAGTCTATTCCCTCAATTTCGGAGCCAGAAGTTACGGCTAATAAGCGCCTCTTTTCCGAACTGTCTGGTTCCGACACGGAGGGTGTTGCCAATAAGCCCAGGGCCCAGATGGCCAAAAGAGGAAAGGCTCGTGGCTCGACGAGCAGGCTTGCTGCTGCTCGTCAGGAGCTCAGGGAAAGGACGGAGGAGGCTAGGGCGGCTGAATTCACAGCCTCCCTAGAAAAAAGGAACAGCCGTAAAGAGGCGAAAGTGAGTGCTCCTGCACCACCAGGGCCTCTGGACTTGGATGTGAATTTCATGGGTCCGGAGGACTTACTAAGCGCGGCGGAACTGAATCTGGAGGAGATAGTCGGCATCGCAGCCAAGTCCTCCAATCTGAAAGGAGGGTACGCCCAAAAAATACGGCGTGCCGCCTCAACGGTGAGGGTGGTGATTGACGCGCTTGCATCGCGAACTGTAGTCGAGGAGACCCGCCGCCTCACGGCAGACAATGGAAGACTCCGTCGTGAATTGGGGAATCTCCGAGAAGAAGTTCGCGCCTACAAGCGCGACTTTGAAAAAAGTAGGTCGGAGGCTGCGAAGGAGCGGCGCTCTCCGATGTCCAGCGAGCAGCTGGGCATCCTAGAGAGCAACATTGCCAGGTTGGTGGGTAACCTGGTAGATGGACGGTTGGCGGCACTGGAAGACCGTTTGCCCCCTCCAGCTGTTGTTCGCCCACCCCTAGCGGCGGACAGAAAGCGGGCGGACAAAGAAAAAAGGGCTGCTAAAATAGCCAGTCCTGCAGTGCCAGCGCCGGTAGCCATGTCGTCCCGCGATGTCTCGCCAGTGTTGTCTGCTTCGACGGTACAACGTGTGGTCAGGGAGGAGTTTCCGGCGCTTCCGGTACGTCCTGCAGTTCGCCCGGCCTCTGCACCTAAGCCAAAGAGGTCCAAGGGGTCAAATGGGTCGAAAGCACCCGGCCCGTCTGACACGATGGAAGCACCTGCTGCGTCTGCAGGTGCCTCGAAAAAGGCGCCTGCAGTTACAGCGGGTGCTTCGAAAGAGCCTTCGGCGGACTGGACAGAAGTAGTTCGTCGGAAGGCTCCCTCTAAGAAGGTGGCGCCAAAACCGCCAGTGAAGGAGGCGACCAAGGGGCCAAGAGTGGTTTTGCCCCGCTCTACGGCGGTTGTGGTCCGATTGACGCCGGAAGCGGTGTCGAAGGGCGTGACCTATAGCTCCGCCTTGCAAAAGGCGGAGACTTCCATAAATTTGGAGGAGCTTGGTCTCGGTCCCCTGCGTATTAGACAGGCGGCCACTGGAGCCAGGCTCATTGAAGTCCCTAGCTCTACCAGTCACGAGAAGGCTGACATTTTGGCGGCCCGTCTGTCTGAAGTGTTGGCGGAGGAGGCGCAAATCACAAGGCCCGTGAAGTGTTACGATTTTAAGATCACGGGCCTCTCGGATGCTGCGACAGTGGAAAGAGTGAAGTCCGCGGTCGCTAGAGAAGGAGGTTGTCTCCCCGCCCAGGTTTGGGTCAGCGAGATCCAGCGGGGAACGATGGGCTCAGGCTTAGCCCGAATGAGTTGCCCAGTGACGGCTGCCAAGAAGTTGGTGGCGCTGGGCAGCATTGCAGTCGGTTGGAGCAAAGTCGTGCTCCACCTTGTCGACGCGCGCCCCAAGCACTGTTTCAGGTGTCTGGGGCTGGGGCACTACGCCGCGTTGTGCCCCTCTACGAAGGACCGCAGCGGTTTATGTTACCGTTGCGGTGAGCATGGACACAATGCGGTCACGTGTAAAGTGTCGCGCCCAACATGTGCGGTCTGCAAGGACGCCAACAGACCGGCAGAACATATAATGGGGGGCAGATCGTGCAACCCCCCCATAGTGCGTGGAAGATTACCCTCCTCCCTGAGCCCATCGGTGAGGAGGTCGGCGGCGCCTGATGCCGAAATGTCCCAGTAATGCCAGGACATTTCGGCTTCCTACAGGGGAATGTTAACCACTCCGCCGCGGCTCAGGACCTCTTCCTGCAGTCGATGGCGGAGTGGAAAATTGATGTGGCGGTGATGGCGGAGCCTTATTTCGTCCCAACCCAGCCGCATTGGGCTGGGGATTTGGAGGGCTCCGTCGCGATCGTGGTGCAGCCAGGTGCGGGTCCCCCTCTCATACCCAGAATGAGGGGGGCGGGATATGTTGTAGCCGTTCGGGGAGAAGTAGTGTTTGTTGGCGTATATTTCTCCCCGAACCGCAATCTAGCCGCCCTAGAGCAATTCCTCGATGCTCTAGGGCCGCTAATCAGCAGGATGGCCCCTCTCTCCATCGTGGTGGCAGGGGACTTCAACGCCAAGTCCTCGGCGTGGGGTTCTCCTGTCACTGAGCCAAAAGGGAGAGAGGTGGAAGAGTGGGCGTTGGCCACGGGACTGTCCCTTCTCAACACAGGGGCAGTCCACACCTGTGTGCGGCGGACGGGCGGTTCAGTGGTGGACCTGTCGTTCGCCACTCCCGCCGTCGCGCGTAGGGTGGAGAGATGGAGGGTGGTCACGGAGGTGGAGACACTCTCGGACCATCGCTACATAAGGTTCGAGGTGTCTTCAGCCTCCGTGTCGAGTCCGGTGTCGCAGTCGAGGGGGCGTAGCGTGTTCCCGCGTTGGGCTCTCTCGAAGCTCAACCGGGAACTGGCGGAGGAGGCGGCAATTGTCGGCCGCTGGAGCCTCCCGTCCTCCGAGGGAATGGGAGTAGACGAAATGGCTGGCTGTCTCGGCAACGTGCTCACGAGTGTTTGTCGAGCTGCCATGCCTCGAATTTATGGTCCTCCCCCGCCTCGGAGGGCGGTGTATTGGTGGTCTGCGGAATTGTCAGACCTTCGCGTCGCCTGCGATGCGGCGCGCCGCGCCTATGTTCGCAGCAGGCGGCGCCGCCCCCCGAACGAGGAGCGTGATGGTCGGCTTTATGCGATCTATCGGGAGAAACGAGAGATCCTAAAGCTGGCCATTAGTCGGGCCAAAGAGCGAGCGTGGCTGGAGCTGGTGGAGGGGATCGAGAACGACCCCTGGGGCCGACCATACCAAAGGGCGCGAAATAAACTTCGCGCCCAGTCTGCCCCACTCACGGTGACGCTCCAGCCGGAACTGCTGGGGAAAATTGTCCGAGAATTATTTCCGGACCCCCCAGCAGACTTTATTCCGCCGCGGATGGCCCGACGGACGCCGGGCTCGATGGAGGAGGGTGTTCCGCCACTTGTCACCGACGAGGAAATGGAGGCGGTTATGTCCCGCCTTCGTAGTAAGAGGAGGGCGCCCGGTCCGGACGGGGTGCATGGGAGAGTTCTTGCCATAGCTCTCGTGCACCTCGGAGATAATCTCCGGGAACTGTTTAATCGCTGTCTACAAAGCGGACGGTTCCCGGAGAAATGGAAGGAAGGTCGGCTCGTCCTATTACCGAAGGGCGGGCGACAACCGGACTGCGCGTCGGCAGTGCGGCCGATCGTGTTGCTGAACGAGGTGGGTAAGGCGTTTGAACGTATTTTGGCCTCCCGTCTCGTTCAGCATTTGGAGGAAGGCCCGGGGCCCGGACTTTCTGATTCACAGTTCGGGTTTCGGGCCGGTCGGTCGACCGTCGATGCATTAGGGCGCCTCAAGTCGGTGGCAAGTGAAGCGGAACGCCGGAAGGAGGTGGTGGTGGCGGTGTCTTTGGACATCGCCAATGCCTTCAACAGTCTCCCTCACAGCGTAATACGGGAGGCACTGACGTTCCACGAGGTGTCTCCGTATCTCGGGAGACTGTTGAATGCGTACCTCTCTGATAGGGAGATCGTGCTGGAGGACCGGTCGGGGTCCATAGTGAGGCGGCGAGTCGAGTGCGGCGTCCCCCAAGGTTCAGTTCTGGGTCCGAACCTCTGGGACGTCGGCTACGACTGGGTCCTGCGGAGCGGCCTTCTCCCCGGGATGAGTGTCATCTGCTATGCGGATGACACTTACGTCACATCCCGGGGACGAACGTACCAGGAGGCTGCGCGGCTGGCCGAGGTGGGCGTATCCCTCGTTGTCAGCCGCATCGAGCGATTAGGGCTTCGGGTACGTCTCGACAAGACCGAAGCCCTGCTTTTCCGCGGGCCTGGGAGGAAAGGACCCCCGCCGGGTGCACGTCTCCTTATCGGAGAGACGGAGATCAGGGTGAGCCCAACCCTTAAATGCTTGGGACTCACCCTGGACGGGAGGTGGACCTTCGGGCCCCATTTCCAACTGTTGGGGCCGAAGATCGTGAGGGCGGCATCAGCGCTGGGCCGGCTCCTACCAAATATAGGGGGGCCTAGCGAAGCCTGCAGGCGGCTGTACTCCGGAGTTTGTCGGAGTATGGCCCTGTACGGAGCCCCAATATGGGCGGACACCCTCACCACACGTAATAAGGCCCAGCTGCGAAAGGCGCAGCGGGTCATAGCGGTGAGGGTAGTCAGGGGTTACCGTACAGTATCCTGGGTGGCAGCCACTGCTCTGGCTGGAGATCCGCCGTGGGAGCTCGAGGCGTCGGTGCTCGCTGAAATGCACCTCTTCCGCGCTGAAAAGAGGTTGCAAGGTGAGACGCCGACTTGGGAGGAGCTCTCACAATTACGGAGGCTGGGGCAACAATGGTTGCTGCGGAGGTGGGGTGAGGTTCTGGCGCAGGCACCGTATGGTAAACATACGGCCATTGCACTGCGCCCAGTCCTTGCGGCGTGGATGCGCCGCAAGAAAAAGCCCCTCACCTTCCGCCTTACACAGGTACTCACCGGACACGGATGTTTCGGTGCGTACCTGTGTAAGGTTGCCAGGAGGGAGCCTACGCCAGCCTGCCACGAATGTGGCGCTGCGGAGGACACGGCCCAGCACACCTTAGAGGTGTGCGAACGATGGGTCGTGCAGCGCCACGATCTAGTGGCAGTGATTGGGCGGGACCTTTCACTATCGAGTGTGGTTCGCTGCATGCTCGAGAGCGATGAGGCCTGGCAGGCGGTGGTCTCCTTTTGCGAATTCGTCATGTCGCAGAAGGAGGCCTCGGAGCGGGACAGAGAGACTGATCCTCTCTCTCTTCCGCTTCGCCGGCGCAGGATGGGGTGCGGAGGCGTCGTTTTGCGGCCCTCCCATCTCACGTCTAGTACGGGGCTCCGGGTAGAGGGATGGGTAACCTCCCCGGCTTTGTCAGTCTCGGCGCCGAGGAGAGCGCTTCAGTTTGCCGGAGCGCTCTCTTAATTTGATGGAAGTCCGGTCCCTGTAGAGGTGAACCGGCCGGTCGAGGGAGAAGTAGCCTGTGTTTAGACAGATCCAGGCACTCCACCCAACATAACGGCTGATGGCAATCCGCAAGTGGTTTTAGTGGGTAAACCGGCCGTAGCGAGCCGGGAGTCCCACATACCCCTCGGGGACCCTCCCGGGGGGATGCGTAATGCATTACCCTTGCGAAAAAAAAAAAAAAAAAAAAAGTTGGACTACCTACTAACCTAACCTAACCTAGACTTGAGCGTTGAGTGTTTTTCACATGGCCAATTATATGTCGCGCTGTCAAGAGTAACGTCTAAGCAAAACATGTTTGTATCGGCTAATGACAAAAAAGCTGTGAACGTTGTGTATAAGGACATTCTGTAGTAGGTATATTTTGCATTACACCCGTGCGAAGCCGGGGCGGGTCGCTAGTAATTATTTTTAATCGTTAATATCATCGCAATAGTTTATCAAGGACGCTACATCCTTTAATAATATTATGTATAATTCATTGCATACAAAAACTTTAAAGCGAAGTAGAAGTAGAGTAGTAGTAAAGAGATAATAGTAATATGCATTTTTATATTTTTATAACATTCACACCTCTTTATTTAGGTATCGGACGAGGCTACGAAATGGACATCTCAGATAACTGCGAAGAACTAGACCAAATAAGTGATGCACCATCATAATGTTACAAGGAACCGTTCGGCTGTGATGTGTCTTTGAAGAAATTTTCACGAAAAGGACAGTTACTAAGACACAGTAGGGTTCATGCGGGAGACAAACCATACAGCTGTGATGTGTGTTTGAAGAAGTTTTCAAAAAAAGGAAATTTACTAAGACACAGTAGGGTTCATAAGGGAGACAAACCATACAGCTGTGATGTGTGTTTGAAGAAGTTTTCAGAAAAGGGAAATTTACAAAGACACATTGCTATTCATATGGGAGACAAACCATACAGCTGTGATGTGTGTTTGAAGAAGTTTTCAGTAAAAGGAAATTTACAAAGACACATTAGAGTTCATATGTGAGACAAACCATACAGCTCGGATGTATGTTTAAAGAAGTTTTTATCAAAATAAAACCCAGTTTCATGAAACGATGTTACATAAATAACGCCTTGTTAAATCACTTGATAAACTCATGAGCTATCGACCGTCCCACCATGTACTAATCTTGTCAATTCCTGCTGTAGAGGTCCGTTAAATGTATAACAGAGTTTAATTTTGTTGTTAAGTTACTTGGATGTAACCGAAGAGCTAATTATCAAATTGAAACGTCTACAAAATGCGTGCATACGTTTTATATATGGATTGCGCAAATATGACCACATAACCGACGCCCGTAACAAGTTACAATGGCTTCCTATCCGCCTTCGCCGGAATACACACAGTTTAATTACAGTGTTTAAAGTTCTTAACTTATCTTCTTCTCTTTCTTATCTAATTGACCGTTTTTTACACGACTCCGAGAGGAGGATTCTAGACACCCCTTGGTATATCTTTTACGGTAACTCTTACACCGTTTGAGCTGCCGAGACGTGGAATGCGCTGCCTGTAGTCGTGCAGAAGAGCCTAACTTTGTGCACGTTCAAAACACGGCCGCTCGGAGTGTAGACGGACGCCTGCTCCAGCACCTTGGGATCTTCTGCTTCCGTAGTCGCTGCTGCTGGCGAAGTTACTGCTCCGGCCACCAGCTTCCAGGTTGCTCCTCGCCTCCTCGTCCGGTCGCAGTATCTCGTCCGGTCGCAGAATTCCTCGCTGATCGTCAGTCTTCCAGTCCACCTCCAGTCTTCCAGGGCCCCAGATTTTCTCCCAAATGATGCACAGGCCACAGCGATTCTTTACGACACCGAAGGACCATGAACCACTTTCTACTAATAAAAACTACAGTATTATTACTAGTTACTAGGTTAGTACAGTAATCTACTAGATTACTGTGTATTAATAAATCTCCAATTCCAATTAAACTTAAACTCAATACAGCCGAAATAATACAAGAAAATTACCTTCAATTTTGGCATAAACATGATATATGAAAATCAAATATAAAATCTTTATAAAAACAGTAAAAGAGGTTTAAACACAAACCCCAAGTAATATCTCCAAGACCACGGCTCTCTGGCCTCAAGTCTAGGTTAGGTTAGGTTAGGTTAGTTGGACTACCTACTAACCTAACCTAACCTAGACTTGAGCGTTGAGTGTTTTTCACATGGCCAATTATATGTCGCGCTGTCAAGAGTAACGTCTAAGCAAAACATGTTTGTATCGGCTAATGACAAAAAAGCTGTGAACGTTGTGTATAAGGACATTCTGTAGTAGGTATATTTTGCATTACACCCGTGCGAAGCCGGGGCGGGTCGCTAGTAATTATTAATCGTTAATATCATCGCAATAGTTTATCAAGGACGCTACATCCTTTAATTATAGTAGTTATAATTCATTGCATACAAAAACTTTAAAGCGAAGTAGAAGTAGAGTAGTAAGTAGTAAAGAGATAATAGTAATATGCATTATTATATTTTTATAACATTTACACCTTTTTATTTAGGTATCGGACGAGGCTACGAAATGGACATCTCAGATAACTGCGAAGAACTAGACCAAATAAGTGATGCACCATCAGAATGTTACAATGAACCGTTCTGCTGTGATGTGTCTTTGAATACATTTTCACGAAAAGGACAGTTACTAAGACACAGTAGGGTTCATGCGGGAGACAAACCATACAGCTGCAATGTGTGTTTGAAGAAGTTTTCACAAAAAGGAGATTTACTAATTCACAGTAGGGTTCATATAGGAGACAAACCATACAGCTGTTATGTGTGTTTGAAGAAGTTTTCAATAAAAGGAAATTTACGAACACACATTCGTATTCATATGGGAGACAAACCATACAGCTGTGATGTGTGTTTGAAGAAGTTTTCAATAAAAGGAAATTTACGAACACACATTCGTATTCATACGGGAGACAAACCATACAGCTGTGATGTGTGTTTGAAGAAGTTTTCACAAAAAGGAGATTTACGAACACACAGTAGGGTTCATACACGAGACAAACCTTACAGGTGTGAGGTGTGTTTGAAGAAGTTTTCACAAAAAGGAAGTTTACGAACACACATTCGTATTCATACGGGAGACAAACCATACAGCTGTGATGTGTGTTTGAAGAAGTTTTCACAAAAAGGAGATTTACGAACACACAGTAGGGTTCATACAGGAGACAAACCATACAGCTGTGATGTGTGTTTGAAGAAGTTTTCACAAAAAGGAAATTTACAAAGACACATTAGAGTTCATATGGGAGACAAACCATACAGCTCGGATGTATGTTTAAAGAAGTTTTTATCAAAATAAAACCCAGTTTCATGAAACGATGTTACATAAATAACGCCTTGTTAAATCACTTGATAAACTCATGAGCTATCGACCGTCCCACCATGTACTAATCTTGTCAATTCCTGCTGTAGAGGTCCGTTAAATATATATAACATCTGTTTAATTTTGTTGTTAAGTTACTTGGATGTAACCGAAGAGCTAATTATCAAATTGAAACGTCTACAAAATGCGTGCATACGTTTTATATATGGATTGCGCAAATATGACCACATAACCGACGCCCGTAACAAGTTACAATGGCTTCCTATCCGCCTTCGCCGGAATACACACAGTTTAATTACAGTTTTTAAAGTTCTTAACTTATCTTCTTCTCTTTCTTATCTAATTGACCGTTTTTTTACACGACTCCGAGAGGAGAATTCTAGACACCCCTTGGTATATCTTTTACGGTAATTCTTACAACATTTGAGGTGTCCAGACGTGGAATGCGCTGCCTGTAGTCGTGCAGAAGGCCTTACTTTGAGCACGTTCAAAACACGGCCGCTCGGAGTGTAGACGGACGCCTGCTCCAGCACCTTGGGATCTTCTGCTTCCGGAGTCGCTGCTGCTGCCGAATTTACTTTTTTTTTTAAATACCATTTATTGCAGGCTGCATAGGCCCATATTATAAATACCTTAAAGACTAACATACATAATATTTAAAATAATTAAAAACTACACTACTACACTACACGTGTTGTCGGCGACGTGTAGCGCGCTTCATTCCGGAGTCTCCCCCGGAACTTCCGGTAGACCACACCCGTTGGCCAGAACTCCTCCGCCTCAAAGGTCGATAGAAGATGCGTCGGTACTCTCACCACAAAGGAACTGAAGTTGACCTTGTGGCGAGACTCCAGACGCTCAACCCTCAAGGGGAGGGACGTCTTCTTCCGGATGTAGTCCACGACGTCCTTAACCTCCATGGACCAGTGCCGGCGAGACACGTACAGCGGCGTGGAGCGTACTTCACACCGCAGGCGCTGTTTGGGTCCGCAGGGTGCGGTGCCGCGATGGTTGCGGACGGCGGGCATCTTCTTCCTTTTCTCCACCAGTATGAAGCCCTTCTCATCGCACCTCCTGCTCTCGTCCTTGTCAGGTTGCGGTGGCTGAGCCTTGCGGCTTTCTGTAGCCTTGCGGCTCTCTTTCTTTCCCTCTGTTTTCGCCCGTGGGGGAGGTGCGGGGTGAGCGGCGATACTCGCAAAACTTTTTTGCCGAGTTGCTTGGTTACTCGGCGACGGCGCGACCCGGAGGGGAAGGCGGGCGGATGCGGCGGCGGTTGCTGACGCATCAGATTCTGCTGACACGCAAAACGATGTGTCGGCGCGCGCGCCACCACGACGTGTGTTGACGTAGGCAGTTGAATGATCGGCTGACCCACTTAATGAATTATTACATTTTAATTGTAATAATTCACTACGTAAGTCACGGATGGTAGATTCCGATGCATCCAATCTACCCCGCATCTCGTCCAGCTCTGCCTTCATACTATTGAAGTTCTTACTGATCCGGCCACCTGCTCCTCGCCCCCTCGTCCGGTCGCAGTATCTCGTCCGGTCGCAGTATCTCGTCCGGTCGCACAATTCCTCGCTGATCGTCAGTCTTCCAGTCCACCTCCAGTCCTACAGGGCCCCAGATTTTCTCCCAAATAATGCACAGGCCACAGCGAATCTTTACGACACCGAAGGACCAAGAACCACTTTCTAATAATAAAAACTACAGTATTATTACTAGTTACTAGGTTAGTACAGTAATCTACTAGATTACTGTGTATTAATAAATTTCCAAATACAATTAAACTTAAACTCAATACAGCCGAAATAATACAAGAAAATTACCTTCAATTTTGGCATAAACATGATATATGAAAATCAAATATAAAATCTTTATAAAAACAGTAAAAGAGGTTTAAACACAAACCCCAAGTAATATCTCCAAGACCACGGCTCTCTGGCCTAAATATGCCAACACTTTCGTTTACCACCGCGGCTAACCCTTCTGTATCACCTGCTGAGTACACAACGTATGGTCTGTAACGACCACGGCCTCCGCCAGAATCACACGCCACCCACGCACCCACGCCCTACCTGAGTCGCCTCCACAGAAACCGATTTAGACCGGGCTACAGCTACGTAACGATGAATGGTACGGTCGAAAACGGTCGTTAGAATTTTACCCGAATTTCTGTCATACTTTCAACTTCCTCAATTATTCACTTACTCTTCAATATTAATTAATACATAGTATAAAACAAAGTCGCTTTCGCTGTATATCTGTCCGTATGTATGCTTAGATCTTTAAAACTACGCAACGGATTTTGATGCGGTTTTTTTAAATAGATAGAGTGATTCTTAAGGAAGGTTTGTATGTATATACATGCATAATATAGTAGAGAAACACTTATAAATTTAAAGGTTTCTAATGTGATGTCGTAAATTAGCACGTTTTTTTGCGCTTATATTGCAAACGCTGGCTGAACCCTACGAGATAGACCAAAATAATACTACAGTATTGTTCACCTCAAAAAGTTCAACAAAAAAGTCCGCGATGGTATATGTCTATCTCTTAGGGATAACCCACCATAATTATTTTTATCCTTTACTAAAAAATGGTTATTTACGAAGTGATTTTAAACAATAAAGCATTAATCCTTATCCAATTAATTACCTGAAATAAATTGTGCATTTATTATAGATCAATATGCTTTTTACAGCATGTAATTTAAGCGAATATTACCGAAGATATTACAAATTTAATATGCAGGGTCGTAGTTGTTTGCGCCGCAGCGGTACCGACCCGCGGCCGGCCGGGGGTCGGCGGCGCTTGCCTAACTTTTAACGTTGCTGGATTAGACTTGAGCGTTGAGTGTTTTTCACATGGCCAATTATATGTCGCGCTGTCAAGAGTAACGTCTAAGCAAAACATGTTTGTATCGGCTAATGACAAAAAATCTGTGAACGTTGTGTATAAGGACATTCTGTAGTAGGTATATTTTGCATTACACCCGTGCGAAGCCGGGGCGGGTCGCTAGTAATTATTAATCGTTAATATCATCGCAATAGTTTATCAAGGACGCTACATCCTTATGTATAATTCATTGCATACACAAACTTTAATGCGAAGTAAAAGTAGAGTAGTAGTAAAGAGATAATAGTAATATGCATTATTATATTTTTATAACATTCACACCTCTTTATTTAGGTATCGGACGAGGCTACGAAATGGACATCTCAGATAACTGCGAAGAACTAGACCAAATAAGCGATGCACCATCAGAATGTTACAAGGAACCGTTTGGCTGTGATGTGTCTTTGAATACATTTTCACGAAAAGGACAGTTAAGACACAGTAGGGTTCATACGGGAGACAAACCATACAGCTGTGATGTCTGTTTGAAGAAGTTTTCACGAAAAGGAGATTTACTAATTCACAGTAGGGTTCATACAGGAGACAAACCATACAGCTGTGATGTGTGTTTGAAGAAGTTTGCGCAAAAAGGACATTTACGAACACACAGTAGGGTTCATACAGGAGACAAACCATACAGCTGTGATGTGTGTTTGAAGAAGTTTTCACAAAAAGGAGATTTACGAAAACACAGTAATGTTCATATAGGAGACAAACCATACAGCTGTGATGTGTGTTTGAAGAAGTTTTCACAAAAAGGAAGTTTACGAACACACAGTAGGGATCATACGGGAGACAAACCATACAGCTGTGATGTGTGTTTGAAAAAGTTTTCACAAAAAGGAGATTTACGAACACACAGTAGGGTTCATACGGGAGACAAACCATACAGCTGTGATGTGTGTTTGAAGAAGTTTGCGCAAAAAGGACATTTACGAACACACAGTAGGGTTCATACAGGAGACAAACCATACAGTTGTGATGTGTGTTTGAAGAAGTTTGCACAAAAAGGACATTTACTAAATCACATTAGGGTTCATACGGGAGACAAACCATACAGCTGTGAAGTGTGTTTGAAGAAGTTTTCAGAAAAAGGAAGTTTAGAAAGACACATTCGTATTCATACGGGAGACAAACCATACAGCTGTGATGTGTGTTTGAAGAAGTTTTCAGTAAAAGGAAGTTTAGAAAGACACATTCGTATTCATACGCGAGACAAACTAACAGCTGTGATATGTGTTTGAAGAAGTTTTTACAAAAAGGAAGTTTACAAAGACACATTAGAGTTCAATGAAATAATAAAATAAAAATAAACTAGAAGCTTGTAAAAGTAATGTACTTACCATTTGAACTAAAACATTATGTATTTAAAAAGATTAGTCCTTAACACAATGAATTGTAATACTTTTAAGTGATTATGAAATATGCATGTAGTACCTAACATTAATTGATAATTTGGCATGCACAATTTTCTAACAATAATTCATCGCCCAAAAGGCAGAAATTTAGAGCTCAACTAAATAATTGTAAGACCTGATTGTACAAATTTCTTGGAAATAAATGAATTCTATTCTATTCTCTATGGGAGACAAACCATACAGCTGTCATCGTGTGTTTAAAGAAGTTTTCAGCAAAAGGACATTTGTGTAAACTCTTAGGTGTCTGTGTAGACACCTTGGAGTTCATATGGGAGACAAACCATACAGCTCGGATGTATGTTTAAAGAAGTTTTTATCAAAATAAAACCCAGTTTCATGAAACAATGTTACATAAATAACGGCTTGTTAAATCACTTGATAAACTCATGAGCTATCGACCGTCCCACCATGTACTAATCTTGTCAATTCCTGCTGTAGAGGTCCGTTAAATGTATAACAGACTTTAATTTTGTTATTGACCCCACAAAGTCGCAAGCTATTTTAATTGGCAGCAGGCAGCTGCGATCCAGGATAGATTTCGAGTCTTTAAGTAAGGTTATTTACAATGGTAACGTGTTAGAGTTCAAAGACAGTGCCAAAAACCTGGGTGTAATCTTCGACTGCCACCTTTCCTGGTCTGCGCATATTAACGAGGTGAGCTAAAGACTATATTACTCATTGCATGCTCTGAAGAGGTTGCAAATTTTCCTTCCCACTCCGGTGAAGTTACTATTGGCACAATCTTTATTATTACCACTTCTAGATTACGCCGATGTCTGTTACTTGGATGTAACCGAAGAGCTAATTATCAAATTGGAACGTCTACAAAATGAGTGCATACGTTTTATAGGTATATGGATTGCGCAAATTTGACCACATAACCGACGCCCGTAACAAGTTACAATGGCTTCCTATCCGCCTCCGCCGGAATACACACAGTTTAATTACAGTTTTTTAAGTTCTTAACTTATCTTCTTCTCCTTATCTAATTGACCGGTTTTTTACACGACTCCGAGCGAAAGGCTAGCTCGAACATGCTATCCAAGGAGGATTCTAGACACCCCCTGGTATATCTTTTACGGTAACTCTTACACCGTTAGAGCTGGCCAGACGTGGAATGCGCTGCCTGTAGTCGTGCAGAAGAGCCTAACTTTGGGCACGTTCAAAACACGGCCGCTCGGAGTGTAGACGGACGCCTGCTCCAGCACCTTGGGATCTTCTGCTTCCGGAGTCGCTGCTGCTGGCGAAGTTACTGCTCCGGCCACCAGCTTCCAGGTTGCTCCTCGCCCCCTCGTCCGGTCGCAGTATCTCGTCCGTCGCAGAATTCCTCGCTGATCGTCAGTCTTCCAGTCCACCTCCAGTCTTCCAGGGCCCCAGATTTTCTCCCAAATAATGCACAGGCCACAGCGAATCTTTACGACACCGAAGGACCAAGAACCACTTTCTACTAATAAAAACTACAGTATTATTACTAGTTACTAGGTTAGTACAGTAATCTACTAGATTACTGTGTATTAATAAATTTCCAAATCAAATTAAACTTAAGCTCAATACAGCCGAAATAATACAAGAAAATTACCTTCAATTTTGGCATAAACATGATATATGAAAGTCAAATCTTTATAAAAACAGTAAAAGAGGTTTAAACACAAAACCCCAAGTAATATCTTCAAGACCACGGCTCTCTGGCCTAAATATGCCTACACTTTCGTTTACCACCGCTGCTAACCCGTCTGTATCACCTGCTGAGTACACAACGTATGGTCTGTGAAGACCACGGCCTCCGCCAGTATCACACGCCACCCACGCACTCACGCCCTACCTGAGTCGCCTCCACAGAAACCGATTTAGACCGGGCTACAGCTACGTAACGATGAATGGTACGGTCGAATACGTTCGTTAGAATTTTACCCGAATTTCTGTCATACTTTCAACTACCTCAATTATTCACTTACTCTTCATTATCAATACATAGTATAAAACAAAGTCGCTTTCGCTGTATATCTGTCCGTATGTATGCTTCGATCTTTAAAACTACGCAACGGATTTTGATGCGGTTTTTTTAAATAGATAGAGTGATTCTTAAGGAAGGTTTGTATGTATATACATGCATAATATAGTAGAGAAACACTTATAAATTTAAAGGTTTCTAATGTGATCGTAAATTAGCACGTTTTTTGCGCTTATATTGCAAACGCTGGCTGAACACTACGAGATAGACCAAAATAATGTACTACAGTATGCTTCACCTTAAAAAGTTCAACAAAAAAGTCCGCGATGGTATATGTCTATCACTTAGGGATAACCCACCATAACCATTTTTATCCTTTACTAAAAAATGGTTGTTTACGAAGTGATTTTAAACAATAAAGCATTAATCCTTATCCAATTAATTACCTGAAATAAATTGTGCATTTATTATAGGTCAATATTCTTTTTACAGCATGTAGTTTAAGCGAATATTACCGAAGATATTACAAATTTAAAATGCAGGGTCGTAGTTGTTTGCGCCGCAGCGGTAGGTACCGACCCGCGGCCGGCCGGGGGTCGGGCGGCGCGTGCCTAACTTTTAACGTTGCAGGATTAGACTTGAGCGTTGAGTGTTTTTCACATGGCCAATTATATGTCGCGCTGTCAAGAGTAACGTCTAAGCAAAACATGTTTGTATCAGCTAATGACAAAAAAGCTGTGAACGTTGTGTATAAGGACATTCTGTAGTAGGTATATTTTGCATTACACCCGTGCGAAGCCGGGGCGGGTCGCTAGTAATTATTAATCGTTAATATTATCATCGCAATAGTTTATCAAGGACGCTACATCCGGTTTAGTGCCACAGCATAATAATTTGTTATTGTTATTAGGATCCAACTATACGTCCAGTAATAAACACTTCTAGTTAATCGTATTTGGCTTTATTCACGTAGAATATATTACAATATACATTAGCTATAAATAACTAGATACACAGATCGAACCTAGAAGGGCCTCGCTAGAGGACTAATATTAATACTAAGTTAGGCATCAAAGTCAATGTCATCTTTGACATCTTATTGTTTTAAACCTAATACATAATGACATAGCACTATGTAACACATCCTTTAATCATATTATGTATAATTCATTGCATACAAAAACTTTAAAGCGAAGTAGAAGTAGAGTAGTAGTAAAGAGATAATAGTAATATGCATTATTATATTTTTATAACATTCACACCTCTTTATTTAGGCATCGGACGAGGCTACGAAATGGACATCTCAGATAACTGCGAAGAACTAGACCAAATAAGTGATGCACCATCAGAATGTTACAAGGAACCGTTCGGCTGTGATGTGTCTTTGAATACATTTTCACGAAAAGGACAGTTACTAAGACACTGTAGGGTTTATACGGGAGACAAACCATACAGCTGTGATGTGTGTTTGAAGAAGTTTTCACAAAAAGGAAATTTACTAAGACACAGTGGGGTTCATACGGGAGACAAACCATACAGTTGTGAAGTGTGTTTGAAGAAGTTTTCAGAAAAAGGAAGTTTAAAAAGACACATTCGTATTCATACGCGAGATAAACCATACAGATGTGATAAATAAATAAATAAAATAAAATATGTTTATTTCAGACCATAGTCTATAGCGTTAGTAATTACATTAAAACCTTACACCTATGTTAGTAACAAATCATTTTTTTTTCTTAATTCTTAAAACTTATACCTACTACTAAATATTCTATTTATAATTTAAATTTATTTTGCATATCTGCGCCACAATACCGGCGCACTGGGCACATGCATGTGGACATGCTCCCAGTGCCCCACTATCGCGCCGTCAGCTTGCCCGCTTATCGCTTTCAGCATGCTGTTGTCGCACCCACGAACCCTGCACATCAGTGACGCAGTTCGCTTGCGTATAATTGACGGAAAATCATCAGTTCTCGCGCAAGCGAACATGCCAGACGCGCTGCAGTATCGCGGGAGCCCCAGCAGCATCCTGAACGCGTTATTGTATTGTACTCTTAGAGCATCTAACGCCCGCCTCGAATAAGCCACCCACAGAGCACATGTGTACAGAGACTGACAAAAAGCTTTAAACAGTGCAATTTTGACCTCCACAGTACACCGCGAAAATCGACGGGCTAGCATATTGCAACGTACGGCTAAAACTCTTCTTTCTCTCTCTATGTCATCATCATCATTAACATTTTCATTTAGGACATGGCCCAGATATTTAAATTGTGATACTAATTTGACAGCAGTGCCCTTTACAGTGACCTGTGGAATAAACGACGGCCTTCTTTTCCCAGCCTTAAAAACCAAAAGCTCACTCTTAAGTACGTTATACCTTAAACCATGTGTATCCGCGTAGGCCTCACACATGGACAGCAGTCGTCTGAGCGCACTGATTGACGGGCTCAGCAGCACCATGTCGTCCGCATAACTGATGCTGTTCATGCACACACCATCAATCGAGCATCCGACGCCAGTACTGCCCAGTCCCTCTATCAGGTCATTAATGTAAAGATTTAACAGGGACGGAGATGTGAGTCCACCCCGCCTAACTCCACACTCTAACCTATACACTTCCGATAGCTCGTTTCCCCATTTAACCTGATTGGTCTGTTGACTGTACCAGTAGCCGAAGATACTGATTAGTTGTTCGGGCACACAGCTTTTCGTAATTTGCTCCACAGTATGTTGTATATAACAAGATCGAAAGCTTTAGATAAGTCTAAAAAGGCTGCGTATACAGGGGTCTTTCTTTGCGTATAGTACTTAACGTTAGTAGTGATGTGTGTTTGAAGAAGTTTTCACAAAAAGGAGATTTACTAATTCACAGTAAGGTTCATACAGGAGACAAACCATACAGCTGTGATGTGTGTTTGGAGAAGTTTTCACAAAAAGGACATTTACGAAGACACAGTAGGGTTCATACGGGAGACAAACCATACAGCTGTGATGTGTGTTTGAAGAAGTTTTCACAAAAAGGAGATTTACGAACACACAGTAGGGTTCATACAGGAGACAAACCATACAGCTGTGATGTGTGTTTGAAGAAGTTTGCACAAAAAGGACAGTTACGAATACACAGTAGGGTTCATACGGGAGACAAACCATACAGCTGTGATGTGTGTTTGAAGAAGTTTTCAATAAAAGGACAGTTACTAAGACACAGTAGGGTTCATACGGGAGACAAACCATACAGCTTAGAAAGACACATTAGAGTTCAATGAAATAATAAAATAAAAATAAACTAGAAGCTTGTAAAAGTTATGTACTTACCATTTGAACTAAAATATTATGTATTTAAAAAGATTAGTCCTGGACACAATGAATTGTAATATTTTAAAGTGATTATGAAATATGCATAAATATGCATATAGTATCTAACATTAATTAATAATTTGGCATGCACAATTTTCTAACAATAATTGCACGCCTAAGAGGCAGAAATTTAGAGCTCAACTAAAAAATTGTAAGACCTGATTGTACAAATTTCTTGGAAATAAATGAATTCTATTCTATTCTATTCTATGGGAGACAAACCATACAACTGTCATCGTGTGTTTTAAGAAGTTTTCAGAAAGAGGACATTTACAAAGACACATTAGAGTTCATATGGGAGACAAACCATACAGCTCGGATGTATGTTTAAAGAAGTTTTTATCAAAATAAATCCCAGTTTCACTAATAAAAACTACAGTATTATTATAAAAACTAAAATATAAATGTAAAATAAGAAACTGTCAAATGGTCAACATGTCAAACTTTTTCTCCGTATTATATTAAATTATTTTGCAGTAAATTAGGTTGTAAAAAGGGTATATACTATTTCCAAAAACTATAATACTTAAAAGAAAACGAGTACAATATTGTTCATGCAAAAGAAATTGCTGTATCTGCAGTTTTGTGATTACCAGTCAGGTACCAGCTGTCAACTGGCGTATTGTGTCTATGATTGCGATTTGGATAATATGTCTGACTACTGAGCCCTAGTGGAAATCAGGAGAACAACCGACACTAGAAGAAGCTGCTTTGCACCGAATTTCCTCTGCAATTCCCTACATAATATAGACCCAATCAAAGGACCTTTATCATAGTTTGTGTCCAATGCTAGCGATGGATTTTTCTATGGTTTTTCTGTTTTTCTCTTTACGCATTTATTAGAGTTTTTTATTTTGGTAGGTATTATGTGTTTTATATGTTTTTCCTGTATATTATAATATAATAGTTGTACCATGTTTAGATTATTATTTTATTTATTTTTATTTATTTTATTTTATACACTTTATGCACAATGTACAATGGCGGACTTAATGCCACAGGGCATTTTCTTCCAGTCAACCATAGGGTGATGCAGAGAAAAAATTAAAGAGACGGTGCTTAATCATAATATGGGAGATAAAAATATGTACAGACAACAAGAGAAATTATTTTTAAGAGTAGAAGGAAATATAACTAATAGTACTAATACCAATTATATATATTATAAACAATATTATAATATATGATATAATTATAACAAATACAGATTAAAATAAAATACCACATACTATACTATATAAATACACAGTTACACATATACATAATATTAATATATACATTCGAAAGTAATATATATCTATAATCTAATACTATTCATAAGGATGATATTACAATGATTAGGATTCTGCCAACAGATTAGAGTACCACTGTCGGAGCTTCCGCTTAAACGTTTCTCTAGTTGTTGCCATTCTGATTTCAAGAGGGGGAGCATTCCAGAGAAGAATTGCTTGTATGTGGAAAGAAGAATGAACGAGACTAGAGGTATGAGGAGGGCACAAGAGAAGGGCATTGTTTGATGAACGAAGGGTTTTATCATGACTATCACAAAGGTATTGGAAATGAGATGTTAAGTAAGTGGGAGAATTGGGAGAATGAAGGAAAGAGAAAAGCGTACACAGGGCCCGTATTGAGCGACGTTGGCGTATAGGGAGCCAGTGCAGTTTGGTGCGAAAGGAGGCTACATGGTCATATTTCCGAAGATTGTAAATAAATCTGATGCATTATTATAAGACTTTTTAACCCATAAGTTATATGTCCATAGATTACCAACTAACGATAAGCAGTCAGGATGCAGGGACCTCCACCGACAACACAGCGACCGTGTCTTTGGGAAATTTGTTGCAATGTGACCACTGTCCTCAAGCACGTTTTTTCAAAAGCCAGAGGGGCTTAAATATCCTTATAGGCAGATGCCATAAGCAGTTTTCCGCCACTGTTCCCCCAACAACCCATGGAGATGTTGTTTCAAACCCTACCTGTCAACAAGTTTTCTGGCAATAAATATCCAAATTTAAATGTTTCACCCCTGTGCTCAAGCGGATTCCTAGGGGTGCAAGAGTAGCCGTGGCTCAGAAGCTTACAGAGACTGTACGCCACACAGTACATGAGAACTCGAAGCAGGCTTGGGAAAAACTTCTCACCTTTCCCTATCGTATTCTGCATGTCCCTAGGGATCCCCTTAATAATGCCTCCCTCACTGCACGAGTAAAAAAGAACTGTTTTTTAGATTCAGACACGAACCCAGATTTTTCAATACACTCCTCGACCAAATATAATGTTATGATAAATGTGGAAAATAAAATAAGTGAGGGAGACATTAAGGGTGCAGCGCGACTTCTGTTTTCCAATGACACGATTGCCCCCGACTGCCCAGAAACCTTTATCGCCTTACAAAATAAACACCCCTCACAGTTAACTCCTAATCATTTCACAGATATTGCCAATACAACATTACAAACGTCGACAGACAAAGTGCGCGGGGCCATTATGTACTTTCTTCCGGGTTCCGCCGGAGGTCTCGACGGTCTCACCCCACAACATCTCAAGGATCTCACCAGCGGCTGTTGTGGGGAAGCCGGCGAGAAGCTCCTGCACGAGCTCACGAATCTATGCAACCTGATGCTACGCGGAGAGGTTGCATCAGATATCGTGGACATCTTGTACGGAGCTAACCTCTGCGCCTTGAAGAAGAGAGATGGTGGCATTCGTCCAATTGCTGTTGGCTGTACATACCGGCGCCTTACGGCCAAACTGGCCTGCAAGTCAGTCACTTCCCTTGCTTCATATTTCCAGCCCATACAACTCGGTTTCGCCTGCAGGGGGGGCTGTGAGGCCGCTGTTCACTCATTCAGGACAGCTGTTCAAAACCAAGACGATAATGTGTTTTTGAAGGTAGACGTCAAAAATGCATTCAATTCAGTTGACCGAGCAACCATGTTGGCTAAAATAAAATCCAAAGCACCTGCCATTTTGCCTTTCATGCTCCAGTGCTTTAATGACCCCACTAAACTCATTTACAAAAATCATCTCATCCAATCTGAAGTTGGCTGCCAACAGGGCGACCCACTAGGTCCAGCAATTTTTAGCCTCGCAATACACCCGGTCATCGAGCAACTCAATTCAAAATTTAATATTTGGTATCTGGACGATGGGACACTTGGAAGCGATGCAACCACAGTTCTGTCCGACTTCAACACCCTGATACGTGAGTTCAAAAATATTGGTCTAGAGCTGAACCTGGGCAAGTGTGAACTATTTGTGCCAGATAGTTGTGGGAATAGAAACGATATTATATCCAGCTTCCAAAAAATTGCTCCCCAAATATCTGTCATAGACAAGGACTCACTCTTCCTCTTGGGCTCCCCTATTCTGAATGAGTCCCTTCCGGTATTTGTCAAAAATAAATTACAAAATTTTAGTGAATCTTTAGATCGCCTTCTCCAAATCAATTGTCACATGGCCTTCACTTTAATCCGTTACTGTCTTTTTGTACCTAAATTTACGAATGTCTTGCGGTGTTGCCAGTTATGGAAATTCCCTGAACTTCTTAAACAGTTGGATGACGCCGTAAGACATACACTATCCACTATTTTAAATATAAATTTTAATGACCGCTCATGGACCCAGGCAACTCTTCCAGTTAGGTTCGGTGGCCTGGGTGTTCGAAAACCATCAAACATATCACTTCCCGCCTTCTTGTCATCGATCTATGCCAACCATAACCTCATATCCCAAATCCTCCAAAACACATCTTTGTCCATTATAGTTCCGTTCTTGGATGAGGCCAAGGACGCTTGGCTCGCGTCTAGTGCTTGTAGCGAATTGCCCGTCAATACCTCATCACAGAAGCTCTGGGACGAGCCACTCTGCAGACTGACACGGAATAATCTTCTGAATACGTCTTCCAGTTCTGCGGATCAGGCTCGCCTCTTAGCCGCTGAAAAATGGGAGTCGGGACTTTGGCTGCAGGTACTACCGTCACCAAATACCAGAACTTTATTGGACAAAACAACTTTCCGGTTAGCCACTTCCCTGCGTCTTGGCATCCCCCATGTCGTCCCCCACAGCTGCGTTTGTGGTGCCCATGTAGACAGCCTCGGACACCACGGCCTCTCCTGCCGACGAAGCGCCGGTCGCATCTCTCGCCATCACTCCTTGAACGACCTCATCCGACGGGCTCTTGCAACCGCTGGAGTACCGGCTGTGTTGGAGCCCGCGGGTTTGGCGCGTGATGATGGCAAGAGACCAGACGGAATGACCTTGGTCCCTTGGAGAGTGGGACGGGCTCTTGTATGGGACGCTACTTGCGTCGATACACTCGCTCCGTCCCACGTCCAGGGTACCTCCGAGCGTTGCAGGTGCGGCCGCAAACCAGGCGGAGAACCTCAAGCGGCGTAAATATGAGAACCTTAGTGGGGATCTCATATTTGAACCGTTTGGGGTTGAAACTCTAGGTCCCTGGGGTCCGGGTGCGCATAAATTATTTGGTCAAATTTCAAAAAATCTAGTAGAAGCCACCCGAGACCCCAGAGCAGGAACCTATCTGGCTCAAAGAGTAAGCATCGCTATCCAGCGGGGAAACTCTTTGAGCCTTCTGGGTACTCTGTCTGAGGGGGACGATCTTGGGGTTACTTTTTATTTCAAATCAAATCAATCAATTTATTTGTAGTTTTAGAAGTTAATTTATAGTACTGATATAGTTTTTTTTTATTATTTTTGTTTGTTTTAGTTTTTAGTTTTAGAATCTAGGCTAATGTTATTTTAATTCCCTACTGTTCCTGTACTTTGTAATAAAATAATTAATAAGTTTTGTTACTAGTTACTAGGTTAGTACAGTAATCTACTAGATTACTGTGTATTAATAAATTTGTTTTTGAATATGATGTTCAAATCTTGTTTTAAGATTTAATGAAAGAGTTACTTTTAAAATAAAGGATTTATTCGAAATTATACCCGAGTTTTTTTTTTCAATCTCGACTTCAATTATTTGGAAACATACCAAAGGAATGTTGTTTATTGTATGCATAAAATGTTTTTGGACAGAAATGCAAGGAAATGGCGTTTTAATAATGTTCGGTTACAAAATGATTATACGTCAGTGTGTGGAGAGTACTGTTTAATGTACTTACTATAATATAAATTTAAAAACAAGTCATTGAAAGACTTTCAAAATGAATTTGGCAGCGATACACTCAGAAATGATTTGTTTTTGAATATGATGTTCAAATCTTGTTTTAAGATTTAATGAAAGAGTTACTTTTAAAATAAAGGATTTATTCGAAATTATACCCGAGTTTTTTTTTTTTCAATCTCGACTTCAATTATTTGGAAACATACCAAAGGAATGTTGTTTATTGTATGCATAAAATGTTTTTGGACAGAAATGCAAGGAAATGGCGTTTTAATAATGTTCGGTTACAAAATGATTATACGTCAGTGTGTGGAGAGTACTGTTTAATGTACTTACTATAATATAAATTTAAAAACAAGTCATTGAAAGACTTTCAAAATGAATTTGGCAGCGATACACTCAGAAATGATTTGTTTTTGAATATGATGTTCAAATCTTGTTTTAAGATTTAATGAAAGAGTTACTTTTAAAATAAAGGATTTATTCGAAATTATACCCGAGTTTTTTTTTTCAATCTCGACTTCAATTATTTGGAAACATACCAAAGGAATGTTGTTTATTGTATGCATAAAATGTTTTTGGACAGAAATGCAAGGAAATGGCGTTTTAATAATGTTCGGTTACAAAATGATTATACGTCAGTGTGTGGAGAGTACTGTTTAATGTACTTACTATAATATAAATTTAAAAACAAGTCATTGAAAGACTTTCAAAATGAATTTGGCAGCGATACACTCAGAAATGATTTGTTTTTGAATATGATGTTCAAATCTTGTTTTAAGATTTAATGAAAGAGTTACTTTTAAAATAAAGGATTTATTCGAAATTATACCCGAGTTTTTTTTTTCAATCTCGACTTCAATTATTTGGAAACATACCAAAGGAATGTTGTTTATTGTATGCATAAAATGTTTTTGGACAGAAATGCAAGGAAATGGCGTTTTAATAATGTTCGGTTACAAAATGATTATACGTCAGTGTGTGGAGAGTACTGTTTAATGTACTTACTATATAAATTTAAAAACAAGTCATTGAAAGACTTTCAAAATGAATTTGGCAGCGATACACTCAGAAATGATTTGTTTTTGAATATGATGTTCAAATCTTGTTTTAAGATTTAATGAAAGAGTTACTTTTAAAATAAAGGATTTATTCGAAATTATACCCGAGTTTTTTTTTTCAATCTCGACTTCAATTATTTGGAAACATACCAAAGGAATGTTGTTTATTGTATGCATAAAATGTTTTTGGACAGAAATGCAAGGAAATGGCGTTTTAATAATGTTCGGTTACAAAATGATTATACGTCAGTGTGTGGAGAGTACTGTTTAATGTACTTACTATAATATAAATTTAAAAACAAGTCATTGAAAGACTTTCAAAATGAATTTGGCAGCGATACACTCAGAAATGATTTGTTTTTGAATATGATGTTCAAATCTTGTTTTAAGATTTAATGAAAGAGTTACTTTTAAATTATAGGATTTATTCGAAATTATACCCGAGTTTTTTTTTTCAATCTCGACTTCAATTATTTGGAAACATACCAAAGGAATGTTGTTTATTGTATGCATAAAATGTTTTTGGACAGAAATGCAAGGAAATGGCGTTTTAATAATGTTCGGTTACAAAATGATTATACGTCAGTGTGTGGAGAGTACTGTTTAATGTACTTACTATAATATAAATTTAAAAACAAGTCATTGAAAGACTTTCAAAATGAATTTGGCAGCGATACACTCAGAAATGATTTGTTTTTGAATATGATGTTCAAATCTTGTTTTAAGATTTAATGAAAGAGTTACTTTTAAAATAAAGGATTTATTCGAAATTATACCCGAGTTTTTTTTTTCAATCTCGACTTCAATTATTTGGAAACATACCAAAGGAATGTTGTTTATTGTATGCATAAAATGTTTTTGGACAGAAATGCAAGGAAATGGCGTTTTAATAATGTTCGGTTACAAAATGATTATACGTCAGTGTGTGGAGAGTACTGTTTAATGTACTTACTATAATATAAATTTAAAAACAAGTCATTGAAAGACTTTCAAAATGAATTTGGCAGCGATACACTCAGAAATGATTTGTTTTTGAATATGATGTTCAAATCTTGTTTTAAGATTTAATGAAAGAGTTACTTTTAAAATAAAGGATTTATTCGAAATTATACCCGAGTTTTTTTTTTCAATCTCGACTTCAATTATTTGGAAACATACCAAAGGAATGTTGTTTATTGTATGCATAAAATGTTTTTGGACAGAAATGCAAGGAAATGGCGTTTTAATAATGTTCGGTTACAAAATGATTATACGTCAGTGTGTGGAGAGTACTGTTTAATGTACTTACTATATAAATTTAAAAACAAGTCATTGAAAGACTTTCAAAATGAATTTGGCAGCGATACACTCAGAAATGATTTGTTTTTGAATATGATGTTCAAATCTTGTTTTAAGATTTAATGAAAGAGTTACTTTTAAAATAAAGGATTTATTCGAAATTATACCCGAGTTTTTTTTTCAATCTCGACTTCAATTATTTGGAAACATACCAAAGGAATGTTGTTTATTGTATGCATAAAATGTTTTTGGACAGAAATGCAAAGAAATGGCGTTTTAATAATGTTCGGTTACTTTATTTATTTTATTTTATTTTATTTTATTGGGAAAACTTACAGCAATAACAAAACTTACAATAAATTAAACATAATAAAAAACAACATGCCAATTACAAGTTTTCACTAGTACAAAACAAAACTACTAAAGCTCAAACTATGCACCTGAGCACTTTTTTAAATATAAAAACTACATACACAATAAAAGTATACTACTAGATGGTTGTATCAAATAAAATTTAAATAAAAAGAATATTACAACATGCAAAACCTCAGTTTAACAATAAAGTTTTAAACCACACAAAAAGGCGAACCAATTAAATCAAATAAGTACATAATACGTAGTAAAATAAAATATTCTATAAATTCAAAAAATAAATAAATAACAACACGCATAACAAATGATCAGACATGGCAACACTTTATTATTCATACATTCAATTTAAAGAAGGTATCAGACAAAATTCTCTTAATTTTAGGTGGATTCAATGAAAAAACACCCTCGAGTAGATTTCACTGCGTTACACGATTTTGGTACCCTCTTAACTGTTAGCTGGAATGAATAGGTAATGAGTCATAGATTAAATGTTCCAAACATATGTGGTATCCATCACGTCTAGTTTTCGAGGTACATGTCAATAATTATTTTCTACTGCCTTCACTTTACGCGTAAAAGACCGTTACCGTTTTTTATGTATTGTACTTTTTTATTTTTTTATTTTGTTTAGTAATCGTTTATATTCGATAACGTCAACATCTTTACACATATTTGTTAGAAAAACCAATATGGTTACTGGACTAACTGGTCGTCGCAGCTGGTTAAATGTACCAAATAAGTTTTGTTATGTTTGCGGACAGTATATAGTGAAATAACAAACAAAAAATGTATCCGAATAAGTGAGAAGTGCATATTTACTCTATTTTGGACGTGCTGTTAATCAAGATAAACCATGGATACCCAAGTTTTTTTGTGTTTCGTGCTATGCTACTCTGATATCATGGTTAAACGGGAACAAGTCGTCAACGCCATTTGCCGTACCAGCTTTATGGCGCGAACCTAGTAATCATTAAATTCAATCATTCAATTCCATCAAAAAAAATGAAAAAAATTCAATCATTAAGTGATGTTAAACTCAAAGAAGGAATATTTGTGGGACCACAAATACGTACTTTGATGAAAGACCCAAATTTTGACAAAAACCTTACTACTACGGAACTTGATGCCTGGTTGTCAATGAAAGCAGTTATAAAAGGGTTTTTAGGGAACCACAGAGCCGAAAATGCGGAACAGCTAGTGAACGACATGTTAAAAGCATACGAAAAGTTGGATTGCAGAATGTCATTAAAAATTCACTTTCTTCACTCTCATTTTTCTTTTTTTCCATCTAATCTTAGTGCGGTCGGTGATGAGCAGGGTGAGAGGTTTCACCAGGATATAAAGAAGCTTGAAGAACGATTTCAAGGCCGTTGGGACACGACTATGTTAGGTGATTACTGTTGGCGGTTAAAACGAGAAGATCATTCGAAGCACAACAGAAAAAGTTAAAGTTTCACTATATTTTTTATAAAAATTTAATGGATAATATTTTTGAAATTTTTTTGAAAAATGATATTATAATTAGACTTCAATAATTATTATAATTATAATTAAAAAAATTAGTTGATTTCATTAAATTTCTTTAAAATATGTTTTGACGTTTTAATTTCTAATATAATCTGGCACATTCTTGCGGAAAAAAAAAATGAGACGTGATGGAAAGAAAATTTGTACGTATGTTTTAATAAACGATACGTATAAATAAAAAATCATGACATTTCAAAGTGGGTTTGTAACTTATTAATATTTTTAAATTGATTCATCTGAGCGCTTGACCTAAGGATGAATGAGTTTCGACGATAATAGGTGTTAAATGGTGGGACATAAAAGGGCATGAAACAACGAACACTTCTAGTGGGAACATTGAAATTATATTTCATTAATAAATCAGGAGCATCTATTTTATTGTTAATAATTTTACATAAGTAAACTAAATCTGAAATGTTCCTACGATGGTGTAGTGGAAGAAAGTGGAATCTTTTGCATCTGGTAAAATAGTCTGGTAGGCTAAGGTGACATTTAAATTCTATAAACCGAAGAAAACGTTTTTGTATAGACTCAAGCCTGTTTATATAGATGTCATATGCTGGGTTCCAGAGCTCTGAACAGTACTCTAAAAGACTACGAACATACGCACAGTATAAGACTTTTATGACTTTAACAGACTTGAAAATATTACAAGACCTAATAATAAAACCTAAAGCTTTTGAGGCTTTGCCTATAATGAAATCAACGTGCTCGTCAAAAATTAACTTACTGTCAACAATGACTCCAAGATCTTTAATTGACTTTTTAAGAACTAATTCTTCATTTTTTAGTTTATATTGATAATTTATTAATTTAAATTTACGGGTAAAAATAAGAGCAGAACATTTGGAAACATTTAAATCAAGTTTATTTACTAAGCAGTAGTTACTGAATCTATCCAGATCATCCTGTAAGAGGCGACAATCATCGTGTGTAGAAATCTTTTTCATTATTTTCATGTCATCAGCATACAGTAAGACTTTAGAATGATGAAAGCAATGGGTAATGTCATTAACGAAAATGGCGAAAAGTAATGGTCCAAGCAGAGAGCCTTGTGGGACGCCAGAGGGTATAAATACCCATCTGGAGGTGAAACCGTTAATAGCAACTGCTTGGGACCGGTTGTGGATATAAGAAGTAAACCAACGAAGCAGATTGCCGTGTATACCCGCAGTAGATAACTTTTCCAGCAAGATACAATGGTCTATCCGATCAAATGCCTTGCTGAAATCAGTAAATATCATGTCCACCTGCTTACCTGAATCCATACCTGATGCGACATAGTCATAAGCAAGCAGAAGATTAGATGTCGTTGAACGCGCTCTCAAAAACCCATGTTGCTCAGGAACAAACCAACATTTAAGAGCGTCATAAACTTGATTGTATACTATGCTCTCAAAAAGTTTAGCAAATATACACAATTTAGATATAGGCCTATAGTTTTGAACATTGACTATCTTTCCACCTTTATGTACAGGTGTAACAAATGCCGACTTCCAGATGCTCGGAACATACCCTTCTTTCATCGATCTGGTATATAAAATGGATAAAGGAGTCACCAAGGCTGAGGCACATTCAACGACAAGTGTTGGAGAAACCTCATCAGTTCCAGCACCCTTATTCAAGTGAACTGATTTCAGTAGCTCAAGTACCCTATCAGGATTTATGATAACGTCCCCAATATAATTGTGATTTATTTTTTGTTCGTTAAGATTATTAGGGACATTAGAACTGCCGAGAGGGGTACTGGAACTAAGAAAGTTTGCCTGAAAGTATGTCGCGAATAAGTCACAAATTGAGTCACCTGTAGTTGCTAACTCATTTTCATAGCGCATGGAAGATGGGAACGATGAGGAAGCTTTGCGGTTGCCTTTAACAAAATTCCAAAACATTTTAGGATTGTCAGTGATTGACTTCTCAGTGTTATGAACGTAAGACTCATAACACCTCTGCTCTAATGATTTGGCCCTTCTCCTTAACAACGAAAAAGTAAGATAATCACTGTTATTGCCATATCTTTTAAATTTGCAGTGATATTTGTGTTTCTCTCTTAGAACCTTTTTAAGCGCAGCGTCATACCATGGGGGATGGCAGTTAGGAGTAACAGTTTTATTGGGGATATGTTTGTCTCGAAACTCATAAATAATATTGTAAAAATCTTTTGTCGCATCATCAAGCGATTTGTTGTTTAGGCAATCGTACCAATCTACTGAATTTAACGAAGAACGAATTAAATCAAAATTACCGCGTTTATAGAAATATTTTACGCGCTTTTTAGGTTCTAAAGTAATTTCAAAGCTCTGCAAAAGATCAATACATAACGATCGGTGGTGAGGGACATCATCGGGCACTAACGGATCAACACAAGCACTTACAACCATTTCGCAGTTTGAAAAAACCAGGTCTAAGAGCCGATCATTAAGGTTACGAACCTGACATTAAATCTTAAAACAAGATTTGAATATGTTGAACATCATATTCAAATCTTGTTTTAAGATTTAATGAAAGAGTTATTTTGAAATAAAGGATTTGTTCGAAATCAAACCCGAGTTTTTTTTTAAATCTCGACCTCAATTATTTGGAAACATACCAAAGGAATATTGTTTATTATCAATACCATTACGACTATGTCATTAAGTTTAGAATGTCGTTCATTACAAAACGCGTGATGCGCATGGTCATTAGACATTGAGGAGTTTAACGATTAGTGTAATGAGTGCTATTAGTGCTTTCCTTATGCAAAACCTAAAACGTTAAGGAGTGCAGATACGCAAAAATGGATCGCATAGATCGATCGTAGCGGAAAACCCCTATTTTGACACCAAACTTTTTTTTTTTTTTTTAACCGACCAACCCCTGTAGTTGGCCGACCAACCCCTGTAGATTCGCCGGTTCTGGCTCGCCAGAACCGGCGAATCCCTACTACTACTGTAAAACGCGGCGAAGTTGGTGTAAGTGGGGGCCTACGGGGTCCGCGTACTGAAAATAGCAGCTAACGACGTATAACCAAAACTGAGGACACGATACCTCCGCTACTGCGCAGTGAGACGTCGAGAGGTTTGTTAGGGCCGTGATTAAAAATTTAGACTGAGGTGTGTATATACCCGCACGAGCTTGGTTACTACTTTGAACAATTTTTGAGCGTAACGAGGCACATTGATATTGTTCTTGAATCAGTACTATGTCTAAATTATAATCCGAAACCAACTTTTCTAATTCTTACGTCGCGCGCTTGTTATTGTGAAGGTTTAACTGTCTTATATTCAGCTTATCCATATCGAGTTGTTAAAATTAGTTGTTCCATTTTTGCTTTATACGTTGGACAATCCGTGGAACCGGTCGGGTGATCGTTGGGTTTTTTATACCGAATACAACTACCGCATACGGGCTTAAAATCATTTTTATCTTTTTTCGGACACGCATTTGAGCTATGTTTCTCCGCGCAATGACAGCAGCACGGATTTGTATCCCGGCAGAACTTAGCGATGTGGCCGTAATTTTGGCAGTTCATACAGCGCACGAGTTCGACGTCATCTACGAAACGGCACATCGCCCAATCGATAAAAAGTTTTTCTTTTGTTTCTATGAGATGTTTACGCACCTTAGGGTCTAATTCTACGCCGATCCATTTCCTATTATATTCATTGTTCAAAATACGACGCCTAATTATTTTTGTTGTGCTCATAAATTGATCTTGTGACACATTAATTTCGCCGTTTATGTTTTGATTGTAAAGAGACAATAGGAAGTTTTCGTCTGAAATATGTTGTGGAATATCTTTAATTAGAATTCGTGGATTACGCCCTCTAGGTGACTCGAGACGCAGCCCGGCCGATTTTAGCGCTTCGACCGATTTTAATTTATTTACTTGCGATTCATTTGTTAAGCGAAAGATTACGCCCGAGTTCGCAGTTTTTTTAACGCCGTGAATTTGAAAGCCGTCGGCCGGGTTAATTACTTTCATCAGAGCCTGTTTAGTCTCCGATGAGGATTTTAATTCCGCCGATTTTTCTTCCGTGGGGTACGCAATAACGCATGGGAGTGGTTTTCGTGTCTCGACGGGCGGCACTGACTTCGCGAGTTTTAGTTTAAGTGCAGCGGAATATGATGACGCCGGCGCCGCGGTAACCGGTTGCGGTACGATACACGTTATTTTAGACGCAAGCAAATCCCGCTCCATACTAGCTACCTTGGTCTCTAGTGAGGAGTTTTTTATGGCAAGTAATGAAACAATAGCCGTTCATTTTTGTGTCATGCTCATTATATTAGCTTTATTTGACGAGTTGTTGCGGCGCGACACGGTATCGTTCACGAATTCATTGATTTTAGTGAGATCAAAATCAAAAATCAAATCAAATCAAAAATTTATTTATTTTCTCTCAATCACAATCTTAGGTAAATAAATTAAATACAGTTTTCTGTGACAACATGTGATGAGAGACTGGTGTCTGTGCTAGGATGTACCTGTGTTACAGATCACCAGGCTCTCGTCCTCCCGGACTCAAAAATTTTATTCTAAAAAAAGTAAGAAAAAAAAAACAAAACAAATCATAGCAGATGACATAGAGAGAGAATCTAAATTTAAATTAGGTACATAGATTATAATTTGAGTTATTAATTCTAACATGAATGTTTTTGAGCGTATGTGTATGTGTGTGTGTGTGCATGAACGACCCTAGCCCTACGACCAAAGTCTTGGGATCAGTAAAATTTGCACTACTAGGGTGTCTGTGTGTGTGTGTATGTGTGTGTGTGAGCACTAACGACCCTAGCCCTACGATCAAAGTCTTGGGATCAGTTGAATTAACACTACTAGGGTGTCTGTGTATGTATGTGAGGTTTGTGTGTGTGTGTGTGTATGTATGTGTGTATGTCTGTGTGCGTGTGTGTGTGTGTTGTAAATATGTCTATATGAGCGCGTATGTATGAGTGGTAAAGATGGTAAAGATGATGGCACCCTAGCCCTACGACCAAAGTAGTCTTGGGTTCAGTAAAGTTTAGTACTGCTAGGTTGTCAACGTGAAAGGCGTGTTTATATAGTAAGGACATTAAAAAAATAATAATAATAATAGTAATTCTATCTCGGTTTATTTAGGAGTTGTTCAGTGTTGGCGTAATCAAGTGTCTTAAGCCAAATTTCAATTTTGCGTTTGCACTGTTGTTTATTCAGATTGTAGAAAGATAGAATTTTATTGACCTTATTATATAGGAATCCACCCATAAAGCAGAAAAATTTTTGGGCGAAACTAGTGTTGTAGTGAATAATAGCACATATTTTATGCCTTCTTCTGTGGAAATCCGAGTGATTAATATTATAGGTACAAAACCGATGTTTTAGTAGGATGGTATGTAAAATGTAAAGCTGACGTACAGTCAGCACACGGCAATCCTTATAAAGCTCGGTTGTTGGATACAGAGAGGGTAATTTCCATCCAATTTTTAGTATGCTTCTCTGGGCTCGTTCTAGATATATTAGTTTTGTTCTTGGACAGCCTCCCCAAACAGTAATACAATATGTTATAATAGATTGCGCCAGTGCAAAATACACAGTCCGAATGAGACTGTCGTCAGCTACATTTCTTAACCGGCTGAATAAAAATATTAGTTTACGTAGTCTTTTAGCCAGCGAATCGAGATGGCAATCAAATGACAACCTAGTGTCGATGAAGACCCCAAGGTATTTTATACATTCCGTACTAGTAAGGAGCTGACAGCTGCATTTTGTAGTGTTTGGGTGTGGGCAGATGTGTGCTGTCAGGGTGTTAGAGCCAAACTGAGATGGCGTCGGTTTAGTAATATAGAATGGGAGATATTTGGTTTTATCGACATTAATTGTTAATTGGTTATTGTTCAGCCATTGCAATACACGATTTAAGCCTGTCTGGGCTGCATCAAATGTGCCTTCCCATGTGTTGGTGCAAAAGATCAGAGCAGTATCATCGGCATAAGTGAATATTTTACCACATGGCAGCATCATGTTACATAAATCGTTTAGGTATACCAAAAACAGAGTAGGACCTAAAATGCTACCCTGCGGGACACCATATTCAATATGGAGTTCATCGCTAGCAGTTTCACCTATCTTAACAAATTGCCTTCTATTTGCCAAGTAGCTTGCAAAAATGTCCAGTTGTAACCCTCTGATGCCAACAGATTCGAGTCTACCAAGAAGTATGGGTATAGAGACCGTGTCGAAAGCTTTTGCTAAATCAAGGAAAATACCAAGGACTTTAAGCTTCATTGATGCTTCGCGGACTAGTTCGTAATTATTGCACTCGTCGTCGGAAGAACGACTGGTATCTAGAGTGCAAGTAACGGGGGACGGCACGGCGTCCCTAGTAGGCTGATAGCGCTTCCCATCGGGAGACAAGGAAGATGGCGATAACTCGGACAACAAGCGTTTCCCGGTTGAAGTTGGCGGCGAACGCGGAATTTTGTCATTTTTAGTAAACGGATTTACATTTTTATCGGGAGGTATATTATGACTCGACATTGTGACAAGTTATTAAAGTTATCCGTAAAAAATTTTACCAGTAAATATTTAACTTTAAGTACAAGAGCAAAAAAAATAATGCTAACAAATATTAATAGTCGATCAGCTGTTCGTACAAGGCGGCCGGCGCGCGCGCCGCGCAGGCGCAACCGATAGCAACAATTTTTCACCTACCTACCTATTGCCTACAAATAAAAAGTGAAACAAAGGAGACTTACCGAGTTAAATCCAACAAATTACGGACAAATGTGTTTCAAAAACTTACAGTAAACGTTGATTACACCGTTACCTAGCTAATTACACACACTCAGCACGCACTTATTGGGTTTAAACCACTGAAAACAATTTTTATTCCCGGAGCGCACGTCAGACGATGTTAACCGTACGGAGGTTGCGGGGGGAGGCTGATGCGCAATGATGCGCAATGAGATAAATAATTAAGTTTATATTTTAATGGCTCACTTCACCCGTTATAGCTAGACATTATTCAAAATGCCCGCGCAATATTAATAATGCCCCCAATAATCACTGGTCCATACCTAAAGGCTACACGCAGAAAAGTCAAAAGGAACCCAACAATAATAATATAATAAAATAACAAAGTGACAACAAATATAGGTCTAGTTTAAATTTATGACAGGTAGTAAGTCTGTATTGTAATATTTACACTTTTCAACACTTATCCCCAATCCACCAATCATAATAGAATTCTAAAAAGGCTAAGAAATATCCTCTAAGGAAATTATTCAGCTAAAAATTATTTAAGCTTGTATTTACACGAGACTCGCGTGAAGGTATTTTTAACCGACTATACTGCCATGCTTTTTGCACTCCGACGTTGGCAGTTTCTATTGATGGCTTATGCCAAACAAAAGTAGAAGATGAAGAACAATATAAACAAAGTTAAGTTCAAATTTTCGTAATGCGAGATGTAATTCTAAAAGCTTTTTTTAAGCAAAAATAATCTATACTAATATTATAAAGAGGTAAAGTTTGTTTGTTTGTTTGTTTGTTTGTTTGTTTGAATGGAATAGGCTCTGAAACCACTGAACCAATATGAAAAATTCTTTCACCGTTGCAAAGCTACATTCCTAGCGCTGAACATAGGCTATATTATATGTTTAAAAAAAGTAGGGTTCCTTACTAAAACCCCAAAAATGTAGCCCAAAGTGTAAAAAAACGACCTCCAAAATTTCTTACATCGTGTGCGCTTCGACAACGGCTAGACCAATTTCGCAAATTTTTTTTACGGTATGTTCGTTATTGTCACGAAAAGGTTATTATGAAAGAAAATGTTGAAAAAAAGCAGAAAATTAGAAAAAAGAAGAAAATACTTGATGGTCACGCGGGGTTTGAACCTGGGCTCGATCGATTCACGTCGTTGCCAGTTTATTATAATAAAATTATTAGGATTAACAAAAACATGAATCCAAATAGTTTAAGCTGATATAAATACGGTATGTATAGCATTTCATAATTTTTGTTTTCTATTTGTAAACAACGTTGTTACCATGACGACGAAGACGTTTGGCTGCGTTTCCATTGACGCGTTGTTTCCGTGTTGCGGGTTGTGGGTTCCGCGTTGCGGGTTCCGGGTTCCCGCGTTGCGTATCTTGTATATAAAACGTGTAGATATATGTTAAAAGTTAACGTGAATAAATAACTCGGATACAAATCTATCTACCGCGTAGTACTTGACCGTTAAAACGCCCATATTGTATGTAATTTTAGCCCGAAGACAAAGAGGGAGAGCAGCCCACACTCGCCGGGAGAAACCACGAAAGCATAGAGGATAATATAATGCAAGAAACACTTGTCTAAAACGTAGTGAATAAATTCACTTTGGACTTGTCGGCGTCGCGACGGCGCAGACGTCTCGTAATTGTTCCTGACTATACACAGACTGTACACCTTCATTCGGTTGACAAACTAGACTGATAATATCCTGTAAACAGTGAGTTTCCTGAGTAAGCCGAGGACATCAAAAAGCGAGAGAACACCAAGCGCCAACTCTCGGACAAAGTCTCCTCACTAGAAAAGCCGGCAAAGGCAGCCAAGCACAATAATGTGCAGACGCCCAAGCCGAGTTTCTGTGAGGTGACTGGCATCCAGCGCGTGGGCATCCTGGACGCTGGGGGTCCTCTCTCGCAGGAGAACGCCGAGGAGTTAAAGGAGTGTATCCTTAAGCTCATTGACGAAGCTCCGGAAGGAGAGGGACCTCAGCTACTAGGATGCGCACACAGATCCGGGGGACTCATCCTCAACTGCGTCGACACCGCGTCGAAACGGTGGCTGGAGCAGTTGGTTGAGATGATCCACCCTTGGGATGGAGCAGCACTACGCGTTGTAGACGAGGCGGACCTGCCCAAACCCCGATATGCCACGGCATGGGTTCCGGACCTTAGGGTAGACGAGGTGTATATCCTGAAGCGACTGACCTCGCAGAATGGGGGTATGGGAATCTCGCAATGGAGAGTGGTCAACAGGAAAGTCGAAGAAAATGGTCAAACCTTTACCTTTTCCTTCGACGAATCCGCTGTTAAGCCACTCTCCGAGCGAGATTTCAGACTCTTTTTCGGCTTTAACCGAGTCCAGCTTCGCCTGAAGGGTCAAAAACCGGCGCTACTCCCAACCCCCTTGGAAACGGCAGTCACGCAGACACCGCAAGCGGGCGGTAGTGGCATTACACCAACACACGCCACTGTCTCGCGCAACACCCCACTCTCACACCCTCACACACAGCACAAAGCACCGAAGCCAGCGCTCCTAATGCACCCATTGGGACGCGGGGGCTCGGCAACACCTATCACGGGCGGCAGGGGCAAGACATCTGCCACTGCCATAACCCAAACAAGCACTGTACACACCCACACCTACACTCACACCCACACCAACACCAGTAGAGGCGGATACCTGGCTACCCAGGTCGGCCCTAGCAATCGAGGATCCCTGCAAGGGGTAAATCGGGGCAGAGGCGGACCTGGTAAAGCCAGAGGCGGAAGGGGGCGCGGCGGCACTAGAGGCGTGTGCGCAGTGAGGAGGCCAACCCAGCTACCCTCATTAGCGCAGGAACACTCCAGTCGCAAAGCAGCGCGGAACCCTCTACTGAGACTACCACACATAAACTCAGTTACACAAACACAAGAGAACACAAAGAACAGTAACACTAAACAGTAACACTAAACAGTAAACAGTAACAAAAAAAAAATGATTAAAGTAATACAAGTCAACTTGAGGCATGCAAAAGCAGCTACTGACATGCTATGCCAAAAGTTCATTAACGACAAGATAGACATTGCTTTAATCCAAGAGCCGTGGATCAACGGAAACACGGTGATGTGCCTGGGATTGGCAGGTAAGGTACTTTATAATCACCACGGCCTTAGGCCTAGATCTTGTATCCTCTTCAACAAGAGGATAAACTTCCTATGCATCTCATGCCTATGTACAGACGACACAGTAGCTGCATACATCCAGGAGTCTGGCGGAACCGGGGGAAGACTACTGGTCTGCTCCGCTTACCTGCCTGGGAATACTCCTGATCCTACCATTCAGCTGACACCACTGATGGACCATGTCGAGACACAGAAGAACCAGCTAATAATGGGAAGCGACTCCAACTCCCACCACACTAGCTGGGGCAGCTCTGATACGAACTCCAGAGGTGAGAAGCTTTTTGATTTTCTACTCACTAACAACCTCCTAGTTCTAAACAAAGGCGCCAAACCAACTTTTATAAACCCCTTGAGACAGGAGGTACTTGACATCACAGTATGTACGGGCAAAATACGGGACCGCACCAACAACTGGCACGTATCGGACGACAACTCTTTGTCCGATCACAGGTACATTAGGTTTGACATACACAATAATACGGTAGAACAAAATACTTTGTACAGGAACCCCAAAGCCACCAACTGGGAAACATTCAGAGAAGAACTACAGTCAAACCTCACCTCTATAAACAAATCTGTTAAAACCGTAGAACAATTAGAACAGACGGTAGGCGAGCTTGAGGATGGCCTAAATGGAGCATACCTCAGAAGCTGTCCTCTCAAAAAAACAACCAATAAACGTAACGTACCGTGGTGGAGTGGTACCCTGGCAAGTCTCAAGAAAGAGACCCGTGCTCTGTTCGACAAAGCAAAACGAGACGGGCACTGGGACGTATACAGAACCGCACTCACGAGGTTTAACAAGGAGCTTAGGAAAGCTAAAAGAAGCTCCTGGAGCAAGTTCTGTGAGGAAGTTAACAACACATCGCAAACTTCCAGACTTTTTAAAATAGTATCTAAAGCTCCTTGCTCCCATCCTAGCACACTAAGGAAACCAGATGGCACTTACACAAAGACGGCGGAGGACACACTAAAACTGCTTACCGAAGTGCACTTCCCCAACAGTGTCCACCTGGCTGAAAACGAAGTCTTCTACCACACGTCAATTGAACATAGACCAACTCCGGACGACTGGAGAAGAGCTTCTACGATTTTTAAACCAGACCGAGTCAAATGGGCAATAGACAGTTTCAAGCCTTTTAAGACCGGCGGTGAGGACAAAATCTTTCCGGCCCTCATGCAACGAGGGAAAGAAATCATCCTCCCTCCGCTACTGAAGATATTCAGAGCGAGCTACGCGTGGGGCTACATTCCACAAACATGGACAAGGGTGAAGGTCTCTTACATACCCAAAGGGGGTGACAGAGACAAAGCTCTACCCAAGTCCTACAGGCCCATAAGCCTCACTTCTTTCATGCTCAAAGCGATGGAGAAGGTTGTCAACCTGCACATAAGAGACACCTACCTCATCGAAAGACCTCTGCACGAGAGACAACATGCCTATCAAAAAGGCAAATCTACCGAAACGGCTCTGATGGATTTGGTAGATCGCATAGATAGAGCTATAGAGGATAAGGAGTTCGCACTATGCTCTTTCCTGGACATCGAAGGCGCATTGACAACACCTCAACCTCTTCTATCACTGACAGCCTGGCCTTAAGACAAATAGACTCTACGACCACTAGATGGATCAAAGCCACGCTCAGCAACAGAGTAGCATCATCGACTATTACAGGATAGACACTCAGAAGCCGACTAACCCAGGGATGTCCACAGGGAGGGGTTTTATCGCCTCTAGAGTGGTCCCTGGTAGTGGACGAGCTGCTAAGGGAACTGAATGATAGAAGGTTCTACGCTCAAGGATATGCTGACGACCTAGCAATATATTATTATAAACAAAAATTAATATGTTACCCCATTGTTGTACTGACTTCTTTTTTGAAAATTGGTTAAAAATGATTATCAACACTACAGGGAATGAACCATCTACAATAAATAATTAGTGTGGATACAATTTGCTTCAGCACTCATGGCTCAGATGTTTATGTGTAACTGTATCTGAAAAAAGGAAACAGAATGGAATTACCTAGTTGGATTTAAGAGTTAGTGGTAGTATATTAAAGAAGTGTAAGTTCAAGAGGAGACACACAATTTTAAAAGATAGTTTAGAACCTATTTATGATAATAATAATCTTTGGTTTAGAATTTATTCAGGTCTACCTGTAGGTACTAATAAATTAATAATACTTACAAAGTTACAATACTTCTTCTTCTTCTTTTGTTTATGGCGGCTTTACAATAATTCAAAACATCACAAAATAACTTTCAATCTTCAAATTTTTATGGCGGAAATATTAATAAGACAGTAAAACTTTTTTCGAATGCCAATCCGCAGTTTTATTCCTAGTTCCAAATATGGATAATATGTGAAGGAATATTGTATTTCTAAATATTAAGTAATTAACCACTATCGCAAATAATAATAATAAATCCACGCGGCAACGGCGTACCGCCGTAATGCCAGCGAGATACGGGGATTGCGTTGTGTAGAAGAGGAGGAAGGAATTTTTATTGTAGAGATGTTTGCCGCTTAAATTCAAAGATAGAGAATTGGAGATTAGATTAGGAGATTCGCGCGTTTGACTTAAGTTTTTCCCAATAATTTGTTAATTTCATTTTTTGTTATATAAAACATATTAAATTGTTTTTATATTCTTTTTTTAGTTTTTCTAATAAGCACTACAATACCACAATATTAACGAAAACCAGTTTTTCACTACATTAATAAATACTAAAGTTTATTTTTGATATTTATACCTACTAGAATAATTTATGTTACATTTAAGTTATGAAATGTCGCAAAGTCCCGTCGTTCCCGCCTTCTCGAAGTCTAAGGAGCAGCGCACACAACGACCGAAACAGAATAGACCTTATTGCGTGTATTGCAAAAACTATGGACACCAACGTAACCAGTGCCGTAAGTTAATAAGCAAAGGTGAGTGCACAGACATTCCAAGTCAACCTGTTTCGTGTTACAAATGTGGTACCGTCAATACGACGAGAGTCAAATGCATTAAATGCAACATTAGTGAACAAACATTTTATAGTTTAAATACTAATAATAGTGTAAACAATAATGTAAATACTTTTGATTCTCTGAATGTAAATAATAAAAATTGTAAATTTTGTAAACATTGTAAATTATGTAAGTCGAACTCTGTACATAATTGCAAAATGTCCTTAGTGTGTGTGTGCCCTAATGAATTAATGTACAGTAGAGGCCATACAATTTGTGACTACAAAATGTACAGTCAGCGGCATATGTATTATGTTAATTGTATTTCACATAATATGCCACCCATAATAATAAAATGTAGGTCATGATGCGGATTCGTATAATGATATCAAATCTGTTAATGTAAATAATACTTACATGTATAGTCTCAGAGCTCATGAGCCTGAATTAAATTTAGAAAATAATATTATTTCCAATGACAGTTTAGATGAAGAGGGGCACAGCCCCATTGTTTATAAATCTTCTTGCAATGACAACTCATACCTTATGATTTTAGAGCCGATGTTAAAAATCGAAATCATAGGTTTTCGGGGAACCACATTAGTTGTTGATAATTGTAACTATAAAATTGTTAAAGAATCTTATCTTTTTATGACTGACCTAGACGTACGCCTGCGGGAGAAGGTCATTAAGACTTAATTTCTTTCCCTCCCGAAAGAGTCGAGGTGTTCCCAACCTTCTTCATTGCCAGCTATTACTGGTACTTCAAAAACTCAATTTTGGGAAAACGAAGGTACAAAGATAGATTTACTTGACCAAAAGCTGCTTGTAGACCTTGGTTGTCCATGCGCATATCTTCCAACCAGGGGTGAGCCTATTTTTTTTGCTATGTCTACATGTAATTTAATGCCTCCCTGACATGTAACACCTATTAAGGCTGGTACCAGCACCCGTTCCTTCGTCCTTTCCCGTTCCTTCGTAAACCTTTTATTTTATCAGATCAATATTGATGAATTAAAACTTACTGTAATAGATTCCTATGACCTAAATGAGCTTCCTACCTTAGCGCCAATATTTAAAGCAGATATTGATAACCATTTTATTGTGAAACCACAGGCAAGTGTTTATGCTGTTAGAATGGTTTCACTCCAGGGGGAGGGTAAGGAAAATATAAAGTTTAAACATAAGCGACCCCGTATTCGTCTTAGACGTAATGTAATTAGCGTTAGAACTAGTCCAGGAACGAGGGCGATCTCCTAGACTAGAGGGGGAGTATATCGCAAATAATAATAATAAATCCACTGCCAATGCCAGCGAGATACGGGGATTGCGTTGTGTAGAAGAGGAGGAAGGAATTTTTATTGTAGAGATGTTTGCCGCTTAAATTCAAAGATAGAGAATTGGAGATTAGATTAGGAGATTCGCGCGTTTGACTTAAGTTTTTCCCAATATTTTGTTAATTTCATTTTTTGTTATATAAAACATATTAAATTGTTTTTATATTCTTTTTTTAGTTTTTCTTATTAACAAATAAGCACTACAATACCACAATATTAACGAAAACCAGTTTTTCACTACATTAATAAATACTAAAGTTTATTTTTGATATTTATACCTACTAGAATAATTTATGTTACATTTAAGTTATGAAATTTTGTAAGAATGTATAACAAAATATAAATCTGCTATTTTTAAAAGTATATTGAAACGGTATTTGACTAGTAATATAATAAATGTGTTGGAGAGGCCTATGTTCAGCAGTGGACAGTAAAAGGCTGAAACGACGACGACGACGACGAATATAATAAAAAATTCAGTTTTCAAACTAGGCAGTATGGTCTACGACCTTAGCCTGTTCATCGTGAACGAACTTAAAAAAAACAGTTTTCAAAGGTGAGGTGACGTTTCTAGTTGAGGCAGCGTTCCTAAACCCAGTTCAAGTTTCAGCTGAGATCTGACTATTAATCAAATACCACCTTGAGAAGCTAACCGTACTCGAGTAGGGGAACCGTCTTGAGTCCTAGTTTGAGACTTCTTTATTAATACGGGCCTTAGACCGGGCTACAGCTACGTAACGATGAATGGTACGGTCGAATACGGTCGTTAGAATTTTACCCGAATTTCTGTCATACTTTCAACTACCTCAATTATTCACTTACTCTTCAATATTAATTAATACATAGTATAAAACAAAGTCACTTTCGCTGTATATCTGTCCGTATGTATGCTTAGATACTTAAAACTACGCAACGGATTTTGATGCGGTTTTTTTAAATAGATAGTGATTCTTAAGGAAGGTTTGTATGTATAATACATGCATAATATAGTATATAACCCTACGAGATAGACCAAAATAATGCACTACAGTATTGTTCACCTTAAAAAGTTCAACAAAAAAGTCCGCGATGGTATATGTCTATCTCTTAGGGATAACCCACCATAACCATTTTTATCCTTTACTAAAAACGAAGTGATTTTAAACAATAAAGCATTAATCCTTATCCAATTAATTACCTGAACTAAATTGTGCATTTATTATAGATCAATATGCTTTTTACAGAATGTAATTTAAGCGAATATTACCAAAGATATTACAAATTTAAAATGCAGGGTCGTAGTTGTTTGCGCCGCAGCGGTACCGACCCGCGGCCGGCCGGGGGTCGGGCGGCGCGTGCCTAACTTTTAACGTTGCAGGATTAGACTTGAGCGTTGAGTGTTTTTCACATTGCCAATTATATGTCGCGCTGTCAAGAGTAACGTCTAAGCAAAACATGTTTGTATCGGCTAATGACAAAAAAGCTGTGAATGTTGTGTATAAGGACATTCTGTAGTAGGTATATTTTGCATTACACCCGTGCGAAGCCGGGGCGGGTCGCTAGTAATTATTAATCGTTAATATCATCGCAATAGTTTATCAAGGACGCTACATCCTTTAATTATATTATGTATAATTCATTGCATACAAAAACTTTAAAGCGAAGTAGAAGTAGAGTAGTAGTAAAGAGATAATAGTTATATGCATTATTATATTTTTATAACATTCGCACCTCTTTATTTAGGTATCGGACGAGGCTACGAAATGGACTACAGATAACTGCGAAGAACTAGACCAAATAAGTGATGCACCATCAGAACGTTACAATGAACCGTTCGGCTGTGATGTGTCTTTGAATACATTTTCACGAAAAGGACAGTTACTAAGACACAGTAGGGTTCATACGGGAGACAAACCATACAGCTGTGATGTGTGTTTGAAGAAGTTTTCACAAAAAGGAGATTTACTAATTCACAGTAGGGTTCATACAGGAGACAAACCATACAGCTGTTATGTGTGTTTGAAGAAGTTTTAAAAAAAAGGAAATTTACTAAGACACAGTAGGGTTCATAAGGGAGACAAACCATACAGCTGTGATGTGTGTTTGAAGAAGTTTTCAGAAAAGGGAAATTTACAAAGACACATTGGTATTCATATGGGAGACAAACCATACAGCTGTGATGTGTGTTTGAAGAAGTTTTCAGAAAAGGGAAATTTACAAAGACACATTGGTATTCATATGGGAGACAAACCATACAGCTGTGATGTGTGTTTGGAGAAGTTTTCAGAACAGACAAATTTACGAAATCACAGTAGGGTTCATACGGGGGACAATCCATACAGCTGTGATGTGTCTTTGAATACATTTTCACGAAAAGGACAGTTACTAAGACACAGTAGGGTTCATACGGGAGACAAACCATACAGCTGTGATGTGTGTTTGAAGAAGTTTTCACAAAAAGGAGATTTACTAATTCACAGTAGGGTTCATACAGGAGACAAACCATACAGCTGTTATGTGTGTTTGAAGAAGTTTTAAAAAAAAGGAAATTTACTAAGACACAGTAGGGTTCATAAGGGAGACAAACTATACAGCTGTGATGTGTGTTTGGAGAAGTTTTCAGAACAGACAAATTTACGAAATCACAGTAGGGTTCATACGGGGGACAATCCATACAGCTGTAATGTTTGTTTGAAGAAGTTTTCACAAAAAAGATATTTACTAAGACAGTAGGGTTCATAAGGGAGACAAACCATACAGCTGCAATGTGTGTTTGAAGAAGTTTTCACAAAAAGGAGATTTACTAATTCACAGTAGGGTTCATATAGGAGACAAATCATACAGCTGTGATGTGTGTTTGAAGAAGTTTTCAAAAAAAAGATATTTACTAAGACACATTCGTATTCATACGGGAGATAAACCATACAGCTGTGATGTGTGTTTGAAGAAGTTTTCAGAAAAGGGAAATTTACAAAAACACATTGATATTCATACGGGAGACAAACCATACAGCTGTGATGTGTGTTTGAAGAAGTTTTTAGAAAAGGGAAATTTACAAAAACACATTGGTATTCATATGGGAGACAAACCATACAGCTGTGATGTGTGTTTGAAGAAGTTTTCAGCAAAGGGAAATTTACAAAGACACATTCGTTTTCATACGGGAGACAAACTATACAGCTGTGATGTGTGTTTGGAGAAGTTTTCAGAACAGACAAATTTACGAAATCACAGTAGGGTTCATAAGGGAGACAAACCATACAGCTGTGATGTGTGTTTGAAGAAGTTTTCACAAAAAGGAGTTTTACAAAGACACATTCGTATTCATACGGGAGATAAACCATACACCTGTGATGTGTGTTTGAAGAAGTTTTCACAAAGAGGAAGTTTAAAAAGTCACATTCGTATTCATACGGGAGATAAACCATACAGATGTGATGTGTGTTTGAAGAAGTTTTCACGAAAATATATTTTACAATTACACATAAGAGTTCATATGGGCAACAACTTGACAGCTAGGAAGTATGTTTAAACAAGTTTTCTCAAAATAAAACCCAGTTTCACCAAGCAATGTTAAATAAATAACGCCTTGTTAAATCACTTGACAGACTCATGAGCTATCGACCGCGTACTAATGTCTTGTCAATTAACTAATTCCTGCTGTAGAGGTCCGTTAAATGTATAACAGACGAATTAGACGTGGGTTATAACGGGTCATACTCGATACCTGTTATAACTGTTACTGTTTTATTTAAATACGTGTTAGGACTACCTGTTAAAAAAATGAAACATCTCAAACCCTGTGTTCCAGGAGCTGATAGTAAACGAAAATAACGTTTTTTTCGTTCAGATTCGCGTTTCTTTAACACTTTAAAGAATCATTATGATCGTTTTGAACTGTTCTTACTCGTGTTCCACAAGCAGGTGTCAGCTGTCAAAAACTGTTCAAAACGCTCAGAATGATCCCATCTTGTTTTTGACGTTTACTTAGATTTCACTGATCTCGATGTTATTTTTAAGTTATGGATCGAGCAAATTTATTATAGATTCTTTTATAATGTAGTTATTATTGTTAATTGAAAATGTAAATAGAATTTATGAGATATAAAGGAAATGTTAAATTTTGACATCTGTCAGTCGTTCCACTAGCAGTAAAGTTTGTTAAAACGTTCAGATCGAAAATTTCATTATTGTGCTAAAGAAACGACTGTGTGCGTTATGAATGATCTGAGCGTTCAGTGTAAAAAGAGCGCTTAAAGGAACACGCCCAAATTATCAAATTCTAGAACCGGAAATAATATTAACACTGACAAATGTCAAAGTGACTTAAAAACTACTTTGTTAAGAATGACATAATTATTTGTGTTTATTAAATTATTCACAAAATAATAAATTCATAGTTAGTTACAATTTAAATTTGTTACAAATTGACATATTAATAATCAAATCTGACACGCGCAACGTACTGTGCAGGGGTAGGACACTTCCATCACAGATTAAGTATTAGTTACTACGTAACAGATACGACAGTGATATGTTACCGAGTTTCCAGTTGTTACGTTTTGGCAGCACTGTAGCATCTGTCATTTTGACCGCACACCACAGACCATAGCACATCACAGACTACAAACACATTATATAAGTGGTTGAATAATCGAGTCCAGCTATCGATACTTTAGTAAGGTATCGATTTTTTTTGTAGGTAGGTTTTTGTAGTTTAGGTAATTAATTTTTATTAAGTAATACAAAATAAAAACAGGTTACATTTATCATTTATTTATTGATTTTTTTTCTAAATTTCTAATAAGCCCTGATTGATATAGCAAGAATATTAATATTTAACAGAATATTTTTTTTAATAATATTTTAATAATTATCCTAATAAAACTCTCTAATGTCGTAATCCAACCATCTAGTGATGGTAACACACAAGTCCAGGTTTTCCTGTTTCTAAGGCCACTTGCCTTACTTGAAGTGTGCTCTTATTTCAATTGTTTTCATTTCTTTGACGACACAAAAGATGATAAGTCACTTCTGTAAATAAATAACACAATATTTAAGATGAAAAAACAGTACATAAGTTGGCCGGTCACTTAGTCCGGCCAACAACAACAACAAAACAAGGAGGGTTTCTAGTAAAAACTTTAGTTAATTGGCAAAAATAGATTAACTAGTTTTGTTCTTCAGCACTATATGTTGATACCCTAAATAAAACTGCATTATTATTCTGCTATCAAATATGCTTAAACTGCCATAACACTTCTTTAACATTTATGAAAAGACCATCTTTTCATAAATGTCAAACAAGTGTTACATAAATTTTTTGTTGTTTCAATGAAGTTATCGAAACCACAACCTCCAATTCCTGAGCCAAGTTCCAAACCACTAAACCTTGGTATTTCACAAAAATAAAACAATTTCAGTACTTTTGATATGTTAAAATATCATATAGAATGAGTGTCAATATGCCATAGTACTTAATACATACCCACTCTTAAAATGACCAACATTTCATCAGAAGCATTTACATCCTCATTGGAGTATACCTAGGGGTATTTCTCTCTGAAACAAATGAGTACATTTAAGATTAATATTGTTATACAAAAGCAAAAAACATTGGCAAACTTAATGAGTCAAAGATTAAGTATAATTATAATATACTGTTCATACTTTATATTACACTAGCTATAACTATAACGTGTTAAAAGTAAAACTCACCTGATTCACAGGACGATAGAGGCATGCCGTGCTCTGTATTTCATCATCCGTAAGGAGAAATGGATTAGAATGTTTAAATATCTTGGCCTTCTTCGTCAAATTGATATTTATGAAAGTGTTTTTCAGTAACAAGTTTTCGAAGTTGCTCTTTAGAGAGACCGATAAGGATAGTTGGCACCAGGAAGGACAGCCACAGGTTTCTAAAATTAATGTTCTTTGGGAAAGAAAAATGCCGTTTCATGAACTAATAGTTGCGTTGCAACCGCCGACACAAGACTTAAATAGTCCCTTAAAACGAAAAACGAACAACATTTACACTAAATTAATTAACACACTATAAAATATTGATATAATGTATCAATAATATGCGGAGTAATTGAATATTTTGTATCAAATCAAGCAAGAAACGAGGATAAACAAAACACTAACAAACTACACGCGGCCATATTTGAGTTTTGACAACATAGTTTTTTTTTTTTTTGAAGATTTTATGGCCTGGTAACAAAGCCTTAAAGGCCAAGTCTTATTTTATATTTATTAGTCTTATTCTTCTTATGTTTCTCTTATTTTTGTTATGTTTAAATGTTTTTTAAGCACTTTGTTATATAGATCCTACTGTGTTTTTAATATATTTGAATATCGCACTATAACACTTCTTGTTTTTGAGTAATTCACACAAGTGGCGGCGGGAGGTATCACTGAATTCACTGACTTCTATTATTTCACTTGCCAACACTAGTCTATGAAAGGTGAAGTTTGGACACATAAAGAAAATATGATCCATAATTACTCTAATCTATGATATGATCCATGTCTGCAATCTCGTTATTGCAATAAGTGCAAATATTGCTGTTGATTATATTTAGTCTCGCAAGGTGTGCAGGAGCAGTATTATGGCCAAATCTCAGTCTATTTATAGTTGTGATAAAGTCACGGCTAGCTATCTCCAGCTCATGGTACCACGGTCTTATTCTTATTTTTTCTTGTAATAATCCATACCACTTTCCTTTGAATTTTTGGTCTTCTTTCCAGAAATCTTCCCACATGTTTCGTAGAGACATATTTACACTATAATAAAAGTCGGTCGTAGGTACTTTCACTACATTTTTGACATTAAGAGCATTAACCCCGTCATAAGCAGTTTTGTCTGCTATTTCATTTCCAATAATACCTTTATGTGACGGAACCCACATAAAGGCAATTGCCATTCCTTTGATATGCAACCGCCATACAAAATCCTTAATTAAGTAAACAATATAATTAGTCTTAAAATTGAAGTTTATATACTTAAGACTATTAATAAGACTTAAAGAGTCTGTTAAAATTAAAAAATATTTACAAACATTTATACTACTGATGAAATTTAAGGCTTTAAAAATTGCATATGCCTCTGCTGTAAAAATAGAACAATGGTTTTCCAGAACAAAGCTTTGAGCAAGATCTTTTTGTGGATCATAAATGGCACTTCTCACATGATCATTGCTTTTACTACCATCAGTGTAAATGGTATAATATTTACTATTTACTTCTAAAAAGGCAGAAAATTCTGAATTGTTCGCTATAGATTCAGTTAAAATGGTGATTGGATGTACTATACTACTATATGAATGTGTGTAACATGACCAGTGTGAATGTTTTTTAATATTTTCATATTGTGATTTCATTTCCAGTAAAATGCGGCATAGAGTTGGAGATGTACCTGTCAAAAGATCATGGGATGAAACTAGTGGACTATCTGCAATGATTGGATGAGGTATGATTCTATTTATAATTTGGAAGTTATTTGATGATAATAGTTTAAGACAATATCTTTCTGTGAGCAAAAGTCGTCTCAATATCAAAGGCATGATATTTGTTTCAACTTCCATGGCCCTTATGGGAGCTGAACACATTGCCCCAGATATAATCCTCAAAGCCTTGTTCTGAATTACATTTAATTTATGATTATGAGTGCTGTTTAAATAGGCCAAAGAACTGTAATCAAAATGGCTTCTTACAATAGATTTATATAATACTGAAAGTATTTTGGGATCTGCACCCCATGTAACACCAGCTAGACATTTTAAAATTTTAACACCTTTGAATGCATTTCTAGATATATATTTTATATGATCTTCAAATGATAACTTCTGATCAATGAAAATGCCTAAGAATTTATGTGTAGCTACTCTTTGAATAATCTCACCATCATATATGACATTATCTACAGGTGTGTCTTTACCAAAAATCATTACTGTACTTTTGGTGGCATTTACTTTTAAATTTAATTTTTCCTGGTAATAATTACTCAACTGCATTAAGCAAGTATTAATATTTCTAATAGCTACAGCTAAGTTTACATCTGATGTGTACAATACTACGTCATCTGCAAACTGAAGGATATTTACATTTTTAATATTTACATATTTACAAATCTCCCATTTATATAAATTAAATAGTAAAGGTGACAAAGTTGCACCCTGCATTGTTCCTTTTGACACATTTCTTGGTCCATGTAGAATATTATTATGTTTTACATATAATATTCTATTCGTAATAAAGTCATAAATCCATTTACATAAATATCCAGGTATATTAGCATTACTCAGTACTTTCACCAGTATGCCAGGATCTACATTATCAAATGCACCTTGCACATCTAAAAATACACAAACTGAGTGTAATTTATTACCTTTTGCATTTTTCAGGTCATGAATGAGAGAAATGAAGCTATCAGCACAACTTCGTCCTCTACGGAATCCATATTGTACATGAGGAATGATAATATTAGATTCTACATACCAGTCAAGGCGAACCTTCACCATGTTTTCAAATATCTTTCCAAGACATGATGATAAAGAAATGGGACGATAGGAACTAGGCTGCTCAGGAGACTTATCTGGTTTAAGTATAGGTATTACACATTGAGTTTTCCATGAACTTGGTATTAACTTTTTATGCCAGAGACTATTTAATATGCTTAAAAATATTTTTTGTATGGATTCATGTAAATGTTTTATTAATAAACTAGCTGTGCCCGCGACTTCGTTCGCGTGGTGTTTGTTTGACTTAAACCGTTTATGCAGCGCATGCAACGAAAGTCCCCAAATGTAAATTGTTTGTTTGTTTAAACGCGATAATGTCCCGTATATGACGCCCAACGCCGCGACGACCGACGCCGCGACGACCGACGCCGCGACGACCGACGCCGCGACGCCCGACGCCGCGACGCCCAACGTCGCGACGCCCGACGCCGCGACGCCCGACGCTGCGACGCCCAACGCCATCACGCCCAACGTCGCGACGCCCGACGCCGCGACGCCCGACGCCGCGACGCCCGACGCCGACTTTCAATCCGACGTTGCGCTGCTGGCGCCGACCGCCAAATTTTTCGGCGTCGGCGGTCTACTCTCGGTGCGCAATTCCAACTCCAACTCGCACTTGCCCGGTTTTTTATTTATTAATTACCATATGCTTGCAGTATAAACGATGTCGAAATTTCCAAACGTATATGTAGGATAAACCATAGAAATAGGATATACATAGAAGGAGTGTAAAAAGTAGAGCTAAAAACAGCGATCTATCTACCAAATTTCAAATGCAAAGATTCATGAGAGTAAAAGAGACAGCAACTTCATGATTTTTCGCGTTGTCACCAGGTCAGAGGTCGATTTTGGTGGTCTGTCAAATTCTGGTGGTCTGTCAAACGTATCAAACCAACTAAATAAAAACGTCTCAGTATTTTTATATCTCTTTAGAAATTAGTGACAACTTCAATTAGTAGCATTATATGCCATACTGCTGGCACCTATTATTCTGTCAACAATAAAACATGAAGAAAATATTTTCCTTTAGATTTTAATATTTTATTATAAAAGATAATAAATCTCATCTGATTTATTACATTTTTTGCAGTTTACAACATAACTGTTTCGGAAAAAGCCTTGATTAGTGAATGCGTGTAAAAGTTATACATAGATCTCGAAAAAAAAGCTGTGAAGGAACAAGATCTTTTCATAAGTATGTTTTTAATGTTATAGGCTTAGTAAATATATCCAAATAGGCTAGAACTAATTAATTTTATTAGATGTATGTGTATATAATTATAGTTTCTAATATTATGCGGTATTTACATTATAATAAAAAATATTTGTTGACATAACATAGAGGTTAAGTTTCTCCTAGTGCTGTACATTTCATTATCGATAACCCTTCGAAATCATCACTTTATGTTTGAATAGTATATATTCAGTACTTTTAACTTTTATTATTTTTTACCATACCAAGTTAAATATAATTAATCTGCTATTTGGTATTTACAGGTTTTTTACAAAATCATGCTTCAAAAATAAAATGGTTCGAGTTCATTGGAAAACCATAAGCTACATAGAAGCAGTCACGTTTGCTCTAAACATTTACCCCCAATTATTTTTTCCTGTGAGGCCGAGGTATGAATCCGGTCCTGCCGGTCCATTCGTATCGTCGAATTCATGGCTAGAGTGCTGTGCTCTAGTTCCTTTGCATACTCAATGCTGTGTTGATAGACTGAGACTACCTTTTTTGTATTATTGGTGCAGTTTTTTGTATGTTCGTAAGCGTTGTCTACCATTGTTAATTTAATATTATTATGCGTAATAAATATATTTTTGAATACATTTTTTTTACTTATCCCAATCCAAATGCTTGAAATGTCAAATGTCTGTGTGTGTCTGTGTTGTTACACCATTAAATATTACTTGCACTGCACGATTTCCATACACCAGCAGTACAGTAAAATGGGATGATAATATGATTGACTTGGACGGTAATATACTTTATATAGGTAATAGTTTTTTTGAAATAGTATAATGGAAATAGAAAGGAATAAAAAGTTCTTTATTTGTGCATAAAATACATACTACAATCAATTGTATAGTAGATAAGTGCAATAAGAGGAATTGTACAAAAAGGCGGTCTTACTGCTTAGTATCTTCCTGAATTTTGATTATGGTGTAAGTATATGACTTTACTTTTTATTCATACCCAAATACTCGCTGTCTCAACATTCTTAATTTTGTCAAATTGATTTTACAAGTAACGTTGTTTTGAACAGATAGCATTACGTCCATTACAAACGCTAAATATATTGTGGTTTCCTAGTTTCTTTTATGTAGTTAAATAGTATTTTAGTAGATTTGATTCCTCCAGATCATTGAACGGCATCACAATGTTACAATCTTTACATTTTAGCAATAGTAGTACCATTGTACCGAGGTATAGATACCTAAGAATGTACGATGCTAATACTTCTTAGATTAGATGCTTATTGACTTAAGTTTTTTAAATCATTAAAAACTTTGCTTCGCGCGAAAGCAATGTATTCTTATTCATATTAGAAAACTTCCTAAAGAAGAAATCTTGCATCACCATATTTGTTGGGGCAAATTAAAATCCCTTGAGTTTAATAGACATAGGCGGAGATAAAGAGGAAAGTAATTTATACTAGGTGGTAGATAGTATAAACATAATATCTTCTTCTTTATTTTAATTTTTATCGACATGTGATGTCGACTAAGGACGTCCCTTGAATAAAGACATGAAATTAGTACAAGCTAGCAGTCATGCAACTTGTGACCAACTTCGTACAGAGGTGATCGCCCAAAGTGATGACAAGCCTAAAAAAATAAAGTAACGGACAGCTAGACTTCCCTTTCCTTCCCATTAGCATGTGTCGTATAGTGAGACAAGAACAGAAATATGCCTCTGCTCTTGCTTTTTACCCGGTATCTATGCTTTAGTTATTAATCTGAGGGATAAACAACCTACATATCTCGGCTGTGGGAAATAAGAAAGGATTACGGTACCTTGCGGCTGCTGCGAGTTCGTTGGGCTGAGAATTGAAGCCTAGCTGGGTTTATGACACACGATAAAATAGTCTTGAGATCACTATCACTGGGTCACAAAGTTATTTGGGCTGAGTAAAAAACTTCCTTTTACGTGGGTATGTAACATGTACGAACAATCCGTGCGCGCGCGCCTCCCGTGACAGACTGAATGCGACGGTTTCAGGTGCAACGTCACGTCACTTAATAGTGGCGCGAACAGTATATCTTCAAACACTAAGTAGTAAGTGGTATTACATTAATATTTAAAATCGATTCATAAACGACGAAGATATCCACGAAGAAACATAAAAAAAACATTAAAAATATTATGTTGATTATTTCATGTTACAATCTACCTTTGTGCCAAGTTTCATTTAAGTACGTTGAGTAGTTTGGCTGAAATACCGTCAAATAGGTAGTTACAATTTTTTGAAGATCCCACAGGAACCCTTTCGTTTTCGGGATAATAATTTCTAATAATGCTCTTCAGGTCATAAGCTACCTGGCTGCCAAATTTCACTTAAATACGTTGAGTAGTTTGGCTGAAATACCGTCAAATAGGTAGCTAAAATTTTTTGAAGATCCCACGGGAAGCCTTTCGTTTTTCGGGATAGTAATTTCCTATAATGCTCTTCAGGTCATAAGCTACCTGCCTGCCAAATTTCATTTAAATACGTTGAGTAGTTTGGCTGAAATACCGTCAAATAGGTAGCTACAATTTTTTGAAGATCCCTCGGGAACCCTTTCGTTTTTCGGAATAATATTTTCCTATAATGCTCTTCAGGTCATAAGCTACCTGCCTGCCAAATTTCATTTAAATACGTTGAGTAGTTTGGCTGAAATACCGTCAAATAGATAGCTACAATTTTTTGAAGATCCCACGGGAACCGTTTCGTTTTTCGGGATAATAATTTCCTACAATGCTCTTCAGGTCATAAGCTACCTGCCTGCCAAATTTCATTTCATTCCATAGAGCGGTTTTAGCGTGATGCGATGACAAACATTCCCATACGGACAGACAGACAGACAGACATTTTTTTCAAAAATGTTATTATTAGGTTCTGTGGCTCCTATAGACCCCCTTTTTTTAATTTTCACTTAAATATTCTTAATGTACAGACATGACCCCTCTACAGATTTATTATATGTATAGATATGGAAAATCATCCAAACCCGGACTAGTATTTCTCCGAGACTGTATGCTCATTAAAAATTCAGAATAAGAAAAAGGATCCAATAAAAAACTTGACTGAGGATTTTCGTTGTTAGAATTAAAATATTCTTCTAATAAAACTGGATCTACTAAATTAGAATTATCTGAGAGTTTATCTAAAAGTGGTTGTACAAATTCATTTCTATATGACTTATTACCAGTTTTAATGCCCTTAAATCTTTTAATGAGATTCCAGATTTTACTGATGGGAGTAGTTCTATTATAACTATTACATAAACTATTCCAACTATTTCTTTTTTGTTCCTTTATGGTGCGCTTTTTCAGAGCATCTTTCCTTTTATAATTAATATAATTATCTAATGTAGGATTGTTTCTGTAAAGTTTTAATGATTCATAAGATTTGATGACGGCTTGTTCACATGTACTGTTCCACCAGGGAGCTGGCGGTCTACTCCTAAAGTTATTTCTAGTAAATCTAGGAACTACCGTTTGCTTAAGTTTATCAAGTCGATTACAGAATTCCTCATAAGATTTCATTGGATCCTCTTCATTAACCACAATTTCATTGAAAGCTGAACTAGAAAGTTCTTTATATTTAGTCCAGTCCGTTTTATGATATAAAAATCGGTCATTACATTGGTTCACTGTGTATCTTTCAATGCAAGTTGTAATGTTTGTAATTGTTGGATAATGATAACTACCCATGGCATCATCATGTACAAACCATTCACAAAGTGGGGCCAAATGTGGACTAACAAAACTTACATCTATTGCTGAAGGGTTACGTGTAGGATAATTTACTGTTGTAAAGCTGCCATTATTCAAAATACATAAGTCACAATCATCAATTATATCGTATAAATTTTGACCTCGACTTTTAGTGGACATACATCCAAAAGCAATATGATGTGCATTGAAATCGCCACTTATAAATAGAGGTTTTGGTAAATCTCTTATAATATTATGCAATCTATTCATTCTTATGTGCCCACTTGAGGGAGGACAGTATACACAGAGTATAGTCAACATTGTATTATCTGTGTATACACATATGGCTATTGTTTGTATGTCTTCATAAAAAGTGGTATTTATAACATTGTATTTCAAGTGTGGCTTTACTAATATTCCAACTCCGTTGCGAGAGTTTCTAGAATTTTTGTTGTAAAAATTATAACCAGAAATACGAAAAGACTGATGGTCTTTTAACCATGTCTCGTTTAATAGGCAAATATCAATATCTTTTTCATTTAAGAATTTTGTAAGAAGAGGTTTTTTATTATTAAGTCCTTGAACATTAAATTGCGCAATACATAAAGTGGATTTATTATGAGTTTGTGTATCCATTATTTTGACAGATTTTTAATGAGCATATCTTTAATTAACAATGTAGTAATAGGTTCGTTATCATTTTTATTACCTACTTGAACCAGAGTATGTACTAGGGCCATAAGTACATCACTGTTTTCAATTATTTGAGATTTAATATCAGTAATGTTTACATCTTGAGAGATAGGTTTAATATTTACAGATTTATTTACAGGTTTAATTACATGTTTAGGTGTATTATTAATATTATTTACATTTTTATTTACAGGGTTTGGGCGTAATGGCAGAGGAGGGAAATCAATGTTATCTTTTGTAATAGCAGCACTTGCATATGTAATTTTGTTTTTCTTTTCTAATAATTTCTTTATCTTTATTGGACATTGTTTTGAAATAGCCAGATGAGGCCCACTGCAGTTGACACAGCAAATCTCATTTGGTTTACTACAGTCTTTATAAAAATGTTCTCCTGAACAAATTGAGCAACGCTGCTTGCCATTGCAAATTTTAGCAGAGTGATTAAATTTAAAACATTTATAACATTGCTGCAAAGGTGGAACATAATCAAACACTCTATAGGAAAATAATTCATACTGTACATTGTCGGGTAAAATATTTGATAAAAATGTAATACTAACAGTTTGAGTACCAATCAGTTCATGACCGACTTTTCTCATGAATCTTCTTACTGCAATAATTTCATATGTGGATGTTAAATTAGAGAATAGTTCTTTATTCGGTATATTTGCCGGTACAAATCGTATAATGCCAGTTTTCTCAATTTGAGTTGCTGGGATGTGAGCTTTCAAATCATATTTTTCGAGAAAATTTATATTATTAATGAAATCATTGGCCGTGTTATGTTGTTTAAAAATCACAACTATCTTATTTGCGTTAATTCGCCGTATTGCTACTACTCCTTTAATATTGGAAAATATACTATTTAGATATATCGGACTTTTATTTCCTAGTCTATCCTGTGCATTTTTGCTTTCTATGAACACTTTAAACTCCGTATTGATGGAATTTTCTGAATATAATCTTTTATAGTTTGGTTTGCCATAAGGTAAATAGTCACTCTCACCACCTCCGCCGCCAGCATCTGAAGCCCCCCGAAAATCTTTAGGAGGCCGAGGTCTCTTTTTTGAGGTGGGCGGGTTATCCCCGCCCGCCTCATCTAAGTCCATTTTTATTAATTAGGCACTATATTTAGCTAATACCGATCTATTTACAGTAATATTTACAAAGAAATAATAATTATTTAATTATTTTTAAAATTTTGGAAAATTTTAAAACCGCGCTTTTTTAAATTCCCGCCAAGACTGACAACATAGATCATTAGACACATAAACAAATAGACCATAGATGAAGAATATAGACGTGTGTGACGTCACAAAACGACGCCATTTTGCTTTCGACCGCAGCGCCAAAACGTAACAAATGGAACTACACTGTCAGCCCCCTGAATATAATGGAGCTGGACCCGGGGGGACCTGGTCCCCCACCAGGTCCCCCCGGGTCCAGCTCCTCCATGGTCTTCTATTAATAAACAAGAAAATGAAACTTACCAAATAAATATTATATACACACTAATAAAAAAGTAAAATAAGACTAAAACTAAAATATATAACTAAATATTTACATAAAAAATAATTATTGAAAATTTTTAAGAAAAACCCGCGTCCGCCTTTTTTAAGTTCCCGCGCTTTTTTTCGGTGTGAGCGTATGTTTCTTCTTAACTTTAAGTAATAATTCTTCTCTTTCTTCTTCTTTACTAATGTCAAAAGGATCTCATTAAAATATCATGGGCACAGATTAAGTATTAGTTACTACGTAACAGATACCACAGATTAAGAATTAGTTACTACGTAACAGATGCGACAGCTATATTTTACCGAGTTTCCAGTTGTTACGTTTTGGCAGCACTGTAGCATCTGTCATTTTGACCGCACACCACAGACCATAGCACATCACAGACTACAAACACACATTGTATAAGTGGTTGAATAATCGAGTCCAGCTATCGATACTTTAGTGAGGTATCGATTTTTTTTGTAGGTAGGTTTTTGTAGTTCAGGTAATTTATTTTTATAATAAGTAATACAAAATAAAAACAGGTTGCATTTATCATTTATTTATTGTTTTTTTTTCTGAATTTCTAATAAGCCCTGATTGATATAGCAAGAACATTAATATTTAACAGAATATTTTTTTAATAATATTTTAATAATTATCCTAATAAAACTCTCTAATGTCGTAATCCAACCATCTAGTGATGGTAACACACAAGTCCAGGTTTTCCTGTTTCTAAGGCCACTTGCCTTACTTGAAGTGTGCTCATATTTCAATTGTTTTCATTTCTTTGATGACACAAAAGTTGATCAGTCACTTCTGTAAATAAATAACACAATATTTAAGATGAAAAAACAATACATAAGTTGGCCGGTCACTTAGTCCGGCCATCAACAACAACAAAACAAGGAGGGTTTCTAGTAAAAACTATAGTTAATTAGCAAAAGTTTTGTCCTTCAGCACTATAAGTTGATTACCCTAAATAAAACTGCAATAATATTCTGCTATCAAATATGCTTAAACTGCCATAACACTTGTTTAGCATTTATGAAAAGACCATCTTTTCATAAATGTTAAACAAGTGTTACATAAATTTTTTGTTGTTTCAATGAAGTTATTGATACCCAAAACCTCCAATTCCTGAGCCAAGTTCCAAACCACTAAACCTTGGTATTTCACAAAAATAAAACAATTTCAGTATCTTTTGATATGTTAAAATATCATATAGAATGAGTGTCAAAATGCCATAGTACTTAATACATACCCGCTCTTCCAATGACCAACATTTCATCAGAAGCATTTACATCCTCATTGGAGTTCTCTTTGTAATAATTGTTATCACTAAGGCCTAGGTATTTCTGTCTGAAACAAATGAGTACAGTTAAGATTAATATTGATATACAAAAGCAAAAAACATTGGCAAACTTAATGAGTCAAAGATTAAGTATAATTATATTATATTGTTCATACTTTATATTACACTAGCTCTAACTATAACGTGTTAAAAGTAAAACTCACCTGTGAACTAATAGTTGCGTTGCAACCGCCGACACAAGACTTAAATAGTCCCTTAAAACGAAAAATGAACAATATTTACACTAAATTAATTAACATACTATAAAAGATTGATATAATGTATCAATAATCTGCGGAGTAATTGAATATTTTGGATCAAATCAAGCAAGAAACGAGGATAAACAAAACACTAACAAACTACACGCGGCCATATTTGAGTTTTGACAACAATATTACTCTAATCTATGTTTGACAACATAGATCATATTTTGACACTACAAACAGGAAACAGGAACTATACGTGTGTGACGTCACAAAACGACGCCATTTTGCTTTCGACCGCAGCGCCAAAACGTAACAAATGGAACTACACTGTCAGCCCCCTGACAGATACGACAGTGATATTTTACCTTTAGTATGTTTCTTCATATCCTATATGTAATAATTCTTCTCTTTCTTCTTCTTTACTAATGTCAAAAGGATCTCATTAAAATATCATGGGCACAGATTAAGTATTAGTTACTATGATCATGGGCCATGGCTGGCTAAAATAATGGACCTCACTATTCACTTACAAATAAGTAGGATTGACCCTAGTTGTCGATTTTTTGTATTAATTTAATTTATATTATTATTTTAATATTGTTACGTGTAATGAATAAATTCTGCAATATTCTTTTGACATTAGACAACAAGAACAAGAAGAAGAATTCGCCATTTGTTTTTGATTCTCTGTTTGATTTGTGTACCTACATAATAATCATTAATTTGTATTGTGTGGTTGTAAAATGTAAAGACTTAAAAAGTTTAAAATTAGTATTGTATTTTGAGATTGGGGTAAGCTCCATCTTAAAAAAAATGTTAAATGAAACTTATTGCACTTTATGCTTATCACACAATAAAAGAACTATAAACATATTTAAAACAGAAGTGCAATGTGTCTACGAAAACTTCGCAAACATTACGGTACGTAACGTAACTTAATAAAACTTAATGGTATTTAAAATATCCGGCATTAGGGTAAACCATGTAATGTAGCTATTGTATATTACTTCCTTAATAAATGAAGGCATGAATGGATGAAGGACTGCGAAGGATGCATAGCAAAATTGTAATTTCGTGAAAATTTTACTCAAACTGTCACTTAAACATTTTAGAAATTAGAGTACCTAAGTCGTAATGTGTTAAGTAAATTAATGTAAATCACCGTCAGTAGAATCAATGTACTTATTATGTTACTACACATCCTAAAATGTTTAAGTGACAGTTTGAGTTAAATTTTCACGAAATTAGAATTTTGCTCTGTATCACCTTCATCCATTCATGCCTTCATTTATTAAGGAAGTAGGTTACAATAGCTATATTATATGGTTTACCCCAATTTTTTGGGATACCTTCCTCAAAGACCTTCATCAATTTATGTTTTCAGATATTATGCACACATTTTTAATCATTTACAGGTTACATATCAAACATGTTGGATGTGTTTCATTTGCCACCAGAGACTACGGCAGTGTTACCTTTTAAAGAAGTTGGCTGTAAAGACTCGCGGTCTCATTGAAAATGTCTGTGAGAATGAGGTACTTCTGTTGAATGCACACTTAACAATATATTATAAGTACTATAGATAACATAATATATTTTATTCTGATTCATTCTGATCATTAAGTGAACAAAAAAGCCATAAACTTGACTATAGACTGTTTAGTGATGCAAAGACATACAATGACTGGGAAAATCAATGAATTCAATTTTGATTACTTTTTTGTTTGGTTGGTACAAAATTAAACAATGTAGCTGTATATCTATTATCAATTGTAATAAACCTTGTCCCACATTGTTATCCAAACTTTTTGCGGGGTTTATATGAAAACTGCAAAATCTCACCCCCCCAAAATTGAATATCCGTAATGTACATTTTATCCCTTTTATCGTTTCTAATATACTTATTTATCTATGATTTATATGTTGTATGATATGGTTTCACAAATATCCCCTTGTAACAGCCTTTTATTTTGCGTGGCTGGATTATTCCACACTTGTCGTTGATATTGATATGATCTACGAACATACCTGCATCATCCCATTCTAGATCCACCTGGCCTTCGAGTTCACAGGGAGATCCAAGCACGATTCTATTTATAGTTTGGGAAGACATCTCGTTATTAATCACAGGGTTCCAACACAGCTTCTTCTTCCGATTCACTCAAAGTGGGTAGTTCGAAAAAAATATATAGGTACATGAAAAAAACTGTACTTTTCATTTATTCATCTGAAAAGTATTATTAAAGATCACCGAAAAAGTCATAATCAACACTTTTACAGAGCTAACACTAAAAACCAACGCTGTTGTTGGTTTGCTCGCTTCCGTTCTGGAAATTTCGACCTGAAAATTGAACCTCGCGGTCGTGCGAAGACTTTGGTCGACAGTGGCCTAGAAAAGTGATTGTTATTAGGTGGTCTAGCGCCGGTGTGGTTCATCACAGCTTCTTACCAAACAGGGTGAGCATAGTAATGCTAACGAACAAACTGCAGATGTGTACTGTAAAGAACTGAACACAATAATAGAGAAGCTACAGGCATATCTCCAACCAGCATTGATCAATTGCTTGTCTCCGCTGGTCCGGCACGACAACGAGCGACCTCATAATCCACAGCAGACGGTCTCCAAGTAGCAAGAACTTGGTTTGGTTCTCTCTCTCTCAATTTAATCCGCCATACTCACCAGACCTCGCGCTTACAGACTGCTACTTTTTCCAGAATTTGGATAATTTTTTGGCGATAAAAAAATTTAATCCCGAGAGGCAGTACAAAATGCCTTTGAAGAATTTGCTGCTTCCCGTCCAGCTGATTTAAGAAGGGCATCAATAAACTGCCACTGCGTTGGCATAATGCATTGATTGCATGTTTGATGGCTTCGATTAATACAAATAAAAAATACATGTTGAAATTTTTTCATACAAAATGGCATTTCAAAGGTTTTAAAAATTATATAATTAATTAATGCATACCTATTCATAGTGATTGAAAATAACGCGACTAGGTAACATGAATGAATTATATAATTTTTATATCAAATATACTATGCGTTTTCTTTACAAGTTTTTCATTTCATGTTTAAATATACATGTATAATTAATTATTCCAGTCACGTATGATCCTTTAAGATTCTAGCATAAAATAAGATGGATTATATTAGATTTAACATTGGATCAGAATGTATTGGAACAAAGTATATAATACTATGAATTAAAACTTTTTCTTGTAATGAAGTTTATAAGTTAAATATTTTGTTAAATAAAAAACAAAAGGATCTGGATTAAAACATGTTTCTTTTTAGATTGATATGAAGTTTGGCGTATTTGAATCATTGTTAAACTTATCAACTTCCAACACAAAGATTATTTCCACATTGCCATCAGCTCTTTGCGACATCAAAACGGAGCCAGAGGAAAAAACCGAAATTAATTTGAATGATACAGGTAGGTCATACGCTATCTAGCTAAATATTAAGCAAAGCACTGTATTTTTAATGTTATGCTGTATTTCAAGACTGAAGCTTAAGAGACTAGTCTCACTATGGTCCAGTAATGATAAACATGTTTAGCCTCAATCTGCAAATAAATTCCGACTGAGCTGAACTTTGGTATTATTATACAACTTTTTTTACTAACGTCTACACCCACACTGATACGGCCGATACGGGCTATTGCTTATGGGAGATTTTATATATGAAGAAGAAGGGCTCCTGTCTGGAGGACTCATTTTTATCCTACAGAGAGGAGCCCTAAAAATACTTATAATACTTACATATCGCACACCTAGATCGAAACAGGTACAACTCAAAAAACCTCATTTTACAGGAAACGCAAAAAACTGATTTCCGAGTCCCTGTGCATTGCAGAAGTTTTCTGTTTGGATTTATGACCTTTATTTAACAGCTGGATGCAATAAATATTAAGAATCTTGGGTTTCAATAAAGGGTTTTGCCTTAAAATTGCATTTTTTTAGTTGTTTCCTTATAGTCTACCAATGTATACATTTTTTTTGTATTATTTTGACTTGAACCCTTATTGGTGAATTTCGTTTTTAGTTGACTCTCTTTTGTAGATGCAAAACATGCATAAAATACAATAGTATTTATATTATTTGTTATTAGTACGACTCATTGAGTAGTATGTGACCAGCAGTAGGGATATATTAGATGATGATCTAGCAATAAAATAATTGGAAGTAGTGAAAAAATAAATATTCTTTATTAATAGTACTATAAAAATATTAAGTGGCAGTCTCTCCTTAAATTATAAAAGTATACTCTAAAAGTAAACCATTGTAGAAAACTAAAACAACTTAAAAATATAGGAACCTTCTGTTCAACGAAAGCATTTAAATGCACATCAAATATCACACTTTACTTATATTTAAATACCTAATTTTAATAACGTGATCATTAAAAACATTACCCAAAATGTCTTATGAACATTTTAAATTCTGATGTCAATCTCACAGCAACTAAACAAAATATTTATCACAATAGGTATGCTTAGAAATAATTAACCATAAATAAACTATAACGAATATAATTTAAATAGGCACTAATAATGTCATTTTGAGATCAATGGTAATGAAATTACAATTACTGAAAACCTAGTATTATCCTTAATTATAAAGAGGTAGGTAAGGTATCACTTTGGTACAGAACATTTTTCATGAAGAAACTAATGAGTAGTAGATAAATATAAAAAATAATAATAAAAACCTAATACAACAGTCAATTAGCGTTATCATCAAGAATATCTTTATAATAAATATCATAATAGTATTTTGGAATAACGTTTTTATCAATCAATTCTTTTATGTCATGTTTTTTTGCATCGGACAATACAATTTTACCATTGTACGCTTGTATCAAACCAACAGAAAATAAGGAGTGATCTATGTTTGATCCGGTCTCCCTGGCGCGACGGACTCTCTTTCGTACACAAGCTTTCTTATAAGCTTCCTCAGCAAAAGAAGTTTTGTAAAAGAACGCTTCAGGGTGCTCTTTTTCAACTCTAAGAACCTTTATATCGTGCCACTTGATTTGATTTTTCTCCTCATCTGTATTAAAATTACTGCCCCACGATTCTTGAATTGCTTTAATGTCATAAAACTTATCATAAGTCATGTTTACAACTTTGTAAGGCTTGCCTGTTTTTTTAGCTGAACCAATCAACGTTCTATATTGCTCTGGTATGTAGATGGGACCGGACTGCAAGTATCTTTTAATTTGCTTTTCAATCACACTATGCACGTTATCGCCTTCGTTTTGCGAATGTCCGCGTATAAGAAATTTATGGGTAATAGTCTTAACTGACATCTTGTTGACAGCGTAGGCGTAGGCAGATAGCAGAAATTTATTTTTTTGTTGTCCACCACAATTGTCGGAGTAAAAAATTACGTCAATTTCTTTACAGGGATTTTTGTCTACCTGTGATTTAATGTATGCAAGTATGCAGCTGCCAATTTCAACAGCTCCTCTCTTTCCTTCAGTTTCATCCCAGAAGTAGCACACTACATCCTTTGCCTTTAAATCACTGATCGTAAAATTCAGGCAGTTGATCCTGGATTTATAAAAGAATAGAGATATTTGTCCCTTTGGAATCTGTAATACAGCTTGTAAGTCGTAAACTGCTGTGATGGTACCATCTGTCTTGTTCTTGTCATTTTCCTTTTCAGTTCTTGCCAAAGTCTTTTCTTTTAGATGCTGATTATATTCTTCAGATATCTTGTGCTTTTCTAATTCGTCTGAGTTCTTATATCTTTCACACAGATCACATTGATCTTTTTTTGGTACGAAAAAACCAATGTTGAATTCGGTGTTGAATATCCTGTTGAATGTGGATGAAGAGGCAATTGGTAATTGTTCCTTTTCACGAAGTATTTTATAGTCTCTGTAAATATCAGCCAATGATTTATCACTTGAAATGAATTGTCTTGTAGTTTGCGCTCTGAGGTAGTGAGATTCAATCCTTGGAATCTTATTTATGAAATCTAAAACGCTCTGTTTTACTGCTGGGTCAATAGTTAAATGATGGTCATGTTTTCCTCTCAAATCAGGTTGAATGATTCCTGATTCTGTTTTTTTGGAAAGGGCTGTTTTGATTGCTTTGCAACTCAAATCCAAAGTCGATTTGAAAAATGCCTTGCATACTCGGATTTTAGAATTATCAACTTCAAAATAGAAAGCGGTGTTTAGAGCTCTGAAATCTTGTGTACTTGAGTATCTATATTTTGGTTTTATTTCTTGCGAATGTCGTACTATAAAATCTCTTTGCCTCTCAAGATTTCCGAGTCCCCAAAATGCATCAAAAAGTTGTTGCCTTAAAATTTCAGAAATCTTTTCTTTGCATTTTAGGCGGCATTTGTCGCCACATGGCTGTCCAACTTTTCTGTCTGGAATTTGTTTTTTTGATTTTGCCAAAGATTGGTAAGCTTTCCCGGAATTCCTTAGCTTCTTTGCTATATTGCAGTTCCACTTTGTTGGTTTACATAATCTCTTCTTACCCTTTTTTTCCTTCTCGGGTTCCTGGGTAGCAACCACAGCATTTTGCTGGTTGTCTTGATCATCTTCGGTATCCGACGAAGTACTAGAGCTTGAGCTACTACTGCTGGTGCTGGATGAAGACGAAGTCGAAGGTACTATCTTAGGGGGAGGCTTGTTTTTGGAAATTAATTGGAAATTGGGATCCTCATCAGAGTCATCAATGTCACTTTTATCGCTTCGAATTGGCGAAATATTATAATTGTTTGGTACACCATTCCTTAGTTGCCTAGACGTGCTTGGCATTGATTCATCAACTAGGGGTAAGGTGGAATAAGTGTTTTTAGAAGAGATTTCAACATTAGTTAACATCGTGTATTCCAGAGCTTCATGTTGAGTAAGTGTTGTGTCAGGGGGACTGATATTTTCTTTATCCATTTCTTCTACCATATTTACTAAAAATCTACCACGTTTCATCGTTTGCCTGAAATAGAAAGTAGCCTTAAGTATCAATTTTTCGATCATTAGTAATTTAAGGAAAATGTATTTGGCGCCGGCCAGCTAAAGGGGCCCAACTTAAAAAAAAACTTATTACAACGAAACCAACTCTTTATTTGCCAGAATAAAAATTAAATATTATAAATGTGAAAACAAACTTTCATTCTATAGCAAAAAACAATCGATATGATAATATTTTCTAAGAAATAAAAGACTTTAAAAAATGATTCAACAAAACAGAATCAATTAGAAATTAAAATAAAATTCAACTATACAGTAACAATTCTAAATATAAATAAAAATTTAACTTACCTTACCAATAATACAGATTTAACTCAAAATGCTTCATTAATCAACTCAGCATTAACGACCAAAATGGCGACAACTCGAAATAATGCTCCTTAAAATTTCAACAAAACGGGCGCAACTCAAAATAACTCTTCTTTTGTTTACGCCGGGCACGTGCATTTCACTTTAAAACTTGGTTCCAACTGGCGTTGTCGCCGTTTCACGTGCGAGGGGGGCGGGCCCCTCGTTCAACAAAATAGGTATACAACGTCATCTAGCGTCTAATATTGGGAATATTTTTGATTCTGTTTTATTGGTCGATAGGTATTGAAATGACAAACTCGAAGGTATACATAACTCAAAAATCACGAATTTTGAGTTAGCTCCCTTTCGATCTAGGTGTGCGACGCACACCTAGATCGAAACAGGTACAACTCAAAAAACCTCATTTTACAGGAAACGCAAAAAACTGATTTCCGAGTCCCTGTGCATTGCAGAAGTTTTCTGTTTGGATTTATGACCTTTATTTAACAGCTGGATGCAATAAATATTAAGAATCTTGGGTTTCAATAAAGGGTTTTGCCTTAAAATTGCATTTTTTTAGTTGTTTCCTTATAGTCTACCAATGTATACATTTTTTTTGTATTATTTTGACTTGAACCCTTATTGGTGAATTTCGTTTTTAGTTGACTCTCTTTTGTAGATGCAAAACATGCATAAAATACAATAGTATTTATATTATTTGTTATTAGTACGACTCATTGAGTAGTATGTGACCAGCAGTAGGGATATATTAGATGATGATCTAGCAATAAAATAATTGGAAGTAGTGAAAAAATAAATATTCTTTATTAATAGTACTATAAAAATATTAAGTGGCAGTCTCTCCTTAAATTATAAAAGTATACTCTAAAAGTAAACCATTGTAGAAAACTAAAACAACTTAAAAATATAGGAACCTTCTGTTCAACGAAAGCATTTAAATGCACATCAAATATCACACTTTACTTATATTTAAATACCTAATTTTAATAACGTGATCATTAAAAACATTACCCAAAATGTCTTATGAACATTTTAAATTCTGATGTCAATCTCACAGCAACTAAACAAAATATTTATCACAATAGGTATGCTTAGAAATAATTAACCATAAATAAACTATAACGAATATAATTTAAATAGGCACTAATAATGTCATTTTGAGATCAATGGTAATGAAATTACAATTACTGAAAACCTAGTATTATCCTTAATTATAAAGAGGTAGGTAAGGTATCACTTTGGTACAGAACATTTTTCATGAAGAAACTAATGAGTAGTAGATAAATATAAAAAATAATAATAAAAACCTAATACAACAGTCAATTAGCGTTATCATCAAGAATATCTTTATAATAAATATCATAATAGTATTTTGGAATAACGTTTTTATCAATCAATTCTTTTATGTCATGTTTTTTTGCATCGGACAATACAATTTTACCATTGTACGCTTGTATCAAACCAACAGAAAATAAGGAGTGATCTATGTTTGATCCGGTCTCCCTGGCGCGACGGACTCTCTTTCGTACACAAGCTTTCTTATAAGCTTCCTCAGCAAAAGAAGTTTTGTAAAAGAACGCTTCAGGGTGCTCTTTTTCAACTCTAAGAACCTTTATATCGTGCCACTTGATTTGATTTTTCTCCTCATCTGTATTAAAATTACTGCCCCACGATTCTTGAATTGCTTTAATGTCATAAAACTTATCATAAGTCATGTTTACAACTTTGTAAGGCTTGCCTGTTTTTTTAGCTGAACCAATCAACGTTCTATATTGCTCTGGTATGTAGATGGGACCGGACTGCAAGTATCTTTTAATTTGCTTTTCAATCACACTATGCACGTTATCGCCTTCGTTTTGCGAATGTCCGCGTATAAGAAATTTATGGGTAATAGTCTTAACTGACATCTTGTTGACAGCGTAGGCGTAGGCAGATAGCAGAAATTTATTTTTTTGTTGTCCACCACAATTGTCGGAGTAAAAAATTACGTCAATTTCTTTACAGGGATTTTTGTCTACCTGTGATTTAATGTATGCAAGTATGCAGCTGCCAATTTCAACAGCTCCTCTCTTTCCTTCAGTTTCATCCCAGAAGTAGCACACTACATCCTTTGCCTTTAAATCACTGATCGTAAAATTCAGGCAGTTGATCCTGGATTTATAAAAGAATAGAGATATTTGTCCCTTTGGAATCTGTAATACAGCTTGTAAGTCGTAAACTGCTGTGATGGTACCATCTGTCTTGTTCTTGTCATTTTCCTTTTCAGTTCTTGCCAAAGTCTTTTCTTTTAGATGCTGATTATATTCTTCAGATATCTTGTGCTTTTCTAATTCGTCTGAGTTCTTATATCTTTCACACAGATCACATTGATCTTTTTTTGGTACGAAAAAACCAATGTTGAATTCGGTGTTGAATATCCTGTTGAATGTGGATGAAGAGGCAATTGGTAATTGTTCCTTTTCACGAAGTATTTTATAGTCTCTGTAAATATCAGCCAATGATTTATCACTTGAAATGAATTGTCTTGTAGTTTGCGCTCTGAGGTAGTGAGATTCAATCCTTGGAATCTTATTTATGAAATCTAAAACGCTCTGTTTTACTGCTGGGTCAATAGTTAAATGATGGTCATGTTTTCCTCTCAAATCAGGTTGAATGATTCCTGATTCTGTTTTTTTGGAAAGGGCTGTTTTGATTGCTTTGCAACTCAAATCCAAAGTCGATTTGAAAAATGCCTTGCATACTCGGATTTTAGAATTATCAACTTCAAAATAGAAAGCGGTGTTTAGAGCTCTGAAATCTTGTGTACTTGAGTATCTATATTTTGGTTTTATTTCTTGCGAATGTCGTACTATAAAATCTCTTTGCCTCTCAAGATTTCCGAGTCCCCAAAATGCATCAAAAAGTTGTTGCCTTAAAATTTCAGAAATCTTTTCTTTGCATTTTAGGCGGCATTTGTCGCCACATGGCTGTCCAACTTTTCTGTCTGGAATTTGTTTTTTTGATTTTGCCAAAGATTGGTAAGCTTTCCCGGAATTCCTTAGCTTCTTTGCTATATTGCAGTTCCACTTTGTTGGTTTACATAATCTCTTCTTACCCTTTTTTTCCTTCTCGGGTTCCTGGGTAGCAACCACAGCATTTTGCTGGTTGTCTTGATCATCTTCGGTATCCGACGAAGTACTAGAGCTTGAGCTACTACTGCTGGTGCTGGATGAAGACGAAGTCGAAGGTACTATCTTAGGGGGAGGCTTGTTTTTGGAAATTAATTGGAAATTGGGATCCTCATCAGAGTCATCAATGTCACTTTTATCGCTTCGAATTGGCGAAATATTATAATTGTTTGGTACACCATTCCTTAGTTGCCTAGACGTGCTTGGCATTGATTCATCAACTAGGGGTAAGGTGGAATAAGTGTTTTTAGAAGAGATTTCAACATTAGTTAACATCGTGTATTCCAGAGCTTCATGTTGAGTAAGTGTTGTGTCAGGGGGACTGATATTTTCTTTATCCATTTCTTCTACCATATTTACTAAAAATCTACCACGTTTCATCGTTTGCCTGAAATAGAAAGTAGCCTTAAGTATCAATTTTTCGATCATTAGTAATTTAAGGAAAATGTATTTGGCGCCGGCCAGCTAAAGGGGCCCAACTTAAAAAAAAACTTATTACAACGAAACCAACTCTTTATTTGCCAGAATAAAAATTAAATATTATAAATGTGAAAACAAACTTTCATTCTATAGCAAAAAACAATCGATATGATAATATTTTCTAAGAAATAAAAGACTTTAAAAAATGATTCAACAAAACAGAATCAATTAGAAATTAAAATAAAATTCAACTATACAGTAACAATTCTAAATATAAATAAAAATTTAACTTACCTTACCAATAATACAGATTTAACTCAAAATGCTTCATTAATCAACTCAGCATTAACGACCAAAATGGCGACAACTCGAAATAATGCTCCTTAAAATTTCAACAAAACGGGCGCAACTCAAAATAACTCTTCTTTTGTTTACGCCGGGCACGTGCATTTCACTTTAAAACTTGGTTCCAACTGGCGTTGTCGCCGTTTCACGTGCGAGGGGGGCGGGCCCCTCGTTCAACAAAATAGGTATACAACGTCATCTAGCGTCTAATATTGGGAATATTTTTGATTCTGTTTTATTGGTCGATAGGTATTGAAATGACAAACTCGAAGGTATACATAACTCAAAAATCACGAATTTTGAGTTAGCTCCCTTTCGATCTAGGTGTGCGATATGTATAATTTTTTTATAAGAAATACCTATAAAAATATAAATTGAATTTCAAATGCATTTTCATACTTGACTAAATACTTATGGATGTTCTAATTTGTTTTTATTTGCTTAGAAATTAAAGATGAAGCTGTAGAAACAACAAACAGCTTTGTAGATGATGAACAACCTTCGAGCTCATCATACTCTGATTCAAACGATTTACAAGTTGTTGATTCTGATCATAGTCAGGATTCATTGAAAGTGGAGACAAGTAATACTCGTCACGAGGCGAAAGAGCTGAAGTTGATAATAGAAAAGCTGAGTCCAAGTATTATTGAGAAATATGTTCGAACAAAACACATAGAACAGTTAGAGGGGGAAGGAGCAGCAACTTACACAACTGAACAAATCAAACAAGAGATAGAAGAGAAGGTAGCTGATGAAGGTAAGTCCTACTTATGACCATATTGCAGTAGGCAGCAGCATATAAATAGGCACACAGCTGCTATATAAGGATGTAACAAATGCTGTTTAGCTCCTTCCTTTCCTCTGTTATATATGTCTCCAGCCTTATATTTTTAATGAGGTAAATAAGTAAGGTAAGTGTCCATGTGTATCTTCAGCATCCTAAGGCTCTTATAGCTTCAATTAAATATTTCGGGTGGGCTCTCATGATTTAGTATCATTGCTTTGGATACTGTGGGCTTTCGTGGGTAAATCGTGAAAAGAGAACAGAGTATCAATATCACTCGTTTATTCATAACCACAATTTCTGTATAAATTCATTATTCACTACACTTTATAAATTTACTTTACTTTACTTTACTTTACAAGTATTGACACTAACGAAACATGACAGTTTCAAGACGTCTCGACTTGGCGACCAAATGACGAATGAATTCAGTCTCGCCCAGAAAGTCCCGACTCATGTCATAGCGCTATAAACAAGTTGCGCCATTTTGCCATTTGGGGGCGCGCTTCCGTCTCGTATCGTTGTGTCCATATTCATATCCGACTCCGAAAAATATATACAGGCTGTTTTGGGGATGAGTGTAGGCATTTTGCAGATGGATAGGGTCGGTATATGCGATCATTTTCTACTATGGGAACTATAGTCCGAAATCCTTTAGTTTTTAAGTTAAGAGCAAAAAACTGCTTTATTAAATACTTTCAACTTTTTGGGTTATCAAGCTAAAAATAGACACAGTTTCATATGTATTTTTTTTATTATTTGTCGATTTAAACACATAACACACGATGAATTAAATAAAAGTCTCACAACTATTCCGATAGCAAAAACAATCAAATTGTAGTGAAAAGAAAAAAAATCTAAAACAAATCTTAGTGACTTTCATACATTACAATGTGTATTTAAAAACTATAGGTCCCGTATTAGAAAATGATCGCATAGACCGACCCTATGCATCTGCAAAATGTCTACACTCATCTCCAAAACACCCTGTATATCGGTTTTATTGATTTTGAGGGTTCCGTACGTCAAAAGGTAATAATCGGTGTATATTTATTGAAAAACAGAACGTATGACCTCTACTACCGAACGTAACCTCCTCCTTTCTATGAATTAGGTTAACGGAACCCTTATAGAATCATTTTGTTGTTGTCAAAACGTCGGATCAGCTAATCTAAACTCCCATTTAATATAATATAAATACTTACAATGACAATAATAATTTTAAATAACTTAATAGTATTTATACCTATTACAGTTATTATGCACAACATTAATTACTTAAAAACTCAATTGAGTATAATTAAAAAAAATATATACAGTATTCAGAAAAACGCATTAAATTATAGGGACATTTGTATTAAACATAATTTATTAGTAAAATAATAATATAGAAAGCAAATGTTACCATTTGAAAATGGAGCTACCGTAAAAAAATGTCAATGATAATAGAAATAGATATAATATTTATAAAATTACAAATCAATGGGTTAAAATTATATTACAAAAGTTCATTCCACTGGAATGCATTTGAATGAGACAATGAGGTCTCAGTCAAGCCAAGGATTTTTTTTATTATAAGTACTTAAGTTTCTACCAAAAACTATGAAATTATCAAGATAAATTAAAAAATTTTCATTATTAAGTCTCGCCATACCCCAGGGGTCTGTGTTAGGTCCATATTTGTATATCCTATATACAGCCGACTTACCTGTGACCCCTGACGTAACAACGGCAACTTTTGCTGATGACACTGCAATATTAGCAAGTAGCAAAAGCCCAGAGCTGGCTTCTAGAATTTTACAAACTAGTCTCGACAAGATAAGCGACTGGCTTGAAAAATATCGTATCAAAGCCAGTGTATCAAAATCAGTACACGTAATATTCACAATGAGGAAAGAAAACTGCTGCAATAACATCCTCCCACAATGTGACTCTGTCCGATATCTTGGCTTACATTATTACAGAATGAAATACAGAATTTAATAATAAGTTATTAATATTAAACCAATGTACTTTTTTTGAGAGAGCACTATTTACCTCGTCATAATTTGACTGTTGTCGCTTCACATAAAAAATTTGCGAAGTGTCATCGGCAAATATAACTCTAATGTTTTTCTTTAACTAGATAAGGCAAGCCATTTATATAGATGAAAAAAAGAATTTTAACTCTACCCTTTGAACACTATTTTTATGATAAGAACTCAAAAGGCTGAGGGCAGAGTCCCTTATGCCATAGTGCTTTAATTTCCTGATCAATGTAGCATGCTCAACACAATCAAAGGCCTTGGAAAGGTCGTAAAACACACGTAACGCATCCTGCGACCTCTCCGAACCCTTAAAAATATCACAACCACAACAAGACCTATATATACGACGTTTGACAGGATAGACTCGGCTCGTAGTAAAATTAAGATTTTAAAATAATAAAACGACAAAATAAGTGTTATATTTCATATATAACTAGATGTTACAGTGGTCATTTACATAGATACGTTTATTATCTTTTGTGGTGCATAATAGCATAAATCTGTGATATAATCTAGAAGTGACAGTCAGCTGTTTAAGGTATACCCACTGTTATCTAAAGTGTCTAAGGTTCGTTTGTTCGTATTGGTTTTTACCATTTTTTTAAATTATTAAACGCACTTAATAATGCCAAATTTTAAGTGTATCTCGTGCGCCAAGTTTTTTAGCCTCGCAGACAGCGCCAAATGTTGTAAATGCACAGGAATGTACCATTGCGGATGTGCTAAAAGTTACAACCCCAAAAACGCGAATAAATGGTTATGTCGCACTTGCACAACACCACTCCACCAACAAAACACATCCAACTCCAGCACTAGTATCCAACTCACACCTAACGACTTTTTTATTGACGCTAACATGGGCACATCTTCACCGAATCAGTTAGCGGAAGAGATGAATTTACTCAGAGAGGCTATGACCTCGGTATGCGCTGAGATGAAGTCTCTGAGGCAGGAGGTTGTGAAGCTAAACTCGGTTATCAACGATGTCAACAAGCGAATTGATACCGTTGAGCAACGCGTTGCAGCGGTGGAGGAGCAGTTAAACACGCGCGCGTCTGCTCGCGCGCAAGACCCAGCCGTCACTGACATCATACAACAGCTGAAAACCGAGCTCAACGTTCGCGAGCAGGATAGCCTATACAACGACATTCAGATTACGGGCTTGCCAGCGACTCGGGGTGAGAATGTCGCACATACGGTAGGCCTTGTAGCGAAAAAAATTGGCATTGACATCAAAGAGCATGATATAGTCAGTGTCATGCGCAAGGGAATCAAAAGAGCGGTTACGGTGGGTGGAGAGCACCAGAAACACAGACCGATCGTCTTACGGTTACCGCGGAGAACGGTGCGTGACAACATCCTACAGGCGGCTCGTGCGTGTCGTGGTGTGGACACCGCAGGCATTTTACAGGGCCCGCCGCGGCGTATCTACCTTAACGAGCACCTCACGAGGTGCAATCGCGCACTGTTCAGGGCACAGGGCCCGCGAGGAGGGCCGTCGATGCAGCTGGCGGTATGTCTGGACCCGCGGGGGGTTTATCTTTGCGCGACGTGAGCCAGATTCTCAGGTACATAGAATCAAAACTAACCATGACATAGATCGAATTTTTGGTACTGGTACCATTGGTCAGTCAGAGTAGCGGGCTTCTGTGTATGAAATAATATATGAAATACTGTTATTACAAATTAAGTCTTTTGTATTTATTGTTAGCAAAATAAATTATTTATTCTTATTATCATTATATCATTCTAGTACTATATTTTACACATATTTATGTAATTGTTTTATAATCATCTTAACAGCATATCACTATAATAATAATTTAAGTATGTCACAATTCAATTCAATTCTTTATTTCCGGAAATTGGTTACATTGTTGTTACAATGATTTACACACAGTGGGCACAATTTCTGCCCATAGGGCATGGAAACTCACTCTTACTATCTCACTTTAATATATATACTAAACGCTATAATAAACTATTGAATGCTTTCATATACTTGCTAAATATATATTTCATTAAAAAAACTAAAAATGATTAATCCAAAAAAACATAAAAATGGTTTTATAAAGCCTGGCTCCTTAGGCTCCCGGCATGACGAGTTTCTAGTGGCTGCAGATGCGACCTTATAGCACCTTATAGCTGCGACCTTATAGCACTCAATGAAACGTGGTTACGACCGTATGAGGGGGGCCGCGCACCTGGTGTCCCTGGTTACCGCGCGGTGACGTGGGTTTTTAAATTAGGAAAGGTCTGAACGCGCAGATAGTCAAACATAACACAGAACAACCCAACGTCGAACAAATGTGGCTGTCAATAAAAACAAGCGGTAAGCACATCTTTGTAGGTACTGCGTACCGGCCTCCTTGGCTATCAGTTATATGTTTTTACGGATTCACTAACAGATACAATTGGTAGTTTATCGGGGGACTGTTTGTATCTCGTTGGTGACTTTAACATTAATTTTCTCAATACAAATACAGTGCATTACAGAATATTATGTGATTTTCTGTCAATACACAGGTTGCGTCAGTGTACAACCGAGGCTACACATTTCACTGCGGACACAGAAACCTTGCTCGACCAATACAGTCTGCACAAACGCAGACCTGGATCTAGTAGTGGTTGACTACATACCTGAACTTAGTGGCCATGCGTTTATCACTTTTAGGATAAATGTACAAAAAACTTTGAAAGATATTAAAAGTACCGATTTCGAATACGTTATGAACACAATAGATTGGCAGCACATAGAAAAACTACCTAGTGTTGACGATATGGTCAATTTATTCAACAATAGCATTACTTGGGCATTTGTTTTGCTGGCTCTTATCAAATCTTTCTATGTTAAGGATCGGCAGTACCCGTGGGTTACATACACCATCAAACAAATGAAGAAGTGTCGGGATGAGGCGCATAAGCGTGCACGTACTACAAAAATAGAATCTCATGTTCGGTTCTATAAGGACCTTAAACGTAAAGTATCGTCCGCACTTATTAGAGAAAAAGCCGCTTATTTTAATATGTACATTAACGCTAATATTAAGTCACCGCAGCTAATGTGGAAGCACATTAAGGAAAATATAAATGCACATAAAACTAAATCTGACTTAATACATACTACTCATCTCTTCGACCCTGACCTTATCAATGCCTATTTCTTGGATGTACCGGGCACTAGTTCGGTACCTCAGTCAACACTTGACTATTTTAATAATAACATTTTCAGTAAATCAAAATTTAACTTCTCCATGGTTAATGATAGTAAAATTAAAAAAATTATAAAAACTTTAAGATCTAATGCCGTAGGTGCTGATGGTATAAATCTGGATATGTTGTCCATGGCTTGTCGTATTCCATAAGTGTCATGACTGAAATAATGAATGTTTCTCTGAGAACTGGCATTTTCCCGGAGTCGTGGCACATGGCGATCGTAAAACCACTGCCAAAAAAAAAAGTAAGTCCAAAATATTAGAAAAATTAGAAAAGGTAATACATGACCAGATGATTAGGTACCTTGAAGTTAATCAGGTAATACCTACAATGCAATCTGGTATCCGCAGCCAACATAGCACAACAACTGCGTTAATCAATGTCGTGGATAATGTCATCTCGTCACAAGACACAGGCGAGGTTACTATTCTAGTACTACTAGATTTTTCGCGCGGTTTTACCTTTTTTTTTAGTAATACATTAACAATACAGTATAGATAGGATGGAAGCCAGTAACAGGTTCCCACTTATAGTAAAATAACTTATAGATATCAATATTAATACAAAAAAAATATATATATATATATTTCCAAATGAAACTTACAAAGTTATTTTCGGAAAGTCAACAAGAAAAACAAGCTACCACCGGTTCAACCCTAACCCGCCGAGAAGAACCGGCGTAAGAAACTCGGACGGGGCCATCTTTTAGCAAAAAGATGGAAAATTGATCTTTTTTAAGAGTATATATTTTTTACAATGTAACTTAATCTATAGTCTACACATATTAATATTATAAAAGTTAGAGTACATATAGTAAATAAATATAAGCAGCCATCATGGTTGGCCACCTTATTCCCAGGGTGTGCAATCATTAACAAAATCAGTTATCTTATAATAAGCTTTAGCACACAAACGTTCTTTAACTACTTTTTTAAATTTATTAATGGAAAAATTTTGGACCTTTTCTGGGATTTTATTGTATAGGCGTATACATTGCCCTTTAAAAGATTTACTTACTTTGCTAAGCCTGATCATAGGTATATCGAGCTTGTGCTTATTTATAGTGTTCCTACAATGATTGTCACTTTTTGTTTTAAAATTATTTAAATTTTTCCTTACATATAATAAATTGTCCAAAATGTATTGAGATGCATGTATTGAGATAAAATTAAAAAAAATACTTAACTAATAGTAGTAAAACATGTACCATATTTTTGATAAATATGAAATTTTATCGCAATAACAAAATAAGTAACTTGTACTAACTCAATACATCAGTCATTAGCCTCAAAAAATTTCTTATTACATTCATGTCTTGCTTTGTTACTTTTAGTGAAATAGGGATCTATGTCTAGTTCTTTGCATAATGCATTAAAGGTATTAATTGCTCGCACCATGTATGTATTTCCTCTATAGTCGATGTTGTGGACTGGAACTGACAGCGGAGGGTTAAATCTACGGGACCTGGAAGGTACATTAAAATTGAGGTTAGAGAGGAGCTCAGGACAGTCAACTTCACCATTGATTATTTGTAGCATGAAGGAGCAGTCAGCAATTCGTCGTCTGTTGATTAGTGGCTGTATATGAAATTTTTTGCATAGATCTATGTAGTTAATTGAGCTGTAATTAATTTTAAGACGGTAACATAGGAATCTCATGAATTTCTTCTGTAATTTTTCAATTCTGTCAACATATTGGTTATAACACGGGTTCCATATTTGAAAACAGTACTCCAAGTGACTCCTGACAAAGGTGCAATATAAAATTTTTAATGCTTTCGCTAATTTAAAAGAAGCACTTACTCTCATTATAAAGCCAAGGGCTTTTGAGGCCTTAGCAATGATATGGTCAATGTGAGCATCAAATGCAAGCTTTTCATCATGGTAGACTCCTAGGTCTCGTACAACAGAAATTCTAGGTATTGCCTGATCCTTTAATTGATATGTAGTAAAAATTTTACTTCGTTTCCTGGAAAAAGTAGTTATTGAACATTTAAGATGATTCAAGTCCAGATTGTCTAATTTACAATAATTGTCAAGTCTTGCTATGTCGGATTTGAGTTTATCAATATCGTAAATAATAATATAAATTAATACCTACCTACCCAAATATTTAGCAAAAATAGTAAATTTAATATAAATCTGGTGCACCAAAACTTACAGGGAATGGTAGGTAAAGAATTAGAGATTGAATTATTTTTAAATAAGCACAACATTGATATTATGTGTATATCAGAACATAGGTTTAGAAAATATGAATTAATATTTAATTTTTGTGGTCACCAGGTTGCTAGCTCGTTCAGTCGGGAGAATGCCGAAAGAAAGAGGTGGTTCTTTAATAATGTGTCCAAAAATAATCCGATACACAGAATATGTAATATGTATAATAAAGTTTGTGGTCGTTCAGATATTTTTAATGATAGTCTAATGTCTTTTATTTTTAAAATTTAGTTTAGCCAAAGATTCTACAACAAATTTTTCATAATTAAGTACTTATATTTATATTGTTGTCTTGTATTGGCTCTGTCTAGTAAAATGTATGTTATGTAATCAGTGTTATTGTATTTTTTTTAATGTCAGTTTTACATAAAATGTAGTAGTATGTTAGTATGATTTGTTCTTTCTTTTATTTTCTGATTCACTTATTGTAATCTGTAGTATTAAGGCTTAATTAATGTTGTGTATGGTTGGAATTGGACTTCAGTATTAATGTAATTTGTTCATATATTGTTGGTGTTAAATGTTCTTATTCTGTGGTCTGTAACTACACATTTGAAAAACCTCTCCGATCTTGGCCCGTCTATAAGCCTGCGTTTCCACTGACGCGTAGCGGGGCGGATAGGAACTTAGTGGTGCCCAAGCAGAGCGGAGCGGAGATTTCGAGCATAGTGATTGGTCAATTCAGGTACCGCAAGCTACTCTCCGTCTCGCTCCGCGTCAGTGGAAACGCAGTTAAACGTCTAAAACGTCTAACGGTTGTCATGGTAACAACATTTCTTACAAATGGAAAACAAAAATTATGAAATGCTATAAATACCGTCTTTATATCAGCTTAAACTACACTGACCGGCATGGAAATTTGGCCACCCTGTTATTTTTGTCTAAACGTCTCAAATTTGCCTGTATTGTAATGAAATTAATGTCAGACAATAAAAAATACATTTCTTCGTGTTTCCTGATCAATTTAACAGCCACTGACATGGTTTTTAATTTAAAAATAAGTTTTAAATAAAATCGCTATATTTCTAAGCATAAAATAATATTTTCCAAAACACTCTGAATTCAAAAGTAATAACAGTTTTCCAATTTTTTTTTCATTTTAATATGGGGTATTTCCTCCTCTTGCTCTGATGACCATCTGCATGCGGTCTGGCATGATTTGGATAATGTTTTTGATTTCAGTTTGGGATAGGTTCTCCCAAGCGTTAATCGCAGCGCTACGAAGCTCTCCGAGGGTTGCTGGCGGGTTAGGGGATGTTTTTATTATTCTTTTGAGCATGTCCCAGATGTGTTCTATAGTATTCAGGTCTGGACTGCGGGCAGACCGCTGCAGTTTTTTTATACCGAGACTTTGAAGGTACTCATTTACGCAACGAGCTACTTGTGGCCGTGCATTATCGTGCATTAAACGAAACTGGTCATACCCTATAAACCCCGAATTGAGCATAACGTGTTCCGGGATAACTTATTCGATGTATCGTGTCGCAGTTAATCGATTGTCAACGACAACCAACTCTGTACGAGCGGTGGAACTTATTCCTCCCCACACCATTATAGAGCCTCCACCGTAACAGACGGTATTTACAGTCGTATTGGGTAAATATAGTTCTTTTTTTCTTCGCCACACTCGTAAACGACCGTCTCGATCTCGTAAAGAAATCCTACATTCAGCAGTAAACAGCACTCGACTCCATTCTTCATGGGTCCAGTAAGCAAGATCTCGTGCAAAATGTAGACGAGCAACTCGATGTTGTTTGAGCAGTTAAGGTCCTAGTGATGGCCTACGTGCCTTTAAATTAGCTTCCTCCATACGTCTTCTTATTGTACGCTCGCTAACACTCACATCTGTCGCAATTTGGAACCGCTGACGAACCTCAACTGCAGTAAGGAACCGATTCCGTAAGATCTCTAGGACAATAAAACGGTCATCCCGTGCCGTTGTGCATCTGACACCCCCACTGCCTGGTCTTCTTGAGAAGCTACCAGTTTCTTAGTATCATCTTAAGTCTTACTAGATTGATGAACGAGGTAAATTGAGAGCAATAGCTACTTCGCGCTGTGTCAGTCCTTAGTCAATTAAGGCTACAGTTTGTGCCACTATTTCAGGCTCTAAAGGCATTATTTAAATTTTTATGTGCAGTTTAAAGTTAAATGAACTCAACAATGTCAAAAGAATCAGAAGGACAAAGATGCACTTACACAAAACTAAATTAAAATTACGAACTTAATCAGTTGAGAGACGCGTTTCGACTAAAATTTAAATTTCTATTCGCATATGTTTTAAAATATAATTAATTTCCCTCTGAAAATAAAGATAGTTAGTTTTCCATAGTACCCTCATAAGAAAAAATTGTTTAAAAATGTTAACATTTAAGAAATCGCCTAAAAAGTGCTTGGACGGGATTCCATGCCGCTCAGTGTATTTGGATTAATATTTTTGTAAATCCAAATAGTGTAAGCTTATGTAAATACGTTATTTATATCATTTTATAATTTTTATTTTCCATTTGTAAGCAATGTTGTTACCATGACAACCGTTTCATATAGACTGACAACGACAGGAATGATCGAGTCCAAGTTCGAACCCCGCGATACGTATATTTTCTTCTTTTTCCTTATTTTTTGCTTAATTTTTTCAACATTTTATTTCATAATAACCTTTTTATGACAATAACGAACATACTGTAAAAAAATTTGCCAAATCAGTCAAGCCGTTGTCGAAGCGCACACGATGTAAGAAATTTAGAAGGTCGTTTTTTACACTTTGGGGTTTTAGTACTATTTTTCCTATTTTTGTTAAAAATATAATATAACCTATGTTCAGCGCTAGGAATGTAGCTTTCCAACGGCGAAAGAATTTTTCATATTGTTTGGTTGGTTGGTTCATATTGGGTGGTTTCAGAGCCATTTTTTTAAACAAACAATCAAATGTTACCTCTTTATAATATTAGTATAGATAATTCATTGCATAGAAAAACTTTAAAGCGAAGTAGAAGTAGAGTAGTAGTAAAGTGATAATAGTATTAGGTCCTTACATATGAAATTGGCGTTTTGTCGTACTGGCCACTTTGATCTTAAATATATCCTCTTTGGTTAGGAATTCCAAATTCAAATTTAAAACCGTTTGAAAACCGTAATTCATTTGTTTTTTTCTCTTTTTTCTGTAACACTCATTTCACAAAATGGAAAACTTAAAATATCGCATTATTTACGAGTACGAGTTCCACCGTGGCACCAGTGCTGCAGAAACGGCTCGAAGGATTAATGATGTGTATGGGGGTGGTGTCGCAAAAGAAAACACGGTGCGTTTTTGGTTTCAACGCTTTCGTTCTCGAAATTTCGACCTGCAGAACAAGCCCCGTGGACGGCCGGAGAATAAGGTCGATAATGATGAATTGAAGGCTATTGTGGAAGCAGATCCATCGCAAACCACATCAGAGTAAGCTATAGGCTGCGGTGTTAGTGACAAAACCGTTTTAATCCACTTGAAGCAAATTGGGAAGGTGAAAAAGCTTGAAAGGTGGGTTCTCATGAATTGAGTGAAGCAAACCGACAAACGCGCGTCGACTGCTGCGTTACATTGCTCAACCGTCACAATAATGAAGAAATTTTAAATCGGATCATTACATGTGATGAAAAGTAAATCCTGTACGATTATCGTAAACGCTCATCGCAATGGCTGAACCCTGGTGAACCAGCAAAGTCTTGCCCCAAGCGAAAATTGACTCAAAAAAAGTTACTTGTAATTGCGTTTGGTGGACTAGTGCCGGTGTCGTACACTATAGCTTTCTTAAATCTGGTCATGATGGATAAGCTCGCCGTTAAACAACCGAGACTTGTCAATCGCTCTACGCCACTGCTGCTTCAAGACAACGCTAGACCACACACGGGCCAACAGACGGCTACCAAATTAGAGGAGCTTCAATTGGAATGTCTAAGACGTCCACCTTACTCTCCGGACCTTGCTCCAACAGATTACCATTTTTTTCGAAATTTGGATAAGTTCTTGCAAGGAAAAAAATTCAATTCCGATGAGGCAGTCCAAACCGCTTTCAAAGATATATTTTTTTTTTTTATTGTTCAAAATAAGTTACAAAAATTTTCTTATACATGAGTTATCTTGCCGCAAAAACTTCCAGGAGTTTATCTGGACAAGAGGTCGCTCACTAGTTATTTATTATATTTTGCATTACCAATTATGTTTTAAAAGATGTTTTTTAAGTAGTCGCCTGTAGTTACATTTGCCCCGATACAACTCCTGCAAGTCATCAGGCAGTTCTTCTACAAACATAGGTATTACATTATTTAGCAATCTACTTCCATAGAAGTTGTTACAATTGATATTAATAAATTTTTTAGCTTTAAAATTAATAATTGGTCTCAAATAGCTAGGTCTAGTTTTTTCAATTAATAAGTTAGGATCACATACTTCATTTAATAAGGTAAATTTTAACAAGTTAAATATGTGCATGACATTACAGTATTCAAAAATTCCTTCTTCATTTGATTTGTATTTATTTTTAATAGGTTTAGGTACAATTGTTTTTAGAATACGTAACATTAACGAGTATATATTATTTAAGTGTGTTTTGAAAGTTCTTCCATAACTACTCAGCCCATAGTTAACAACAGACTGTGCCAGAGATAAATAGATCACTCTTAACGTTTTAAATGGTAACTTATATTTTAGAATATACATTTTGCTAAGTACAGATCTTAGCTTAGAGCAAACATGGTCTATATGGGGCTTCCAACTCAGTCTGTTGTCAATAATGAGGCCGAGGTAAGTATGTTGATTTACTTTTTCTAATGAGGCACATTGACAATTAATTACTAAATTATTATGAAAGCAATCGTGGGTATGGGCTATGATTATAGGGGTGGTCATGGGAATATTGTAAGAAGAATGAATATGAATAAATTTAGTTTTTTGTGAGTTGATCACCAGCCCAACATCGTGAGCCCATTTACAGATAAGATTGTAATTTCTTTGCATAGTATTTTGAGCTTCAATTACAGTTTTATGAGCGAATAACAAACAAGTGTCGTCTGCAAACTGATAGATTGTTCCTTGATTTATTAAATTACTCATTTCATTAGTATAGATCAGATACTCATATGGGCCAGTAATGGAACCCTGAGCAGTGCCGGCAGTGGTGCGGTACGAGTCACTATACCTATCGGCGACTTTAACAGATGTGAAACGATTCATATGGTAACTTTTCAATAATTTTAAAAGTGGTCCTTGTATTCCGTTGTTCGAAAGTTTGTTAAATAATATATTAAAATCTAGTACATCGAATGCTTTTGAAAAATCAATAAACAATACGATTACGTGATATTTTTTGTCAAGATAACCATTTACCTCATCCGTAAATTTACGTAGCAACTCAGTAGTACTTCGTTTCTTTTGAAATCCATACTGATTATGGTTTATAACGTTATATTTATCAAGAAATGATGATATTTGATCGCCCAAAAATCTTTCTATGACCTTATTTATGCAGGATAAAATAGTGATGGGGCGATAGTTTTCATAGTCGTTATGGACACTCTTCTATACATATAATAAATCTGTAGAGGAGTCGTGTCTGTACATTGAAGATATTTGAAAAAAAATATGATAGGGGACCTTTATTTACGCAATAGTACCCAAAATAATGATTTTTGAAATTTTTGTCTGTTTGTCTGTTTGTCTGTTTGTCTGTTTGTCTGTTTGTCTGTGGGTTTGTGCACGCTAATCACAGAAACGGCTTATCCGATTAAGATGTACTTTTCACTAATATATTGCGGCAAGCTTCACTTAACATTTAGTGTTTGTTTTATGTAAATCGGTTCATAAATAAAAAAGTTATGACAATATTAAAAGATCATGTCGTTTTTGCTGGACGTTTGTAGGAAGCGCGCGCCGGGCCCGGGAGCCGTGCGCCGCCGCGCGCGCGTGCCGCTTCAAATTGTATTAGCAGCAAACGCACCGGGGCCGCGGGGGTGACTTTTATTTGTTACTTTTAGGCTTGCTAGGTAGGAATAATCTAAGATTTTTTTTCTTGAGTTTATTACGAAAGTTATTTGTATAAAAATAGTTAGTACTTTTACTGTACAGTCCTTTGTGATAAGTAGGTACTGTAAACATATTTGTTAGCGTAGGTTAGTAATAAGTAAATAAATAAAAACCGGCCAAGTGCGAGTTGGACTTGCGCACCGATAGCTCCATACAAACCTGACTGACATAGAATTTTGATTTGGTTACAGCTTGAATATACCTATTAGAGACTAAGTATTTGTTATAAGTTTCAATTATACAGATTCATGACAAACGGTACTAAGTTTAAAAAAATCAAAATATTTTTACTATCTATATAATGTTACTAAAAACGTATTGTTTTAGACGTTGCTTGGTTTCAAATTTTATGATTTTGAGTTCACGGGAAGTAACCTTTAGGTTTTGATTCCCTTACGAGTGTCGAAAATGACGAAATTTAGCGACATACCTAAGCGACTGCTTTTGGTTGCATTGGCTAATACGTCTGATTTTTTTACTGCTTCAAGGAACACTAGGTATCCTGAGTATTTTATATAATTTACCTACACGCGTTTCTGAGTAAAAGGGTCTTGACAGACAGACGGACATGGAAATTATCTTATAATATGTGTTTTGTTTTTTCCTTTTGAGGTACGGAATTTTAAAAACAGTTTTAAGATTTTCATAAATATATTGCTCTTTTTTTTTGTTTTTTTCTATTTTATAATATATACATTAAAAAACATCTTGATAGTTACTAAACTGTGTTACAGGGGAAAACTGTTGATACAACTCGATTCCAATCGAGATACCTTTTGAAATTCTAGCCTTTTACGGCCTGTCCTGGATATGTGTTAACAGATTATTATGGGTTTTTTTGCCAAATATCATAATATTGATAGAGTATTCTCATATACAAATCTATCTTACAAGCGATAGCGCGATGCAGAGCAGACCATAATAGCGACATCTATACGCCAAATGCCGTACTTTTAATACAATTATAGCAAAGTTGAGTAGGTACCTACATTTATACAATACGTTATCCGAGAGTTATACTCAGCGTACATCATTAGCAATGTATAATATTATTTTGCATTGTAGGTATATTATAGTTCTCATTCCGTCCGTTAAAATTCATACTACAGCCTACTATTACTGTACATTTTTATAGTCTTCTTTGTCCAAATTATGTATTCGATAACTGCATAATACATACAATTTTGATTAACATAAGTATTGTGTTTACAGTTAATCTAAAAAAGTTATGTCAATATAAGTTAGATTTATGTTTTTCTTGATATTTTTATTTCTTAGTTTTTATTATGGACCGAATGGTTTTTATGTTAGGTACAACTTAGGTTTGTGAAAAGAAAGAAATTTCTTTTGGGACTTTCTATATTTTGCTACTTTTCTGTATAAAATCAGTACTATAACAGTGAAGTGATTTATAATCAGTACCTACATGTTTGGTTATTAATAAATAAAAAACCGGGCAAGTGCGAGTCGGACTTACGCACCTAAAGGCTAAAAGACCGCAAAATTTTACGGCGCGCTGTCTTAATATCATTGTCGCCACACCAGCAGCGTCGGCGTGGATACGATCATCGTCTGCAGTCGCTGCGGCGCTACTAGATGTTCGTCGTGTATGTGAGCGTACTATCAAGTAGTCCCGTTCGCATTATAGTAATTGTACACGGTCGTTTGTCAAGCTGGTAGTAGGAATTGTCAACATAAAGTAGTTTTTTAAATACCTCGACGACAGTTTTTATAACTAAAAATATTTTTATAACAGATTTATTATAACACTGCCCAAAATTACTTTTCCACGCGTACGGAGTCGCGGGCACAGCTAGTTTTATATATAGGCCTAATAATACCAATTTTGAGAATATCAGGATATACACCTGTGTCTATGCAGCAGTTAATCAAGTGGGTTAGGACGGGAACTAGTGCTGGGGATAATTTTATGTCGCGGGCCCGAATGCCATCATGCCCGGGACATTTATTTATATTTAAGCATTTTAAAATTTTTGCAATTGCATCCTGAGTAGCGTGTTTTAATCTAATAGACATAATAGGTTTATTTTCATAGGTACTAGGATCTAATAGTTTAATGATGCAACAGCATTTTAATGTATTTATTGAGTCATTTAATTTTTTTGCAAAGTTGTTAGCTATATGTAGGGGTTCAAATTTAAAATATTTAAGAAGAGTGTTGTCGATGCATTGAGTAATTTTTCCAGATATTTTGTTAATTATCTCCCATACTTTTATTGGATTTTTTTATATTTTTACAAACGTTGGACATGATAAATTTATTTTTGATGTATTGAGCATATTTGTTTGTTTTATTCCTATAGCAATTAAAATATAGTCGCTTAGTACAATCGTTTTGATCTTTTCGCCACTCCTTATACAATTGATCCCTCTTCGCACACATTTATTAAGCGTCGGTTAACCCACTGACAAGAACTACGCCTTGAGTTTACATTGATATTTTTAGTAATTTTACATTTGTCGTATAACAATTTGAAGTCGATATTTAGCAGTGACATAATCATATTGGGGTCGGTGTAACAAAAATATTTATTAAAATCGTTATTTAAAAGCTCATTTCTAAGTTTTAAGCTGTCTATCGTTGTAAAATCAGCACGCGCCGGCGCATCGGAAGGTGACGTCACCGCGATCGGCAAGGCACCAGCGATAACGCAGTGATCGGCCGGGGCGGAGTGCACCACCGCGCTGTATACAGGCGCGCTGATGACATTACGAATAAACAGATGATCGATGCATGTCTTGCTTATTGTATTTCCATACTTTTCTATACGTGTATGTTGTGTTATGGCACACTCAAAACCCTTGTCACTTAAACAATTTAAATACGAATTAACAATAGAATTTGATTGGGTCAAGTCGATATTAATGTCACCTATAATAATGTAACTATTTTTGTGATTGGATTTCTTAACTAAGTTACCCAATTCCGTGATGAAACGATTTTTACATGTCTGGGGCGGCCTGTAAATTGCACATAAATCTATTTGTATATTTTTATTTATGACTAAATCACCTGTAATGCATTCTATAAATTCATATGCGGTGTTATCACATCTGTTAAAATTTAGAGACTTATGAACGTACAATAACACACCACCACCTTTTCTTTTACTACGTAATTCGGATAGTAAGTTATAATTAGGTAAATTAAATAAGTTACACAGTTCATTTTTTATATTAGCCTCTGAGACAGCAATTAAATGTATAACTGATTTTGCACTATTTATAATAAATTCCAAATAAGAAAAATTTTTAGTTAATGACCTGATGTTGACATGAAAGATCAACAGTAAATTTTCATACAAAGGTATATTGTATAAAAAATCATTATTTATACCAAGTAAATAAAAGTTTTAGATAACTACATTTATAAATGAACACACTATAAATAATGCTAAATTAATTACGTTTTATTTTAAGTTCATTTTTTATTTTATCTATATCTTGCTGAGTTTTAATGGGAATGATTTTACCTTTTTCATTTTTACGTATGAGTATAGATCCATTTTTACACCAAATGAATTTGTAATCATTTTTCAGTTCTTCTTTAGTCTTCCAGAGTAAAAATGCCGTAGCAGGGGTTAGGGATTCGCGTAGGTAAATTTTTTTGCTTCCTTCTAGACCCAGAGTAGCAGGTGAAACTTCTGTTTTTCTGGATGCTTCTAGCCAAGAACTACGGGCCCCTTCCTTCAGTTGAATGATGATAGTAGGCGGTGTCTCCCTCTTAGTTCCTGAGTGCCGAGGCTCCTTTTTGTAAGATTTTACAATGTCATCTGGGTTCCGTTGAATAGTTTCTGCATATTTTTTTGCGATAAATTCTATATTATTAGAGGTTCCTGTTTCTATCCCACACATCTCTAATTGGTTAGATAATTGCAATTGAAGTATCTTATTTACCTTACTCTCTGTCACTTCGTACTTGAGGGACAGGTTTTTATAGTTGTTACGTAACTCTGTGCACTGGTTTTCTAATTTCTTCATATTTTTTTCGTAGGTAATTATTTTAGCTTCGTACTCGTCTATTTTTTCCGAATAGAATTCAAACGTACGCTGGAGCTCGTCCTTGATTACTTGACTGACCTCTCGCCTAATGATGCTTAAAACTTCTTGAGCTTGAGTATTGGCTGAGCTTGGACCGCTCAAATCTTCATCATCATCAGGTATTATACCAGACAAGCGTCTTTGTTTGGAGCCAGCACAAGTTTTGCACTTCCAATCCACCGAGTCCTTGTGACGAGAACATTTAGTTGATCGTTTGACAGACCGGCACATGCGCCGTGGATCCACTTATTACACGTGCCACATTGTATCCCGGGAATTTTTTTAGTAACATTTTTATTACAACTATTGCACTTACTCATATTATAAGAATGTTTGTTAAGTTTGCGTATATTAGTAACTTGCGATAAGATAGTTTGTAAAGAAATATTATGAAATAAACCTGTAACTGATAGGGAATATGTAAATAAATAACTTCAGAATATCATTATACATATGGTGTTTTATTTTTGTCATTTGGACTTACAAAAGATATATTGGAACAAGACATATGTTCTTGTTACTTCAATATTTGTTTAATTAGGATTTAACTATGTGCAAAGAAACACTCTAGTATCAATAATTAACAATCAGTACCTATACAATTCTTTTATTAAGTTACTTTTCTTATTTTCTTCAAATATTCTTTCTTAAGTTGGTAGACACATTAGGAAGTTATTTCTACTATCATTAGTTACAATTATTACGATTAATAATAGTAAAAGAAAGAGATCATACAACCTGATGGGTGGGAGGTAACAACTATATTACTGTTTATAACAAACATTATTTAGTTATAGAAGAACAAACCCTCCCAATACGAGTTAATAAAGTAAAAATATCCCATAAACAACATTTGTTGAAGAGAATGTGATTATTATTACAAAAGATAGAACTAAGTAATTGTATTTTGCCAACTCTTATTTTACAACGAAATTTAGAACTTCTTAGCAGAACCTCTTATAATAAATCTTTCAAACACAACATAACAAATTTAATACTTAGCTTAGGCGACTATAAGCTTGCCACCAAAACACCTTTTTACTCAATTTTTGTTAACTTTTCTTGCAGCCCACGCCCTCGCCTTGCCCAAAAAAGCGCGGTGACCCCCTTTTGACAACCTGTCACCCTTTCTTCCCGCCGTACAACCCACGTTTTGTCTTCTTCTCGTTCTTTTTCGTTCCGATAATTTAATTTTTTAAATTTAATCAATGTTTTATTTACCAATAATGTGATAAATTATTGTATGTTAAAATTATAATCCTAACAATCGTCCATCCTGACAAAATTTGCTTCCACGCAAATTACAGTGAACAGAATTATAGAAATATGAAAAGTAAATTCTCAACTCCTAAGTAACAAACAACACAAATTTTTAGTTACGTTGCAGAGGCTAAGCTTGACGTTGGCTCCTCAACATCAATCAGCTTGGCTTCTTGTACATGCTACCTGTAAATAACCATAATATGAAATCCACTCATTATAGCGTCATTAAATACACCATTGTTTTAATTGATTAAAATTTTACATCTTTCACTAATTAGTTACTAATTTTTCATTGTCTGGTGAGACGGCCCTTACTTTCAACTTATGTGAATGTACTAAGTACTTGTCTATGTATACCATTTTTCATCGTTTTGTTAACGGCCCAATCCATCTGTTACATAAAATTGATGTCACCATTTTCTCATCGTTTGGTACAAACGGCCCTATACCTGTTTTTTTTTTCCCATTTTCTCATCGTTTGGTGCAAACGGCCCTATATCTGTTATATCTAATTTATGTCATCATTTTCTCATCGTTTGGTACAAACGGCCCTATAACTGTCATCTCAAATTGATGTAACCATTTTTTCATCGTCTGGTCAGACGGCCCCTACATCTGTTACACAAAATTTATGTCACCATTTTTCTCATCGTCTGGTCAGACGGTCCAGTTTCTCAGAGCATCTGAAGCTACTTTAGCTTGGTACTTTTTATAGCCTTTAAGTCCTTTTATTGATACTATAATGTATCTGTCATTTCCTAGTGATTTCTTAATCCTATATGGACCACTATATTTTTCTTTCAATTTCTTTACCGAGTCTGGTTTTATCTTGAGCTCCTTTCCAAAGTACTAAGTCACCCTCCTTGTATACCATAGGTTTTTTTCTTTTTCCATCAAATTTCTTTTTCATATATTCTGACGTCCTTTTTATTTGGGCGGCACATTCTTTGTTTTGCAAAGCTGTCAATTCATCATCATACAAATTTGATGATATGCCCTGCAGTTTAGCTCGACTTGCTTGAAACATTAGACGATAAGGAGCAAAGCCCGTAGAGGAGTTAATCATGTTGTTCATACCCCACACTACATTGTTTAGGCAGGCATCCCAATTGCGTTCTTCGGATGTACTTTTATTAATGGCTTCTAGCAGAGTACGGTTATATCTTTCAACCTGTCCATTAGATCTAGGTGATGCAATAGTATTCAGGATGTGTTTGATTTGATTTTTGATACAAAACTCCTTAAATCTTTTGCTAGTAAATGCAGCTCCACTGTCTGAGATCATGCGCCTTGGGTAGCCAAAATATGAGAAAATTTGTTCCAGATTTTCCTCTGTCTCTGCAGATTTTGTTGTTTTTGTGGGTTTAGCCCAGACAAATTTTGTATAGGAATCGACTATAACAAATAAGTAAGAAAATCCTGTTTTACTCTTACAAAATGGACCCATATGGTCAATGTGTAAGGTGTCCATTGGTTCTTGTTTCTTTTCAATGGGGTGCAGAGTCCCTTCCAATTTACCATACTGGCCCCTTTTGTAAATACAGTCAATGCATGCATTGACATACTTCCGTATGAAGCGAGTCATACGTGGAAACCAACAATGTTCTTTTATAATAGCATCACAACGCTTCAAACCAGGATGCCCTATAGCATCATGATATTTATGTAAAATATTCCATCGTGCAGCTTTAGGTATCACTAATCTCAATGCTCCATCAGTAATCTTTCTGTACAATTTACTGTCTTCCATTACATAATTACGGGTGACATCTGGGTCTACCAAGTTATTCTCCAATTTCTGTTTTATACAACAAAGATTAGCATCTTGATTTTGTAGACATACTACCCAGTCTAATATGTCTACTACATTTATGTCAGCTGGTGGAATTGGTGTCCAGGGGGCTTACTCCCGACACAATCGAGAACCGAATCCGTTCGATATCAGTGGTTTTTCGTACTTTATTTGGCGAATTACTTTGAAACTAATCAGGATAAAGAAAATTATTAGATCGTAACTTTTTGTACACCCCACCATATCAATCGACTGAGAATCAAAATAAACAAATGTCAATTTTTTCGGAAGTACGCGGCATGATCGTATCTGAATCAAAATCAAATCAGTTTGGAGAGTAAGGCCCCTGCTTAAAGCATCTACATGCTTGTGTGATAGTCCAGGTCTATGCACAACTTCCATGTCATATTCTTGGATAGCCAGCCACCATCGTGCAACCCTTGGTAAGAGATCTTTCTTTTCAAAAGTCTGTCTAACTGCTGCACAGTCAGTAACAACTGTAAAATGTATTCCGGCCAAGTAAATACGAAATATTTTTAGTGTTTCAACAACTGCTAGGGTTTCCAATTCAAATGAATGATATAACGCCTTCTCTCTGCTGGTTTTTCGGCTGAAATACGCTACTGGCTGTAATGCACCATTAATTTTCTGCAGTAGTATACCAGCAAGGCCTTTACTTGATGCATCTGTGTGGACTTCTGTTGTAGCATCGGGATTGTACAGAGCGAGCACTGGTCTCTCCGTCAGTAATGCCTTGAGGGTGTCAAAGGCTACCTGTTGAGGGCTACCCCACTTCCACAGAAAGTCCTTGTTTAATAATCCATATAGTTCGTGGGTTATAGTAGCATAATTCTTGACAAACTTGCGGAAGTAACTCGTAAGACCCAAAAACATGCGCAACTCGTGAACATTCTCTGGTTCCTTGTATTTTGTCACTGCCTCAATTTTCTTCTGGCCAGGACGTATACCTTCTTTGCTGATCTCATAACCTAAATAATCCAGCTTAGGATGTAAAAATATGCATTTATCTAGATTAAGAGTCAAGTTGACACTTCTTAGAATGGTCAACACGTTTCGCAATGTATCCAAACCTAAAAAGTTCAACAAAAAAGTCCGCGATGGTATATGTCTATCTCTTAGGGATAACCCACCATAACCATTGTTATCCTTTACTAAAAAATGGTTATTTACGAAGTGATTTTAAACAATGCAGCATTAATCCTTATCCAATTAATTACCTGAAATAAATTGTGCATTTATTATAGATCAATATGCTTTTTACAGCATGTAATTTAAGCGAATATTACCGAAGATATTACAAATTTAAAATGCAGGGTCGTAGTTGTTTGCGCCGCGGCGGTACCGACCCGCGGCCGGCCGGGGGTCGGGCGGCGCGTGCCTAACTTTTAACGTTGCAGGATTAGACTTGACTTGTCAAGAGTAACGTCTAAGCTAAACATGTTTGTATCGGCTAATGACAAAAAAGCTGTGAACGTTGTGTATAAGGACATTCTGTAGTAGGTATATTTTGCATTACACCCGTGCGAAGCCGGGGCGGGTCGCTAGTAATTATTAATCGTTAATATCATCGCAATAGTTTATCAAGGACGCTACATCCTTTAATTATATTATGTATAATTCATTGCATACAAAAACTTTAAAGCGAAGTAGAAGTAGAGTAGTAGTAAAGAGATAATAGTAATATGCATTATTATATTTTTATAACATTCACACCTCTTTATTTAGGTATCGGACGAGGCTACGAAATGGACATCTCAGATAACTGCGAAGAACTAGACCAAATAAGTGATGCACCATCAGAATGTTACAAGGAACCGTTCGGCTGTGATGTGTCTTTGAATACATTTTCACGAAAAGGACAGTTACTAAGACACAGTAGGGTTCATATGGGAGACAAACCATACAGCTGTGATGTGTGTTTGAAGAAGTTTTCAAAAAAAGGAAATTTACTAAGACACAGTGGGGTTCATACGGGAGACAAACCATACAGTTGTGAAGTGTGTTTGAAGAAGTTTTCAGAAAAAGGAAGTTTAAAAAGACACATTCGTATTCATACGCGAGATAAACCATACAGATGTGATGTGTGTTTGAAGAAGTTTTCACAAAAAGGAGATTTACTAATTCACAGTAGGGTTCATACAGGAGACAAACCATACAGCTGTGATGTGTGTTTGGAGAAGTTTTCACAAAAAGGACATTTACGAAGACACAGTAGGGTTCATACGGGAGACAAACCATACAGCTGTGATGTGTGTTTGAAGAAGTTTTCACGAAAAGAAAATTTAGAAAGACACATTCGTATTCATACGGGAGACAAACCATACAGCTGTGATGTGTATTTGAAGAAGTTTTCACAAAAAGGAGATTTACGAACACACAGTAGGGTTCATACGGGAGACAAACCATACAGCTGTCATGTGTGTTTGAAGAAGTTTGCACAAAAAGGACATTTACGAACACACAGTAGGGTTCATACGGGAGACAAACCATACAGCTGTCATGTGTGTTTGAAGAAGTTTGCACAAAAAGGACATTTACGAACACACAGTAGGGTTCATACGGGAGACAAACCATACAGCTGTGATGTGTGTTTGAAGAAGTTTTCACGAAAAGAAAATTTAGAAAGACACATTCGTATTCATACGCGAGACAAACTAACAGCTGTGATGTGTGTTTGAAGAAGTTTTCACAAAAAGGAAATTTACGAACACACAGTAGGGTTCATACGGGAGACAAACCATACAGCTGTGAATTGTGTTTGAAGAAGTTTTCAGAAAAAGGAAATTTAGAAAGACACATTCGTATTCATACGCGAGACAAACTAACAGCTGTGATGTGTGTTTGAAGATGTTTTCACAAAAAAGAAGTTTACAAAGACACATTAGAGTTCAATGAAATAATAAAATAAAAATAAACTAGAAGCTTGTAAAAGTAATGTACTTACCATTTGAACTAAAATATTATGTATTTGAAAAGATTAGTCCTGGACACAATGAATTGTAATACTTTTAAGTAATTAAGAAATATGCATGTGTCAAAAGGGGAAAGAAAATATAATAAAATTAAAGAAAGCTAAAATATGATAAAGTAGAATGGCCAAAAGTTAACTGTAAAAATATATTAAAGTGTAGATTTACTAAAATCAAAATTCAAAGTAAAACGCTAAACCAATGTATTTATAAGTTTTATTGTATCACACTACTTATATTTTAATTACAAGAAATTAAGACAATTGGCAACACACCATTTTATATACTACACTTCCTTTTATCAATAAATAAATGTAACCAAAATATCTTAAACAGCTTTGTAATATTTTTACTGTACTAGGAATAGAATTTAAACAATAAATAATAAACTATGGAATAAAATATAATAGTTGTATTTAACAACCTGGTAATTTACTTTTTATTTTAAAGTACCAATGACATGATACTTTAGCAAATTAGAATATTTTTACAATATACCAATAATTTATCATCAAAATATATTTCCAAGTATTAAATATTAATAAATTATTTACTACTAAAACACTATAATAAAACGATAAAACGAGACATAATAATATTACTTAGCTACAACATAATATAGAGGCTTTCAGAAAATATGGTACTTATCTTAAATGTGTTCACTCAATATCTGGTTCAGAACTGAAGCCAATATAGCGGACATATTCTTTTATAAGAATAAATTGGCGCCATTTACACCGGAAGATATAACACAATGACAATATTATTTTAAAGCGGAAGTTCGTAGAGTAATTTACAATATTATGAAATACTGAAATTGACATACAAAAATGTTTACAATGAATGTTCAATTATTTTCACATTATTTCAGAATTTAACCTTAATAATTACATTTTATTAAACATCAAATTATAAAATTCTAGAACCGGAAATAATATTATACTGACATAAATGTCAAAGTGACTTAAAAACTACTTTGTTAATAATTACATAATTATTTGTGTTTATTAAATTATTCACAAAATAATAGATTCATAGTTATAATTTAAATTTGTTACAAATTGCCATATTAATAATCAAATCTGACACGGCCATACTGACATGTACTTCGCTCTCTGAAGTACTACACAATGTACACTACGAAAACTACACAATTCAATAAAGACATAACCAAAAAAAATAGGCATTAATTATTAACATTTACAATTATTATATATGTACAGATCATACATCGTGTTTGTATATTTTTTTATTATTATTTCTATAGCCTTTAATTAATTTTACACTTTTCATCACCACTATCATCAAGTAGTGATCTCAAAAACACTGACTTAGCAGTTCACAGAGAAAACACTTATTTTCATTTACAATTTTCATTGCTACTATAAATCATAGCAACGGTTAGTGACCTCCCTTTAATTCCTTGGCTCCTTACCTGCTGCACATAAGTTGAGCCTTAAGTAGAGCACTAACTTTCAGCAGTTTGTTTAAACCTTAACTCCAATCTTAATGTTTATCACTTACGGCTACTACAGCTAGCAATGATTAACGAGTATACTCAGTAACTTTTCTTTTGTGATTAAGCAATACTTAAAGCTTTGTAAAACAGTTGTTTTTTTTATTATTATAGTTACAATCTAATACGTCGGCGAACACCGGAAATGTTCGGTAAATAAGTAATCAAATACAGTAATAAAGTAATGTACGACAACATACTATATTATCTATCACATTTGGAGGACAATGTACTATTAGTTTTGAAGATGAATAAATTAATGTACGTTATTAAAGGCAGTGTTACACCAACACGTTTACAATTAAGTACTTTGTCAAAATTGGGTAATTATTTTTGACAAAGAGCAATGAAAACATTATGTAACTACTACTAACGTAGTAGAGTATAAATTGTATAGAATTACATTTTATGATAATTTTACACAGCTACATTTTAGGCAACTTACCTACTTGCTAAGGTGACGAGGAACAAAACAATTTTAAATGTGTTCCAAGTTCCAACACATGTATATAATGTACTTTATTTCACTTTTGTGCACTGCGGATTTAGTTTTATTTCCATCATACATATTTTTGTACCAAATCTTGTTATTCATTTTTTTTTATTTATATGACATTGTATTATTTCTATGAAATAGTAATTTATTAAATTGTAATTTTTAATAGTTGATATAAATTTACTTTACTGGCCAAAAATAATGGCTTAGTTTGTAACTAGTATAATATTTATTATAATGTTTTTTTTTTTTTAATATCACAAGCTATTGTATGGCAGAATGTCAGCCACATAATAATACTTTTTCCATCATGTTGTAACTACATTCTTGTGATGAAATAAGAGATTGATCGATTGATTGATTGATCCTAAATTTAATTTCTACCAAATAAATCATAATATAGGAAGAGTATTAGTGGTCAGGCTTAATGTGTTTTCAGCAGCCACAGTCAACAAATTACATAAGCTAGAGGCACATAACTTAAACGGTCTACTTGATGATAACAGTTTGGTTGTGAGCTTATTTAATGTACAAAATTAAATACATATTTTTTTTTTTTGCTAATTAAAACTCTTTGATCCATATAAACTCGACAGCAGACGCCATTATCACGATTCAATAAATTTGTTTTTAATACAATTATTTATTTCCAATTTTCAAAAAAGAGTAACTATAAATACCACGAAACTAATAACTGAAAAATGAGTTAAAAGTATTATACTTCAGAATTTCGATTGTAATACTTTTGGAACAATAAACAACATTTCCATAAGAACTAATTTGGTTTACCATTATCACAAAGTAGATATATAACAGAGACATGACCTAATACTAGAAAATGGCATCACCCCAATACTGGCAATGCGACTGGCAAAGGCTGAAGTCCTTAGAAATTCCGGAAACCGCCATCTAGCGCCACTATTAGAAAATACTAATCACTAATTTCGTTTCGTATCTTCTTCTTAATTGAGGAGTTGAATTTAGCTTAATGTGATGTTATGCTTAAAAATATTCTTATCTTTATTTTAATGTGAATATGTTTTGTACTTGGTTCGGCATATTTATATTTTATAATTTACAAACGTTAATAGTAGTGACATCTATTGCATTTTTTTTTGTATTAAAGATAGATTGTATGGGATGGTAGGCCATGCCATTATTTATATCAAATCAAGTTCTAGTTAGGTTAGATAGTTCAAATATCATAAAATATTGGACTACGAACAAAACTTCTTATTGTAGGTAATAGTAATATTCCGTTTAGAGTGAGAAGAGGCAGACTTTGTTATTTCCCCAGTAGGTTGGTGGGTATATGTTTGTACTTAGGTGTATTTATAATTATTTATTTATACATTCATAGTTTTGACAGAACAACGTCTGTCGGGCCCACTATACCATAAAAACATAACCCCGTTCGGCCAATCCGACTTTCACATTTTTTAATATATTTTCATATATATTTTTTTTAGATTAATATTAATATCTATCGAATCTAACCTAGCCCAAACCTAACCTAAACCTAACCTAACCCAAACCTAACCTAAACCTAAACCTAACTTAATTCAAACCTAAACCTAACTTAATTCAAACCTAACCTAACCTAACCCGAGTTTTTTTTTTTAAAATAAAAATATGAGAGGAAATTTTATTTTATGTAGAAGTGGCTATATTTAGTTGTAATTTCTGAGCCTCCTCCAACAGGTCACAACACAATTTGCTCTTAATTTCATTATGGTCTAAATATTTTTCATTATGGTCTCGTACTATGTAAACAATATATTATATCAATGTGGGATGAAAAAGCAATAAATGTTTGTATCATACCCATTTTCTGGTATAATTATCATACAAAAAACAAAAAATTACTCATTTCTATAACTTACAATTATAATGAATTATTAAGCCTTATAATTAGTTAATAACTACATTTAGTTAGTTTAGCGAAAGCTTTTGTAAAATACCTACTACCATACAAATAAATATTATACTACCTATTGTAACGTAGTAGTTACATATTTACAATTAATACTTTATACCTAGTGTGTAACTACTGTTAAATAAATAATCTATTACACGAAATGCAAAAAAAAAAAGAAAAGAAAATTATAATAAATAAATAAAATGCTCGATAACGTATTTCGTTTGAATTGTGCTAGGCGTTACCCGATCGACAGGTTTTATTATCTGGGAGGCACGTATTGCGAGCGCGCCGCTCGGCCGGCACTCTAGAGATTTCATTAAAGGCAGACGCACGTTTGACCATCAGGCAACGAACGAATCGTTTATCGTTATAATTTAACGTATTTAATAATATATTTTTATTATAAAAAAGTAGATTCGTCTCCGCGCGTTCTAACAATAAATTTAATACCTACGCGAGTGTTGTTAAACCCCAGATTGGGTAAGTGGTGTGTTTAATTATTGCTTAGGCTTTTATCCTTTTTTATTATTTAGAACAGGTACATAATAGTTATGATTTGTATGTAATATAATGCATTTAATCATCACATGTATTTATTTCATCGTAATTGATTTTGCACGTTAATTATTGCATCATCATCAATTTTATTTTTTACCCTCATGTATTTTTTCTTACAAATTATTTTCGTAATTTTTAATTGTTATCTCCGTTTCTGATAGTGATCATCCACGGCTACACAGCTACTTGTAGGCACTTTCATTATTGCTGCTGTGAGCGTGGATGGTCGCTGCCAATACCGGACCACCGGGATAATTGGTTTTGATGGCGCGTTCCAGGGTCCTATGTTTGGAGTTCCGTTGGCAGCATTACAAGCCACACCTATAGAGGACGAGCCCAACTACACGCTGCCTACCACCGTCCATCACCTTCGGGCTGACCGCGCGCTTCACTTCCGCCAGCAGCCAGGAGAGTACCTACCCTGGGCGAAGTTTGTACGGCTTGTGTGAATAAGTGCCGACCCCGCCCTCTTCTTGCTAAGGTCGACATTTGTTTCTTTTTTTTGATAATATATATTTTTTTCTGCGCGGGTTCCTGCCTTTTATTATTTTATTTTAAACCCTCTAATAGGAGGACAGGGACCTTTACCCCGCGACACTATTCAATATTTGTTCACGATACTATAGTTAGTTGTATAATATAGATTCTCAGTTGCTAAAGCATTATATAGTTTAGTCAACATTTTGCTCATCCTTTAGTGTTCGATAAATAACTGTATATATATTAAAATACAAACACCGACATATTTTATAGACAAAAAAACATTAAGTAAAACGTTGCAATAAATTTTGTTACCCATAATGTTTCTTGACCCAATAGACCACAAAAAAAAAACAATTATATTATAAGTAAGTATCAGACATTACAAATACTCTTTTGTATTAAACGGATTCACACAAATGCTTTTATCACTAATACTCTTTATTTAACGTTTCTAATCTATCCAGTTTTATTTGTACACGATCATACCTTATCCACATTCTCAATGTTAACTTTAAAAAAGGGTTTCTTTACGAATTACTTTTGGTGAGCCCCAAAATTAGTGATATTGTATAAAATAGAAACATACCGTTATCCATAGTAATAATTCGTGTCAATATCTCAATATTTTTGATAAAACCAAATCATCTTTATTCAGCTAGGGGCCATCCTTCACCAAAGCGATAGAAAAAGTTTATAACAATTTCAACACTAAAACTTAATAATACCACTTCACTTCCGGGGTGTGTCATCGTTAATAGAATCTTTATAGTAGGCATTGGACACAAACGATATAAAATTTCTCACAAAACACCACAACAGTATTTGACTTAAAAACATAACAACTAAAAAATAATCCAAAATTGCGGGTAGAAAGAAAAACCGCTATTGGTTCAAAATAAAATATGGTATTGTCGTTTATGTTAAAATATTGATACGTTTTGACGTACCTATTTTCAATTCTTACCAACAATAACTACCAACATTAATTACATAATAGTCCAAAGCAAGCTTTGGTATTATGTATCACTCTAATATAACCTTTTAAAGATTTCCCTATATTTATGCTCAATTAGCTTCAAACATAAGCAGAGTAAAAATGAACTAAAATAATTATGTATATTATCTATTTTTACATAATTATTATGTTTATTGTGTTGTATATTTTATATACCTACAGCCATACGGCGTTTTCTGACTAACGTTTTTTTTTTAAATTAAATTAGAAGTTTTGTTAAAATATAACAATTACAAAATTTCTAAACACAATGCTTGTCTTATCATTAAAGTCAATTTGTTCATAAATAATAACTTGTACCTTATGTGGAGTACCATCATTGAAATACACTGGTCAATTTACTTTTCTTTTTGGGCCTAGATAACTTGGCATCCTGCAGCCACAATATCCAGTTCTCTTCTAATATTCTATTGTCCAACAAGTAGTGTTGATAGTTGATACCATGGGTGGTGAAAGGCCATTGTCATCGGAAAAATATACTCCCAACTATCGTTGCGGTAGGTATCTGAAAACAAAAATGTGATTAGACAAATGAAATAGAAATCGCGGGATGGAGAGGATCACCACTTCTGATGTCAAAAGGGGAAAGAAAATATAATAAAATTAAAGAAAGCTAAAATATGATAAAGTAGAATGGCCAAAAGTTAACTGTAAAAATATATTAAAGTGTAGATTTACTAAAATCAAAATTCAAAGTAAAACGCTAAACCAATGTATTTATAAGTTTTATTGTATCACACTACTTATATTTTAATTACAAGAAATTAAGACAACTGGCAACACACCATTTTATATACTACACTTCCTTTTATCAATAAATAAATGTAACCAAAATATCTTAAACAGCTTTGTAATATTTTTACTGTACTAGGAATAGAATTTAAACAATAAATAATAAACTATGGAATAAAATATAATAGTTGTATTTAACAACCTGGTAATTTACTTTTTATTTTAAAGTACCAATGACATGATACTTTAGCAAATTAGAATATTTTTACAATATACCAATAATTTATCATCAAAATATATTTCCAAGTATTAAATATTAATAAATTATTTACTACTAAAACACTATAATAAAACGATAAAACGAGACATAATAATATTACTTAGCTACAACATAATATAGATGCTTTCAGAAAATATGGTACTTATCTTAAATGTGTTCACTCAATATCTGGTTCAGAACTGAAGCCAATATAGCGGACATATTCTTTTATAAGAATAAATTGGCGCCATTTACACCGGAAGATATAACACAATGACAATATTATTTTAAAGCGGAAGTTCGTAGAGTAATTTACAATATTATGAAATACTGAAATTGACATACAAAAATGTTTACAATGAATGTTCAATTATTTTCACATTATTTCAGAATTTAACCTTAATAATTACATTTTTATTAAACATCAAATTATAAAATTCTAGAACCGGAAATAATATTATACTGACATAAATGTCAAAGTGACTTAAAAACTACTTTGTTAATAATTACATAATTATTTGTGTTTATTAAATTATTCACAAAATAATAGATTCATAGTTAGTTATAATTTAAATTTGTTACAAATTGCCATATTAATAATCAAATCTGACACATGTAGTACCTAACATTAATTGATAATTTAGCATGCACAATTTTCTAACAATATTTCCTCGCCCAAGAGGCAGAAATTTAGAGCTCAACTAAATAATTGTAAGACCTGATTGTACAAATTTCTTGGAAATAAATGAATTCTATTCTATTCTATTCTATTCTATTCTATTCTATTCTATTCTATTCTATTCTATTCTATTCTATGGGAGACAAACCATACAGCTGTCATCGTGTGTTTGAAGAAGTTTTCAGAAAAAGGACATTTACAAAGACACATTAGAGTTCATATGGGAGAGAAACCATACAGCTGTCATGTGTGCTTGAAAAGGTTTTCACAGAAAGGATCTTTAGATAGACACATTAGAGTTCATATGGGATACAAACTATACAGCTCGGATGTATGTTTAAAGAAGTTTTTATCAAAATAAAACCCAGTTTCATGAAACAATGTTACATAAATAACGCCTTGTTAAGTTCTTCAAAATCACTTGATAAACTCATGAGCTATCGACCGTCCCACCATGTACATCTTGTCAATTCCTGCTGTAGAGGTCCGTTAAATGTATAACAGACTTTAATTTTGTTGTTAACCCCACAAAGTCGCAAGCTATTTTAATTGGCAGCAGGCAGCTGCGATCCAGGATAGATTTCGAGTCTTTAAGTAAGGTTATTCACAATGGTAACGTGTTAGAGTTCAAAGACAGTGCCAAAACCTAGGTGTAATCTTCGACTGCCACCTTTCCTAGTCTGCGCATATTAACGAGGTGAGCTAAAGACTACATTACTCATTGCATGCTCTGAAGAGGTTGCAAATTTTCCTTCCCACTCCGGTGAAGTTACTATTGGCACAATCTTTATTATTACCACTTCTAGATTACGCCGACGTCTGTTACTTGGATGTAACCGAAGAGCTAATTATCAAATTGGAACGTCTACAAAGTGAGTGCATACGTTTTATAGGTATATGGATTGCGCAAATATGACCACATAACCGACGCCCGTAACAAGTTACAATGGCTTCCTATCCACCTTCGCCGGAATACACACAGTTTAATTACAGTTTTTAAAGTTCTTAACTTATTTTCTTCTCCTTCTTATCTAATTGACCGTTTTTTTACACGACTCCGAGCGAAAGGCTAGCTCGAACATGCTATCCAAGGAGGATTCTAGACACCCCCTGGTATATCTTTTACGGTAACTCTTACACCGTTAGAGCTGCCCAGACGTGAAATGCGCTGCCTGTAGTCGTGCAGAAGAGCCTAACTTTGGGCACGTTCAAAACACGGCCGCTCGGAGTGTAGACGGACGCCTGCTCCCGCACCTTGGGATCTTCTGCTTCCGGAGTCGCTGCTGCTGGCGAAGTTACTGCTCCGGCCACCAGCTTCCAGGTTGCTCCTCGCCCCCTCGTCCGGTCGCAGTATCTCGTCCGGTCGCAGAATTCCTCGCTGATCGTCAGTCTTCCAGTCGACCTCCAGTCTTCCAGGGCCCCAGATTTTCTCCCAAATAATGCACAGGCCACAGCGATTCTTTACGACACCGAAGGACCATGAACCACTTTCTACTAATAAAAACTACAGTATTATTACTAGTTACTAGGTTAGTACAGTAATCTACTAGATTACTGTGTATTAATAAATCTCCAATTCCAATTAAACTTAAACTCAATACAGCCGAAATAATACAAGAAAATTACCTTCAATTTTGGCATAAACATGATATATGAAAATCAAATATAAAATCTTTATAAAAACAGTAAAAGAGGTTTAAACACAAAACCCCAAGTAATATCTCCAAGACCACGGCTCTCTGGCCTAAATAAACTAACTAATAACTAACTTTCGTTTACCACCGCGGCTAACCCGCCTGTATCACCTGCTGAGTACACAACGTATGGTCTGTGAAGACCACGGCCTCCGCCAGTATCACACGCCCACCACGCACCCACGCCCTACCTGAGTTGCCTCAAGAGAAACCGATTTCGACCGGGCTACAGCTACGTAACGATGAATGGTACGGTCGAATACGGTCGTTAGAATTTTACCCGAATTTCTGTCATACTTTCAACTACCTCAATTATTCACTTACTCTTCAATATCAATACATAGTTAAAAAACAAAGTCGCTTTCGCTGTATATCTGTCCGTATGTATGCTTAGATCTTTAAAACTACGCAACGGATTTTGAGGCGGTTTTTTTAAATAGATAGAGTGATTCTTAAGGAAGGTTTTGTATGTATAATACATGCATAATATAGTAGAGAAACACTTATAAATTTAAAGGTTTCTAATGTGATGTCGTAAATTAGCACGTTTTTTTGCGCTTATATTGCAAACGCTGGCTGAACCCTACGAGATAGACCAAAATAATGTACTACAGTATTGTTCACCTCAAAAAGTTCAACAAAAAAGTCCGCGATGGTATATGTTTATCTCTTAGGGATAACCCACCATAACCATTTTTATCCTTTACTAAAAAATGGTTATTTACGAAGTGATTTTAAACAATACAGCATTAATCCTTATCTAATTAATAACCTTAAATAAATTGTGCATTTATTATAGATCAATATGCTTTTTACAGCATGTAATTTAAGCGAATATTACCTTATCAGAAGATATTACAAATTTAAAATGCAGGGTCGTAGTTGTTTGCGCCGCAGCGGTACCGACCCGCGGCCGGCCTCTAACCCTAATTTTGTAAAGGAAGACAGGAGTGCAGGAGTGACCTAAACGCAACCGACAAACTGTAGATGTGACATGTTTTTTTGCCTTTCTGTACTTAAAGAACCACGGTTTAACCAATACCTGGTTTTGCAAAGAAAAGAAAAATTTGCCTTTATTGTTTCCTGAAACATTCCAACTCGTATTCCAGGCATCGATCAAGTGTTCCGTAGCTAGGGGTATAAGGTCACTGGAGTAAAGCTTAAAGTGCCCAGGGCCGCCAGAGTGAGTGGCTTGTTTCGCATAAAAGTCTGCGCTGTCGTTACCTGATATACCACTATGTCCAGGAATCCAAACTAGCTCTACGCGGATATTTTGTGACAACAAATTTGAGGAAAAGGTGTCTAATTTCCATAATAAAAGGGTATTTAAATTTTGACCTAAAAGGGTTAGCTAAAATAGCTTGTAGGCAGCTTCGTGAATCCGAGAAAATTACAGAATTGTTAAGACGATGAGACTCTATGAACGATAGAGCCTCAAGGATTGCAATAGCTTCTCCAGAAAAAACAGAGGAAGAGGAAGGTAGCTTAAAATTTAATATCACGTTAACTTTCGGTATCCAGACTGCGGCCCCTACGCATCCTTCACTTGATAATTTAGATGCATCTGTATAGATGTGATACCAATCTCTGTACACAGTATTAATAATTTCTTTAAACTGGTGATTCGCAGATTGGGAGCCTTTTAAAATGCCAGAATCAAGGACAACGTGAGGGAATTTTACTAGGGATTTATAGGGAACTTCATAAATAGGTAACATCTTACTCTGGTACACAGGACATGGGAAGCTAGTAAATTTTTGGTAACTTTTAACCAGACAGGGAGGATCTTTGTGTGTCCAGTAAGATGAGGAGAGTAACATTTGAGATAGGGTATGCAATTTAGGGATAAGGGGATGATGAGTAAATTGGAGAGCCTTGTAAAGAAATCTGTCTGAAAGGTATTGACGTCGAAAACTCAAAGGAGGATCTGCACACTCTACTTGCAGGGCGTTATTAGCGGTAGATTTCATAGCGCCTATTACCAGACGGAGACACTTGGATTGGATTTTGTCTAATTCTTGAAGGGCAGACTTGTGGCAGGGCTCAAGAATAATAGAACCATAATCCAAGTGGCTTCTTACAAGTGCATTATAAATTAATTTCTGAGTGTAGGGATGCGAGCCCCACCAAACTCCAGAGAGACACCGAATAATATTAATATTTTTTTCGCATTTCTTAATTATATATCTTATATGATGGACACCAGTCATTTTAGCGTCTAAGTAAACCCCAAGAAACTTAACATTATCGGAAACTGGAAATATTTGGTTATCCAGGGATACATTTATATCCGGAACAGTCCTACGCCTAGAAAAAACAACGGTGCTACTCTTCTCTACAGAAATACTCAAGCCATGATCATTTAGCCACTCACAGAGATAATGGAGAGCAGAATTGAGGCGTGCAGAGGCATCCGAAAGTTCCTTGGTAGAGACATAAAGAGTTATGTCGTCCGCATATTGAATAATTTTGCAAAATGAGGTAACGGATAGATCCAGATTGTTGGTATAAATGTTATAAAGCAGAGGACTAAGGACCCAACCTTGAGGAAGACCCTTCCAAACTAATCTAGAACAGGGAGATGAATGTTCATGGGAAATAAGGATTGAACGACCGGAAAGGGAATTGCAAACGTAGTTAACTATCTTCACAGGGATACTCAGCTGAAGCATAGTCTGCCTGAGAACCGGAAGTAGTACATTATCATATGCGGACGACACATCCAAAAATACCCCCACCAGAGTCTCTTGTTTCGAGAAAGCAATTCGAATATCGGAGACTAATGTACTTAGGCTGTCCATAGTACAGAAGCCCCTACGAAATCCAAACTTACTTCCCGAAAGAACGCCTCTACTCTCCAAGAACCATTCAAGTCTATTTTTTATTAAATGCTCCAGTATTTTCGAGAGTGTGGAAGAGAGTGCAATAGGACGGTAGCTAGATGGGTTATTTGAGGGCTTACCTGGCTTTAAAATAGGAAGGACGATTTGCGACTTCCACTCCTTCGGAGGAACTTCAGCCTCAAAGATGGAATTGAGAAAGTCGAGTATTACTTTGTGTGTACTGAGGCTACTTTTAACAATTAAAGAATATGGTATCCCGTCAGCTCCAGGAGCCGAGTCATTTAAGGAGTCGATAACTAGCTTAAACTCCTCAAAAGAAAATGGGGCATGAAATTCGCTTGTAGGGGGAGCAGGGGAAGATTGATAAACAAAGCACTCCTCAAACGTAGGTACCCACGGAGGTGCAAGTTTTTGGGAGAATCCGTGAATCCAAGGAGATGGGTCGTTTGATAGGGGATTAGAGTTGGAGGGAAAGGAGCCACGAAACTTTTTTAGATTGTTCCAAACAAGAGATGGAAAAGAAAGCGGAGATAAGCCCTCACAAAAATTATGCCAACCCAGACGCTTCTTGTGAGAGAGAAGCCTTTTTGTTTCTGCTGCTACCTTTTTGCAAGTGTTATAATTTTCCTCGGTCATATCAGCAGAAAAAGTTCTTTCAGCCTCCTTGCGTCTTTTACATGCCGTGGTACACTCAGCATCCCACCATGGAGGAGAGGAGATTCGTTTGTAATGAGATCCGCGTACAGGTATAGCAGCAGATGCGCTTTCAAGTAGCGCCTGCGTTAGACAAGAGTATAAGGAAAACACATTGTGAGAGTTAACAGGTGGTATAGTAGTAATTAGCTCATTAGTAAAATTTTCGTATAATGACCAGTTAGCGTCGGAAAGTTTAAATTTAAGTCTAGGAGGATTTTTAATTATATTTGGGATAGGGGAGACATGCCAGGTAAGGATAATAGGAAAATGGTCGCTGCCACAGGAATTTGAATTAATGGACCATGAAATTAGTGAGGAAAGGGAAGGAGAACAGATAGATAGATCCACCACAGTTCTAGGGTTCTGGGTTGGAAGTACTCGTCGGGTAGGTGCTCCATTATTCAAGATGACCAAGTTAAGATCATCAAGGTGGGTAAGAAAAAGATTGGCAAGGGGGTCACAGTTATGTGAACCCCAAGCATGATGTTGGAGATTAAAGTCTCCTAAAAGGAACAGAGGAGGTGGAATGATATTAATAATGGAAAATAGTTCAGAAAGGACAGATGAAGTAGGGTCAGGTACATATATAGACAGAAAGGAAATGTTAAAGATTCGGACAGCGACAATGTTAAAATTACTGTGTGGTGGAAGAGAAATAGAATTAAAAATTACAGAATTAGAGATTAAAATAGCTGAACCAGCTCTACCATCACTTCTGTCATCCCGGAGACAAGAGAAACCATGAACTCTAAAATGAGATTCTGGCCTCAGCCAGGACTCCTGGATGGCAAAAATAATGGGATCAAATTTATTAGATAAATGTAAAATATCGTTGATTTTATTTCGAACGCTACGACAGTTCCATTGTATCAGGGTCCTCTGACCCATTATTATTTAAATTTGAATTTGTAATATTAACTAGCTGAGTCAAGTTTTCACGGAGGGTGTTGGATAAACCCATCCCAGTGTCACTGAAACGGGATAATAGATTAAGTAGAAGGGAGGAAAGGAGCTCAGGAAAATTGTCATTTAAGGATAATGAGTTATTTGACAATGCAACACCATTAGGGGTATTGGAAATGGGATCTTGGACAATGGTACGGTGGGCAAGATGGTCGTAACCAGGTTGAGGAGTGGGAATTGTACGTCGGGGAGATACTACAGTCTTTCTATATGAGATGCTAGGAGGAGGAGTGTGCTGGTGGGGTTGTGGTGGGGTGGCTGTACGAGTAGCTGCAACATCTGTATATGCTCTACGCACATTAGGGAACTTGGCTGAGGCCTCTGCATAAGAAATATTTTGTTCAGACATAACAACCTTAATTTCTTTTTGGCGAATGAATTCAGGGCATCTAGGGTTATTAGCCATATGGGGCCCAGAACAAAATAAACAGGTAGCCACTTGAACACTACATTTGTCACCCTCATGTGCTTGTGAGCACCTATAACACCTAGGTTCCGACCTACAAATTGATTTGACATGTCCAAATCTACAGCATCGGTTGCATTGAATTGTGGGGAGCTTATATAATTCTACAGGGAGGGAAGTGTAGAATAGGTATAAATGGGGAGGGAGTTTCTGCCCATTAAAAGTTACCACAACGGTCTGAGTTGGTATCCATGTTGTACCGGTATTAGGATCAATGGATATTCGGGACATACGTCGTGCCTTTATAACTTCACCATATCCGGTGGGCGTAATGCAGTTAAGCACAAATTCTTCCATTTCAATATCTAAAGCAACATTTCTAACAATTCCCATCCGCGACACATTAAATGACGGGATGGATACTGTATAACCGGCATCATGAAGAGTTGTCGATTCTAAAAAGGAATTTGCATCATCTGCATTTTTTAGTTGTACAGATACTCGGTTCCTACCTATACGCTTTACGCCACCAAGTGAAACAGTGGTAATATTTTGTTTAAACAAGTAACGGCCAAATTCCATAGGACGGATTTGACAATTAGATGTTGTGGAGTCTGATTTGGACACATGCACTACATATGGAGGAGAGTCAGATGAGGAGTATTTTCTTTTATTAAAGAAATCGGGTTTGGTATAAGTGAGTTTATCATTTTTAGGTGGAGTTGGGTTATTATTTTGGACAGGGGAGACATCACGTCTGGGACGCTTATTCCGGTTTGTATCTAAACTGCTTATGCCATTGGGTGGAGTAACACAAATATAACCTCCGTGCGTACCGCCGGGATCCGGTGGATCATTATCCATTATAACTACTACTTACATATAAAACAAACACTCACAAACAACACAAGAACACAATAGGTAAACAAATAAGAGGATAGAAACTAAAATAAACGCAAAATAACTTCAATAATAGCCGAACACTTGTAGCAAGCACTCAACCAAATCGCAAAGTCCACATTAGAGTTCAATGAAATAATAAAATAAACTAGAAGCTTGTCAAAGTAATGTACTTACCATTTGAACTAAAATATTATGTATTTAAAAAGATTAGTCCTGGACACAATGAATTGTAATATTTTCAAGTGATTATGAACTATGCATGTGTACCTAACATTAATTGATAATTTAGCATGCACAATTTTCTAACAATATTTCCACGCCCAAGAGGCAGAAATTTAGAGCTCAACTAAATAATTGTAAGACCTGATTGTACAAATTTCTTGGAAATAAATGAATTCTATTCTATTCTATTCTATGGGAGACAAACCATACAGCTGTCATGTGTGTTTAAAGAAGTTTTCACGAAAAGGAGATTTACTAAATCACAGTAGGGTTCATACGGGAGACAAACCATACAGCTGTGATGTGTGTTTGAAGAAGTTTTCACAAAAAGGAAGTTTACAAAGACACATTAGAGTTCAATGAAATAATAAAATAAACTAGAAGCTTGTAAAAGTAATGTACTTACCATTTGAACTAAAATATTATGTATTTAAAAAGATTAGTCCTGGACACAATGAATTGTAATATTTTTAAGTGATTATGAAATATGCATGTGTACCTAACATTAATTGATAATTTAGCATGCACAATTTTCTAACAATATTTCCACGCCCAAGAGGCAGAAATTTAGAGCTCAACTAAATAATTGTAAGACCTGATTGTACAAATTTCTTGGAAATAAATGAATTATATTCTATTCTATTCTATGGGAGACAAACCATACAGCTGTCATGTGTGTTTAAAGAAGTTTTCACGAAAAGGAGATTTACCAAATCACAGTAGGGTTCATACGGGAGACAAACCATACAGCTGGGATGTGTGTTTGAAGAAGTTTTCACCTCGTCCGGTCGCAGAATTCCTCGCTGATCGTCAGTCTTCCAGTCCACCTCCAGTCTTCCAGGGCCCCAGATTTTCTTCCAAATAATTCACAGGCCACAGCGATTCTTTACGACACCAAAGGACCAAGAACCACTTTCTACTAATAAAAACTACAGTATTATTACTAGTTACTAGGTTAGTACAGTAATCTACTAGATTACTGTGTATTAATAAATTTCCAAATCCAATTAAACTTAAACTCAATACAGCCGAAATAATACAAGAAAATTACCTTCAATTTTGGCATAAACATGATATATGAAAATCAAATATAAAATCTTTATAAAAACAGTAAAAGAGGTTTAAACACAAAACCCCAAGTAATATCTCCAAGACCACGGCTCTCTGGCCTAAATAAACTAACTAATAACTAACTTTCGTTTACCACCGCGGCTAACCCGTCTGTATCACCTGCTGAGTACAACACAACGTATGGTCTGTGAAGACCACGGCCTCCGCCAGTATCACACGCCCACCACGTACCCACGCCCTACCTGAGTCGCCTCCACAGAAACCGATTTAGACCGGGCTACAGCTACGTAACGATGAATGGTACGGTCGAATACAGTTGTTAGAATTTTACCCGAATTTCTGTCATACTTTCAACTACCTCAATTATTCACTTACTCTTCAATATCAATACATAGTTAAAAAACAAAGTCGCTTTCGCTGTATATCTGTCCGTATGTATGCTTAGATCTTTAAAACTACGCAACGGATTTTGATGCGGTTTTTTTAAATAGATACGAGTGATTCTTAAGGAAGGTTTGTATGTATAATACATGCATAATATAGTAGAGAAACACTTATAAATTTAAAGGTTTCTAATGTGATGTCGTAAATTAACACGTTTTTTTGCGCTTATATTGCAAACGCTAGCTGAACCCTACGAGATAGACCAAAATAATGTACTACAGTATTGTTCACCTTAAAAAGTTCAACAAAAAAGTCCGCGATGGTATATGTCTATCTCTTAGGGATAACCCACCATAACCATTGTTATCCTTTACTAAAAAATGGTTATTTACGAAGTGATTTTAAACAATACAGCATTAATCCTTATCCAATTAATTACCTGAAATAAATTGTGCATTTATTATAGATCAATATGCTTTTTACAGCATGTAATTTAAGCGAATATTACCGAAGATATTACAAATTTAAAATGCAGGGTCGTAGTTGTTTGCGCCGCGGCGGTACCGACCCGCGGCCGGCCGGGGGTCGGGCGGCGCGTGCCTAACTTTTAACGTTGCAGGATTAGACTTGACTTGTCAAGAGTAACGTCTAAGCTAAACATGTTTGTATCGGCTAATGACAAAAAAGCTGTGAACGTTGTGTATAAGGACATTCTGTAGTAGGTATATTTGGCATTACACCCGTGCGAAGCCGGGGCGGGTCGCTAGTAATTATTAATCGTTAATATCATCGCAATAGTTTATCAAGGACGCTACATCCTTTAATTATATTATGTATAATTCATTGCATACAAAAACTTTAAAGCGAAGTAGAAGTAGAGTAGTAGTAAAGAGATAATAGTAATATGCATTATTATATTTTTATAACATTCACACCTCTTTATTTAGGTATCGGACGAGGCTACGAAATGGACATCTCAGATAACTGCGAAGAACTAGACCAAATAAGTGATGCACCATCAGAACGTTACAAGGAACCGTTCGGCTGTGATGTGTCTTTGAATACATTTTCACGAAAAGGACAGTTACTAAGACACAGTAGGGTTCATATGGGAGACAAACCATACAGCTGTGATGTGTGTTTGAAGAAGTTTTCAGAAAAAGGAAGTTTAGAAAGACACATTCGTATTCATACGGGAGACAAACCATACAGCTGTCATGTGTGTTTGAAGAAGTTTGCACAAAAAGGACATTTACGAACACACAGTAGGGTTCATACGGGAGACAAACCATACAGCTGTGATGTGTGTTTGAAGAAGTTTTCACGAAAAGAAAATTTAGAAAGACACATTCGTATTCATACGGGAGACAAACCATACAGCTGTGATGTGTGTTTGAAGAAGTTTTCACAAAAAGGAAGTTTACAAGATCACAGTAGGGTTCATACGGGAGACAAACCATACAGCTGTGATGTGTGTTTGAAGAAGTTTTCACAAAAAGGAGATTTACGAACACACAGTAGGGTTCATAAGGGAGACAAACCATACAGCTGTCATGTGTGTTTGAAGAAGTTTGCACAAAAAGGACATTTACGAACACACAGTAGGGTTCATACGGGAGACAAACCATACAGCTGTCATGTGTGTTTAAAGAAGTTTGCACAAAAAGGACATTTACGAACACACAGTAGGGTTCATACGGGAGACAAACCATACAGCTGTGATGTGTGTTTGAAGAAGTTTTCACGAAAAGAAAATTTAGAAAGACACATTCGTATTCATACGCGAGACAAACTAACAGCTGTGATGTGTGTTTGAAGAAGTTTTCACAAAAAGGAAATTTACGAACACACAGTAGGGTTCATACGGGAGACAAACCATACAGCTGTGAATTGTGTTTGAAGAAGTTTTCAGAAAAAGGAAATTTAGAAAGACACATTCGTATTCATACGCGAGACAAACTAACAGCTGTGATGTGTGTTTGAAGATGTTTTCACAAAAAAGAAGTTTACAAAGACACATTAGAGTTCAATGAAATAATAAAATAAAAATAAACTAGAAGCTTGTAAAAGTAATGTACTTACCATTTGAACTAAAATATTATGTATTTGAAAAGATTAGTCCTGGACACAATGAATTGTAATACTTTTAAGTAATTAAGAAATATGCATGTGTCAAAAGGGGAAAGAAAATATAATAAAATTAAAGAAAGCTAAAATATGATAAAGTAGAATGGCCAAAAGTTAACTGTAAAAATATATTAAAGTGTAGATTTACTAAAATCAAAATTCAAAGTAAAACGCTAAACCAATGTATTTATAAGTTTTATTGTATCACACTACTTATATTTTAATTACAAGAAATTAAGACAATTGGCAACACACCATTTTATATACTACACTTCCTTTTATCAATAAATAAATGTAACCAAAATATCTTAAACAGCTTTGTAATATTTTTACTGTACTAGGAATAGAATTTAAACAATAAATAATAAACTATGGAATAAAATATAATAGTTGTATTTAACAACCTGGTAATTTACTTTTTATTTTAAAGTACCAATGACATGATACTTTAGCAAATTAGAATATTTTTACAATATACCAATAATTTATCATCAAAATATATTTCCAAGTATTAAATATTAATAAATTAAATTAAAAATTAAAGCGGAAGTTCGCAGAGTAATTTACAATATTATGAAATACTGAAATTGACATACAAAAATGTTTACAATTAATGTTCAATTATTTTCACATTATTTCAGAATTTAACCTTAATAATTACATTTTTATTAAACATCAAATTATAAAATTCTAGAACCGGAAATAATATTATACTGACATAAATGTCAAAGTGACTTAAAAACTACTTTGTTAATAATTACATAATTATTTGTGTTTATTAAATTATTCACAAAATAATAGATTCATAGTTAGTTATAATTTAAATTTGTTACAAATTGCCATATTAATAATCAAATCTGACACATGTAGTACCTAACATTAATTGATAATTTAGCATGCACAATTTTCTAACAATATTTCCTCGCCCAAGAGGCAGAAATTTAGAGCTCAACTAAATAATTGTAAGACCTGATTGTACAAATTTCTTGGAAATAAATGAATTCTATTCTATTCTATTCTATGGGAGACAAACCATACAGCTGTCATCGTGTGTTTGAAGAAGTTTTCAGAAAAAGGACATTTACAAAGACACATTAGAGTTCATATGGGAGAGAAACCATACAGCTGTCATGTGTGCTTGAAAAGGTTTTCACAGAAAGGATCTTTAGATAGACACATTAGAGTTCATATGGGATACAAACTATACAGCTCGGATGTATGTTTAAAGAAGTTTTTATCAAAATAAAACCCAGTTTCATGAAACAATGTTACATAAATAACGCCTTGTTAAGTTCTTCAAAATCACTTGATAAACTCATGAGCTATCGACCGTCCCACCATGTACATCTTGTCAATTCCTGCTGTAGAGGTCCGTTAAATGTATAACAGACTTTAATTTTGTTGTTAACCCCACAAAGTCGCAAGCTATTTTAATTGGCAGCAGGCAGCTGCGATCCAGGATAGATTTCGAGTCTTTAAGTAAGGTTATTTACAATGGTAACGTGTTAGAGTTCAAAGACAGTGCCAAAACCTAGGTGTAATCTTCGACTGCCACCTTTCCTAGTCTGCGCATATTAACGAGGTGAGCTAAAGACTACATTACTCATTGCATGCTCTGAAGAGGTTGCAAATTTTCCTTCCCACTCCGGTGAAGTTACTATTGGCACAATCTTTATTATTACCACTTCTAGATTACGCCGACGTCTGTTACTTGGATGTAACCGAAGAGCTAATTATCAAATTGGAACGTCTACAAAGTGAGTGCATACGTTTTATAGGTATATGGATTGCGCAAATATGACCACATAACCGACGCCCGTAACAAGTTACAATGGCTTCCTATCCACCTTCGCCGGAATACACACAGTTTAATTACAGTTTTTAAAGTTCTTAACTTATTTTCTTCTCCTTCTTATCTAATTGACCGTTTTTTTACACGACTCCGAGCGAAAGGCTAGCTCGAACATGCTATCCAAGGAGGATTCTAGACACCCCCTGGTATATCTTTTACGGTAACTCTTACACCGTTAGAGCTGCCCAGACGTGGAATGCGCTGCCTGTAGTCGTGCAGAAGAGCCTAACTTTGGGCACGTTCAAAACACGGCCGTTCGGAGTGTAGACGGACGCCTGCTCCAGCACCTTGGGATCTTCTGCTTCCGGAGTCGCTGCTGCTGGCGAAGTTACTGCTCCGGCCACCAGCCTCCAGGTTGCTCCTCGCCCCCTCCATAGATTTGGAACACCCGTCCCGACCTTGGCCCGTCTATAAGGCTACGTTTCCACTGACGCGTAGCGGAGAGGAGCGTAGCGGACATTTCGAGCATAGTGATTGGTCAATTCGGGTACCGCAAGATCCTCTCCGCCCCGCTCCGCGCCAGTGGAAACGCAGCCTAACGTCTATAACGTTTAACGGTTGTCATGGTAACAACATTGTTCACAAATGGAAAACAAAAATTATGAAATGCTTTAAACTCCGTATTTATATTAGCTTAAACTATTTTTGTTAGTCCAAATAGTTTAAGCTTAGCGTAGATACGTTATTTATAGCATTTTATAATTTTTATTTTCCATTTGTAAACAATGTTGTTACCATGACAACCGTGTCATATAGACTGGCAACGATAGGAAAGATCGAGTCCAGGTTCAAAGTTCAAACCCAGCGCGACCAATACGTGTTTTTCTTTTGTTTTTTAAATTTTTTTGGTTACTTTTTTCTACATTTTATATAAACTTTAGCGTCACATGTTATGCTATTGAATCCAAAACGGAGTTTCTCCATATTTTAAATTTTTATTTAGGTATATGCAAAAATGTCGTCTTATAAGATCTTTTATCTTTTAATATATTGGTAAATTAATAAACTTGTTGTTGCTCTGTAAACAAAGACTTTATTTAAACAATTATTTCTATTACTAAGTTACATAAAATTATTTGAAATTATAATAAACACTACTAACCTGTAAACAAAGAAACGACATTTAATGTTTATCCTTCCACATATTATCTTATTTAAAATTTCGAATTTTACTTGTACGAAAATAACCTTAGTTATTACAATGCACAATTTTGACGTTTTTACAAAATGTCACAATGATGCCATTGTAGAGCCTAGAGGATGAGAGACGTGATTAATCAAATCTAGAGATTTGGTTAATCACGTGACGTAGCTGACAGTGTTGTATACAGCAAAATTTAAATTAAAGAATTAATTCAGTAATTACTTTACAAATATAATATAGCCTATGTTCAGCGCTAGGAATGTATAGTTCGTCCCTGCTAAATTTAACCTAAAGGTAAATAAACCGAAAACATCGACATTTTCCCATTTTCACTTACTGTGCACACTTATCAACACTTTCACAGTTAAGTTAAAGGATTACACTTCATTATCCAATACATTTTATAACAATTAAACAATAAATTGATATGTTTAAACATCAAATGAAAATCTTTCACAGAAAAAATACGCCATTTGACACTGCTGATTGTAGAATATAACCCTATAGTCTATGGATTCATAGCAAACAAAAATCATTGTATTAATATTGGCCAATTGGCATCACTGATTAGTCTTTGGTTGTGTCATAGATGGGTTTGTTTACGTTTAGGTTAAATTTATCTCGGATGTACTATAGCTATCCTACAGCGAATGAATGTTTCATATTGGTTCAGTGGTTTCAGAGCCAATTCGACTCAAACAAACAAACAAACAAACTATCAAATGTTACCTCTTTATAATATTAGTATAGATATATAATGAGAAACGAGTACCTTGTACTCTCCGTAAGTATTGCTCATGTCTCACCAGTCAGGCTTGTTACATAATGCTATACCATTATGAATTAGGTTTAAAACAATCTAATGTCAAATATGACATTTGACATTGATGATTAAGATAGTGTTTATGATATAATATCTTCGTGAATAAAGCTAATACGATTAACTAGAAGTGTTTTTATTTTTATTTTTTTATTTTTCTTTATTAGACTTACCAACAGCAAAACACATAACTACATTAATATACAACAAAAATTACATGTAGGGCATGCACTTATGTGTATGCCACTTATAGGCATGTACAGCATTCGCAAAATAACAGTAGGTTTATAAGCTATGAATTAGAATTTACTTAGCAAGTAGAATTTACTACTAAGTAGAAATTACTTAGTAGTAAAAATTTACATTTGTAGTACATTACATTTTTTTTTTTTGTTTTTGTTATATATATATATATATTTATATATATTTAATTTTTTTTACATGTCCATTTTATTTTTTAAACTAGTACAAGAGTCATTAAAGATATCAATATCATTTAAAGTTCCGCTAATTTGGTTATAATCAATACATATTGTCGATAAAGGAGAATGTTTAAGAGATCTGTTCTACTTTTAGGAATGTGGAATATTTTGGTTAATGGATGACGGGGATAATGGTACGGGACATTTATTTTTATGTGTTGTAGTAAACTGTCGCCGTGCATGACTCCAGACAGTATCTTCTTCAGAAATGCTATGTTAGTGAACAACCGACGGTTGCTAAGTGACATCATTTTAAAATGTTTTAGGCGCATATCATACGTAGCACGGTGGGAAATGCCAGAGGAATAAAATGCAAGATGCCTTGTGAACGCACGTTGGACATTTTCAATGCGCATAGAGTGAGAAACATATCGGGAGCTCCAGACTATCGATGCAAATTCCAAATGACTACGAACCAATGAGTTGTATAAAACAATTTTTGGTTTAGTGCGTGAAAAGCCCTTAGGCGGAAACACCATGAATTTTTTTTCCATACAAAAATAGAGGTCTAGGGGATTTCTATTTCCTCCCTGGATAATACCTCTAGAGTAACTATTTTTTTCCTGAATATTTATGGATATTGTTTGTACGTCCCTATTTTTTCCTTTTTTTAATAAATTAATTATTTAAAGAGATGTGGACGTTTAAAAACCTAAAAAAATGGCCAGACTGTCCGCTATGTTTAAATATCTAGGAAACAGATTTGGCTACAATAAACAACAAAATCAAAAAATAGGAACCTAGCTCAATTCATTTTTTAGCTAATACAGAAAAAAATATTTAAATCGGTTAAGTTTTGGAGGAGGAAACAGGAATCCCCTAAACGTCGATTTCTGGTACTTTTAATAGGTAATTTCAGTCCAAGTTGCAGTTGTCTCTATCGCGCTAGTGCTGGCTAGCTAAGGCACTGCGAGACAGAAATAGATTTTATAAATACCTATTTTGTATTTCTATCAACCGTGGTGTTTCCTCTTAGTATTCCTCCTGATAAATCCCAACATTCCATAAGCTTTCTTGACACTCATGTCCATGTGAGACTTAAAGTTAAGTTTAGCGTCGAATATTACGCCCAAATCTCGAATTTCGGTAACCTGTTTCAGAATATCAGAGTTTATCAAGTAAGCAGTTGTCATCTGTGTACGTTTTCGTGTAAATTTAAGATGGAATGACTTTCTGGTGTTGATAACCATACCGTTTGTGCGGCACCAGTCACTGATTCTATTCAAATCATGCTGAAGAAGATCTGCCTCCAATGACGAAGCAACTGTTCGATAAATTTTTAGATCATCAGCAAACAGAGAGAATAGACTATTGTGAATGACATTACTGACATCATTTATATATGCTAGGAAAAGTATGGGACCGACATGAGAGCCCTGCGGTACACCTGAAATAGCCATGTAGTCATCTGATACAAAACCATTTACTATAACATATAGAAGTCTTTTTGCCAGATACGAGCGAAACCATTCTAGAAGAGATCCACTAATGCCATATTTTCGTAATTTATTTAAAAGCCGGGAATGACATACCTTGTCGAAGGCGCTGGAAAAATCCATATAAATTGTGTCAACCTCCTTACCCTTGTCTATTTCAGTACACAAAAAAGTAGTAAATGTTACTAAGTTAGTTTCCACAGAGTAGCCTTTTCTAAAACCATGTTGGTGAAGAGAAATAATTGTTTTGAAGTGATGTGTTACAAGAGGGCATATTATAGATTCGAAAAGTTTAGGAATACATGAAAGAATTGCAATGGGTCTATAATTACTCACGTCATTGGTATTTCCTTTTTTAAAGATGGGAATTATCTTGGTTTTTTTCCAAACCTCTGGGAATGTTCCATCCTGTAGCGATCTATTGAAAATAATTGTCAATGGAAGTGACAGACCCGAACCACAGCGCTTAATAAAAACAGGGGGAATTCCATCTGCGCCAGCTCCCTTACTCATGTCAAGTTTTTTGATTGCGCACAAAACTTGGTACTCGGTGATATGAATATGGTTTAAATGGGACACACTATCAACCATTTCGGAATCATTATCCAATGTAGCATCAGAAAATACGGACGAAAATTTATTAGCAAACATTTGGGCAATTTCAGTACCACCAGTTGCAGAACTATCCTCATTCTTCATAACTGTTGGTATAGCGGTATTACCCTTCCGTCTGTCCTTAATGAAACCCCTAAAAACTTTTTGGATTAATACAAATATTAGATTCAATTCTCTTTTTATAATTGACAAGACACTGCTGATTAATATTTTGAGCACGTTCGCGAAGAATTTCATATTCTAGACCATCACGTGGATTGTTATACTTTCGAAATCTAGTCCTTATTTTATTTTTTTCAGAAAGCAGTTTTATAAGGGATTAACTGAACCACGAGGGAAACTTCGCAGTCCTAGGTTTTATTAAAGGCACGTGCAGATCAATAACATTTTGTATCAGTTTGTAAAACACATCGGTAATTTCATCAACACTTAGGTGATTCTCCAATTTAGTGATCCAATCAACATTTTTTAAACTAGTATTAATATCATTGTAACTCGCCCTGAAAAAATTATATCGTCTGGTTAATATTGGTTTTAATAGTTTTGGAACATGATTTGATAGGAATATAGAAATTGGGGGATGTTTAGGATCAACTTTACTCACTGGATTAAGAGATTTAATTACCGTAAGACCAACACAGTTTGACAAGATAAGATCTAGAGTCCTATTATCTTCATTGGTCACACAATGAGCGGTTTTTATTTTGACAGTTCTACAAGTTTCAGAAAACTGCTCATAGATGGCATTAAACCTAAGTAATATGTCAAGTCCTGTGTAAAATGTCAATTTCCGCTTTGTTTTTTGTTTGTTTACCTTTCAACTTTCTTTCTTTCACTTGAAATAGTTTATTATTTATTAATTGTGCCCTGAGAACTAAACTAAACATGGCTAGTCCATGCACAGTACAATTTTGTAAAAATATAGGTAACCACCGCTTTCCCCAAGATGAAACTCGGAGATCAAGATGGATAGAGGCTATCAAACATATAAAAACAGGATTAACTATAAGAAAAAAATCCTTCATATTATGTTCAACTCACTTTACGCCAGCAGATTTCATCTCTCCGTCATCACATTTGGTAAGAGCCCCAAGAGGTAAAATATTTATCTTAGCGTCGAGTCGAAAATACTCGGCAGCAGGCTGAAATTTGGCATGTATATTTCTGAGAATCTAAGTATAGGGGAGTACTAAACAAGAACTTCCCGAAATCCCTACGGAAACGGGAGAAAAGTGTGATTAATTATTTGTTTCAAAAATCAAAGATATCGAAGCCAGCGAGCTATAATGTATGTAGGTTTCCTCGGAAGTGTAGGAGATCACTAAAAAAGGAATTTGAAAGAATTATTTTTGTGTATGAAACAGCATCTGGCAACTATTAACCACCCAACACAGATTTTTTGACATATTACATTATGCAAGCGCCATCTTACGGTAGTCTCTGTACCTAAAGTGACACTTCGAAAACCCCTCAATAATATACTGAAATACACTATTCATCGCTATGAAGTCAGTACGCAACAAACCTCGCTTAGAATCATATTTTAAAGGACTACACGGACCGTCATTAGCTTCATTAGACCATTTAACAAAACCCAAGTTAAAATCTCCCAGTATTATAACTTGATCAGATTGATCTATCACACAAGAAGCATTTTCTAAAAAAAGCTGTTAAAAGTTCCAAAGAGACCGGTGGGGGTAAGTACACGGCACATATAGATATTTTTTTAACTACATTGTGAAATTTAACAGTTACTGATATCCATAGGTCCTGCTCTCCCAGTTTGTGTGTCGTATAGATGGTATTTCTTTAGATACCGCTATTAAAACTCCCCCGCTGTCCTTTTTGGAACTGGTTATGTCTGACCGGCCCCGTCTATATACAATGTACCTGTCGTCTATAAGTTCTGCATTCGATATATTACCATTCAACCACGTTTCAGTAAATACAATTAAGTCATAATTACCAATTGAGATACTTCTAAATACATTTTCTGTTTTGGTTCGCAGACCTCGAGTATTTTGATAAAATAGTTCTAGAGACATATAGATTTTAAGTAGATAATAGCATTGGATAAACAATAACTAAGCTAGACAATTAATTTTAGGCTACCTTCATCTCTTATGAATATTACACCACTCTGTTCATCTTTTCTTACAAAAATCCTACCATCTCTCACCCAAACAAATTTATAACCTGCTTCTTTTGTTTTCATTCGAGCAGTTGCATGTAATTGTTTGTACAAAGGTGTGAGATGCTCGGATACAAATATTGGGGACTTGCCCGCCTATTCCCAGATGCTCAGAGTTCAATTTATTGTCATGATTCTTTTTATTAAATTTCAAAACTGCAGCTAATATTTCGTCGCGGCATCTTTGACTGCGGAGTTTAACAATAATAGAGCGCGGGCGTTCAGTATTCCTATTCTGTTTAGCTACACGCGTCACATGGAGAATATCCTTGTCTTCGAAAGGATTTTCAACGATTCTACCTAGTTGTTCTATTGTTTTTACTAGATTTTCTGATTTATGTTCAGGTATTCCGTTTATTTCAAGATTTGGCGATCACATGGTTGGTTCTATCTGGTTCACCTTATCAGTTAAACTCTTGACCTGCAGGGACAAGCTTTCATTTTTGGTTACTAGTCCTGCAATAACTTTATTTCTTTCATTTACAGATTGAAGAAGATCATCATACTGCTTACTGAGAAATGTTAGTGACTCATGGAAACCAGTAATCTGTTGTGAAATGTTTGCTAGGTGTTCCGAGAATAAATTCTGGATAGTATTTGTCAGCTTTATAATAATACGCAGACTATCTTCTGTTACTGTATTTGGGTTCTTTTTTGTTCGAATTGTAACATTTCCACGGTCAGAATCGTCATCAGAGGTAATATGATGGCTTGGCACACGTATAGGAGTATTCGTGTTATCAAATAAGTGTTTATTATTGGACGTATAAATGGATCCTAATAATAATAACATATGCTGAGGTACTATACAACAAGGCTGTAGACAGATAATTCATTGCATAGAAAACCTTTCAAGTGAAGTAGAAGTAGAGTAGTAGTAAAGAGACAATAGTTAGGGAATGCAATCCCGATCCCGCGGGATCCCGATCTCGCGAGATCTCGTGTAATTTTTCGGTATCAATCCTGACGCCTCATTTGACGAGATCCCGTTCGAGATTTACGGGATTGGGCGGCAATGGTCAACAACGCTACACACGTCCTAATTTCCTTGAAATGCTTAGGCCGTGTTTCACCAAGCAATGTTAAAGTAAACGCCATGTTAAAATGCCATGCCATCTCATTCATTGACAGGAAATACGAGAGGGATAACATGATATAAATTTAACGCGGCGTTAATTTAAACATTGCTTGGTGAAACACACCCTAATTGTTTTGATTACCTAATTTACCTATGTTAATTTCGACTTCTTAGGTTAAAATGATTGGCAAGTATAGAATTGGAATAAGGTTTAGCGGGTGGTACTGGCAAATTACTGTTCCTATAAATGTTTGCATAACTTTCACCAGCTTCAGGAGAAACATAAGGTGCCTTTTTATCTTTTACAAGATACTTATACCACTTCATACCACTAAATATGTTTTTTTTTTGTTATTTTTTTTGGCCACATTTAATTATTTTCATTAGTGTAGTCCATTTAGTACTTTCTTAAAGTTATTTTACTAATAAAATACAGTATGTAGTATGTAACTAAAAACTCTGTTTGTTATATTTTGTTCATACAAGAAATTCAGTATAAATAATTACAAAAAATATTTTTGTCAGTTTTAGAGCCTTTTCTTTCAAATAAGAAAAAAAAAATCTTACTGTGTCTTTAATAATATATAATATGGGTTAAAACCCGATATTTTTTTAGTTCGTAAGATTAAAGAATTAAGGTCTTTATTTTCTTTCGATTAATAAGTATAAAAAATAAAAAATAAAAAACGTTTTATTTCCAAATGAAACTTACAAAGTTATTTTCGGAAAGTCAACAAGAAAAACAAGCTACCACCGGTTCAACCCTAACCCGCCGAGAAGAACCGGCGTAAGAAACTCGGACGGGGCCAACTTTTAGCAAAAAGATGGAAAATTGGTCTTTTTTAATAGTATATTGTTTAGTGCCGCAGCATATGTTATTGTTATTAGGATCTAATTATACGCCCAATAATATACACTTGTATTTAATCGTATTTGACTTTATTCTACTACGTAGATAATACAATAAAGAGTATCTTATAAATAACTATGTAGGTACACTGATCCCACTAACCTATCCGGGCCTCTCAAGGAGACTAACTTAAAACTATCTTAGGCATCAACGTCAATGTCATCTTTGACATCTAGTTGTTTTAAATACATAATAGCATTATGTACATTTTTTACAATGTAACTTAATCTATAGCCTACACATATTAGTATGTTATTTAGTTAAGCTTACTATCACAAACACGCAGTTATTAGCTTTTTCCGTCATCCGAATTTGAACATTTTTTTAAACTAGTCGGGATCCCGAAAACTCCGGGATCCCGCGGGATTGACATTTCTAATCCCGCGGGATCTTGAATTTGCAATCTCGAGCCGGGATTGCATTCCCTAATAATAGTAATATGCAAATATATATTTTTATAACATTCACACCTCTTTATTTAGGTATCGGACGAGGCTACGAAATAGGCATCTCAGATAACTGCGAAAAACCAGACCAAACAAGCGATGCACCATCAGAACGTTACAAGGAACCGTTCAGCTGTGATGTGTGCTTGAAGAAGTTTTCACGAAAAGGAAATTTACGAAAACACATGAATATTCATACGGGATACGAACCATTTAACTGTGATGTGTGTTTAAAGAAGTTTTCACAAAAAGGACATTTACTAGTACACATCAGAGTTCATACGAGAGACAAACCATACAGCTGTGATGTGTGTTTAAAGAAGTTTTCACAAAAAGGAGATTTACGAACACACAGTAGGGTTCATACGGGAGAGAAACCATTTAGCTGTGATGTGTGTTTAAAGAAGTTTTCACAAAAAGGAAGTTTACGAACACACAGTAGGGTTCATATAGGAGACAAACTATACAGCTGTGATGTGTGTTTGAAGAAGTTTTCACAAAAAGGACATTTACGAACACACAGTAGGGTTCATACGGGAGACAAACCATTTAGCTGTGATGTGTGTTTAAAGAAGTTTTCACAAAAAGGAAGTTTACGAACACACAGTAGGGTTCATACGGGAGACAAACCATACAGCTGTTATGTGTGTTTGAAGAAGTTTCCACGAAAAGGAGATTTACGAACACACAGTAGGGTTCATACGGGAGACAAACCATACAGCTGTGATGTGTGTTTGAAGAAGTTTTCAGAAAAAGGAAGTTTAGAAAGACACATTCGTATTCATATGGGTGACAAACCATACAGCTGTGATGTGTGTTTGAAGAAGTTTTCAACAAAAGGATATTTACGAACACACAGTAGGGTTCATATGGGAGACAAACCATACAGCTGTGATGTGTGTTTGAAGAAGTTTTCACAAAAAGGAAGTTTACTAAGACACAGTAAGGTTCATACGGAAGTCAAACCATACAGCTGTCATGTGTGTTTTAAGAAATTTTCAGAAAAGGGAAATTTACGACGACATAGTAGGGTTCATACGGGATACAAACCATACAGCTGTGATGTGTGTTTGAAGAAGTTTTCACGAAAAGAAAGTTTAGAAAGACACATAAGAGTTCATATAGACAACAACTATACAGCTGGGATGTAGTATCTTTAAGAAGTTATCAGAAAAAGGAAGTTTAGAAAGACACATTCGTATTCATACGCGAGATAAACCATACAGCTGTGATGTGTGTTTGAAGAAGTTTTCACAAAAAGGAAGTTTACAAAGACACATTAGAGTTCAATGAAATATTAAAATAAAAATAAACTAGAAGCTTGTAGAAGTAATGTACTTACCATTTGAACTAAAACATTATGTATTTAAAAAGATTAGTCCTTAACACAATGAATTGTAATACTTTTAAGTGATTATGAAATATGCATGTAGTACCTAACATTAATTGATAATTTGGCATGCACAATTTTCTAACAATAATTCATCGCCCAAAAGGCAGAAATTTAGAGCTCAACTAAATAATTGTAAGACCTGATTGTACAAATTTCTTGGAAATAAATGAATTCTATTCTATTCTCTATGGGAGACAAACCATACAGCTGTCATCGTGTGTTTAAAGAAGTTTTCAGCAAAAGGACATTTGTGTAAACTCTTAGGTGTCTGTGTAGACACCTTGGAGTTCATATGGGAGACAAACCATACAGCTCGGATGTATGTTTAAAGAAGTTTTTATCAAAATAAAACCCAGTTTCATGAAACAATGTTACATAAATAACGGCTTGTTAAATCACTTGATAAACTCATGAGCTATCGACCGTCCCACCATGTACTAATCTTGTCAATTCCTGCTGTAGAGGTCCGTTAAATGTATAACAGACTTTAATTTTGTTATTGACCCCACAAAGTCGCAAGTTATTTTAATTGGCAGCAGGCAGCTGCGATCCAGGATAGATTTCGAGTCTTTAAGTAAGGTTATTTACAATGGTAACGTGTTAGAGTTCAAAGACAGTGCCAAAAACCTGGGTGTAATCTTCGACTGCCACCTTTCCTGGTCTGCGCATATTAACGAGGTGAGCTAAAGACTATATTACTCATTGCATGCTCTGAAGAGGTTGCAAATTTTCCTTCCCACTCCGGTGAAGTTACTATTGGCACAATCTTTATTATTACCACTTCTAGATTACGCCGATGTCTGTTACTTGGATGTAACCGAAGAGCTAATTATCAAATTGGAACGTCTACAAAATGAGTGCATACGTTTTATAGGTATATGGATTGCGCAAATTTGACCACATAACCGACGCCCGTAACAAGTTACAATGGCTTCCTATCCGCCTCCGCCGGAATACACACAGTTTAATTACAGTTTTTTAAGTTCTTAACTTATCTTCTTCTCCTTATCTAATTGACCGGTTTTTTACACGACTCCGAGCGAAAGGCTAGCTCGAACATGCTATCCAAGGAGGATTCTAGACACCCCCTGGTATATCTTTTACGGTAACTCTTACACCGTTAGAGCTGGCCAGACGTGGAATGCGCTGCCTGTAGTCGTGCAGAAGAGCCTAACTTTGGGCACGTTCAAAACACGGCCGCTCGGAGTGTAGACGGACGCCTGCTCCAGCACCTTGGGATCTTCTGCTTCCGGAGTCGCTGCTGCTGGCGAAGTTACTGCTCCGGCCACCAGCTTCCAGGTTGCTCCTCGCCCCCTCGTCCGGTCGCAGTATCTCGTCCGTCGCAGAATTCCTCGCTGATCGTCAGTCTTCCAGTCCACCTCCAGTCTTCCAGGGCCCCAGATTTTCTCCCAAATAATGCACAGGCCACAGCGAATCTTTACGACACCGAAGGACCAAGAACCACTTTCTACTAATAAAAACTACAGTATTATTACTAGTTACTAGGTTAGTACAGTAATCTACTAGATTACTGTGTATTAATAAATTTCCAAATCAAATTAAACTTAAACTCAATACAGCCGAAATAATACAAGAAAATTACCTTCAATTTTGGCATAAACATGATATATGAAAGTCAAATCTTTATAAAAACAGTAAAAGAGGTTTAAACACAAAACCCCAAGTAATATCTTCAAGACCACGGCTCTCTGGCCTAAATATGCCTACACTTTCGTTTACCACCGCTGCTAACCCGTCTGTATCACCTGCTGAGTACACAACGTATGGTCTGTGAAGACCACGGCCTCCGCCAGTATCACACGCCACCCACGCACTCACGCCCTACCTGAGTCGCCTCCACAGAAACCGATTTAGACCGGGCTACAGCTACGTAACGATGAATGGTACGGTCGAATACGTTCGTTAGAATTTTACCCGAATTTCTGTCATACTTTCAACTACCTCAATTATTCACTTACTCTTCCATATTAATACATAGTATAAAACAAAGTCGCTTTCGCTGTATATCTGTCCGTATGTATGCTTCGATCTTTAAAACTACGCAACGGATTTTGATGCGGTTTTTTTAAATAGATAGAGTGATTCTTAAGGAAGGTTTGTATGTATATACATGCATAATATAGTAGAGAAACACTTATAAATTTAAAGGTTTCTAATGTGATCGTAAATTAGCACGTTTTTTGCGCTTATATTGCAAACGCTGGCTGAACACTACGAGATAGACCAAAATAATGTACTACAGTATTCTTCACCTTAAAAAGTTCAACAAAAAAGTCCGCGATGGTATATGTCTATCACTTAGGGATAACCCACCATAACCATTTTTATCCTTTACTAAAAAATGGTTGTTTACGAAGTGATTTTAAACAATAAAGCATTAATCCTTATCCAATTAATTACCTGAAATAAATTGTGCATTTATTATAGGTCAATATTCTTTTTACAGCATGTAATTTAAGCGAATATTACCGAAGATATTACAAATTTAAAATGCAGGGTCGTAGTTGTTTGCGCCGCAGCGGTACCGACCCGCGGCCGGCCGGGGGTCGGGCGGCGCGTGCCTAACTTTTAACGTTGCAGGATTAGACTTGAGCGTTGAGTGTTTTTCACATGGCCAATTATATGTCGCGCTGTCAAGAGTAACGTCTAAGCAAAACATGTTTGTATCAGCTAATGACAAAAAAGCTGTGAACGTTGTGTATAAGGACATTCTGTAGTAGGTATATTTTGCATTACACCCGTGCGAAGCCGGGGCGGGTCGCTAGTAATTATTAATCGTTAATATTATCATCGCAATAGTTTATCAAGGACGCTACATCCGGTTTAGTGCCACAGCATAATAATTTGTTATTGTTATTAGGATCCAACTATTCATATCCAGTAATAAACACTTCTAGTTAATCGTATTTGGCTTTATTCACGTAGAATATATTACAATATACAGTAGCTATAAATAACTAGATACACAGATCGAACCTAGAAGGGCCTCGCTAGAGGACTAATATTAATACTAAGTTAGGCATCAAAGTCAATGTCATCTTTGACATCTTATTGTTTTAAACCTAATACATAATGACATAGCACTATGTAACACATCCTTTAATCATATTATGTATAATTCATTGCATACAAAAACTTTAAAGCGAAGTAGAAGTAGAGTAGTAGTAAAGAGATAATAGTAATATTAATAACTTACGGTGGCTCAAAATGGATGGTCGCAGACAATTTCACTTCGCCAGTCTCTTATTTGGTATCGTGAGATTTAAAACACCTGCCTACCTTTATGACAAATTACAGTGGGCGTGCGACAAACACCGGACAATGACCACCAGAGGATCGGCTTACTTACTAATAACCCCACTCCATCGTACTTCTAAGTTTAAAAGCAGTTTCAGATATCTGGCAAGCAAAGTTTGGAACAACCTTCTGCCGCCACATCTCCGAGGTGTAAAAACAATTAATATTTTTAAAAATAAATTTAAATCTTTTTTGATGGACGAACAATTTGCCATAATGGAATAATTCTATGATATATATATATATATATATATATTTTTTTTTTCTTTTATTTATTTATTATTTTCAAGAATATATTATTTTTATTCTATCAATTATGTACATTTCGTCTTATGGAATGTAATAGGTACGTAGATACGGTACGGTAGGCAAGGATAAAACTCATTATATCTTGTTAATGTATTATTATTTGTGTTACTTGTTAATTGCACAGTATGCTATTCGCTAAGGCCATACATATATTATTTTATAATATTTTATAATATTTTATTATCTCGTTTATCTATTTATGTAATTTTCTTTTTGCTGTTGCTAAGTGTAAATCTGTCCTTCAAATGACAATACTGATGGAACCACATAACACCAGGCACTGTGGTGCTGACGCCACGGTGATATGCCTGAGTGGTTTCCTTTTTGGCAATTTAGGCATTACAATACGTCCAATACCCATTTCAATACCTGCATGCAAGCTCATATATATATATATTTTTTTTTTCTGTATTTTTAATGTGCGTTCTATTATTATTTTTTTTATCGTTTTGTTTATGGTGTAGGTAATTAATCTGTTTTTTAATGTAATTTTTTCGTTGTGTGTATTGTAATGTCAAAATTTGTTGAATAAATGTTCTTTATTTATTATTTATTTATTAATATGCATTATTATATTTTTATAACATTCACACCTCTTTATTTAGGCATCGGACGAGGCTACGAAATGGACATCTCAGATAACTGCGAAGAACTAGACCAAATAAGTGATGCACCATCAGAATGTTACAAGGAACCGTTCGGCTGTGATGTGTCTTGGAATACATTTTCACGAAAAGGACAGTTACTAAGACACTGTAGGGTTTATACGGGAGACAAACCATACAGCTGTGATGTGTGTTTGAAGAAGTTTTCACAAAAAGGAAATTTACTAAGACACAGTGGGGTTCATACGGGAGACAAACCATACAGTTGTGATGTGTGTTTGAAGAAGTTTTCACAAAAAGGAAATTTACTAAGACACAGTGGGGTTCATACGGGAGACAAACCATACAGTTGTGAAGTGTGTTTGAAGAAGTTTTTAGAAAAAGGAAGTTTAAAAAGACACATTCGTATTCATACGCGAGATAAACCATACAGATGTGATAAATAAATAAATAAAATAAAATATGTTTATTTCAGACCATAGTCTATAGCGTTAGTAATTACATTAAAACCTTACACCTATGTTAGTAACAAATCATTTTTTTTTTCTTAATTCTTAAAACTTATACCTACTACTAAATATTCTATTTATAATTTAAATTTATTTTGCATATCTGCGCCACAATACCGGCGCACTGGGCACATGCATGTGGACATGCTCCCAGTGCCCCACTATCGCGCCGTCAGCTTGCCCGCTTATCGCTTTCAGCATGCTGTTGTCGCACCCACGAACCCTGCACATCAGTGACGCAGTTCGCTTGCGTATAATTGACGGAAAATCATCAGTTCTCGCGCAAGCGAACATGCCAGACGCGCTGCAGTATCGCGGGAGCCCCAGCAGCATCCTGAACGCGTTATTGTATTGTACTCTTAGAGCATCTAACGCCCGCCTCGCATAAGCCACCCACAGAGCACATGTGTACAGAGACTGACAAAAAGCTTTAAACAGTGCAATTTTGACCTCCACAGTACACCGCGAAAATCGACGGGCTAGCATATTGCAACGTACGGCTAAAACTCTTCTTTCTCTCTCTATGTCATCATCATCATTAACATTTTCATTTAGGACATGGCCCAGATATTTAAATTGTGATACTAATTTGACAGCAGTGCCCTTTATAGTGACCTGTGGAATAAACGACGGCCTTCTTTTCCCAGCCTTAAAAACCAAAAGCTCACTCTTAAGTACGTTATACCTTAAACCATGTGTATCCGCGTAGGCCTCACACATGGACAGCAGTCGTCTGAGCGCACTGATTGACGGGCTCAGCAGCACCATGTCGTCCGCATAACTGATGCTGTTCATGCACACACCATCAATCGAGCATCCGACGCCAGTACTGCCCAGTCCCTCTATCAGGTCATTCATGTAAAGATTAAACAGGGACGGAGATGTGAGTCCACCCCGCCTAACTCCACACTCTAACCTATACACTTCCGATAGCTCGTTTCCCCATTTAACCTGATTGGTCTGTTGACTGTACCAGTAGCCGAAGATACTGATTAGTTGTTCGGGCACACAGCTTTTCGTAATTTGCTCCACAGTATGTTGTATATAACAAGATCGAAAGCTTTAGATAAGTCTAAAAAGGCTGCGTATACAGGGGTCTTTCTTTGCGTATAGTACTTAACGTTAGTAGTGATGTGTGTTTGAAGAAGTTTTCACAAAAAGGAGATTTACTAATTCACAGTAAGGTTCATACAGGAGACAAACCATACAGCTGTGATGTGTGTTTGGAGAAGTTTTCACAAAAAGGACATTTACGAAGACACAGTAGGGTTCATACGGGAGACAAACCATACAGCTGTGATGTGTGTTTGAAGAAGTTTTCACAAAAAGGAGATTTACGAACACACAGTAGGGTTCATACAGGAGACAAACCATACAGCTGTGATGTGTGTTTGAAGAAGTTTGCACAAAAAGGACAGTTACGAATACACAGTAGGGTTCATACGGGAGACAAACCATACAGCTGTGATGTGTGTTTGAAGAAGTTTTCAATAAAAGGACAGTTACTAAGACACAGTAGGGTTCATACGGGAGACAAACCATACAGCTTAGAAAGACACATTAGAGTTCAATGAAATAATAAAATAAAAATAAACTAGAAGCTTGTAAAAGTTATGTACTTACCATTTGAACTAAAATATTATGTATTTTAAAAGATTAGTCCTGGACACAATGAATTGTAATATTTTAAAGTGATTATGAAATATGCATAAATATGCATATAGTATCTAACATTAATTAATAATTTGGCATGCACAATTTTCTAACAATAATTGCACGCCTAAGAGGCAGAAATTTAGAGCTCAACTAAAAAATTGTAAGACCTGATTGTACAAATTTCTTGGAAATAAATGAATTCTATTCTATTCTATTCTATGGGAGACAAACCATACAACTGTCATCGTGTGTTTTAAGAAGTTTTCAGAAAGAGGACATTTACAAAGACACATTAGAGTTCATATGGGAGACAAACCATACAGCTCGGATGTATGTTTAAAGAAGTTTTTATCAAAATAAATCCCAGTTTCACTAATAAAAACTACAGTATTATTATAAAAACTAAAATATAAATGTAAAATAAGAAACTGTCAAATGGTCAACATGTCAAACTTTTTCTCCGTATTATATTAAATTATTTTGCAGTAAATTAGGTTGTAAAAAGGGTATATACTATTTCCAAAAACTATAATACTTAAAAGAAAACGAGTACAATATTGTTCATGCAAAAGAAATTGCTGTATCTGCAGTTTTGTGATTACCAGTCAGGTACCAGCTGTCAACTGGCGTATTGTGTCTATGATTGCGATTTGGATAATATGTCTGACTACTGAGCCCTAGTGGAAATCAGGAGAACAACCGACACTAGAAGAAGCTGCTTTGCACCGAATTTCCTCTGCAATTCCCTACATAATATAGACCCAATCAAAGGACCTTTATCATAGTTTGTGTCCAATGCTAGCGATGGATTTTTCTATGGTTTTTCTGTTTTTCTCTTTACGCATTTATTAGAGTTTTTTATTTTGGTAGGTATTATGTTTTTTATATGTTTTTCCTGTATATTATAATATAATAGTTGTACCATGTTTAGATTATTATTTTATTTATTTTTATTTATTTTATTTTATACACTTTATGCACAATGTACAATGGCGGACTTAATGCCACAGGGCATTTTCTTCCAGTCAACCATAGGGTGATGCAGAGAAAAAATTAAAGAGACGGTGCTTAATCATAATATGGGAGATAAAAATATGTACAGACAACAAGAGAAATTATTTTTAAGAGTAGAAGGAAATATAACTAATAGTACTAATACCAATTATATATATTATAAACAATATTATAATATATGATATAATTATAACAAATACAGATTAAAATAAAATACCACATACTATACTATATAAATACACAGTTACACATATACATAATATTAATATATACATTCGAAAGTAATATATATCTATAATCTATACTATTCATAAGGATGATATTACAATGATTAGGATTCTGCCAACAGATTAGAGTACCACTGTCGGAGCTTCCGCTTAAACGTTTCTCTAGTTGTTGCCATTCTGATTTCAAGAGGGAGAGCATTCCAGAGAAGAATTGCTTGTATGTGGAAAGAAGAATGAACGAGACTAGAGGTATGAGGAGGGCACAAGAGAAGGGCATTGTTTGATGAACGAAGGGTTTTATCATGACTATCACAAAGGTATTGGAAATGAGATGTTAAGTAAGTGGGAGAATTGGGAGAATGAAGGAAAGAGAAAAGCGTACACAGGGCCCGTATTGAGCGACGTTGGCGTATAGGGAGCCAGTGCAGTTTGGTGCGAAAGGAGGCTACATGGTCATATTTCCGAAGATTGTAAATAAATCTGATGCATTATTATAAGACTTTTTAACCCATAAGTTATATGTCCATAGATTACCAACTAACGATAAGCAGTCAGGATGCAGGGACCTCCACCGACAACACAGCGACCGTGTCTTTGGGAAATTTGTTGCAATGTGACCACTGTCCTCAAGCACGTTTTTTCAAAAGCCAGAGGGGCTTAAATATCCTTATAGGCAGATGCCATAAGCAGTTTTCCGCCACTGTTCCCCCAACAACCCATGGAGATGTTGTTTCAAACCCTACCTGTCAACAAGTTTTCTGGCAATAAATATCCAAATTTAAATGTTTCACCCCTGTGCTCAAGCGGATTCCTAGGGGTGCAAGAGTAGCCGTGGCTCAGAAGCTTACAGAGACTGTACGCCACACAGTACATGAGAACTCGAAGCAGGCTTGGGAAAAACTTCTCACCTTTCCCTATCGTATTCTGCATGTCCCTAGGGATCCCCTTAATAATGCCTCCCTCACTGCACGAGTAAAAAAGAACTGTTTTTTAGATTCAGACACGAACCCAGATTTTTCAATACACTCCTCGACCAAATATAATGTTATGAAAAATGTGGAAAATAAAATAAGTGAGGGAGACATTAAGGGTGCAGCGCGACTTCTGTTTTCCAATGACACGATTGCCCCCGACTGCCCAGAAACCTTTATCGCCTTACAAAATAAACACCCCTCACAGTTAACTCCTAATCATTTCACAGATATTGCCAATACAACATTACAAACGTCGACAGACAAAGTGCGCGGGGCCATTATGTACTTTCTTCCGGGTTCCGCCGGAGGTCTCGACGGTCTCACCCCACAACATCTCAAGGATCTCACCAGCGGCTGTTGTGGGGAAGCCGGCGAGAAGCTCCTGCACGAGCTCACGAATCTATGCAACCTGATGCTACGCGGAGAGGTTGCATCAGATATCGTGGACATCTTGTACGGAGCTAACCTCTGCGCCTTGAAGAAGAGAGATGGTGGCATTCGTCCAATTGCTGTTGGCTGTACATACCGGCGCCTTACGGCCAAACTGGCCTGCAAGTCAGTCACTTCCCTTGCTTCATATTTCCAGCCCATACAACTCGGTTTCGCCTGCAGGGGGGGGCTGTGAGGCCGCTGTTCACTCATTCAGGACAGCTGTTCAAAACCAAGACGATAATGTGTTTTTGAAGGTAGACGTCAAAAATGCATTCAATTCAGTTGACCGAGCAACCATGTTGGCTAAAATAAAATCCAAAGCACCTGCCATTTTGCCTTTCATGCTCCAGTGCTTTAATGACCCCACTAAACTCATTTACAAAAATCATCTCATCTAATCTGAAGTTGGCTGCCAACAGGGCGACCCACTAGGTCCAGCAATTTTTAGCCTCGCAATACACCCGGTCATCGAGCAACTCAATTCAAAATTTAATATTTGGTATCTGGACGATGGGACACTTGGAAGCGATGCAACCACAGTTCTGTCCGACTTCAACACCCTGATACGTGAGTTCAAAAATATTGGTCTAGAGCTGAACCTGGGCAAGTGTGAACTATTTGTGCCAGATAGTTGTGGGAATAGAAACGATATTATATCCAGCTTCCAAAAAATTGCTCCCCAAATATCTGTCATAGACAAGGACTCACTCTTCCTCTTGGGCTCCCCTATTCTGAATGAGTCCCTTCCGGTATTTGTCAAAAATAAATTACAAAATTTTAGTGAATCTTTAGATCGCCTTCTCCAAATCAATTGTCACATGGCCTTCACTTTAATCCGTTACTGTCTTTTTGTACCTAAATTTACGAATGTCTTGCGGTGTTGCCAGTTATGGAAATTCCCTGAACTTCTTAAACAGTTGGATGACGCCGTAAGACATACACTATCCACTATTTTAAATATAAATTTTAATGACCGCTCATGGACCCAGGCAACTCTTCCAGTTAGGTTCGGTGGCCTGGGTGTTCGAAAACCATCAAACATATCACTTCCCGCCTTCTTGTCATCGATCTATGCCAACCATAACCTCATATCCCAAATCCTCCAAAACACATCTTTGTCCATTATAGTTCCGTTCTTGGATGAGGCCAAGGACGCTTGGCTCGCGTCTAGTGCTTGTAGCGAATTGCCCGTCAATACCTCATCACAGAAGCTCTGGGACGAGCCACTCTGCAGACTGACACGGAATAATCTTCTGAATACGTCGTCCAGTTCTGCGGATCAGGCTCGCCTCTTAGCCGCTGAAAAATGGGAGTCGGGACTTTGGCTGCAGGTACTACCGTCACCAAATACCGGAACTTTATTGGACAAAACAACTTTCCGGTTAGCCACTTCCCTGCGTCTTGGCATCCCCCATGTCGTCCCCCACAGCTGCGTTTGTGGTGCCCATGTAGACAGCCTCGGACACCACGGCCTCTCCTGCCGACGAAGCGCCGGTCGCATCTCTCGCCATCACTCCTTGAACGACCTCATCCGACGGGCTCTTGCAACCGCTGGAGTACCGGCTGTGTTGGAGCCCGCGGGTTTGGCGCGTGATGATGGCAAGAGACCAGACGGAATGACCTTGGTCCCTTGGAGAGTGGGACGGGCTCTTGTATGGGACGCTACTTGCGTCGATACACTCGCTCCGTCCCACGTCCAGGGTACCTCCGAGCGTTGCAGGTGCGGCCGCAAACCAGGCGGAGAACCTCAAGCGGCGCAAATATGAGAACCTTAGTGGGGATCTCATATTTGAACCGTTTGGGGTTGAAACTCTAGGTCCCTGGGGTCCGGGTGCGCATAAATTATTTGGTCAAATTTCAAAAAATCTAGTAAAAGCCACCCGAGACCCCAGAGCAGGAACCTATCTGGCTCAAAGAGTAAGCATCGCTATCCAGCGGGGAAACTCTTTGAGCCTTCTGGGTACTCTGCCTGAGGGGGACGATCTTGGGGTTACTTTTTATTTCAAATCAAATCAAATCAATCAATTTATTTGTAGTTTTAGAAGTATATAGTACTGATATAGTTTTTTTTTATTATTTTTGTTTGTTTTAGTTTTTAGTTTTAGAATCTAGGCTAATGTTATTTTAATTCCCTACTGTTCCTGTACTTTGTAATAAAATAATTAATAAGTTTTGTTACTAGTTACTAGGTTAGTACAGTAATCTACTAGATTACTGTGTATTAATAAATTTGTTTTTGAATATGATGTTCAAATCTTGTTTTAAGATTTAATGAAAGAGTTACTTTTAAAATAAAGGATTTATTCGAAATTATACCCGAGTTTTTTTTTTCAATCTCGACTTCAATTATTTGGAAACATACCAAAGGAATGTTGTTTATTGTATGCATAAAATGTTTTTGGACAGAAATGCAAGGAAATGGCGTTTTAATAATGTTCGGTTACAAAATGATTATACGTCAGTGTGTGGAGAGTACTGTTTAATGTACTTACTATAATATAAATTTAAAAACAAGTCATTGAAAGACTTTCAAAATGAATTTGGCAGCGATACACTCAGAAATGATTTGTTTTTGAATATGATGTTCAAATCTTGTTTTAAGATTTAATGAAAGAGTTACTTTTAAAATAAAGGATTTATTCGAAATTATACCCGAGTTTTTTTTTTCAATCTCGACTTCAATTATTTGGAAACATATCAAAGGAATGTTGTTTATTGTATGCATAAAATGTTTTTGGACAGAAATGCAAGGAAATGGCGTTTTAATAATGTTCGGTTACAAAATGATTATACGTCAGTGTGTGGAGAGTACTGTTTAATGTACTTACTATAATATAAATTTAAAAACAAGTCATTGAAAGACTTTCAAAATGAATTTGGCAGCGATACACTCAGAAATGATTTGTTTTTGAATATGATGTTCAAATCTTGTTTTAAGATTTAATGAAAGAGTTACTTTTAAAATAAAGGATTTATTCGAAATTATACCCGAGTTTTTTTTTTTCAATCTCGACTTCAATTATTTGGAAACATACCAAAGGAATGTTGTTTATTGTATGCATAAAATGTTTTTGGACAGAAATGCAAGGAAATGGCGTTTTAATAATGTTCGGTTACAAAATGATTATACGTCAGTGTGTGAGAGTACTGTTTAATGTACTTACTATATAAATTTAAAAACAAGTCATTGAAAGACTTTCAAAATGAATTTGGCAGCGATACACTCAGAAATGATTTGTTTTTGAATATGATGTTCAAATCTTGTTTTAAGATTTAATGAAAGAGTTACTTTTAAAATAAAGGATTTATTCGAAATTATACCCGAGTTTTTTTTTCAATCTCGACTTCAATTATTTGGAAACATACCAAAGGAATGTTGTTTATTGTATGCATAAAATGTCTTTGGACAGAAATGCAAGGAAATGGCGTTTTAATAATGTTCGGTTACTTTATTTATTTTATTTTATTTTATTTTATTTTATTGGGAAAACTTACAGCAATAACAAAACTTACAATAAATTAAACATAATAAAAAACAACATGCCAATTACAAGTTTTCACTAGTACAAAACAAAACTACTAAAGCTCAAACTATGCACCTGAGCACTTTTTTAAATATAAAAACTACATACACAATAAAAGTATACTACTAGATGGTTGTATCAAATAAAATTTAAATAAAAAGAATATTACAACATGCAAAACCTCAGTTTAACAATAAAGTTTTAAACCACACAAAAAGGCGAACCAATTAAATCAAATAAGTACATAATACGTAGTAAAATAAAATATTCTATAAATTAAAAAAATAAATAAATAACAACACGCATAACAAATGATCAGACATGGCAACACTTTATTATTCATACATTCAATTTAAAGAAGGTATCAGACAAAATTCTCTTAATTTTAGGTGGATTCAATGAAAAAACACCCTCGAGTAGATTTCACTGCGTTACACGATTTTGGTACCCTCTTAACTGTTAGCTGGAATGAATAGGTAATGAGTCATAGATTAAATGTTCCAAACATATGTGGTATCCATCACGTCTAGTTTTCGAGGTACATGTCAATAATTATTTTCTACTGCCTTCACTTTACGCGTAAAAGACCGTTACCGTTTTTTATGTATTGTACTTTTTTATTTTTTTATTTTGTTTAGTAATCGTTTATATTCGATAACGTCAACATCTTTACACATATTTGTTAGAAAAACCAATATGGTTACTGGACTAACTGGTCGTCGCAGCTGGTTAAATGTACCAAATAAGTTTTGTTATGTTTGCGGACAGTATATAGTGAAATAACAAACAAAAAATGTATCCGAATAAGTGAGAAGTGCATATTTACTCTATTTTGGACGTGCTGTTAATCAAGATAAACCATGGATACCCAAGTTTTTTTGTGTTTCGTGCTATGCTACTCTGATATCAGGGTTAAACGGGAACAAGACGTCAACGCCATTTGCTGTACCAGCTTTATGGCGCGAACCTAGTAATCATTAAATTCAATCATTCAATTCCATAAAAAAAAATGAAAAAAATTCAATCATTAAGTGATGTTAAACTCAAAGAAGGAATATTTGTGGGACCACAAATACGTACTTTGATGAAAGACCCAAATTTTGACAAAAAGCTTACTACTACGGAACTTGATGCCTGGTTGTCAATGAAAGGAGTTATATAAGGGTTTTTAGGGAACCACAGAGCCGAAAATGCGGAACAGCTAGTGAACGACATGTTAAAAGCATACGAAAAGTTGGATTGCAGAATGTCATTAAAAATTCACTTTCTTCACTCTCATTTTTCTTTTTTTCCATCTAATCTTAGTGCGGTCGGTGATGAGCAGGGTGAGAGGTTTCACCAGGATATAAAGAAGCTTGAAGAACGATTTCAAGGCCGTTGGGACACGACTATGTTAGGTGATTACTGTTGGCGGTTAAAACGAGAAGATCATTCGAAGCACAACAGAAAAAGTTAAAGTTTCACTATATTTTTTATAAAAATTTAATGGATAATATTTTTGAAAATTTTTTGAAAAATGATATTATAATTAGACTTCAATAATTATTATAATTATAATTAAAAAAATTGGTTGATTTCATTAAATTTCTTTAAAATATGTTTTGACGTTTTAATTTCTAATATAATCTGGCACATTCTTGCGGAAAAAAAAATGAGACGTGATGGAAAGAAAATTTGTACGTATGTTTTAATAAACGATACGTATAAATAAAAAATCATGACATTTCAAAGTGGGTACTCAATTTTTTTTTTAATTTGTAACGCAGTGTTTTCATTAAGGAATTGATTCATCTGAGCGCTTGACCTAAGGATGAATGAGTTTCGACGATAATAGGTGTTAAATGGTGGGACATAAAAGGGCATGAAACAACGAACACTTCTAGTGGGAACATTGAAATTATATTTCATTAATAAATCAGGAGCATCTATTTTATTGTTAATAATTTTACATAAGTAAACTAAATCTGAAATGTTCCTACGATGGTGTAGTGGAAGAAAGTGGAATCTTTTGCATCTGGTAAAATAGTCTGGTAGGCTAAGGTGACATTTAAATTCTATAAACCGAAGAAAACGTTTTTGTATAGACTCAAGCCTGTTTATATAGATGTCATATGCTGGGTTCCAGAGCTCTGAACAGTACTCTAAAAGACTACGAACATACGCACAGTATAAGACTTTTATGACTTTAACAGACTTGAAAATATTACAAGACCTAATAATAAAACCTAAAGCTTTTGAGGCTTTGCCTATAATGAAATCAACGTGCTCGTCAAAAATTAACTTACTGTCAACAATGACTCCAAGATCTTTAATTGAACTTTTAAGAACTAATTCTTCATTTTTTAGTTTATATTGATAATTTATTAATTTAAATTTACGGGTAAAAATAAGAGCAGAACATTTGGAAACATTTAAATCAAGTTTATTTACTAAGCAGTAGTTACTGAATCTATCCAGATCATCCTGTAAGAGGCGACAATCATCGTGTGTAGAAATCTTTTTCATTATTTTCATGTCATCAGCATACAGTAAGACTTTAGAATGATGAAAGCAATGGGTAATGTCATTAACGAAAATGGCGAAAAGTAATGGTCCAAGCAGAGAGCCTTGTGGGACGCCAGAGGGTATAATTACCCATCTGGAGGTGAAACCGTTAATAGCAACTGCTTGGGACCGGTTGTGGATATAAGAAGTAAACCAACGAAGCAGATTGCCGTGTATACCCGCAGTAGATAACTTTTCCAGCAAGATACAATGGTCTATCCGATCAAATGCCTTGCTGAAATCAGTAAATATCATGTCCACCTGCTTACCTGAATCCATACCTGATGCGACATAGTCATAAGCAAGCAGAAGATTAGATGTCGTTGAACGCGCTCTCAAAAACCCATGTTGCTCAGGGACAAACCAACATTTAAGAGCGTCATAAACTTGATTGTATACTATGCTCTCAAAAAGTTTAGCAAATATACACAATTTAGATATAGGCCTATAGTTTTGAACATTGACTTTCTTTCCACCTTTATGTACAGGTGTAACAAATGCCGACTTCCAGATGCTCGGAACATACCCTTCTTTCATCGATCTGGTATATAAAATGGATAAAGGAGTCACCAAGGCTGAGGCACATTCAACGACAAGTATTGGAGAAACCTCATCAGTTCCAGCACCCTTATTCAAGTGAACTGATTTCAGTAGCTCAAGTACCCTATCAGGATTTATGATAACGTCCCCAATATAATTGTGATTTATTTTTTGTTCGTTAAGATTATTAGGGACATTAGAACTGCCGAGAGGGGTACTGGAACTAAGAAAGTTTGCCTGAAAGTATGTCGCGAATAAGTCACAAATTGAGTCACCTGTAGTTGCTAACTCATTTTCATAGCGCATGGAAGATGGGAACGATGAGGAAGCTTTGCGGTTGCCTTTAACAAAATTCCAAAACATTTTAGGATTGTCAGTGATTGACTTCTCAGTGTTATAAACGTAAGACTCATAACACCTCTGCTCTAATGATTTGGCCCTTCTCCTTAACAACGAAAAAGTAAGATAATCACTGTTATTGCCATATCTTTTAAATTTGCAGTGATATTTGTGTTTCTCTCTTAGAACCTTTTTAAGCGCAGCGTCATACCATGGGGGATGGCAGTTAGGAGTAACAGTTTTATTAACAGTAGCTTAGAGCAAGTAGACGGACATAGGATACTAAAAAGCTGTAAAATGGAATAAATTCCATTTGATAGCGTTTCCGTGAACGTTGCGGGTTCTGCGTTAGGGTTTCGCGTTGTGGGTTCCGCGTTGCGGGTTCCGCGTTGCGGGTTCCGGGTTCCCGCGTTCCGGGTTCCGGGTTCCGCGTTGCGGGTTCCGGGTTCCGCGTTGCGGGTTCCGGGTTTCCGTGTTGCGGGTTGTGGGTTCCACGTTGCGGGTTCCGGGTTCCCGCGTTGCGTATCTTGTATATAAAACGTGTAGATATATGTTGAAAGTTAACGTGAATAAATAACTCGGATACAAATCTATCTACCGCGTAGTACTTGACCGTTAAAACGCCCATATTGTATGTAATTTTAGCCCGAAGACAAAGAGGGAGAGCAGCCCACACTCGCCGGGAGAAACCACGAAAGCATAGAGGATAATATAATGCACGAAACACTTGTCTAAAACGTAGTGAATAAATTCACTTTGGACTTGTCGGCGTCGCGACGGCGCAGACGGCTCGTAATTGTTCCTGACTATACACAGACTGTACACCTTCATTCGGTTGACAAACTAGACTGATAATATCCTGTAAACAGTGAGTTTCCTGAGTACGCCGAGGACATCAAAAAGCGAGAGAACACCAAGCGCCAACTCTCGGACAAAGTCTCCTCACTAGAAAAGCCGGCAAAGGCAGCCAAGCACAATAATGTGCAGACGCCCAAGCCGAGTTTCTGTGAGGTGACTGGCATCCAGCGCGTGGGCATCCTGGACGCTGGGGGTCCTCTCTCGCAGGAGAACGCCGAGGAGTTAAAGGAGTGTATCATTAAGCTCATTGACGAAGCTCCGGTAGGAGAGGGACTTCAGCTACTAGGATGCGCACACAGATCCGGGGGACTCATCCTCAACTGCGTCGACACCGCGTCGAAACGGTGGCTGGAGCAGTTGGTTGAGATGATCCACCCTTGGGATGGAGCAGCACTACGCGTTGTAGACGAGGCGGACCTGCCCAAACCCCGATATGCCACGGCATGGGTTCCGGACCTTAGGGTAGACGAGGTGAATATCCTGAAGCGACTGACCTCGCAGAATGGGGGTATGGGAATCTCGCAATGGAGAGTGGTCAACAGGAAAGTCGAAGAAAATGGTCAAACCTTTACCTTTTCCTTCGACGAATCCGCTGTTAAGCCACTCTCCGAGCGAGATTTCAGACTCTTTTTCGGCTTTAACCGAGTCCAGCTTCGCCTGAAGGGTCAAAAACCGGCGCTACTCCCAACCCCCTTGGAAACGGCAGTCACGCAGACACCGCAAGCGGGCGGTAGTGGCATTACACCAACACACGCCACTGTCTCGCGCAACACCCCACTCTCACACCCTCACACACAGCACAAAGCGCCGAAGCCAGCGCTCCTAATGCACCCATTGGGACGCGGGGGCTCGGCAACACCTATCACGGGCGGCATGGGCAAGACATCTGCCACTGCCATAACCCAAACAAGCACTGTACACACCCACACCTACACTCACACCCACACCAACACCAGTAGAGGCGGATACCTGGCTACCCAGGTCGGCCCTAGCAATCGAGGATCCCTGCAAGGGGTAAATCGGGGCAGAGGCGGACCTGGTAAAGCCAGAGGCGGAAGGGGGCGCGGCGGCACTAGAGGCGTGTGCGCAGTGAGGAGGCCAACCCAGCTACCCTCATTAGCGCAGGAACACTCCAGTCGCAAAGCAGCGCGGAACCCTCTACTGAGACTACCACACATAAACTCAGTTACACAAACACAAGAGAACACAAAGAACAGTAACACTAAACTGTAACAAAAAAAAAAAATGATTAAAGTAATACAAGTCAACTTGAGGCATGCAAAAGCAGCTACTGACATGCTATGCCAAAAGTTCATTAACGACAAGATAGACATTGCTTTAATCCAAGAGCCGTAGATCAACGGAAACACGGTGATGTGCCTGGGATTGGCAGGTAAGGTACTTTATAATCACCACGGCCTTAGGCCCAGATCTTGTATCCTCTTCAACAAGAGGATAAACTTCCTATGCATCTCATGCCTATGTACAGACGACACAGTAGCTGCATACATCCAGGAGTCTGGCGGAACCGGGGGAAGACTACTGGTCTGCTCCGCTTACCTGCCTGGGAATACTCCTGATCCTACCATTCAGCTGACACCACTGATGGACCATGTCGAGACACAGAAGAACCAGCTAATAATGGGAAGCGACTCCAACTCCCACCACACTAGCTGGGGCAGCTCTGATACGAACTCCAGAGGTGAGAAGCTTTTTGATTTTCTACTCACTAACAACCTCCTAGTTCTAAACAAAGGCGCCAAACCAACTTTTATAAACCCCTTGAGACAGGAGGTACTTGACATCACAGTATGTACGGGCAAAATACGGGACCGCACCAACAACTGGCACGTATCGGACGACAACTCTTTGTCCGATCACAGGTACATTAGGTTTGACATACACAATAATACGGTAGAACAAAATACTTTGTACAGGAACCCCAAAGCCACCAACTGGGAAACATTCAGAGAAGAACTACAGTCAAACCTCACCTCTATAAACAAATCTGTTAAAACCGTAGAACAATTAGAACAGACGGTAGGCGAGCTTGAGGATGGCCTAAATGGAGCATACCTCAGAAGCTGTCCTCTCAAAAAAACAACCAATAAACGTAACGTACCGTGGTGGAGTGGTACCCTGGCAAGTCTCAGGAAAGAGACCCGTGCTCTGTTCAACAAAGCAAAACGAGACGGGCACTGGGACGTATACAGAACCGCACTCACGAGGTTTAACAAGGAGCTTAGGAAAGCTAAAAGAAGCTCCTGGAGCAAGTTCTGTGAGGAAGTTAACAACACATCGCAAACTTCCAGACTTTTTAAAATAGTATCTAAAGCTCCTTGCTCCCATCCTAGCACACTAAGAAAACCAGATGGCACTTACACAAAGACGGCGGAGGACACACTAAAACTGCTTACCGAAGTGCACTTCCCCAACAGTGTCCACCTGGCTGAAAACGAAGTCTTCTACCACACGTCAATTGAACATAGACCAACTCCGGACGACTGGAGAAGAGCTTCTACGATTTTTAAACCAGACCGAGTCAAATGGGCAATAGACAGTTTCAAGCCTTTTAAGACCGGCGGTGAGGACAAAATCTTTCCGGCCCTCATGCAACGAGGGAAAGAAATCATCCTCCCTCCGCTACTGAAGATATTCAGAGCGAGCTACGCGTGGGGCTACATTCCACAAACATGGACAAGGGTGATGGTCTCTTACATACCCAAAGGGGGTGACAGAGACAAAGCTCTACCCAAGTCCTACAGGCCCATAAGCCTCACTTCTTTCATGCTCAAAGCGATGGAGAAGGTTGTCAACCTGCACATAAGAGACACCTACCTCATCGAAAGACCTCTGCACGAGAGACAACATGCCTATCAAAAAGGCAAATCTACCGAAACGGCTCTGATGGATTTGGTAGATCGCATAGATAGAGCTATAGAGGATAAGGAGTTCGCACTATGCTCTTTCCTGGACATCGAAGGCGCATTCGACAACACCTCAACCTCTTCTATCACTGACAGCCTGGCCTTAAGACAAATAGACTCTACGACCACTAGATGGATCAAAGCCACGCTCAGCAACAGAGTAGCATCATCGACTATTACAGGATTGACACTCAGAAGCCGACTAACCCAGGGATGTCCACAGGGAGGGGTTTTATCGCCTCTAGAGTGGTCCCTGGTAGTGGACGAGCTGCTAAGGGAACTGAATGATAGAAGGTTCTACGCTCAAGGATATGCTGACGACCTAGCAATACTAGTGGTGGGCAAATGCGCATCAGTAGTGGCTGGGCTCATGCAGTCTGCATTGCGAGTCGTCAAAAATTGGTGCAAGAGGGCCAAACTAACTGTAAACGCAGATAAAACAATATTAATACCCTTCACCAAAAAGAGAAAGCTAGAGGGACTAAAACCACCCACGCTCTTTGGAAAAACCCTAGCGTTCGCGAGTGAGGTTAAATACCTAGGAGTCATTCTTGATAAAAGACTAACCTGGAATAAACACATAGAGCACATCACAAAAAAAGCAAAATGTGCTCTAGGGTCCTGTTGGAGACTAGTTGGCTCCAAATGGGGCCTCCGACCAAAATCAATGCTGTGGCTATATACGGCAGTAGTGAGACCGATGGCCACACATGGTTGTGCAGTATGGTATAAAAAAGCTGAACAAGTAAGCAGCATTAAGACACTGAATAGTTTGCAGAGACTAGCCTGTATGATCATCACGGGAGCGCTCTCGACGGCACCTACCGCTTCACTTGAAGCTCTGATCGACCTAACTCCACTACATCTGCATGTTCAGATGGAGGCCAGGAGAGCGGTCCTCAGAGCCAGGACGGCAGGCAGGACGAGATGGGCCTCCACCATGATGAGACAACTAGATGCCTCTGTATTGGAAACACCGGTTGCGGCTATGCCATCAGACGCCATGACTAAGGTGCACAGCTTTTCGAAGTTCTATCAAGTTCTCATACCTAACAGGGCGGACTGGGAAGGAAAGGTTCCAGTAAATGTCCACCCGAACGACATCGTATGGTTCACAGACGGATCCAGAAAGGACAACCGAGCGGGGTCTGGATTCTACGGTGGAAAGACCTCAATAGGCAAATATGCCTGCTTAGGGGAGTTTGCAACCGTATTTCAGGCTGAAATCTTTGCCATAATCGGCTGTGCGACAGAGAGCCAAGAAATGGAAATAGCCCACAAAAATATCCTGATATTTTCCGATAGTCAAGCTGCACTTAGAGCACTGACTACGGCTGAAATCACATCAAAATTAGTTCTGGACTGTACCGAGACGTTAAACAAACTAGGACGTAACAACAACATACGACTAGTATGGGTACCGGGACACAGCAACATCCCCGGCAACGAAACTGCAGACGAACTAGCAAGGCTGGGAGCTGAAAGCCCCATGTATGGCCCAGAACCAGTCTGTGGAATACCTCCCAGCACTACCAAACGAGTGCTCAAGGAATGGAGTCGCAAGCTAAGCATAGAGCAGTGGGCTGTGGCCCCAGGACAAGAGCACTCCAAAGCCGGGTTTTAACAAACGACACGCAAAATCGGCGCTTTCAATGAGTAGGAACCAACTAAGAATCCTAACCAGAACCCTAACCGGGCACTGCAAGCTAAACAAACACCTTCACAGGATAGGCATAGGTGACCAAATTACTTGCAGATTCTGCAAGGAGAAAGACGAGACACCCCTCCACCTTCTTCTTGATTGTCCAGCTCTTCATATAAGCAGGAGCAAGTACCTCGGGCTGCATGAATACTCTACAGCAGAGGAAATCCGCGGCGTAGACCCCCACCATATAGTTCGCTTCATGAGCAACATAGGACTGGGGACGGTACTTTAAACCGAAGGAGTTACAATAGATCCAAAAGGGTCGTAGTGACGTCAGGGCCTGACAAGGCCAGCCTTCGAAGAAAAAAAAAAAAAATCCTGTAAACACAGGCATAACTTCTAAACATGAAATCAATGAAGCGCGTTGCACGTCGCCGTCAGCACGTGTTAAAGTGTAGTTCTTAAGTATATTTAATATGTATGTTAGTTTTTAAGGTATTTATTATATGGGCCAATGCAGCCTGAAATAAATGATATTTAATTTAATTTAAATTAAACATGTGTTCTGCAAAGGACCACCTCTCACATAGTCCTGTAATATTTAACACAATTAATGTTAAAAATAACTAGCTAATAAAGTCTTATTAGTATCTTAGATTTATATTATGAATTAATATGAATTTTTACTAAGAACCTAAGGTACTTACATATTTTAATAACAATATAGAATAATTATTAATTAAGTCTTTAAGCATATTTTAAATAGGTGAGGGAGTTTTAAGTATGTAGTGTGTAAATAATATTATTGATATTCATCATTAGAAAAGGCTGGTTCTCCTTTAGGTCTAGGCTATAGTATGTAAAGGTAGAAATCTCTACATGGAGATCTCCAAAAAGTAAGGGCTAAGTGAAGCATACAGGAATGGAGTTGTCACACTTCCGTGTTATGGTTAGCAGCGGTGACCCTACAACTATAATATATGATAATAATATTAAAGTAGCTACGTACATGAAAATAAATAAAATTACATGTTCTTATGAAATATTTTATTATATTATTATTATAAACAAAAATTAATATGTTACCCCATTGTTGTACTGACTTCTTTTTTGAAAATTGGTTAAAAATGATTATCAACACTACAGGGAATGAACCATCTACAATAAATAATTAGTGTGGATACAATTTGCTTCAGCACTCATGGCTCAGATGTTTATGTGTAACTGTATCTGAAAAAAGGAAACAGAATGGAATTACCTAGTTGGATTTAAGAGTTTGTGGTAGTATATTAAAGAAGTGTAAGTTCAAGAGGAGACACACAATTTTAAAAGATAGTTTAGAACCTATTTATGATAATAATAATCTTTGGTTTAGAATTTATTCAGGTCTACCTGTAGGTACTAATAAATTAATAATACTTACAAAGTTACAATACTTCTTCTTCTTCTTTTGTTTATGGCGGCTTTACAATAATTCAAAACATCACAAAATAACTTTCAATCTTCAAATTTTTATGGCGGAAATATTAATACGACAGTAAAACTTTTTTCGAATGCCAATCCGCAGTTTTATTCCTAGTTCCAAATATGGATAATATGTGAAGGAATATTGTATTTCTAAATATTAAGTAATTAACCACTATCGCAAATAATAATAATAAATCCACGCGGCAACGGCGTACCGCCGTAATGCCAGCGAGATACGGGGATTGCGTTGTGTAGAAGAGGAGGAAGGAATTTTTATTGTAGAGATGTTTGCCGCATGTTGGACAGATTTGCTCCTAATAATTCTGTACAGGCCGCTCATTCACCGCATAGATTAGAGTAATTATTTTAATAGAGGTAGATACGCCACTTCCGCTTGTTTGACGGTTCAACATTGAACGTTTGATCTAGCGCCACCATGTTTTGAGGAAGTGGTACTAAATTCTATATATATATATAAATAGATATTAATAAATTACTTCATTCAATTTGCTGCGGAATTAGTCTGTTAGATTTTTATGTTTCAAAGACCTTAGTTTTTAGAGAAGTGTTTATTTGTTAAGTTTCATTAACAAATAAACAATTCTTACAAAGTCTTTGAAACATAAAAATCCAACATAATAAAACAAAACATAACCAAAAATGTAAAATATTTTATTTTTATATAGGAACTCTTTATACCTACTGATACATTTTAATTGCATACTCTGTTCGGATCCAATTTAATACAAACATAAACGACAGAGATACGGTATTATAATGCTACAATAATTAAAACATCACTTATTTACCGTAGGAGAAAAAATACTGCAAACCCATTAAATTGGTGGATATAAACTTTTCGTTAACGTTTAGTACAATTGGATCTTAACTGAGATTACAACTGTAAATTCTTACATTATTAAATAATTTTAAATTTAGTTTTTCAGGCAATTTTAACAAAATACATCATCAAAACATAATAGTACCTACTATGAAATGTCTTAAGATACACATTTTGTGTTATGAGTAAATTACGTGATATTACAAATGACCATACGTTAAACAAACATTAAATATTAAAATATTAATTATTATTAGCTTTTTTTTAAAGTTTTGTAGTTAATTTCATTTTTTTATGTTATGGTTTAATCATTAACTTTCTTTATTTCATGAACATACTAAAATCATCAAATAAATGCCAAATTCGTATAACACACTACACAAAAAATATTCTGAGGAATAAGAAATATAACATGACCAGGAAGTTATTTATAAATGAACGATACATCGTTATTACATAAATCTTGCCAGATATCATTTCTTATATAATTATCACAAATTATTACTTAAATACAAAGTGTTATTTTCGATTTCCCATAACTTTAGAGTATTATCACTATAATAATATGAAAACATTAGATGGTTACTATGTGTGGTACTATGTGAAATCAAATTATGTTTATAATATTCGACACACCTCATTAAGGCGAGGAGTAACCGCAACTAGCGCCACTCTTTTTAAAATGAATTTTACAATGACACAAAGGTCTTATTAAAAAAAGTAATCGGTTCAAACTTTAAGTAAATAGCTAAACTAATTTATTATAGTAATATATAGTAGTTAAACTAATATTATGTATTATATCTCGTAAGTAATAACTAAAACGGCCGTTTAAGTTATTACTTACGAGAGTAAATACAGTATAGAATTTAGAGCTGTAATTAAATGCCAATAAATTAGTTTAACTACTTACTTAAAGTTTGAACCGATTACTTTTTTTAATTAGATCGTTGTGTCATTGTAAAATTTATTTTAAAAGAGTGGCGCTAGTTGCGGTTACTCCTCGCCTTAACATTATACTTAAAAATTGAAACAGTTGTTATTTTTATAACTATGCAATTTAGATCCTGGGAAATGATATAATATATTATCGTAATATATGAAAGACACGAGTTTAAAGAAATTCCGTTTTGATAAGAGTATAAGTACATAGGCAGAGGATTAAAATACATAATATTACTAAAATAAATTGAAGACATTACCAGGATAATGACATATTCTATACATATAACATTATTACACTTCGAATCCAGTTATCAATCACTAACATTAGCATTATTAAAAAAATATTTAAAAAATCAACTATAATGCTTTCTTGTAACTTAGAACAATATCATATTATAGAAGCCTACGGTCAGACCTGCCTAGTTTTCATGTACGATTTAATAATTTTGCTTTGCAAATAATTGTAATGAAAACTAAGCCAATTCAGACTTTGGCTTGGGCAATATAATATTATTATTCTAAGTTCTAAGAAGATATTATAGTTTAAGTTGCTACATAGTTTTATGTATTTATGTATTTAGATTTTACATTTTTTTTTGTCTTTGAACTTGGCTCTCATTTCACATTTATATTTTCGTTGGCGAGTATAAAGAATATAATATATAGTTCGTCTCTGATAAATTTAACCTGAACGTAAACAAACAAAAAACACCAAAATATTCACATATTCACTTATTGTGCACACTTATCAACACTTTGACAGGTATATTAAAGGATTACACTTTCTTCTCCAATACATTTTAAAACAATTTTAATAAGTTTAAGCATCAAATGAAAATCTTTCACTGAAAAATACGCCATTTTGACACTAACGATTGCAGAATACAAGCCTATAGTCTATTGGATTCATAGAAAACAAAAATCATTGTAATAATATTGGCCAATTGGCATCACTTACTAGTTTTTGGTTGTGTCATAGACGGGTTTGTTTACGATCAGGTTAAATTTATCTCGGACATACTATAGTATATATCTCGTGGTAAATATTCTTTATACTCATAGATATATTATTATATTGAAGACAAGAATTAAATAAGCACGTCGCCAATTCGTAACTTAATTGCAGAAGGATAATAATTTCGAATACTATATTATTATCCGCATAGATAAGATTAATATTATAATATTAATCATTTAATTTTGCCAGTCTAATTGCAGTGCATGTTGCGCGCCGCGACATCACTTTCTAGGGGCGGCAACGGGGTTCGTATTCATCAGTCATTTCTTTTTAGTTAGGCTTCTTTACGCTTGTCTTAGTGCTCAGCATTGATTGACACATTGAATACATAATACTGAAAAAATAAAAATAATTTGTTTAGTATACAAACTATTGAATGAACTTTATGGTTTTGTGATGATAATATAAATTAATTATACGAGGTTTGTTAAATACTTAAACAATATATTATTACATACTGGGCATTTATTATTAACTTTGTGATGCAGGGAGAGTACAAGTATTATATTATATTTTATTATAAATGTAACTATATTATATAAGACAAAATATATAATAATAATAAAAATATACATTATTCTAATAGGTACTTATAACAATAATAATGCATTTTATATTTTAGGTGTGTACTAAAATATATATCGTTTAGAAAGTTAGATAATGTCGTCGTTACTAACAGAGTATATATGCTTTGGATAGGCCAGTATGGTTAGCTAATAGCTTATTAATATTATTAATTTGACTGGGGAGTCACGGCGTTTGTTGCTAAAGCGTACTAGTCTACTACAGCTGATCACATTACAACACTTGACATATGAATGTCTGTTTGTTTGTAACGCTTTCAAGCCAAATCTACTTAACCGATCATCGCGCACATTGTATGCGCGTGCGTGATGCGGGCAAAAGCTAGTATTACATATATTTATTTCTCTTTAGAGTAATGTAAAGTAAGTGCCTGCATTCCCTCTGTTAGTTTCTTATGGCAAGGTTTAAGAGTTCAAAATTGCTACTGCATCGCTGTCACAAGACATTCCAGGGCATCACAATACACAGTTACCTAGTTACACACCAGTTACTTTTGTCAATAAATGAAAAATTTCTGATCAAATGTTCTGATGAAAATGTTCTGACTACCTTTTTATTTTATTTTCAATATTTTGTTCACTGTTCATACAGAACTCACTGGAATTATAATTTAGCAAATAATGTCAAAATTAGATCCCCGTTAATGTTACACAAACAAATTGCAGGCAACAATTATTATTTATTATACATGAATAATGTTGCAATTAATATTTTAAAGTAATATTGCATTTAATAATAATAATAATTAAATACTATTTAGATTGGTTATGACCAATCAAAATGGTCAAACCGTTTTTTACGAATTAAGCTATTTTTAAAAGAAATTTATTATTTTGCTCACCTTCATACTAATATTTTCAATATTATGTTTACTGTTTATTCAGAACTCACAAGTCGTGATTTCTTGGACACTGAAAATTAAAAAAATTAAATGTTAGAAAAGGTAATATTATTATGTAACATGTATATTAGCAAATAATACAAACAATGTAATATTATGTAATTTTTTTTTTAAGTTAACATGTATTAGCAAATAATGCAAACAATAAGGTATGTTTGTTTTAAGCAAACATATACCTCTTGATGCTGAAAAATATAAAAATCAGAAATGTATTTTTTTTTAATTGATCATGATGCAATATTATATTTCGGCAAAAGTACATATAAAACTTGTGCACCAAATTATGATTTTGAAATAATGTTAATGGTTAAATGGTTCAATAAATTAGAAAAAAAAGTGACTTCAAAAAATTTACTTCTTGACACTGAAAATTTTAAAATTACATGTTACAAAAGATAATATTATGTGTCATTTTTTGTGTGGAATTGTAATTTAGCAAATAATGTCAAAATTAGATCCCCGTTTATGTTACACAAACAAATTGCAGGCAACAATTATTATTGATTATACATGAATAATGTTACAATTAATATTTTCAACTAATATTGCATTTAATAATAATAATAGTTAAATACTGTTTAGATTGGTTTTGACCAATCAAAATGGACAAACCGTTTTTTACGAATTAAACTATTTTCAAAAGAAATTTTATTAATTTTGCTTACCTTCATACTAATATTTTCAATATTATGTTCACTGTTTATTCAGAACTCACAAGTCGTGACTTCTTCTTCGTTTTTGGACACTGAAAATTTAAAAATTTTAATGTTAGAAAAGGTATGTATAATTTATTTTTTAGTTAACATGTATTAGCAAATAATGCAAACAATAAGGTATGTTTGTTTTAAGCAAACATATACCTCTTGATGCTGAAAAATATAAAAATCAGAAATGTATTTTTTTTAAATGATCATGATGCAATATTATATTTCGGCAAAAGTACATATAAAACTTGTGCACCAAATTATGATTTTGAAATAATGTTAATGGTTAAATGGTTCAATAAATTAGAAAAAAAAGTGACTTCAAAAAATTTACTTCTTGACACTGAAAATTTTAAAATTACATGTTACAAAAGATAATATTATGTGTCATTTGATTATACATGAATAATGTTACAATTAATATTTTCAACTAATATTGCATTTAATAATAATTAAATACTGTTTAGATTGGTTTTGACCAATCAAAATGGTCAAACGGTTTTTTACGAATTAAACTATTTTCAAAAGAAATTTTATTATTTTGCTCACCTTCATACTAATATTTTCAATATTATGTTCACTGTTTATTCAGAACTCACAAGTCGTGACTTCTTCGTTTTTGAACACTGAAAATTTAAAAATTTAAATGTTAGAAAAGGTAATATTATGTAATATTATGTAAGATTTAAGCGCACATAGGGATATAGGGACAGAAAAAGCGACTTTGTTTTATACTATGTAGTGATGATACTGTGTAAAAAAATACATTTCCAAATTGAGGAAAGGAAGTATAATCGTATCTCAAAGTTATAGTGACTGTTCTTTTTACACCCTGTTTAATACTGTGTCAACAAAATGTATATTTTTAAATATTATAATAAAGAGGTTGTCCTGTATACAAGGTGTAAAATAAATGAGTGATAATACTTTAGGGTGTGTATGGGTCCCGTATGTAGAGTATACTGTGAAAGTACCAGGACTGAACAAGATACTTTTTTTTATTATTATTGTATGGGCAAATTTATGTTGGGTCATTTCTCGTATAAACCTGAAACTCAAAAGTAAGTCTTTCACCGCTGATACTTCCACAGTAAACTCTATATAAGAGGCACATACACACCCTAAAGTATTATCACTAATTTACTTTACACCCAGTGTAATTTTTTCTTTTTTTTTACAAAATGTAAAAAAAAAAATTTACTATTATTTTTGCGACAAAAAATAACAAATGGTAAAAAGAAAAATTTTTTTTTAGTTTAGTCAAAAAAAAAATTTAAAAATACATTTCCGAAACGAGGAAAGGTAGTATAATCGTATCTAAAAGTTATAGTGACTGCTCTTTTTACACACTGTATAGTTAGGAATCAACCAATTAATAATGTCTTTTAAGGCTTAATTTATTTCTCTTTCATAAGTATTATAATTTTCACATTTGATCAGTATTGTAGTGTAATCATCAAATAAGACACACAGTAGCCATAGTTATGTCATTAATATTGGCTAAGAAAAGAAATGGACCCAGTATGCTTCCCTGTGGTACACCTCTTTGAATAAGTTTATATTGAGACTTATTATTTTGTCTTACACTTTTTACATTACTTAGGTAGTTTAAAATAGATGTTATAATAAAGTAAATAATCCACACATGGCTACTATACTTAAACTAGGTAGTATGCAGATTATACAATATCTAAAATAAATTTGTGAGTTGTGACAATTGTCTACTACTCGTATAGAGGTCACTGAAAATAGCAACGCTGAAAGAGTTGTAAATTTTTATACGTCTGTATGGTAAAAAGTATTAAATATATTTCCATTGTCTGATACCTGTAACATATATTATGTGTGGTGAAGTATTCAAAGATATAATAATAATAATTATTATAGAATAATGTTAACTCAATAAGAAAATGATTTTTTAATGAGTTCACATTTATTTTGGCAACTAATGCCAAATTAGGTCTCCGTTTGTTTTATGCAAACATATTGCAATGATTGTTATATTTTACTAATATTGAATTTTAAATAATTACTTAATATTGTTAAAATTGGTCCAAACATTTTGGAGAAGTTTGTTTCAAACTGAGTATTTTACAGATTAAACCATTTTCTTAAATAAATAGTGTGCTTACCTTGTTTCAAAAACCATTAATGACCAGCCCAGCTTGTGTTGACCTTCGATTTAAACCTATTAGGTTTCTTCACAAATACCATTAAGAAGTATCCACACTGTTCCTCTTGAAGCTGAAAAATATTAATAAAAAAGTTAGAGGTACTAATAATAAATCAAAAAAATTTACAATAATATTATCTATATATATAAAAATGAATTGCTGTTCTTTAGTCTTGCCAAGATTTGAGAATTGCTTAACCAATTTGGCTATTTTTGGTCTTGAAATATTCATGGAAGTCCAGGAATGATTTACATAGTGAGAAAATATCCTCAACAAAGTGGGTACGGGTCAGCTAGTATTATCTATATATTATATTTTAATAGTATTCCATTCTAATGGTGTTATGTATCCATGAATATTAAACAAATTGTCAGAAGACACACATAACAGATAAAATGTGTTTACAGCTTTGTATCAGATAAAATATGAAAATATTCAATAAGAAATAGGTATAACAAGGTAAATCAGAGGAAAGGTAAATTAGAAGAATTGCATTACCCATAGTATGTGTGTGATACTTTATACATAATTAATAAGTTGATGTACAGTACACTTTGTAGATTACATCTGTGGACTCCTTAAAAATAAGTAGTTGGTTTTGATTGGTTTACTCACCTTTCTTATATCCTGCACTTAACATAGTTATTAACAGCAGCTATGAATTTGGACAAATTTCAACCAAGCTTCCAAAATATTTTTGAATTTTCTTGGATTTGGAAAACGATGTACAACCTAAAAGAAAATGTTAATAATTAGATTAAATACCAGAGACTGAAGTATGATCAAACATCTATAAGTATAATATTTTAATTGCGTAGTTGCAAATGTTATAAAACGTTCTTATAGTAGGTACATTTTTTTTTTTTTTTTTTTTTTTTTTTTTTTGTTTCGCAAGGGAAATGCATTACGCATCCCCCCGGGAGGGTGCCCGAGGGGTATGTGGGACTCCCGGCTCTTTACGGCCGGTTTACCCACTAAAACCACTTGCGGATTGCCATCAGCCGTTTAGTGGAAGGCGTGCCCTGGATCTTTCAAAACACAGGCCACGCCCCCCCGACCGGCCGGTCTACCTCATAAGGGACCGGACTTCCATCGAATTAAGAGAGCATTTCGGCAAACTGAAACGCTCCCCTCGGCGCCGAGACTGACAAAGCCGGGGAGGTTACCCATCCCTCTACCCGGAGCCCCGTACTAGACGTGAGATGGGAGGGCCGCATAGCGACGCCTCCGCACCCCCGTCCTGCGCCGGCGTTATAGTAGGTACATACAATAACACCTCGTGACATATTATTGTAATATTATAGACGAATTTTTGTTTGTTATTATTATTTGTTTATTACTTTTTTATATAAATACAAACTTTGGAATTATATCGCCGATTTAGTATGTTTAATTGTTTATGAACATTTTTACGAGGTTATGTGATGTAAAACGTGTATTCGTAATACACGTTATTATACTTACTTAATATATTTTGGTGCGCCTTAAATGCTTAAATCTTACACTTACTATTACTTGTTTTAGAAGTTAATAAATTAATTAAAATCAGTTTTTTTGCAGCCGGCAGCCATTTTTTTCTCAAAATATATTTTTTATTCTTCTACTTCTTTTAATTATTATTTTAACAATCTGCAAGTGTTGAATGTGCAAAAAAATAATTAGAACGGAATTTGCTTCGATGTACGCTTACAGCTTATGAATGATTATTATTGTACTTAACATTTTAAAAGTTACAGTTACAAGCTTCCATAACTAATCCAGGATTCCTCGGAAAGGAGTCCTCTAGACGCGGCGCTTTAATCGCGCGACGGCATGTTAAATATTTTAAGAGAATACTTAGATTAAATAATCTAAGAGAGAATACCTAGGTAAAAGCTAGTATTCAGTATTCACCGACATTACGGGTTATTCCTACAAATCCTAAAATACTGACCTTCAATATAATAATATTTATTTACTTATGTTTATGTCCCAATTATTATTGTCGCGAGACTTTTTTCACGGAATGGACTTTACCTATGACAAAGATATTTATTTAATACAATAGTAGCTGCTTTATCCGAGGATATCTTTAACGACAGCTTTAATTGTTTTAAAGATCAATCTAATAAAACGCTTTCTTAAGAATGTTTATCACTTTAAATAATTAATAACTACTACATACTTTAATTAACCTACAATTGTTTTTATTTATTAGGTTATTTTTTAAAAATCTTATTGTGTTTTGTTAATTGAATAAAGTCATATATTTCTATATTCTTTATTTTATAATACGTTTGTTATGTTCTTAAATGTTTATATTTTCTTACGGTCGACCTCATTGCCTTTTATATAAGTAATTAATTAAATTATAATTTAGCAAGATCTTTAAGCTGTGTCACGTATGAGTTGCATGCATCGGAATTTTTAACTATGTTTTACTTTTTATTTACGTAAATGTATTAATAAGAATATCTTTAGACGCTCAATATCACATTGCCTCAAAATATGATATATTTGAGGCAATGTGATAAATAAACGCTATATAATTGAGTACCTAATTAATACACAGTCAAGACAACACAAGTAATAAAAAATAAGATGGTAATCAACCTAACCCCAAACAATAAAAAAAAAAACATTAATATCATTACACATGCAATATTTAATTAGTGTAATAAAATATAATATATTTGAGAAAATATGACGCTTTAGAATTGAGAAGTATACAGTCAAGACAACTGCAATAAAAAATAAGATGTTGCTGGTGTAAAGAAATTAATGTTTTTTTATTGTTTGGTGTTAGGTACTTAGGTCTTTTATTCGATTGTTTACTCTTTATTCTGCTGCGACATTTTTTCTTATTGCCTTTTTAATTCTATTTATACTCTCATCTAAAAATACAAATTATTTATATCTATACTTTTTTACTTTTTACTTTATATGATTTATTAGTAAATGTGTAAAAAAGTGCCCTTATACTTCTTTCCCTAAAGCTCTTGATAATAAAACAAATGCCAAAGTTTTAAGAAACAAAATATATCCACTCGTGCAAAGCCGGTACGGACCACTAGTACTATATATTCGGTATGTGTGTTTAGAGTGTAGAACGCGTGAGCGTTTTGTATTAACTTCACACAAAAACATTTTTATTCATTTTTATTACGGAATAGAAACAAATAAGACAAAAAAAAACTGAAGACATTTAACTAGAAGAAAAACTAAATAAAAAAATAAATAACTACGGAATAGAAACAAATGAGACAGAAAAAACTGAAGACGTATAATAATACTGGAATAAAAACTTAAGAAAAAAATAATAATACACGGAATAGAATTTTAGAAACTAATGACTTGGCAGTATGGTCTACGACCTTAGCCAGTTCATCATGAACGAACTTAAAAAAAATAAAAAAAAGGCGAATGAGGAATGTTCGACGAAAAGTACATACATACTAAGACTGTAGGTAGGAACGTAGCGTTTGTTCGAAGTGGACCCCCCCTGATTCACCGGCACAAAAGCCGAGTGCGGCCGTTTCGCCGAAGGAATTATTCCAAAATACTCTTGGGCCAGTAGGAGAAATTGTACCACGTAAGCAAAGTGCAGGCGCAGGCGGTCGTCATGGAGACGGCGGCCGCGCCACCCCGGGGCCTTTTCAAACCGTTCGCGCGCAAAGTCCCGTCGTTCCCGCCTTCTCGAAGTCTAAGGAGCAGCGCACACAACGACCGAAACAGAATAGACCTTATTGCGTGTATTGCAAAAACTATGGACACCAACGTAACCAGTGCCGTAAGTTAATAAGCAAAGGTGAGTGCACAGACATTCCAAGTCAACCTGTTTCGTGTTACAAATGTGGTACCGTCAATACGACGAGAGTCAAATGCATTAAATGCAACATTAGTGAACAAACATTTTATAGTTTAAATACTAATAATAGTGTAAACAATAATGTAAATACTTTTGATTCTCTGAATGTAAATAATAAGAATTGTAAATTTTGTAAACATTGTAAATTATGTAAGTCGAACTCTGTACATAATTGCAAAATGTCCTTAGTGTGCGTGTGCCCTAATGAATTAATGTACAGCGGCATATGTATTATGATAATTGTATTTCACATAATATGCCACCCATAATAATAATATTTTTGTAGGTCATGATGCGGATTCGTATAATGATATCAAATCTGTTAATGTAAATAATACTTACATGTATAGTCTCAGAGCTCATGAGCCTGAATTAAATTTAGAAAATAATATTATTTCCAATGACAGTTTAGATGAAGAGATCTTCTTGCAATGACAACTCATACCTTATGATTTTAGAGCCGATGTTAAAAATCGAAATCATAGGTTTTCGGGGAACCACATTAGTTGTTGATAATTGTAACTATAAAATTGTTAAAGAATCTTATCTTTTTATGACTGACCTAGACGTACGCCTGCGGGAGAAGGTCATTAAGACTTAATTTCTTTCCCTCCCGAAAGAGTCGAGGTGTTCCCAACCTTCTTCATTGCCAGCTATTACTGGTACTTCAAAAACTCAATTTTGGGAAAACGAAGGTACAAAGATAGATTTACTTGACCAAAAGCTGCTTGTAGACCTTGGTAGTCCATGCGCATATCTTCCAACCAGGGGTGAGCCTATTTTTTTTGCTATGTCTACATGTAATTTTATGCCTCCCTGTCATGTAACACCTATTAAGGCTGGTACCAGCACCCGTTCCTTCGTCCTTTCCCGTTCCTTCGTAAACCTTTTATTTTATCAGATCAATATTGATGAATTAAAACTTACTGTAATAGATTCCTATGACCTAAATGAGCTTCCTTACCTACCTACCTTAGCGCCAATATTTAAAGCAGATATTGATAACCATTTTATTATGAAACCACAGGCAAGTGTTTATGCTGTTAGAATGGTTTCACTCCAGGGGGAGGGTAAGGAAAATATAAAGTTTAAACATAAGCGACCCCGTATTCGTCTTAGACGTAATGTAATTAGCGTTAGAACTAGTCCAGGAACGAGGGCGATCTCCTAGACTAGAGGGGGATTATATCGCAAATAATAATAATAAATCCACGCGGCAACGGCGTACCGCCGTAATGCCAGCGAGATACGGGGATTGCGTTGTGTAGAAGAGGAGGAAGGAATTTTTATTGTAGAGATGTTTGCCGCTTAAATTCAAAGATAGAGAATTGGAGATTAGAGGGTTTCGCGCGTTTGACTTAAGTTTTTCCCAATATTTTGTTAATTTCATTTTTTGTTATATAAAACATATTAAATTGTTTTTATATTCTTTTTTTAGTTTTTCTTATTAACAAATAAGCACTACAATACCACAATATTAACGAAAACCAGTTTTTCACTACATTAATAAATACTAAAGTTTATTTTTGATATTTATACCTACTAGAATAATATATGTTACATTTAAGTTATGAAATTTTGTAAGAATGTATAACAAAATATAAATCTGCTATTTTTAAAAGTATATTGAAACGGTATTTGACTAGTAATATAATAAATGTGTTGGAGAGGCCTATGTTCAGCAGTGGACAGTAAAAGGCTGAAACGACGACGACGACGACGAATATAATAAAAAATTCAGTTTTCAAACTAGGCAGTATGGTCTACGACCTTAGCCTGTTCATCGTGAACGAACTTAAAAAAAACAGTTTTCAAAGGTGAGGTGACGTTTCTAGTTGAGGCAGCGTTCCTAAACCCAGTTCAAGATTCAGCTGAGATCTGACTATTAATCAAATACCACCTTGAGAAGCTAACCGTACTCGAGTAGGGGAACCGTCTTGAGTCCTATTTTGAGACTTCTTTATTAATACGGGCCTTAGACCGGGCTACAGCTACGTAACGATGAATGGTACGGTCGAATACGGTCGTTAGAATTTTACCCGAATTTCTGTCATACTTTCAACTACCTCAATTATTCACTTACTCTTCAATATTAATTAATACATAGTATAAAACAAAGTCACTTTCGCTGTATATCTGTCCGTATGTATGCTTAGATACTTAAAACTACGCAACGGATTTTGATGCGGTTTTTTTAAATAGATAGTGATTCTTAAGGAAGGTTTGTATGTATAATACATGCATAATATAGTATATAACCCTACGAGATAGACCAAAATAATGCACTACAGTATTGTTCACCTTAAAAAGTTCAACAAAAAAGTCCGCGATGGTATATGTCTATCTCTTAGGGATAACCCACCATAACCATTTTTATCCTTTACTAAAAAATGGTTATTTACGAAGTGATTTTAAACAATAAAGCATTAATCCTTATCCAATTAATTACCTGAACTAAATTGTGCATTTATTATAGATCAATATGCTTTTTACAGAATGTAATTTAAGCGAATATTACCAAAGATATTACAAATTTAAAATGCAGGGTCGTAGTTGTTTGCGCCGCAGCGGTACCGACCCGCGGCCGGCCGGGGGTCGGGCGGCGCGTGCCTAACTTTTAACGTTGCAGGATTAGACTTGAGCGTTGAGTGTTTTTCACATTGCCAATTATATGTCGCGCTGTCAAGAGTAACGTCTAAGCAAAACATGTTTGTATCGGCTAATGACAAAAAAGCTGTGAATGTTGTGTATAAGGACATTCTGTAGTAGGTATATTTTGCATTACACCCGTGCGACGCCGGGGCGGGTCGCTAGTAATTATTAATCGTTAATATCATCGCAATAGTTTATCAAGGACGCTACATCCTTTAATTATATTATGTATAATTCATTGCATACAAAAACTTTAAAGCGAAGTAGAAGTAGAGTAGTAGTAAAGAGATAATAGTTATATGCATTATTATATTTTTATAACATTCGCACTTCTTTATTTAGGTATCGGACAAGGCTACGAAATGGACTACAGATAACTGCGAAGAACTAGACCAAATAAGTGATGCACCATCAGAACGTTACAATGAACCGTTCGGCTGTGATGTGTCTTTGAATACATTTTCACGAAAAGGACAGTTACTAAGACACAGTAGGGTTCATACGGGAGACAAACCATACAGCTGTGATGTGTGTTTGAAGAAGTTTTCACAAAAAGGAGATTTATTAATTCACAGTAGGGTTCATACAGGAGACAAACCATACAGCTGTTATGTGTGTTTGAAGAAGTTTTAAAAAAAAGGAAATTTACTAAGACACAGTAGGGTTCATAAGGGAGACAAACCATACAGCTGTGATGTGTGTTTGAAGAAGTTTTCAGAAAAGGGAAATTTACAAAGACACATTGGTATTCATATGGGAGACAAACCATACAGCTGTGATGTGTGTTTGAAGAAGTTTTCAGAAAAGGGAAATTTACAAAGACACATTGGTATTCATATGGGAGACAAACCATACAGCTGTGATGTGTGTTTGGAGAAGTTTTCAGAACAGACAAATTTACGAAATCACAGTAGGGTTCATACGGGGGACAATCCATACAGCTGTGATGTGTCTTTGAATACATTTTCACGAAAAGGACAGTTACTAAGACACAGTAGGGTTCATACGGGAGACAAACCATACAGCTGTGATGTGTGTTTGAAGAAGTTTTCACAAAAAGGAGATTTACTAATTCACAGTAGGGTTCATACAGGAGACAAACCATACAGCTGTTATGTGTGTTTGAAGAAGTTTAAAAAAAAAGGAAATTTACTAAGACACAGTAGGGTTCATAAGGGAGACAAACTATACAGCTGTGATGTGTGTTTGGAGAAGTTTTCAGAACAGACAAATTTACGAAATCACAGTAGGGTTCATACGGGGGACAATCCATACAGCTGTAATGTTTGTTTGAAGAAGTTTTCACAAAAAAGATATTTACTAAGACAGTAGGGTTCATAAGGGAGACAAACCATACAGCTGCAATGTGTGTTTGAAGAAGTTTTCACAAAAAGGAGATTTACTAATTCACAGTAGGGTTCATATAGGAGACAAATCATACAGCTGTGATGTGTGTTTGAAGAAGTTTTCAAAAAAAAAATATTTACTAAGACACATTCGTATTCATACGGGAGACAAACCATACAGCTGTGATGTGTGTTTGAAGAAGTTTTCAGAAAAGGGAAATTTACAAAAACACATTGATATTCATACGGGAGACAAACCATACAGCTGTGATGTGTGTTTGAAGAAGTTTTTAGAAAAGGGAAATTTACAAAAACACATTGGTATTCATATGGGAGACAAACCATACAGCTGTGATGTGTGTTTGAAGAAGTTTTCAGCAAAGGGAAATTTACAAAGACACATTCGTATTCATACGGGAGACAAACTATACAGCTGTGATGTGTGTTTGGAGAAGTTTTCAGAACAGACAAATTTACGAAATCACAGTAGGGTTCATAAGGGAGACAAACCATACAGCTGTGATGTGTGTTTGAAGAAGTTTTCACAAAAAGGAGTTTTACAAAGACACATTCGTATTCATACGGGAGATAAACCATACACCTGTGATGTGTGTTTGAAGAAGTTTTCACAAAGAGGAAGTTTAAAAAGTCACATTCGTATTCATACGGGAGATAAACCATACAGATGTGATGTGTGTTTGAAGAAGTTTTCACGAAAATATATTTTACAATTACACATAAGAGTTCATATGGGCAACAACTTTACAGCTAGGAAGTATGTTTAAACAAGTTTTCTCAAAATAAAACCCAGTTTCACCAAGCAATGTTAAATAAATAACGCCTTGTTAAATCACTTGACAGACTCATGAGCTATCGACCGCGTACTAATGTCTTGTCAATTAACTAATTCCTGCTGTAGAGGTCCGTTAAATGTATAACAGACGAATTAGACGTGGATTATAACGGGTCATACTCGATACCTGTTATAACTGTTACTGTTTTATTTAAATACGTGTTAGGACTACCTGTTAAAAAAATGAAACATCTCAAACTCTGTGTTCCAGGAGCTGATAGTAAACGAAAATAACGTTTTTTTCGTTCAGATTCGCGTTTCTTTAACACTTTAAAGAATCATTATGATCGTTTTGAACTGTTCTTACTCGTGTTCCACAAGCAGGTGTCAGCTGTCAAAAACTGTTCAAAACGCTCAGAATTATCCCATCTTGTTTTTGACGTTTACTTAGATTTCACTGATCTCGATGTTATTTTTAAGTTATGGATCGAGCAAATTTATTATAGATTCTTTTATAATGTAGTTATTATTGTTAATTTAAAATGTAAATAGAATTTATGAGATATAAAGAAAATGTTAAATTTTGACATCTGTCAGTCGTTCCACTAGCAGTAAAGTTTGTTAAAACGTTCAGATCGAAAATTTCATTATTGTGCTAAAGAAACGACTGTGTGCGTTATGAATGATCTGAGCGTTCAGTGTAAAAAGAGCGCTTAAAGGAACACGCCCAAATTATCAAATTCTAGAACCGGAAATAATATTAACACTGACAAATGTCAAAGTGACTTAAAAACTACTTTGTTAAGAATGACATAATTATTTGTGTTTATTAAATTATTCACAAAATAATAAATTCATAGTTAGTTACAATTTAAATTTGTTACAAATTGACTTATTAATAATCAAATCTGACACGCGCAACGTACTGTGCAGGGGTAGGACACTTCCATCACAGATTAAGTATTAGTTACTACGTAAACTTCCATACAATGACAAATTTACGTTTTTATCTGCGCTTTTTTTACTCAAAATGCGACATCTGTAATCAACATCCAAAACAAATAGTTACTATAAAGTGTCACAGATGGTAGCACAGTCGATAATTTTATACAATAATTTATTTCTGAAATTTATTTATTTTAAATATTTATTTCAGTATCTAATTATTTTACTAAACTCGTTTTATAATTAATAAATTAAAAATTTTAAATACCTTACAACTTTAAGTAATAATTACTATAGCAACACAGTGAATTGATTTCCTATCGATTGTCAAATTCCCTTAGATAAAGAATCCTATAGATTTGACACAGTGCCACAGCCGACAAGGACAAACGAAAAGTATATACAATATCTGTGTTGCCAACCCCATTTAAATTTACCCAATTTATTCAGTAATCTTACAACTCGGGACTAACAAACATTAGTACAGAACAGTAAAATACAAAATTATTAATGAGAGAAAGTTTGTATATCTATATTTATTTGTTTCCATTCAATTATGAAATTTGGAACGGATAAAGCAGGAAACAATATGTTACGTTTATGACGTGTAAATGTACCAACGGTTCCCATTTGCGCATACAAAGTAGCATTGGCTGCTACTTTGTATGCCCAAAACATACCATACAACAAAACCCAATGTTTAAAAAAACGTCTTTACATCATAATTATTTTCATCACAGACGCGGACGTAATAATAATTTATATATGTATGTCGGTACTCTATTTATGTTATCGAATGTACTATAATTTCTTGGCGGACATTCTTTTTATGTAGTAATAAAACACAAACTATGTACTTGCACTTTTTTTCACTTTATTATAATATATACCTACACCGCCGATGACTTCGTCGAAACCGGTCGTGTATTTTAACAAATATAAAAATATTTAAATTAATGTAAAATAACTAATAAAGTAGGTATATACGTAAAAAAGTATATAAAAAAAATAAGGTGTTTAAAGGTAATCTGTGCATATAGTCATTATTTAAATGATTTTATTATAATATTTGCATTTTTTTTATAATTATTGGTATATTACAACATATATGAGTCGTTGTTAAAAATGATTATTTCCGTAACTGTATTCATACCGTTTGCTATTGGAAGTAGATGCACGAATTTCTTCCTCCTCGTTTAAGCATTTGGTATTTTCCTTTTCATGCCTCCTATAGTGTGGAACCCTTACCAGCATTTCCGGGGACATTCATATTATTAATTTATTTGTTATACCAACTACAATTTATAGATATAATCTCATTCGACTATTCACCGCAGTTCAAGAGTTCATGAATGGAAATTTTTGGAGTGACTTTTACGACTTATATTCACTATACCTACGTCTTTCAATAAATATTTCTTCGGCTTTCCTAAAACAAAGCAATAATATATAAAATAGGAGTAGTAGTGGCGTTCGTTAAATGTAGACAAGATTTCCATTTCCATCGTTATTTTACTAGTAAAAAATAGTACTGTAGTATGCACATATAGTAATTGACTCTGTGTACCGCTAGTAATAACTACCATATCTGTCAGGCACGTCTGTGTATCACTACGGTTAAGGCAATCAGTTATCAAACACTACAAGTACTTTTAGTGAACTTATGTAGGTAAATTTCAGTAGGCTCTACACAAGACTCTGAATATAATATTATGTTTATAACATTATAATAATCACTTTTTGAGTACGTAAATAAATACCATAATAGTAACTAACCTGCTCAATAACATGACGCGTAGGAATAGATAACGGGTTTAAACTTGTCATATTTGCTGTTTTTCTAAAACAACTTTGTTCAAAATGTCGAGTATATTTGGTTGGTTGCTAGTTTTGTCGGCCTGTGGCACGAATCCATAATTGGCGGGTTGAAGAGTCCTTTGGAAATCTGTAACAACAGTTTCACTATTGCACAGCTTAAGATTGAATAATAAAATTAAAAATAAAATATATATACGGTCGAATTGAGAAACCTCCTCTTTTTTACCCGACTTCGTCGAAGCCAAAAGGAAGGGTAATGATTATGGCAGTCTATGTATGTATGTATGTATGTATGTTTGTATGTATGTTTGTATGTATGTATGTATGTTCCCTCGTAGCGGTTAAACTACTGGTTCGATTTTAATAAATAACGTGTCAATCGATTCGTAGTAGTCCCGCGAGTAACATAGGCTATATAACTTTTCGAAAAATTTTGTATTTTGAAAATTATACCTCAAAAACTATCACCAAAAAAAATTAAATTAAGATAATTGTATCGTGTTTGGTATCAAAAGATAGGTCTTGGCAAGCACATTACAAATATGTATTTAAATTTTTAATTAATTGTTATATTTTATTGTTAAATTCAAAATAAAGGTTTCAAATGCGGTAGTACAAATAGTATCTAGGAGTTGTTGAGTTACAAACTAATGTTAATTTAACGTTAGTTTAGTGAAAATATAATGTTATAGTTTATGTGGAAACAGAAAAATGTAAAATAAAATAAAAGATTTAAAAAACTATAACCCGACTTTGCAAAAAAGGGCTCTAAAAAGGCTGAAACAAGAAAATAATTCAATTTGAAATCCAGATATGCATAGGTACAGATATGGTCAAGGTAGAGCCGTGGTCGTACCCGTTAAACAAATCTATAATATTCGTCTGCTGTTGAAATATACAATCCCAATAGCGGGTACGACCACGGCTCTACCTTGACCATATCTGTACCTATGCATATCTGGATTTCAAATTAAATTATTTTCTTGTTTCAGCCTTTTTAGAGCCCTTTTTTGCGAAGTCGGGTTATAGTTTTTTAAATCTTTTATTTTATTTGAAAATCGAAAAGACCCCACTTTTAGGGTAAATTATGAGTACCTTAGCTGGTATCCCCATTAAATCTTTAACATTACTAAGTCAAAAAGTAGTTTAAAATGGCGGACTGCCTGACATTTGTTTCGAGGATGACAATTTAACCTTGTCACATACATTGGTTGGATAATACATTTATTATTGTAATTTTAAACAACATTTTAATTCATTATTTCTATTCACAATAACCTATTAATAGCTTATTAGTGTGCTACGGAACACAACCTGTCGATATTTTATCAAAGCAAGGGGTATTTGTTACTAAAAATGGTACTTACGCATGATAGGAAATATTTCGTGTTTTTTGCTCAGTACGGCTTTTACAGCCGATTATTTAACATATATCCATGACAAGCAGGGTTAGTATTATGCATCACTTAAGATTCTTTTTATTTTTACCACTTATATCACTATTATTCACTAAAAATCCTGGACGATACGAGCTGTGACCGAACTGTCAACTGATTTGTTGGGCACATAGCAGTTGTGCCCAACAAACAAAAACAGGAACTCTGACAAAGACAGGCAATATTGTCGCCTTCCTTTTCCTTCTTTAAAGTTTTTGTATGTTGTGATCTCGTTCACACACTTTATTGACGTATCGTAGCAAATCTATGTATTCTTAATCTATGCAAATTCCAAATTAATATCTTTGGTCAAATCTATTAAAATAATTACTCTAATCTATGGGTCAAATTGCCTAACAAATATGGCGACTGCTCCTTGCGTTTGCGCTTGTTTGTAGTTTTATTTGTGCTGTTCTTTGTGTGAAGTGTGTATTTCCAGAAGATATTGTGTGAGTTGAGCTTTTAGTTCCTCCACTATTTCAGTGCAATCGTTTTTTTGCGACCAGGATGCTACGTTTGTGCTATTTGTTTGCGTTATAGACGCTTGTGATTTGTGTAGTACATAATACAATCTATGTTCATTAATGTAAGTGTATAAGTAAACCTGTGAATAAATAAATAAACTGTAAAATAAAAATGGTTTTATTTATGTAGGTACCTATCCATTTATTGTGAAATTCAAGGTTTCTGTAAAGTATTAAACTTTACTTGTATAGAAGTTGATAAAGTTTGGCTATGATTTGTTAAATGAATATTTATTATGTAATAATGAATATAAATATGTAAATTATTTAACAAAGCCAAACTTTATCAACTTGAATACAAGTAAAATATAAGCTGAAACTATACTGCAAATATACTATAATATTTATAGCTATACATAGCAAAATTTTGCGGAAGATGATATCACATGGCGCTATGTAGCATTTAACTCAACAATGAGCGGTTTTTATTTTGACAGTTCTACTAGTTTAAGAAAAATGCTGATAGATGGAATTAAACCTAAGTAATATGTCAAGTCCTAGGTAAAATGTCAATTTCCGCTTTGTTTTTTGTTTGTTTACTTTTTAACTTTCTTTCTTTCACTTGCAATAGTTTATTATTTATTAATTGTGCCCTGAGAACTAAACTAAACATGGCTAGTCCATGCGTAGTACAATTTTGTAAAAATATAGGTAACCACCGCTTTACCCAAGATGAAACTCGGAGATCAAGATGGGTAGAGGCTATCAAACATAATATAAAAACAGGATTAACTATAAGAAAAAAATCGTTCATATATTTAAGTCACTTTACGCCAACAGATTTCATCTCTCCGTCATCACATTTGGCAAGAGCCCCAAGAGGTAAAATCAGGGGGCTGACAGTGTAGTTCCATTTGTTACGTTTTGGCGCTGCGGTCGAAAGCAAAATGGCGTCGTTTTGTGACGTCACACACGTAAAGTTCCTGTTTCCTGTTTGTAGTGTCAAAATATGATCTATGTTGTCAAACATAGATTAAAGTAATTTTGTTGTCAAAACTCAAATATGGCCGCGTGTAGTTTGTTAGTGTTTTGTTTATCCTCGTTTCTTGCTTGATTTGATCCAAAATATTCAATTACTCCGCAGATTATTGATACATTCTATCAATCTTTTATAGTGTGTTAATTAATTTAGTGTAAATCTTCTTCATTTTTCGTTTTAAGGGACTATTTAAGTCTTGTGTCGGCGGTTGCAACGCAACTATTAGTTCACAGGTGAGTTTTACTTTTAACACGTTATAGTTAGAGCTAGTGTAATATAAAGTATGAACAATATAATATAATTATACTTAATCTTTGACTCATTAAGTTTGCCAATGTTTTTTGCTTTTATATATCAATATTAATCTTAACTGTACTCATTTGTTTCAGACAGAAATACCCCTAGGCCTTAGTGATAACAATTATTACAAAGAGAACTCCAATGAGGATGTAAATGCTTCTGATGAAATGTTGGTCATTGGAAGAGCGGGTATGTATTAAGTACTATGGCATTTTGACACTCATTCTATATGATATTTTAACATATCAAAAGATACTGAAATTGTTTTATTTTTGTGAAATACCAAGGTTTAGTGGTTTGGAACTTGGCTCAGGAATTGGAGGTTGTGGGTATCAATAACTTCATTGAAACAACAAAAAATTTATGTAACACTTGTTTAACATTTATGAAAAGATGGTATTTTCATAAATGTTAAACAAGTGTTATGGCAGTTTAAGCATATTTGATAGCAGAATATTATTGCAGTTTTATTTAGGGTAATCAACTTATAGTGCTGAAGGACAAAACTAGTTAATCTATTTTTGCTAATTAACTATAGTTTTTACTAGAAACCCTCCTTGTTTTGTTGTTGTTGATGGCCGGACTAAGTGACCGGCCAACTTATGTATTGTTTTTTCATCTTAAATATTGTGTTATTTATTTACAGAAGTGACTGATCAACTTTTGTGTCATCAAAGAAATGAAAACAATTGAAATATGAGCACACTTCAAGTAAGGCAAGTGGCCTTAGAAACAGGAAAACCTGGACTTGTGTGTTACCATCACTAGATGGTTGGATTACGACATTAGAGAGTTTTATTAGGATAATTATTAAAAAAATATTCTGTTAAATATTAATGTTCTTGCTATATCAATCAGGGCTTATTAGAAATTCAGAAAAAAAAATCAATAAATAAATGATAAATGTAACCTGTTTTTATTTTGTATTACTTATTATAAAAATAAATTACCTGAACTACAAAAACCTACCTACAAAAAAAATCGATACCTCACTAAAGTATCGATAGCTGGACTCGATTATTCAACCACTTAAACAATGTGTGTTTGTAGTCTGTGATGTGCTATGGTCTGTGGTGTGCGGTCAAAATGACAGATGCTACAGTGCTGCCAAAACGTAACAACTGGAAACTCGGTAAAATATAGCTGTCGCATCTGTTACGTAGTAACTAATTCTTAATCTGTGGGTAAAATATTTAATATCTTAGCGTGCAATAAGCACAGATTAAGAATTAGTTACTACGTAACAGATACGACAGTGATATTTTACCGAGTTTCCAGTTGTTACGTTTTGGCAGCACTGTCGCATCTGTCATTTTGACCGCACACCACAGACCATAGCACATCACAGACTACAAACACACATTGTATAAGTGGTTGAATAATCGAGTCCAGCTATCGATACTTTAGTAAGGTATCGATTTTTTTTGTAGGTAGGTTTTTGTAGTTCAGGTAATTTATTTTTATTAAGTAATACAAAATAAAAACAGGTTACATTTATCATTTATTTATTGATTTATTTTCTAAATTTCTAATAAGCCCTGATTGATATAGCAAGAATATTAATATTTAACAGAATATTTTTTTTAATAATATTTTAATAATTATCCTAATAAAACTCTCTAATGTCGTAATCCAACCATCTAGTGATGGTAACACACAAGTCCAGGTTTTCCTGTTTCTAAGGCCACTTGCCTTACTTGAAGTGTGCTCTTATTTCAATTGTTTTCATTTCTTTGACGACACAAAAGATGATCAGTCACTTCTGTAAATAAATAACACAATATTTAAGATGAAAAAACAGTACATAAGTTGGCCGGTCACTTAGTCCGGCCAACAACAACAACAAAACAAGGAGGGTTTCTAGTAAAAACTAGTTAATTGGCAAAAATAGATTAACTAGTTTTGTTCTTCAGCACTATAAGTTGATACCCTAAATAAAACTGCATTATTATTCTGCTATCAAATATGCTTAAACTGCCATAACACTTCTTTAACATTTATGAAAAGACCATCTTTTCATAAATGTCAAACAAGTGTTACATAAATTTTTTGTTGTTTCAATGAAGTTATCGAAACCACGACCTCCAATTCCTGAGCCAAGTTCCAAACCACTAAACCTTGGTATTTCACAAAAATAAAACAATTTCAGTATCTTTTGATATGTTAAAATATCATATAGAATGAGTGTCAATATGCCATAGTACTTAATACATACCCACTCTTCAAATGACCAACATTTCATCAGAAGCATTTACATCCTCATTGGAGTATACCTAGGGGTATTTCTGTCTGAAACAAATGAGTACATTTAAGATTAATATTGTTATACAAAAGCAAAAAACATTGGTAAACTGAATGAGTCAAAGATTAAGTATAACTATATTATACTGTTCATACTATAAATTACACTAGCTCTAACTATAACGTGTTAAAAGTAAAACTCACCTGATTCACAGGACGATAGAGGCATGCCGTGCTCTGTATTTCATCATCCGTAAGGAGAAATGGATTAGAATGTTTAAATATCTTGGCCTTCTTCGTCAAATTGATATTTATGAAAGTGTTTTTCAGTAACAAGTTTTCGAAGTTGCTCTTTAGAGAGACCGATGGATAGTTGGCGCCAGGAAGGACAGCCACAGGTTTCTAAAATTAATGTTCTTTGGGAAAGAAAAATGCCGTTTCATGAACTAATAGTTGCGTTGCAACCGCCGACACAAGACTTAAATAGTCCCTTAAAACGAAAAACTAACAACATTTACACTAAATTAATTAACACACTATAAAATATTGATATAATGTATCAATAATATGCGGAGTAATTGAATATTTTGTATCAAATCAAGCAAGAAACGAGGATAAACAAAACACTAACAAACAACACGCGGCCATATTTGAGTTTTGACAACCATAGATTAGAGTAATTATTTTAATGTTGACAACTTAGATCATTAGCATAGATCATTAGATCATAAACAAATAGACCATAGACGTGTGTGACGTCACAAAACGACGCCATTTTGCTTTCGACCGCAGCGCCAAAACGTAACAAATGGAACTACACTGTCAGCCCCCTGGCAATAAGAAAATATAATAATATCATTTGCAAATATAGGTACTGGTATATTTATAGGTAGCTATACATACCAAAAGTTTGCGGAAGATGATAATATCAGATGGCGCTATGTAGCCATCAAATGACATTAGTGGTAGTCTAAAAAAACCTGAGAGGGTACTCTCTATACCTATGTATATTATTGAGGTAAAACCTCTTTTGAGTTAGATGGGTTGACCTGTCCAGTTTTTTTAGATGTTTTTTATATAACTGTTTTGATAGCTGTCTAATGTGTTGATTTTTCGTGTCCTATTAAACATTACGTTTATCTTACATCCATTGTATTTTATTATATTTCATATTATATTACTACATCCACACAGCCGCTTACTCTAAAAGGTTATGGGCCCAGAAAGTATGGAACTTAATAAAATTCAAATCTCGAAGTTGGATGGCACCAACTGGGTGCAGTGGCGGTACAGAATGACTGCATTACTGAGAGGTATGGATGGGCTTATCGATATTGTAAATGGTAAAATGAGTAAGCCAGAGAAGCCAGCAGTGAACAGTGGCGATGCTACTGCTGCAGTGGCGATGGCTGCATACAACAAGTACTTGAAGCTAGAAAGTATGGCTCTTTTACTAATAACAAACAATATTACCGATGAGACTTTAGATAAAGTAATACGGTTTTCGAGTCCAAGTGAAGTCTGGGATGAGCTGCATCGGCTATATTATGATGGTGTGAACGATGACCGTCTGTATAATGCCTGTATGAGCTTGTTTAAATTAAAGATGGATATCTCAGATGACATTGCCACTCATATAGTCCAGGTCTAAAGCGAAGATTTTATGGCACAGTCTAAATCAAGAGTTGATAAAATCAGATGAAGGGAAGGAGTTGCCTGAAATACTTCTTATCTGCAAGATTTTAGATACATTGCCTGAAGAATATTTTTCGTTTAAATCGAGTTGGATAATGATGACAAAGAAGGACAGAACCATAGAAAACCTGACCAGTCAGCTTTGTGCCCATGAAAGAGCTTTGACGACAACCTCCAAGGAAGATACTGGATGTGTGTCAAGATCTTCTGGTGAAGCACTGGTGGTTAACAATAGTATGAGAAAGACCTTTAAGAAAAGAACGAAAATGTTTAAATGTCACAGATGTGGGGATGTTGGGCACTTCAAGAAAGACTGCCCTAAGAAGGAACTACACGGAAAAGCTGGAGTGACCAACATGATGGCTGTGTTAGTAAATGTCACAGATTGTATAACGGATCGGGATGAGTGGTACGTTGATAATGGGGCCACACACCACGTTACAATGAGAAGTGACTGGTTCCAGCATTTCGAGCGCTTCCAAGAACCACACATGGTAACCACTGCTGATGGGAAAGTGATAGATGCGTTAGGAAAAGGATCGATTCTTATGAAGACAAAGAAAAGAACATTCATATTGAATGATGTGTGGCATGTTCCAAAAGTCACAAAGAATCTTTTTTCGGTGCTCTCAGCACATGATACCAACACAGAAAGTAAATTTGAGTCACAAGGCACAACTTGTTCATTTTGGATCAAAGGGGAATTGTGTGTGACCGGAAACAGACAAAAATATGGCGGCTTGTACAAGCTAAATTGTAAACCGATTCCACCCAAGAAAAGCGTGATGGTGAATGCAGTTGATTCGTTACAACTTTACCATGAACGAATGGGTCATCAAGACAAACGTCACGTGAAGCGAGTCATTGAACGAGAACTTAATGTCAAGTCAAAGGACAGTGGGAGTCTATGCGAAGGATGCATTTTTGGAAAGACACACAGGAAGAAGTTTGGTATCCGAGAAAAGGCTGTCAGTCCTGGAGAACGCATTCACTCTGATGTCTGTGGACCGTTCCCACTAAGTTGTTCGAAGTCTCGTTATTTTGTTCTATTCAAAGACGAATTCTGTAAATACCGTTACGTGTATATCGTGAAAAATAAATCGGAAGTACCTGAGTTACTACGTCTGATGTTAGCAGATGCGAAGGCGGCAGGTCACCGAATTAAGGAATTTCTAAGCGACAACGGAGGTGAATTCGACAACGAGAAAGTTCGTAAAGAATTGGAAAATAACGGAATACATCAACGTCTGGTTATGCCCTACACACCTGAACAGAATGGTAATAGCGAAAGGGAAAACCGTACAATCGTGGAAATGGTTAGAGCAATAATGTATGCACACGGAGAACTTCCTCAAGTTTTATGGGCAGAGTTGGTAAAGACGGCGGTTTATATTTTAAATAGAACAGGACCAACCTCTGTGGCCGATAAGTCTCCTTTTGAGCTGTGGTTTGGGAAGAAACCACAAATAAAACATTTAAGGATAGTCGGCTCTTCGTGCTACGTGCATATTTCGAAACAAAATAGGAAGAAAATGCAGAAGAAGGCACAAAAGTGCATACTTATTGGCTATGACAATGACGATGGGTACAGACTATGGAACAAGCAATCAAACTCTCTGGTAAGATCTCGAGACGTCACATTCGATGAAAGACCGATAGAATCAAAGATTGATGTCGAAGATTCGGAATTAGGGAAAGAAGTGACTGAGTTGGAATTTAGACCTACCTTTGACACTGAAGTGACCGAGGACGTACTGGTTGAGCGGCACAGCGACATAGCAATGGAAGGATGCCAAGACGCTTTTGAAGCCCCTGTTGCCGATGACGAGGTAGAGTTCCAAGATGCATTGCCAGAATTGCCAGAACAAGACGAATCTATTGAATTAGAGGGGGAGAATGAGGAAGCGATAAATAATGAAGGCGAGATTATTGAGCAGCTAGCAAGTCACGAGATGCGCTTAAGAGACCGCTCTCTCCTCAGACGCCCGGGTAAATTCAATGATTATGTATCATATGTCGGCACAGATTCTTATATAGAGCCTAACAAGTAATTGAAGAGTTCCTTGAGAAACTAAAAGCGAAGTTTAAAATTACTACAAAGCCAGTTTCTTATTTCTTAGGAATAGAGGTAGAAATAAGAGAAGGTGATGATATCAAAATTCACCAGACAGCATATGTCAGGATAGAATGTTACAGTGACGCCGATCACGGTGGAGATGTTGCGACAGGAAGATCAACTTCTGGAGTATTATGCCTCTATGCGGGTGGAGCAGTATCATGGCTCAGCCAGAGACAACAAAGCGTTGCAATTTCAACAACGGAAGCCGAGATAGTCGCCGCCAGTGAAGCTGGAAGAGAAAGCATTTGGCTAACTCGTCTTATTGGTGGATTAATAAAGATAGAAGCTCCACCTGTGCTATATGTTGATAACGAGGCAGCTGTACGTTTAGCTGAAAATCCTGAGTTTCACAGAAGAACTAAGCACATACGTATTCGTCATTTCTTTGTACGTGAGCTAGTGGCGAATGGCAGTATCTTTGTGAAGAGGATCAGCACTGAGCTACAGCTGGCAGATATTTTCACGAAGCCGCTTGCTAGGCCTCGGTTTAAACATCTGGTGAACTGCCTTGGTCAGCACATCTAGAGAAGGTATTGAGGTAAAACCTCTTTTGAGTTAGATGGGTTGACCTGTCCAGTTTTTTTAGATGTTTTTTATATAACTGTTTTGATAGCTGTCTAATGTGTTGATTTTTCGTGTCCTATTAAACATTACGTTTATCTTACATCCATTGTATTTTATTATATTTCATATTATATTACTACATCCACACAGCCGCTTACTCTAAAATATATTATTATACTATAAGAGCTATACATACCAAAAGTTTGCGGAAGATGATATCAGATGGCGCTATGTAGCCATCAAATGACAATAATGGTAGTCAAAAAAACCTGAGAGGGTACTCTCTATACCATAGATGAAGAATAAACATTCTTTATCTAAGCTTTAGACCTATTTATATTAATATACTTTATGGTACAGTGTGAGCCTTAGATAAAGAATCCTCATATTCTGTATATTCTTTATCTATGGTGTGAGCGTTTTTTTTTTTTCTTGTATTTTGGCAACTTGACACAAATGATGCGTATTTTGTGCCAAAGACAAAAGGTTAGGAAACGGCAGGAAAGGAATAAAACGGAATTTGGAAAATTAAAAAATAAAATAAGAGTCTACTTTATAGACATATTTACATAACAAAAAATAATAATAAACATCTTAAAGTATAGAAAAAAAAACTAAATATTAATATTATTCATCGTTAAATACTGTGATAAATATTTATATACTAATATATTGTTAGAACTAAGTAGTATATTTACAGAAGTAGGAAATGGGATAGGAATTAATGACAAGTTATGATATAAATGGGAATGATCATGGAGGGAACAAGCCAGGATAATATGATTTAAGTCACCAATTTCTCCACAGTCGCAAAAAACGTCATTACGAATACCTATTCTCTTAAGATGAGTTGGAATGCACATGTGTCCTAGTCTCATTCGAATAATTGATGTTGTTATATTTTTAGAAAGCAAAATTTTAGAAAACCAAGGCTTAATAGGGATGACAGGTTGTATATTTCGGTAATGTAGTGCTTTTGTTTGACTACTCAAACTCCATAACTCATTCCATGATTTCAGGAGAGAGCTCCGGGCAAGAGCAGCCAAGTCATGTGCGTAATTATTATAAGGGTACACATCGCCACTGAAAACAGCATCTTTCGCCAATTTGTCAGCCAATTCGTTACCAATAATACCACAATGGCTAGGTATCCACACAAATGTTAGTGAATATCCTTTCATTTTACACTTGTATAAAAGATTTCTGACCTGGATAATAACCGGAAAACATTTTTTTGATTTAAACGGAAATTTACTAAGAGATTGCAGCGCACTTAAAGAATCTGAAAATATTAACGCCTTCTCAAGTTTACCAAGTAGAATATACTCAACAGCCTTGTAAAGGCCATAACACTCTCCCGTAAACACAGACGTTTCAGGAGGAAATTTAACTTTTTGCACTTTATTATATTGTAAATGGAAAACTCCTACTCCCACACAACTGTCTGTTTTATTCTTAGATGCATCTGTATAAATGTGGTGCCACCCCTGCCAATTATTATTTGTTATGTATTTAAATATGTTATTCGCAAAATATTTATCAGTTTTCTTTATGCCAATATCATACCGAATATTAGGTACAATCGTTAGGGCTTCATAGGACGAGTCAAATAATGGAAATGAGGGAGAACGGAAAGTGGGAGCATCCAGTATTAAAAATTTACGGTAACTAGTTACAAGAGAGGGATGAGATCTGTGGAGCCAATATTTATTGTTACTAAAACAAAGATGAAATAATGTTTGGAGTTTTGAAATTAACAAATGATCTTGAAATTGATAACAGCGTACAAAAAATTTATCTGCGAGATATTGCCTACGGAGTTGTAGAGGAGGTTCACAACATTCCAGCTGAAGTGCATTAATCGGAGATGATCTCATAGCACCGCAAATTATTCGCAAAGCTTTAGCTTGTATTTTATCCAACTTTTGTAATCCACTTACATTACACGGATCTAAAAGAAAAGTCCCATAATCTAGTACCCTTCGTATAATTGCGTTATAAATTAATTTCATTGTAAATGGATGCGATCCCCACCAAACACCAGATGTACTCCTGATAATATTTAAAAGGCGTTCACATTTTGTAGTAATGTAATCGTTGTGGGCTGCACCACTTAATTTTGAATCTAAATATAGCCCCAAAAATTTCACGTTCTCTCTAACAGGTATAGGCATTCCATCGTAATAAACCATTACCGGAGCAGGCATTCGCATCCTGGTAAATAAAACAACAGAACTTTTACTGACGGACAAGTCTAAACCGTTTTTGTCCATCCACAAATTTAACTTTTGTAGTGATATATTCAGTTCTCTACATCCGTTACTTACAGAACTATTAATGACATATAGAACCAGGTCATCAGCATATTGTAAGATTTTTATTATATTTAAGTCCAGATATTTGTCTATATCAGCTGTGTATACATCGTAAAGTAACGGACTTAAAACAGAACCCTGAGGTATACCTCTTCGAACAACTCTCATTTCCGTAGTATTGCATAAAACTAAAACAATAACTCTTTCTAATAATATGTTTGTAATAAAATTAACTAAAATTAAAGGAACTCCTATGCGAAGTAGCTTTTTCTCTAAAATACTAATGATAACATTATCATACGCAGAATTTTAATCCAAAAAAGACGCAACAATTGATTTATTCTCTGTGAATGCAATTCTAATATCTGTGGTTAAAATGGCAATGTTGTCTGTGGTTCCTCTACCTTTACGAAATCCAAATTGAGTGTTTGACAGGAGGTTATGTTTTTCAACAAACCATTCTAGCCTGTTTTTAGCCAAATGTTCAGCAATTTTTAGTAGTACTGAGGACAGTATAATTGGACGATAATAGCTACAGAAGGGGGTTTGTTAGGCTTTAATATAGGTATAACCCTGTGCATTCTCCATGAACTAGGTACATTACCTGTTATTAAAATTTGATTAACTAAGTTAAGATAATACAATAAAATGCCATCACTTGCATGTTGAAAAAAGGAATAAGGTATGCCATCTAAACCAGGAGAAGAATCTTTTAAATTTGCAACTACCCCTTTTAATTCTTCTATAGTGAAAAGCGAATTTAGACCTTGGAGGTTAACGTTTTGTACAGGTGAAGGAGATTTGTATGATATTGTGGGTGGGGCTAAGTTGTCCAGAAATTTGCAGGCCAAAGAGTCAGAAATGGGATGAAACGGAACTTTAAATGCTGATCTATATCGTCGGATGTTGTTCCACACTACAGTGGGGTGAACATTTGGACTTAATGTTAAGCAAAAGTTTCTCCAACTTAATAACTTTTTTCTCCTAAATAATTTCTTAGTGTCTTTAACACAATCAAGATATAGTTGATAATTGGCAATATCTGGATTTCTATTATATTGTTTTTCAATGTCTTTCCTAGTCCTTATAGCAACTGTGCACTCCTGATCCCACCAAGGTGGAGATGGAGTATAATGAGATGACTTATTTTTTTTGGGGAAAGTTTCATCAGCTGCTTTAGTAAATGCAAAAGCTAAGGCCTCTGCACAAACAGATTCATTTTCAGATGTTATATTAGGAAGAGATGATAGTTGATTTATGAGTGAATTTTTAAAACTATCCCAATTTGAACTGTTGTTAAGACGATATTTCAATGATGATGACTGATTAGGTAATTTATTTTTAGTTTTCCCTGGAGATGATAAGATGATTGGAAAATGATCACTGCCATAACTTGACTCTAAAACATACCAGTGAAAAACTGATGAAATACTTGGTGAACAGATGGATAAGTCTGGTGCACTACAACCTTCATGAGGAGCAGTATGTCGAGTTGGATGTCCAGAATTAAGAATGCACAGTTTGTTATAATCTATTAACTCTAACAATTCATAACCCCATTGATTGTCCCTGTGACTCCCCCATGACTGGTGTTGTGCATTCAAATCTCCAAGTATTAAAATTGGTTGGGGTAATTGACTAATGATAACTTTAATTTCAGAGAAAATACTATATGAAGGATGAGGAATATACAGTGAAACATAACATATGTTATTTACAGATGCGGCAATGATTGAGAAATCTGCATGATGTGAAGGAAGAGATATGTGATGAAATGATTGATGATGTTTGATGAGTAAGGCTGTACCGCCATACCCATCAGATCTATCTTCCCTAAGACAGGTATAACCGGAAATCCTAAAAAGAGATCCCGGTTTAAGCCATGTCTCTTGTAAGGCAAGTATAGAAGGCTTGAATTTATTAATTAAATATATAATTTCATGTTTCTTACTAACTACACTGCGGCAATTCCACTGAATTATGTTGTCCATTATTGGATGATATGTTTCTAAATGATTCAGAATTGATTGAGGCTACGTTGGACGGTAACAAACAGGTTGATAGCGTAGCTATCAATTTATTTAATGCTAAAATAGTTTCTTGAATAGAATTAACATCAAGATTAGGAGCTGGATACGCTAACCCATTATTTCCTACTGGAGGACTATAATCTTTTATTAGGTTATTGTGAGCTTGCCTGTCATACCCATTCTCCTGTTTCTGAGGAGATTTAGGCTGTTTGAAAACAGTTTTTTTATATGATCTTTGTACTAAATTAACATTGTTTTTAATATTATTGTTTAAAAAATTTGATTTTGGTATATTTACAGGTGATAATGAAACATGAGAAGCTAACACATCAGAATATAATTTTGAAATTGTGGGATGAAGTTTAGAAGCCTCTGAATAAGACAAAGACTTGTGAGCCATTGACTCTTTAATGGACTTTTGGCGTTGAAATTCTGGGCACTTTTTGTCAGTAGCAATGTGTGAACCTTGGCAGATACAACAGAAAATTGACTCCTCCTCAACTGAGCAACTATCACCAGCATGTCCTTGGCCACATCTATAACATCTAGGAGTGGACCGACATTGGTTTTTAACATGTCCATATCTACAGCAGTTATAACACTGTATGGTTGGAAATATATACAAATCTACAGGAAGTGCGTTGTAACACATATACACTCTCTTAGGAAGTGTTTGTCCGTCGAATGTAACTACTACAGATTCCGTGTTATTAAATTGAGCTGTTCCATTTACAATTGTTTTTTTCTTAAGTCTCCTAATTTTTAAAATCTCTCCACATCCAAGCGGTACAGTTATATTATTAATTACATCCTCATCTGACCAGTCAGCTGGTACACCTCTAACTAAACCTATCCTACTCACCTGGAAGGATGGAATAAAAGATTTGAATTGATCTGAGTTAAATTGCTGATTATTTATAAAATTGTTAGCTTCATTATATGCAGAAAATGCTATGGATAGTCTTGTTTCTAGCAATTTTTTTGATGCTACCATTGACAATATTTTGTATATTATTTTTCTTTAAGTAGTGACCAAATACTATTGGATGAAAATTGGTGTTCTCATTAGGCGTTTGTGTAACCTTTTGTATGTGGACAATAAATGGAGCAGTATCAGATTCTTTATACAAGATTCTGCCAACCCGTGAATCTACTAAGCCTTGGTTTATTAGAGTATTGCTAATCAATGGTTGGGTTTCCGCTATAATGTCCTGTTTAACGCAAACGTTTGATTCATTGTCACTAAGACACATGCAATTTATGTCGGGTTTAGCCTTTGTTTGGTCTCTTTTAATTTTTTTTTCGCATTTCTTACAACGCCTTCTGGGTATCGCAGGACGTTTTCGGCTATTTATTTAACATGAGGCATCTGTGTCCATGCTCGAATCGTTAGATATAACAGTATTATAATGACCAACGGGGGGACCAGGTCCCCCCGGGTCCAGCTCCTCCATGGTCTTCTATTAATAAACAAGAAAATGAAACTTACCAAATAAATATTATATACACACTAATAAAAAAGTAAAATAAGACTAAAACTAAAATATATAACTAAATATTTACATAAAAAATAATTATTGAAAATTTTTAAGAAAAACCCGCGTCCGCCTTTTTAAAGTTCCCACGCTTTTTTTCGGTGTGAGCGTATGTTTCTTCATATCTTTAAGTAATAATTCTTCTCTTTCTTCTTCTTTACTAATGTCAAAAGGATCTCATTAAAATAAAGAATCCTGTAAGTGAATAGTGAGCACAGATTAAGTATTCTTAATCTATGTTAAAATATCATGGGCACAGATTAAGTATTAGTTACTACGTAACAGATACGACAGTGATATTTTACCGAGTTTCCAGTTGTTACGTTTTGGCAGCACTGTAGCATCTGTCATTTTGACCGCACACCACAGACCATAGCACATCACAGACTACAAACACACATTATATAAGTGGTTGAATAATCGAGTCCAGCTATCGATACTTTAGTAAGGTATCGATTTTTTTTGTAGGTAGGTTTTTGTAGTTCAGGTAATTTATTTTTATTAAGTAATACAAAATAAAAACAGGTTACATTTATCATTTATTTATTGATTATTATCTAAAATAGATTTTTTTCTAAATTTCTAATAAGCCCTGATTGATATAGCAAGAATATAAATATTTAACAGAATATTTTTTTTAATTATATTTTAATAATTATCCTAATAAAACTCTCTAACGTCGTAATCCAACCATCTAGTGATATTAACACACAAGTCCAGGTTTTCCTGTTTCTAAGGCCACTTGCCTTACTTGAAGTATGCTCTTATTTCAATTGTTTTCATTTCTTTGACGACACAAAAGATGATAAGTCACTTCTGTAAATAAATAACACAATATTTAAGATGAAAAAACAGTACATAAGTTGGCCGGTCACTTAGTCCGGCCAACAACAACAACAAAACAAGGAGGGTTTCGAGTAAAAACTTTAGTTAATTGGCAAAAATAGATTAACTAGTTTTGTTCTTCAGCACTTTATGTTGATTACCCTTAATAAAACTGCATTATTATTCTGCTATCAAATATGCTTAAACTACCATAACACTTCTTTAACATTTATGAAAAGACCATCTTTTCATAAATGTCAAACAAGTGTTACATAAATTTTTTGTTGTTTCAATGAAGTTATCGAAACCACAACCTCCAATTCCTGAGCCAAGTTCCAAACCACTAAACATTGGTATTTCACAAAAATAAAACAATTTCAGTACTTTTGATATGTTAAAATATCATATAGAATGAGTGTCAATATGCCATAGTACTTAATAGTTAATACATACCCACTCTTAAAATGACCAACATTTCATCAGAAGCATTTACATCCTCATTGGAGTATACCTAGGGGTATTTCTGTCTGAAACAAATGAGTACATTTAAGATTAATATTGTTATACAAAAGCAAAAAACATTGGCAAACTTAATGAGTCAAAGATTAAGTATAATTATAATATACTGTTCATACTTTATATTACACTAGCTCTAACTATAACGTGTTAAAAGTAAAACTCACCTGATTCACAGGACGATAGAGGCATGCCGTGCTCTGTATTTCATCATCCGTCAAATATGGCCGCGTGTAGTTTGTTAGTGTTTTGTTTATCCTCGTTTCTTGCTTGATTTGATACAAAATATTCAATTACTCCGCATATTATTGATACATTATATCAATATTTTATAGTGTGTTAATTAATTTAGTGTAAATGTTGTTAGTTTTTCATTTTAAGGGACTATTTAAGTCTTGTGTCGGTGGTTGCAACGCAACTATTAGTTCATGAAACGGCATTTTTCTTTCCCAAAGAACATTAATTTTAGAAACCTGTGGCTGTCCTTCCTGGTGCCAACTATCCTTATCGGTCTCTCTAAAGAGCAACTTCGAAAACTTGTTACTGAAAAACACTTTCATAAATATCAATTTGACGAAGAAGGCCAAGATATTTAAACATTCTAATCCATTTCTCCTTACGGATGATGAAATACAGAGCACGGCATGCCTCTATCGTCCTGTGAATCAGGTGAGTTTTACTTTTAACACGTTATAGTTAGAGCTAGTGTAATATAAAGTATGAACAGTATAATATAATTATACTTAATCTTTGACTCATTAAGTTTGCCAATGTTTTTTGCTTTTGTATAACAATATTAATCTTAAATGTACAGCTTGGCAAAAAAGAGTGTGGAATAAATGAGGTCGCTTTTCCTTTTTTAGTGGCAACCCTCAATAGTACCTCTATAAACAATTTTAATACTTGTAATTTTTAGGTTTGACCTATTTCAACGATTAAAGGGACCTTACTCAACATAATATTATTATAATAAAATATCTTTTATTTTATTATAATAATAAAAATTTAAACAATTTTATACTTGTAACTTTTAGTTTTGTCCTATTTAAACGAGTATAGGTTACCTTACTCAAAATAATTATTATAATAAAATATATTTTATTTGAAATATGATATCGTTCCTAAAGACTAACGATGTCTAAGACGCGCTAGTTATTCAATTAAATAAGCAGATTCAATCAGATGAATGCGACATATAAACACACACACAGTCTTATTCTATTAATAAAATGTATTTTAAATTTAACACTTAAGTTTACAGTATGTAAAATCTAGAGGGAAAGGGTATGTTAACCCTTACTACAGGTTAATCAGCATATCAAGGGTAACAGGGCTTCACTCATGATGCAACTCTAATTTGTATTTATAATTTTATGAAACATTATTCGTATCTACTTCTATATACAATCAACTTTGGCAACAATAAACTTTTTTTATTTTTATATAAATATCACTAGTAGTTCCTGAGATTAGCGCGTTTAATCAAACAAACAAACAAACTCTTCTGCTTTATAATATAAATATAGGTTTCATTCTACTAATATTATGAATAATATACTTGTAACTGAATAATATACTTGTGTCATATTATTATAATATGACATATAACACAAGTTTTTTTTAAAGTGTGTATTTAATAAAACTAAATAAATTTTTTTTTCGTATTTCTATAATTACTTTAATCAGAGTTTAACAAAGTTTCGTCGAAATATTCTACGCCTGAAAACATTGTCATATCGCTGGAGCTTCCTGCAACTTCAGAATCATATTCTGATTCTGATGATTCACAGCTGCAGCTACTGTCGTCTCTGAGGTTAATTACCAGCTGTTCAATATCTTCATAAATTGTTTTAATTACCTATTAAACAAAAAAATACACATAATATGTAAATAATTTAATTTTAATAATGTAATAATAACTTCAAGTATCATTGTTATTCGTGTTGAAGTATACATTAATTGTCAATCGGAAAAACATAACCTCAAAATCAGATGTTCGTAAACAAGACTAAAAATCACTGAATTATAGTTTAAACAAAACTATAAATTCATATGCAATGTAATAACATATGTAGGAACCTTATTATGCTGATAAATAGGGATAAATACCTGTCATATCGGCAGTTCTTTGATAAACATTACCTATTTGTGATAAAATTTGTCCTGCTTCATATTGAGCCAAACATCGCAATAAAACTTTATAAATCACTGCTCTACCACTACTACGAATAGTTTTGTTCATTCTGAACAATTCAGAAGAGCTAATTTGAGCTACGATTATAATTAATCAATGTAAACAGCTTGCGTGAACGGACTGTTGACATATAATGTACTAGTAGTTGACATGTTCAGTAGTGTTGCCACATGTGCAAAATTTTAGTTCCCGCTGTCACCGCGTCAGACTCTTTTTTGCCAAGCTGTACTCATTTGTTTCAGACAGAAATACCCCTAGGTATACTCCAATGAGGATGTAAATGCTTCTGATGAAATGTTGGTCATTTAAAGAGTGGGTATGTATTAAGTACTATGGCATATTGACACTCATTCTATATGATATTTTAACATATCAAAAGATACTGAAATTGTTTTATTTTTGTGAAATACCAAGGTTTAGTGGTTTGGAACTTGGCTCAGGAATTGGAGGTTGTGGTTTCGATAACTTCATTGAAACTACAAAAAATTTATGTAACACTTGTTTGACATTTATGAAAAGATGGTCTTTTCATAAATGTTAAAGAAGTGTTATGGCAGTTTAAGCATATTTGATAGCAGAATAATAATGCAGTTTTATTTAGGGTATCAACTATATAGTGCTGAAGAACAAAACTAGTTAATCTATTTTTGCCAATTAACTAAAGTTTTTACTAGAAACCCTCCTTGTTTTGTTGTTGTTGTTGGCCGGACTAAGTGACCGGCCAACTTATGTACTGTTTTTTCATCTTAAATATTGTGATTTGTGTTATTTATTTACAGAAGTGACTGATCATCTTTTGTGTCGTCAAAGAAATGAAAACAATTGAAATAAGAGCACACTTAAAGTAAGGCAAGTGGCCTTAGAAACAGGAAAACCTGGACTTGTGTGTTACCATCACTAGATGGTTGGATTACGACATTAGAGAGTTTTATTAGGATAATTATTAAAATATTATTAAAAAAAATATTCTGTTAAATATTAATATTCTTGCTATATCAATCAAGGCTTATTAGAAATTTAGAAAAAAAATCAATAAATAAATGATAAATGTAACCTGTTTTTATTTTGTATTACTTAATAAAAATAAATTACCTGAACTACAAAAACCTACCTACAAAAAAAATCGATACCTTACTAAAGTATCGATAGCTGGACTCGATTATTCAACCACCTATACAATGTGTGTTTGTAGTCTGTGATGTGCTCTGGGCCCTGATTACGTAACTCCGGTCGCTTTCCCGTCTCTCGAGATCAACTGCCATTGTGACGTTACATCTTTTTAAAATAAGATTTAAAAAGTTAAAACGTCAAAATTATGACATATTCATTTTTTAAATCGTGTTTTAAAAAGATGTAACGTCACAATGGCAGTTGATCTCAAGAGACGGGAAAGCGACTGGAGTTACGTAATCAGGGCCATGGTCTGTGGTGTGCGGTCAAAATGACAGATGCTACAGTGCTGCCAAAACGTAACAACTGGAAACTCGGTAAAATATCACTGTCGTATCTGTTACGTAGTAACTAATTCTTAATCTGTGGTTTGGACACTTAAAGAAAATATGATCCATGTCTGCAATCTCGTTATTGCATTATGTGCAAATATTGCTGTTACACTATACCGAAGACATCCCGGACATCAGCCTGTACGAGATTAGGGTAGCTCTCAAACAGCTTAAGAACAACAAGGCTCCGGGCGAGGATGGAATCACTACAGAGCTTCTGAAAGCGGGCGGCACGCCGGTACTAAAAGTCCTTCAGAAACTCTTCAATTCCTCCTTACTCGATGGGAAAACGCCAGAGGCATGGAACAGGGGTGTTGTGATCCTGTTCTTCAAAAAAGGCGACAAAACCTTACTGAAGAACTATAGGCCCATAACACTGCTGAGCCATATCTACAAGCTGTTTTCGAGAGTTATTACGATGCGTCTCGAACGCAGGCTGGATGACTTTCAGCCTACCGAACAAGCCGGTTTCCGAAAAGGCTATAGTACCATAGACCACATACATACGCTGCGGCAGATTATACAAAAGACCGAAGAGTATAATCGGCCATTATGCTTGGCGTTTGTGGACTATGAGAAAGCCTTTGATTCCGTCGAAATATGGGCGGTCCTTAGATCTCTCCAGCGTTGCCGTATTGACTATCGGTATATCGAAGTGTTGAAGTGTTTGTATAATAACGCCACCATGTCAGTACAGGAGCACTGCACGAAGGATATCCCTTTAAAGAGAGGAGTAAGACAGGGGGATATCATATCCCCGAAACTGTTTACCGCTGCTCTGGAGGATTCCTTCAAGCTCCTGGAATGGCAAGGACTTGGCATCAACATCAATGGCGAATACATCACTCACCTTCGATTTGCCGACGACATAGTAGTCATGGCAGAATCGCTGGAAGATTTGGGGCGCATGCTCGGTGGCCTCAATAGAGTTTCTCAACAAGTGGGTCTTAAAATGAACATGGACAAAACAAAGATCATGCACAATGTCCATGTTGCACCCACCGCACTAACTGTTGGGAGCTCTACTCTTGAAGTTGTTGACGAATATATATACCTAGGGCAGGCTGTCCGATTAGGTAGGTCCAACTTTAAGAGAGAGGTCAGTAGACGGATCCAGCTCGGCTGGGCAGCGTTCGGTAAATTACGCAACGTCTTCTCGTCTAAAATACCTCAGTGCCTTAAGACAAAGGTATACAACCAATGTGTGTTACCAGTGATGACTTACGGTTCTGAGACGTGGTGCTTCACGAAGGATCTTTTCAAAAGGCTCAATGTCGCTCAGCGTGCTATGGAGAGGGCAATGCTCGGTATTTCTCTACGTGATCGAATCAGAAATGAGGAGATCCGTAGAAGAACTAAGGTTGCTGACATTGCCCGTAGGATCAGCCAGCTGAAGTGGCAATGGGCCGGCCACATAGCACGAAGATTGGACGGTCGATGGGGCAAAAAGATCCTAGAGTGGAGGCCACGTACTGGCAAGCGCAGTGTGGGACGGCCACCTACCAGATGGACCGACGACCTGGTGAAAACTGCCGGGTCACGTTGGATGCAGGTGGCAATGGACCGGTCGCACTGGAAATGTATTGGAGAGGCCTATGTCCAGCAGTGGACAGTAAAAGGCTGAAACGACGACGACGACGACGACGACGATTGCTGTTGATTATATTTAGTCTCGCAAGGTGTGCAGGAGCAGTATTATGGCCAAATCTCAGTCTATTTATAGTTGTGATAAAGTCACGGCTAGCTATCTCCAGCTCATGGTACCACGGTCTTATTCTTATTTTTTCTTGTAATAATCCATACCACTTTCCTTTGAATTTTTGGTCTTCTTTCCAGAAATCTTCCCACATGTTTCGTAGAGACATATTTACACTATAATAAAAGTCGGTCATAGGTACTTTCACTACATTTTTGACATTAAGAGCATTGACCCCGTCATAAGCAGTTTTGTCTGCTATTTCATTTCCAATATTACCTTTATGTGACGGAACCCACATAAAGGCAATTGCCATTCCTTTGATATGCAACCGCCATACAAAATCCTTAATTAAGTAAACAATATAATTAGTCTTAAAATTGAAGTTTATATACTTAAGACTATTAATAAGACTTAAAGAGTCTGTTAAAATTAAAAAAATATTTACAAACATTTATACTACTGATGAAATTTAAGGCTTTAAAAACTGCATATGCCTCTGCTGTAAAAATAGAACAATGGTTTTCCAGAACAAAGCTTTGAGCAAGATCTTTTTGTGGATCATAAATGGCAATTCTCACATGATCATTGCTTTTACTACCATCAGTGTAAATGGTATAATATTTACTATTTACTTCTAAAAAGGCAGAAAATTCTGAATTGTTCGCTATAGATTCAGTTAAAATGGTGATTGGATGTACTATACTACTATACGAATGTGTGTAACATGACCAGTGTAAATGTTTTTTAATATTTTCATATTGTGATTTCATTTCCAGTAAAATGCGGCATAGAGTTGGAGATGTACCTGTCAAAAGATCATGGGATGAAACTAGTGGACTATCTGCAATGATTGGATGAGGTATGATTCTATTTATAATTTGGAAGTTATTTGATGATAATAGTTTAAGACAATATCTTTCTGTGAGCAAAAGTCGTCTCAATATCAAAGGCATGATATTTGTTTCAACTTCCATGGCCCTTATGGGAGTTGAACACATTGCCCCAGATATAATCCTCAAAGCCTTGTTCTGAATTACATTTAATTTATGATTATGAGTGCTGTTTAAATAGGCCAAAGAACTGTAATCAAAATGGCTTCTTACAATAGATTTATATAATACTGAAAGTATTTTGGGATCTGCACCCCATGTAACACCAGCTAGACATTTTAAAATATTAACACCTTTCAATGCATTTCTAGATATATATTTTATATGATCTTCAAATGATAACTTCTGATCAATGTAAATGCCTAAGAATTTATGTGTAGCTACTCTTTGAATAATCTCACCATCATATATGACATTATCTACAGGTGTGTCTTTACCAAAAATCATTACTGTACTTTTGGTGGCATTTACTTTTAAATTTAATTTTTCCTGGTAATAATTACTCAACTGCATTAAGCAAGTATTAATATTTCTAATAGCTACAGCTAAGTTTACATCTGATGTGTACAATACTACGTCATCTGCAAACTGAAGGATATTTACATTTTTAATATTTACATATTTACAAATCTCCCATATATATAAATTAAATAGTAAAGGTGACAAAGTTGCACCCTGCATTGTTCCTTTTGACACATTTCTTGGTCCATGTAGAATATTATTATGTTTTACATATAATATTCTATTCGTAATAAAGTCATAAATCCATTTACATAAATATCCAGGTATATTAGCATTACTCAGTACTTTCACCAGTATGCCAGGATCTACATTATCAAATGCACCTTGCACATCTAAAAATACACAAACTGAGTGTAATTTATTACCTTTTGCATTTTTCAGGTCATGAATGAGAGAAATGAAGCTATCAGCACAACTTCGTCCTCTACGGAATCCATATTGTACATGAGGAATGATACTATTAGATTCTACATACCAGTCAAGGCGAACCTTCACCATGTTTTCAAATATCTTTCCAAGACATGATGATAAAGAAATGGGACGATAGGAACTAGGCTGCTCAGAAGACTTATCTGGTTTAAGTATAGGTATTACACATTGAGTTTTCCATGAACTTGGTATTAACTTTTTATGCCAGAGACTATTTAATATGCTTAAAAATATTTTTTGTATGGATTCATGTAAATGTTTTATTAATAAACTAGCTGTGCCCGCGACTTCGTTCGCGTGGTGTTTGTTTGACTTAAACCGTTTATGCAGCGCATGCAACGAAAGTCCCCAAATGTAAATTGTTTGTTTAAACGCCCTAATGTCCCGTATATGACGCCCAACGCCGCGACGCCCGACGCCGCGACGCCCGACGCCGACTTTCAATCCGACGTTGCGCTGCTGGCGCCGACCGCCAAATTTTTCGGCGTCGGCGGTCTACTCTCGGTGCGCAATTCCAACTCCAACTCGCACTTGCCCGGTTTTTTATTTATTAATTACCATATGCTTGCAGTATAAACGATGTCGAAATTTCCAAACGTATATCTTCAAACACTAAGTAACGTAAGGTACCCAATAATGGACACATTAAGGAAATAGTTTTTTTCAAACGTACTAAAGTACAAAAATAAATTTTATTACTGCGAATAGATTTGTTTCATGAGTCAGAGGAATGTCTAAATATTATTTTCTGTGTATTCGCCTTCAAAAAAACTTATAGCCTGACGAAGTACTAAAGAAATTAAAAAAAAGTACTAAAATTCCCAGTGTTGGACACGGTATCTCTATTAATGGACACCTAGTTATGGACGAGACCCTTAAATGGACAACCAATTATAGACATAGCCATATATAGACTACTGGTTATGGACAAGAAATACAAACAATAATTAGAAATATTTTTATTTGTTAACCAAATATCACAGTTTTCTATGTAATAATCAGACTTTGAATCACATTTTTTCAGTTTTAATTAGTTACTCTAACCACAAAACATATTTAACGAAATAAAAAAACTAAGTCTTATAAAATAATAAACAATAATAACATTATGAATAAACCTTCCTCCAGGAAAAACAATTATAAATCTACCCTTATTATTATAGAACTAGAACCGCAACCTTCAAATTCTTAAAAATCGAGATCAAAACGTAAAAATCGAGATCAAAAAAAAAAATTAAGTCGTAAAAGTATGAAACTTTTTCATTTCTTTTACTTCATAGTAGCCTCTTTTGTTAATTAATACTGGTTTCTGAATTTTCTCCACAATATCTTGTTCTTCATACCAAATGATATCTTGTTTGTTAGGCCATCGATAAGTGTTGCCTGTAGAAAAAGTCATAGCACTCACTTTATAGTGATTTTGATTTACGTTTTCTACAACACCAGGGAAATACTCTCCTTCATATTTAATAATGACATAGCAACCTTCTGATATGCTCTTTGTTTTCAGTTTAGATTTATTTTTCTGGGTTATATTTGTTTCCACAGATATTTTGCTCAACGGTTCATTATCGGATTCGGTTCCGGATGAAGTGTCAGCCTTAGATTCATCTCCTATTTTCTTAGACCCAGGGTGTTTTCCTCTTTCAGGTGTCTCATTCATCGACTCATTAAATTCTTCTTCATTTATGCTGTCATCACTTTCCGCATATTTAACTTCCGTATCAGTATCATCAGATGAAATTGGTATGTCTATTTGTTTCCTGGACTTTTTAAGTGTGCGCTTTTTTTTTAATTCTTCTATTTTCCTTTTTTTCTCTTTTCTTGCATCAGCTCTTCTTTCCTTTTCTAATATTTTTAGTTTTTTTTCGTTTTCTTTATTTTGGTAATAAGTTCTCCATGCAGTACTTCCGATAGCACAAGGAATCTTTTCTTTTAACTTTCTTTTCTTTTTATTCAATTCATTTTCACCGGGCCAAAAAAGGTTTCTTTTGAAAGGGGAGGGGATTATTACTCCACCTTTAATAACCGTTTTCTTCGGAGTCTTTTTTGATGTTACAGGATCAGCAGCGATCACATCTAAATTACTTTTGGACGTGCTAGGTTCAAGATCCTTTCGAGAAATCTTTTCAGTTTGGGTTGAAGGGCCTGCAGTCACATTAAGGAAATCTTTCGATAATCCAGGGTTGGAGTCTTCCTGATCAGTTGCTTCATAATTATCGTTAGGAGCAGTAGTTTTAAGTTGATTTAGAGTTGTGCCAGTAGTCTCTTCAGAATGAGTAGTAACTTCTGATAATTTTGATTCAGACTCAATTTGAGCAGTTAATGTGGGGCTTACATTCAAACCAGAAGTATCTGAAGACACCGTGTCTAGTGTATGCTCGTGGCTCTCTTTTCGAGCTATTATTTCAGAGATATGTGGTATGATAGATTCTGCATTTGGATCTTGAGATACGCCTAATTTGGGATCGATGGTCGTCAGTTCTGAGTTTATTACAGGGTTCGGTGTCATGTCCGAAGAAGCTTTAGACGTACTTGGTTTGGGTTGTGATGGCTCTGGGTTTATAGTCATGTTTGAGAAATCGTTTAAGTCGGGGTGAACTTCATTTTGATCTATGGCTTCCATTTGGCTTTGTTCTGTGGAGTCATAAGCGGTCACTGTCGACTGTGTGTGTATTTCGCTTTGCTGAGAACCCGCAGATGATGCATCAAAATTTTTTGCCCATATGACATAAAGTGACAAATCTTGTTCAGGAACTTCAAGATTGTCTCTGCCTGTGAAATAATGTTGTCTGAATTCATGCAATTTTTGTGGTGCGAACACTGTTGAGATTTCTGATTCCAAATAAGAAAAAAAAACTTTTTTTGCGATGTCATCTTCAGTTTCTTGCCGTTGCGAGCGTTTGATCTTAGTCATGTCTATATAATCGGGTCCAAATGGGAATAGTCCTCCAGCACGGAAACCATTCTTTATGGAGTCACAACTGAGAGATTTTAAAGCACCCTCTAGAACGGGTGCAAAATGTTCTTTTTTAAATGTTTGTCCTAGGTTTTGAAATTTCCATTTAATAACAGCTTTTCGCCATGAAGACTTTAAAGGACGAAAAACTGATAGGTCCATGGGTTGCATTATATGTGTGCTGTTTGGATTCAGAGCAATAATCTCAATCCCATTTGCCACGCAAAAGTCTGACAAATGAAGCGTTAAATGGGATTTGTGGCCATCTAAAAAGAACAAGACAGGTCTTTCGATGCTGTTTTCATCTAACCAGGGGTTGAAAAAGTTGGCTATATATTCATAAAAAGTACTCCCGCACATCCATCCCGAATCAGACAATCCAATTGCCCAGTCCGTTGGGAAATTAGCAGCAATCGCGCTTGGTACTCTTTCATAACTATAAACAACCATTGTAGGCGCCAATTGACCAGCAGCATTTCCCGTTACTAGTACAGTCAAATTTTCTTTGTCATCGCCTGACGAGCTGTAAACGTGTTTTTCACCTTTCTTTGCTAAGACTTTACCTGCTTTAGGATTTAAATAAAATGCGCTTTCATCAGTGTTAAACACTCGTTCAGGATGTTCAAACACCGTCAAAAGATTTTTCTCTCTTATATAGCTTTCGGTTTCACTAAACCATTTTATTATATCTTTTTCGGTAACATTGTCTCTTGCAGCTGTCAAATTCTGTGCAGTCCTCTCAGAAATCAATGGGTGTCTTTTTAAGAAAAGATTGAACCATTTTTTACCAGGCCTATTGTGAACAAATGGGGTCTCAATATTTTTTTCAGTAATTATTCTTTGAACGCTGTCTAATAAATCGTCTTTGGTTACTGGAATGTGGCTGTCTTGCATTTGTAAAATCCATGTCTCAAGAATATGTTCTTCTTCTTTTGTCAAATAGGTAGAGGGACCCATAGAACACACCAATGGACTTTTTCCAGTCATTTTATTATATAACGTGATTCTGGGCACGCCATATTTTTGAGCGGCGTAGGCGATTTTCTCTCCATTGTTTACAGAGTCTATTGCTTTTTTCATTTGTTCATCAGTATAATTTTTTTTTGGAGCCATACCTGCAAATGAATGAAGGGCTTCGTCAATTAATTTACCTATTGCGACTTTTGCAAAAGAACAGATTTTTACAACTCTCGTTCTTATTCCTAGGATAAATCATGAAAATATATACCGACGTAAAATGGATTAAATACATATAGCCCGTCATACAAAGGAATTTAACAATTTTATACAAAGCTATCACGAAATAATCCGTACAAAACTTTTTGTCCATTATTGGATATTTAGTACAAATCCAATAATGAACATTTGATGTCCATTACTAGACCGCATGGCCCAAAATTATCCTAACAAATTTATAAATAATCGTAAAAGAATTGCGGTCAAAATTGAGTATCCAATGCCAAAAAAATTTAAAAAATAAAGATCGACATTTGTCCAAGACTGGTGATTGCTCTATTTTTATATCCAGTAATGAACATATTGAAAAAATCGCGTCTGTCTTGTCAAGAATATAATTTTGTAACCTAGGCCTAATCTTTATTTAACCATAAACCTAAAAAATAAAACCAATGTTGGGTAAATCGTGTCAGAAATTAACAGTACGCGAAAACTTTCACTCACTGTCTTAAGGATTTTCTTAGTAAAACTGGATTTTTTAACAAAACTCGTTTCCGGGTTGCTTACTTCCACGCCATATTGAAACAGAAATGGCCGAATGTCATGAAACGTCACTTTTTGACAGGTCTATAGTAGTAGTCTACGAATCAGTGTTGCTAACATACAAAAGCTCTTTAATTTACTTAATTTACAAGATTCTTTTTCTTTTTGTCCATTACTGGGGCCTTGTCCATTACTAGTGCCTCTACGTAGTGGTATTACATTAATATTTAAAATCGGTTCATAAGCGACGAAGATATCCACGAACAAACATAAAAAAAACATATATTTACGAATTGAGAAACCACCTCCTAAGTATTTTGGAAGTCGGCTAAAAATATTATGTTGATTATTTCATGTTACAATCTACCTTTGTGCCAAGTTTCATTTAAGTACGTTGAGTAGTTTGGCTGAAATACCGTCAAATAGGTAGTTACAATTTTTTGAAGATCCCACAGGAACCCTTTCGTTTTTCGGGATAATAATTTCTAATAATGCTCTTCAGGTCATAAGCTACCTGGCTGCCAAATTTCACTTAAATACGTTGAGTAGTTTGGCTGAAATACCGTCAAATAGGTAGCTAAAATTTTTTGAAGATCCCACGGGAAGCCTTTCGTTTTTCGGGATAATAATTTCCTATAATGCTCTTCAGGTCATAAGCTACCTGCCTGCCAAATTTCATTTAAATACGTTGAGTAGTTTGGCTGAAATACCGTCAAATAGGTAGCTACAATTTTTTGAAGATCCCTCGGGAACCCTTTCGTTTTTCGGGATAATATTTTCCTATAATGCTCTTCAGGTCATAAGCTACCTGCCTGTCAAATTTCATTTAAATACGTTGAGTAGTTTGGCTGAAATACCGTCAAATAGATAGCTACAATTTTTTGAAGATCCCACGGGAACCGTTTCGTTTTTCGGGATAATAATTTCCTATAATGCTCTTCAGGTCATAAGCTACCTGCCTGCCAAATTTCATTTCATTCCATAGAGCGGTTTTAGCGTGATGCGATGACAAACATTCCCATACGGACAGACAGACAGACAGACAGACATTTTTTTCAAAAATGTTATTTTTAGGTTCTGTGGCTCCTATAGACCCCCTTTTTTAATTTTCACTTAAATATTCTTAATGTACAGACATGACCCCTCTACAGATTTATTATATGTATAGATATGGAAAATCATCCAAACCCGGACTAGTATTTCTCCGAGACTGTATGCTCATTAAAAATTCAGAATAAGAAAAAGGATCCAATAAAAAACTTAACTGAGGATTTTCGTTGTTAGAATTAAAATATTCTTCTAATAAAACTGGATCTACTAAATTAGAATTAGGTATCTGAGAGTTTATCTAAAAGTGGTTGTACAAATTCATTTCTATATGACTTATTACCAGTTTTAATGCCCTTAAATCTTTTAATGAGATTCCAGATTTTACTGATGGGAGTAGTTCTATTAAAACTATTACATAAACTATTCCAACTATTTCTTTTTTGTTCCTTTATGGTGCGCTTTTTCAGAGCATCTTTCCTTTTATAATTAATATAATTATCTAATGTAGGATTGTTTCTGTAAAGTTTTAATGATTCATAAGATTTGATGACGGCTTGTTCACATGTACTGTTCCACCAGGGAGCTGGCGGTCTACTCCTAAAGTTATTTCTAGTAAATCTAGGAACTACCGTTTGCTTAATTAAGTTATATAACTCATAAGATTTCATTGGATCCTCTTCATTAACCACAATTTCATTGAAAGCTGAACTAGAAAGTTCTTTATATTTAGTCCAGTCCGTTTTATGATATAAAAATCGGTCATCACATTGGTTCACTGTGTATCTTTCAATGCAAGTTGTAATGTTTGTAATTGTTAGATAATGATAACTACCCATGGCATCATCATGTACAAACCATTCACAAAGTGGGGCCAAATGTGGACTAACAAAACTTACATCTATTGCTGAAAGGTTACGTGTAGGATAATTTACTGTTGTAAAGCTGCCATTATTCAAAATACATAAGTCACAATCATCAATTATATCGTATAAATTTTGACCTCGACTTTTGGTGGACATACATCCAAAAGCAATATGATGTGCATTGAAATCGCCACTTATAAATAGAGGTTTTGGTAAATCTCTTATAATACTATGCAATCTATTCATTCTTATGTGCCCACTTGAGGGAGGACAGTATACACAGAGTATAGTCAACATTGTATTATCTGTGTATACACATATGGCTATTGTTTGTATGTCTTCATAAAAAGTGGTATTTATAACATTGTATTTCAAGTGTGGCTTTACTAATATTCCAACTCCGTTGCGAGAGTTTCTAGAATTTTTGTTGTAAAAATTATAACCAGAAATACGAAAAGACTGATGGTCTTTTAACCATGTCTCGTTTAATAGGCAAATATCAATATCTTTTTCATTTAAGAATTTTGTAAGAAGAGGTTTTTTATTATTAAGTCCTTGAACATTAAATTGCGCAATACATAAAGTGGATTTATTATGAGTTCGTGTATCCATTATTTTGACAGATTTTTAATGAGCATATCTTTAATTAACAATGTAGTAATAGGTTCGTTATCATTTTTATTACCTACTTGAACCAGAGTATGTACTAGGGCCATAAGTACATCACTGTTTTCAATTATTTGAGATTTAATATCAGTAATGTTTACATCTTGAGAGATAGGTTTAATATTTACAGATTTATTTACAGGTTTAATTACATGTTTAGGTGTATTATTAATATTATTTACATTTTTATTTACGGGTTTGGGCGTAATGGCAGAGGAGGGAAATCAATGTTATCTTTTGTAATAGCAGCACTTGCATATGTAATTTTGTTTTTCTTTTCTAATAATTTCTTTATCTTTATTGGACATTGTTTTGAAATAGCCAGATGAGGCCCACTGCAGTTGACACAACAAATCTCATTTGGTTTACTACAGTCTTTATAAAAATGTTCTCCTGAACAAATTGAGCAACGCTGCTTGCCATTGCAAATTTTAGCAGAGTGATTAAATTTAAAACATTTATAACATTGCTGCAAAGGTGGAACGTAATCAAACACTCTATAGGAAAATAAGTCATACTGTACATTGTCGGGTAAAATATTTGATAAAAATGTAATACTAACAGTTTGAGTACCAATCAGTTCATGACCATAACATTGCTGCAAAGGTGGAACGTAATCAAACACTCTATAGGAAAATAAGTCATACTGTACATTGTCGGGTAAAATATTTGATAAAAATGTAATACTAACAGTTTGAGTACCAATCAGTTCATGACCGACTTTTCTCATGAATCTTCTTACTGCAATAATTTCATATGTGGATGTTAAATTAGAGAATAGTTCTTTATTCGGTATATTTGCCGGTACAAATCGTATAATGCCAGTTTTCTTAATTTGAGTTGCTGGGATGTGAGCTTTCAAATCATATTTTTCGAGAAAATTTATATTATTAATGAAATCATTGGCCGTGTTATGTTGTTTAAAAATCACAACTATCTTATTTGCGTTAATTCGCCGTATTGCTACTACTCCTTTAATATTGGAAAATATACTATTTAGATATATCGGACTTTTATTTCCTAGTCTATCCTGTGCATTTTTGCTTTCTATGAACACTTTAAACTCCGTATTGATGGAATTTTCTTTTTTATAGTTTGGTTTGCGATAAAGTAAATAGTCACTCTCACCACCTCCGCCGCCAGCATCTGAAGCCCCCCGAAAATCTTCAGGAGGCCGAGGTCTCTTTTTTGAGGTGGGCGGGTTATCCCCGCCCGCCTCATCTAAGTCCATATTTATTAATTAGGCACTATATTTAGCTAATACCGATCTATTTACAGTAATATTTACAAAGAAATAATAGGTAATTATTTAATTATTTTTAAAAATTTTAAAACCGCGCTTTTTTAAATTCTCGCCAAGACTGACAACATAGATCATTAGACACATAAACAAATAGACCATAGATGAAGAATATAGACGTGTGTGACGTCACAAAACGACGCCATTTTGCTTTCGACCGCAGCGCCAAAACGTAACAAATGGATGGAACTAGTAACTACACTGTCAGCCCCCTGATCATGGGCCATGGCTGGCTAAAATAATGGACCTCACTATTCACTTACAAATAAGTAGGATTGACCCTAGTTGTCGATTTTTTGTATTAATTTAATTTATATTATTATTTTAATATTGTTACGTGTAATGAATAAATTCTGCAATATTCTTTTGACATTAGACAACAAGAACAAGAAGAAGAATTCGCCATTTGTTTTTGATTCTCTGTTTGATTTGTGTACCTACATATTATTCCTAATTCTTAATCTGTGATATTATTCATTAATTTGTATTGTGTGGTTGTAAAATGTAAAGACTTAAAAAGTTTAAAATTAGTATTGTATTTTGAGATTGGGGTAAGCTCCATCTTAAAAAAAATGTTAAATGAAACTTATTGCACTTTATGCTTATCACACAATAAAAGAACTATAAACATATTTAAAACAGAAGTGCAATGTGTCTACGAAAACCTCGCAAACATTACGGTACGTAACGTAACTTAATAAAACTTAATGGTATTTAAAATATCCGGCATTAGGGTAAACCATGTAATGTAGCTATTGTATATTACTTCCTTAATAAATGAAGGCATGAATGGATGAAGGACTGCGAAGGATGCATAGCAAAATTGTAATTTCGTGAAAATTTTACTCAAACTGTCACTTAAACATTTTAGAAATTAGAGTACCTAAGTCGTAATGTGTTATGTAAATTAATGTAAATCACCGTCAGTAGAATCAATGTACTTATTATGTTACTACACATCCTAAAATGTTTAAGTGACAGTTTGAGTTAAATTTTCACGAAATTAGAATTTTGCTCTGTATCACCTTCATCCATTCATGCCTTCATTTATTAAGGAAGTAGGTTACAATAGCTATATTATATGGTTTACCCCAATTTTTTGGGATACCTTCCTCAAAGACCTTCATCAATTTATGTTTTCAGATATTATGCACACATTTTTAATCATTTACAGGTTACATATCAAACATGTTGGATGTGTTTCATTTGCCACCAGAGACTACGGCAGTGTTACCTTTTAAAGAAGTTGGCTGTAAAGACTCGCGGTCTCATTGAAAATGTCTGTGAGAATGAGGTACTTCTGTTGAATGCACACTTAACAATATATTATAAGTACTATAGATAACATAATATATTTTATTCTGATTCATTCTGATCATTAAGTGAACAAAAAAGCCATAAACTTGACTATAGACTGTTTAGTGATGCAAAGACATACAATGACTGGGAAAATCAATGAATTCAATTTTGATTACTTTTTTGTTTGGTAGGTACAAAATTAAACAATGTAGCTGTATATCTATTATCAATTGTAATAAACCTTGTCCCACATTGTTATCCAAACTTTTTGCGTGGTTTATATGAAAACTGCAAAATCTCACCCCCCCAAAATTTAATATCCGTAATGTACATTTTATCTCTTTTATCGTTTCTAATATACTTATTTATCTATGATTTATATGTTGTATGATATGGTTTCACAAATATCCCCTTGTAACAGCCTTTTATTTTGCGTGGCTGGATTATTCCACACTTGTCGTTGATATTGATATGATCTACGAACATACCTGCATCATCCCATTCTAGATCCACCTGGCCTTCGAGTTCACAGGGAGATCCAAGCACGATTCTATTTATAGTTTGGGAAGACATCTCGTTATTAATCACAGGGTTCCAACACAGCTTCTTCTTCCGATTCACTCAAAGTGGGTAGTTCGAAAAAAATATATAGGTACATGAAAAAAACTGTACTTTTCATTTATTCATCTGAAAAGTATTATTAAAGATCACCGAAAAAGTCATAATCAACACTTTTACAGAGCTAACACTAAAAACCAACGCACCCCTGTTGTTGGTTTGCTCGCTTCCATTCTGGAAATTTCGACCTGAAAATTGAACCTCGCGGTCGTGCGAAGACTTTGGTCGACAGTGGCCTAGAAAAGTGATTGTTATTAGGTGGTCTAGCGCCGGTGTGGTTCATCACAGCTTCTTACCAAACAGGGTGAGCGTAGTAATGCTAACGAACAAACTGCAGATGTGTACTGTAAAGAACTGAACACAGTAATAGAGAAGCTACAGGCATATCTCCAACCAGCATTGATCAATTGCTTGTCTCCTCTGGTCCGGCACGACAACGAGCGACCTCATAATCCACAGCAGACGGTCTCCAAGTAGCAAGAACTTGGTTTGGTTCTCTCTCTCTCAATTTAATCCGCCATACTCACCAGACCTCGCGCTTACAGACTGCTACTTTTTCCAGAATTTGGATAATTTTTTGGCGATAAAAAAAATTTATCCCGAGAGGCAGTACAAAATGCCTTTGAAGAATTTTCTGCTTCCCGTCCAGCTGATTTAAGAAGGGCATCAATAAACTGCCACTGCGTTGGCAAAAATGCATTGATTGCATGTTTGATTGCTTCAATTAATACAAATAAAAATACATGTTGAAATTTTTTCATACACGCGAAAATAACGCGACTAGGTAACATGAATTAATTATATAATTTTTATATCAAATATACTATGCGTTTTCTTTACAAGTTTTTCATTTCATGTTCAAATATACATGTATATACATACTTGTATAATTAATTATTCCAGTCACATATGATCCTTTAAGATTCTAGCATAAAATAAGATGGATTATATTAGATTTAACATTGGATCAGAATGTATTGGAACAAAGTATATAATACTATGAATTAAACTTTTTCTTGTAATGAAGTTTATAAGTTAAATATTTTGTTAAATAAAAAACAAAAGGATCTGGATTTAAACATGTGTTTTTTTAGATTGATATGAAGTTTGGCGTATTTGAATCATTGTTAAACTTATCAACTTCCAACACAAAGATTATTATCACATTGCCACCAGCTCATTGCGACATCAAAACGGAGCCAGAGGAAAAAACCGAAATTAATTTGAATGATACAGGTAGGTCATACACTATCTAGCTAAATATCAAGCAAAGCAATGTATTTTTAATGTTATGCTGTATTTCAAGACTGAAGTTTAAGAGGCTAGTCTCGCTATGGTCCAGTAATGATAAACATGTTTAGCCTCAATCTGCAAATAAACTTTGCTGAGCTGAACTTTGGTATTATTATACAACTTTCTTTACAACTTTTTTTATTAATGTCTACACCCACACTGATACGGGCTATTGCTTATGGGAGATTTTATATATGAAGAAGAAGGGCTCCTGTCTGGAGGACTCATTTTTATCCTTCAGACAGGAGCCCTAAATATAATACTTATAATACACATACAACATATGTGTATAAATTTTTTATAAGAAATACCTATAAAAATATAAATTGAATTTTAAATAAGCATTGTCATACTTGACTAAACACTTATAGATGTTCTAATTTGTTTTTATTTCCTTAGAAATTGAAGATGGAGCTGTAGAAACAACAAACAGCTTTGTAGATGATGAACCTTCGAGCTCATCATACTCTGATTCAAAGGATTTACAAGTTGTTGATTCTGATCATAGTCAGGATTCATTGAAAGTGGAGAGAAGTAATACTCGTCACGAGGTGAAGGAGCTGAAATTGATTATAGAAAAGCTTAGTCCAAGTATTATTGAGAAATATGTTCGAACAAAACACATAGAACAGTTAGAGGGGGAAGGAGAAGCAACTTGCGCAACTGAACAAATCAAACAAGAGATAGAAGAGGAGGTAGCTGATGAAGGTAAGTCCTACTTATGACCATATTGCAGTAGGCAGCAGCATATAAATAGGCGCACAGCGGATATATTAGGATGTAACAAATACTGTTTAGCTCCTTCCTTTCCTCTGTTATATACGTCTCCAGCCTTATATTTTTAATGAGGTAAATAAGTAAGGTAAGTGTCCATTTGTATCTTCAGCGTCCTAAGGCTCTTATAGCTTCAATAAAATATGTCGGATGGGCACTTATGATTTAGTATCATTCCTTCGGATACTGTGGGCTTTTGTGGGTAAATTGTGAAAAGAGAACAGAGTAACAATATCACTCGTTTATTCATAATCACAATTTTTGTATAAACGTATAAATTCGCTATTCACTACACTTTATAAATTTACTTTACTTTAAAGAACAATGGCCAAATCGTACCAGATGATAAAATGTGGCGTCCCGATATGTCATTAGTAGGAAAAATTCCCTTATATTTTAAGGCATCGAAAAACATTAGAAATGTGTTTTTAAATAGCCACAAAAAAAGATCATATAATTTAGTTTTGTTGTTGTCTTTTATAATATGTTCTGTAGGTCATCAAAATAAATAAAAAAAAAGATGATTCATGATTCATTTCACGTATAATTAAAATGACATGCTTTTTAAAAAAATATATTTATTTCCGGTTTCTGTCAAATTATTCCTCGTAATTACGAGTATACTAAACTATAATATGATACCGTTAAAATGATTATCCTACTTTTATTATAAAGAAACGAAACTATGTAAATATAAAAAATATTATAATATTATTACAGTTTTATTTTCAATGCTTCGGAACGTCATTTGTCATCGACCCGGGTTATTGATTAACCGGGTTATTATTATCCGGCGATCATTCGCATTCATAGATAAGAGTGTTTGCGTTACTTGCTTGCCGGTTCCCTTGTTGTTGTGAATTTCAGCCCACAATATCGCGCCAGCAGCATTCCTTGATGCTGTAGTTGTAAGAGAGGATTTTGAATAAATAGTTGCCTGATATTTTTATATTACCATCATGGACATATAAAAAAATGCGGACAGAGTTCCTGCTAAGATAAAACTGTGTCCCGTAATGGCGGCGGTTGTCTATGTGTGAATCAATTGTGGGTTGCCATGTCAGTCAAATTTACCCATCTTTTAATTTTTTTAAACAACTAAATTAAAATTACTTGCCGTATGTAATTTATAAAATTAGTTGATGAACAAAAATTGCATGTCTGTCAGACTAGTAGATTGTATGGCAAGAAGTGCACGTATGAGTGGTGAAGTGTGTATGTAATAATGAAAAGAGATGTTGAGTCCGAAAACGCTTTTTATGATTGATTGCTTTTCACTATTAGAGGATGTATGTGCTTTGTAAATTAATTATCAGAAGAAGACGTATACAATAAAATACAGTTAATGATTTTGCACAAGTTTTATTGAAATAGTTCAACATCCTAAGTGCTGAGTAACTTTTTTATAATGGTGTCTTTTACTTTGACAAGCTCTTAAATCCTCTTTTAATTTTGAAATATGATGAAATCGAATCGTTAAATATTTTTCTGCAATATATTTTATAAGACTTAATTTGTGTTCAGTTCCAGCGAATGTATGTTCATTTTCTAAGTTTATAAAAACGTATTCGTCTCCTACGAATTTCTCTAGAATTTTTGTAAGAATATATTGATAAATGTTGTTTTTCATTGTACAATGTGATGTTTTCCTTTATAATCTTTCGTACAACCATTTCACACATGCAACAAATCTTGAACATTCGAGGGAAAACGTAATCCTCCTCTGGTTTTTAACTTTATCAACTTATGGAAATATAGGTTTTCTCTCGTAGACAATCGTGCAATACATTTTATTTTCTTTGCTGCGTAGTGGCATATGCTACCAGCTAGGTACCCGATTATTAATGTTCGATAATCATTAAATTCTTCTATGTTTAACCTTTTCGCTAGATCACTGTCTTCTTTAGTAATTTCGTTTAGGAATCCTTTGAATTGTTTTACGTTTGGATTGTTGTTGAATCCGCCCTGCATTCTTATGCACGAAAAGAACATCTCGAGGTTCTGACTAAGTTTATATGTAGGCAGAAAAAGTATTTTTTTTTCATTTTGAATAAGATTTTCTTACAGATGTTTCAGACTTTGTATGTTCATCAATGTGCCGAGAAATCCCGTTTCACATTTGGCTTTTACAACAGGTTTGTAATATCGAGTTAGAACAAAAGTATATTTTCCGTCTCTTTTAACTTTTCTTTTAGATACATATTTAATTTGCAGATTCAATATATATTCTTTGAGGTTATCTAAAAAATCAAACACAAAGTCTTTGTTCTCAGTACATAGCGGCTTTGTCATAGCACGTGTGTTAAAAATGTCGAACATGTCATTTATATATTTAATAAATGTTTCCGTTGCCTCTGTGTCTTGAAAAGATTTGAGTTTTAAGTCTTCTCTGCAAGCTTTTATCGCAGTAGAAACACTAGTACTGAAAACTTGGGTGGCCAGCTTGACTTTCATTATATTGTTTTTAAAATTTATATGTTTTTGTGTTATTTTATTAGCTAAATGTAATCCCTCATCCTGTTGAAGTTTATCGAGTGCTTCTAATGTAGACCACTTAATAATACTGTTTTTTTTATCATAAAATTCTCTTTTTGATTGAAATTGGTTTCGGAGTAACTTTACTATATGGCTATTTTTGAAAATTTTTGCACGGGTGCTTAAATGTGGTTTTAAGCGATCCCGGCTGCAAATTACAACCAAGTAATTGTAAGGCGGTAAAATTGGTGGCATGTCCATCGCAAGTCATAGAAACCACATCAACGCCAGATTCAAAACACTTTGTGAGACAAATTTTAATCAGATTTGCTTTCTTCAGATTGCAGATTTTAATCAGATTTTGGGATATTTCTTAAGCAACTTATTGTCAGGGGAACCCTGACAATAAGTTGCTTAAGAAATATCCCACAGGAAGTTTAAATCGGTGATTAATGCCATCAAGAAGAAAAACTAAAGCTTGGGAAGCTAAAGCGGCACCTTCTTCAACTCCTTGTCCCATGTCTTCTAAGCCAATATATTTCTTGCCGTTCCATATTATTTGACGTTATAGTGTTTGTTAGCTATTTGTTGTAGATTGCTAAAGCAAAGCGGAAACAAATGAAACGAAGATTTAAGAATTTAACAGTCACTATATTGTCCAGAAAAGCACAGAAGGAATACAGTTTGTTTAAGATAGATAGTACAGTTTATAAGACTCGATAGAACACTAGTAAAGCGAAAAGGAAACAGAAGATACAAGAAATTTAAGAATAGAAGTAAACGCGTAAATATATAAAGCTCGGTTAAAAAGCTCGCGCGCAGCCTCACGGCTCCGCGTATGCAAATCGACTGGCTGTCGTGTTTGTCCTAGCGGCGCGCGCGCACCGGTTTGCAAGTGCCTAGCAAACCTGTATTTCAGATGCGTATTCTGTGCGTTTAATTAGACGCTACAACGTCTTATAGCAACTTCATCAATTAATGTCAAAGAGCACAAGCGTTTGTGTTGGCTTATTTGCGCTTTTGCTTTCAATGCCTGAAAGGATTCCTCTGTAAATGGATGTATGGCTGTACCACTTAGACAAAGTCTTTGGATGCGGTAGACACGTGTCAAAAGTTTGTCTTACGTAGCTATACGCTTTTCGTCGTTCGTCGTCGTCGTCGTCGTTTCAGCCTTTTACTGTCCACTGCTGGACATAGGCCTCTCCAATACATTATTGAAGGAAGTTAAGCCTACTGGTACCACGCTGGCTAGACGGGTTGGTACAGGGTTTTGTTTCGAGTTTTCCTTCTCTCACACTAGCTGTTGATGTATGTGTGTTTCCTTTTAGTCGCCTCTTACGACTCCCCTAGGATAGTATCGGGGGTGGTGATAATTGTATTCTAATGCCGTCACCACACGGCATGGTCCTTCGAGCCGGATCCATACGCTTTTGGGGCATAATAATTAAGTGTTAGACACAACTTTTTAATGGCAGGGGTATATTTAATATTCTTTTTTAGTTTTTTGTATTGAGATTGTTAAACAAATCAACAGCAATTACGTTTTCTTTTAATCTTGTGAATGTGTCCGCATCAACGTAATTGTCATCTTTAAGAGGATTTTAAAATATCTTTCAAAGATTTGTTCCTGTTTTTGTGTTTACGTTTGACTTTTTGTTTCAATGTTTTTAGTTCCCTTTTTTGTGTTTTGATAATTTGTTTCTTGATGAGACTTTTTTTAAAAAGCCGTTTTCGTTGGAGACAGAAGTATTGACATAACCTGTTCTTTAGCTTCTCTAATTTGAGATGATTCCTAAAAATATAATTATAACTTAATAAATATATATATATGAATAATATATATATATTTTAAACTAATTTAATTCACTTTTTCACGTCCAATTTTACCAACACACAATAAATTAATGAGTAGGTACTACATTCAGATTTGAGGCGCAACTATTCAATTACCCACCTCTTGTATAGTACTGGAAGTATTTGGTTCTGTAGATTGCTCAACTCGAAAAATTTGAACTATATAATTATTAAAAAAAGTGTATGTTTTATAAAATTAAGACTATAGTGAGATGTTATAAAACAACTGAACATATAAAGTATTTTTTCTTCCGTCTGTCTGGCAAAAAAAGAAAACGTGGTTTTTGTTTGTGCTCCTTGTGAGCCGACCAAAGCTCTGTCCACACTTTAAAAATTGTAAATAAATAAAATTTCAATATATTTTTTTACCCACCAATATAATGTTAAATAGGTTAAATAGTGTTTAATTTTGCAGCATGTTGTCTTACATTAGGTTCTATAATTTAATATTAGCATCGAGATAAACCCTTGTCGGGTTTACGGTGCTACTACTACTATATTTAAGTAAACAAATGTAATAAAGTAATAAATGAAAAAAAAAAACAAATATATAAATAAGAATCTGTATCCAAGAAATATATTGAGTTAGTGTGCGATTATAAAACGTTAGTCATCGCGGGTTAAGCTACGGGAAGATCACTAGGTATACATCATATCATTACGCGCCTCCTGATCAACGTTCGTAGTTGAAGGAACAGCAGCAGCAGGGTCCTCCTCTGCCATTGTGGACTCAAATAAAAAGTAAAACAAAATAACGTAGTATAAATTAAACTTTCTACATAGTTCTGGTAAAAAGTGTGAAGAAAAGTAAATAGAAAAAACGCTGGGTTAGGTAAGAATTTTATGTCACCTTTTGTGGAACTGCAGTTTTTGTGGAACCCAAACAAATTCAGTGTAATTTGCAGTAATCATTTTGAAGCTAATGATTTATACACAACAAAAGGGGGACTCCGGCGTCTTGTTATATAGTTATACAACAAGACGCCGGAGAATCATTAGCTTCAAAATGATTACTGCAAATTACACTGAATTTGTTTGGGTTCCAAACGTTTTCACCATTAGATTGTCTTATTATTTCAATCCAATCCTTTCTTCATACTTCGTTTTCTTTAGGAAATCTAGATAAAAATTTTAATACTTACTTTTATAAAATAAAAATATAATAAAACCATAAACACCCACTATTTCGGGTGATTTGCATTCGTTAATAATATTAGCAACATTGACAATTATGGAGATATTTTGCTTTAAAAATAAAGGTAAGTTTTAATTGTTAAAATCGGGAATAACGTGATTGAATTATTCGCTCACCTATGAAACGAGGTTCCTGGACACTTTTCCCTTCGATCACTACGGTTTTTACACCATTTTACCACACAAGACATTTTATTTTTATTTATGTTTAGGCCGCGTACCCGTGTCGACTGTGTTGACGTTTGCGCCCTAATGGCTGACTAGTGTGTGAATGTGTGCGTGCGGGCCGTGTACATACAGTCAGCTGGCCGACTATTCCGACTGATGACACACTGTTGTGTTTAATGATACTCTGTCCGCCTTTTTTTATACGTCCATGATTACCATATATTTATTACTAGCTGTCCTAACAGAAGTTGTTCTGTTATAAGGCAAATAACGAAAGCGACAAGTGTTTTTTTAGTTTCTTATTGCGGTTTCACAGATATTCAATTTTTTAGATAATTCTCTAGGATAAATTGAAATAATTAGAAACGAGATCGCCGAATATACACTTGTAGGCTACACCGCAGTCGGGAAAAAGGTAGTTCTTAATTCGAACCTCAAAATAATTGTTAACGATATTATAAAAAATGGTGGCTATTTAGAAAAATTTTTAAACGGAATTATGTTTAGAGCATAAGAACAATCAAATCTAACTATAGTTTATATAGGACATCAAAAATAAAAGTCGAGTCCTATACAAATTTGGCCATGATTCTTTACTTTACTTTACAAGTATTGACACTAACGAAACATGACAGTTTCAAGACGTCTCGACTTGGCGACCAAATGACGAATGAATTCAGTCTCGCCGACTCATGTCAAAGCGCGCCATAAACAAGTTTCGCCATTTTGCCACTTGGGGCCGCACTTCCGTCTCGTTTTGTGTCCATATTCGTATCCGGCTCCGATATATATCGGTTTAATTGATTTTTAGGGTTCCGTACGTCAAAAGGTAATAATCGGTGTACATTCATTGAAAAACAGACCGTATTGAGAACCTCCTCATTTCTATGAATTCGGTTAACGGAACCCTTACAGGATCACTTTGTTGTCCGTCTGTCTGTTTGTCAAGACGTCGATCAGCTAATCTAAACTCTCATTTAATATAATATAAATACTTACAATGACAATAATAATTTTAAATAACTTAATAGTATTTATACCTATTACAGTTATTATGCACAACATTAATTACTTAAAAACACAATTGAGTATAAAATTTTATAAAAAATACCATATTGAGATAAACACATTAAATTATAGGGACATTTGTAATAAACACTAGCTGTGCCCGCGACTTCGTACTCGTGGAAAAGTGATTTAGGGCAGCAGTTTAAATCCATTTTTAGTTCATGAACACTATCGTTTGGATATTTAAAATCACTAATTTATAGTAATGCTTCTTTATACACGGTATTACACGTGCATAGGCAAAAGAAGTAGGCCGATGGAGTAATAATAAGAGTTTACTGTCAAATAATGGCCGTTTTTGTCGTGAATGCTTGGAGGTATTAAATTAAAAGTTTTAAGGAACTCTCAGTTAGACATGGGCGCCGCGACACGCCGCGGCCGTGTCGATTTTGGCCGGCGCGCTCCGCGCCGCCGCCGCCGGAATCCAGCTCGGCGCGCCGATCTGTTCGAGTCGCGTTTTTTCTATTCAAATGCTAACAATTTCTACTACCAGCTCTACAAATGCGAACGGGACTACTTGATAGTACGCTCATATACGCGACAAAGATTATTAGAGAAGTACTGAGATTTGTACGGATTTTACGCCGCATATAATTCCTGCTGTAGAGGTCCGTTAAATGTATAACAGAGTTTAATTTTGTTGTTAACCCCACAAAGTCGCAAGCTATTTTAATTGGCAGCAGGCAGCTGCGATCTAGGATAGATTTCGAGTCTTTAAGTAAGGTTATTCACAATGGTAACGTGTTAGAGTTCAAAGACAGTGCCAAAAACCTGGGTGTAATCTTCGACTGCCACGTTTCCTGGTCTGCGCATATTAACGAGGTGAGCTAAAGACTACATTACTCATTGCATGCTCTGAAGAGGTTGCAAAATTTCCTTCCCACTCCGGTGAAGTACTATTATTACCACTTCTAGATTACGCCGACGTCTGTTACTTGGATGTAACCGAAGAGCTAATTATCAAATTGAAACGTCTACAAAATGCGTGCATACGTTTTATATATGGATTGCGCAAATATGACCACATAACCGACGCCCGTAACAAGTTACAATGGCTTCCTATCCGCCTTCGCCGGAATACACACAGTTTAATTACAGTGTTTAAAGTTCTTAACTTATCTTCTTCTCCTTCTTATCTAATTGACCGTTTTTTTACACGACTCCGAGAGGAGGATTCTAGACACCCCTTGGTATATCTTTTACGGTAACTCTTACACCGTTTGAGCTGCCCAGACGTGGAATGCGCTGCCTGTAGTCGTGCAGAAGAGCCTAACTTTGAGCACGTTCAAAACACGGCCGCTCGGAGTGTAGACGGACGCCTGCTCCAGCACCTTGGGATCTTCTGCTTCCGGAGTCGCTGCTGCTGGCGAAGTTACTGCTCCGGCCACCAGCTTCCAGGTTGCTCCTCGCCACCTCGTCCGGTCGCAGAATTCCTCGCTGATCGTCAGTCTTCCAGTCCACCTCCAGTCTTCCAGGGCCCCAGATTTTCTCCCAAATAATGCACAGGCCACAGCGAATCTTTACGACACCGAAGGACCAAGAACCACTTTCTACTAATAAAAACTACAGTATTATTACTAGTTACTAGGTTAATACAGTAATCTACTAGATTACTGTGTATTAATAAATTTCCAAATCAAATTAAACTTAAACTCAATACAGCCGAAATAATACAAGAAAATTACCTTCAATTCTGGCATAAACATGATTGTCTGCGCTACAAGTGGCGCCATCTGTTGCCTCAAGTGGGAACTAATTTGAACCTATCTGGTTCCCACAGGCGACGGTGGCGCTGATGGGGCGCCGCAGGCGCGGACGCCATCTTATAATCTTCATCGACACACACGCGAGCCGCCACGCCAAATAGCTTAACGTATTTAATTTCATGTAACAAGTATTGTATTTTATAATAAATAAATGTCTTATAAAACGTCTTAATAAACATATCATTGAAGAGAACCCGGAAGCCCCCGTTGCTGAACCATTTGGACCTTACGAGCTCGGATTGCGGAAAGAACAAAGAAGAATTCATCTTCGACGACTCCGATCAGATTAACGGTCAGGCCTTCCATGATCAATCTCCATTCCTTCCCTATTTGGTGTGTGTTTGAACCGTGTTGTTTGCATTTTTCAGATTAGTGATTGCCACCGTATTGAGTTTCTCCATCTTCAATTGCGTGCTCCCCGTATAGCCGCAACGCCACGTTTCGGCTTCCAATTGTAAGTACCTTATTTCATTCTCCAAACAAGCCTTTAAAATGGGTAATGAGGATAATCAATTGCCTAAATCTATGCGAACTAATGACATTGTTGAACTTCGAAAGCAACGTGGTATATTGCGAGCTCGCTTAACTCAGTTCAAAAGATTTTTAGATAATTTCAGTATGGAGCCTCCCTCCAAGCTACAAATAAAAGAAATTAAAGCTAGAATGATCGCGGCTAGTGAACATTATAGTAATTTTAACGTAATTGAAACGCAGATCGAGCTTAAGTGCCACGATGCAGATATAGAATCGAATTTAGAATATGTCGAACAATTTGAATCGCTTTATTTCACCGCTTTAGCCGTCGCTGAAGGCTTAATCGAAGATAGTGAGACGGTGCCAGGCTCCAAAGCGCATGCGCATACAAATAACGTTAAATTGCCGGAAATTAGCTTAGCCTCTTTCGATGGTTCTTATGACAATTGGCTGGAGTTTCGAAATTCTTTTGTTAACATGATACATAAACGCACAGATCTAGACCCAATACAAAAGCTACATTACTTACGTTCAGCACTTAGTGGCTCAGCAAAGCAGGTAATAAGCGCCTTAGACTTCACCGCAGAAAATTATCATGTTGCATGGGACCTGTTAGATTCTAGATTTCATAATTTTAGGTTATTAATTCATAACCACGTTAAGGCTTTATTTTCCATTTCGCAAATTAAATACGAATCAGCAACACAAGTAAGAAAATTAATAGATACTGTGAAAAGAAATTTGCGTGCCCTAAGTACTTTACAGGAACCTACAGGGTCTTGGGATACCTTGATAATTTACATGGTGGTATCTAAACTCGATTCAGTAACGGAACGTGAGTGGGAGAATCATTTGGGAATTATTTGTTCGGATCCTAAGAAAAGGTTAGTTTTAGAGGACTTACTTATGTTCTTAAACAATAAAGCAGATACGCTTGACATGATAAGTGCTAATAAATCACAAAATAAGCAACCTTCAGTTGAGCATACGCATAAAACGTCATATAGTAAAAATATATCCTCGCATAGTTTTATAGCTAATACTAGTAAGGGGAAAGGTTCGAATAATTTTAGTAAAAATAAACATTTCAGTATTTTATGTTCTCTTTGTAACGGCAATCACTATATATATACGTGTTCTAGGTTTTTAAATTTATCTGTACGTGATAGGTCTAATTTCGTAACGCAAAAACATTTGTGTCGAAATTGTTTACGTTTTGGGCATAATATTTTAGATTGTAAGTTCAGTTATTGCAAGTTATGTTCACAAAATCACAATACTTTGCTCCACCCGACCGATATAGATAAGACAGATGCGAGTGTGCGTAGCGGACGATCAGATGTTCATAGTGCTTCCGATGTTGTCGCTAGTTCGTCTACAGTTATGCACTCTGTAACTATAGATACCTTTAACGCGGCTGTGCCTCACGCTATAGGTACATTGCAACCGGTGTTATTGTGTACGGCGTTAGTGGAAGTAGAAAACACAGATAAGCAAATATTTACAGTTAAGGCTTTGTTAGATAATGGTAGTCAACATTGTTTCATAACAAGTAAATTAAGACGATTATTAAAAGCGCCTTTATTACAGTCCACAGTTCAGATTTGTGGTGTAGCACAATCTGTAACATCTGTCATTCATGCGAAGTAACTATTCGATCAAAATCAAGCGATTACAGTACTAAGGTTCGATGCCTTGTATTGGAAAAAATTACGTCGAGTTTACCCTCGACACATATAGATACGAAGCTTATGCGTATTCCATCTAATATTCAATTAGCAGACCCAAACTTTTACATACCTTCCGAAATCGACATGCTTATTGGTGCGGATCTCTTTTGGGATATATTAGATGGTGATAAAATGCGATTAGAAAATGGGCCATACCTACAAAACTCGAGGTTAGGTTGGTTGCTAAGCGGGCCTTTATACACTAAGTCCCTACGCGTATATAACTCTAATTCTAAAATTCAATGTAATTTTAGTCAAACTATAAACGATCAGCTTACAAAATTTTGGGAGATCGAGAACGTATCACAGTCACGTGACGTTCTAACTCATAATTAACGAATATGTGAGAACTTATTTAATGAAACTACGATGCGAAATCAGGATGGTAGGTTCTCTGTTCGTATACCATTAAAGGAATCACCTAACGTATTAGGTGACTCATATAATATGGCTAAAAATAGGTTCTTGTCTTTAGAACGTAAATTAGAACGTTCGCCTAATCTTAAACGTATGTATTGCGATTTTATGCGTGAATACGAGGACCTAGGGCATATGACGCGTATAAATAAAATTGACAATCCTAACTATTTTTTGTGTCATCACGGGGTGATTAAGGATAGCAGTACGACCACAAAACTCCGTGTAGTTTTTGATGCGAGTGCAGCTACAACATCTAACAAATCATTAAACGATATCCAGTTGCCGGGTCCTGCACTCCAGAATGACATATTTTCAATCCTTTTACGATTCAGACAGTATAAATATGTAGCGTGCTCCGACGTAACCAAAATGTTTAGGCAGGTAATGATCCAAAAGGATCAAAGATCCTTGCAACTTATCCTGTGGCGTGATAAACCTACGTCCCCATTAAACGTTTATACTTTAAATACTGTCACTTATGGTTTATCTGCATCCCCTTATTTAAGTATGCGATGTATAAGGCAGTTAGGGTTGGAAACGGACGATGACGTCATAGCTGACGTCATCAAAAATGATATATTTGTCGACGATTTAATAACTGGTAATGATCATTATGATACCCTGATCAATATCTGTAAAAAAACCTCACAGGTTTTGAAGTCTGGTTGTTTCGAGCTTTGCAAGTGGAAATTCAACTCTGAGATGACGCAAACCACTACCATGTTTGTAACTGAAAACACTCAAAATAAAACTCTTGGTATAGGATGGCGAAGCGGTCCCGATGAATTACACTACACTACAAAGATCGAGTTCAATCCTAATGTGCTAGTAACTAAGCGAGTGATGTTATCCACCATTTCCCAAATTTACGATCCTTTAGGTTTACTTTCACCTGTCGTAATCATAGCAAAAATGTTGTTACAAAAATTGTGGCTTTGTAAATTAGATTGGGATACCCTAGTACCGTCGGATATAACATCTACGTGGAACGCTTTTATCACTTCTTTAGAAAAACTTCATGAATGTGGTATACCACGTCATGTAATGAGTAATAATTTACAAAACACGGAGCTGCATATATTTTGTGATAGTTCAAACGACGCTTACGGGGCTTGTGCATATATACGTATTACGTACTTATAGCAACGATTCTGATATTTGTTGTCGGTTACTATGCGCAAAAAGCAAAGTTAGTCCTTTAAAGGCGCTCACTATACCTAGGTTAGAACTTTCTGCGGCTTTAATCGGTGCTAAACTGTACAAAAAACTAGTAGACTCACTACGGTTAACTTTTACGAAGATATGCTTCTGGACCGATTCGACAATAGTGATAGGTTGGTTGCGTATGTCATCGCATTTACTCAAGACATTTGTCCAAAACCGTGTCACAGAAATAAATGACTTAACCGGAGACTCGAACTGGCTACATGTGAGCAGTAAAAATAATCCCGCTGACTTATTGTCCAGAGGAGTAAATCTCGACTTACTAGTAACTAATAGTTTATGGTGGAACGGGCCGTCTTATTTACAGGATCGACACTATAATATTTTAAATGAACCTAGTGTTGATAATTAATAATTCACATATAACTAATTTACCAGAGTTAAAATCTAAAACCCATAATTTAGTGTGTACTTCACAATCGCATGATTTGTTTATCTTTGATAATAATTCATCTTTCAGTAAATTAAAACGTATAGGTGCGTACGTGTTACGATTCATTACAGCTGTTCGCCGTTATAGCGGAGACACAAAACAACAAACCGGTTTGCTATCAGTAGATTCATTATGCGCCGCAGAGCGCATGTTAGTTATTATTGCACAAAAACAATCTTTCCCGGAGCATTATTTTAAATTACTTAATAACTTACCTTTTAAAACAAATACTAAAGAATTAAATCGTATATCCGGTCTCAACGTATTTATGGATAAGAATAAAATAATAAGAGTCGGTGGTAGACTATCTAATTCTCGTACATTTGAATATGAAAAGAAATATCCTATTTTGTTATGTAACAAAAATAATTTCACTGTTTTATTAGTTAGGTATGAACATAAACGTCTCCTTCATGCAGGTCCACAACAATTATTGTGTTGTTTACGTGAACGATGGTGGCCATTGAGTGCGAGAAACCTAACACGTAAGATAGTGCGTGAATGCGTAATTTGTACTCGTATGAGAGGAAAAACTTTAAATCCTATAATGGGAAACTTACCAGCCGATCGTCTGGATCCAGGTCTACCGTTTTTGAGAACGGGTGTAGATTATGGTGGACCAATATTTATATTAAATCGTAAGGGGAGAGGAGCTCGTTTAATTAAAGCATATATTTGCCTATTCGTTTGTTTCCTTACTAGAGCTATTCACTTGGAGCTTGTCACTAGTCTTTCTAGTGATGATTATATTTTAGCGTTAAAGCGATTCATTAGTAGACGGGGAAAACCAAATATTATTTACTCTGATAATGGTAAAAATTTTGTAGGAGCTGAGAAAGAATTTTCGAGCTTCTTAAATGATTCTAACAATGTTAACAATATAGTCGACTTCGCGGTTAATGATGGCATTGATTTTTCATTCATACCACCTTATGCACCACATTTTGGCTGTTGGGAGAGTGGGATCAGGTCCTGCAAGTACCATCTAAAACGCGTCATTGGTAATGCTAATCTGACTTATGAGGAATGCACCACGGTTCTGACTCAGATCGAAGCCGTGTTGAATTCCCGTCCCCTGACTCCTATGTCCACAGATCCCTTAGACTTCTCACCTCTCACACCGGGCCACTTCCTAATCGGCCGACCGCTGACGGCGCCAGTACACGACAACTTCACTGAACATAGCACGAGACTTAACCGCTACCAGCGCGTCGAACAACTCCGTCAACACTTTTGGCAGCGGTGGGCTAAGGAGTACGTGTCTGAGCTCCAAACCAGAACGAAATGGAAGACACACAAGGGTGACATCCAATTGGGCAGTCTCGTTTTAGTCAAGGAGGACAATACGCCACCTCTCAAGTGGAAGTTGGGACGGGTTGTCAAATTGTTCCCGGGAGCCGATGGGGTCGCCCGTGTAGCTGACCTGCAAACAGCAACGGGTATCATTCGGCGTGCATTTCCCCGCATCTGCCCGCTACCCCTGCAATCGGAAGAACAACAAGATGGAGTGTTGGAACCGGAGGCTTCCAAGGCCGGGGCCATGTCTGCGCTACAAGTGGCGCCATCTATTGCCTCAAGTGGGAACTAATTTGAACCTATCTGGTTCCCACAGGCGACGGTGGCGCTGATGGGGCGCCGCAGGCGCGGACGCCATCTTATAATCTTCATTCGACACACACGCGAGACGCCACGCCAAATAGCTTAAAGTAATTAATTTCATGTAACAAGTATTGTATTTTATAATAAATAAATGTCTTATAAAACGTCTTAATAAACATATCATTGAAGAGAACCCGGAAGCCCCCGTTGCTGAACCAATGATATATGATAATCAAATATAAAATCTTTATAAAAACAGTAAAAGAGGTTTAAACACAAAACCCCAAGTAATATCTCCAAGACCACGGCTCTCTGGCCTCAAGTCTAGGTTAGGTTAGGTTAGGTTAGTTGGACTACCTACTGAGCTCAAATTTTCTTAGGCGAAGCCTATGCTAGCTGCGGGATTTTTGTGCTCATGGTGTCAGATAATAGATGTTTTTATTGTCTGTCATTTGGTGTAATCTGTGTCTCGAGGCGAATTTCGGTTCTCGAGATATTTAACTTTTTCTGTGTTTTTATCTTGGGTCCGCTATTGTATTAAGTCGTCGGAAGGTCATCTACATAAATAACTCTGGTCGACGAGTTTGTCCCGGGGTTGTTTTGTGTGGGTGACCCCCGCGTGGGGGGAACTATTTTTCTGTTAACTAGGTTAGGTTTATTATTTACATAGGTGTTGGTTTTATTACTTTTTGTGTTGGGTTTTTATTTTATAATTAGTTTATGATAGATGTAAGTGTTCCGAAACCTTTCGGTACTTTTGTGTCCCATCTGCCGTGGGTGACCAACTTAATAGTGGCACCATGTCTGAGGAAGAAGGGGAATTAGAAGCGGTGGGTTACACCTCGGATGGGGGGGTCACTTTAACCACCCGAGGGGGGTTTTTGTTAAGTTATGGGGAGGATAGATCAGAAGTGGATGAGGTCGCTTCTGTGGAATGTGCTGAGACGGGAGTCGGAAGTGGTGAAGAAAGGGAGAATGGAAGGAAAGAAGAGGGGAAAAGGACTTACGGGTCTGGAAAAGAAAAGGGAGTTGTTCGGGCGGGTGTTACGCTCCAGGAATTGTTGGGGACGGAGTCTATTCCCTCAATTTCGGAGCCAGAAGTTACGGCTAATAAGCGCCTCTTTTCCGAACTGTCTGGTTCCGACACGGAGGGTGTTGCCAATAAGCCCAGGGCCCAGATGGCCAAAAGAGGAAAGGCTCGTGGCTCGACGAGCAGGCTTGCTGCTGCTCGTCAGGAGCTCAGGGAAAGGACGGAGGAGGCTAGGGCGGCTGAATTCACAGCCTCCCTAGAAAAAAGGAACAGCCGTAAAGAGGCGAAAGTGAGTGCTCCTGCACCACCAGGGCCTCTGGACTTGGATGTGAATTTCATGGGTCCGCAGGACTTACTAAGCGCGGCGGAACTGAATCTGGAGGAGATAGTCGGCATCGCAGCCAAGTCCTCCAATCTGAAAGGAGGGTACGCCCAAAAAATACGGCGTGCCGCCTCAACGGTGAGGGTGGTGATTGACGCGCTTGCATCGCGAACTGTAGTCGAGGAGACCCGCCGCCTCACGGCAGACAATGGAAGACTCCGTCGTGAATTGGGGAATCTCCGAGAAGAAGTTCGCGCCTACAAGCGCGACTTTGAAAAAAGTAGGTCGGAGGCTGCGAAGGAGCGGCGCTCTCCGATGTCCAGCGAGCAGCTGGGCATCCTAGAGAGCAACATTGCCAGGTTGGTGGGTAACCTGGTAGATGGACGGTTGGCGGCACTGGAAGACCGTTTGCCCCCTCCAGCTGTTGTTCGCCCACCCCTAGCGGCGGACAGAAAGCGGGCGGACAAAGAAAAAAGGGCTGCTAAAATAGCCAGTCCTGCAGTGCCAGCGCCGGTAGCCATGTCGTCCCGCGATGTCTCGCCAGTGTTGTCTGCTTCGACGGTACAACGTGTGGTCAGGGAGGAGTTTCCGGCGCTTCCGGTACGTCCTGCAGTTCGCCCGGCCTCTGCACCTAAGCCAAAGAGGTCCAAGGGATCAAATGGGTCGAAAGCACCCGGCCCGTCTGACACGATGGAAGCACCTGCTGCGTCTGCAGGTGCCTCGAAAAAGGCGCCTGCAGTTACAGCGGGTGCTTCGAAAGAGCCTTCGGCGGACTGGACAGAAGTAGTTCGTCGGAAGGCTCCCTCTAAGAAGGTGGCGCCAAAACCGCCAGTGAAGGAGGCGACCAAGGGGCCAAGAGTGGTTTTGCCCCGCTCTACGGCGGTTGTGGTGTCGAAGGGCGTGACCTATAGCTCCGCCTTGCAAAAGGCGGAGACTTCCATAAATTTGGAGGAGCTTGGTCTCGGTCCCCTGCGTATTAGACAGGCGGCCACTGGAGCCAGGCTCATTGAAGTCCCTGGCTCTACCAGTCACGAGAAGGCTGACATTTTGGCGGCCCGTCTGTCTGAAGTGTTGGCGGAGGAGGCGCAAATCACAAGGCCCGTGAAGTGTTACGATTTTAAGATCACGGGCCTCTCGGATGCTGCGACAGTGGAAAGAGTGAAGTCCGCGGTCGCTAGAGAAGGAGGTTGTCTCCCCGCCCAGGTTTGGGTCAGCGAGATCCAGCGGGGAACGATGGGCTCAGGCTTTGCCCGAATGAGTTGCCCAGTGACCGGCTGCCAAGAAGTTGGTGGCGCTGGGCAGCATTGCAGTCGGTTGGAGCAAAGTCGTGCTCCACCTTGTCGACGCGCGCCCCAAGCACTGTTTCAGGTGTCTGGGGCTGGGGCACTACGCCGCGTTGTGCCCCTCTACGAAGGACCGCAGCGGTTTATGTTACCGTTGCGGTGAGCATGGACACAATGCGGTCACGTGTAAAGTGTCGCGCCCAACATGTGCGGTCTGCAAGGACGCCAACAGACCGGCAGAACATATAATGGGGGGCAGATCGTGCAACCCCCCCATAGTGCGTGGAAGATTACCCTCCTCCCTGAGCCCATCGGTGAGGAGGTCGGCGACGCCTGATGCCGAAATGTCCCAGTAATGCCAGGACATTTCGGCTTCCTACAGGGGAATGTTAACCACTCCGCCGCGGCTCAGGACCTCTTCCTGCAGTCGATGGCGGAGTGGAAAATTGATGTGGCGGTGATGGCGGAGCCTTATTTCGTCCCAACCCAGCCGCATTGGGCTGGGGATTTGGAGGGCTCCGTCGCGATCGTGGTGCAGCCAGGTGCGGGTCCCCCTCTCATACCCAGAATGAGGGGGGCGGGATATGTTGTAGCCGTTCGGGGAGAAGTAGTGTTTGTTGGCGTATATTTCTCCCCGAACCGCAATCTAGCCGCCCTAGAGCAATTCCTCGATGCTCTAGGGCCGCTAATCAGCAAGATGGCCCCTCTCTCCATCGTGGTGGCAGGGGACTTCAACGCCAAGTCCTCGGCGTGGGGTTCTCCTGTCACTGAGCCAAAAGGGAGAGAGGTGGAAGAGTGGGCGTTGGCCACGGGACTGTCCCTTCTCAACACAGGGGCAGTCCACACCTGTGTGCGGCGGACGGGCGGTTCAGTGGTGGACCTGTCGTTCGCCACTCCCGCCGTCGCGCGTAGGGTGGAGAGATGGAGGGTGGTCACGGAGGTGGAGACACTCTCGGACCATCGCTACATAAGGTTCGAGGTGTCTTCAGCCTCCGTGTCGAGTCCGGTGTCGCAGTCGAGGGGGCGTAGCGTGTTCCCGCGTTGGGCTCTCTCGAAGCTCAACCGGGAACTGGCGGAGGAGGCGGCAATTGTCGGCCGCTGGAGCCTCCCGTCCTCCGAGGGAATGGGAGTAGACGAAATGGCTGGCTGTCTCGGCAACGTGCTCACGAGTGTTTGTCGAGCTGCCATGCCTCGAATTTATGGTCCTCCCCCGCCTCGGAGGGCGGTGTATTGGTGGTCTGCGGAATTGTCAGACCTTCGCGTCGCCTGCGATGCGGCGCGCCGCGCCTATGTTCGCAGCAGGCGGCGCCGCCCCCCGAACGAGGAGCGTGATGGTCGGCTTTATGCGATCTATCGGGAGAAACGAGAGATCCTAAAGCTGGCCATTAGTCGGGCCAAAGAGCGAGCGTGGCTGGAGCTGGTGGAGGGGATCGAGAACGACCCCTGGGGCCGACCATACCAAAGGGCGCGAAATAAACTTCGCGCCCAGTCTGCCCCACTCACGGTGACGCTCCAGCCGGAACTGCTGGGGAACATTGTCCGAGAATTATTTCCGGACCCCCCAGCAGACTTTATTCCGCCGCGGATGGCCCGACGGACGCCGGGCTCGATGGAGGAGGGTGTTCCGCCACTTGTCACCGACGAGGAAATGGAGGCGGTTATGTCCCGCCTTCGTAGTAAGAGGAGGGCGCCCGGTCCGGACGGGGTGCATGGGAGAGTTCTTGCCATAGCTCTCGTGCACCTCGGAGATAATCTCCGGGAACTGTTTAATCGCTGTCTACAAAGCGGACGGTTCCCGGAGAAATGGAAGGAAGGTCGGCTCGTCCTATTACCGAAGGGCGGGCGACAACCGGACTGCGCGTTGGCAGTGAGTGCGGCCGATCGTGTTGCTGAACGAGGTGGGTAAGGCGTTTGAACGTATTTTGGCCTCCCGTCTCGTTCAGCATTTGGAGGAAGGCCCGGGGCCCGGACTTTCTGATTCACAGTTCGGGTTTCGGGCCGGTCGGTCGACCGTCGATGCATTAGGGCGCCTCAAGTCGGTGGCAAGTGAAGCAGAACGCCGGAAGGAGGTGGTGGTGGCGGTGTCTTTGGACATCGCCAATGCCTTCAACAGTCTCCCTCACAGCGTAATACGGGAGGCACTGACGTTCCACGAGGTGTCTCCGTATCTCGGGAGACTGTTGAATGCGTACCTCTCTGATAGGGAGATCGTGCTGGAGGACCGGTCGGGGTCCATAGTGAGGCGGCGAGTCGAGTGCGGCGTCCCCCAAGGTTCAGTTCTGGGTCCGAACCTCTGGGACGTCGGCTACGACTGGGTCCTGCGGAGCGGCCTTCTCCCCGGGATGAGTGTCATCTGCTATGCGGATGACACTTACGTCACATCCCGGGGACGAACGTACCAGGAGGCTGCGCGGCTGGCCGAGGTGGGCGTATCCCTCGTTGTCAGCCGCATCGAGCGATTAGGGCTTCGGGTACGTCTCGACAAGACCGAAGCCCTGCTTTTCCGCGGGCCTGGGAGGAAAGGACCCCCGCCGGGTGCACGTCTCCTTATCGGAGAGACGGAGATCAGGGTGAGCCCAACCCTTAAATGCTTGGGACTCACCCTGGACGGGAGGTGGACCTTCGGGCCCCATTTCCAACTGTTGGGGCCGAAGATCGTGAGGGCGGCATCAGCGCTGGGCCGGCTCCTACCAAATATAGGGGGGCCTAGCGAAGCCTGCAGGCGGCTGTACTCCGGAGTTTGTCGGAGTATGGCCCTGTACGGAGCCCCAATATGGGCGGACACCCTCACCACACGTAATAAGGCCCAGCTGCGAAAGGCGCAGCGGGTCATAGCGGTGAGGGTAGTCAGGGGTTACCGTACAGTATCCTGGGTGGCAGCCACTGCTCTGGCTGGAGATCCGCCGTGGGAGCTCGAGGCGTCGGTGCTCGCTGAAATGCACCTCTTCCGCGCTGAAAAGAGGTTGCAAGGTGAGACGCCGACTTGGGAGGAGCTCTCACAATTACGGAGGCTGGGGCAACAATGGTTGCTGCGGAGGTGGGGTGAGGTTCTGGCGCAGGCACCGTATGGTAAACATACGGCCATTGCACTGCGCCCAGTCCTTGCGGCGTGGATGCGCCGCAAGAAAAAGCCCCTCACCTTCCGCCTTACACAGGTACTCACCGGACACGGATGTTTCGGTGCGTACCTGTGTAAGGTTGCCAGGAGGGAGCCTACGCCAGCCTGCCACGAATGTGGCGCTGCGGAGGACACGGCCCAGCACACCTTAGAGGTGTGCGAACGATGGGTCGTGCAGCGCCACGATCTAGTGGCAGTGATTGGGCGGGACCTCTCACTATCGAGTGTGGTTCGCTGCATGCTCGAGAGCGATGAGGCCTGGCAGGCGGTGGTCTCCTTTTGCGAATTCGTCATGTCGCAGAAGGAGGCCTCGGAGCGGGACAGAGAGACTGATCCTCTCTCTCTTCCGCTTCGCCGGCGCAGGATGGGGTGCGGAGGCGTCGTTTTGCGGCCCTCCCATCTCACGTCTAGTACGGGGCTCCGGGTAGAGGGATGGGTAACCTCCCCGGCTTTGTCAGTCTCGGCGCTGAGGAGAGCGCTTCAGTTTGCCGGAGCGCTCTCTTAATTTGATGGAAGTCCGGTCCCTGTAGAGGTGAACCGGCCGGTCGAGGGAGGAGTAGCCTGTGTTTAGACAGATCCAGGCACTCCACCCAACATAACGGCTGATGGCAATCCGCAAGTGGTTTTAGTGGGTAAACCGGCCGTAGCGAGCCGGGAGTCCCACATACCCCTCGGGGACCCTCCCGGGGGGATGCGTAATGCATTTCCCTTGCGAAAAAAAAAAAAAAAAAAGTTGGACTACCTACTAACCTAACCTAACCTAGACTTGAGCGTTGAGTGTTTTTCACATGGCCAATTATATGTCGCGCTGTCAAGAGTAACGTCTAAGCAAAACATGTTTGTATCGGCTAATGACAAAAAAGCTGTGAACGTTGTGTATAAGGACATTCTGTAGTAGGTATATTTTGCATTACACCCGTGCGAAGCCGGGGCGGGTCGCTAGTAATTATTTTTAATCGTTAATATCATCGCAATAGTTTATCAAGGACGCTACATCCTTTAATAATATTATGTATAATTCATTGCATACAAAAACTTTAAAGCGAAGTAGAAGTAGAGTAGTAGTAAAGAGATAATAGTAATATGCATTTTTATATTTTTATAACATTCACACCTCTTTATTTAGGTATCGGACGACGCTACGAAATGGACATCTCAGATAACTGCGAAGAACTAGACCAAATAAGTGATGCACCATCAGAATGTTACAAGGAACCGTTCGGCTGTGATGTGTCTTTGAAGAAATTTTCACGAAAAGGACAGTTACTAAGACACAGTAGGGTTCATGCGGGAGACAAACCATACAGCTGTGATGTGTGTTTGAAGAAGTTTTCAAAAAAAGGAAATTTACTAAGACACAGTAGGGTTCATAAGGGAGACAAACCATACAGCTGTGATGTGTGTTTGAAGAAGTTTTCAGAAAAGGGAAATTTACAAAGACACATTGCTATTCATATGGGAGACAAACCATACAGCTGTGATGTGTGTTTGAAGAAGTTTTCAGTAAAAGGAAATTTACAAAGACACATTAGAGTTCATATGTGAGACAAACCATACAGCTCGGATGTATGTTTAAAGAAGTTTTTATCAAAATAAAACCCAGTTTCATGAAACGATGTTACATAAATAACGCCTTGTTAAATCACTTGATAAACTCATGAGCTATCGACCGTCCCACCATGTACTAATCTTGTCAATTCCTGCTGTAGAGGTCCGTTAAATGTATAACAGAGTTTAATTTTGTTGTTAAGTTACTTGGATGTAACCGAAGAGCTAATTATCAAATTGAAACGTCTACAAAATGCGTGCATACGTTTTATATATGGATTGCGCAAATATGACCACATAACCGACGCCCGTAACAAGTTACAATGGCTTCCTATCCGCCTTCGCCGGAATACACACAGTTTAATTACAGTGTTTAAAGTTCTTAACTTATCTTCTTCTCTTTCTTATCTAATTGACCGTTTTTTTACACGACTCCGAGAGGAGGATTCTAGACACCCCTTGGTATATCTTTTACGGTAACTCTTACACCGTTTGAGCTGCCGAGACGTGGAATGCGCTGCCTGTAGTCGTGCAGAAGAGCCTAACTTTGTGCACGTTCAAAACACGGCCGCTCGGAGTGTAGACGGACGCCTGCTCCAGCACCTTGGGATCTTCTGCTTCCGTAGTCGCTGCTGCTGGCGAAGTTACTGCTCCGGCCACCAGCTTCCAGGTTGCTCCTCGCCTCCTCGTCCGGTCGCAGTATCTCGTCCGGTCGCAGAATTCCTCGCTGATCGTCAGTCTTCCAGTCCACCTCCAGTCTTCCAGGGCCCCAGATTTTCTCCCAAATGATGCACAGGCCACAGCGATTCTTTACGACACCGAAGGACCATGAACCACTTTCTACTAATAAAAACTACAGTATTATTACTAGTTACTAGGTTAGTACAGTAATCTACTAGATTACTGTGTATTAATAAATCTCCAATTCCAATTAAACTTAAACTCAATACAGCCGAAATAATACAAGAAAATTACCTTCAATTTTGGCATAAACATGATATATGAAAATCAAATATAAAATCTTTATAAAAACAGTAAAAGAGGTTTAAACACAAACCCCAAGTAATATCTCCAAGACCACGGCTCTCTGGCCTCAAGTCTAGGTTAGGTTAGGTTAGGTTAGTTGGACTACCTACTAACCTAACCTAACCTAGACTTGAGCGTTGAGTGTTTTTCACATGGCCAATTATATGTCGCGCTGTCAAGAGTAACGTCTAAGCAAAACATGTTTGTATCGGCTAATGACAAAAAAGCTGTGAACGTTGTGTATAAGGACATTCTGTAGTAGGTATATTTTGCATTACACCCGTGCGAAGCCGGGGCGGGTCGCTAGTAATTATTAATCGTTAATATCATCGCAATAGTTTATCAAGGACGCTACATCCTTTAATTATAGTAGTTATAATTCATTGCATACAAAAACTTTAAAGCGAAGTAGAAGTAGAGTAGTAGTAAAGAGATAATAGTAATATGCATTATTATATTTTTATAACATTTACACCTTTTTATTTAGGTATCGGACGAGGCTACGAAATGGACATCTCAGATAACTGCGAAGAACTAGACCAAATAAGTGATGCACCATCAGAATGTTACAATGAACCGTTCTGCTGTGATGTGTCTTTGAATACATTTTCACGAAAAGGACAGTTACTAAGACACAGTAGGGTTCATGCGGGAGACAAACCATACAGCTGCAATGTGTGTTTGAAGAAGTTTTCACAAAAAAGAGTTTTACTAATTCACAGTAGGGTTCATACAGGAGACAAACCATACAGCTGTGATGTGTGTTTGAAGAAGTTTTCAATAAAAGGAAATTTACGAACACACATTCGTATTCATACGGGAGACAAACCATACAGATGTGATGTGTGTTTAAAGAAGTTTTCACAAAAAGGAGATTTACGACAACACAGTAGGGTTCATACACGAGACAAACCATACAGCTGTGATGTGTGTTTGAAGAAGTTTTCACAAAAAGGAAGTTTACGAACACACAGTAGGGTTCATACAGGAGACAAACCATACAGCTGTGATGTGTGTTTGAAGAAGTTTTCACAAAAAGGAGATTTACGAACACACAGTAGGGTTCATACAGGAGACAAACCATACAGCTGTGATGTGTGTTTGAAGAAGTTTTCACAAAAAGGAAATTTACAAAGACACATTAGAGTTCATATGGGAGACAAACCATACAGCTCGGATGTATGTTTAAAGAAGTTTTTATCAAAATAAAACCCAGTTTCATGAAACGATGTTACATAAATAACGCCTTGTTAAATCACTTGATAAACTCATGAGCTATCGACCGTCCCACCATGTACTAATCTTGTCAATTCCTGCTGTAGAGGTCCGTTAAATGTATAACATCTGTTTAATTTTGTTGTTAAGTTACTTGGATGTAACCGAAGAGCTAATTATCAAATTGAAACGTCTACAAAATGCGTGCATACGTTTTATATATGGATTGCGCAAATATGACCACATAACCGACGCCCGTAACAAGTTCAATGGCTTCCTATCCGCCTTCGCCGGAATACACACAGTTTAATTACAGTTTTTAAAGTTCTTAACTTATCTTCTTCTCTTTCTTATCTAATTGACCGTTTTTTTACACGACTCCGAGAGGAGAATTCTAGACACCCCTTGGTATATCTTTTACGGTAATTCTTACACCGTTTGAGGTGTCCAGACGTGGAATGCGCTGCCTGTAGTCGTGCAGAAGGCCTTACTTTGAGCACGTTCAAAACACGGCCGCTCGGAGTGTAGACGGACGCCTGCTCCAGCACCTTGGGATCTTCTGCTTCCGGAGTCGCTGCTGCTGCCGAATTTACTTTTTTTTTTTAAATACCATTTATTGCAGGCTGCATAGGCCCATATTATAAATACCTTAAAGACTAACATACATAATATTTAAAATAATTAAAAACTACTGTAGGATAAACAACCTACATATCTCGGCTGTGGGAAATAAGGAAGGATTACGGTACCTTGCGGCTGCTGCGAGTTCGTTGGGCTGAGAATTGAAGCCTAGCTGGGTTTATGACACACGATAAAATGGTCTTGAGATCACTATCACTGGGTCACAAAGTTATTTGGGCTGAGTAAAAAACTTCCTTTTACGTAGGTATGTAACATGTACGAACAACCCGTGCGCGCGCGCCTCCCGTGACAGACTGAATGCGACGGTTTCAGGTGCAACGTCACGTCACTTAATAGTGGCGCGAACATCCTGGGGGGGCCCGGCAGTGGGCATGAGCTGATCCCCAGGTTGAGCTGAATCCAGTGGGAGCCGGGCAATCTTGCCGACAGGTCTCCGCAGCTGGCCTTGTGAGGTGGCCACGTCCACAACTCTGATGACTCCATCCTTCCCAGGTAGTAAACGTGTGATTCTTCCCATCTTCCATTGGAGCGGAGGCAGGTTATCTTCTTTGAGCAGAACAAGTTCTCCAAGTTTGGGCGGAGAGGAAGAGGAAAGCCATTTGGAGCGGATTTGAAGGGTATGGAGGTAGGACGTGGTCCAGAGAGCCCAGAAGCGCTGAGAGAGAGATTGTATTAGTTGAAATCGCTTGAGGGGAGATATGACTCTGTCATCTAATGTGTGCTCTGGAAGAGCAGTGAGCGGACGGCCAATGAGAAAATGGCCGGCTGTAAGGGGCTGATAGTCCGTGGGATCGGACAAGAGTGGGCTGATAGGCCGAGAGTTTAACACGGCCTCGATTCTAGTGAGCAGAGTTGAGAATTCCTCAAATGTGAGGCGTTGTTCACCGATTACACGGTAGAGAAGTTGCTTTGTCGATTTAACATTTATCTCGTGGATGCCTCCCATCCAGGGGGCCTTGGGCGGATTGAGTAACCATGTTATATTTTGAGCTGAGAGTTTATGAGAAATGGCGTCATTATTGTCGTTGAGAAATTGTTGAACTTCAAGGAGCTGATTCCTAGCACCTACATAGTTTGTGCCGCAATCTGAACGTATTAAAATGGGAACACCGCGACGTGAGCAGAATCTGTGTAACGTAGCAATAAATGCATCTGTAGAAAGTGCTGATACGGGTTCCAAATGAACCGCCTTTGTAGTGAGGCAAACGAATATACAAAAGTAACCTTTCAGTAATTTAGCATTTCGTAGTTGACTTGATTTGAGTAAAAATGGGCCGGCAAAATCCGTAGACACGTGACTAAATACGGGCTGAGGTATAACTCTGTCGGCTGGGAGATCACCCATGACAGGCATTTCGGGCTGAGCGCGGCAACGAAAACATTTTATGCATTTGAACGTTTTATGTCGAATGATGCGGCGTGCTGATATTATCCAGAATTGTTGACGTAATATAGCGTGTAGTGTATCGATGCCAGGATGACAGTGTATGCGATGATAGTGATCGATAATAAGGTCTGTGAGTGGACTAGAACTAGGTAAAATGAATGGGTGCTGAGCATCGTATGTGAGTTCCGAGCGAGTGAGTCTACCACCTACTCGAAGGAGACCGTCCTGCAAAAAGGGTGATAATCGTTGTAACCTAACTGTGCAGAGTTTATTAAGTTGCAGGCGGTAAGTGTCTTCTGCGAATGAGTTCTGTTGAACAGAGCGGATCCAGAAGAGCAGGGCTTGTCTACGCTCCTTTACAGTGAGTGGACCTAGTTCTCGTGAGTGTACTGATAATTTACAATTGGAAATGAACCGTCGTATGTAAGCTGTGACGCCTATGAGTTTACCCAGTGAGCTGAAGCGTGTGAGAAGATCACTATCAATACCAGGAGTTGTGAAATGGCATGTAACTTGTTTAGGTTTAAGTCCCGGTAATTCTTGTCAAGTGTGAGCTGATGACCTCTTGGGCCAGGTATCCTCTGGCATCTTGAGCCAAGGAGGAGACCACCATAGGGCGTGAGAAGAGAGAGTGAGAGCTGAGGTTCCTCTGCTAGCGCAATCAGCAGGATTTAAATGTGTGGGTACATGACGCCAGATGAGTGAGAGTGAGTTAGCAGTAATCTTGGTTACTCTATTAGCTTCGAATGGTTGTAGCCGATGGGAAGGAGTTTTAATCCACGCGAGTACAATGGTGCTGTCTGACCAACAGACGTGCTGAGACATTGTAAGATGAGCAGAAAGATGATGAGAGACACGAGACATGAGCTGAGAGAGAAGTGTAGCCGCGGATAATTCTAATTTAGGAATTGTAAGTTTATTTTTAATTGGGGCTACCTTAGATTTCGCAATTATGAGTTGAACGTTGGTTGATCCATCGTGGTTCAATTCGTGTAAATATACGACTGCAGCGTAACCGTTTTCTGAGGCATCTGCGAAGCCATGAAGTGAGTATGTAGAAGTTAATTTATGCGGAGCTACGTGTCTGGGGAAATGTATGGTTGAGATCTGGGGAAGATCATGAGAGATGTGTTGCCAGTCCTGAGTAATATTGTCTGGAGTTGAGTCGTCCCAGTCCAGTTTGAGTAACCATAATTTTTGTAAAAGTAATTTTGCGCGGAATATGACTGGAGTGATCCAACCGTTTGGGTCATAAAGAGAAGCTACCGTGCTAAGAATGGATCGCTTTGTTATATTAGTAATTGGTGGTAATGTAATGTGATATGTAAATTCATCGGATTGTGGAATCCATCTAATACCTAAGACCTTAACAGAAGTAGTGTATGAGCTGATGTCGAAGTCCTTAGGCATTTCACATTGATCATCTGGGAAACGCTGCAAGAGTTGAGGAGTATTAGATTTCCATTTACTGAGCTGAAACCCACCAAGAGATAATAAATTAATGAGCTGAGTTTGAAGAGCTGAAGCTTCTTCTATGGAGTTATGACCACAGAGTATGTCATCTACGAAGATTGAGTTACGTAATACATGAGCAGCCTGGGAATAGCGATGACCTTCGTCATCAGCTAATTGTAATAATGTGTGAATAGCATGTTAAGGACTTGAACGCAATCCGTAGGTGACAGTGTTGAGCGCATATGTGAGTAAGGGCCGATCAGGAGACGATCTCCAGAGTATGAGCTGATAATGTTTTTGATCAGGATTAATTAGAATGTTTCTAAACATCATTTTTATATCTGTGGTAAATACTACACGATGAATCCTAAATGACATAATAATATCTACAATATCGCGCTGAAGAGCAGGACCTGTGTGCAGACAATCATTTAGACTGACACCATTGGTTGACTTGCAACTACCATCAAATACTGTGCGGAGTTTATCTGTATCTGATTTAAATACACCGTGATGAGGGATATAATAATGAGGCTTATGAGTAAATGTAGAAGGATGGCAAGGTGTCATGTGACCTAAGTTTATGTATTCATTCATAAATTCTATATATTTTGTGCGATATGAATGATCGGACTGTAATCGCTTTTCTAAATTGAGAAATCTGCGAAGTGCAATAGCATGAGTATTACCTAACCGGGGAGCATTCGATAGAAACGGTAGCGTTACAACATAACGTCCCGCTTGATTTCGAGTAGTAGTTGAGCGGAATATGTGTTCACATTGTTCGTGCAGTGAGTTGGAGATAATTGGGCGCGACTGGGGTTCTTCTGACTCCCAGAATCTTTCTAAACTTTTATTTATATCCTGAAGTGAATGAGAATGAGCGGAATGAACAATATGGGCGGAGTTAACTTGAACTACTGAGCTATCGTACAATTGTTCAATGGGACCTATAAGCGCATAATCAAAAATCGTGCCAAAGGCTATGGGCTTCCCCGGGCCCAAAGCCAACTTAGTACCATCCAACACATGGCCGAAAACATCTGAACCTAAAATGAGATCAATGGGCGCAGGAGTATGATAATCTTGATCTGCTAATGGAATAAGCTGAGTGTCGGAGTCTTGTACGACATCGGGAACTTTTTGCATAGGCAAATAACCTGTGACATCCTTCAAAATATGAGCAGAAGTTGTGATAGAAGGCATGTCGCTACGTGTGGGCCGAAAGGTTATTGTAACATGGCCTTTAGAATTTTGTATGTGCTGATCACCTACACCTGTGATTTTCAATGAACATTGTTTAGGTTGTAGGCAAGTGTTTTTACTAAACGTTGAGTAATTATTGTTATCATACTACCACAATCAAGCAATGCGCGCGCTTTGTGAAAGTTCCCATATTTATCTAAAATATTTAAAATAACCGTTGGTAATAATATAGGCGTTTGTAATGAGTTATTAACGTGGTGAGTAGTGTTAACTTGAGCGGAGTTATGTGCGGATTTATATGCGGAATTATGTGCGGATTTATATGCGGAATTATGAAGGGATATATTAGAATTTGAGTTATTGAGCTGATTCTCCAACTCTGGATGCTCCGTGATAGTAGGTAGTCATTGTTTACTATTATTGTGAGACGAAGATGAATGAGGTTGGTTAGATGTCGAGGGCTGTTGATGGACGATCGTATGATTTGTTTTAGATGTGTATGAATGAACATTATTTTCGCTACGACGACGGGGCTGCGCGCGCAGGTGAGCAGGAAGCAAATGAGCTGATGAAATTGGCGAACGCGGGCCATCATGACGATGAAGCGAGGTGTGGTGATTTGGACTACCACATTCCTTGCAGGCGCCAGTCGACCTACATTCGTTTTCATAATGCGGGCCTAAACATTTTCGACATCTACCTTTAGATTCGATAAAGTCCCAACGTCCTTGAATGGGTTGATTATTGTACTTGGGACACGCTATCAATTTGTGCTCAGTTGACCTACAGTATGGGCAATAAAACTTAGAATTATTATTACCGGCTTGTGCTGAATATACGTGCTGAACCTGTCGGGGGGGGAGAGGGGGTTGTATAGTGCTGACGAGAATGAGATGAATAAGATGGGCCGGCATGCATGGCATGTGCTGAGGGCGAGCGCTGATACGCGGGGCTGATAGGTCTAAAGCGGGGACTGCGCGGAGAACGCGGGGAGGGGGGTTGTTGACGATATGGTCCCGCTTGACCTTGAGATTCAATACTGCACGCAGGCGTCGAACATTCTGTCTCGATGCAGCGCGCGTGCTCTTCTAAAAAAGAAATTAAACTACCTAATGTGGGCAGAACATCAGAGGCACCGTATTTCCTCTCGAATAGTGTGCGGAGCTCCCCTTGTAGTTTTCGAACCACTATAGATACAAATACGTAATTGCTATCCATAGGTAAATTTAAATTTATTAAGGCGCTTTGGGCTGAAATGAGCGGAGTTAGAAACGACGTACGAATACTAGAACGAATATGTACATTGGGCAGACCGAGTATTATATCGACAAATCTATCGATTAACACGCGACGATTTTCATATCGACGAGTTAAAATATCGAGCGCAACACTAAAATTTTCATTGGTTATTTTTAAATGAGAGACCATGCTTAACGCCTCCCCCGACAGACAAGAGAACAAATAATGTAACTTGACCGCGTCGGACAATGTTGCCATGTCATCCATCAAACTACGAAAAATTGTTATATAGGAAGGCCAGTCTTCGACGAGTGAGCTGAACTTCGGTAGTTCGATTTTTGGTAAAATGGCGGAAGTGAGCTGAGGAGACCCCGAAGTATGTTGGGTACTTTCGGCAACCGTCAAAATATAATAATAATCTGAAAGCGCATTATCATAATTTGTAGTGTAAATTTTCTCATTATCTTGAGACAAGTTAGGCTCGTCCAAGATCTCATGGTAGATATTCTCCAGTCTAGTTTTTTGTTGTGATATCTCTTTAAAACGTGCATTAAATTCCTTTTTTAAATTGTGATGCGATTCTTTTGAGTCGCCCTTGGACAGGGCCATAGCAATTTCTCTAAGCCGAGTGAAAGCTTTGGCCGCCTCTCTAAACACGGCCGCTTGAGATTTGGTAGGCATGTTGTGTAAATTAACCTTAAATAAACAAACAAAATGTGTAAACTATGTTAGAATGAAAGTATATTATGTATAATAAATTACTTAATGTGCTGAGGTAATGTTAGTATAGGCACAGGTATACCGTAACAATAAAATTATGTAATCAACCGAGACCTAAAACGTTTATATGGGCCGATAGATTGTTATTGAAAAGAATAAGTAATTAAGCACAGATGTTTCTTATCGGGGCCGAGGTATTTGTATTATAGGCGTTCGCGTCGTACGAAAGATCGCGTTAAGATATTATGTAAACAACTTGCTAAGTTATCGTAAACAACTTGATATGCTTGGATATTATTAACAATATAACTATTACACGAACTGAAATATAATAGACCTTAATAAAACGGTCATAGGGCACAAACTATGAGATGTAGGTATGATGGGTTTTTTGTTTCTGTAACTTTTTTATAAAATTATTTTGGGCAAAAATATGTGTCGAGAATTAATTTAAATGCAAGCTAAACGTATAATATGAGCTGAGAATTATGTGATTGCACTTATTTATTGAGAAAAATGTAGATTCAATTGCCCTTGTGGACAATGATGGCGGACGTATTTTGGAGAAAAATACAAAAATATCGACGTAGGGGGGCGGGAAATTAACGAGGGTTACTTATGTCGATAATATATTAATAGATTTATGGGATTATGGGCAGATATGAGCTGAGTATGAGCTCAGTGGACTGTATGGTCGAATGTTACCCGGCGGCGCACATGCGCGTGCGAGGAGAAAAGTCGGTAAAAAGAAATGGCCCGAGGGCCAGAGAAAGTTTACAAAGGCTCGAAAGGACCAAAAGGATATGTAGGATAAACAACCTACATATCTCGGCTGTGGGAAATAAGGAAGGATTACGGTACCTTGCGGCTGCTGCGAGTTCGTTGGGCTGAGAATTGAAGCCTAGCTGGGTTTATGACACACGATAAAATAGTCTTGAGATCACTATCACTGGGTCACAAAGTTATTTGGGCTGAGTAAAAAACTTCCTTTTACGTAGGTATGTAACATGTACGAACAACCCGTGCGCGCGCGCCTCCCGTGACAGACTGAATGCGACGGTTTCAGGTGCAACGTCACGTCACTTAATAGTGGCGCGAACAACTACACTACTACACTACACGTGTTGTCGGCGACGTGTAGCGCGCTTCATTCCGGAGTCTCCCCCGGAACTTCCGGTAGACCACACCCGTTGGCCAGAACTCCTCCGCCTCAAAGGTCGATAGAAGATGCGTCGGTACTCTCACCACAAAGGAACTGAAGTTGACCTTGTGGCGAGACTCCAGACGCTCAACCCTCAAGGAGAGGGACGTCTTCTTCCGGATGTAGTCCACGACGTCCTTAACCTCCATGGACCAGTGCCGGCGAGACACGTACAGCGGCGAGGAGCGTACTTCACACCGCAGGCGCTGTTTGGGTCCGCAGGGTGCGGTGCCGCGATGGTTGCGGACGGCGGGCATCTTCTTCCTTTTCTCCACCAGTATGAAGCCCTTCTCATCGCACCTCCTGCTCTCGTCCTTGTCAGGTTGCGGTGGCTGAGCCTTGCGGCTTTCTGTAGCCTTGCGGCTCTCTTTCTTTCCCTCTGTCTTCGCCCGTGGGGGAGGTGCGGGGTGAGCGGCGATACTCGCAAAACTTTTTTGCCGAGTTGCTTGGTTACTCGGTGACGGCGCGACCCGGAGGGGAAGGCGGGCGGATGCGGCGGCGGTTGCTGACGCATCAGATTCTGCTGACACGCAAAACGATGTGTCGGCGCGCGCGCCACCACGACGTGTGTTGACGTAGGCAGTTGAATGATCGGCTGACCCACTTAATGAATTATTACATTTTAATTGTAATAATTCACTACGTAAGTCACGGATGGTAGATTCCGATGCATCCAATCTACCCCGCATCTCGTCCAGCTCTGCCTTCATACTATTGAAGTTCTTACTGATCCGGCCACCTGCTCCTCGCCCCCTCGTCCGGTCGCAGTATCTCGTCCGGTCGCACAATTCCTCGCTGATCGTCAGTCTTCCAGTCCACCTCCAGTCCTACAGTGCCCCAGATTTTCTCCCAAATAATGCACAGGCCACAGCGAATCTTTACGACACCGAAGGACCAAGAACCACTTTCTAATAATAAAAACTACAGTATTATTACTAGTTACTAGGTTAGTACAGTAATCTACTAGATTACTGTGTATTAATAAATTTCCAAATACAATTAAACTTAAACTCAATACAGCCGAAATAATACAAGAAAATTACCTTCAATTTTGGCATAAACATGATATATGAAAATCAAATATAAAATCTTTATAAAAACAGTAAAAGAGGTTTAAACACAAACCCCAAGTAATATCTCCAAGACCACGGCTCTCTGGCCTAAATATGCCAACACTTTCGTTTACCACCGCGGCTAACCCGTCTGTATCACCTGCTGAGTACACAACGTATGGTCTGTAACGACCACGGCCTCCGCCAGAATCACACGCCACCCACGCACCCACGCCCTACCTGAGTCGCCTCCACAGAAACCGATTTAGACCGGGCTACAGCTACGTAACGATGAATGGTACGGTCGAATACGGTCATTAGAATTTTACCCGAATTTCTGTCATACTTTCAACTTCCTCAATTATTCACTTACTCTTCAATATTAATTAATACATAGCATAAAACAAAGTCGCTTTCGCTGTATATCTGTCCGTATGTATGCTTAGATCTTTAAAACTACGCAACGGATTTTGATGCGGTTTTTTTAAATAGATAGAGTGATTCTTAAGGAAGGTTTGTATGTATATACATGCATAATATAGTAGAGAAACACTTATAAATTTAAAGGTTTCTAATGTGATGTCGTAAATTAGCACGTTTTTTTGCGCTTATATTGCAAACGCTGGCTGAACCCTACGAGATAGACCAAAATAATACTACAGTATTGTTCACCTCAAAAAGTTCAACAAAAAAGTCCGCGATGGTATATGTCTATCTCTTAGGGATAACCCACCATAATTATTTTTATCCTTTACTAAAAAATGGTTATTTACGAAGTGATTTTAAACAATAAAGCATTAATCCTTATCCAATTAATTACCTGAAATAAATTGTGCATTTATTATAGATCAATATGCTTTTTACAGCATGTAATTTAAGCGAATATTACCGAAGATATTACAAATTTAAAATGCAGGGTCGTAGTTGTTTGCGCCGCAGCGGTACCGACCCGCGGCCGGCCGGGGGTCGGCGGCGCTTGCCTAACTTTTAACGTTGCTGGATTAGACTTGAGCGTTGAGTGTTTTTCACATGGCCAATTATATGTCGCGCTGTCAAGAGTAACGTCTAAGCAAAACATGTTTGTATCGGCTAATGACAAAAAATCTGTGAACGTTGTGTATAAGGACATTCTGTAGTAGGTATATTTTGCATTACACCCGTGCGAAGCCGGGGCGAGTCGCTAGTAATTATTAATAGTTAATATCATCGCAATAGTTTATCAAGGACGCTACATCCTTATGTATAATTCATTGCATACACAAACTTTAATGCGAAGTAAAAGTAGAGTAGTAGTAAAGAGATAATAGTAATATGCATTATTATATTTTTATAACATTCACACCTCTTTATTTAGGTATCGGACGAGGCTACGAAATGGACATCTCAGATAACTGCGAAGAACTAGACCAAATAAGCGATGCACCATCAGAATGTTACAAGGAACCGTTTGGCTGTGATGTGTCTTTGAATACATTTTCACGAAAAGGACAGTTACTAAGACACAGTAGGGTTCATACGGGAGACAAACCATACAGCTGTGATGTCTGTTTGAAGAAGTTTTCACGAAAAGGAGATTTACTAATTCACAGTAGGGTTCATACAGGAGACAAACCATACAGCTGTGATGTGTGTTTGAAGAAGTTTGCGCAAAAAGGACATTTACGAACACACAGTAGGGTTCATACAGGAGACAAACCATACAGCTGTGATGTGTGTTTGAAGAAGTTTTCACAAAAAGGAGATTTACGAAAACACAGTAATGTTCATATAGGAGACAAACCATACAGCTGTGATGTGTGTTTGAAGAAGTTTTCACAAAAAGGAAGTTTACGAACACACAGTAGGGATCATACGGGAGACAAACCATACAGCTGTGATGTGTGTTTGAAAAAGTTTTCACAAAAAGGAGATTTACGAACACACAGTAGGGTTCATACGGGAGACAAACCATACAGCTGTGATGTGTGTTTGAAGAAGTTTGCGCAAAAAGGACATTTACGAACACACAGTAGGGTTCATACAGGAGACAAACCATACAGTTGTGATGTGTGTTTGAAGAAGTTTGCACAAAAAGGACATTTACTAAATCACAGTAGGGTTCATACGGGAGACAAACCATACAGCTGTGAAGTGTGTTTGAAGAAGTTTTCAGAAAAAGGAAGTTTAGAAAGACACATTCGTATTCATACGGGAGACAAACCATACAGCTGTGATGTGTGTTTGAAGAAGTTTTCAGTAAAAGGAAGTTTAGAAAGACACATTCGTATTCATACGCGAGACAAACTAACAGCTGTGATGTGTGTTTGAAGAAGTTTTTACAAAAAGGAAGTTTACAAAGACACATTAGAGTTCAATGAAATAATAAAATAAAAATAAACTAGAAGCTTGTAAAAGTAATGTACTTACCATTTGAACTAAAACATTATGTATTTAAAAAGATTAGTCCTTAACACAATGAATTGTAATACTTTTAAGTGATTATGAAATATGCTTGTAGTACCTAACATTAATTGATAATTTGGCATGCACAATTTTCTAACAATAATTCATCGCCCAAAAGGCAGAAATTTAGAGCTCAACTAAATAATTGTAAGACCTGATTGTACAAATTTCTTGGAAATAAATGAATTCTATTCTATTCTCTATGGGAGACAAACCATACAGCTGTCATCGTGTGTTTAAAGAAGTTTTCAGCAAAAGGACATTTGTGTAAACTCTTGGGTGTCTGTGTAGACACCTTGGAGTTCATATGGGAGACAAACCATACAGCTCGGATGTATGTTTAAAGAAGTTTTTATCAAAATAAAACCCAGTTTCATGAAACAATGTTACATAAATAACGGCTTGTTAAATCACTTGATAAACTCATGAGCTATCGACCGTCCCACCATGTACTAATCTTGTCAATTCCTGCTGTAGAGGTCCGTTAAATGTATAACAGACTTTAATTTTGTTATTGACCCCACAAAGTCGCAAGCTATTTTAATTGGCAGCAGGCAGCTGCGATCCAGGATAGATTTCGAGTCTTTAAGTAAGGTTATTTACAATGGTAACGTGTTAGAGTTCAAAGACAGTGCCAAAAACCTGGGTGTAATCTTCGACTGCCACCTTTCCTGGTCTGCGCATATTAACGAGGTGAGCTAAAGACTATAATACTCATTGCATGCTCTGAAGAGGTTGCAAATTTTCCTTCCCACTCCGGTGAAGTTACTATTGGCACAATCTTTATTATTACCACTTCTAGATTACGCCGATGTCTGTTACTTGGATGTAACCGAAGAGCTAATTATCAAATTGGAACGTCTACAAAATGAGTGCATACGTTTTATAGGTATATGGATTGCGCAAATTTGACCACATAACCGACGCCCGTAACAAGTTACAATGGCTTCCTATCCGCCTCCGCCGGAATACACACAGTTTAATTACAGTTTTTTAAGTTCTTAACTTATCTTCTTCTCCTTATCTAATTGACCGGTTTTTTACACGACTCCGAGCGAAAGGCTAGCTCGAACATGCTATCCAAGGAGGATTCTAGACACCCCCTGGTATATCTTTTACGGTAACTCTTACACCGTTAGAGCTGGCCAGACGTGGAATGCGCTGCCTGTAGTCGTGCAGAAGAGCCTAACTTTGGGCACGTTCAAAACACGGCCGCTCGGAGTGTAGACGGACGCCTGCTCCAGCACCTTGGGATCTTCTGCTTCCGGAGTCGCTGCTGCTGGCGAAGTTACTGCTCCGGCCACCAGCTTCCAGGTTGCTCCTCGCCCCCTCGTCCGGTCGCAGTATCTCGTCCGTCGCAGAATTCCTCGCTGATCGTCAGTCTTCCAGTCCACCTCCAGTCTTCCAGGGCCCCAGATTTTCTCCCAAATAATGCACAGGCCACAGCGAATCTTTACGACACCGAAGGACCAAGAACCACTTTCTACTAATAAAAACTACAGTAATATTACTAGTTACTAGGTTAGTACAGTAATCTACTAGATTACTGTGTATTAATAAATTTAAAATCAAATTAAACTTAAACTCAATACAGCCGAAATAATACAAGAAAATTACCTTCAATTTTGGCATAAACATGATATATGAAAGTCAAATCTTTATAAAAACAGTAAAAGAGGTTTAAACACAAAACCCCAAGTAATATCTTCAAGACCACGGCTCTCTGGCCTAAATATGCCTACACTTTCGTTTACCACCGCTGCTAACCCGTCTGTATCACCTGCTGAGTACACAACGTATGGTCTGTGAAGACCACGGCCTCCGCCAGTATCACACGCCACCCACGCACTCACGCCCTACCTGAGTCGCCTCCACAGAAACCGATTTAGACCGGGCTACAGCTACGTAACGATGAATGGTACGGTCGAATACGTTCGTTAGAATTTTACCCGAATTTCTGTCATACTTTCAACTACCTCAATTATTCACTTACTCTTCCATATTAATACATAGTATAAAACAAAGTCGCTTTCGCTGTATATCTGTCCGTATGTATGCTTAGATCTTTAAAACTACGCAACGGATTTTGATGCGGTTTTTTTAAATAGATAGAGTGATTCTTAAGGAAGGTTTGTATGTATAATACATGCATAATATAGTAGAGAAACACTTATAAATTTAAAGGTTTCTAATGTGATGTCGTAAATTAGCACGTTTTTTTGCGCTTATATTGCAAACGCTGGCTGAACACTACGAGATAGACCAAAATAATGTACTACAGTATTGTTCACCTTAAAAAGTTCAACAAAAAAGTCCGCGATGGTATATGTCTATCTGTTAGGGATAACCCACCATAACCATTTTTATCCTTTACTAAAAAATGGTTATTTACGAAGTGATTTTAAACAATAAAGCATTAATCCTTATCCAATTAATTACCTGAAATAAATTGTGCATTTATTATAGATCAATATGCTTTTTACAGCATGTAATATATAATAAGCGAATATTACCGAAGATATTACAAATTTAAAATGCAGGGTCGTAGTTGTTTGCGCCGCAGCGGTACCGACCCGCGGCCGGCCGGGGGTCGGGCGGCGCGTGCCTAACTTTTAACGTTGCAGGATTAGACTTGAGCGTTGAGTGTTTTTCACATGGCCAATTATATGTCGCGCTGTCAAGAGTAACGTCTAAGCAAAACATGTTTGTATCAGCTAATGACAAAAAAGCTGTGAACGTTGTGTATAAGGACATTCTGTAGTAGGTATATTTTGCATTACACCCGTGCGAAGCCGGGGCGGGTCGCTAGTAATTATTAATCGTTAATATTATCATCGCAATAGTTTATCAAGGACGCTACATCCGGTTTAGTGCCACAGCATAATAATTTGTTATTGTTATTAGGATCCAACTATACGTCCAGTAATAAACACTTCTAATTAATCGTATTTGGCTTTATTCACGTAGAATATATTACAATATACATTAGCTATAAATAACTAGATACACAGATCGAACCTAGAAGGGCCTCGCTAGAGGACTAATATTAATACTAAGTTAGGCATCAAAGTCAATGTCATCTTTGACATCTTATTGTTTTAAACCTAATACATAATGACATAGCACTATGTAACACATCCTTTAATCATATTATGTATAATTCATTGCATACAAAAACTTTAAAGCGAAGTAGAAGTAGAGTAGTAGTAAAGAGATAATAGTAATATGCATTATTATATTTTTATAACATTCACACCTCTTTATTTAGGCATCGGACGAGGCTACGAAATGGACATCTCAGATAACTGCGAAGAACTAGACCAAATAAGTGATGCACCATCAGAATGTTACAAGGAACCGTTCGGCTGTGATGTGTCTTTGAATACATTTTCACGAAAAGGACAGTTACTAAGACACAGTAGGGTTCATGCGGGAGACAAACCATACAGCTGTGATGTGTGTTTGAAGAAGTTTTCACGAAAAGGAAATTTACGAACACACATTCGTATTCATACGGGAGAAAAGCCAAACAGCTGTGATGTGTGTTTGAAGAAGTTTTCAGAAAAAGGAAGTTTAGAAAGACACATTCGTATTCATACGCGAGATAAACCATACAGATGTAATGTGTGTTTGAAGAAGTTTTCAGAAAAAGGAAATTTACGAAGACACAGTAGGGTTCATACGGGAGACAAACCATACAGCTGTGATGTGTGTTTGAAGAAGTTTTCACAAAAAGGAAATTTACTAAATCACAGTAGGGTTCATATGGGATATAAACCATACAGCTGTGATGTGTGTTTGAAGAAGTTTTCAGAAAAAGGAAATTTACGAACACACAGTAGGGCTCATACAGGATACAAACCATACAGCTGTCATGTGTGTTTGAAGAAGTTTGCACAAAAAGGACATTTACTAAGACACAGTAGGGTTCATACGGGAGACAAACCATACAGCTGTCATGTGTGTTTGAAGAAGTTTTCGCAAAAAGGAGATTTACGAACACACAGTAGGGTTCATACGGGAGACAAACCATACAGCTGTCATGTGTGTTTGAAGAAGTTTGCACAAAAAGGACATTTACTAAGACACAGTAGGGTTCATACGGGAGACAAACCATACAGCTGTAATGTGTGTTTGAAGAAGTTTTCACAAAAAGGAAGTTTACGAACACACAGTAGGGTTCATACGGAAGTCAAACCATACAGCTGTCATGTGTGTTTGAAGAAGTTTTCACGAAAAGAAAGTTTAGAAAGACACATAAGAGTTCATATAGACAACAACTATACAGCTGGGATGTAGTATCTTTAAGAAGTTATCAGAAAAAGGAAGTTTAGAAAGACACATTCGTATTCATACGCGAGACAAACCATACAGCTGTGATGTGTGTTTGAAGAAGTTTTCACAAAAAGGAAGTTTACAAAGACACATTAGAGTTCAATGAAATATTAAAATAAAAATAAACTAGAAGTTTAGAAGTAATGTACTTACCATTTGAACTAAAATATTATGTATTTAAAAATATTAGTCCTGGACACAATGAATTGTAATACTTTTAAGTGATTATGAAATATGCATGTAGTACCTAACATTAATTGATAATTTAGCATGCACAATTTTCTAACAATAATTCCACGCCCAAGAGGCAGAAATTTAGTGCTCAACTAAATAATTGTGAGACCTGATTGTACAAATTTCTTGGAAATAAATGAATTATATGCTATTCTATTCGATTCTATTCTATGGGAGACAAACCATACAGCTGTCATTGTGTGTTTGAAGAAGTTTTCAGATAAAGGACATTTACAAAGACACATTAGAGTTCATATGGGAGACAAACCATACAGCTCGGATGTATGTTTAAAGAAGTTTTTATCAAAATAAAACCCAGTTTCATGAAACAATGTTACATAAATAACGCCCTGTTAAATCACTTGATAAACTCATGAGCTATCGACCGTCCCACCATGTACTAGTCTTGTCAATTCCTGCTGTAGAGGTCCGTTAAATGTATAACAAAGTTTAATTTTGTTGTTAACCCCACAAAGTCGCAAGCTATTTTAATTGGCAGCAGGCAGCTGCGATCCTTTAATTTTAGGCTACCTTCATCTCTTATGAATATTACACCACTCTGTTCATCTTTTCTTACAAAAATCCTACCATCTCTCACCCAAACAAATTTATAACCTGCTTCTTTTGTTTTCATTCGAGCAGTTGCATGTAATTGTTTGTACAAAGGTGTGAGATGCTCGGATACAAATATTGGGGACTTGCCCGCCTATTCCCAGATGCTCAGAGTTCAATTTATTGTCATGATTCTTTTTATTAAATTTCAAAACTGCAGCTAATATTTCGTCGCGGCATCTTTGACTGCGGAGTTTAACAATAATAGAGCGCGGGCGTTCAGTATTCCTATTCTGTTTAGCTACACGCGTCACATGGAGAATATCCTTGTCTTCGAAAGGATTTTCAACGATTCTACCTAGTTGTTCTATTGTTTTTACTAGATTTTCTGATTTATGTTCAGGTATTCCGTTTATTTCAAGATTTGGCGATCACATGGTTGGTTCTATCTGGTTCACCTTATCAGTTAAACTCTTGACCTGCAGGGACAAGCTTTCATTTTTGGTTACTAGTCCTGCAATAACTTTATTTCTTTCATTTACAGATTGAAGAAGATCATCATACTGCTTACTGAGAAATGTTAGTGACTCATGGAAACCAGTAATCTGTTGTGAAATGTTTGCTAGGTGTTCCGAGACTAAATTCTGGATAGTATTTGTCAGCTTTATAATAATACGCAGACTATCTTCTGTTACTGTATTTGGGTTCTTTTTTGTTCGAATTGTAACATTTCCACGGTCAGAATCGTCATCAGAGGTAATATGATGGCTTGGCACATGTATAGGAGTATTCGTGTTATCAAATAAGTGTTTATTATTGGACGTATAAATGGATCCTAATAATAATAACATATGCTGAGGTACTATACAACAAGGCTGTAGACAGATAATTCATTGCATAGAAAACCTTTCAAGTGAAGTAGAAGTAGAGTAGTAGTAAAGAGATAATAGTTAGGGAATGCAATCCCGATCCCGCGGGATCCCGATCTCGCGAGATCTCGTGTAATTTTTCGGTATCAATCCCGACGCCTCATTTGACGAGATCCCGTTCGATATTTACGGGATTGGGCGGCAATGGTCAACAACGCTACACACGTCCTAATTTCCTTGAAATGCTTAGGCCGTGTTTCACCAAGCAATGTTAAAGTAAACGCCATGTTAAAATGCCATGCCATCTCATTCATTGACAGGAAATACGAGAGGGATAACATGATATAAATTTAACGCGGCGTTAATTTAAACATTGCTTGGTGAAACACACCCTAATTGTTTTGATTACCTAATTTACCTATGTTAATTTCGACTTCTTAGGTTAAAATGATTGGCAAGTATAGAATTGGAATAAGGTTTAGCGGGTGGTACTGGCAAATTACTGTTCCTATAAATGTTTGCATAACTTTCACCAGCTTCAGGAGAAACATAAGGTGCCTTTTTATCTTTTACAAGATACTTATACCACTTCATACCACTAAATATGTTTTTTTTTGTCATTATTTTTGGCCACATTTAATTATTTTCATTAGTGTAGTCCATTTAGTACTTTCTTAAAGTTATTTTACTAATAAAATAGTATGTAACTAAAAACTCTGTTTGTTATATTTTGTTCATACAAGAAATTCAGTATAAATAATTACAAAAAATATTTTTGTCAGTTTTAGAGCCTTTTCTTTCAAATAAGAAAAAAAAAATCTTACTGTGTCTTTAATAATATATAATATGGGTTAAAACCCGATATTTTTTTAGTTCGTAAGATTAAAGAATTAAGGTCTTTATTTTCTTTCGATTAATAAGTATAAAAAATAAAAAATAAAAAACGTTTTATTTCCAAATGAAACTTACAAAGTTATTTTCGGAAAGTCAACAAGAAAAACAAGCTACCACCGGTTCAACCCTAACTCGCCGAGAAGAACCGGCGTAAGAAACTCGGACGGGGCCAACCTTTAGCAAAAAGATGGAAAATTGGTCTTTTTTAACAGTATATATTTTTTACAATGTAACTTAATCTATAGCCTACACATATTAGTATGTTATTTAGTAATATCACAAACACGCAGTTATTAGCTTTTTCCGTCATCCGAATTTAAACATTTTTTTAAACTAGTCGGGATCCCGAAAACTCCGGGATCCCGCGGGATTGACATTTCTAATCCCGCGGGATCTTGAATTTGCAATCTCGAGCTGGGATTGCATTCCCTAATAATAGTAATATGCAAATATATATTTTTATAACATTCACACCTCTTTATTTAGGTATCGGACGAGGCTACGAAATCGGCATCTCAGATAACTGCGAAAAACCAGACCAAACAAGCGATGCACCATCAGAACGTTACAAGGAACCGTTCAGCTGTGATGTGTGCTTGAAGAAGTTTTCACGAAAAGGAAATTTACGAAAACACATGAATATTCATACGGGATACGAACCATTTAACTGTGATGTGTGTTTAAAGAAGTTTTCACAAAAAGGACATTTACTAGTACACATCAGAGTTCATACGAGAGACAAACCATACAGCTGTGATGTGTGTTTAAAGAAGTTTTCACAAAAAGGACATTTACGAACACACAGTAGGGTTCATACGGGAGACAAACCATTTAGCTGTGATGTGTGTTTAAAGAAGTTTTCACAAAAAGGAAGTTTACGAACACACAGTAGGGTTCATATAGGAGACAAACTATACAGCTGTGATGTGTGTTTGAAGAAGTTTTCACAAAAAGGACATTTACGAACACACAGTAGGGTTCATACGGGAGACAAACCATTTAGCTGTGATGTGTGTTTAAAGAAGTTTTCACAAAAAGGAAGTTTACGAACACACAGTAGGGTTCATACGGGAGACAAACCATACAGCTGTGATGTGTGTTTGAAGAAGTTTTCACAAAAAGGAGATTTACGAACACACAGTAGGGTTCATACGGGAGACAAACCATACAGCTGTGATGTGTGTTTGAAGAAGTTTTCAGAAAAAGGAAGTTTAGAAAGACACATTCGTATTCATACGGGTGACAAACCATACAGCTGTGATGTGTGTTTGAAGAAGTTTTCAACAAAAGGATATTTACGAACACACAGTAGGGTTCATACGGGAGACAAACCATACAGCTGTGATGTGTGTTTGAAGAAGTTTTCACAAAAAGGAAGTTTACGAACACACAGTAGGGTTCATACGGAAGTCAAACCATACAGCTGTCATGTGTGTTTTAAGAAATTTTCAGAAAAGGGAAATTTACGACGACATAGTAGGGTTCATACGGGATACAAACCATACAGCTGTGATGTGTGTTTGAAGAAGTTTTCACGAAAAGAAAGTTTAGAAAGACACATAAGAGTTCATATAGACAACAACTATACAGCTGGGATGTAGTATCTTTAAGAAGTTATCAGAAAAAGGAAGTTTAGAAAGACACATTCGTATTCATACGCGAGACAAACCATACAACTGTGATGTGTGTTTGAAGAAGTTTTCACAAAAAGGAAGTTTACAAAGACACATTAGAGTTCAATGAAATATTAAAATAAAAATAAACTAGAAGCTTGTAGAAGTAATGTACTTACCATTTGAACTAAAATATTATGTATTTAAAAATGTTAGTCCTGGACACAATGAATTGTAATACTTTTAAGTGATTATGAAATATGCATGTAGTACCTAACATTAATTGATAATTTAGCATGCACAATTTTCTAACAATAATTCCACGCCCAAGAGGCAGAAATTTAGTGCTCAACTAAATAATTGTGAGACCTGATTGTACAAATTTATTGGAAATAAATGAATTATATGCTATTCTATTCGATTCTATTCTATGGGAGACAAACCATACAGCTGTCATTGTGTGTTTGAAGAAATTTTCAGATAAAGGACATTTACAAAGACACATTAGAGTTCATATGGGAGACAAACCATACAGCTCGGATGTATGTTTAAAGAAGTTTTTATCAAAATAAAACCCAGTTTCATGAAACAATGTTACATAAATAACGCCCTGTTAAATCACTTGATAAACTCATGAGCTATCGACCGTCCCACCATGTACTAATCTTGTCAATTCCTGCTGTAGAGGTCCGTTAAATGTATAACAGAGTTTAATTTTGTTGTTAACCCCACAAAGTCGCAAGCTATTTTAATTGGCAGCAGGTAGCTGCGATCCAGGATAGATTTTGAGTCTTTAAGTAAGGTTATTTACAATGGTAACGTGTTAGAGTTCAAAGACAGTGCCAAAACCTAGGTGTAATCTTCGACTGCCACCTTTCCTAGTCTGCGCATATTAACGAGGTGATCAAAAGACTACATTACTCATTGCATGCTCTGAAGGGGTTGCAAAATTTCCTTCCCACTCCGGTGAAGTTACTATTGGCACAATCTTTATTATTACCACTTCTAGGTTACGCCGACGTCTGTTACTTGGATGTAACCGAAGAGCTAATTATCAAATTGGAACGTCTACAAAATGCGTGCATACGTTTTATATATGGATTGCGCAAATATGACCACATAACCGACGCCCGTAACAAGTTACAATGGCTTCCTATCCGCCTTCGCCGGAATACACACAGTTTAATTACAGTTTTTAAAGTTCTTAATTTATTTTCTTATCTTATTGACCGTTTTACACGACTCCGAGCGAAAGGCCAGCTCGAACATGCTATCCAAGAAGGATTCTAGACACCCCCTGGTATAACATCATCTTTTACGGTAACTCTTACACCGCTAGATCTGCCCAGATGTGGAATGCGCTGCCTGTAGTCGTGCAGAAGAGCCCAACAGCACGTTCAAAACTCAGCTGAAGAGTCACTTTTTGTCATTCATCAATAATTTAAAATAATTGTATGTTTATATATTCTTATGAGTTATCTGTATTGTATTATATTTATTTATATAAGTCAGTGTTAGTAATATTGTATAATATATATGTGGGTCATTCCATGTCAAATCGTCAAATAGTTGGACGCGACCCCCACCGATTCGGATGAATTTTATATATATAATATAGTATAATAATAAAACAAAGTTCTGCCAAAGGAAAACATTTAAAAAAAAATCCTAAGAGATATCCAAAATTAAAATTTTCACTGTTTTTCCGATTTTATGAGTTTAGTTATTTAATATTTCAGAAACTACTGAATATTAAAAAAAAACTCGAATTTTTTTTTTTTTTTTTAAATTTTAAAATTATCAAAACTACAAAATTTTGAATTTTTCAAAATCGTGAAAAGTAACCGTCGCGGGAAAATTGTGGCCTGAAATTTTTTGTATTATACCTCTAACATATCTAAAGAAATTCTGAAATTTTCAGACGGGTGTTCTTTTTCGTTTCAAAGTTATGAATTTTAGAATTTTGGCATAATAGTATTTTTTTATTTTTTCAACTTTTTTTGTTGAATATTATTATTCTACCACATGATTACCGAAATTTGAAGTCTACAATATTTTTCTTATGTTAATGGGATGTAAAAACAAAAATATTTCAAAATTGTATGTAATTATCTTTTTATTTAGAATACTGTTTAACATTCAAGACTTTCGTAATCAAATGAAAGGATTAAAAGCATAAAGGAAGTATTCGATTTTTAAGATTTCAATTCCTTTTGTCCTTTCAGGGTTTGTTGCAGTTCATTTCGTACGACGTTTTTTGGTCACTCCCTTTTCTGAGGTCGATGTCTCAGTCCTTTTTCTCAATCTTAAAAGAAAAAAATTATATTAATTTTGAAATAAAAGATTAATTGCCATAAAGTAAAAAAAAACTATTTTTTTTTTACTTTATAGTTTTTTTTTTAATATTCAGTAGTTTCTGAAATATTAAATAACTAAACTCATAAAATCGGTAAAACAGTGAAATTTTTAATTTTGGATATCTCTTAGGATTTTTTTTTTTAAATGTTTTCCTTTGGTCGAATCGGTGGGGGTCGCGTCCAACTATTTGTCGATTTGACATGGAATGACCCATGTATTATTATTTATTTTGTATTTATTTATATTACATATTATCTATCTTAACATATTAGTATGATTAGAATCACAGTGTCGTAATTTAATTTTTATTTTGTATTTTTGTATTGATCTCCATTAGGGTTCAGAACCGGGAAATCCCGGTACCGAAAATCCCGGGATTTCCCGGTTCTTTGACTACTGTTATAGAACCGGTTCTCAACTCAAAAGAACCGGGATTTTCGGTATTTTCGGGATTTTTTTTACCTTAACAAAAAATAAACGCAACGGGCTTAGAAAAGTACTTTTGTATTAAAATTACACATTGTGACATGTCAAGTTAAAGGATAATATATTTATTGCTATACAATGATTAAAATATCGTTATACATTCACTTCCATTAAAGTTTTACATAGATATAAACAATTTTTATAAACATGAGTAATATTATATTACTAGCTTTGGCCGCGGCTTCGGGCGTGTGGAATTATTGTATTCGTAGCAAAAAGTTTTTTTTAATTATCACTACAGCTGCAATGTGGTTTAGATAATGTTATAGCAATAAACATATTATGAGTATCATTATATTTTAACCAATGCATATAAAAACTTAATAAATTGTATACATTTTACACCTTGGGTTACATTATTGGAGTTTTAGTAAGGTTCCCTTTTTTTTTAAATATAATAAAGCCTGTGTTCACCGTTGATGGTGTAAATTTCCGACGGCGAAAAACGCTTTAAATTTTTAACTTAAGTTACGATGTTATTCAAAATATTCTTAACTGATTTTACTATCTCAACATATTAAAATAAATCTAGGGGAAATGTCTGCTCATTAAATATATATTTAAGTCAAAATCAAGATTTGGGGTCTATAAAGGGCATATAACCTAAAAATAATAATTATGAAAAAAAGTACTGTCTGTCTGTCAGTCAGTATGTGAGTCCGTACTGAATGGAATAAAATGAAATTTAGCAGGCCGATAGCTTCGAACCTAAAGGGTAATGTAGGATATTATTATCCCAAAAACGAAAGGGCACTCGTTGGATTTTCAAAAAACAGTAGCTACTTATTTCATGGTATTTCGGTGAAACTACTCGACGTATTTAAATGAAACAAAGGTAGATTGGACCATGAAATTAATGATAGGATTTTTTTTGTTAGAAAACAAAAGGGTCCCAAGGGATCATAATTATAAAAGCTGTATTTTTGAACTTGCTTATAAAACAAAAATAAATTATGATTTTTTGTATCATCGTACCTATTTATCTGTATTCTGATTTCTTTTAAAATATAACAATTAAAATAAATAATATAATCCTTCTGCTACTACTTATAAATAAAAATCGCAAAAACCAATTTTATAAAATATCTTTGAACTATGAATTTTTGTTGAATCAATTTATCTGTTGGATAAAGTTGTTAAGATTTTTGGAAGGTCCATCTTTTTAGCCAGTAAAAATCAGTTCGATATTACATTGAAAGGGTAAAAACTTACTTTCACAATATCTCCGTTTAAAATTTTAATTTCTGTCCAAACATTATACCGCATTTCGTGCGATTGGCTAAGCAGAAAAATAATTTTAAAATGTTTTATCCATACTTAATATTATGAACGTGAAACTAACTATGTCTGTTACTTTAAGACTCATGAACCGTTTTACCGATTTGGTTTAATTTTGGTACGGCGATAAGTTTATAATAAATAGGACTTATCCACGCCGAGGCAAAACTACCGAGCAAAGTAGGATTCAACGTCACGTATATAACTTGACGTTGATTCCTACTAACAAAATATAATTACTTATACTTAAACTTATAAAACTCCTCAGTTTTGGTTGGCTTTTTTGTACTACACAGTATTTTACAATATTATAAGTTTTAATAGATTTACACCGGTAAAATAGTTTTTTGGCTCATGATAGATCGTAGATAGATAGATTATATTACTTTTGAATAGGTAAATAAAATATAATATGCAATATTTTATTTACCTATTCAAAAGTAATAACTTTGCAAGAGTGGGAAGAGGAGAAGAGGGAATCTGCTAAGTGTGCCTTATAGGCTGGCAAATCGTTATACATAATATACGCCTCGGAAAAAAATATTGTAGTGCGTATGATCTGGTCAGAAACTGGATAGTAGATAGTCATAAGATTATTGGTATAACATTATCTTAATCATACTGCAGCCATAGAGTCATTTGATAAAGAAATTTTTGTTACGAATACTATTCTACGCGCCCGAAGCCGCGGAAAAAGCCCTAATATTAGAGACGTTAAATTAAATAAAACTTTATCAAAGGTTAATTTATAACGATATTTTAATCATTGTATAGCAAATTAATGTATCATACTTTAACTTGACATGCCAAAATGTGTGATTTATTTATAAAAAGTAGTTTTCGAAGCCTTTGTATTTGTTTTTAGTCAAGTAAGAAAAAAATCACGAAAATACCGAAAATCCCGGGAAATCCCGGGAATTCCCGGTTCTGACTAGTGCCGGTACCGAAAATCCCGGTTCCTAAAAATATACCGGTTCTCGATACCCTAATCTCCATAGACTAATCAATGTATATTTGTTATCTATTCATTTTTAAGTTCTTTTCATTCTCTTGTGCACTATTTGTGTCCGTGTCTAAATCTCACAATGTCCTGTAGTAGGTCTTGACAGGTAGGTCCTGGCAGAGATCTCTTGTAGAGATAAGCATACCTTTGTACTTCTAGTACTTTTAGTCCTAATTTTAAGTTAGTTTTAGAATGCTGTATGTAATGACTAATAATATTTTTTTACCAGGAGTTTATACAATTGATATTTCCACTTAAATAGTTAACCTTTACAGAAATACTTTTATATTCAAGTACCCTAAGCAATTCAAAATGTAACTGAACATAATAATATAATATATTTTAATAGTTTTGAAATGTAATACCAAGAGATTACTAAAATACCGATTATTATTAATTGGACATAACATAAGGCAATATGTATACCTAGTCTGGCCATTAATACTATTACAATTAAAAATAAATAAAATATTCGATTTGAATTTGGAATCTGTCATTTTTACATGATTATTCATTGTGTTTTCTCATGTTGGCGCCATTACATTGTTTAGTAATTTGAGATATTGAAATGGTGTGGGGTGATAAAGAGAACAGAATCGCTGTGATTGCGTTACACCAAAGTAGGTATGGAGCCCAATGCAATTTTTAAAACTCTCCATACGCTTGGTATAAGCAAAATGTTAGTCTACCGAGCTATTAATATGTACAATGAGACCTCTCAATTGGTTGAGAGACTGCGACGTGGGCACTATCCGACATCAGTGATGGTTTGGTGGGGTATTAGCTATGAAGGAGTGACAGCCATACTTTTGTGAAAAAGGTATTAAAACGTCGGCACAAGTGTATCAAGGTACCATTCTTGAGAAGGTAGTGAAACAAACCCCTTAACAAAACTATGTTCGATAAGCAAGAATGGGTGTTGCATAAAAGTATAGGGAAACGCAGGTCAAGGATGCGGGCTTACCTCCGATATTCTCGCTGGTTCTTTGCGCTAATTGCTCACACCCGGCGACCGGATCTTATGGTCACCTTTCTGGATACCACTGCACTTCGTCACTATATTTACGCACATAAACTTAGTTGATTGTCTGATTTTCACTAGTATGCAAATGTTCACACAATACCGCTAATAGATTGGGTATTGCAACCGGCTGTCTTGAGACTAGGCGACCCGCACTTGAGAGCCACGGACTCTGCTGTATCACCATGGACGGGGCGAAGCCAAGAAGCGAAATTTGGGTGTGTCGTTCCTCCGTTTTACGGTGTTGACATTTTTCTTCATACTACCCGCAAGGAATGGATTTTATGATTGGAAAGGGAATGTATGCGTTCGGAAACTTTGATTGACAAAAATATTAATTTTAGCTTATTTTTGACCGAACATACCGCCCCCCAAAGAGCTAGTAAGCTCTTTAGCTTTATACGAATAAAAGAAAAATATGACCAAATGACTTGGTGCTAAGAATGATGCTATTTTAGTTGAGGTCCTAGATGATTTTCAGAAGATTAACTAAATTATGAGTTGATTTTCTATAAAAGATGATTTTCCGAGAACGTAAACTATTATGTTAACTCTAAGTAAAACTACGCTATCGCTAAAACAATATAAATGGTTAGTTGTCACACTCTGGGAGTGGACAAAGTTTAGTTACTGCTCTGAGGCATGAACCTGCGTTAGTTTTTATTTCTACAACACGTACTATGCCATCGGCTCCAGGATGTAATACGCAAACTCTACCAAGTTTCCAACGGAGTGGTGGAAGATTGTCCTCCATGATAAGTACAAGATCTCCCACTTTAATGTTTGGAATCTTCTTACACCACTTTGACCGCTGTTGAAGATTGAGCAGATATTCACGATGCCATCTTTGCCAAAAATGCTGTGATATTTGCTGTACTAGTTTCCAGCGCTTCAAAGGTGAGATTGGCGTATGATCAAAATCGTATTCTGGTAAGCTGATTAAAGATTGACCAATGAGGAAATGGCCGGGAGTGAGTACATCCAAGTCATCGACATCACTGGACAACGGACACAGTGGCCTAGAATTGAGTACTGCCTCTACCCGTGTAAAGACAGTTGTAAGTTCTTCAAATGTGAGGACCTGTTCCTGGGAAACACGATTACCCTCGAAGATTTGAAGCAGATGTGGAGGGGTTCGAAGCCATGCAAGTGCGATTGTGGAATCGCACCAGGCTGCCGTGCAGTTGATGTCAATCCTGGCAGAGAGCACAGACAGAATACGTACTAGAAGGCGAGAAAGAAGAACGGCTCCGCACAACTCAAGACGCGGAATGGTAAGTTTTTGTTTGATAGGCGCTACTCTTGACTTAGCGAGCAATAGATGCACAGCTACTTCGCCAGAAGAATCAGTAGTGCGCAGATAAGCCACGGCTGCATAACCATATTGTGAGGCGTCACAAAACCCCATAAGATGTGAATGAATAATTGAATTACCAAAGATGAACCTAGGTATACATGGAAATTGTAGAAGCTTGAATCCTTCGACGAAAGAATCCCATAGTTTGGAGAACTCTTCCGGAAGTGGATCGTCCCAAGAAAGCTCTAACAACCACAGTCGTTGCATTAAAACCTTTAAATAAAAAGTTATAGGTGTCAAATATCCACAAGGGTCGTATATCCGTGCGATATTTGAAAGAATCTGACGTTTAGGTTTGCAGCTAGGCAAACTCGAAACTCGATAGACGAAAGAATCGGATCTAGAGTTCCACTCTACCCCTAAAATTTTAAAAATGTTATCACCAGTTTCCTCAAAACGAAACGGCTTCTCTAGATGATCTGTCGGATATCCCTCAAGTGTCTCATCACAATTACTGATCCATTTTCTAGCCAGAAAACCACCCTGTGCTAATACGTCAACTACCTGCTGCTGCAACAGTCGCGCTGATGAGGTGCAATCACTACCGCTGATTATATCGTCAACAAATATATCCTCTTTGAGAGCACGAGCCGCTGCAGGATATGAAGCTGCGTTAAGAGAAGCCAGTTCATGAATGACACGAATGGCCAAGTAGGCAGAACTTGACACTCCGTAAGTGACAGTAGTGAGCTCAAATTGTTGAATAGGTTGATCAGGAGACTCGCGCCAGAGTATAGTTTGAAACCTGCAATCATTAGCGTGAAGCCTTACACATCGATACATCTGTTTTATGTCGCAGATAAAAACGACCCGATGAGTTCTGAAACGCAAAATGATATCCTGAATGTCCTGTTGAAGTTTAGGACCAGGCATTAAAAGTTGATTGAGAGAAACTCCTGAACTACTGGGTGATGAAGCATCAAAAACAGCTCTAAGTTTTGTTGTACTACTACTTTCTTTAAGAACACCGTGATGAGGTATGTAATATCTCTCTGATGAGACACTACCAGATATGGGTCGCATATGACCACTTGCTAAATAATCCGACATGAATTCATTGTATAATTCTCTAAGCCTAGGGTCACGCTGAAGCTTTCTTTCTAAAATGTTAAAGCGCCTTAATGCAGTGTCAAATGTAGAACCTAAAGATTTTTGTGTCACCTTGAACGGTAGACGTACAATGAACCTTCCAGTTACATCCCTAGTATGAGTTTCTAAAAAATGTTTTTCGCACTGAATATTCTCTGGATCCTGTATGACTATAGCTGGAGGCTCCTCGACTTCCCAGAAACGTGAGAGTATGGAGTCCAAGTCGACCGTACAAGACAGAGCTGTAATGTGTTGACAAGAGAGTGAGTTAATGGGAGCTTGACCCATTAACACCCATCCAAAAATAGATGCATGTGCAGTAGGCATGCTTTCACCTAACTTCATTTTCCTACCATCAAACACCAAATTGAAAAGATCTATGCCAATAAGCATATCTATGGGACCAGGTGAAGAGAACTTGGCATCAGCTAAAACTAAGTCCTTGCACCTATCAATAACTTCAGATGATATTGGAGCACTTGGTAAGGCACCAGTAATACGTTTGAGTATTACTGCTTGAGTGATCAGTGCAGGAGTTGATCCGTTAATAAAAGAATGGACAGAACACTCCATGCTGCCATAAGTGCGTTGGCCACTAGATTCACCTAAACCAAACAAAACAGTTGAACTGAGTCGGGGCAAATTTAGCCTCTGTGCCAAATTTTCAGTTATAATTGTAACCTGAGATCCGCTATCCAATAAAGCTCGCACCGCATGCATATGACCATGGACATCCTGGATACCAACCACAGCCGTACCTAAAAGCATAGTAGATCCCTTGTGGATACTATTGCTAAGTGGTGATGAAATAGTAGAACTATGAGATACTGGACCTACTTCATTCACGCTAGGCTGGACAGCCGATAAATCCTGAGCACGGTTTTCTATAAAATTTATATGTAATTTTGTATGATGGCGCTTGTGACAAATGCGGCAGTCGGTATGTGACTGGCATTTCTTTACTGAATGAGAGCGTAAACAATTAAAACATAGTTTGTTTTTTATTACAAATTCTTTCCGTTGTTCTGGTGTCATAGCATTAAATTTTTCACATATATAAATGTTGTGTTCCCCCTTACAACATGAACATGAATATGAAGTGTTAACAATAAAAGATTTGCTAGGCCGAATATGTGAAATACTAGTGCTACTAATACTAGACACTGTTCCCTTAGTGCCAGAAACAGTTTCTAATACCCTAAGCTGAGTTTCCAAAAAGCTAATCAAATTGTTAAATGTTGGGATATCAGCAAGTGCTGATGATGATGATGTTTTGTAATGTTCTAACTCAAATTTCCCTCGCAAATCAATGGGCAACTTCCGTATAGTAATGTGTAACAAAATGAAACTCCAAGATTCAGTTTCAAACCCTAATGCCGACAAAGCTTGTATATTTTACTTTAGACAGTTAACTAAGCGTCGCAATCCGGAATTAATTTGATTAGGATTCAGAGAACCTATGGCTAGAATTGACTCCAAATGCCTATCTGCTATGAGTCTCTTATTCTCATAACACTCTTTTAAGAGGCTGTAAGCTATTTGATAATTAGTTTCAGAAAGTTCTAAATGTTTGATCAAGCTTAGTGGCTCTGTTTGTAATATTGATAACAAGTAATGCATTTTTTGCACGCCACTGATTTCACAATTGTTATGAATTAGACTATCAAACATTGCAATAAAATTAGGCCAATCTGTGTAAGATCCAGAAAATTGCTGCAAAGAAATTTTAGGTAAACTAAATTGTTGAGATTTAACTAAATGCTTTTTTTCATTAGTTGATTGTGTATTTGACTCAGGAATAGAACCTAGGCTATCCGCAATAACTTGCACTGAATAATACTTGTCATAAAATTCATCTAGTTGTGTGTCAAGCTCGGATTGCAAATCACTATCTAAACATTTTGATCTTAAATAGTTATAAGCTCCCTGAAAATCACCTTTATAATTATTAATTTCTTTAAAACGCACTTTAAACATTGTTAAATCCTTAGGATTAAATTGAGAATCCAAACTGATTTGATTTGCTAAGTTGTATAAACTCTCCAACAGATTACTACTAACCCGCATATTCGTTCTCTGTATTTCATACTGAGGATCATCAAAGGAAGTCTGTTTAGGGCTTTTTTGTCCTTTACCCATCTTGAAAATAATAAGATTTTGCTCAATAAATAAAGAAATCAATACCAAATCAAAACAAAGTCTTCTTCTTCTTCTTTTATTTTTTGGCAACAGAGGTTGCAACAGTGCTGCCAACCATACTATTTAAATCGTATTAATACGACTTTTTTGACTCATATACGATGTACGATCGCGTTATCGAAATCGTACGCAAAATATACGACCTTTTTAATGAAATCGTACGTAGAAAATAAATCTACAATAAAAATATTTAAGTACAACAATATTAACAAGTTTCTACTTCTTGTTATTTATAGTATTAGTTGTTTAATTTAGAGCTAAATGTCTTATTAATTATACTTTTTATGAACGCGTCCAATAATTATCGACTCGCTTGTCAGACTCTATGTACTTACCTTTCGTTTCTTACCATAAGTTTTTTTTCTTTATGGCAAAAACATCATAATATAAGCAAAGTAGGTAGGTACACCAAAGAAAAAACTTCAACAAAGACAAGAGTTGCCAAAATTAGAACGGCAGAAACATAGGGCTCAAAAGTATCGGTATGATTAGGAAGCTTTAGATATATTTAAAAAGTGGCTCAAACCAGGGCCTAATGAATATAAAGCTAAATGCATTGTTTGCGAAACGATTTTAATTTTAGATAACTAATATATTATGTCTACTAATTTAAAAAAAGTATAATTTAATAATATCCTAATGCCATTAAGTATATGATTATTTAGATACTAATGCAAAATTATAATTACATGCCGTTTTTTACTTGATTTATATAGTTTTATTGAAATTCCATTGCGTACTATTATTTCCTTGAAAATCATGGCAAAATACTATCTTTTTTAGTCTATGATACGATCCTCTAAAAAATAATGTTGGCAACACTGGGTTGCAAGAGTTTTGCACCAAAACAAAGTCAATACTTGACATTTGACAAATAAATTGAAATGTCAAATTCGAATTAAGTTGACAGATGTCAAACTCTAATGACAAATGTGTTTTTTTTTTTTAAGTCTTGAATCTGAAGCATAGACTATAGTCGTGCAATAATTTTGTTGTCTTTTTTTTTTTTTTTATTTCTATCCATAAAGATACTAGGGCCCTGATTACGTAACTCCGGTCGCTTTTCCGTCTCTCGAGATCAACTGCCATTGTGACGTTACATCTTTTTAAAACACGATTTAAAAAGTTAAAACGTCAAAATTATGACATATTCATTTTTTTAATCGTGTTTTAAAAAGATGTAACGTCACAATGGCAGTTGATCTCGAGAGACGGGAAAGCGACCGGAGTTACGTAATCAGGGCCCAGGTCTTTAATCTATATCGACATGTTCGGTAAAAAATACGAAATGATGACTTTGAAAATAAGTCTGCAATAAAAATTTTACGAAGTTTTATAAAACTTTAAAATATAATTAAATACAAGTTAACGCAATAATGTGAGATAATTTTAGATAGGAAATAAAGCTTTTAGGTTGAAATATGTTAGGATGAATATGGAACAAAGTTGATGACACGCTTGATAATGGCGTCTTCGATTTCCAACAATTGAGAATTGAATTGGGAATCGTGAATTATGTTAGATAAGTATGGCACGGAAGGCCAAGAAATGCTTTTAAAGGGATAATTAAGATGATGGACCAACAAATTGTCCGAGTAGAAGGACCTTATACGATTTATACGGCTCGATAGAACCAGAAAAGATTTATCCGGCTCGAATGGACCAGAAAAGGTTATGTTGCATAAAAGTATAGGGAAACGCAGGTCAAGGATGCGGGCTTACCTCCGATATTCTCGCTGGTTCTTTGCGCTAATTGCTCACACCCGGCGACCGGATCTTATGGTCACCTTTCTGGATACCACTGCACTTCGTCACTATATTTACGCACATAAACTTAGTTGATTGTCTGATTTTCACTAGTATGCAAATGTTCACACAATACCGCTAATAGATTGGGTATTGCAACCGGCTGTCTTGAGACTAGGCGACCCGCACTTGAGAGCCACGGACTCTGCTGTATCACCATGGACGGGGCGAAGCCAAGAAGCGAAATTTGGGTGTGTCGTTCCTCCGTTTTACGGTGTTGACATTTTTCTTCATACTACCCGCAAGGAATGGATTTTATGATTGGAAAGGGAATGTATGCGTTCGGAAACTTTGATTGACAAAAATATTAATTTTAGCTTATTTTTGACCGAACAATGGGCCTTCCAACAAGACTCGGCACCAGCTCATAAAGTTTGCTCTACTCAGTCTTGGTTGGAAACAAACGTTTCAGTCTTCATAAGAGCTGAAGATTGGCCATCGTCTAGTCCCTTAATCTGTGTGTAGTCCCTTAATCTTAATCCGCTGGATTACGATTTATGGTCAGTTTTAGAGAGTATGTCTTGCTCTAAACGCTTGTGTAGGGTAAAATTTAAATTTGGTCCCATTGTCACCAAAATGGTGACCTGATGATGGGATCCGTGAGTAATCGAAGGAAATGCTCAAAATGTATGTGGAATAATATATTTATTTTGATTTTTTCTGAAGTAGTCTAAGCATATTTTACCAAACAGTAAGGTTTTGCACCATATCCTGGATCTATATTTTATAATATCAAAAAATTTCGCGTTTCAGTAAACTATATATATATATAAATATATATATATATATAACGGAGTGTGGTATTTTGTGGGCGTGTTGATTGCTTTGTATCGTCAGGAAATAATAGGCCGCATATACAGTACCGGTATATTGTTCGAAATATAACAAGGTTGCACTCTAAAATATTAACTCAGGGCATGGATGCAAATGGATAACGATCAGAAACGCGGAGAGTTCTGCGCTCACGTCCGTTCCGTCTGACACCCCACTGTTATGTGTGTCAACCGAGCATAGACCACTCCCAAGCCATGACAGCTGTCATAGCTTGACGTTTCGTAGACAGATGACAGCTACAGGTGACATGTTGCACGACTGAAGCGCCATCCCGCCGACACGGCCATCCTGCCGCATCACACGTCCTCGTGTGTGCCTGAAAGAGACACATACTACCAGTAGCCTTTGCCATCCCTCGGTCATCTCTGACCAATAAAACGTAGTCACTTTAACATCAAATTTATTACAACTCTTTTAACTTAGCACATTGATCACAAACTATGTTCACTGATATCAAACTATGTCCACTAATTACATAGTGCTTTTGTAAATCAACATCGAAGGATATCTGAAGTTCAAACTTTAAATCAAATCATTATTACGCAATGAACACATGTCGCGATTCCATACAGTTTACACCACACATAACCCCTCTCTCGACCATTATGCCATCCATTGCCTCCAAATGCCTCATTATGCTATCCAGTGCCTCCAAATGCCTCATTATTCTATCCAGTGCCTCCAAATGCCTCCATCAACCATTGAGACCATGTGCCTCCATCAAGCACATAAGCAAAGTACAATGCCTCCATCGAGCATTGGACTATGTGCCTCCATCGAACTCATAAGAGAACAATGCCTCCATCGGGCACTGTCCCCGCCTCCAGCGTAGCCGAACTTAATCACGCGATGTGCCAGAAACTGACACAGTTACATGATCATCTCTTTGATCAACTAACTCTTCTACAACCAACTGACCTTCAGAGCATCCTTCTCAGTCTATCATGAGCAAACTTGTATGTCCTCTTAGAATCTAACGCCTTTAGCAAGTATCGATCCCCATCTAGCGACTCAATGTTTATTCATCATCGAAATGAATATTTCGTGAATAGGCTTCAAACAAGACTGTACCAAATTTTCACACTACAGTCAATAGATAAACAATTACGCTCACCAGATAAATTTTGTTTCGAATCTGATACTTCAACGAAGTACAGACTACAGAGCGGAAAGTCCTAGCCGTCGCGCCACCGCGCCGCACAGCACCACCCGCCGCGCTCCGTCGCGTCGTCGCGTTGCGTTGCGTCGCGTCGCTAGCATTGCTCGAACACCCAACCTCCATCTGTACACAAAATTAAACAGCACAAAAAATGTCCAGACTATGTAAAATTAAGTTCTTTTTGGGTTTCCTTATCGGTAAGGAGTCAGAGAAAGAATAGCAGCTTTCATCCATCCAGCAACCATTTTTTTTTCTTGCCGTTAAAGCGACAGAGGGAATACAACAAAATTGGAAATTGCGCCCGCGGACCCGCCTGCCAAGTGTAGCGAGTATAGGCAACTACTTCCCATAGAACACTATGAGGGATGCAAATGTCCAGAAGAGGACATCAAAAGCTATGGAGGTTTAAATATCGGGAATAACAATAAGATCAAAATCTAAAATCACTATGCAGTAAATTAATTTCATTTCCATTCCTTCTTATTCCATAACTGATTTGATGAAGAAAAGCTATTACAGTATGAGTCACACAATAACAACTGTCAGATTGCACTGTCCTCACTAACCTTGACAAAAATAAACATTTTTAGTTGCACTATCGCGGGAATCGAACTCACAAAGTCGAGTGCTAGGTTCTAAACCACTGGACCCCAAAGTCGTTCATAATAATAATAATAGCTCCTCTCACTGATTTCGGCGTCAGTAGCCAATTTCATTGAAACCAGGCCAGCTACGCAGAAGTTATTCTATAGTGCCCAAGTGTGTGCGCAATACACAGAAGCACTCTCTCTTCCTTTTACTTTCATAACCCAGCGGAACGGTAAGTCGACACGTCTGGCAAGAGAACAGGCACAGGACCGACCGACCGACCCTTTACATGCCCATCCGTCGCATGGATCATCTTTCCTGTCAGACAATCAGGTGATCAGTCTGCATTGTAGTAGTATTGCAGTAACCTAACCAATCTTAAAAACAACCTTTTTTGTTGTTTCAACGTGGGAATCGAACCCACGAATCCGGGTCAAGAGCTAAGCTCTGAACCACTAGACCATGGAGGCGTTCATAATACCAGAAGACTCTGAAGTGCGTTTACCACCTTTCGCATGATAACCAAGTTCGCCGAAGCTCACTGAAGTCCATTGGAGAACATTCTTATGCTCCTCTTCTTCAGCCACAGCCCACGGCCTCTGTGACTCTTGGACCGTTGAGTGTGTGATGCCTTGTTCACCATTAGTACCAGCTTACATACAGTAACTTCTGAAACATGAAATTAAAATGTGTTAATTCCATAAAACTCATATCACAAACAATATTATCATGTTAGACGAATTTTAAACTATTCCATATCGCATATTGTTCTAAAAAGTAATACTCTGATAAATCTGTAGGTAATATGTATTCCGAATTTACTTTAATAATTTTTTTTTTTTTTATAGCCAGCTTAGGAATAATTAACAATGTACTAGACATTATTTAAAGTTACTTTTTTTTTGTTTTAAGCTCACCAATGAAAATTACATTTAAGTATGTAGTTTCAAACTACCTACTTACTATCATGTAAACAATATTTACAAAGAACATGTCAATTGTTATTGTATAAGCCTGTTTGTTTACAACTTGCGCTCACCTGCAGAGATAAGACCACTACTTGTTGTGTAATAATAATTATTATCATTAAAATCAAACTTTGATTTCTTCTTTATTTACTGTGTTGATTTCACTCTATTAATAAGAATATAGCTTGTATAATAACAAGTTTTAAAACTCACATAATTTAAGTATCAAAATACTGTAAGATCTTTTACTTTGAATCTCTTTTCTGTTAATAATACTGTGATTATAAAACCAGACCAATTTTGAACTTTACAATGAAATAAGTAATGATACTCATACAACCGGTTCACATCTTTGCGAAGCAAGTAGAGAAGTCCATAAGATACACAATGCTCATCTGCGTTGGTTGGTTACCCAGCAAAGCTCGTTCTATGCATCGGGCAAGTATGCAAGCTATGCAAGGCTATGCATCGTCCAGTCAAGCACTATCCCAGTGTATTGTCCATCTACAAATAAAACAAAACAGCAATACAAACGAACACTAAACTTTAAAGTTTATTTAGATTTTTGGGCAAGCAATTTCATGGAAACTTTGAAATTGTATTTACTTTGAAGGCTTCCAAAATATTACGAGGAATAAAAAGATTGCTACCACCTGTTACCAAAGCCATCAAGCTTATAACCAAGACCTGTCGTTGACTAGCCACGTCAATCTTGTCATATTATCGTGGTTCTATTGTAAATCGTCACGTTCCCATTGTCAATCGTCACATTCTCATTGTAAATCGTCACATTCCCATTGTCAGCACGTTACCATCGTCAGCAGCGCTGTCATCCCATCAATCGTCTTTCTGCTATGCATTATATACCATGCTGCCTTTGGTAGTGGAGGATCCGTAATATAATCTGTTCCGTCTCAACGTGATCTGAATATCCGCAAGGCCATAATATCTAATCCAACAATTTGTAGGTACCCTTTAACCATCTATCTTGATTTTGCGGGTATATCCCAATTTCTGATAACGGAGTGTGGTATTTTGTGGGCGTGTTGATTGCTTTGTATCGTCAGGAAATAATAGGCCGCATATACAGTACCGGTATATTGTTCGAAATATAACAAGGTTGCACTCTAAAATATTAACTCAGGGCATGGATGCAAATGGATAACGATCAGAAACGCGGAGAGTTCTGCGCTCACGTCCGTTCCGTCTGACACCCCACTGTTATGTGTGTCAACCGAGCATAGACCACTCCCAAGCCATGACAGCTGTCATAGCTTGACGTTTCGTAGACAGATGACAGCTACAGGTGACATGTTGCACGACTGAAGCGCCATCCCGCCGACATATATAAATAAATAAATAAAATAAAATAAATTTATTTCAGGTATCTGCGACCCATATCAACAAATAATTAGAATTACATTACATAACAAATAAAAAATTAGTTAAAAATTCATTACATAAATTCAAGACATTAATTAAAAAAAATAAAAATATAAAGTATTGTTAATTAATATGATTACATTTGATTAAATATTCTATTATTATTCTCTATTATGGTACATTAAATTATTGTTAATTAGTGTTTTACATTACATTATGATTACTTATTTATTTATTTTTAATTTAAATTTATCTATGTCATTTTACCTAATATTACAAGCCTCTATGTTGGACACTACGAGTGACGTGTACGTTACAGCAGTGGCGAACATAGGGGCAGTCCAATCGACGGGCTATCATTGCCAAGATGGTGTTGGAGCTGTCCCGCACTCGGCGCACCAGCGAGGCGCACCGCCTGCGAACAGTCGCTTGAAAGCAGTCGGTGCGCGCCGCTGCGAACATGCCAGAGGCGCTACAGAAGCGGGGCAGCCCCAACAGCACCCGGAACGCGTTATTGTACTGGACAGTGAGGGCGCTACTACTTTTATAATATGTACCCCACAGGGCGCACGTGTACAATGAGGTACAGAAAGCTCTGAACAGTGTTAGTTTTACAGCAATAGAGCATCGAGCAAATCTGCGAGCTAACATATTCGCTCTTTTAGACAGTGCCCTCCTCTCCCTCTCAATATCTTTGTCATCTCTGAGGCCTACGGTGAGGAAGTGCCCCAGGTACTTGAACTCCTCAACTCTGCTTAGAGCCATTCCGTTAAGGCTTAAAATAGGTACGTGTTGAGGAGTTTTACCACCCGCGGCCTCAAAGACCATGTATTGAGTCTTCTTAACATTATATTTAAGGCCGTGACAATGTGCATATTTTTCACATGTTTCGAGCAATTTTCTCAGTCCACTGATCGAGGGGCTCAGCAAAACCATGTCATCGGCATAGCTGAGGTTGTTCAGACATACGTCTTCAATGTGACACCCAACATGTTGTTTGCTAAGCTCCTCGATTAGTGCATCTATGTACAAGTTGAAAAGCGTGGGAGAGCTCAGCCCGCCCTGTCTCACGCCACACTCTAGTCTGTACGGTTCGGACAGTGTCCCCGCCCATTTCACGTGATTTGTTTGATGGCTGTACCAAAATTTAAACATGTTGATGAATAATTGTGGCACCTTGGCCACTTTCATTTTGTTCCATAGGATGTTTGACAGGACTTGGACAGGTCGAGGAAGCACGCGTACACGGGCGTCGCACGATCAGTATAGTAGCGGACGGTGTGCTTAAGACTCAGTATAGCACTCTCAGTGGACAGTTTTGGTCTGAATCCGAACTGATTATCGTGCAAACTTATGTACTTATTTAACTGAGTGTTAAGCACCCCATCGAAAACCTTTGCAATTACTGTGGCTAGTGATATGGGCCGGTAGTTGGTTTTGTCTGACAGGTTTCCTGCTTTATTTTTAGCAATTGGCACAACTATTGTCTTCATAAGGTCTAAAGGTAAGTATGAATGACTTAAGCATAGGGAATAGAACATTGCCAAAACTCTATATATATGAGGGCCAGCATGTTGCAAATGTTCAACACTAAGGCCGTCGTGCCCAGGTGATCTACCCCTCGTCATGTTCTTAATTATACTTAAAACATCTTTTGCTTTAACTATGTAATTGGGTTTTTGAAAACATTTTTCACAACTATTGTTGAATGTGTTCGACGGTCCTAGGGGAGATTGTACGATAAAATAGTCCTTAAAACTATTGGCTATCTCTTTCTTATTACTAAGGCCATCGACGCACACAGGAAAGCCAGGATTAGAATTTAGCTTCTTAGTGTCTTTCCAGAATCCACTAAAATCACCAATAGAATGTTTCTTAACCAATTTGTCCATAATTAACTGATACCGATGATCTTGGCACCATTTGAGCTTTGATTTAAACACCTTTTTACTCAAGTACATTGCATCATACTCAGTGCCGGACCTAGGTCTCCCACATAGTATCCACTCTTCAAATTTTATTCTGGCATTCCTGTGTGCCTCGGCAACATGTATGTTCCAGCCTGCCACTTGTCTAACCGTATATTGTTAGCGACAAACGACGAGGCTGATTCACCGAGCTGCCCCGACGGTCCCCGAAGTGCATAAAAGCCTTATGCACCACGTGACATGACAAATTCCCAGAAAAAAGAGACCGGCTCTTTTTTCTGGGAATTTGTGCGAGACAGACGTGCCATAGCGTTTACCTAAATTATAAATTTTCCATATAGTTTTTGCTTTTGCTTTAGTAATTTTAAATATATTTGTGATTTAGTTATTTACTTGCTAATTTAATTTTGTTAATTTAACTTTTACTTAGAAATAGATTTATGTTATTGGTGTAGTATTTTTTATTTTAATTAAGGTTTTACCTCTTAAAATCAGAATTGGGCTAGAAAACACTCCCACATTTATTATTTTTCAAGTTGTGTGATTAATTCAAAATAAGAATCATGGGTAGATCAAATCGTTCGCGGTCAATTAATAGGGGCAAGCGCACTTCGCGCTCGCGTAGTAGAATCTCGCGTGGCAGGCTGTCTCGTAGCACGTCCCGGGGACATACACAGGAGCAGAGACGATCTCGCCGTGGACGTTCGAGGTCGGAGCAGCCGAGAGGTGACCGCCCGCACGTGGCGCACGAGCGGTCCCGCCGCCGCCGCTCAAGGTCGAGGGTGTCCAGCCGGGAGCGTTCGAGACCAGGTCGGTCTTACGGGTTGGAGTCCAGGGTCGCGTCGCTGCAACAGGACTGCGCACATTCCCTCGAGGCGATAGCCTCGCGGTTATACGGTCCTTGTAAAATGTCTTTTGACGAAAAATTAAAGGTGCGTAACATAATAAAGGATCTCCTGTCGAAAAATATTATTCGCGAGTCGGAGTCTCCTTATTCGAGTCCGATTCTTTTAGTTAAGAAGAAAGATGGCTCGGATAGGATGTGTGTAGATTTTCGGGCTCTGAATAAAATAACAGTCAAAGACAGGTATCCGCTGCCTTTAATAGAGGATCACCTCGATAGACTAGGGCAGGCAAAGTATTTTACCACTTTGGATATGGCCACGGGATTTCACCAAATTATGTTACACGAGGATTCTATTCCCTTAACCGGTTTTGTCACGCCCGAAGGGCATTACGAGTATATTAAAATGCCATACGGACTCGCTAATGCGCCTATAGTATATCAACGAATTATTTCAAATACGTTGCGTGAATTTATCGAATCGGGCAAAGTCTTGGTCTATATCGACGACTGTTTGATTTTACATTCCTCAATCGAGGAGGGGTTACAAACACTCGATCGTGTGTTGACAACTTTGACTAGATCGGGGTTTTCGAAAAATTTACGCAAATGTTATTTTTTATGCACCGAGATAGAATATTTGGGAAGGGTTATCTCGGACGGGTGCATACGACCGGCTGCGGCTAAAGTTTTGGCTCTAGTTAACTCGAGGATACCTCAAAACGTGCGGCAGGTTAGACAGTTTTTGGGACTGGCGGGTTATTTTAGAAAATACATATCTGGTTATTCATTAAAAACGTCTTGTATTGCGCGGTTAACAAAAAAAGGTGTTGACTTTGTGTGGGGCTCTGAACAGGAAAAGGCCCGACAGGAACTCATTAAGTGTCTCACTAGTGAGCCAGTATTGTGTATTTTTGATCCTAATTTATCCACCCAAGTTCATACAGACGCGAGCAGCCTGGGTTATGGTGCAGTTTTACTTCAAATTCATAGGGATGGTAGTAAGCGTGTAGTAGCTTATTATAGCCAAGTGACAAAGGAGTCTAAGTACCATTCCTATGAACTGGAGACTCTCGCGGTTGTAAAAGCCCTTAAACATTTTAGGCACCATCTAATTGGTAGACATTTTAGTGTGATAACCGATTGTAATGCTCTCAAATCTACTCAAACAAAAAAAGACTTGTTACCGCGAGTGGCTAGATGGTGGGTATATTTACAGGATTTCGACTTTGATATTCAGTACAGAAAGGGGGTATTACTGCCACACGCTGACTATCTGAGTCGGATCCCTGTTGGCACCGTAAATAACATAACAAAACCGCGCAACTGGGCACAAATCGCACAATCGGGCGATGAGGAAACGCAACAATTATTGCGATCCTTAGACGATGGGCATTTAGACGCCTCGAGGTATGTTAAACGCGGTGATCTCTTGTACTATCGTTATACACCTACTGGTGAAGATTCCCGTTTACTCTGTTTTATTCCTAAGGGATATCGATTAAGTTTGCTGCGAATTTTTCACGACGAACATGCACATATCGACGTTGAAAAAACGTCCGATCTTATCTTGCGATACTTTTGGTTTCCTGGTCTTCGGGCTTTTATTTCTAAATACATTAAGCATTGTATAACATGTATAGCTCATAAACGCGTTCCGCGCGCCCCTTTACAGCCTATTTATTCGTGGAAACCATACACGTTGATGTGTTGGGACCTTTACCAGAATCGCGCGGTTTTAAGCATATACTAGTCGCAGTAGATTCCTTTACTAAATACTGTCATCTAATTTCTATTCACCGACAAGATTTAACTGAACTAAAGCGAGCTATGCAGTTAATTATTTCTTTATTTGGCACCCCAAATACCATAATATGTGACAGAGGTAGAATGTTTGAGGCGTCCGGGTTTTTAACATTTCTTAAGGAGTTAGGGTGCCAAGTGCATCATATTACTCCCGAGATGCACCAGGCTAATGGCCAAGCTGAACGCTATATACGCAATGTTCTCAATATGCTTCGTATCGAGACAAATCAAAAGAAATGTGAATGGGCTGAGGAGTTGTGGCGACTGCAATTAATTTTAAATATCACCAAACAAAAAACAACGCAGTAGGTACGCCCCGTTAAATTTATTGATTGGGTCTGAAAATACGTTACCAGTAGTTCGCTCGTTAGTACGTGACGTAGCCATAGAAAACTCGACTGACAATCGTGAATCGTTACGCGAATTGCGTAGACATAGGACGACCGAACGGTTGACTCGTAATCAAGCCGAACAAGATCGACGAGTCTCTCGGACTTTCAATTTAAATGACCTCGTCTTCGTAATCAAGTATTCTCAGTCACAGGGCAAATTGGATCCAGGAATGCGTGGACCTTACCGCATTACTCGAGTGCTCGATAATGGGCGCTACGAACTGAAGCTTGTCAGTGGAGCTTATGGCAAGTTGACGTACGCGGCCGCGCAGTACCTGGTGCCCTGGAGAGGCGAATGGACCCCGGAGACTTGTGCAGCATTCTTTGAGCCTATGCCAGAGTCGACTATATGATGCGCACTAGGGTACCATTTTGTTTGTGATCACTTGTTTATGTTTCCCCACAGTCTCCATTAGAAATTTTTGTTAGCTGTACATTGTGTGAAAACAGTGTTAGAGTATTTTTCGTCTCGATTTCAGGAGAGGAGAATGATGACATCTCGACGGATGCTGCCAGTGATCAGCCCACTCCAACCCGAGAACAACCCGGTCCATCATCCAGGCCTGACGAGGACGTCAGACTGTCAGGAGAAGCCGTGTTAGTGACAAACGACGAGGCTGATTCACCGAGCTGCCCCGACGGACCCCGAAGTGCATAAAAGCCTTATGCAGCACGTGATCCGGTCCCTTTTTCCTGGGAATTTGTGCGAGACAGACGTGCCATAGCGTTTACCTAAATTATATATTTTCCATATAGTTTTTGCTTTTGCTTTAGTAATTTTAAATATATTTGTGATTTAGTTATTTACTTGCTAATTTAATTTTGTTAATTTAACTTTTACTTAGAAATAGATTTATGTTATTGGTGTAGTATTTTTTATTTTAATTAAGGTTTTACCTCTTAAAAATATATATATATATATATGAAAAAGTTCGCGCTGCCGCGCCGGCTTACGCCAGAGCAGCGGTAAACTATATATACAATATATTTTTTATTTTTTTATGTAACCATTTATTGCACACAAGAAATACATTTACAATAGAACGATTTACAAAGAAAGACGACACAAAGGTACTGCTTATTTCTTAAAAGAAATTTCTTCCAGCAGCCCTGCGGAGAGATATGGAATAAAAGTTAGCAGATAGGGCGTGCACAATTAAAAACATGATATATATACATACTTAAATACATACATAATTTATATACTACATATATATATATATATATATATATGTCGGAGTTGAAACGTAAGGCTTGCAAAAAAAAAAAAAAAAGAAAGCCTAGCAAGTTTAGTCATATTTGCCAAGAGGCCGGTCGCCGCTTACAAAAGAGGAAGGAGAAGACGTGTGTCACCGATGACAGAGAGGACTGGGCAGGTGGCGCGCGATGGGATGGCGGGGCTTGAGAAAAAAAGAGTTGACTAAATTCGCTTACGTTCAATGTCTGCTTTGCATTAAGTACTTGTAGCAATAGGTTTGATTGTTCATAATATAAACACGTTCAGCTTGGTGTTATTATTTCCTGACGATACCAATCAATCAAACAGACGCCCACATATAATCTCCCTCCGAAATCAGAGTGGGATATACCCGCAAAATCAAGATAGATGGTTACAGGGTACCTACAAATTGTTGGATTGGATATGGCCTTGCGGACATTCAAATCACGTTGAGACGGAACAGATTATATTACGGAGCCTCCACTACCAAAGGCAGCATGGTATATGCATAGCAGAAAGACGATTGATGGGATTACAGCGCTGCTGACGATGGTAACGTGCTGACAATGGGAATGTGACGATTTACAATGGGAATGTGACGATTGACAATGGGAACGTGACGATTTACAATAGAACCACGATATTGGCTAGTCAACGACAGGTCTTGGTTATAAGCTTGATGGCTTTGGTAACAGGTGGTAGCAATCTTTTTATTCCTCGTAATAATTTGGAAGCCTTCAAAGTAAATACAATTTCAAAGTTTCCATGAAATTGCTTGCCCAAAAATCTAAATAAACTTTAAAGTTTAGTGTTCGTTTGTATTGCTGTTTTGTTTTATTTGTAGATGGACAATACACTGGGATAGTGCTGGACTGGACGATGCATAGCCTTGCATAGCTTGCATGCTTGCCCGATGCATAGAATGAGCTTTGCTGGGTAACCAACCAACGCAGATGAGCATTGTGTATCTTATGGACTATTCTACTTGCTTCGCAAAGATGTGAACTGGTAGTATGAGTATCATTACTTATTTCATTGTAAAGTTCAGAATTAGTCTGGTTTTATAATCACAGTATTAGTAACAGAAAAGAGATTCAAAGTAAAAGATCTTACAGTATTTTGATACTTAAATTATGTGAGTTTTAAAACTTGTTATTATACTAGCTATATTCTTATTAATAGAGTGAAATCAACACAGTTAATAAAGAAGAAATCAAAGTTTGATTTTAATGATAATAATTATTATTACACAACAAGTAAAGGTCTTATGCAGGTGAGCACAAGTTGTAAACAAACAGGCTTATACAATAACATTGACATGATCTTTGTAAATATTGTTTACATGATAGTAAGTAGGTAGACAAGTTTGTAGGAGCGAGAAAGACTATTCAAAAAGAATTAAAAATTTATTTAAAGTTACAACTTATTAAAGTTTAAAACTTAATTAGGGTTAACATGCAGAGCTTTTACAAGTTATCTTCTGTAGGGACACAACCAAGCAGAAATTCATGCCACGATCAAATGTCCCCATCGGGAGCATTTACAATAGTTGAAACAAAATATAACAACACATGTGTGTTAAATAAACAAAGCTTTGGTCATAATTAATCTTGGGATGCAATTAATGTGTCATCCCTTAGTTTTTACGTGAAGTCCGTTTTAAAGTCAAGTGCTGAGGGCTTGACAAATCTCTAGTTACAACAAATCTTAAGAGTAGTCAATAAATCAATAAATTGATCATGGGGTCTTGAGGGTTAACATAAGTAGGTAGTTTGAAACTACATACTTAAATGTAATTTTCATTGGTGAGTTTAAAACAAAAAAAAAAAAAAAAAAAAAAAAGAGTATCTTTAAATAATGTCTTGTACATTGTTATTTATTCCTAAGCTGGCTATAAAAATATCTGTTAAAGTAAATTTGGAATACATATTACCTACAGATTTAACAGACTTTTACTTTTTAGAACATTATGCAATATGGAATAGTTTAAAATTCGTCCAACAGGATAATATTGTTTGTGATATGAGTTTTATGGAATTAACACATTTTAATTTCATGTTTCAGAAGTTACTGTATGTAAGCTGGTACTAATGGTGAACAAGGCATCACACATTCAACGGTCCAAGAGTCTCAGAGGCCGTGGCAGTCCACTGATGCGGTGGAAGATCAGAAAGTTCATTGAGTGACTTCAGTTAGCTTCGACCAACTTGGTGATTTTGTAAAAGGTTGTAAACGCACTAGCGAGTCTTCAGGTATTATGAATGACGAATGAATTGCCTCCGTGGTCTAGTGGTTCAGAGCTTAGCTCTTGACCCGTATTTGTGGGTTCGATTCCCACGTTGAAACAACAAAAAAAAGGTTGTTTTTAGGATTGGTTAGGACAATGCAGACTGATCACCTGACTGTCTGACAAGAAAGATGATCCATGCGTCAGATGGGCATGTAAAGGGTCGGTCCTGTGCCTATTCTCTGGCCAGACGTGTCGACTTACCGTTCCGCTGGGTTATGAAAGTAAAAGGAAGAGAGAGTGCTTGTGTGTATTGCGCACACACTTGGGCACTATAAAATAACTATTGCGTAGCTGGCCTGGTTTCAATGAAATTGGCTACCGACACCGAAATCGGTGAAGGGAGCTATTATTATTATTATGAATTACTCTGGGGTCCAGTGGTTTAGAACCTAGTACTCGACTTTGTGGGTTCGATTCCCGTAACAGTACAACTAAAAATGTTTATTTTTGTCAAGTTTAGTGAGGACAGTGCAATCTGATCACTTGTTATTGTGTGACTCTAAAGTAATAGCTTATTTTCATTCAATCAGTTAGATCATTGAAAGGAAATTAAATTAATTTTACTGCATAGTGAAATCTAACATTTTAATCTCATTGTTGTTGCTGATATTTAAACCGCGATAGTTTTGTTCTTGAGATACAGCCTGATTAAAGACAGACAGGCACAGCGAAGTCTTAGTAAATAAATCCCTAAAAGAACTTAATTTTAGATAGTCTGAACATTTTTTTGTGCTGTTTCATTTTGTGTACAGTGGATCGGGCTTCGAGCAACGCTAGCGACGCAACACGACGCGACGGAGCGCGGCGAGCGATGCAGCGCAGCGCGGTGGCGCGGCGGCTAGACGACTGTCGTCTGTACTTCGTTGAAGTATCACATTCGAAACCAAAATTATTTGGTGAGCGTAATTGTTTATCTACTGACTGTAGTGTGATACTGGCGGAGTCGGGGTCTTCACAGACCATACGCTGTGCATGTGCACACGGGTAGCCGCGGTTAACACAAATGTGTTAAGCGGTTGACGTATGTCGGCGATGGAGCCGTGTCATAGAAGTCAAATTCTGATGACAATATTTGACCTACCAGACATCATTTCGCAGCAGCAACCATTAAAAGTCGGTATCTCTTGGGGCAACTCAAGTAGGACGCGGAGCGCAGCGGGCGTGTGATGCTGGAAGGTTGGGGTCTACACAGACCACATGATGTGTATTCAATGAGTGATGCACACGTGTTAGCCGTGGGGAGAACACGTCGTGTTACGCGGCTAACGTATTTCGACTAAAGAGCCCTGGTCATATAGGCATTACCTGAGACTTTGCGTAGTTTATTGTTGTGCATTAAAGAAGTTAAAGTATCTGTTGAGATTACTATTAGAGATTAAACTAGCAAATTGGCCTAAAATTGTAGAGTCAGGTTAGGCCGAGCAAAAGGCTTGTGATATTGCAGCTGGTTTTTTCTTTCACAGGAGCAGCACACGAGGACGTGTGACTAGTCAGAATGGCCGTGTCGGAGTTGAAACGTAAGGCTTGCAAAAAAAAAAAAAAAAAGAAAGCCTAGCAAGTTTAGTCATATTTGCCAAGAGGCCGGTCGCCGCTTACAAAAGAGGAAGGAGAAGACGTGTGTCACCGATGACAGAGAGGACTGGGCAGGTGGCGCGCGATGGGATGGCGGGGCTTGAGAAAAAAAGAGTTGACTAAATTCGCTTACGTTCAATGTCTGCTTTGCATTAAGTACTTGTAGCAATAGGTTTGATTGTTCATAATATAAACACGTTCAGCTTGGTGTTATTATTTCCTGACGATACCAATCAATCAAACAGACGCCCACATATAATCTCCCTCCGAAATATATATATATATATATATATATAATATAATAATAATAATATATACCTATACATAATAATACTTGATACAGTAAATAAAATATATACTAAGAAAATAGTATGCATAATATTGTATAATATAATAATTCTACTTATATGGATTGAGATTCGAAGTAATGCTCTTTCAGGCGTCTTTTGAATACAGCAATAGTGGGACTGTCACGAACGGTGGGAGGAAGCGAATTCCACAGTCTGACTGCATGAACGGTAAAGGAGTAGGAGTAGAAATTGGTGCGATGCGATGGAATGGAAAGAGTCGTTCTAACTTTAGACCTACACGGGGTATCAAAGGATCGAGAAAAATTAAATCTTTCGAGAAGATATGAAGGAGATAGGGGATTATACAGGATATTATAAAGTAAACAGAGGATATGGGAGTTGCGACGAAGGCGAATAGGGAGCCACCTGAGTTTCAATCGAAAGGCTGATACATGGTCGAACTTTCTAAGTCCAAACACGAACCTTATGCAGAGATTCTGCAACCGTTCAAGTTTTGTTAGCAGCTCTTCGGTGATATCCAGGTAGCAGGAGTTAGCATAGTCAAGGATAGGGAAAATTAGTGTCTGGATAAGGAAAATTTTGGTATTTACGGGCAAAAAGTTTTGGAGGCTCCTTAAGGTGTGCATCGAGTAATAAACTTTTCTGCTTACTTCACTGACTTGTGAATTCCAAGAAAGATTGCTGTCTAAGATTAAACCTAGGTTTTTGGCAGTGTTGGTATAGGCGATGACAGTGCCATTATACATGACCCTAGGCACATTATGTAACCGCTGAGTCATGTATTTACTGCCTATGATCATGGCCTGTGATTTATTCGGATTGACCAGCAGACCAAAAGAGTTAGCCCAGTTTGATATGCGCTGGAGATCAGCGTTAATTTCGGTAACTGCGGAATTAATATCATCTATAGCTGAATGACGATATATTTGCAAGTCGTCTGCGTAGAGATGGAAATTAGATTCAATTATTTTGGAAATTGTGTTAATAAAAATGGAAAATAAAAGGGGAGAGAGAACGCCACCCTGGGGGACACCCACTTCGATATCACACCAATCCGAGGTAGCCTCATCAAGGCGGACACGTTGCGAACGTCCCCGAATATATGATTCGAACCAGTCTACCGCTGAGGAAGAAATGTTGAGAGAGCGAAGAACGGAAAGGAATATGTCAAAATCTACAGAATTGAAAGCACTGCTAAAGTCAAGTAGGACAAGAATAGATACACATTTATTTTCCATTGCAAGACGGAGGTCGTCAGTGACTTTTAGCAGTGCTGTAACTGTACTGTGACCAGGACGAAAGCCGGATTGGAAGGAAGAAAGCAATTTATTTGAGGATAAGAAATGAGATAGCTGCTTGTGGACAATGTGTTCAAGGATTTTGGATAGGTAGGGTAATATGGAGATTGGCCTAAATTGAGATAAAGAGGGATTAGGAGTTTTAGGAAGTGGAATAACATTGGCATGTTTCCATGCCGTAGGGAAAGAACTCAGTGTCAATGAATAATTAAAAATGTGTGTAAGTGTTGGCAAGAGTTCAGGAAGGGTGAGGGATATCATGCGAGGGCTCAGACTATCGTTGCCCACAGCAGTAGAGTTGATATCCATGATATGGCTCTTTACTTCATCCTGAGTGACTGGTTTAAACTGAAATGGGGAACAAGACGGTAGAGTAAGGGAACCAATATGGGAAATCGTGTGTGCTTTTGTAGCCTGGTCGACAATTACTGGTGGGACAGAGAAATGAGCATTAAGTTTATTTAAATTCACTGAAGTGTCAAACCTGTTGGAAGACTTGCCAATGCCGAGTGTTGAAAAAAACTTCCATAGTTGCGAGGGATTATTTTTAACAATTGAGGAATGTATGTGACGTCTTTTGGCATCCCTACACAAACGACCACAACGATTCCGCAGAAACTTATACTTGGCTAAATTTTCGTCTGTTGGTCGTTTCCTGTATCGCTGCATAGCACGGTTGCGTTTAGCCATCAGAGCGATTATGTCTTTCGACAGCCAAGGTGCCGGTGCATGCTTAATTTTAACTTTTTTGACCGGGGCATGTATGTCAAAGATGTTTGTTATGGCATCAGTTAGAAGTGCCACCTTTTGGTCAATATCAGTGGCCGAGTATATAATTGACCAGTCGTAATCAGTTATGTCGCGCTTAAGAGCCTCCAAATCAATGGCCGTAATACTACGAAGGAAAGTATATCTAGTTTTACGACGGGGCGGTCTGACTTTAAAAGAAAGGAAAATAAGGTCGTGATGTGAAAGGTTAGATGGAAACTGACCACAAGAATCTATTAGATCAAGTGACGAGGTGATAATGAGATCTAAAAGTGAAGGAACACAATTTGGAACATGATGGGTTGCTGAAAGTGGGAGTATGTTGAGGTTAAGGGAGGATAGTAAGGTCCGCAGTTTAAACGCACGCGAGTCAGCTTTCAACAGACAAGTGTTGAAGTCACCAGCAAGCAAAGTATGGTCATAATTGGGGCAGTGTGTGGCTAACAAAGATTCTAAATCGTTAAAATAGTCTACACGTAAAGATGGGCTATAGATTACACACAGCAGGACTTTTTTGTAATGCAGGGTGACTTCAACACACAAGTATTCGACTGACCCGGAGTAGCGGCTAGGTGAGGATGCAACAGTTTTGCTTACAATGTCACCACGCAGATAAATAGCCACACCACCGCCGCTTTTACCCACGCGATCATTGCGAATCAGTTTATATCCCGGCAAAGCGTAAGCAGTCGACGAAAGTGATGGCTTAAGCCAGGATTCAGATACCAGAATGGCATCCACAGGAGAATTACTAAACATGTCAAGGAGATCTGGGTGATGGCGTGGTATGCTCTGAGCATTGACATGGACAATGTTAAAGTTGGTGGGAAAAGTGGAAAAGGCCCTATTTAATCGTTCTATATAATATACATAATATATATATTAAAAAAAATTGCGCTGCTCTGGCTTACGCCAGAGCAGCGGTAGACTTTTTCCCTTTCTACAATTTTTTTCTTATCTAATCGTCTTTGTTTTTCATTTTCCGTCCTCAAATAACATACAAGTGAAAATAATTATTACTTTGTGCGAAGTAATTTTTATTATACTTAGGTCTTGGAAATACGATTAATAAAGTATAGGCGTAGGATAGTTTGTTTTCAAGATATGAATGAGATGTCATAGGTACATTTAAATTAGAAAAGTTATGTCAATATAAGTAAGATTTATGTTTTTCATTATATTTTTATTTATTAGTTTTCATGCTAGGTACGGCTTGGGTTTTTTCTTTCTTTTGAACTTTTGTTATTTTGTCGTCTAAAAGAAGTTAGTACTTTAACCGTAAAGTCCCAATGTAGGCTACATGTTTGTTAGCGTAGGTAATTAATAAATAAAAAACCGGGCAAGTCCGAGTTGGAATTGCGCACCGAGAGTAGACTTTTAAAAAATTTGGCGCTCGGCGCCAGCAGCGCAGTGTCGGTGTGAAAACGATCATCGTCTGCAGTCGCTGCGGCGTAAAGTCCATACAAATCTCAGTACAGAGATCTTTGTCGCGTATATGAGCGTACTATCAAGTAGTCCCGTTCGCATAAAAGAAAAAAAAATATTATACATACAGACGAATTGAGAACCTCCTCCTTTTTTTGAAGTCAGTTTATAATACACGGTCATTTTTCGAGTTGGTAGTAGGAATTGAAATTGAGAAAAAATACCTCAAAACATTCACGACAAAAACGGCCATTATTTGACAGTAAACTATTATTTTTACTCCATCGGCTACTACTTCTTTTGCCTAAGCACGTCTAATACCGTGTATAAAGAAGCATTACTATAAATTAGTGATTTTAAATATCCGACAGTGTTCATAAACTAAAAATGTATTTGAACTGCTGCCCTAAATCACTTTTCCACGCGTACGAAGTCGCGGGCACAGCTAGTTTATGAATAAAACTAACACACTGTAAGTGAAATAAATTTTATTTATGGCAGGACTAGGTACAGTCGGCGACAGATCCGGTTTACCACCCTAAAGGCGAGATTCGTTTGCGGTCGATTTTACTTAGCTCCGCCTACTTGCACACAAGCATACTCGTAATATTTTGATTCTTGAATAATTAAATAGTGAATGCGCGTGCGCTTATAATTATAGTAATATTTGTTTGTTTATTGTAATCATTTTAATTTATTGGACTAAATACATATTTCTTATGATCCCAGTTGGATTTTATCGCAGCTCCTAAATGAATCAACAGATTTAGATGCGGTTTTCTTTAGTTGAAAGCTGGTGTCGTATATATCTTTAAAAATTATACTAACCATTATCAGCCCTTGTGTGTCTGTCTGTTATATCGCAGCTCCTAAATGAATCGACAGACTTTGATGCGGTTTTCTTTAATTGAAAGCTGGGCCCTAATTCTCAGGCCTCGAACTTATATTTTACTATCGGTCTGTCCCGCTCATGCAAATGAGATTTACCGCGCGTGCGAGCAGGATATACTAATATTCGGAACTATGTTCGAGGCCTGAGAATCGCCGCCCTGGTGTGGTTTATATATTTAAAAATTATACTAATCATCATCAGCCCTTGTGTGTCTGTCTGTTATATCGCAGCTCCTAAATGAATCAACAGATTTAGATGCGGTTTTCTTTAGTTGAAAGCTGGTGTCGTTTATATCTTTAAAAATTATACTAATCATCATCAGCCCTTGTGTGTCTGTCTGTTATATCGCAGCTCCTAAATGAATCGACAGATTTTGATGCGGTTTTCTTTAATTGAAAGCTGGTGTGGTTTATATATTTAAAAATTATACTAATCATCATCAGCCCCTGTGTGTCTGTCTGTTATATCGCAGCTCCTAAATGAATCAACAGATTTAGATGCGGTTTTCTTTAGTTGAAAGCTGGTGTCGTTTATATCTTTAAAAATTATACTAATCATCATCAGCCCTTGTGTGTCTGTCTGTTATATCGCAGCTCCTAAATGAATCAACAGATTTAGATGCGGTTTTCTTTAGTTGAAAGCTGGTGTCGTTTATATCTTTAAAAATTATACTAATCATCATCAGCCCCTGTGTGTCTGTCTGTTATATCGCAGCTCCTAAATGAATCAACAGATTTAGATGCGGTTTTCTTTAGTTGAAAGCTGGTGTCGTTTATATCTTTAAAAATTATACTAATCATCATCAGCCCTTGTGTGTCTGTCTGTTATATCGCAGCTCCTAAATGAATCGACAGATTTTGATGCGGTTTTCTTTAATTGAAAGCTGGTGTGGTTTATATATTTAAAAATTATACTAATCATCATCAGCCCCTGTGTGTCTGTCTGTTATATCGCAGCTCCTAAATGAATCAACAGATTTAGATGCGGTTTTCTTTAGTTGAAAGCTGGTGTCGTTTATATCTTTAAAAATTATACTAATCATCATCAGCCCTTGTGTGTCTGTCTGTTATATCGCAGCTCCTAAATGAATCGACAGATTTTGATGCGGTTTTCTTTAATTGAAAGCTGGTGTGGTTTATATATTTGAAAATTATACTAATCATCATCAGCCCCTGTGTGTCTGTCTGTTATATCGCAGCTCCTAAATGAATCGACAGATTTTGATGCGGTTTTCTTTAGTTGAAAGCTGGTGTGGTTTATATCTTTAAAAATTATACTAATCATCATCAGCCCTTGTGTGTCTGTCTGTTATATCGCAGATCCTAAATGAATCGACAGATTTTGATGCGGTTTTCTTTAATTGAAAGCTGGTGTGGTTTATATATTTAAAAATTATACTAATCATCATCAGCCCCTGTGTGACTGTCTGTTTGTGTGTCTGTCTGTTATATCGCAGCTCCTAAATGAATCGACAGATTTTGATGCGGTTTTCTTTAGTTGAAAGCTGGTGTGGTTTATATCTTTAAAAATTATACTAATCATCATCAGCCCCTGTGTATTTGTCTGTTATATCGCAGCTCCTAAATGAATCGACAGATTTTGATGCGGTTTTCTTTAATTGAAAGCTGGTGTGGTTTATATATTTAAAAATTATACTAATCATCATCAGCCCCTGTGAGTCTGTCTGTTATATCGCAGCTCCTAAATGAATCGACAGATTTTGATGCGGTTTTCTTTAGTTTAAAGCTGGTGTGGTTTATATATTAAAAAATTATACTAATCATCATCAGCCCCTGTGTGACTGTCTGTTATATCGCAGCTCCTAAATGAATCGACAGATTTTGATGCGGTTTTCTTTAGTTGAAAGTTGACGTGGTTTATATATTTAAAAATTATACTAATCATCATCAGCCCCTGTGTGTCTGTCTGTTATATCGCAGCTCCTAAATGAATCGACAGATTTTGATGCGGTTTTCTTTAGTTGAAAGCTGGTGTGGTTTATATCTTTAAAAATTATACTAATCATCATCAGCCCCTGTGTGTCTGTCTGTTATATCGCAGCTCCTAAATGAATCGACAGATTTTAATGCGGTTTTCTTTAGTTTAAAGCTGGTGTGGTTTATATATTTAAAAATTATACTAATCATCATCAGCCCTTGTGTGTCTGTCTGTTATATCGCAGCTCCTAAATGAATCAACAGATTTAGATGCGGTTTTCTTCAGTTGAAAGCTGGTGTCGTTTATATCTTTAAAAATTATACTAATCATCATCAGCCCTTGTGTGTCTCTCTGTTATATCGCAGCTCCTAAATGAATCGACAGATTTTGATGCGGTTTTCTTTAATTGAAAGCTGGTGTGGTTTATATATTTAAAAATTATACTAATCATCATCAGCCCCTGTGTGTCTGTCTGTTATATCGCAGCTCCTAAATGAATCAACAGATTTAGATGCGGTTTTCTTTAGTTGAAAGCTGGTGTCGTTTATATCTTTAAAAATTATACTAATCATCATCAGCCCTTGTGTGTCTGTCTGTTATATCGCAGCTCCTAAATGAATCGACAGATTTTGATGCGGTTTTCTTTAATTGAAAGCTGGTGTGGTTTATATATTTAAAAATTATACTAATCATCATCAGCCCCTGTGTGTCTGTCTGTTATATCGCAGCTCCTAAATGAATCGACAGATTTTGATGCGGTTTTCTTTAGTTGAAAGCTGGTGTGGTTTATATCTTTAAAAATTATACTAATCATCATCAGCCCTTGTGTGTCTGTCTGTTATATCGCAGCTCCTAAATGAATCGACAGATTTTGATACGGTTTTCTTTAGTTGAAAGTTGACGTGGTTTATATATTTAAAAATTATACTAATCATCATCAGCCCCTGTGTGTCTGTCTGTTATATCGCAGCTCCTAAATGAATCGACAGATTTTGATGCGGTTTTCTTTAGTTTAAAGCTGGTGTGGTTTATATCTTTAAAAATTATACTAATCATCATCAGCCCCTGTGTATTTGTCTGTTATATCGCAGCTCCTAAATGAATCGACAGATTTTGATGCGGTTTTCTTTAATTGAAAGCTGGTGTGGTTTATATATTTAAAAACTGTACTAATCATCATCAGCCCCTGTGTGTCTGTCTGTTATATCGCAGCTCCTAAATGAATCGACAGATTTTGATGCGGTTTTCTTTAGTTTAAAGCTGACGTGGTTTATATATTTAAAAACTGTACTAATCATCATCAGCCCCTGTGTGTCTGTCTGTTATATCGCAGCTCCTAAATGAATCGACAGATTTTGATGCGGTTTTCTTTAGTTTAAAGCTGATGTGGTTTATATCTTTAAAAATTATACTAATCATCATCAGCCCTTGTGTGTCTGTCTGTTATATCGCAGCTCCTAAATGAATCGACAGACTTTGATGCGGTTTTCTTTAATTGAAAGCTGGTGTGGTTTATATATTTAAAAATTATACTAATCATCATCAGCCCCTGTGTGTCTGTCTGTTATATCGCAGCTCCTAAATGAATCAACAGATTTAGATGCGGTTTTCTTTAGTTGAAAGCTGGTGTCGTTTATATCTTTAAAAATTATACTAATCATCATCAGCCCTTGTGTGTCTGTCTGTTATATCGCAGCTCCTAAATGAATCAACAGATTTAGATGCGGTTTTCTTTAGTTGAAAGCTGGTGTCGTTTATATCTTTAAAAATTATACTAATCATCATCAGCCCCTGTGTGTCTGTCTGTTATATCGCAGCTCCTAAATGAATCAACAGATTTAGATGCGGTTTTCTTTAGTTGAAAGCTGGTGTCGTTTATATCTTTAAAAATGATACTAATCATCATCAGCCCTTGTGTGTCTGTCTGTTATATCGCAGCTCCTAAATGAATCAACAGATTTAGATGCGGTTTTCTTTAGTTGAAAGCTGGTGTCGTTTATATCTTTAAAAATTATACTAATCATCATCAGCCCCTGTGTGTCTGTCTGTTATATCGCAGCTCCTAAATGAATCAACAGATTTAGATGCGGTTTTCTTTAGTTGAAAGCTGGTGTCGTTTATATCTTTAAAAATTATACTAATCATCATCAGCCCTTGTGTGTCTGTCTGTTATATCGCAGCTCCTAAATGAATCGACAGATTTTGATGCGGTTTTCTTTAATTGAAAGCTGGTGTGGTATATTTAAAAATTATACTAATCATCATCAGCCCCTGTGTGTCTGTCTGTTATATCGCAGCTCCTAAATGAATCAACAGATTTAGATGCGGTTTTCTTTAGTTGAAAGCTGGTGTGGTTTATATATTTAAAAATTATACTAATCATCATCAGCCCCTGTGTGTCTGTCTGTTATATCGCAGCTCCTAAATGAATCAACAGATTTAGATGCGGTTTTCTTTAGTTGAAAGCTGGTGTGGTTTATATCTTTAAAAATTATACTAATCATCATCAGCCCTTGTGTGTCTGTCTGTTATATCGCAGATCCTAAATGAATCGACAGATTTTGATGCGGTTTTCTTTAATTGAAAGCTGGTGTGGTTTATATATTTAAAAATTATACTAATCATCATCAGCCCCTGTGTGTCTGTCTGTTTGTGTGTCTGTCTGTTATATCGCAGCTCCTAAATGAATCGACAGATTTTGATGCGGTTTTCTTTAGTTGAAAGCTGGTGTGGTTTATATCTTTAAAAATTATACTAATCATCATCAGCCCTTGTGTATTTGTCTGTTATATCGCAGCTCCTAAATGAATCGACAGATTTTGATGCGGTTTTCTTTAATTGAAAGCTGGTGTGGTTTATATATTTAAAAATTATACTAATCATCATCAGCCCCTGTGAGTCTGTCTGTTATATCGCAGCTCCTAAATGAATCGACAGATTTTGATGCGGTTTTCTTTAGTTTAAAGCTGGTGTGGTTTATATATTAAAAAATTATACTAATCATCATCAGCCCCTGTGTGACTGTCTGTTATATCGCAGCTCCTAAATGAATCGACAGATTTTGATGCGGTTTTCTTTAGTTGAAAGTTGACGTGGTTTATATATTTAAAAATTATACTAATCATCATCAGCCCCTGTGTGTCTGTCTGTTATATCGCAGCTCCTAAATGAATCGACATATTTTGATGCGGTTTTCTTTAGTTGAAAGCTGGTGTGGTTTATATCTTTAAAAATTATACTAATCATCATCAGCCCCTGTGTGTCTGTCTGTTATATCGCAGCTCCTAAATGAATCGACAGATTTTAATGCGGTTTTCTTTAGTTTAAAGCTGGTGTGGTTTATATATTTAAAAATTATACTAATCATCATCAGCCCTTGTGTGTCTGTCTGTTATATCGCAGCTCCTAAATGAATCAACAGATTTAGATGCGGTTTTCTTTAGTTGAAAGCTGGTGTCGTTTATATCTTTAAAAATTATACTAATCATCATCAGCCCTTGTGTGTGTGTCTGTTATATCGCAGCTCCTAAATGAATCGACAGATTTTGATGCGGTTTTCTTTAATTGAAAGCTGGTGTGGTTTATATATTTAAAAATTATACTAATCATCATCAGCCCCTGTGTGTCTGTCTGTTATATCGCAGCTCCTAAATGAATCGACAGATTTTGATGCGGTTTTCTTTAGTTGAAAGCTGGTGTGGTTTATATCTTTAAAAATTATACTAATCATCATCAGCCCTTGTGTGTCTGTCTGTTATATCGCAGCTCCTAAATGAATCGACAGATTTTGATGCGGTTTTCTTTAATTGAAAGCTGGTGTGGTTTATATATTTAAAAATTATACTAATCATCATCAGCCCCTGTGTGTCTGTCTGTTATATCGCAGCTCCTAAATGAATCGACAGATTTTGATGCGGTTTTCTTTAGTTGAAAGCTGGTGTGGTTTATATCTTTAAAAATTATACTTATCATCATCAGCCCCTGTGTGTCTGTCTGTTATATCGCAGCTCCTCAATGAATCGACAGATTTTAATGCGGTTTTCTTTAGTTTAAAGCTGGTGTGGTTTATATCTTTAAAAATTATACTTATCATCATCAGCCCCTGTGTGTCTGTCTGTTATATCGCAGCTCCTAAATGAATCAACAGATTTAGATGCGGTTTTCTTTAGTTGAAAGCTGGTGTCGTTTATATCTTTAAAAATTATACTAATCATCATCAGCCCCTGTGTGTCTGTCTGTTATATCGCAGCTCCTAAATGAATCGACAGATTTTGATGCGGTTTTCTTTAGTTTAAAGCTGACGTGGTTTATATATTTAAAAACTGTACTAATCATCATCAGCCCCTGTGTGTCTGTCTGTTATATCGCAGCTCCTAAATGAATCGACAGATTTTGATGCGGTTTTCTTTAGTTTAAAGCTGACGTGGTTTATATATTTAAAAACTGTACTAATCATCATCAGCCCCTGTGTGTCTGTCTGTTATATCGCAGCTCCTAAATGAATCGACAGATTTTGATGCGGTTTTCTTTAGTTTAAAGCTGACGTGGTTTATATATTTAAAAACTGTACTAATCATCATCAGCCCCTGTGTGTCTGGTCTGTTATATCGCAGCTCCTAAATGAATCGACAGATTTTGATGCGGTTTTCTTTAGTTTTAAGCTGGTGTGGTTTATATATTAAAAAATTATACTAATCATCATCAGCCCCTGTGTGTATGTCAATAAAAAAACAAAAAAAATAAAGACAATTAAATAATATATTTTTTTATTTATAAATAACAGTTACTTTATTTAACAAAATGTGAATAGATTTAAATCACGGTATTTCACAGTACCTACGGAACACATTTTTCACAAAATAAGATCTCTAAATAAATACAATATTATAATTTTGGTTTAAAATACCTACATTTTGAAATATTATATCTACAACTTATTATTTAAAATGCTTAAAATACTATTTAGATTAGAACAGTGAAACGTAAATAAAATCGATACAAAACACATAAAAATCAACACTATACAAGTATAAAACTGGCAGCAGTCAACCATAAAAGTCTCATTAACTAACAAGATCACATACCGTCATGATTTTTAAAAATTCTTTAATCTCAGCCGTTAGTGGGAGGACTTTTTAAAGCACGTTTACATACAACATTTAAGGATACATAAACAATTAAATTAACGATTTAAAATAAAATATCTCGCAAACGGCTTCTTAAATCTAAAAATAAATATATAGTTTTGTCAAGACAAATTGTTCTTTATCAAGATAAAGAACAATTCAAATCAAAATAAATGTCCGTCATCCTGAAGTTTCAAAATGAATAGCAAGTAGAAAAATATTTTTAGAGATATATATAATTTTATATTGATTTATAGTACCATATCATAAAATATTATTTCCTACAGTAAAGATTTTTAATATACAAAAAATATTCTTAAAAAGTAAAAAATAATAATCTTAAAGCCGTTTTCTTTTAAAAAAAACTATAAAATAGCTAAATTGTAATTGTTGAATTATCAAAAAATAAGAGTCGATCAGTATTTTGCTAAACTCTACAAAAAATATGATCACCAGCTAAAACAATAGTTATTTAGAAAATGCTGGATTAAAGAAGACAAATCTGAAAATAAAACATACAGAGGCAGAAATTTAAATCCGGCCCTGATTATATAAAAGTATTGTATTATAAATTTATAATTTAGATTTTAATCAAAATCAATGTCCGCTAATTTTCAATTTTTAAACAATTGGCATTTCAATAGGTATATAAGATAATGGATAACAAGATTAAAAATATTTTAGGTGGTACTTAACATAACTGGTTGAAACTTGAAAGAAACTTTACAATAAAACAAAATATTTTGATCATCAGGTAAACAAAAGAAATAACGAAAACTATAATATACAATAAACTATAATAACTGTAAAATATCACAAAAGGTTAAGCATAAAATAAACTTTTTATGTCAGTAATAAATTACTTGTATGTTACGTGTAACATGATTGACAACAAATTAATAATATTTAGATATTTATTTGTCTATCATTTGTATTAAAATCAACATGTGTAAATAATTTTCTAATTGTTTACACTTTTAGGAATAAGAAAACTAATTAAATTTTCTAATACATGGTAAGTAAAACGAACTGACGAAGTATTAAGGTATAATACATATTTATATTATGTTAATTTTAAGTCAAAACCACTTTTGACCAACCTGTTCAGTCAAAAGCACTTTTGACTAATTTTGCTAGTCAATAGTACTTTTACTATTGACTAGCAAAAAAGACTGGTTAAGAGTTTTGACTGCAACATATTATATAATTATTATACCTTAATACTTAGTCATTGCTCCACCGGCGTCAATAACAGCATCAAGCCGATCCCGCATAGAGCTCACAAGGACCTCGCAAAAGTTAGAGCCCCGAAACGAATTCCAAACCTCATCGCAGTGAGCGACGAGCGCAGGCTTAGTACTTTCGTCTCTGTTGTCCCACGTTTGTGCACACATTGCCCATAGGTTTTCTATTGGGTTAAGGTCTGGGGACCTAGACGGCCATGGGACAGTTCTTATTTCTGGTTGCTGCTCAAGCCAATCTCGCACTACTCGCGCTCTGTGTATAGGACAATTGTCCTGAAAGAAATAAAAAAAAGGCACAGCGTCTCTCGGGTACACAACTACACAGTGCGCACAGGAGGCAACATTACTTGTTGCAGCAACTCCGCATGGGACTGTCCGTTAGCCCTTCGGTCAATATATACCAGTTCTCCAGGACCTGCTGCACTCATCCACCCCCACATATTTACTACTATGCGCCCGGGGCTTTTATTTGGCAATACATTTCGGGGCTCATATCTTGTGTTGTTAGTACGCCATAAATTCAGACGGCCATGTTGGCTACTGGTGAAAGATTTCTCGTCTGAAAAAATGGCGTAGGAGAAATCGAAGTCTCTATAATCACGAGCGAATTGGACTCGTGCTATTTTTTGTTGTTCGTTTAAAACAATTTTTTTTTAAGGACGCCGGTGGTGAAAACCTACTTCATGGAGACCTCTTTGGACTGTGCGCAAGGAGCACGAAAATTGGTTAGCAAAAACGGCAGTTTTTGTAAAGGATCGCTCGGTATATATTTCCTTCATTCGGTCTTTTCTAGGAGTATTTAAAATCCTTCGACGAGATGCATGAGATGATCCTTCGTCGGCGTTTCTATTAACCCACCGACGCACAGTAGACCTCTGAAAAAATACAAAAGGGCATTAGGTATCTATATATTAGTAAGAGATGGATAAAGTTTTACGAGAATTGTGCGAACAGGGGATTGTAAAATTGGGCTTACACTTATATTTTATAATGATATTTTTAAATATATTGTTTAAGTATTATTGTAATTAGTCTTCAAGCACTGCTGATTGTTATTGATCTCATCTTTTGTATTATTCTATACTCCATTATTTTATTTTATCATATAATTTATAATTTTATAATATGACTAGCTGTGCCCGCGACTTCGTACGCGTGGAAAACTGATTTAGGGCAGCAGTTTAAATACATTTTTAGTTTATGAACACTGTCGTTTGGATATTTAAAATCACTAATTTATAGTAATGCTTCTTTGTACACTGTACACGGAGTAATAATAACAGTTTACTGTCAAATAATGGCCGTTTTTGTCATGAATTTTTTGAGGTATTCAATTAAAACTTATTATTTATTAATTACCTACGCTAACAAACATGTAGTCTTCTTTGGGACTTGACGGTTAAAGTACTAACTTCCTTTAGACGACAAAATACAAAAGTCCAAAAGAAAGAAAAAACCCAAGTCGTACCCTAGCATGAAAACTAATAAATAAAAATATCATGAAAAACATAAATCTTACTTATATTGACATATCTTTTCTAATTTAAATGTACCTATGACATCTCATATCTTGAAAACAAACCATCCTACGCCTATAATTTATTCATCGTATTTGCAAAACCTAAGTATAATAATAATAATAACAAAAATATAAATAAATTACTTCGCACAAAGTAATACTTATTTTCACTTGGGTCAATAATTTTATTCTATAATTTTCAAGTCGGTGCCAAGTTCAGCGTTCTTTCGTAATTTGTTTTCATTTAATATTAGTTTGTAAGCCAGTACTTTGGGTACATAATATTATAGTATAATTACTTTACTTTGATGGTTAGTTGTTGTTCATATTTTGATATTGTAGTAAGATTTTTGAAGTAGGTACTTACTTGGCATCGACTTGAAAATGACGAAACGAATAGAATAAATTTATTTACCTAGGTGTAAATAAGTATTACTTTGTGCGAAGTAAATTTAATTGTTCTTTTTAGTTTACATTTTAAAGTCGTTTTTTTTGTTTAAAATTGTTTAATTTTAAGATTTTTAGTGATGGGTAGACTGAGTAGGGATAATTCTCGAATCGATCAGACGACGGTTACTTGAGACGGAAAATGAAAAACAAAAACAAAAACGATTAGATAAAATTAATATCTAGAGGAAGAGAAAATGTCTACAGCTGCTCTGGCTTACATTTTTTAATAAATATATATAACGGAGTGCGGTATTTTGTGGGCGTCACTTTATAGGATCGAAATAATAACACCAAGCTGAACGTGTTTATATTATGAACAATCAAACCTATTGCTACAAGTACTTAATGCAAAGCAGACATTGAACGTAAGCGAATTTAGTCAACTCCATTTTTCTCAAGCCCCGCCATCCATCGCGCGCGACCCTGAACAGTCCTCCCTGTCATCGGTGACACACGTCTTCTCCTTCCTCTTTTGTAAGCGGCAACAGGCCTCTTGGGAAATATGACTAAACTTGCTAGGCTTTCTTTTTTTTTTTTTTCTTTGCAAGCCTTACGTTTCAACTCCGACACGGCCATTCTGACTAGTCACACGTCCTCGTGTGTTGCTCCTGTAAAAGAAAAAAAACCAGCTGCCATATCACAAGCCTTTTGCTCGGCCTAACCTGACTCTACAATTTTAGGCCAATTTGCTAGTTTAATCTCTAATAGTAATCTCAACAGATACTTTAACTTCTTTAATGCACAACAATAAACTACGCAAAGTCTCAGGTAATGCCTATATGACCAGGGCTCTTTAGTCGAAATACGTTAGCCGCGTAACACGACGTGTTCTCCCCACGGCTAACACGTGTGCATCACTCATTGAATACACATCATGTGGTCTGTGTAGACCCCAACCTTCCAGCATCACACGCCCGCTGCGCTCCACGTCCTACTTGAGTTGCCCCAAGAGGTACCGACTTTTAATGGTTGCTGCTGCGAAATGATGCTTGGTAGGTCAAATACTGTCATCAGAATTTGACTTCTATGACACGGCTCCATCGCCGACATACGTCAACCGCTTAACACATTTGTGTTAACCGCGGCTGGCTACCCGTGTGCACATGCACAGCGTATGGTCTGTGAAGACCCCGACTCCGCCAGTATCACACTACAGTCAGTAGATAAACAATTACGCTCACCAAATAATTTTGGTTTCGAATGTGATACTTCAACGAAGTACAGACGACAGTCGTCTAGCCGCCGCGCCACCGCGCTGCGCTGCATCGCTCGCCGCGCTCCGTCGCGTCGTGTCGCGTCGCTAGCGTTGCTCGAAGCTCGATCCACTGTACACAAAATGAAACAGCACAAAAAAATGTTCAGACTATCTAAAATTAAGTTCTTTTAGGGATTTATTTACTAAGACTTCGCTGTGCCTGTCTGTCTTTAATCAGGCTGTATCTCAAGAACAAAACTATCGCGGTTTAAATATCAGCAACAACAATGAGATTAAAATGTTAGATTTCACTATGCAGTGAAATTAATTTAATTTCCTTTCAATGATCTAACTGATTGAATGAAAATAAGCTATTACTTTAGTGTCACACAATAACAAGTGATCAGATTGCACTGTCCTCACTAAACTTGACAAAAATAAACATTTTTAGTTGTACTGTCGCGGGAATCGAACCCACAAATTCGAGTACTAGGTTCTAAACCACTGGACCCCAGAGTAATTCATAATAATAATAATAGCTCCCTTCACCGATTTCGGTGTCGGTAGTAAATTTCATTCAAACCAGGCCAGCTACGCAAGAGTTATTTTATAGTGTCCAAGTGTGTGAGCAATACACAGAAGCACTCTCTCTTCCTTTTACTTTCATAACCCAGCGGAACGGTAAGTTGTCGGTAGCCAATTTCATTGAAACCAGGCCAGCTACGCAGGAGTTATTCTATAGTGCCCAAGTGTGTGCGCAATACACAGAAGGACTCTCTTCCCTTCACTCTCACAACCCAGCGGAACGGTAAGTCGACACGTCTGGCTAGAGAATAGGCACAGGACCGACCTTTTACATGCCCATCTGACGCATGGATCATCTTTCTTGTCAGACAGTCAGGTGATCAGTCTGCATTGTCCTAACCAATCCTAAAAACAACCTTTTTTGTTTCAACGTGGGAATCGAACCCACGAATCCGGGTCGAGAGCTAAGCTCTGAACCACTAGACCACGGAGGCGATTCATTCGTCATTCATAATACCTGAAGACTCGCTAGTGCGTTTACAACCTTTTACAAAATCACCAAGTTGGTCGAAGCTAACTGAAGTCACTCAATGAACTTTCTAATCTTCCACCGCATCAGTGGACTGCCACGGCCTCTGAGACTCTTGGACCGTTGAGTGTGTGATGCCTTGTTCACCATTAGTTCCAGCTTACATACAGTAACTTCTGAAACATGAAATTAAAATGTGTTAATTCCATAAAACTCATATCACAAACAATATTATCCTGTTGGACGAATTTTAAACTATTCCATATCGCATAATGTTCTAAAAAGTAAAAGTCTGTTAAATCTGTAGGTAATATGTATTCCAAATTTACTTTAACAGATATTTTTATGGCCAGCTTAGGAATAAATAACAATGTACAAGACATTATTTAAAGATACTCTTTTTTTTTTCTTTGTTTTAAACTCACCAATGAAAATTACATTTAAGTATGTAGTTTCACACTACCTACTTATGTTAACCCTATGATCAATTTATTGATTTATTGACTACTCTTAAGATTTGTTGTAACTAGAGATTTGTCAAGCCCTCAGCACTTGACTTTAAAACGGACTTCACATAAAAAAACTAAGGGATAACACATTAATTGCATCCCAAGATTAATTATGACCAAAGCTTTGTTTATTTAACACACATGTCTTGTTGTATTTTGTTTCAACTATTGTAAAGGCTCCCGATGGGGACATTCGATCGTGGCATGAATTTCTGCTTGGTTATGTCCCGACAGAAGATAACTTGTAAAAGCTCTGCCTGTTAATCCTAATTAAGTTTTAAACTTTAATAAGTTGTAACTTTAAATAAATTTTTAATTCTTTTTGAATCGTCTTTCTCGCTCCTACAAACTTGTCTACCTACTTACTATCATGTAAACAATATTTACAAAGAACATGTCAATGTTATTGTATAAGCCTGTTTGTTTACAACCTGTGCTCACCTGCATAAGACCTTTACTTGTTGTGTAATAATAATTATTATCATTAAAATCAAACTTTGATTTCTTCTTTATTAACTGTGTTGATTTCACTCTATTAATAAGAATATAGCTAGTATAATAACAAGTTTTAAAACTCACATAATTTAAGAAGATACTGTAAGATATTTTACTTTGAATCTCTTTTCTGTTACTAATACTGTGATTATAAAACCAGACTAATTCTGAACTTTACAATGAAATAAGTAATGATACTCATACTACCAGTTTACATCTTTGCGAAGCAAGTAGAATAGTCCATAAGATACACAATGCTCATCTGCGTTGGTTGGTTACCCAGCAAAGCTCATTCTATGCATCGGGCAAGCATGCAAGCTATGCAAGGCTATGCATCGTCCAGTCCAGCATTATCCCAATGTATTGTCCATCTACAAATAAAACAAAACAGCAATACAAACGAACACTAAACTTTAAAGTTTATTTAGATTTTTGGGCAAGCAATTTCATGGAAACTTTGAAATTGTATTTACTTTGAAGGCTTCCAAATTATAACGAGGAATAAAAAGATTGCTACCACCTGTTACCAAAGCCATCAAGCTTATAACCAAGACCTGTCGTTGACTAGCCACGTCAATCTTGTCATATTATCGTGGTTCTATTGTAAATCGTCACGTTCCCATTGTCAATCGTCACATTCTCATTGTAAATCGTCACATTCCCATTGTCAGCACGTTACCATCGTCAGCAGCGCTGTCATCCCATCAATCGTCTTTCTGCTATGCATTATATACCATGCTGCCTTTGGTAGTGGAGGCTCCGTAATATAATCTGTTCCGTCTCAACGTGATCTGAATATCCGCAAGGCCATAATATCCAATCCAACAATTTGTAGGTACCCTGTAACCATCTATCTTGATTTTGCGGGTATATCCCAATTTCTGATAACGGAGTGCGGTATTTTGTGGGCGTCACTTTATAGGATCGAAATAATAACACCAAGCTGAACGTGTTTATATTATGAACAATCAAACCTATTGCTACAAGTACTTAATGCAAAGCAGACATTGAACGTAAGCGAATTTAGTCAACTCCATTTTTCTCAAGCCCCGCCATCCATCGCGCGCGACCCTGAACAGTCCTCCCTGTCATCGGTGACACACGTCTTCTCCTTCCTCTTTTGTAAGCGGCAACAGGCCTCTTGGGAAATATGACTAAACTTGCTAGGCTTTCTTTTTTTTTTTTTTTCTTTGCAAGCCTTACGTTTCAACTCCGACATATACATATAGGTATATAAGAAGAAAAGTTGATATATATTATATCAAGTAGATTGACTATTAAATGAGATACAAATTTTCAGAATATTAAAGTCGGTACCAGCCAAACTCAATATTATGAGTTCTATAATATAGCCTATTTCATCATATTGTAATTGATATCACTATATCCTAAGTATATAGTATATACTCCAAAGACTCAAAATGATGTTTTTAGTCGGATATGCTTATGTTACTCGAAACAAATACAAAATTACTATGAGTGTCCCTATAAATTTCAAGGTGTTCCCTCGATTCCTCACGACGCCATCATCAGGTCTCCACTTTGATAACTATGAGACCAAGTTCTACTGAAATTGACGTAGTGGCATATTATGCTTGCATTTCTTTAAACAACGCTGAAATCTTCAAACATGTATCTCTAAGGACTCAGAAGTTCTGTTCAGTACTTTTAGATCCAGGATATAGTGCAAAACCTTACTGTTTGGTAACATATGCTTAGACTACTTCAGACAAAATCAAAATCGATATATTATTCCATATAAATTTTCAGGATTTCCCTCGATTCCTCACGGATCGGTGACAATGGGACCAAATTTAAATTATACCCTACACAACACAAAAAAAAAATTAAAATCGTTTCATGAACGATGAAGATATCCGCGAAGAAACATAAAAAAAACATATATTTACCAATTGAGAAACCTCCTCCTTTTTTGGAAGTCGGTTAAAAGTATTATGTTGGTTATTTCATGTTACAATCTACCTTTGTGCCAAGTTTCATTTAAATATGTTGAGTAGTTTGGCTAAAATACCGTCAAACAGGTAGCTACAATTTTTTGAAGATCCCACGGGAACCCTTTCGTTTTTCGGGATAATAATTTCCAGTAATGCTCTTCAGATCATAAGGTACCTGCCTGCCAAATTTCATTTAAATATGTTGAGTAGTTTGGCTGAAATACCGTCAAATAGGTAGCTACAATTTTTTGAAGATCCCACGGGAACCCTTTCGTTTTTCGGGATAATAATTTTTGGTAATGCTCTTCAGATCATAAGCTATTTGCCTGCCAAATTTCATTTAAATACGTTAAGTAGTTTGGCTGAAATACCGTCAAATAGGTAGCTACAACTTTTTGAAGATCCCACGGGAACCCTTTCGTTTTTCAGGGTAATAATTTCTGATAATGCGCTTCAGGTCATAAGCTACCTGCCTGCCAAATTTAATTTAAATATGTTGAGTAGTTTGGCTGAAATACCTTCAAATAGGTAGCTACAATTTTTTGAAGATCCCACGGGAATTCTTTCGTTTTTCGGGATAATAATTTCCAATAATGCTCTTCAGGTCATAAGCTACCTGCATGTCAAATTTCATTTAAATACGTTGAGTAGTTTGGCTGAAACACCGTCAAATAGGTACCTACAATTTTTTGAAGATCCCACGGGAACTCTTTCGTTTTTCGGGATAATAATTTCCAATAATGCTCTTCAGGTCATAAGCTACCTGCATGCCAAATTTCATTTAAATACGTTGAGTAGTTTGGCTGAAACACCGTCAAATAGGTACCTACAATTTTTTGAAGATCCCACGGGAACTCTTTCGTTTTTCGGGATAATAATTTCCAATAATGCTCTTCGGGTTGTAAGCTACCTGCCTGCCAAATTTCATTTCATTCCGTACAGTGGTTTTAGCGTGATGCGACGACAAACATTCCCATACGGACAGACAGACAGACAGACATTTTTTTCAAAAATGTTATTTTTAGGTTCTGTGGCTTTTATAGGCCCCCTTTTTTTAATTTTCACTTAAATATTCTTAATGTACAGACATGACCCCTCTACAGATTTATTATATGTATAGATAATTATTATTTTTATTATTTGATTGTTTGTCTGTCTACGATGTTCACTGAAAACTGTTAGGTTCGCAACAGTATGCTGAATGAATACATATTTGGTTATTTTTTTCGTTTTTTTTTTATATTTAACCTTATTAAGTTTATAATACTAGTAAGTTTTTATATTATACTTTCATATTGATATATTTAAGGTTATCTAATAGCCGAATGCTATATGCTGTATAAATATATTTTAAATAATGTTTAGAAACTTATAAAATTAATTAGCTTTTAGCTCTCAGTTGTAGAGTTATTAGTGACATTACATTCGTTCCAAAGGCAGGTCTAACAATAAAATCAAAAGAAACCTTTACAGCCTTTTTTTATAACTAGTATATTATAACCTAGTAGGTATAATGTTATTATGTTAACAATTTACAAGATGAAACTATTTTTTCTGTGCCGGTCTGTAATGTTTGTAACTACAGGCCGGCACAGAAAAAATGGTTTCATCTTTCATGAACTTATGAAAAAAGTAGAAAATATAGTAAATATTCTGTAACAATGTTATAAAAAAAACATTTATGCCAGGATCCGTTACACGCGTAAAAGTTAAATACCTAATAAAGAATTCGTCCCTGTTTGCTAATGTGCAATAAATTATTAAAATTTTTAGTTCGCAGAGCAATAAATTGCATTGGTTATTTTTTTAAATTAAATACTTTACTTATTTTGAACGAAGCTGACACAACACAAAATATACACACAACAATTTACAACAACAATAAATAAATAACTGCGGGCCGAAATTGTATTAATAACGTATTATGTTTTTACTTTTTACCAATTACTTGGAATACACAAATCTTATCTTATACTTGTTCCGATGCGTTTACTAAAGGCTGATTAACCGGTTCCTCGGTGTGAAACGACAACACGTGCATAGAAACAATAGAATTAATGTTTTGTGCAATAAATCCACACAGTGATCAAATAAAATAAACCTTATTCCCACGCAGGAATAATGCATGAGTCAGAACTCTCACACCTGTTATCTAAATTTATAAAATTGTTCGATTTAAATATATATTTTTTGAAACAGCTTTATTTAGGTACCTAATTAAAAATGTATTTATAAGAAAACATAATACGCTACAATCTACATAAGTGACTAATTGAATATATATAGAATAGAACCTATATTTTTAGCTACGACTGGCTTGTCAGACTCTAATAATGAAAAGTATTTTTAATTTATTATGAAAAACTAAACATTTAAAATATTACTAGCAGAGTGCAGACTCGTGCCCACTTGGTTGAGCATTTACATCGTGAAACCCGCAAACCCGCCACGCGGAGCCGCACACGGAACCCACAACCCGCATTTTTAGTTCTACATTATTAAAAAAAAAATGCATATAAAATTTCATAAGAATCGTTCATGCGTTTCGGAGGAGTAAGATAACTTACACTGTGACACGAGAATTTTATCATCGTAGATAGTAGAAGTACTATTATAATTTATTTATTTTTTACTATGAAAACCAACAGCATAATACAAATAATTTTACAAACTTAGTATCTTACAAAAGTAAAGCCAATAATAGTAAGTAAAGCCAACTTTTGTAAGATACTAAGTTTGTAAAATTATTTGTATTATGCTGTTGGTTTTCATAATAAAAAATAAATAAATTATAATAGTACTTCTACTATCTACGATAATAAAATTCTCGTGTCACAGTGTAAGTTCCCATAAATAACCATTGTGCTAAAGTGATATAGAAATGAGAGCTTGATAGTAAAATACTAGTTCGCAATAGTTTTAAGAAACAAGTAGGTATAAAACACAAAGTAACTCTTAGCGGTCTAAATTAAACAATAATAATAATAATATTTACTCACCGAAATGTTCAATTCCCTGGATATTTCTGATATGTTCCGCCCTTGATCGTTAAGGAAAACTATTTGATTCCTTATGTCACTCGTCAAATTTGTAGGCATTTTTCCAGTCTATTTGAAAGCACAGGTCAATAATAAGGCTATCAAAAACTGTCCAATACGAAAAAGCGAAGGTCTTCAGAAGTGCACTCAATCAGAATCCATAAAACACAGCAGGGGTCAATATTCAATCCGAAACGGGGCGCAAGCGAAACAAATTACAAAAAAACACGGACGTTGACAACCAGCGGGGTGCTAATTGCAACTGATTGTTACATTAAACCAAATATTATACTTTGTTTATGATCGAGCGCACGCCACAACTCTCCCGTGATTGGCTCAAATCTAAGGGAAGGCGGGGCTAGACTCTACGCTCACGCATCCGATTCTTTCGCCAAACTGGTAAACCGGATTTGTCGCCGACTTTACACTGCAGGCGATCTAGGAGTTCCAAGTTCAAAACATCTGACCTGTTCGCCATGGTGACCATACTAAATGTAAGGTCCACTTGCGCCAGTTTTAACCCAGAGTTAGTTTGTAACTTAGAGTTAAACTACTATTTCCTAACACTTAATATATACTTATTTGGTTCAAGGCTTATAGTCTTCGCAAACATTACAATTACAGTGAGAAGTTTTGCTTTTTTTTTTTTAACTTTGAAATGCCGCGGAGCAGCGAACGGATGTAATATCCGTTCGCTGCTCCGCGGCATTGTGGACAGTGGACAGTGGACACACACAACAGCTGAGAGAGGTTGTAGGGATGATTCCCTACAGATGTTTTGATGGTGATGCTGGATGTACTTAAGTCCAAAATGTATAAGAACTTAAGGAATGACGACAGCAATACCCGTTCAAACAGTTTATTGTCATTAAAATAATATTGTTGTCATACATAATTTATAATGTTTGTAAAGTGTCAGCGGTTATATGAAACAAGTGAGTATGCACGACTCCGCTTGTACATGCTGCCGAAACACAAAAAAAAGAAAAAAAGTAAAATGTAAATAAAGTTAATAATAAAAATAAAACATTAAAGTAAAAGTAAATGTCCGATGTCCGAGAGTCCTACGGCGTGATCTGCCTGTTGACCATCCGCCACAGTCGCTGCTCTGCTGCTGGAGCCACGTTCTCGGTAATGGAGTTCTGCACGTTCGTGCTCTGCATCTCCACGTCCTGCCGTTGATGTACGATTCTGTTCCCATGGAGGCACCTTTTTACTCCCACGGTACAAGCAGATCAGGCCCAGAATTGTGCAGAGTAGGCTTATGCACCCATAACTAGCATGATGCCTATAGTGAGATAAGTTATTTATGTTGATGTTCTCTTGATTCTTCTTCACTGACTCAATTTGGCTCTGCTGTTGTAGTTGTAGGTATAGTTTTCACGATCAAAAGTGAAGACTGAAGTTCATACCCCGCAGCAAGATGTTCGTTTCCGATTCCGGTATCCGTAGCTCTTGTAAGTTGTTGATGTTTAACTCCGAGCGATATGTCCTTGCGTAGTGGATTATGACGTTGTCTCCCTTTAGCATGCAGCCCGGTTTTATGGTCAGTATCCCAGTAGAAGTTAATGGTTTTGTTATAACGTTAGAGTCTGAGCAAAAAATGCGCACACTCCCGACAACAGGTGTATAGCCACGCGTGCCGGCCGTGTAACATGACCCAGTCTTCGCTGCAACCTGATGACACGGTGCCGCAGTTTGTTATGTTTCCATTGTTTATTACGTTCGCCTCACTTAACGTTGATAGCTCCTTGGTTGTTTTATGTATAGGTAGATTGAGCCAACTTAGGCGATGGCAGCTGTCAAAGTCTAGACATTAGACTGGATAATAAATTGCTTTCGTTGAACGATAAGCAATTCTTATGCACGTCGTGTTCCGTTATAGGCACAATCATGTCCTTTCTGAGGTTTATTGCCGAATACTCCGCTGTCGGTATTATACGTATTTTAGTTTCGTTGAAGATTCTTGGCATAGGTATAACACGACTCAATTCGAAAGGCTCAGTGTTAATGATTTCGAACATTAAGAAATCCATTAGTCGTACGTGCACTCTTGATAGTTTGTACATTTCTCGTATGCAATTTTCTTGACTGCTGAGGCAAGGTAGTGTTAGCTCGACGGGAATTTGAGCCTTGATGATGTTTAGCTTTATAAACCATAAATTCCTCCGGCTGAAGTAAATGTGTATCCATGCGTCCGCTGCGTACATCTGTTACCAAATCTAAAAGTTGTTGTTGCAATCTTTGCAGCTTGTCCAGTATCAAATTGGCTGTTAGAATGGTTTCCGTAATGTACATGGATTTCGCATGATCGTTTGTTATTAGGTTATTGAGATGAGCCATTTGTTTGCTGATGCTGGCGAACTGATCTACCATAATCTCCTCGTTTCTTTTAATAATGTTTTACTCGCTCTCGATGATCGATTTGTGCTGTGCTTATTATACAAGCAAGCTTACAAGGTGTTTCTCGTCTTCTTGCATCTTCTCGATATCCCCGTGGTACTGTGTTGCAAATCTTTCATCCAGTATTCCAAACAGAGAGTTAGCGACGTATCCAACGCCGTCTACTAATCCTCGTTTAGCGCGATTGCCATGTTCCGTTTTTAACAGTACGTTGTAATGTTGTAGCTCATCAACTTCGTGTTGCAGCTGACTCGTCATTGTTTTGAAGGCCGGCTCGGCCTTACGTAATTCGTTCTGTAGGTCGATGTGATATTTACTATGTTTCGTAGCTAACCAGTATGTTGTTAAATTGTAGTATATGTATAACAATTTTCCATTCATCTTGAATGGTCTGCATATTTGCGACCTTGTCGAAATACAGAGGTTGGTTAAGCGGTAAAAGCTTAATACTGCCGTCTGTGTTAGGCGTGTTGTTATTCCCCTTATTGGCGACAGTAAAAATAAAATGCTAAGGAGCGTCAGCATAACATTTCTTTTTATCGACCTTCTGGGTTTTTGTTTTATATTGTTTTCATCCGTTTCTGTTTCTGGTTTATGAGTTTGTTATAATTTGTATATTATATTTAAGATCGTTTATCAGTGAAAGCAAATAGTAAAAAAACTCATATTGGTTATGTTGACAATAAATATCTAATAATTATTAAATAAAGTTTAGTAAATTCTGCAGTTTTAACAAAAAGAAAATATTTATTTTATTATGTCGTCGTTACAACGTTACGTCGCTCATTTTTGATAAACTCAAATCAAATGTTACCTATTAAAATGACCCGACTATTTATTAGTGGTGGACAAATAGTTTAATGAATCCAAATAGTTTAAGTTTATGTTAATACGTTATTTATAGCATTTTATGATTTTTATTTTCCATTTTTAAACAATGTTGTTACCATGACACCAGTGTCATATACTGGCAACGACGTAAATTGATCGAGTCCAGGTTCAAACCCCGTGTGACCAATACGTATATTTTCTTCTTTTTTCTAATTTTCTGCTTATATTTTTAAACATTTTCTTTCATAATAACCTTTTCATGACAATAACGAACATACTGTAAAAAAAATTGCGAAATCGGTCAAGCCGTTGTCGAAGCGCACACGATGTAAGAAATTTTGATGGTTATTTTTTTACACTTTGGGCTAAATTTTTGGGGTTTTAGTAAGGAACCCTATTTTTGTTGAAAATATAATATAGCCTATGTTCAGCGCTAGGAATGTAGCTTTCCAACAGCGAATGTATTTTTCATATTGGTTCAGTGGTTTCAGAGCCTATTCCATTCAAACAAACAAACAAACAAACAATCAAATGTTACCTCTTTATAATACAGTGAAACTTGGTTAAGTGGGACCTGGATAAGTGAGAAACCTCCCTAACTGGAACTCATGTTGAGGTCCCAACACTTTGGCACTGAATTACCTCTATTAGTGGGACAAGGTAAGCCTCTATATCTGGGATTTGTTCTTTCGATTTATCATCATAGTTACCTCTATAACTGAGACAGCGAGTAAATTTTATATGCATAAACCTCTGTAACTGAGATATCATTGTTTGTTTACTCATTGTTATTCTACCCACAAATTCCACACGTAATTCCAAGTACGTAAGTACAAATTTTGAGCTTCAATTACCTTCAGTTTTACTTTCGCTTTACTATCATCATACAGATGTTTATTTGAAAAATGCCAAAACGAAAGCTACAATCGTTATCATTACGTGAAAAACTGAAGTTAATATCCGTTTATGAAAGTGGGAAGACACGCGAAGAAGTTTGTGCCGAATTTAATGTGCCAAATTCTACTCTTTGTAGAATAATTTAGAATAAACATATATTTTTTTATTAAAACTCATTTACATACATAACACGTTATTTTATTTAATGATCGCACCTGTATAACTGAAATAACCTGTATTCTCACCTCTATTAATGGAACCCTCTGTAAATGAGACAGATATTTATTTATACCTGTATATCTGAGACACTGGGTAAGTGAAATTAAAAAATAAATGGTATATCCTACATACAATTTTTTCTCACTGTACCTGTTTCTTAATCTTGGTCAAAAAAAGCAACTCTTCAAAAGCCACTTGAGTGGGTCTCATATTTCATTAGTTTACAATATGTTCCTGGTGGCAGGGACAAGGCGTTTTTTGTTTACAATAATTTGAACATACTGCTAAGCTAGCTTATACAATGTTACTTTGTAATGTTCAACATATACTGAGTATGAGTGCATCAAAAATGAGACTTATAATTCCTACAAAAAACATTGTCTCTGAAAATCAAAGATTTTGCAGAATATATACTTACAAGAGTCATATTTATTAATTATTTAAGATATACATAGAACTAGGTATTAATAACAATTACAAAAAATACATGTTTCGAAGAGAAATATCAAAAATCATGTAATTAAACATAGTGAAAAATGAACTTAATTTCTCCATGAAGCTAAATAGTATGGATAGGACTTTATTACGATACTATTTTAATTTTTCAATATGATTTTTTACGAACTTATTTTAATTAAGCTATATAGTTGCTAGTAAAATAAACTTTACTTCTTATGTTTTGCCTACTAAAAGAGAAAATAAAAATAAATAAAAAAACTTTTATTCAAAATACAAACTTAAATAAAAAAAATCCATTTCGTCCGCAAACATTCTCGCCACTCGAGGCACCATTACCGAAGGGGTAACCCCTTCTTCCTCCTCTTCTGACTCCTCACTCCCTGAAAGGAAAACAGTTACTAGTAGTAGTTTCCATTCTTTAATTTGCCAAAATAACATATCAAAATGCGCTTTATATATATATAAATTTAAAGCCTTATCCATATTAGTCCAACCGGCCATGACCGGTGGCCATTTTGAAATGCAATATCCCTGTCTGTGGAGAGTCCCAGAATAGGACGATTGAGCGTCTTCATGTCTTTGAGCTCGATATTTCCACATTTTAGACTTAAAGTCATGTATTTTGGAATTATTAGATTGAAGTTCAGTATAATATGGACCTAATTATGCTAATACCTTGGAGTTTTACAAATTTTTCGATGAATTATGGCAATACGAAATCCACGTACAAATTTGTAAAGTTCCTTGGGCGTTGGTTCTAAGGCCGTTTTTGACTTAAAAAGTAAAGAATATATTATTATTAGTAAATAAAATTATATATTACTTACGGTTCCAATGGTTATTCCTCTTAAAATCGAACAAACTTCATAAAATTCAGCACTGAAATATCGGTTAATCGCGGCAAACGCTGACTGAACTGGTCACAGATTCAAAAGACAAATTAGAACTTTTTTTGTACCATAGACGTGCTAAATTATATTTTAGAGTGAGAGGTAATTCATTCTAAATACGATTTTCCTAAGTAGAGAAGAGAAAACACTATATACACCGCAAAATATGCTAAAAACCAAACATTGCAGTGTGTCATCGTCCCGAAAGAGGACGCCCCACAGACAAGGAAAAATGCGCGCGTCCCAAAATGGGACGCTTCACATACGAAAGGTTAATACAAAAAATCGACAATGAGGGGCAATCCTACTTATTTGTGAGTGAATAGTGAGGCCAATTATTTTAGCCAGCCATGATATTTTGATGAGATCCTTTTGACATTAGTAAAGAAGAAGAAGGAGAAGAATTCGTATTAAATAAGTAGGTACCTACCTACCTCCTTATTTATTTACCTAGTCGCTATTGTGTTTTTATAGTTTTAATTAATAAAATATAAAATTTTAAGTTTGACGTAAGCTCAAAACATTTTCTTAAAAAATGTTAAATAAAACTTATTGCACTCTATGCTTAACACACAGTAAACGAACTATAAACATATTTAAAACAGATGTGCAATGTGTTTACGAAAACCTCGCAAACATTACGGTACGTAAACGAATAAAACATAATATTTATAATAGTCTATGGTGTATTTATGTTGGTGTATTTAGATTATAATCCCTATCTTTTAGTAAAAGTAAAGATGAATTAATCCATAATTTTAATATTTGTTTTACTTTTATTTATACACTACTTCAGCAAAGCCCTTACGGTGTGCCAAATGATTTTGGCAGTCTATTACCTATCTGTTTATAGTACAGGTAGCTGGCAGGAAAAAAATTAACTTCTATACACAGTAATGATACCAAATTTAGAATAAAAATATATAAACACATGCTTATTATAAAATTATACTTACTTAACAGAATTACCAGTAAGTATTATCTTAAATGTTATTCAGATGAAATTTCAAATACTATCAATCCATTAAGAATATATTATATAAAATAGGAAAGTTACTCTCTGTCACAGTTGGACAATGATGTGAATATTTTTGCCAGTTTTTCATGAATACAAGGCTAAACTGAATTGAATGAAAACTGGTACAGAAACACACATTACAGTAGAATAAACTAACATCAAATCACAGGAGTAACAGTTTGAACTCAATTTTCTGGGATTCTGTTTTTGTGACATTTCACCTCCATACATCAATGTCTTCAAATTTTTTTTTTTTTTTTTATATATTATTTGTTATTACGATCTGTCCAGAGACATTTAGTAATAGTTGCGAAATTATCTAGTTGTGGGCGTTGCTTAACCAATGCTAAGAACGCATAATATTACTAGCAGCCTATAACAAAAGGTCCTGCGGGTTCCTTTTTAGTCTCCTGGGCTCATTTATGATACCCATTAGGTCCTTGGCATATATATTTGGATGTAATTTTAGATTTATATGTTTTTATTTTATTTTTTATCTCTTCTCTGACTGGATTTACATTTAGGTCGTGGTGTAGTCTTTCATTACTTATAAACCAAGGGTCACCTGTTATCATTCTTAATATTTTTGATTGGAATCTCTATGTTCGAGTTTGCTGCTGTTCCCCACAACTGTAGACCATAAGTCCATATTGGTTTTATTATTGCTTTATATAAGAGTAGTTTATTTGATAATGATAGCTGTGAGTCCCTTTTCATCATCCAATACATTTTACGGAGCTGTTGTCCCATTGCTAGCCGTTTAGTGTATATATGTTTCTTCCATGTCAGTTTTTTATCCAAATATATTCCTAAATATTTAGCTGCATCAGCATCAGCTTCAAATATTTTGCACACAATTCAATAACATTTTTAATCATTTACAGGTTACATATCAAACATGTTGGATGTGTTTCATTTGCCACAAGAGACTACGACAGTGTTACCTTTTAAAGAAGTTGGCTGTAAAGACTCGAGGTCTCATTGAAAATGTCTGTGAGAATGAGGTACTTCCGTTGAATGCACACTTAACAATATATTATAAGTAGGTACTATAGATAACGTAATGAAAGCAAAGACCAAAGTTAAATACACCAAAGTTACCATCTCAAAGTTGCAAGAACTGGGGTTGGAAGCTCTCCATCATCCGCCCTAATCTCCAGACCTTGTGCCTATAGACTACTTATCTACTTTATATAAAAAAAACTTAGTCGCGTTATTTTCACATTACTATGAATATGCATTATTTAATTATTTCAAATAAGGTAGGGTAAGGTAGGTAGGGTAGGTAGGTGTACTATGACTTTTATTTGATGTTTAAATATATAATGAATTATTCCAGTCAAGTATGATCCTTTGAGGTTCCAGCAACATTAGTTAAGTGAATAAAATAAGATGTTTACCATTGTATCAGAATGAATTGGAACAAAATATATATACCTAATACAATAAAACCGTATACATTATATGTAATACATTATATGTATATAGCTTTTACCCACTCCAAGGCTTCAAACATAGACATAAAAAAGTACTATAGCTATTAAACATTAGATTTTTTTTTCACAAACCTAATAAACTCTTATACAGTTTTAATAGTTTTTACTTAAAACTTTTTTTTGTTTTTTATATCTGGTATCTGCAATCAGTAGTTAACTATAAGCAGGAGAGATGTATGAAGTCACGACAGGTAGAGTGATTTCACCACTGTGCATAGATACTCATTAATTTAATTAATATTATTATTTTGTTATAGAGGTTATCTTTCCTCTTACTCATTAATTTAATTAATATTATTATTTTGTTATAGAGGTTATCTTTCCTCTTCAGTCGCTTGCTGCAGTTACGGCTGGTTAGGCAGGTTGCCAGTACATTTGGGTGAATCTCCAATCGTTTTTTCAAATTTTCTGTGGAAGCGAGTATTTCATCCTTCACAGTAGGCATGTGAAGGTTTCAATGAACCTCTATGTTTGTGATAAACCATGGACATTTTCCGATCGTCTATATTTAATATAATGTTCTGCATTCGTTGTAGGATTGAGATATTTGAGTTACTTGCAATCCCCCATAGTTGTAACTTGTATGCCATATGTCCATATTGTTTTATAAATCATGAGTTATTTATCCAAAGAGCTAATAAACTCATCATTTATAAAACAATTGGTATTTCTGCCTAGTGCCCAGTGTAGTGTTTTATATTTAATTCCTTCATCTTGCATTTAATGTGTTTTTGCCATGTGAGGCGTCTATCTAAGTGTAACCCATTAAGGTTAACAGTGTTAAGATGTGGGAGTGTAGGTTTGTCAAGGGATACTGGGGGACAATTCTCTTTACGTAGGGGGCAGCCTTTTATCCTCCACTTTTACAGACATTTGGTGATGGAATTTCGTCCATTTTGTAGTTGCTTTGATGCAATGACTGGGTTTTTGTTGGTCGCCAAAATTGCTGTGTCATCTGCGTAGGTGGCAGTCTCTACTTCTTCCGAATTAGGGAGGTCGGATGTTCTATATGTTATACAGCATAGGGCCGATCACCGAGCCCTGAGGTACCCCTGCCCGTATTTAATGAAATTTAGAGGTGTACTCGGGCTCTTTCACTAGAAAAATCCGTCTGGTTATATAATATGAATTTAGTAGCATGAAATCACTATGCGGTATACGTTATTTATTTATATACGTTTGTTTTACTGAGCGAGCCACTGTGCCAAACTCTGTCGAATGCCTGTTAAATGTCCGAGAATACAGATGCGACATATTCTTTATTCTCCAGTGCTTTTCTAATCATTTGAGGTACTCGATGATCCTGCTCAATGGTGGAGTGCCTCTGTCTAAGGTAGTTTGGAATGGTACTTTCTTTTTTTTATAATCCGTTTTGAAAGTAATTTTTCAAATAGCTTAGACAAGATAGGCTTATTTGTCTGAATGCCGTCACTTCGGTTGCAGGTTTTCCGGATTTGTGGATCATCAGTATCTGTGGAGTTCCCATAAGACTTCCATTGTTATGAGGTCATAGGCCGTCCCTTACTTCACACGTACAGTTGTCGATTTTGGTGCAATCGACATTTGAAGGGGTTGCCCGAATAGAATAGAATATAATAATAAGAATCTATTCCAGACATAGTTTCCACGTCACTGGTCTCATTTGGTTGAAACAATAAGTCTTCTGTTCTGTCTGCTAAAAAAGAGGTCCGCTTTTTCTTTTTAATAACGGGCCCATCCACTTGTTGTTCTTAGTGGTGGTTTGGTCATCTGCGGTCTATTATACGCCTTCGTAAATTTCCATAGGGTTAAAATATGTATGTGAAATAGGTTAAAACTTAATTGACTAAGAAAATAATAGACTGAAATAAAAAACCTAAAAAGGACAGTGATTGCCACAGCTAAAATAACCTAAGTTAGTCCTCAAATTATAACAAATATTTCAATTAAAAACAAAGAAAATACTTGTAACTTTATAACAACTTTGTATTGATTGAAGAAAATTAAATAAAAAAAAAGATCATTAAACTTTTTACCTTATTTGAGTAGGTAACATTAATTAAGCCTGTATTAACAAAAACCGCCATTACTGTAATTTTTCTATAGCGTTGCCAATTGTCAATTTCAAGTCTGCCAAACATTAAAGCTCTGTTTTTTTTTCTTATAATTTTAAACAAAAAAACCGACTTCAATGTTTGAGTTCCCTCAAATCCTCGCCATCATCAGGTCTCCACTTTGATAACTGTGAGTTGGTCTCATAGTTATCAAAGTGGACGTTCGACTGTAATTGACGTAGCTTGCATTCCTTTAAACAACACTGAAATCAGCAAACATGTATCTCTAAGGATTCAGAAGTTCTGTTCAGTACTTTTAGGTTCAAGATATGGTGCAAAACCTTACTGTTTGATAACATATGCTTAGACTACTTCAGAAAAAATCAAAATCGTTATATGTTTCCATATAAATTTTGAGGAGTTCCCTCGATTCCTCCCTGATCCCACCATCAGGTCACCATTTTGGTGACAATGGGACCAAATTTGAATTATAGGTACCCTATACAGCACAAAAAAAATATTTAAAACTGATTCATAAACGACGAAGTTATCCGCGAACAAACATTAAAAAAAAACAAGAGAAACCTCCTCCTTTTTTGGTAGTCGGTTAAAAATAGACAATTACTGTCAGTGGGCACTCACTCCGGGTTACCACTACTACGAATTAAAACTTTTTCCTTTCAAGAAGTTTATTTAAATAAAAAACAAGCAGGATTAAAACGTGCCTTTTTTCAGATTGATATGAAGTTTGGCGCGTTTGAATCATTGTTAAACTTATCTACTTCCAACACGATTATTTCCACATTGCCACCAGCTCGTTGCGACATCAAAACGGAGCCAGAGGAAAAAACCGAATTTAATTTTTATGATACAGGTAGGTCATACACTATCTAGCTAAATATTGAGAACAGCACTATATTGAACATTATGCTGTATTTCAAGACTGAAGTTTAAGGGGGATTTTACCAATCAGATTTTCATGACCGGCTAAAAAGTTTCTTTAGCCCTCTAAAGAAGTGTGCACGGCTGCTATAAAGACGGATACAAAAATTCAGCTCATTAGACATTTTTCCTCGTATAAAACCTAAAATGAGTGACTACTTAATTGGCAAATAGTATTTGTTTTGAAACAAGCGGTTATACAGTGTAAACTCTTTATAATGTTATCCTTTATAACGATAAACTCCCTATATTGTTGAAGTGAGCCCAACTTGGTTGTCTTGCGTTAAAACTCACATATTGAAACACTTTTTAATGCGATACGCCATTCTCTATTACGGAGAGTTACAAAGAAATGTGTTCATATTTTCAGACAGTAAATATTTAATATCGGGATTTTTGTTTATGTCATGTTATCAGGTAACAAAAGACTTTGAGGCTCCGAAACATCCGAGGTCGGTCTAGCTTTTGTTATCCTTAATTGTCTTGAACACGTGCAGTATGACGCATTGTTTTCTCGGAAAGTGATGGTCTTCGACCAAGCATACTGGGTCCCTTTCGTATTATCAATTTATCAGTCGTAAACCTACTTTGATAAATTCTTGTTTATTTGGTTGTTTTTTTGTTCACTCCATATAGCGATAACTCTCTATAACGACAAAAAATGGTCAGCCCCTTGAGTTTCGTTATAAAGAGTTTACACTGTAGTTAAAAGTAAAGGTATCTATCACTTGGAAACCGACGTCAATCAGCACCAGACGACATGTCGTCTACTACACAAACAGGACAAATCTTTAAAAATTGCAAGGAATTATTTTAGGAACTAGCAAATCATTCTGAAATGAGTTGAAATGTTCAAAAAATTATGTATTTCCGTTGTCGCTATACCAACAAAACTAAATATGAAATAAAATTTAATATTTAGGGAGACCCTTAACAAAAATCCACTTTTTGCTCCATATCAATATAGCAAAGTAAGCTGTTTACTTAATATCAAAATAATATTTAGTAATTTACAGTAATTAATATTAAATAAAGATTAGGGGTGGTGGGTTCTCAAACGACAAAAACGACAAACAATGGACTAAAAACTAATGAATAGCCGTTTTTTTATATTTAGCTCGCGAAACCTTTTGGCACTTGACTATTCGTGGGTTCGATTCCCGCGTTGGAATAAAAAAAATGTTGTTTCCAAGTTTGTTTATAAAAATGTAGGCAGATCACTTGATTGTCTGACAAGTAAGACATTATCGATGCGTCGGATGGGCATGTTACAAGTGGGACCTGCGCCTGAGCCCCGCCAGTCGTGTCGTGTTTAATATGTAATAGTTTCGGATGTCGCCATGCCTTTTTTAAATATTCATTCAGTAAGTATATTATATTCCTAAACCTCTCTGTAGCCCAACAACACGAAGGTAATATGTCTTAAAAATACATTATTGCTAAACATTTCGAGTCTCTAGCTTCGCGGATATTAGTAAATATTGCGCCAAGTATTAGTAACACTTTAAAACTATATGTTCTTGTTCTCTCACAAAATACAGTAGGTTTATGTGTTGAAAGTTATTGCCGCAGATAAAAAAGACGTTTTATCCGACTTCGGCGAAGTTAAAAGGAAGGATAATGATTTTGGCAGTCTATGTATGTCGCAGTCATCTCATTGAATCTGGTTATTTAATTGAATCACTAGGCGGTTATAAAATGGCGTCAAACAGCTCGTACAGATAGCAATGTGTTGATATATTTTTTGATGAAAATTTACTTTAATGTTCGTTTTATTAGTACTCATTCGGAAATTTCGAAGTTTAAAACTAAAATATTAAATGGCTGTCCTAGTCTCGGATTCTAAAATTTGTTGGTAAAAACAGGATTCAATGAAAGCGCTAGTCATTCAATTAAATAGCGGATTCAATCAGATGACTGCGACATATATATGATTGATTGTTCTCTCGCAGCAGCTGGACTGCTGGTCCGATTTTAATAAATGAGGTGTCAATTGATTTGTACTGATGCGGCGAGAACATAGGATATACACTATACAGGTTGTCCCGTATATAATGGATAATCCTTGATCGCCTTCATTCATCCAAATTTGAAATTGTTTTTGAGTACACCTCTTCCTTAAACAGCCCCAGTAGAAAATCAAGAGGGTTTAAATCTGGGGATCGAGGAGGCCACAAATCGGGACCCAAAATACCCATTTATATCCAAATAAATGGATTGGTCGTTTGGGTCCCGTGGCATGTAGCATTTAAACAAGCGCGGACGTTTGCTTTTTGCTTTTCAATAGTAATAAGTTCGTAATAGTACAATACAATACAATACAAATATACTTTATTGTGCACACAACAAGTTACAAAAAAAACAAAAAAATATACATTACAAAAATCAGACATGCACACAAAGGCGGCCTTATTACTAGATAGCAATTTCTTCCAGACAACCTTATGGTGTTAGAGAAAACAATGCTAGAGAATGGGAGTTGCGCAAAAGTATATTTAATAAAATAAAAGTAAATAAAATAAAATAATACATAAACACAATAAATATATAATATACAGGGTGTCCCAAAAATCAACGATAAACCGAAAACGGGTGATAGGCCAAGTCATGACAGTTATGAGAAAAATGTGAAAAAAAATCTTTGTCATGTATTTTTCACATTATAAGGACTTTTAAAAATATCGGAAAAACTGACACCCTGTGATGGTCTTTCATGTCCTAAGACTACAAATATTACTTTTTTGTGATTTTTTTTCGGTATTGTAGTCATGACTAACCCTTCTGTAAATCACAATTCATAATTTAAACATACCTGCCTCAGTTTTCAATAAAATGGTGTGTTTTGCCCAAGATTAAATTCAAAATAATTACTACACCCAACTTTAATCGTCTGTACTGTAAAAAAAAATTACTACAGTATTTTGGCAAGTAACTTTAAAAGATGGCGCATTTAATTTGGATTCCAAAATGGTATGATACTTGCTGGATTACTTCTTTGTTGAGGAAAAAAAAAATTTTTTAACGGAACCGGATGTTAGGCCAACTCTGTTTAAATTTTTAAAATGTTGGTATTAAGTTGTTATGTGACGACGATGAGTGACGTCATCTTGTCTAGAGTGAGCGAGACAGACAGTGACGCTCAGTGCGAGTGAGATAGATAGTGACGCCAACCCGACAACACAGTGATGAACGTGCAAAACTGCAGTACGTTACGATCTTTCGTTCATTGCGCATCTTTCTGTATCCGTATTGACTTCGTACTTACAACTGTGCTTCTGTTTATTGGACTTGATTTGCTTTGTGATTTGGTTTTATCTGCCCCGTTTCTGACGACCCTGGACTTGTTTTATTGTCGTATCTTCGGTTGTAGTGTGTGATTCCATTGTAGTGTGTTATCATGCCATCTTGATACACCGCACAAGAATACACCAATATGCATCTCATCTATGGAGAATGCTTATGCAACGCTAATGCTGCAGCTAGAATGTATCGTGAGAGATACCCAAACGCTGAGCGTCATCCTGATTATCGGGTATTTATTAACGTGCATCGGTCACTCTTAGAGGGTCGATTCCCTAATCAAAATACCAGCGAGGGAAGGCCTTTCATACCCTACGAGGACGAAGTGCTCGAGGCGGTCGAACAAGACCCGAGTATCTCAGTACGTGGGATTGAAGAGAACATCGGAGTGCCCAAAAGTACTGCACATCGTATTTTGCAAAAGAACCAGTTTCATCCTTACCATGTACAACGAGTACAAAGCCTGTTACCCCGAGACTACCCAGAGAGATTGCAATTTTGTCAAACGATGTTGCAGAGATACAGAGATGATCCGCGATTCTTTGAAAAAATTCTGTGGTCTGACGAATCCACGTTTAAAAAAGATGGTTACATGAACCTCCATAATTTGCACGAATGGCACGTGGATAATCCACATTTGATGCGGGAAGACAGATCGCAGTACCGGTTTAAGGTGAACATGTGGACGGGAATTTTGAATGGTACTGTTATTGGTCCATTTGAGCTACCGGAGAACTTAACTGCCGAGGTTTATTTGGACTTCTTACAGAACCAATTACCAGATTTGTTGGAAGAAGTGCCACTAAACATTTACGGCAGCATGTGGTACCAACAAGATGGCTGCCCAGCACATTACGCTCGCACAGTACGAGAGTTTCTCGACCGAGAATACCCCGATAGGTGGATTGGGCGGGGTGGTACAATTTCGTGGCCTGCCCGTTCACCTGATTTAAATCCCATTGATTTCTTTTATTGGGGAACAATAAAAGAAAAAGTGTACTCTAAACCAATTCGAGATTTAGCCGAGCTGCGCCAAAAAATTACAGAAGCTGCTGAACACATTAATTCAAGAAGATACGCCCGTCTTATTACGCGATCATTTTTAAGAAGATGTAGGGCTTGCATTGGAGCTGAAGGCAAACAGTTATAGTAATTTACAAAGATTTACAGCAAATGTTCGAACATTTGCTGTAAATCTTTGTAAATTAAAGTAACTGAAGAAATCCATTGACTGACTTTTATTTCGAACTTCCACCTAAAACTAACTAATTACATACTTGATAACAAGGTGGCGTCTGTTCTGTATCTCAACCACTCACATTTTCAAAAGAGCGTTGTATTCATACCTGAAAATTGAAGTCTTAAAAATGCCTACACTGCATATTGCATATACAATTTTTTTTTAATAAAAAAGCACCCGCACTTAGCGTCACTGTCTGTCTCGCTCAATCTAGACAAGATGACGTCACTCATCGTCGTCACATAACAACTTAATACCAACATTTTAAAAATTTAAACAGAGTTGGCCTAACATCCGGTTCCGTTAAAAAAATTTTTTTTTCCTCAACAAAGAAGTAATCCAGCAAGTATCATACCATTTTGGAATCCAGATTAAATGCGCCATCTTTTAAAGTTACTTGCCAAAATACTGTAGTAATTTTTTTTTACAGTACAGACGATTAAAGTTGGGTGTAGTAATTATTTTGAATTTAATCTTGGGCAAAACACACCATTTTATTGAAAACTGAGGCAGGTATGTTTAAATTATGAATTGTGATTTACAGAAGGGTTAGTCATGACTACAATACCGAAAAAAAAATCACAAAAAAGTAATATTTGTAGTCTTAGGACATGAAAGACCATCACAGGGTGTCAGTTTTTCCGATATTTTTAAAAGTCCTTATAATGTGAAAAATACATGACAAAGATTTTTTTTTCACATTTTTCTCATAACTGTCATGACTTGGCCTATCACCCGTTTTCGGTTTATCGTTGATTTTTGGGACACCCTGTATGTATACAATATAATATAATATATATATCTATATATATATATATATATATATATATATACAATAGATAAACCTACATGATATTTTAATTTATAATAATAAGTGTTAGTTACATAAGTTAAGGGCTGACACAATATGATTCCAGATAATGATTTTTTATAAGAGTTTTAAAGCGATGTATAGTTTTAGCCTGCCTTATATGGATAGGTAAAGAATTCCAAAGGGAAATGGATTTTACAATGAAAGAGCAATTAAAGTATTTAGTGCGGTGGATAGGAATGTCAAGAAGAAGATTAGATATAGATCTTAGTTCCAGTCTGTCAGAGGTACGGTAGTTAAAATTACTTTTTAAATAAGTGGGACAATGGGAGTCAAATAGGATGTTATAAAGGAAGGAGAGAACACGAGAGTCACGGCGGTAGCGGATTGGCAACCACTTTAACTTGAGGCGATACTCGGAGATATGGTCAAATTTACGTAAACCGAAAACAAACCACAAAGCCAGGTTTTGAAGGCGCTCCAATTTGTTCAGTTGTTCCTCCGTCAAGTTAGTGAAAGAAGCGTCCGCATAATCTAAATGGGAAAGGAGTAGGGATTCAGCCAAAACTACCTTAGTGGGTATCGGAAGAACATATCGTAGACGTTTTAGGGAACGCCAGGTAGAAAAAACCTTTCTACTAATCTCTTGCAATTGATGCGTCCACGATAAATGTTCATCAAAGTACACTCCCAAGTTTTTAACCACTTTACTGAAAGGTATTGTTACACCATTTATAAGGACAGGAGGTAAAGAATCATGGTCAACTCTAGAAATTAGCCCGGGGCTACCAATTACAATTAATTGAGTTTTAATAGGATTAATAAGAAGTCCATGATTCTTGCTCCATTCACAAATATTCGACAAATCGTGATTCACTAGATCAAAAGCGGAATTCAGATTGTCCAAAGGAGACTGTGTGTATATTTGAAGATCGTCCGCATACAAGTGGTAGGATGATGAAATCGATATTGTTATAGGGTTTATAAAAATTGCAAACAGAAGAGGAGATAGCACACCACCCTGAGGCACGCCGGCATAGATATAACTCCAATCGGAGAAATAATCAGATGATTTAACTCTCTGCCGTCGTCCTACAAGGTAGCTACGAATTAAATTAATTATTGATGGTGAAAGATTTAAAGATGCAAGCCGGGCTAGCAGAATATCGTGGTCTATGGAATTGAAGGCATTACTAAAATCCAGAAGTGTGAGAATAGTAAGCATTTTATCATCCATACCTGACCGTATATCATCAGCTACCTTTACCAATGCGGTAGTCGTACTGTGACCAGTGCGAAAACCGGACTGGAACGGACTGAGTAAGCTGTTGTGGGTAACAAATTTCGTAAGCTGGTGATGAATGATTCGCTCTAAAACTTTTGATAAAAAGGGTAGGATGGAAATAGGACGAAAGTCAGACACAGTCTTAGGACAGGAGGATTTAGGTAAAGGAATTATGTAAGCTGCCTTCCAGGCATCAGGAAAGGTACAAGACTCTAAACATGAATTAAAAATGTGTGCAAGAACAGGAACAATTATATCTAATATTGGTGTGATCATTCTACGACTGATACCGTCATCTCCTACTGCGTTTGACGATATGGAAAGGATGTGCTTTTTAATCTCACACTCGGAAACTGGAACAGTAAGGAACGGATCAGAATTCAATATAGGTAGCGAAGAAATATAATTTAACGTTTGTGATTTAATTTTGGGGTCGAGATTAAAAGAGGAAGTAAAATGGTTATTAAGTGAATCTATATCTATATTATGAGAGTCTTGCGGTTCAGAGCATTTGCCCACGCCGAGGGATTTGAGAAATTTCCATGTTTTAGCCGGATCCCCGTTCTCAACGGAGGCGTGAATATGACGTCTTTGTGCGTCACGACACATCATATTACAGCGGTTCCGGATTTTAATATATTTGTTACGATATTCTTCTGTCTTTTTTATTTTAAATTTGGCTTTGGCTGCATGCTTAGCATTTATCAGAGATTTGATTTCGTCTGATAACCAGGGAGCGGGAAGATGTTTGATTTTAACGGGCCTAACAGGTGCATGAATATCATAAAGAGATGATATTCATGCACCTGTAGTATTAAGTAAAATGATGTGTTATACCATTTTGTAAACTGTATTAAATGCGCATTTTTTTTATTGTTAGTCATTTAGGTTTTAGTACCTTATTTTACATGAAATACTCTCAAACTTTGCCGAAACTATTTTGTTATAAAATTTCATACATACTTAAATTGTTTTTTTTTTAAAGAAGCACTATCCAATATACTCATATTATTTATTACTCTTGTAGGAGTATAGTCTGTGAGGAGTAATATAACACAAAGAACGTAAGCAAATTAATTATTTTGGGGCTGCTGAGCACATGACTTGACAATAAGATCAATAAAATATTTTTTAAAAATATAATAATGTGAGTACCAGTTTTTAACAGTAATTTTTTTGTGTATTTTTTTTTGTAATATCTATATAATATCTATGGACGCTTCACACCACGTCAATCTGGCCCCGTGCTAAGTATCCGAAGAACTTGTGTTACAGGCACCAGACAACGGAGATATATTTAATACTTTTATACTATACACATATTTAAGATTTTTATTATATTAATACACAAATTTAATACACATCCATGACTCAGGAACATTTAAAACTTTTTGTTCCCTCAGCGGGATTCGAACCCGCGACCTCCGGGTCAAGAGCCAAGCTCTGAACCACTAGACCACGGAGGCGTCAATTTTTGTGTCCGTTAACTGTGCTATGCGGCCCTCAAAGATTATCCATTATATACGGGACATCCTGTATAATTAAAGAAATTGTCAATTTTGATAATTTAACCTCAAAATCATAAGAAAAATTAAAATAAGATAATTGTATCGTGTTTGGTATCAAAAGATAGGTCTTGGGAAGCACACAAGCACTAATGTTATGTATATATTTTTTTATTTTATTAAATTCAAAATGCGGTCATGCAAGCAGTGTCTAGGAGAGTTGTTTAGTTATTTTGTTCGTAATTTAATATATAATTTTTTAATTGATATAATAAAAATATTGTATTATATTTCATGTGGAAACAGAAAAATATGAAAAAAAAAAAGTTTTAAAAACTATAACCCTATATAAATAAAAGGGGTCTAAAAAGGCTGAACAAGAACATAATTCGCTGATAACCTCAGTAGTTCCAAGCGACCTTAAATAAATATAAAAAAAAAGAACATAATTCGATTTGAAATTCAGAAATGCATAGCTACAAAAATGTTCAAGGTAGAGCCGTTGTCGAACCTGCTAATAAAATATCAGCATTAGCTCACATTACGTATTTACGTAAAGAATAGAAAAAAACAACTTGAAAGAGTTGTTGCTCTTGCTATATTCATCCAATAGCGGGTGCGACCACGGCTCTACCTTGACCATTTTCTTGTTTCAGCCTTTTTAGAGCCCTTTTGGCGAAGTCGGATTATAATATTTTCACCTTTTTTTTTATTAACTTCTACACTCCACACTGATACGGGCTATTTCTTATGGGATACCATTTTAGATATGAAGAAGAAGTATTAGTAGTAGATACTCATTTTTACCCTTCAGGCTTCAGGCACTAAGCCTAAAAGAGAAATACCTATAAAGATATAAATTGACTTTTAAATAGGTACATGCAATTTCATACTTATGATAATAAATAAAATAAAAAACGTTTTACTTCCAAATTAAACTTAACAAGCTATTTTAGAAAGTCAACAAGAAAAACAAGCTACCTATGGATGTCCTAATTAGTTTTTTTTGCTTAGAAATTGAACGAGATGGAGCTGTAGAAACAACAAACAGCTTTATAGATGACGAACAACGTTTGAGCTCATCATACTCTGATTCAAAGGATTTACAAGTTGTTGATTCTGATCATAGTCAGGATTCATTGAAAGTGGAGAGAAGTAATACTCGTCACGAGGCGAAGGAGCTGAAATTGATTATAGATAAGATTAGTCCAAGTATTATTGAGAAATATGTTCGAACAAAACATATAGAACAGTTAGAGGGGGAAGGAGAAGCAACTTACACAACTGAACAAATCAAACAAGAGATAGAAGAGGAGGTAGCTGATGAAGGTAAGTCCTACTTATGACCATAATGCAGTAGGCAGCAGCATATAAATAGGCGCACAGCAGCTGTATTAGGATGTAACAAATACTGTTTAGCTTCTTCGTTTCCTGCGTTATATACGTCTCCTGCCTTATATTTTTAGTGAGGTAAATAAGTAAGGTAAGTGTCCATCATGTGTGTCTTCAGCATCCTAAGGCTCTTATAGGCTATAGCTTCAATTAAATATTTCGGATGGGCTCTCATGATTTAGTATCATTGCTTCCGATACTGTGGGCTTTCGTGGGTAAATCGTGAAAAGAGAACAGAGTCACAATATCACTCGTTTATTCATAACCACAATTTCTGTAAAAATTCACTATTCACTACACTTTATAAATTTACTTTACTTTACAAGTATTGACACTAACGAATCATGACAGTTTCAAGACGTCTCGACTTGGCGACCAAATGGCGAATGAATTCAGTCTCGCCGAGAAAGTCCCGACCCATGTCATAGCGCGCCATAAACAAGTTGCGCCATTTTGCCATTTGGGAGCGCGCTTCCGTCTCGTCTCGTTGTGTCCATATTTCATATCCGGCTCCGATAAATATTGCAGATGGGTCAGTCTATGCGATAATTTTCTAGTAAGGGAACTATAGTCCGATATCCTTTAGTTTTTAAGTTAAGAGCAACAAACTGCTTTTTTTATTTTCGTTATTTATCGTTATCAAGCTAAAAATAGACACAGTTTCATATTAAATACAGTTTTTTATTATTTGTCGATTTAGGGCCGATTTTTTAATCGTCAGATAACTTTTATCTGTTACATAAACAAGTGACTTTGACATTTGTTCCATACAAAATCTGCCAAAGTCACAAATTTATTCCTTGATAAAAGTTATCTGACGATTGAAAAATCGGCCCTTAAACACATAACACACGATGAATTAAAAGTCTTACAACTATTCCGATAGCAAAAACAATAAAATTGTAGTGAAAAGAAAAAAAATCAAAACACAAATCTTAGTGACTTTCATACATTTCAGTGTGTATTTAAAAACTATAGTTCCCATACTAGAAAATGATCGCATAGACCGACCCTATCCATCTGCAAAATGCCTACACTCATCCCCAAAACATCCTGTATATCGGTTTAATTGATTTTTAGGGTTCCGTACGTCAAAAGGTAATAATCGGTGTACATTCATTGAAAAACAGACCGTATTGAAAACCTCCTCCTTTCTATGAATTCCGTTAACGGAACCCTTATAGGATCACTTTGTTGTCCGTCTGTCTGTTTGTCAAGACGTCGACCAGCCAATCTGGACGCTCATTTAATTTATTTAAATTTTTAAGGCATAACAAGAATATAAAAATATACTTGCAATGACAATTATAATTTTAAATAACTAAATAGTATTTATACCTATTACAGATGACGATCTCCGAGGTGCAGTGGTTAACCGCGTTGGTGCTCGAGCGAGAGATCGCGGGTTCGAATCCCGCCGAGGGAACAAAAAGTTTTCAATGTTCTTGGGTCATGGATGTGTATTAAATTTGTGTATAATATACTAAAAATCTCAAATATGTGTATAATATTAAATATATATCAAAGTATTAAATATATTTCCGTTGTCTGATACCTGTAATACAATTTTTTCGGATACTTAGCATGGGGCCATAATATGTCATAATATGCATTTAGTAAAACATTGCTAATTTAAAGTTACAAACAGGCACTTCAATTTTATTTATTTGTATAGATAATTCATTGCATAGAAAACTTTGAAGTGAAGTAGAAGTAGAGTAATTAGTAAATAAATAGTAGTAATATGCATTTATATATTTTTATAACATTCACACCTCTTTATTAAGGTATCGGACGAGGCTACGAAATGGACATCTCAGATAACTGCGAAGAACTAGACCAAATAAGTGATGCACCATCAGAACAGTACAAGGAACCGTTCAGCTGTGATGTGTGCTTGAAGAAGTTTTTACGAAAGGGAGATTTACGAAGACACAGTAAAGTTCATCCGGGAAACAAACCATACAGCTGTGATGTGTGTTTGAAGAAGTTTTCACAAAAAGAATATTTACAAAACCACAGTAATGTTCATACGGGAGACAAACCATACAGCTGTGATGTGTGTTTGAAGAAGTTTTCACAAAAATCACATTTAACAAGACACAGTAGTGTACATACGGACGACAAACCATACAGCTGTGGTGTGTGTTTGAAGAAGTTTTTACTAAAAGGAGATTTACAAAGACACAATCGTATTCATACGGGAGATAAACCATACAGCTGTGATGTGTGTTTAAAGAAGTTTTTACTAAAAGAATATTTACAAAAACACAGTACTGTTCATTCGGGAGACAAACCATACAGCTGTGATGTGTGTTTGAAGAAGTTTTCACAAAAGGGAAATTTACGAAAACACAGTAGTGTTCATGTGGGAGACAAACCAGTGTTTTTGAAGATGTATTCACGAAAAGAAAGTTTAGAAAGACATACAAGAGTTTATATGGACAACTATACAGCTGGGATGTATGTTTAAACAAGTTTTCTCAAAATAAAACCCAGTTTCACCAAGCAATGTTTTTGTTTTGTTAAATCACTTGACAGACTCATGAGCAATCGAGCGTCGCACCACGCACTAATGTCTTGTCAATTAACTAATTCCTGCTTTAGAGGTCCGTTAAATGTATAACTACTTTAAATTAGAGGTGGGTTATAACAGGTCAAACTCGATACCTGTTATAACTGTTACTGTTTTATTTAAATACTACCTGTGTTATGACTACTTGTTAAAAAAATAACAGCTAACTTTCACATGAACAGTCTTCCGGAATGGAGGGCCGTCAGGTCCTCAACCATTTAACTATTTAAGGTCACTAGTTTAGTTTTGTAAGTTTTCAAAATTCTAATACTAGTAGGGTGACCACTGCCCAAAAGTTTTCCTTTCTATACTAATATTATAAAGAGGTAACATTTGATTGTTTGTTTGTTTGTTTGAATGGAATAGGCTCTGAAACCACAGAACCAATATGAAAAATTCTTTCACCGTTGGAAAGCTACATTCCTAGCGCTGAACATAGGCTATATTATATCTATACTTATAATAAAACTGTAGAGAGGTCAATTCTGTACATTGAATATTTTTTCAAACTACATATTGGAGGATGATTGGCGATCGATACTGATGCCAAAAATGCAATTAGTAAAATTTTTGTCTGTCTGTCTGTCTGTCTGTCTGTCTGTCTGTCTGTCTGTATGTGCGCGATGGGAACAAAAACTACTGAAGGGATTTTAACCAAACTTGGTACGATTGTAGCCCATATTCCTGGGCAGGTTATAGGCTATATAACATAACGCTACGATACATAGGAGCCGAGCAGTGACGATAAATTTGAAGCAAGTCGGATGAATTTCGCGCGCGCGGCCTGCGGTCGAACGGTTCGTGCGGGGGGCGCGGGGGGATCGCTTACACAGTGACGCAAAGCAATAGAACGTGGCACTAAAGTAGATTAGAACATCAAATAAGTACCTACCTAACTATCAGGATTTTTTTTTCTGGGAAAACAGTGTTTTCACAGTGTCATAATAATATAAAAATTGTATTTTTGAACTTGCTTCACAAATTGAAATAAATTATCATTTATTGTATAAAATCAACTTAATTAACTGTATAATTAAAAGAAAGCCTTTCGTGATAAACTAAAAAACGGGCAATTAAGCGGTTTTTGGAAAGCAATTTATACCATCACGGTATTAATCCTTATCATTTTTAATACGTTAGTTGGCTTAAGCATTCCATGAGGACTATAATATTTGCCCTTTATACCATGCAAATATAATGAGTAGTTTAGGAAATATAGCAAAATTAAAATCGTTTCGCCGTGATTCGACCGGACGCCGCGTAATGCAGGCTGCTGAGTAAAAAATACTATTAAAATGTGCTAACTGTGCCTGTGTTATTATAGGAGACTTTTATTTATGCAATAGTACCCAAAAAATTTTTTTTTTATTTTTGTCTGTTTGTCGGTGCATTTGTGCACGCTAATCTCAGAAACGGCTTATCCGATTTAGATGTGGTTCAATCATATTTGTAGTAATCTTGACATAACATTTATTTCATATCAATCGGTTCATAAATAAAAAACTTATGACAATTAAAAAAAATGCTGGACGTTTGTATGAAGCGCGGCAGGAACCGCGCTGCAAACATTCAAATTTAATCTTTTTTTATTTTTTATTTTCTTTAAAACTAAATTTAATTTATTTATATTATTGTTATACTTAGGGTAGGGTAATAAAAAAACGCTACTAAAACCGATCGTCGCGCCGAGCTGGAGCCTAACTCCCCAAACTGATTCGATTTTGATTCAGATTCGTGCCGCATACTCCCGAATAAATTGACGTTTGTTTATTTTTGTTCTATGTCGATTGATATCGTCGGGTGACAAAAAGTTACGTTCCAAAGGTTTTCTTTATCCCAATTAGTTCCAAAGTAATATACCAAATAAAACACCAAATCCGTTGAGATCGATCTGATTCGATTCTCGGTTGTGTCGAGAGTAAGCCTGCTGGATCCTCGATGGGGCGTGCCGCTGCGCCCATGTCTAACCGAGTGTTTCGTTTTAAATACCTTAATAATTTCAATATATGTCTCAATTTAATATCTCAAAATATTAATGACAAAAACGGTAGTAAGTTCAAAAAATTTGAAAATAATTTTATGGTTTCGCAATTTATCATATGTCGGCACTATTAAGACGTTGCTTCGTATCAAATTTAGGTTTTGGTTCCCTTTGGAGTGTCGAAAATTAGAGAGATAAACGGCTGAATCTTTGGGTAGAGGTGGCTAAGGAGTCTGTTTTTTTCAAAGCCAGAAGGGACAGAAGATCCTGAGTATTTTATAGGATTGTTAGCTTGATACCTACACGTGTTAAAGTTTTGACAACCAGACAGATAGACAGACGGACATCGAAGTTAAATAATTTACTAAATTAACGTGAAAAATTGGCTGGGTCTATACGGTGCATTCGAATAATATTATCCTAACTTCGAATACCTTTGCTGACTTCTACATATTGTTCGAAGGCCTACTTCTTTTGCCGAGCTCCGAAAGGATGGTACTATGTATATTATTATTATACCCTGCATACCAAGAGGCTTGCCGGGTACGTGACTTGCTGGATCGGGATCAACACTCGGATACACTGGGAAGTACCTATTGGCGAAAGTTGTCAGCGGTTGCGCCAATAAACTAAAAATATATTTAAAAATATAAAAGTGTCCTAAATCACTTTTCCACGCGTACGAAGTCGCGGGCACAGCTAGTGTTAAATAAAAGTAGGGTTCCTTACTAAAACCCCAAAAATGTAGCCCAAAGTGTAAAAAAATTCTTACATCGTGTGCGCTTCGACAACGGCTTGACCAATTTCGCAAAGTTTTTTTACGGTATGTTCGTTATTGTCATGAAAAGGTTATTATGAAAGAAAATGTTGAAAAAAATAAGCAGAAAATTAGAAAAAAGAAGAAAATATACGTGTTGGTCACGCGGAGTTTGAACCTGGGCTCAATCGATTCGCGTCGTTGCCAGTCTATATGACACGGGTGTCATGGTAACAACATTGTTTACAAATGGAAAATAAAAATTATGAAATGCTATGAATACCGTTTTTATATAAGCTTAAACTATTTAGATTAATAAAACTATTTGCATTAACAAAAATATGAATCCAAATAGTTTAAGCTGATCGTCATCTAACTAATGGTCACCGAATCGGCTGGACCGACTGTGACGGGAGCATTCACCGGGCGTTAGCTTATGTTAGTAGGAGTAATCTATACATCTATATGTATAAAAGTAAATCGTGTTAGTTAAATTATTTATAACTCAAGAACGGCTTTATCGATATGCCTGAAAATTGGTGAGGTAGTAGCTTAGAGCAAGTAGACATAGGATACTATCTATTCCATTCGACAGCGTTTCCGTGAACGTTGCGGGTTCTGCGTTAGGGTTTCGCGTTGTGGGTTCCGGGTTCCAGTGTTGCGGGTTCCGGGTTCCACGTTGCGGGTTCCGGGTTCCCATGCTGCGCATTCCGGGTATCCGCGTTGCGGGTTCCCATGCTGCGGATTCCTGCGTTGCGGGTTCCAGGTTCCCATGCTGCGGGTTCCGCGTTGCGGGTTGCGAGATCCGGGTTCCCGCGTTGCGGGTTCTGCGTTCCCGCGTTGCGGGTTTCGCGTTGCGGGTTCCGGGTTCCGCGTTCCCGCGTTGCGGGTTCCGGGTTCCGCGTTGCGGGTTCCGCGTTGCGGGTTGCGGGTTCCGCGTTGTTTTGCTCAACGAAGTGGGCAAGGGTCAGCTAGTTATAAATAAAATGAATAAAAAGCCAATTATTTCATGCAATTTTACATAGTTAGTAGTTACATGATACAGACATATTTTAACAGTTTTCATTAAAGATTGTTGTTGATAGCTAGGTCTTTATTATGAACCTACTCGTATTACATTATTTTTGCTAAAAATGTTTTAAAAATTTACTTAGTATTGAATTACCTTATTAGTTACCGAACATAATATTATAAAGAGCAACAGACGCGCGCGCACAGTCGAGCTGAGCGTACATACACTTGGTCGTATAACGATACGACCAAGTGTATGGAACGCGCAAACAAACGTGTTTGCGCGTTTTTTTTATAATCTACCCTCTTTTTATAATCATAGTATTACAAGTTGTGACTGTAAAAACTTTGGTGAATTATTCTATTGAGTGAAACGATTTGTACGGTGTCTCATATTATAACACCGTAGCATTTTTACTCAGTATTTTACTTCATACATTCAGTACGCGTTCATATACAGCAAACACCGCGCGTGCTCCCCAGCACCTTTTTATCAATCAAACATATTATGTGGGAAAGTTAATAAAATTAATTAATCGGGAAAAGTTCGCATTTATTAGCCAAACCCCCACATAAATTTGGTCCTTCGTGCCTAGTGACCTTCCGCGTTTTGGTCAAAAGCAGGATCATACGCGTGTGAGGAGTGATCAGTGACTATCAGAAAAGCAGTCGTTTAAAATTAGCAGACAGTTCAGTAGTAGTAAATCAAGCAGTGTAGCAGAACAGTGGTGTAGCAGAACAGTGTAGCAGAACAGTGGTGTAGCAGCAGTGTAGCAGAACAGTGGTGTAGCAGAACAGTGGTGTAGCAGCAGTGTAGCAGAACAGTGGTGTAGCAGCAGTGTAGCAAAACAGTGGTGTAGGACTAAGTTGTGATAGTGGGAGGCGATCAGCAGCAGCAGTTTCTAGCAGCAAAACAGCGTGGTTCGTGGCTGCCAGCAGCAAGCAGTAGGATCGTGTCAGCAGATCATCACGCTCTCCGGAGCACGAGCAGTAAGGCAGCATCAGCAGAAAAGTTCCAGAGCAATCAAGTAAGATCTTTCCATTTTTTACTTTAAGCAAATAAGTTACAAAAATGGAGGATATTTTAGAAAATCAAGAGCAGATAGTAGGGGCTATGGAGCAGTTGCTCGCGTCTTTTAAAAAGACGGGGCGAGAACGTAGGACACTAGATTCAACACTAGACGTCAAGCGGAAGTTACAAACCCTTGATGAATACTGGGAAGAGTTTAAGCAAAACAGACAGCAATTAGCAGAGTTCGTAGACGAAAATTCTGAACCCATTAGAAGTCTATATGATAGGGCTTTCAGAAACTACGAGAGTACGAAGTCAACTTTGCAGCAGTATATCTCGACTTCATCAACGGTAGCACAGCCAGAAGGTAAGGTATTTGAAGTTCCGAGTAGAGGAACGAGCCCATTACCCATCCCTGGACCATCAGTACCAGCATCAGCAGAACGCGTATCAAAGACGATTTCCCAAGGTGTCGACAGCAGAACAGCAGAGATGTTACGTAAGCAGATGACGAATTTCAAAGCATTTTCTAGAACAGTAAGCAATATAGACCTAGAGGCAATAACGGAAAAATGGCAGTTTGAAGATACATTGCAGCAGTTGCAGTCGAGATGGGCAGCAATCGATGCCCAGCACTGGGAGCTCGATAATGAGTTAAATGGTTCTAACATAGAGTACGAGAAGCAGTTTACAGCACATGAGAAAAAGTTTACTTTTATGAAAGAAAATATCAACAAAATATTATGGTCGACGTCTCACAGAGAAAAATCAACTCCGAAATTAGATATCCCTTCATTTAGTGGCAATTATCATCAATGGATGTCATTTAAAGATTTGTTTAGCGAGGCAATTCATAACAATCCGTCATTATCTCACGCCCAAAAAATGCAGTTTTTGAGGAGTAAATTGACAGGGGAAGCAGAGAGGCTCATTCAACATTTACAAATTACATCAGTTAATTATAATATTTCCTGGGAAATTCTTAACCATAGGTACAACAATAAAAGGCTCATATTTACTGCGCACGTCAACATACTGCTAGGGCTGCCAAGCATTCAATATCAATCAGCAGCACAACTTACACGATACAACATAAGAATGCTTAAACGCAATAAAAAACCTAAAAATAGACATTAGCACATGGGACCCCTTACTGGTCCATTTGTTAGGGCAAAAATTGGACAGTGATTCGTATACAGAATATTTGGAATCAGTTAAAAATCCTAGAGATTTGCCAATTTTAGAAGAGTTTGTTAACTTTTTGGAAGCTAAATTTACTGTACTTGAATCATCACGTCGAAAACAAGAGCAGACCGGATTTAAGCCCTCAGTATCTACGAATCAGCAGAATTTTTCAAATCAGCGGAAACTTTTTTCAAGCAACTTTAAATCTAATAGCAACAATAATAACTATTCAAATCATAAGTCAAACATAAAGGCTTTACATGCATCCAAGTTAATTTGCGGACTTTGCAAAGGCGAGCATGGTTTATTTTATTGTACAAAGTTTCAAGAAATGTCATGCGATCAGAAATTGAAAACCGTAACCCGGTTGCGTTATTGTGTGAATTGTTTATATGAACATGATACTAAGGAATGTTTTTCCAGTAAAAGGTGCCGTTTATGTGCAGGATTTCACAATAGTTTATTGCACAACGCATGCACTAAACACAAACCAAGCACTTCTTTGAACCATGTGTCGAAAAATCACCACGTGTCTCAACCCAACACGTGTGAGGTCTTATTAGCAACAGCAATGGTCAGTGTAAAAGCAGCAAATGGTGAGCAGCATTGCCTTAGAGCACTGGTAGATTCGGGTTCTCAAATTTCGGTAATTACGGAAAGAGCAGCACAGATGTTAGGTATAAGACGTCGCAAATGTAAAGGTACGATTTTCGGCGTCGGCGAGCATGAAAGCAGCAGTAAAGGAATGCTCACTATACAGTGTGCATCATTGCACAATAATTTCACATTTAATATTGACGTAATCATCATGAGCAACCTTATCAAAAGTCTTCCGAACGTAACCCTGCCAAAACCCTCGTGGTCATACATCGAAAATATTAATTTAGCAGATCCAAAGTATTATGTAAAACGCCCTGTCGACTTACTTTTAGGAGCGGACGTCTATTCCAAAATTTTATTAGACGGTATTCTACGTGGTCCGACTAGTGAGGAACCTATAGCACAGCAGACATACCTTGGATGGATCCTCTGCGGTTCAGTAAAGTCATATCAGTGCAACGTCATGTTACAGAATAATTATGATGATTTACAAAGATTCTGGGAATGTGAAGACATTTCCCAAGAAAAGGAGATATCTTCAGAAGATGATTTATGCCTTCAGTACTTCTCCAAAACGACGAGGAGATTGAAAGATGGTAGATTCGAAGTGCGTTTACCTATTATAGAGGAATTCAAAAATAAATTAGGGTCATCAAAAACTACAGCATTAGCACAATATCAGAGTTTAGAGAGGAAATTGTATCGTAATTCAACATTAGAAAATGATTACAAAAAGTTCATGCAGGAGTACATAGACTTACATCATATGGAAAGATCATCATCATCTGAAAGCAAACTTGGTTACTACTTACCTCATCATGGTGTCATCCGAGACAGTTCTACTACAACCAAGCTGCGCGTAGTTTTCAACGCGTCAGCAAAGTCTTCGAGTGGTTATAGCTTAAATGATATTATGTACAAAGGTCCGAATCTTCAGCAGGACCTTCAGCAGTTGATTCTGAAATGGCGGCAGTATAAATTTGCATACACAGCAGATATCGAGAAGATGTATCGTCAAATTTGGGTTTTTCCAGAGGATCAAGCATACCAAAAGATCCTTTGGCGTGAGTCCAAAAACCATCCTATACAAACGTATCAGTTGAAAACAGTTACCTACGGAGAAAAAGCAGCAAGTTTCTTAGCAATGAATTGTTTAAAGCAGTTAGCAGCAGAAGAAAAGAAGAAGTATCCAGAAGCTGCTAGAGAAGTAGAAGAAAGCTTTTTCGTCGATGATTATTGCGGTGGTCATCATAATTTACAGCAGAGCAAGCAGTTACAAGCAGATTTAATTGAGCTTCTAAAATCAGGAGGTTTCAATTTACGGAAATGGAAGTCAAATGACCCCCAACTTCTAGCAGATTTAGACACAAAGCAATGTGACAAGCAGACGTACGAATTTAAGCATATAGAGTCAACAAAGACTTTAGGATTAGGCTGGAATCCACAGCGCGATGTATTTACGTTTCAATGTAAAATCGAATTTTCAGAGACAGAACCTACAAAAAGAACTTTATTATCCGATATTTCAAAATTATACGATCCGTTAGGCTGGCTAACGCCATTGAGCACGACTTTAAAACTTTTATTTCAAAATGTTTGGTTATCAAACATTGAGTGGGATGATAAGCTTCCACAGGATATTAAAACAAAATGGTTACAAATACGCACGGAAATACAAAACATTAGCACCTTTGAAATAAATCGGTGGATCGGGACTTCTGAAAACGATAAGATCGAATTGCATGGATTTTCCGACGCCTCTAGCAAAGCATTTGCTGCAGTAATTTACTGTAAAGTTATAAAAAATGGAGAGTCATCAGTATCATTATTAGCGGCCAAAGCACGGCTCGCACCATCGAACAAAGTCCAGACAATTCCCAGACTGGAATTAATGGGAGCTGAACTATTAGCAAAATTAATGAGCAAGGTTCAAAAATGTTTGTATCAGTACAAAGCAGAAGTATTTGGCTGGACAGACTCTACAGCAGTTCTAGGATGGATACAGGGCGATCCAGTACGATGGAAAACATTTATATCCAATCGAGTCAGAGCAGTAACGCAAGTAATACCAATATCATGTTGGCGCTACGTTAAGACAAAGGAAAACCCGTCCGACTCGGCTAGTCGCGGCTTAAACGTGACTCAGCTGAAAGAAGATAAGTTATGGTGGAACGGGCCATCATGGTTGCCATCATTTAAAGTCGAAGAGCCAACATTTTACGAGACTACATTAGAACAAAGAAATCCATATAAGCAATCAAATATTCTAATTCAGTCTGATTATCAATCATTAAGTATCATTGACAGTCTATTAAATAAGCATAGCAACATAACACGAGTTATTCGTATAATAGCATGGATATTACGACTAATAAAATATAAACAACGTCACGAAGCATATCTCACGTTACGAGAATTACAATACGCAAAAATGCATATTGTTAGAAATGTACAGCTGGCGCACTTTAATGACGAAATAAAATTACTTTCAAATAATAAGCCCTTGCCATCGAAAAGCAACATTTTAAATTTACATCCGATTTTAGATGAAAACAGAATTTTACGAGTCGGTGGCCGTCTCAGAAATGCAAGTGTCAGCACTGAAATAAAACATCCTATTATCATTCCATACGAAAGTCAACTTACCATTTTACTTATTCAGCAAGCACACGAACTAACATTCCATGGCGGTCCTCGAATTACGTTAGCTAATCTGAGACAGAAATTTTGGATTATTGGTGGAATAAGAGCAACAAAAAAGCATATAAGAAAGTGCGTGATCTGTCGAAAACACAATCCTACCTTAGGTCAGCAGCTCATGGGTGACCTACCAACGGCGCGTGTTAACCCGAAGCCAGCATTTTACAACACCGGTGTAGACTTTACAGGATACATTGATGTAAAAGCAAATAAAGGGCGTGGCATTAAAACCATGAAAGGGTACATAGCATTATTTATTTGCATGGTGACAAAAGCAGTACACCTAGAGATCGTGTCAGACCTCACGAGTTCAGCATTTTTGGCGGCGCTCAGTAGAATGGCTAGTCGCCGCGGCACACCACATCACATATTCAGTGATAATGGCACGAATTTTGTAGGAGCAAATAGATTGATGCAGGAGCAATTCGAAAGAATTTTTGATGATAACACCTTAGGAGAGATAGCCAATATGAATATCACTTGGCATTTTAATGTAGCAAAATGGTGCCAAGCATCTGGTTTATGGGAGAGAAACATACGAAGTTTGAAACATCATTTGAAAAGGGTAGTAGGGGAGCAAAAACTTACGTATGAGGAATACGCTACTCTACTAGCAAAAATTGAAGCTATCCTAAACTCTAGGCCACTCTGCGCTCTCACAGAGGATCCAGAGGACCTGGACTATTTAACTCCGGCACATTTTTTAGTTGGCAAAGCAGACTTGAACATCATAGAAACCGAGCAGGACGCTAGATCAAGATGGTATCTAATCTCTAAAATGTATGACGACTTATGGAAAAGGTGGAAGATCGAGTATATAACTCAGCTATCAGTAAGATCCAAATGGTTACGAGAGAAAGATAATATCCAAATCGGTGATTTAGTCACGATTCAAGAGGATAATTTACCCCCCGGCAAATGGCTTATGGGGAGGGTATTGGAGCAGCATCCTGGAAAAGACGGATTGGTTCGTGCCGTAACTCTTAAAACCAAGAACGGTATAATCAAAAGGCCAGTGGTAAAGTTGTCAGTTTTACCACTCTCGAACACGGTGAGCAGCGGCTGCGAGGAAGAACCTAAGGAACCTAAACAAAGTCCGAAAAAATCTATCAAGCAGAAAAGTTTTATGTCTATGGCGATAGCGTTCATATTATTTATGTCGATAATGACAACAACTTACGCGGCTACAAATCTACCTAGCAACATGTCTCTATATTTTGATCATATCGGCAGTGCAAAGGTCATTCGGGACAAATGGACTCTTATAGCATATTATAATATGTCTCCGTATTGGGAAGGATTCACTGCAGCAAAAAAGTTCATAAATTACACAGATAAAATATGTTCTTGTATGCCCGACAATGACCATTGTTTAACAATAACTCTACAATTACAGCACGAGTTCGAGGAACTGGATCATTATAATCGTTTGTTATTAAATCAGCGTTTTGACGCGCGTGCCAGAAGGCGCCGCGCGCTTATCAATGGTGTCGGTTACGCCGCCAACTATCTGTTCGGAGTATTAGACGAGAGATTCGCGGAACAGTACAAGAAGGACATTGAACTTATCAGGCATAACGAGCATCATATTAATAACTTGATACAAAATCAAACATCGGTCGTCGAGGCTCAATACAACTTACTGAAACGTACGGAACAATCGATTCAGCTTCAGCATAAATCAATAAACAAGCATCTTATGGATTTGTATAATTTTACTAATACTCTTAAGTCGGAATCTGTCCGCACTGTAGATATACAAAATTTTATATTGTCATCTATAACGGCAATGAACTTATTTCAGAACTTAAAACGAATTCAAGATACAATTTTGGACACTATTACCGACATTTCACATGGCAAATTCAACATGCATTTATTAACACCTGAGCAAATTAAAAACGAATTACTACTCATAGGGAGTCAGTTGACAAAGGATATCACGTTACCCATTGACAACGTACAATCAGACTTACGGAGCATCTACAGTTTACTAAGAATCAAAGCAAGAATGTTAAAGGAGTATTTTATATTTGAAATATCATTTCCATTAACAAACAGAGAAGCATATAATATTTACAAAATCATTTCGATTCCTAAGCAGATAGCAGGAAATGCGATCACTGTCCTCCCGGTAGACGACTACGTAGCAATTAATTTAGGGAAGGACTCTTATTTTACTCTTTCCACGTTTGAATTACAATTATGTTTCAATAACGAACAAACTTACCTATGTCAGCTTAACAAACCGATCAAATATCTCCCAGCAGATGAAAAGTTTTGTAAGATTGACGCCAAAACTAAACAATGTCTTGTAAGCAAAGCAGCTTGTAGAGACCAGTGGATACAGTTAAGAGATGAATCCAAATATTTTTACTTTTGCTGTAACACATATCAAGTTAGGATCATCTGTTCAGATCGTGTAAGCACAGATCAGCTGAGTGGAGCTGGAATACTGCATATCGAGCCTAACTGCATTATAAAGGGCAGAGATTTTACCATGTACTCTCAGAGTAATTCCAATAATAAAATCAACTTGGAGTCAGGCATTTTATCTCCCAAATTACCTAACATAAATCATATGGTCAACATATCGTACTGTTACAACCCTAGCTAGTATGTAGCATAAGCTAATACAGCACTTTTACCACGCGCTTACTATTTTCCGTTTACTTAGCATTTTTGTCTCAGGTTCTTTTAATTATTTATTATAATATTCAGTTAGATTCTGGAAGCCGCCGCGAACAGTGCATTTATTAGCACCCGGTATAATCTGTGGGAAGTCATAGTGTAGTTTGTGTGTGTTAAAGTTAATAAAGTAGTTAAGTGTAAAGTGTAGTTTTTTTTTAAAAAGACAAACAGGGACGGCCGCCTAACAAATTGGTGTCAGAAGTGGGATTCCGTAGAAAGTCTTACGACGAGAGTCAAAAAGACCAGGAATCCGAACCAGGCACCCCTGTCACTGTCTAAAAATTTTGGACGACGGTAAGACTCCGCTATTGAAAGCGCGAGCCCGCTCCGCTACATCTGGGCCCTTACCCAAGATGCCATCGCTTAGTTACGTAAAGTTCTGTAGATACGTTATCTGTTTTGAGATAGCGACATTGATTTCGTACCCTACATACACTAAGATTGCGCTTCGTCTTGGCGTAATTTTGAAACGTTTTGTCTCTGGTTCCGGCGCCTTATATCGTAATTTTCGCTGTCAAGTGTCAACTGTCAAATCCGTCACTAGACTATCATGTTACAAGACAACAAACTACCATGTGCCAGTGTTGCCAACCTAGGAGTTTTTCCCCTAAATTCGGTGGCAAAAAATTTCTACAAGCAGTTTTTAGGTGTAAAATTGTTTAGGTTTATATTTGGGGTCTCTATTTTTTTACTTACCTATAACGACCAAAATTTTAAAAGTCAATCTGTATAATAAATAATGTTGGTAGTGTATCTTAACGTATAATGGACATAATCACATTTTTATCAGGATTAATTTATTTTTATTATATTTATAGTTTTCAGTGCCATAAGAAAATTTAGGGATTTTTTTTAAGTAGTTGTTACCATTTTGGGACTTTTGTTGTAAGTTTGGACATAAATATTTATGAGAGTTGGTAACACTGCCGAATGGCCGACGAGTTGCTACTTAGATGTTTTTAACAATGAACTTGTATTGTAATTAGTAATTAGTGAAGAAGATGTGTAATCAAACTATGAAGAGTGCAAAAAAGTACGATGCCATAGATCAGTAATACAATCACGGAGAAATTCATACATTAATAGAGGTTAACAACAACACAGGTAAGTAAATAAAACTTTTATGTAAAGTGTTTAAATGGAATGTTTATGCAAACGGCAACAATAATTATGGTAGAACAAAAAAGTGGTGCTTAGTAGGTATACAATTTAAGGCTTTTCGTACCTACCTGGCAGCCAGTCATTTATCATAACATCATATTCGATAATAATAAGTATAATATTATCTACTTCGTATGGGAGTAATGGGAGACTTTGTATATACTACGCAGTCACGAATATCAAATGGCTAAAGTAGCCATTCATACTGTGTACCTTGATCAATAAAATCGTCACCCGTAACATAACCATGTGAGTTAGTGAATGAAGTATGAATGTTAGGATCTTATTACATTTAGATATTATGTGCCGGCCTACCCTTATGGGAAATTGATTGGCATAATATTATGTAGGCATTGGCATAATAATATTGGGTATAATTGAAGTAACTACTGTATAAAGTCATTGTTTAATTAATCATTATTTATAAAACTTATTTGTATTTATATAACTTGATCCATATATAAACAAATTATCATCACCTGTCTAGGTAACAATAAAATAACAAGTGGTTTTCACAAATCACAAAATGGATATGTTTAATTATAATTAATATATTTGTGTGAATGAAAGCACATAAGTCTATATAATATGTATTAAGTCCTGATAAAGCTAATAATATATATTTTTTCAGACAACGGCTGCAGCAGCCTTAATAGGACCCATCACCTGCACCATCTAGTGCCTGCTGACCTGCAGCGATAAGGCATTGAAAAGAAAAATAAACAAAGAATCACGTGGGACACTCAAATTTTCAATATTGACATTTCATATTAATAAATATTTACATATACTGCCTGGTGTGTTTTTATCCCATTTTCATAATTATTACTCACCGTCAGACGGTGGGTGTTTAATTCCTACCTTGTTATGGAACATGTAGGCTAGGTTCTAATCCTAGGTAGGATTGGAACCGTCATGTGAGTCGTTAAGTTATTAACAAGTAAATTTATTTAACTTTAAAGGGATTAAATTAATTACAAATACTGGAAAAAAATGTTTTATTAACAATTATTATTGTTGTATTTATTTTACTCTTAATTAATCAGTATAATGAGAAATAGTTTAGTATACTTAGATTTGTTAATTTTTACAGTTCCATTTGGCCACGTTTTATCTCATATTATCTTGTCTTCACCTACCAGTTTGCAGTACCTACAGATTTTCACTTGCTTTTGATGTTGCTTAATATAAGTAATTCACTTTGAAACTAATTATGCCAAAAACTGCTAAGATTTACAACAATTAAACATATTAATACTTATTTAGTTTCTAATGTTTTACAAGTAATTTGAAGCTTATGAATCAGTTTTCAATGTTTTATATGTTAAGATATTAACAAGTAAAGTTACTTAACTTTAAAGGAATTAAATGAATTACAAATAAGTACTGGAAAAAATGTTTCATTAACAATTATTATTGTTGTATTTATTTACACTTAATTAGTCAGTAGGTATAATGAGAAATAGTTTAGTATACTAAGATTTGTTTTTACAGTTCCATTTGGCCACATTTTGTTCATGAATGCTTTCTTATTCCTGATGAATTATTCTATTTACCTAATTCTAGTTCTAAAATATTTTTAATACAGTAAGCATTTCTTTTTCATTATCATCTCTTTCACTTAGCAGTCTTTAGCATTGGTTTTTATGTTTGCAAATCCGAGTACCTACCTACCAACCAAAGCTTAGTAATTTTGCCAAAATCTCATATTATCTTGTCTTCAACAGCAGTTTGCACTACCTACAGATCACTTGCTTGTAAATAATTCACTAATTATGCCAAACACTGCTAAGTTTTTGGCATTGTTTTGGCATTATTTTGTTTGGGTAACCAACAGCTTATTAGTAATACATTAACAATACAGTATAGATAGGATCAAAGCCAGTAACAGGATATAAATCAGTTATCAATGTTTTATATCGGGAGACAACAAATAATGTCGGGAATGTCTTCTATTGCCTTCAATTACTGTATATATACGCCTCTCCTAGGTATATTCGTGTTGTGCGGCCAACAATAATCGCAAAGCACCTAAACTCTATTGTACTCTAAACAAGAATATCAGCTGATTAATAAATATCCGCCATATTGTTCGATATCGGAGTTAAAAGCACCTCTTTAGACTTCGTTATCTTGAAAACAATAACGTATAAGATAGCGTTCGACAAAATGTCAAAATGTGTAAGTTGGGTAGCCATTTCATATAACATTATCGCCAAGTTGAAAGCGTAAAAGTTTTTTGTTATCGTCTTTGACAAAAATGTACAGTTGGGTAGCACTACAAATATCGATTACGACTAAGGACGTCATTAGTCGTACGCAAAAGTCAATTCCATACATTTTTAAATAGCGTACTTAGATAACGACAAACGTAAAAGCATGTTGGGTAAGCCCCCTGGACGACAATAAGCCTCAGCTTTTTGTGTGAGCCTGCTCCAGCCAGTTTACACCTGGATACCAGTAAGCCTCCGCTCTGTGCGTGAGCTTGTTCCAGAACCGGACGACGGTCAGCCTCAGGCCTTAGCCTTGAGCCCGCTCCGACTACTCCACACCAGGACGACGGTCAGCCTCAGGCCTTAGCCTTGAGCCCGCTCCAGCTACACCCCACCAGGACGAAGGTCAACATCAGCAGCCTCAGCAGCAGCGCTGTCTGAGCCCGCTCCACTCCAGCTCCAGGTCTAACTCACCACACCGGGCAGATCAGATCCGCCCCAGTCCAGGAAAAGTCTCGTTGCAGACTCCAGTTTCTACACCACGGCATGCAGGTTATCAGCGTGTTACTGTGAGTGTCTTGTGTTTCTAAATCCTAAATCAAAGTTATTCTAAATCCTAATTTCTAAATCTTAAAGTGCTAAATTTTAAAAGTCCCAAATCTTAAAGTGCTAAATTTTAAAAGTCCCAAATCTTAAAGTGCTAAATTTAAAAAGTCCCAAAATCTTAAAGTGCTAAATCCTAAAGTGATAAAAATCGTGAAATCCTAAATCGTAAACTGTTAAATCAAAATAAAATTATAGACTCTAATTCTAAAATTAATTCTAATTTCTATTTTTAATTACAAAATTTTCACTGTATCCTAAAATATATTTTTATACTTTTAATAGAAAGTTCAGCATAACATAAATTTTAATGTCAGTCAAAGGAGAGTCATCTGAGGAAAACAAAATGTCCGAAAAAATTACTTTAACATTTTTAACTAAATTTATTAAACCATATAATGGGGACAGGGAATCACTCCCCGCATTTCTCACAAATTGTGAAAATGCAATGCTTTTAGCTAGCCCCGATCAACAATTAATTTTATCTAAATTTATTATTTCTCAATTAGAGGGAAAAGCACAGGTTGCTTGTAGTTTAAAAACTTTTTCTAGTTGGCAAGAATTAAAAAGCTTTTTACGTTCAACTTTCGGTGAAAAGAAACATGCAACACATTTATTGTCGGATTTACAAAATTCTAAGCAATTGCCTAACGAAGATGTAATTAAATACTCCCTCAGAGTCGAACAAATTTTAACAAGAATTCAGTCAGATATTCATTATAGCACTAAAAATGAGGAAGAACTTCCTGGCCGAATAGCCGCTATGGAAGACCTCGCATTAAATACATTTTTATTGGGATTAAATTCTTCTATTTCTACTATTGTAAGGTGTAAAAATCCTACAACTCTCAGTGATGCAATTCAATATGCCACTGACGAGGAGAAATTATTTAATTTATCTAAAAATAGCAGTAGGTCTCAAAGACAGTGCTCTATTTGTAATAAACTCGGACACGTTTCATCCGAATGTTTTAAAAATAAAAAGCCTAATTTTCAAAAATCTTATCACGTAAATCCTCAATTTCATTCTAATTCAAATTCAAATCCTAATACTAATTTTAATACTAACTCTAATAATAATTCTTATGCTAAAAATAATTTTATTCCTAAGTCGAATACTAATTCTTATGCTAAATCATGTAATTATTGTAAAAGCGTGGGTCACACGCTTATGGAATGTCGCAAGCGTCAATTTAATATGAAACGCCGCGAAAATGCTAACGACGCACAACGTCGTCACGCCACTGTTGCAACACACCTTTGTGAAGACTCTAATAATTATAATTTTATTCATGATCATCAGTCTCAATCTATTCAAGATGATTTAAATTAAAAAGGATTTTGGTGCCGTGTCTGCCAAAATCCAATCAAAATCATAAGGACACGATATATTCTAACTTTTATACTAATTTTTCTAAATCTACACCTCAATCCACGAGATTGAGTCCATCTCAACCAAAGATGTTGAGTCCATCTCAGCCAAAGATGCTGAGTCATTTTAATTATACACCTCAACGAAAAATGTTGAGTCAAATTACACCTCAATCCATGAGATTGAGTCCATCTCAACCTAAGATGTTGAGTCCATCTCAGTCAAAGATGCTGAGTCATTCTAATTCTAATTTTACATCTCAACCTAAGATGTTGAGTCAAATTACATCTCAATCCACGAGATTGAGTCCATCTCAACCTAAGATGTTGAGTCCATCTCAGTCAAAGATGCTGAGTCATTCTAATTCAAATTTTACATCTCAACCTAAGATGTTGAGTCAAATTACATCTCAATCCACGAGATTGAGTCCATCTCAACCTAAGATGTTGAGTCCATCTCAGTCAAACATGCTGAGTCATTCTAATTCTACTAAATTTTCATCTCAACCAAGAGAGTTGAGTAATTTAAATACTACATCTCAGCCAAAGCTGCTGAGTCATACTAATTCTACTATTTCTGCATCTCAGTCAAAAGAACTGAGTCCTATAATTTTTAATGGTAAAAATAATTGCCAAAAATGTAAAAAGGTTACTTTTAATACTAACTCAAATTATTCTAATTCTATGTCTCAATCGTCTCAATTGTCTCAATCGTCTCAATCGTCTCAATCAAATGAATTAAATTCTACTAATTTTAATGGCAAAATAAATTGTCAAAATAATATACAAAAATCTTATACTAATTCTAAATCTAGCGTAAATTATCCTAAATCTACATCTCAGTCGCATAAGCTGAGTCGCGCTAATTCTAATTTACTTAAATCTAACTTAAATCCTAATTCTATTTCTAAATCTATATACGAAATTAATTATAGTAAAAAGGTGTCATTACCTCATACTTACTTATACTCTAAGCATGCACCGGAAATGCTATGTTTTCTAGTTGACACGGGATCAGCTATCAGTATTATAAAGGGGTCCTGTTTGTTACAAATTCCAGATCTTTCACATGAAATTGTTAAATTAAAAGGCATTAACAGTTCAGAAAATCCTGTTGAGACATTAGGTACTTTTCAGTTGGAATTCAATATATCCAACGAAACATTAAATTACAAGTTTCATGTGACAAATGACGATATAAATTTAAATAATTACGACGGAATTATCGGTAGCGATTTTTGCAATTTTTTCAAGTCTAATATTGATTATTCTTCTAAATCTATGACTATAAATAATCATTATATTCCTATTGTTTACACTCAGCCAACTTATATCATACCGGCTCGTGCCGAAGCGGTTATTGAGTGCACTGTATCAAATTTCTCGCCCGAGCTGTATCATAACAATGAAGCTCTTGTTCTAGATCATACCTTATGTGAAGGTGTTTATGTCGCTAATTGCATAGTAAAAATTAAACCTAATAATAAAGTGAATCTTTCTATTTTAAATACTACTGAGAATAGTGTCGAAATCAAAGACTATTATGTCGAATTAACGTCACTAGAGCGTAATTGTTTAAATAATTCCGAAAATTGTATTAATGTTAATTCTATTTCAAGTTCTAAATCTGATCGCGTAAACAAAGTTTTAAATTTAATTCGCTGTTCTCATCTTAATAATGAGGAGAGAAAAACTCTTCTCGACTGTGTTTCATCTTATACGGATATTTTTCATTTAGACGGCGAACCTTTAAGTTTTACGAGTGCCATCGAGCACACTATTAACACAGGAGACGCTCCACCTATCCATGTCAAATCCTATCGTTTCCCTGAGTGTCACAAAGAAGAGGTCGATTCCCAAATTCGCAAAATGCTTGATCAAGATATCATTCGCCCTTCTACTTCGCCTTGGAGCGCCCCAGTTTGGGTAGTCCCGAAAAAAATAGATGCTTCTGGCAAACAAAAGTGGAGGATAGTCATAGACTATCGTCGCCTTAATGACGTCTCTGTTTCCGAATCCTATCCGCTGCCTCTTATCACAGACATCCTAGATCAACTAGGTCATTCTAAATATTTTAGTACACTAGATCTTACAAGTGGCTTTCATCAAATTAAAACTTGTCCCAAGGACGCCCCTAAAACAGGGTTCACAATAAGTACAAATTCAAGCATGTCTGGACATTATGAATTTACCAGAATGCCTTTTGGGTTAAAAAACGCCCCAGCCACGTTTCAACGGTTAATGAATACCGTATTGTCAGGATTACAAGGTCTAGATTGTTTTATATATCTTGATGACTGTATAATTTACAGTCAAAATTTACAAGATCACATGTTAAAATTACAACGCGTTTTCGACAAATTTCGGCAATATAAATTAAAACTTCAGCCGGACAAATGCGAATTTTTAAGACACGAAGTCACTTATCTTGGCCATATCATCACCGATAAAGGTGTTTCTCCGAATCCCGAAAAAGTCAAGGCCGTTTCCCATTTTCCAGTTCCTAAAAATCCTAAAGATATTAAATCCTTTCTAGGTTTGATAGGCTATTATCGGCGATTTATTGAAAATTTTGCTAAGCTAACTAAGCCTCTTACTTGTCTCTTAAAGAAAGATGCTGTTTTCCAGTGGAACGCGGAACAGCAGCACGCATTCGAATTTTTAAAAGAAAAATTAATTTCAGCTCCTCTTCTCCAATATCCAGATTTTTCTCAAATTTTCAATGTCACTACGGATGCTAGTAATTATGCCGTAGGTGCGATTTTGTCTCAAGGTCCTATAGGAAAGGACAAGCCGATAGCATACGCATCGCGAACTTTAAATAAGCCTGAAGGTAATTATTCCACAACGGAGAAAGAGCTTTTAGCCATTTTATTTGCTGTCAAAACTTTTAGACCATACTTATATGGTAATAAATTTAAGATTATTACGGATCATAGACCACTTGTGTGGCTATTTAATGTAAAAGATCCCGGTAGCAGACTCATTCGCTGGCGCTTGAAACTCGAGGAGTACGATTACGAGATTGTTTATAAACAAGGTCGTCTTAATTCTAATGCCGACGCGCTATCTCGATGCCCAGTTAACGCTATTAATATTAAAAGTTTAAATAATTTAACCTATGAAAAGTATTTTAAAAGTCAATTTACAAATCGACTTCCTATTTCTAATACTATTATCGAAGAATGTACTCAAGGATTACATTTATCTAAATTAAATAATATCGCATGTCCAGTATCTCTAGATTTTGATTTTTCTATTCCACATTGCGAAGAAATAATATCTCAGCTTGAAAATGCTGACGAGTTGCTAAATTCTGAACGCGAACCTTTTACAATCAAACATGTTAATGTTAAGGATAAAAATTACTATTTTCTGTTTTCTAAGGTTCATCATTATGAAGAAACGCATTATAAAGACGTTTTCAATTTATTAATAAAATTAAGAAATATTTTAATTGATTGTGAAAATATTACGGATCTTGCTATATCAGATTTCTCAGATCCATTTTCTAAACTAGCTTATACTAAAATTTATAATATGATTTCTTATATTTTTCATAATACTAATATTAAAATACATATATACAAAAATCAATTAATATATCCTACTCCGGTAGAAGTTCCTAAAATTTTAAAGGAAAATCATGATTCGCCTATTGCGGGTCATCCAGGTTCACAACGGATGTATAAACGTATTAAAGCCAGTTATTACTGGAAAGGAATGCGCTCTGACATAGAATATTATGTTAAAAAATGTAAACTTTGCCAAATTAACAAACCTTTACGAAAATCTAACAAAGCTCCTATGGAGATTACTTCTACATCTACGAAGCCGTTTGAGAGACTAGCTCTCGATATTGTAGGCCCTTTACCCGAAGCGGGTTTCCAAAATTTTAAATTCATCTTAACATTACAAGATGATCTAAGTAAATTCACTAGTGCATATCCTATGGTCACGTCGACTAGCGACGAAATTGCTCGAAATCTAATTCATTTTATGTCTCTTTTTGGTTTTCCTAAAATGATTTTAACAGACTTAGGTACACCCTTTACGTCTGATTTATTCAAACAATTAACAGAAATTTTGAAGGTCAAAGCTTTATTTACTACTCCTTACCATCCTCAAACAAATGGCGCGCTAGAACGCTCACATGCCACTTTAAAAGAATATTTAAAATCATTCGTGAATGAAAATCAGAATGATTGGCATTGTTATTTATTTACCGCAATTTTAGCTTATAATACTACGCCTCATTCTTCTACTAATTTTACGCCACACGAATTATTATTCGGTTACAAACCTTCTATTCCTAGTTCTTTATATGAAAGTAGCAGTAATACTACTTATAATGAATATATACGTGCTTTACAATATAGAATGCGCTTTAGTCGCGAAAAAGCTATTCAAAATCTTATAAACAGTAAAGAAAGATCTAAACAATATTATGATTCTAATTCTCGTGAAGTAACTTATAAAGCAGGTGATATGGTGTATTTAAAACACCATCACAGATTACGTAAAGCCTTATCGCCTATATGGAAAGGCCCTTATAAAATTCTTAAAGTGCATAATAAGCATAATGTGACTCTACAGATAGGTCGCAAAAACGTTAAACATCATGTTAACGAAATAAAACCAGCTAATTCTTAAAATATTTCGTCTCTTTCTTTTCAGAATTTTATGCTGTCATGGCATTTGCCTCAGCGACGCGGAATCAAATATCCTTCCTATATCGCATAGTCCAGGAATTTATTTTGAACCTATTACTTATGTTAATTTTTATAATGACTATTGGAAAGTTGTTACACATATTGATTTATTCACTCTAGAACCTTATTTAAATAAAATACAAAATCTTTTGCACGATACTCTCGATCTTTGTAACAAGATTCAATCGCAAGATTTAAATTCTTGTAAAGATATTTCCAGTCCTGTTGAAATTTTAATTCAGTATAATTTTATTAAATTGCAATCTTTATCTCATATTATTCTAGATCATAAGACAAGTAAAGTCAAACGGTCATTAGAATTTGGTGGTGAAATTTTAAAGTTTTTCTTCGGCACGTTAGACGCTGACGATGCTAGAAAATATGACGCTGCAATTGAGTCTTGCAAAAAGAGTGAATCTGAAATGTTTCATTTAATGCGTGATAATATACACGTAATAAAATCTACTATTAATAATTTTAATACTACTATTTACAAATTAAATCAAAATGAAATGAAACTAAATACCCAAATTAATAATATGAATAATATTCTTTCTAAAATTACGGATACAGATAATTTATTATTATATACCTCAAAATTAAATAGTTTACTCAATATTATTGAAAGTTCTTTACTTACTATTTCTAATTTACTAGATACTACCTTAAATTCTATCTTATTTTCTAAAGTAAATATTCTACATCCTAGCGTAATTAGTCCTATAAGTCTCTATAATGAGCTAGTTAAGCATAGTAATCAAATAAGTAAAAAATTGGATTTTCCTGTAGCTCTTAATATACAAAATATACATTCTTTAATTGATATTTCTAAACTTAGCTCTTATTACGTAAATAATAAAATCGTATTTGTTTTACAAATTCCTCTTATTACGCCGGACAAGTTCATGGTATATAAAAATATTCCTTTACCGACTCCTCATGATGAGTCACATAATACCTTCGCCTTAATTCAACCTTCTGACTCGTACATCGCCTTAAGCGACGACAGACTGCATTATGTTATGCTGAGCTCACTAAATAATTGTAAGTTAATTAGTAGCAATTATTCTATATGTGAATTGTTTAATATCTACTCTTGTATTAGTAGTCCAAATTGTGAATCTAAGATTTTAACCGAGGTCACACTTTCGTTGCCCTCTGAATGTAATTCGAAGCTTTTATTTGGTAATATAGATATTTGGCAAAAGCTACAAAATAATAGATGGATTTTTGTTCAGTCCAAAATAAATAAATTAACTATTCGTTGTGATGATGATATTAATGATTATTCTATTCAAGGTACAGGAATTGTAAAATTAACTCCTGATTGTGTCGGTTATTCTAAAACTGTTCAATTATTGCCGACTAATTTTTATTCTTTTCTAATTAAGTCTCCTTTAGACATAAGTTTTGATATTACAGCTGATGATTGCTGCAAGAAGGACATATTTAATAAAAGTTTGCCACATTTATCTCCTATTTCTTTAAGTAAAATTAATTTAGACTCTTTAAAGTATGCTTCACATCAAATGGATAATTTGGAAAACGAATTAAATAATTTAGAAAAGGAATCCCATTTTATTAAATATGGCCAATATTATTCTACATTTACTTATGTTTTAATTGTGTGTTTATTTTTATATTTTGTGTACAAAATTTACAGATGTTTTTCAAATAGGAAATCTTCTAATTCTAGATGTTGTATTCAAATTTTTAATCAATGTAATAATAAAAAGTCTATAAGAAACAAATCTAAAATGTCTAATTCATTGGAAATGACAGAAATGTCGTCATCTGAAGATGATAAAAAATCTGTCCACTCTTTGCCAATTCAGCAACTAAATTTCAAAGACGCTAATAAGCAACAGTTTTCATCAAACAGAAATTTGAATTTTTAAATGTTTTCTGTTGTTTATACAATATACAATTAATGTATTTTTTAATTATACCAACATTTTTATTTTTTATTGTGAAGACACTTTTATTTCTAGATCTAAGCTTATTATTTTCTATGTTCTGTCTCTTTTCATGTTTTGTCTTTTTCCATGTTTTGTCTTTGAAATGTTTTATTTGTAATTTTGTAATTTTTTATTTCTTGTAGACTTCTCACACATTATCAGTCGATTCTTTTTCTACTTCGCTTCATCTAAAAAAGATAAAGCTCCGTCAAAAGGGGGGAGCTGTTACAACCCTAGCTAGTATGTAGCATAAGCTAATACAGCACTTTTACCACGCGCTTACTATTTTCCGTTTACTTAGCATTTTTGTCTCAGGTTCTTTTAATTATTTATTATAATATTCAGTTAGATTCTGGAAGCCGCCGCGAACAGTGCATTTATTAGCACCCGGTATAATCTGTGGGAAGTCATAGTGTAGTTTGTGTGTGTTAAAGTTAATAAAGTAGTTAAGTGTAAAGTGTAGTTTTTTTTTAAAAAGACAAACAGGGACGGCCGCCTAACAGTACCATCAATATTTAGAAGTCTTTGACAACAATGAAGTTGAAATAAACAATTCTATTAGCGATTTAGAAGAGCAGGTCGAAGAATTAAAAATTGCCACTAAGCATCTAAAGACATCAGACGGTCAGATATCAGCGCATGACGTTCACCAATATAGCATCTCATACGGACTGCTTGCAGTCATGGTCATAGCAGCATCATTTATACTGTGGAAAAAATATAGAAGAATATTTAGCAGTGTATCGCCGCAAGCAGAGCCTAGTGTAGTGTATAGTGCGCGAGAGCAGAGTACGACTGACCGTCAGTCGAGTGAAGTGTGTAGTGATAATTTGATGAGGGACAAAGGAATCTCTCCAATATTTACCAAATGTAAATTTCCAGTAAAATCAACCTAATTTTTGTATTTTTTCGGCTCGGGAGTATGTACGGTGTCTCATATTATAACACCGTAGCATTTTTACTCAGTATTTTACTTCATACATTCAGTACGCGTTCATATACAGCAAACACCGCGCGTGCTCCCCAGCACCTTTTTATCAATCAAACATATTATGTGGGAAAGTTAATAAAATTAATTAATCGGGAAAAGTTCGCATTTATTAGCCAAACCCCCACACGATTAACAATGTAGACTTCAGTAATTTGTGTGGAAGTGACATGGAGGAAGAGTTATTTGATAGTGAGCCACCACTTATTGTATCTTTTACCAGTGAGATGACGCAGAATGAAGTATGTGAGCAACAACTGGTTGAGAAGAGAGTACGATCAGATGATGAGGAAATTGTAGAGAATGACGGATTTGTAACGAGAGGACATAAAAAATTAAACAGGATGAATTCTACTAATAGGAACTTAGACAAAGATAAGGATGATAATTTAGAAATTAAAAATTATATTGGTATATAACAGGTAGAATATTCTGCCGAAACAGTTTGGAATGGCAAAATTATTACGGAGTTCTCAAATACAAAATATAGTCAAGATGATATATAAAACTGCTTACAGAGTTATAATTTATTTTGAAAAAATTGAATGTGCCCAAAAGTTACTAAATTGCCAAGATATTACTAATTTAGGCTATAGAGTACAAAAAACTGGTGAAGCTTCCTTATGTTATGGAATACTAAGGCGGATTGATTTAGAAATGGAAGATAAAGAGATTCTGTATAATATTTCTTGTGATTATGACATAATCAGAAGACTTAAAAGATAATCGAATGATGGTAAATGGATAGATTCTGAGACAATAAGGTTATGTTTTAAGGGCATCACTTTACCGGCGTATGTATATGGGTGTACCCACCTGCCATGTGTGCACCTCAGGCAGAAAGCAGAGCATGTTTCTCCGCCAAAATGTATCGTTGTTAAGGAGGAAACAAACTGGTCATTAAAACACAAAATCAGATTTTAGGTTCAGTATATGGCCCCGAAATTATATACCAAAAATAAAAACTTTAGAATTTTTGAAACCTAAAAACCTATTCCGACGGGTCTATAATGTACAGACATGACCCCTTCTACAGATGTATAATAATTATGTATAGATAAATCATTGCATAGAAAACCTTTCAAGTAAAGTAGAAGTATAGCAGTAGTAAAGAGATAGTAGTAATATGCAATTAAATATATATTTTTATAACATTCACACCTCTTTGTTCAGGTATCGGACGAGGCTACGATATGAAGGTCTCAGATAACTGCGAAGAACTAGACCAAACGAGCGATGCACCATCAGAACGTTACAAGGAACCGTTCAGCTGTGATGTGTCTTTGAAGAAGTTTTCACGAAACGGAGATTTACAAAGACATAGTAGTGTTCATACGGGAGACAAACCATACAGCTGTGATGTGTGTTTGAAGAAGTTTTCACAAAAAGTAAGTTTAGAAAGACACATAAGAGTTCATACGGTAGACAAACCACACAGCTGTGATGTGTGTTTGAAGAAGTTTTCACAAAAAGTAAGTTTAGAAAGACACATAAGAGTTCATACGGGAGACAAACCACACAGCTGTGATGTGTGTTTGAAGAAGTTTTCACAAAAAGTAAGTTTAGAAAGACACATAAGAGTTCATACGGGAGACAAACCACACAGCTGTGATGTGTGTTTGAAGAAGTTTTCACGAAACGGAGATTTACGAAGACACAGTAGGGTTCATACGGGAGACAAACCATTCAGCTGTGATGTGTGTTTGAAGAAGTTTTCACAAAAGGGAGATTTACGAAGACACAGTAGGGTACATACGGGAGAAAAACCATTCAGCTGTGATGTGTGTTTGAGGAAGTTTTCACAAAAGGGACATTTACGAACACACGTAAGTTTTCATTCGGGAGAAAAACCATACAGCTGTGATGTGTGTTTGAAGAAGTTTTCACAAAAGGGAGATTTACGAAGACACATAAGTTTTCATACGGGATACAAACCATACAGCTGTGATGTGTGTTTGAAGAAGTTTTCAGAAAAGGGAAATTTACGAAAACACAGTAGGGTACATACGGGAGACAAACCATACAGCTGTGATTTGTGTTTGAAGAATTTTTGATTTTTTGAAGAAGAAATATTTGAAGAAATTGATTGCAAAACAGCCACAAAGCCGAAACATATTTTTTTACAGGAGAGCAAAAACAAAAATTGTAAAATGTTTTTTTTTTAAAGTTTTTATGTTTAAACGTTATGATGTTAATATATCATTGTTTTCCTTATTTATTCTTCTATTTTTTTTTAATCATTTCCACTGTGATAACACTATCCCAACCTGCGGCCTGATTACGCAACGCCGTGGGCATCAATTCTGCGTGGACATCAACTTTGATTGACACGTTGCCGGACACAAAACCGGACAAGTGAACTGAAGTATGAACTATTGTTGTAGTCACAGATTAGAATAATACTAATGTGGTTGTAGTACTATATGCGTCTCGTAATGGTAACTTAATTTTAAGCTATTAACCAATTACGAAAAATAATAAGTACATATTAACAGCATTTTAGCACTATATACTATGTACTTTTAAATACAGATACCAGAATATAAATAACTATGTATTTACAATAAATAATATACAATAAAAAAGGTGTAAAGGGCCTATGAGATTCCATGATTAGAAATTTTTACAATAATTTAAAAACAATAGGTATTTAAATAGTTGGTATGGAATCAGGCGTTACATTGCGGAAATCCATAGCATACAATTTAAATATATTATATCTAGCAATATCCCCCGAAACAATTATAACCACAACCTGCAAGCAGATGAGTGAGTGTACGCATAGGCATGCGTTTGATGCACCTCCCTCCTCCCACACTACTTATGCGTACACTCGCAAGCAAAAAACATGAAAACACCACCACCACACAAGCAATGATGTTAACACGATCGTGCAAAGTCCCACCACCATGTAGGTTGCAAAACTCAACGCGCGTTTCGCTCCGACCCCGGAGCATGCTCATGTTGACTCTGCGAACAATGTTCGTTAAGTGACGCCGCCCGCCAAAACACCGCCTTATATTCCCTTCGTGTGACTTCATCTCAACTTCCCCTTTCTTGGGTTGTTGGTGATCGGTTTCGGGGCTACGCCCCCTCACCGAGGGATACTCCTCGCCTCACGACTGTGAGGCCGTAACTGGGGTGAGCTTTGAGCTCATGGTTGGGCGCGTTGTCCTCTGGGGCAAGCTGCTCTCATTCCTGGTCTGCTTTCCCTGTACCACTCCGGCGGTCCACCCCGCCAGGTGAGATCCCCGGTAACCCCGGGGAAGACCTAGCGGAGGCTGCCAGCGACGGGAGCGGTGAGCTCAGGTAGGCAGGCAGGAAAGTCCGGCTTGCAGGTGGGGTGGCTGGTCGAAGGTTTTCTTCGAGGCTGTGTGTGTCGTGTTCATAACAAAATCAGATTATTCATTAAGAGATTTAATTGGATTAATAAATTATAATTTGGATTAGGCATAATCAGATTAGTAATAAATAATTAAATAATTAGATAAAATAAATTGGATAATTAAAATATAATTATAATTAAATGGGTTATTTATAATTAAATGGGTTATTCGCCCGGCGGGCCCTAACCAAAATAATTAGTGACTCGACCGACCGAATAATTGGGGATTATAATTGGGGTAAGGGGCGATACTAACTGGACCAGCGGTCCTACAAACATCGTCCTACACCTACCATAGAGATATTACAATTAGATTTAGTAAATTTAAATTAAATTGTATGAAATTGAAGTTTTAAATTGGGAATATAATTAGATGCTACGATTTTCGGCCCTACCGACGAAGTATACACTATATACCTGCGGGACACGAACAACCGGGATGGGGAATTAAATTCAAAAATTAAAATTGGAAATTAAATTAAATAAATTAAGTTGTATTAAATTATGTAAATTAAAATTGGCTTTTATGTAAGGGGATGGGGATGGGGAAGGGGCGAGTTCCACTTGTGGACCGAGTGGCCCGAAAAGCGCGCGACCTCTACCTATCAACCTATCTTTATATTCCCTACAGCTACTACCCCTACCAACTAGTACCCCCACCAAACAAGTTAATAAGAGGGAGGAGGGAGGTGCATCAAACGCATGCCTATGCGTACACTCACTCATATGCTTGCAGGTTGTGGTTATAATTGTTTCGCGGGATATTGCTAGATATAATATATTTAAATTGTACAATAGGTATTTATCATTATTAAGTTACTGTTTTGTGTAGTTTCCCTAAATAAGTGTGAGTAAATTGTAACTTATAAATGATTGCCAGTAATTGCCAGTAAATAAGAACCCGGAACTCGCAACGCGGAACTTTCAAAGCGGAACCGGAAATGCGGACACCGCAAACGCGGAAATGTTCTCTTATCAATCTTCGTCTTCTTAAAACACGATTTAAAAAGTTAAAATATCAAAAAAACCGGACAGCTATCAACAAATTGATGTCCACGGGGCGCCATTTTACCACTCAAAGAAGGAACGAAATGCTTATAAACAGTGCATTTTGACATAAGACGCTCTGTGCGTTGAATTGTCAAATGAAAGCGGCAGCTAGCGAGCTCGCTGCTTGGTTGTTTCATGACTTTCTTCTTCTTGGTTGAATTCCAATGATGCTGGGAAAAATTAGGCACTTATAACGATTTTTTAGTTTTTTAGCCATAGCATAGATGGCTGGCAAGTCAAGCGCATACATAAGGTGATGGTTCGTTTATTGATACAAAACTAATGACTAGGCAGTATGGTCTATGACCTTAGCCTGTGCATCATGAACGACCTTATAAAAAAAATTGGATAATTAATAATTATTGTTTAGGAATTTAATGTTTAAACTATTAAAACTGTTTGGATTAACAAAAATATTAATCCAAATGGTTTAAGCTGATTTAAATATAGTATGTAAAGCATTTCTTATATTTTCCATTTGTAAACAATGTTGTTACCATGATAACTGTTAGACGTTACAGACGTTAAATACTGGCCAAGATCGAGCCGCGGCGTACCAAATCGATATATAAAATTAAAAAAAAATAGAACGGCATACAGCCAAATGTGATTTGATTTTGATTTGATTTGAAATCCAGAAAAGCCAACAACACCTATAAGAAAACTTTCAACAACGTCGCGACGCTGACGGACGCCGCGACGCCCGACGTCGCGACGCTGACGGACGCCGCGACGCCCAACGTCGCGATGCCGACGCCCGATGCCCGACGCCGCGACGACCAACGTCGCGACGCCCGACGCCGCGACGCCCGACGCCGCGACGCCCGACGCCAACGCCCGACGCCGCGACGCCCAACGCCGCGACGCTCAACGCCGTGACGCCCAACGTCGCGACGTTGACGCCCGACGCCGCGACACCTAACGTTGCGACGCCGACGCCCGACGCCGACTTTCAATCCGACGCTGCGCTGCTTGCGCCGACCGCCAAATTTTTCGGCGTCGGCGGTCTACTCTCGGTGCACAATTCCAACTCGCACTTGCCCGGTTTTTTATTTATTAATTACCATATTATGCTTGCAGTATAAACGATGTCGAAATTTCCAAACGTATATCTTCAAAGACTCTAAGTAGTAGTGGTATTACATTAATATTTAAAATCGGTTCATAAACAACGAAGATATCCACGAACAAACATAAAAAAAACATATATTTACGAATTGAGAAACCACCTCCTATTTTGGAAGTCGGTTAAAAATATTATGTTGGTTATTTCATGTTACAATCTACCTTTGTGCCAAGTTTCATTTAAGTACGTTGAGTAGTTTGGCTGAAATACCGTCAAATAGGTAGTTACAATTTTTTGAAGATCCCACAGGAACCCTTTCGTTTTTCAGGATAATAATTTCCAATAATGCTCTTCAGGTCATAAGCTACCTGCCTGCCAAATTTCATTTAAATACGTTGAGTAGTTTGGCTAAAATACCGTCAAACAGGTAGCTACAATTTTTTGAAGATCCCACGGGAACCCTTTCGTTTTTCGGGATAATAATTTTTAGTAATGCTCTTCAGATCATAAGCTACCTGCCTGCCAAATTTCATTTAAATATGTTGAGTAGTTTGGCTGAAATACCTTCAAATAGGTAGCTACAATTTTTTGAAGATCCCACGGGAACTCTTTCGTTTTTCCGGATAATAATTTCCAATAACGCTCTTCAGGTCATAAGCTACCTGCCTGCCAAATTGCATTTAAATACGTTGAGTAGTTTGGCTGAAATACCGTCAAATAGGTAGCTACAATTTTTTGAAGATCCCACGGGAACCCTTTCGTTTTTCGGGATAACAATTTTTAATAATGCTCTTCAGATTATAAGCTACCTGCCTGCCAAATTGCATTTAAATACGTTAAGTAGTATGGCTGAAATACCGTCAAATAGGTAGCTACAATTTATTTAAGATCCTACGGGAACCCTTTCGTTTTTCGGGATAACAATTTCCAATAATGCTCTTCAGATTATAAGCTACCTGCCTGCCAAATTTCATTTAAATACGTTGAGTAGTTTGGCTGAAATACCGTCAAATAGGTAGCTACAATTTTTTGAAGATCCCACGGGAACCCTTTCGTTTTTCGGGATAACAATTTCCAATAATGCTCTTCAGATTATAAGCTACCTGCCTGCCAAATTTCATTTAAATACGTTAAGTAGTTTGGCTGAAATACCGTCAAATAGGTAGCTACAATTTTTTGAAGATCCCACGGGAACCCTTTCGTTTTTCGGGATAATAATTTCCAATAATGCTCTTCAGGTCGTAAGCCTGCCAAATTTCATTTCATTCCATACAGTGCTTTTAGCGTGATGCGACGACAAACATTCCCATATGGACAGACAGACAGACAGACATTTTTTTCAAAAATGTTATTTTTAGGTTCTGTGGCTTATATAGACCCCCTTTTTTTTATTTTCACTTAAATATTCTTAATGTACAGACATGACCCCTCTACAGATTTATTATATGTATAGATTAGATATTATCTAGTAACACGCTTTAATATGGGTATCATTTAAGCTATCGTCAATTTAATTACTTTTGTGTTTAACACCAAAATGTAGTCACCAAACATTACGAAATAAATTCCACAATAAATCACCTAAAATCATGGAGATATAGGGTACTAGCATCAAATAAATAGTTTTGTATGTATTTTTTTTTAAGTTTAGTCCTAATAAGTATTTAAGCAAACTGCACTAAATTACATAAAGGGCTTGATCCGTGTATCGTCAGTAATATATCACTATATTATATCAAATACGTCTGTCCGCTTGCACGTCCATTCTATGACTGCCCGAGAGAGGGACAATCCCCACCATGGTATATTTGTAGTTGTAGTATATTGCCCACGATTAGGAGGCAACCAGTTAGACAAACACTACATCCCTTCCTTAGTCAATTATATTATATTTTAATAACGCTAAGCTACAGTTATAAGATAGATAAGTACAAAAATCTAAACTAGCCAAAAAGCATATTCAGATTTAACCATAACCATAAGGATAACTTTATTTCCTTCCGAGAAAAATAAGACCTTTTAAATTATGAGTTAGAAAATGACCAGTACGTCTCATATAGCCTGAAAGTCTCAAGTCCTCTTTTAAAATACGCGACTTGGTTCTAGGGGCTATCTTCATCTCCCGTTATAAAAACTTTTGTTTTCGAACCGGATTTCGTCGAATTCTTTCTCTCACTGCCTTAACATCCTTTTCCGTACGAACACAGCGTGGAGGGCCAGATCTTTTTCTGTCACAAACAGAGGAGGTCTCATTGTACCTATTAATAGGCCGGTACACAAACATTTTGCTTATACCAAGCGTATGGAGAGTTTTAAAAATTGCATTGGGCTCCATACCTACTTTGTGTAACGCAATCACAGCGATTCTGTTCTCTTTATCACCCCACTCCATTTCAATATCGCAAAATAATAAACAATATAATGGCGCCAACATGAGAAAACACAATGAATAATCATGTAAAAATGACAGATTCCAAATTCAAATAGAATATTTTATTTATTTTTAATTGTAACAGTATTTATGGCCAGAGTAAGTTTACTTATTTACTTATATAATATATTACTTATTTACCTCATTAAAATATAAGGCAGGAGACATATATAACGGAGGAAAGGAAGGAGCTAAAGAGTATTTGTTACATCCTAATATAGCTGCTGTGCGCCTATTTATATGCTGCTGCCTACTGCAATATGGTCATAAGTAGGACTTACCTTCATCAGCTACCTCCTCTTCTATCTCTTGTTTGATTTGTTCAGTTGTGTAAGTTGCTTCTCCTTCCCCCTCTATCAGTTCTATGTGTTTTGTTCGAACATAATTCCCAATAATACTTGGACTAAGCTTATCTATTATCAACTTCAGCTCCTTCGCCTTGTGAGTTGTGACGTGTATTACTTTTCTCCACTTTCAATAAATCCTGACTATGATCAGAATCAACTTCTTGTGAATCGTTTGAATCAGAATATGATGAGTTGCAAGGTTGTTCATCATCTATAAAGCTGTTTGTTGTTTCTACAGCTCCATCTTCAATTTCTAATCAAATAAAAACAAATTAGAACATCCATAAGTGTTTAGTCAAGTATGAAATTGCAATTTGTATGAAAATTCAATTTATATGTCGGAGGAAAACTAAGAATAGGATCGATCGAAGAAGGAGGAGGAATCTCTTGGCGAACGGATCACGTGTTCAGTGACAATTGGCTATGACAGCTCGTTTGACAAGTGTCACTTATGTCAGCGATGACAGATGGCATTGTCGACGGGACACCGGAAAGGGGGTGATGACTCTGCTTTTTCTGTTGAGTGTACAAACAAGTGTTTTTTTTCATAAATAACTAATTAGTTAGTTTTTATAGTATTTGTATCATATTTTTTTTCTGTTAAATCAATCTCTAAGTGTTTTGTGTTCGTTTTATGTTGTGAAAGTTTAATAGTAAGTGTAGTTTTGTTAAATAGTGTGTTTTGTGTATTAGGTTAATTTAGATTGCCGGTATGGACACCGAACCTCCCGACCCGGGAGGCGGAGGTTCTGATGGTCAGGTAAGACAAGAGGACATGGAATTAGAGTCTACCATCACTAGAAAGCGTGCAGCAAATGTAGACAACACCATAAGTATGGCTAAAAGGATGGCAAATAGCTCTCTTTCCACACCCTCGGTTCAACTTGCATATGTCAGCCCGGACTTCGAAAACAAAAAGATATACAGTTCCACTGATGCAGCTCCTTTTGTTGTCCATGTAACGAATTCGGAATCTGATTCTGGCCCCAACTTACGTCCTATGCCATTTGGACAATTTTTGTTTAAGAACAATATTAAGAACGTCAAAATGGACGGAATTAAAAAAATTGGTAGGAATCGAATCTCTGTCGAATTTGACTCCGCTAATCATGCTAATTCCTTCTTAGACTTATCTGCTATTACACGTGCTGGATATGTTGCATCGATACCATCATACAGCATATCCCGCATGGGTATGGTACGTCAGGTACCAGTAGAGTGGTCTATGGAGGAGTTTGTTGAAAATTTAGATGTTCCTACTGGTTATGGTGCAGTTGTTCGGGCCCGGAGGCTAAGTCGGAAGACTTATAATGACCAGCAGCAACCAATCTGGATCCCAACGCAGTCCGTAGTGTTAACTTTTACAGGACAGAAATTACCCCCACATGTATACTGTTACTATACCTCCCTACCTGTTGAGTTATACAGGGTGTTTTGCACATGGACCGACATGATTTTTTGGGGGGTGGGGGGGGTCATGTGCTATTTTCCCCCGTGAGACCCAATATCCTAAGTCTCACGGTAGTCTAGATATGTTTTTTTTTATTTTTTTTTAAATCTACCCGAAATCTTGCCATTAAATCGTCCTAACTTTTTTTTTGTGGTTATAATACCACAAAACAAAGTATGCTTGTATTTTACAATGTTTTCTAATTCTAAATAAATCATTACATGTTACAATTGATATCCACAAAAAAACTTCTGAGCTTTCAAAGTGGTAAATCGGTGTAAATGTTATGAAAAGTGACAACTTATCAATTCATTTAAAAAAAAACTAAAGTTCATTTTGAATTTAGCTTTTTTTAAAAAAGTTCTTTACTTATTACCCTTTCTAACGATATGCTACATGATATAAGAAACCATTCTTAAAGTGGTCAAATTAAGCTTCGTTTGCCTGAACACGCACTCTAACAATGTAACTGGTTTGAACAATGTAACCAGTCAACGCGGATTATCAAGCAGCAGGTAAAAAGTTAGTCCCTTTCTTACTAGTAGTACAGTTATTGTTGTCTATCGAGTTGAAAGTGAGTGAAGGTCACTTGCCGGGAATCAGTCGAGATTACTCTGCGATTCGAAGTGCCCGTACTTTTCCCGTTGTTCTATCGTAATCAAATTAAAGTCTTGTTATTGTACGAGAGCATTTAAATAATGCATTTCCAAACTCGTGGATTGGTAGAGCTGGCCCCATTCCATGGCCAGCACGGTCCCCAGATTTAACACCCCTGGATTTCTACGTATGGGGACGTGCAAAAGAGTTAGTGTATGCAACAGAGGTGCCCACAAAAGAAATTTTAGTGGAACGAATAAACACAGCATTCGTAAAAATGCAAGAGGAAATGCGGCTTTTAACTACAACCTCGGAAATAAGAAAAAGGTGTCGTGCATGCATAAGGTGTGGAGGCGGCCAATTCGAGCAAACTTTGTAATTTTAATTTAATAAAAACAACTTAACATAAAAAATGTATTTTCATTATCTTGACCCTAGCAACAAAGTATCTCTTAGGTCGACCCCTGATGTATTATTTCTGCCATGTAGCATATCGTTAGAAAGGGTAATAAGTAAATAACTTTTTAATAAAAAGCTAAATTCAAAATGAACTTTAGTTTTTTTTTAAATGAATTGATAAGTTGTCACTTTTCATAACATTTACACCGATTTACCACTTTGAAAGCTCAGAAGTTTTTTTGTGGATATCAATTGTAACATGTAATGATTTATTTAGAATTAGAAAACATTGTAGAATACAAGCATACTTTGTTTTGTGGTATTATAACCACAAACAAAAAAGTTAGGACGATTTAAAGGCAAGATTTCGGGTAGATTTCAAAAAAATAAAAAAAAAAAATATCTAGACTACCGTGAGACTTAGGATATTGGGTCTCACGGGGGAAAATAGCACATGACCCCCCCCACCCCCCAAAAAATCATGTCGGTCCATGTGCAAAACACCCTGTATAGACTGCCTACTATTCAATGTAACAAATGCTGCAGGTTTGGTCATGTGAAGACATTGTGCAGAGGCCAACCCAGGTGCTACAAATGTGGCCAAGCACATGAAGGAGATACTTGCACTGTGTCAACCATGTCCTGCCTGTTTTGTTCAGGGAATCATGCTGCTAACAACCCATCTTGTCCAGAGCATATTCGGCAAAGGGATATAAAATTAGTGATGTCCCAGGAGAATATTTCTTATATAGAAGCATCAGCTAGATTTCCACCAGTACGACGTTCCTTTGCGGACTCGGCAAGGAGATCTCCCATAGTTTTATCAGCAACAGTTTCGCGACAACAGCCAAAATCCCCAGTAACAACTTCTTACAGAAAAACTGTATACACACCCCGCCGTCCTATTTCTTCTGCGAGTCCTGGATATGACCACCAGGCTCACCGAAATATTATCGAACATCCAGCTTCTCAGTCTGAAAATGGGTGTGCTTTGCCTCCCAACACAAATATTGCCCCAAATGATAATATTATTGATACACTTATTAATACATTGATTCAATTAGTCTCCCGGTTTGGTGATTCCGGGCTACCGAACAAAACTCGCACTAACTTAACTCAGCTTTTAACTTCTATTCTTAATAATGGCTCTCACTGCAATTCAGTGGAACTGTCGGAGCATCAGGAGGAAGAAATCTGAAATTTTTAAATTTATTAATGATTACAAGCCGTCGGTTATTGCTGTCCAGGAGACATGGCTAGTACCGGGATCACATTTTCGTGTCTCGGGCTTTACATGTTTCCGGGATGACAGAATTGATGGAAAGGCTGGAACAGCCCTTTTGGTTTCCAGCCATTGTAAATATTCTCTGTTTCCGCTTCCTGTACATAGCAACTCTTTTAATATTGTGGCCGTCCGTGTTGTAAATATTATATTTATATCTGTGTATATCCCCAATCCTAACTCTGCTATCCTTTCTGAACTCTCCTCTATTATTTCTACCATTCCCCATCCTATGTTTGTGTTGGGAGACTTTAATATACATCATACATCCTGGGGTTCCTACTCCAATGATTATCATTCTACAATGTTTTTAGACATTGTAGATGATAACAACTTAGTGATCCTTAATGATGGGTCTCCAACTAGGCGGGTGTCTCCTCTGCAGAACCCAAGGAGTGTGGTGGACCTCTCATTGTGCTCCCCTTCCATCTCATCCTTATGTTCATGGTGTGTCCTCTCCGATTCCCGTGGCAGCGACCACTATCCCATTTCTATTACTTTGACGGACTCGACAATACAGACAATCCCACCCATCCCCCCTAGACTAAAATACAAATTGGCGAAGGCCAATTGGAATGAATTTGCAGTTGCTACGGATGCTGAAGTGAGCCTAATTCCTCCAATAAATACTATTAACGCCCACATTGAATATCAAAATTTCAAAAATACACTTTTACAGGCAGCAGATAGATCAATACCATTAAAGTACCAAGGGGATGGGAGATTGTCCCCCCCTTGGTGGGATTCCGAGTGCACTCCAGCATGCAAACGTCGTAAGGATGCCGAAAAATCATATTCTAGATCCATGACTTTAAATAATTTTCTACATTATCAAAAAGTGGCAGCCGAGGTTAGAAAATTACTTTCCGAAAAAAAGAAAATCGGTTGGCACCAATTTTGTTTAGGTCTTTCTCCAACATCGAGGCTCTCGGAAGTCTGGAGAAATATAAAGAGATTTCGGGGGTCTATGGCAAGCGATTACCGGCAGTCCAATGACCCAGTGGAGTGGATGGGCGCATTTGCTCAAAGGTTGGCGCCGGCGACAGTTCCTTCCTTTGATGAATTCCACACATATACTTCTACAGGCCCTTCTTCAGACCCATTAGATTCTCCATTTTCTCTCGAGGAATTCCGACTAGTTGTAAGATCATTAAAGGATACCGCTCCTGGTGAAGATGGAATACCATATTCATTTATAGCCAACAGTGGATCAGACGCCCAATTAGTATGCCTTAATATCCTAAACGGCATATATCAGTCGGAAGTTCCTCCGGAGGAATGGCGCTCACAGATTATTTTGCCTTTCCTTAAGCCGGGAAAACTTGGTGGGGATCCCAGTAGTTACAGGCCTATAGCACTTTCGGCCACTTTATCAAAAATTCTGGAACATCTCATTAAAAACAGACTAGAATGGCTAATGGAGAGTAGGGGTATTTTATCCAAGACACAGTTTGGTTTTCGAAAGGGCTTTAGCACTATGGACAGTTTAGGTACCTTTATTACTGACATACGCATTGCCTTTTCGAAAATGGAACATGTAGTGGCGATGTTCCTGGACGTTTCATCTGCGTACGACAATGTATCTCTTCCGGTACTCAGGCAGAAACTGCAACATATGAGTGTCCCTGTGAAGATGACAAACTACATTTGTAATAGCCTCTCCCGTCGTCATATTACCATATCTTTTCCAAATTCTAATTCCCCCACTAGAACTGTATACAAAGGCTTGCCGCAAGGCAATGTTCTCAGCCCATTGCTGTATAATATTTACACAAGTGATCTAGACCTTTCTTTTAATAGTTTTTGTGAGAGTCTTCAATACGCAGATGATTTGGCCTTGGCGGAGCAATCCGCTATATCAAAGGATATAGCGGATTGCTCCGCCCGCCTCAACTCTGCCATTGGTTATCTATGTGACTGGATGGATAGACACGCTCTAACCATCTCTATTCCAAAAAGCTCCGTTGTTGTTTTTTCGCGATCTAGAAGAATACCCGATAACATTTTTATTCAATATAACCAGCAAGTTTTCCCGGTGAAGGATAAGGTAAAATTTTTAGGTGTCTACCTGGACTCTAGGTTGACTGGTGTTCATCACATCAATCTCACAGTGCGAAAATGTGAGAAAAATATAAATGTTCTCCGATCTCTATCTGGCGTGTGGTGGGGCTCACACCCCTATACACAAAAACTATTATACAATTCGCTTGTCCGCAGCCACTTGGATTATGGTTCATTCCTATTAGAACCATGCAATAAGATTCCCTTAAAAACTTTAGACAAAATTCAATCAAAGGCACTGAGAATAGTAGTTGGAGCTATGAAATCTACTCCTATCAATGCCCTTCAAGTCGAATGTGGAGATCCGCCATTAAACATCAGGAGGCAGTGCCTGTCTGACAGATATTTGTTCAAAATTTTCCAATCATCCTTTCACCCACTTATAGGAAAACTTCACATTCTTTCACAACTAGTCGATTCTTCCAACTACTGGTTACACAAAGATTTGCCCTGCCTTTTAATAAGCTACCGTAAACTCATCCATCTCCCCTGTCCCGTTTTTCAGTGTGTTCTTAATCCCCTCTTTTCCACTCCTTTTAATGCGCTTACTTTCTTTCCAAAAGTGCTTCTAAATTTTCCAATAGATAAGGGTTCTCATTTAGCCAACACTCAATTTAAAAATATTATTAATCAACACTTTAGGGATTGGCTTCTTATTTTCACGGATGCTTCCAAGCTCTTGGAGGGTTGCTGTGTTGGAGTAGCTGTTTGGATTCCGAAAGTTAATGTCATTTTAAACAGTAAATTACCGCCGGGTTCCTCTGTATTTACAGGAGAAGCTTTGGCTATATTAGATGCACTGTCTTATGTTGAGTCCCATCGTCTTAACAAGTCTATTATACTTTCGGATTCCAAAAGCGCTTTGGAGGCCATCATATCTAACCAGTTTCGCTCTAAATGCAAGTCTCCCCTTATCCTGAAAATAAGACAGCTTCTCTTTAGGTGTCACTCAGAAAATATTCAAGTTGTTTTGGCTTGGATACCGGGCCATAGCGGAATTACTGGCAATGAAAGTGTGGATGACTACGCCAGACAAGCTATAACAACAGGTGGTCTCAATAATTATAAACTTTATTGTCAGGACCTAGTTCCGCTAGCCAAAAGTCAGATGAATGTCGGGTGGTACAATCAATGGACCAGAACAAGCCAAAATAAAGGCAAACAGTATTTTGAAATCCAAGATGCCATACCAGTTAGGCCTTGGTTTTTTAAATATAAAAACGCATCTAAGTCCGCTTGCTCAACAGTCTGTCGAGTCAGACTTGGACATTGTTGCACGCCTGTATTCCTTGCAAAAATTAGGGTAAAGGACAGTTCTCTGTGTGAGTGTGGACTGGACGAGGGTACCCTTGATCATATATTTTTCTCTTGTCCTAAAAATCAGTGTTCCCTGTACGATCTCCTCCCTCCTATCATTCCTCGCCCTATCAATTTTAAATCTGTATTACGCTTTGTAAATACTTCATTTATTGAAATCTTATGTAAATTTATTAGTACTAACAATATAAAACTGTAATATTAGTTACTAACCCCTAAATGTTTGTGTTTGTTCTAGGTTTATCCAACAGACCTCGTTATTTAACAAACCGTACCCTTGTTTGTTCATAAGACCTTTAAAAAAAGCAGAGTTTTCGTCAACCACTCTGACATTGGCGAATCACCTCGGAGCCATTTAAAAGAAGAAGAAGAAAGGGGGTGATGATATTCTATTGGGGGTGACCATTGGAAGACCGAAGAGATCGTGAGAAGCTGATGTTCACACACGTTAGCCAATATGTCAGCTGACCTCGTCACGTCTTGAGATGAATCCATTTGCATCCACGATCTGAGTTAATGTTTTAGAGTGAAACTAAGTTTTTGTTAAACTGAATATAGTACTGTTTGTGCGGCTTATTATTTCCTGACGATACCAAACAATCAAAAGACGCCCACATTTAATCTCCCTCCGAAATCAGAAATTGGGATATACCCGCAAAATCAAGATAGATGGTTACAGGGTACCTACAAATTGTTGGATTGGATATTATGGCCTTGCGGATATTCAGATCACGTTGAGACGGAACAGATTATATTACGGAGCCTCCACTACCAAAGGCAGCATGGTATATAATGCATAGCAGAAAGACGATTGATGGGATGACAGCGCTGCTGACGATGGTAACGTGCTGACAATGGGAATGTGACGATTTACAATGAGAATGTGACGATTGACAATGGGAACGTGACGATTTACAATAGAACCACGATAATATGACAAGATTGACGTGGCTAGTCAACGACAGGTCTTGGTTATAAGCTTGATGGCTTTGGTAACAGGTGGTAGCAACTTTTTATTCCTCGTTATAATTTGGAAGCCTTCAAAGTAAATACAATTTCAAAGTTTCCATGAAATTGCTTGCCCAAAAATCTAAATAAACTTTAAAGTTTAGTGTTCGTTTGTATTGCTGTTTTGTTTTATTTGTAGATGGACAATACATTGGGATAGTGCTGGACTGGACGATGCATAGCCTTGCATAGCTTGCATGCTTGCCCGATGCATAGAATGAGCTTTGCTGGGTAACCAACCAACGCAGATGAGCATGGTGTATCTTATGGACTATTCTACTTGCTTCGCAAAGATGTGAACTGGTAGTATGAGTATCATTACTTATTTCATTGTAAAGTTCAGAATTAGTCTGGTTTTATAATCACAGTATTAGTAACAGAAAAGAGATTCAAAGTAAAAGATCTTACAGTATTTTGCTACTTAAATTATGTGAGTTTTAAAACTTGTTATTATACTAGCTTTATTCTTATTAATAGAGTGAAATCAACACAGTTAATAAAGAAGAAATCAAAGTTTGATTTTAATGATAATAATTATTATTACACAACAAGTAAAGGTCTTATGCAGGTGAGCACAAGTTGTAAACAAACAGGCTTATACAATAACATTGACATGATCTTTGTAAATATTGTTTACATGATAGTAAGTAGGTAGACAAGTTTGTAGGAGCGAGAAAGACTATTCAAAAAGAATTAAAAATTTATTTAAAGTTGCAACTTATTAAAGTTTAAAACTTAATTAGGGTTAACATGCAGAGCTTTTACAAGTTATCTTCTGTCGGGACACAACCAAGCAGAAATTCATGCCACGATCAAATGTCCCCATTGGGAGCATTTACAATAGTTGAAACAAAATACAACAACACATGTGTGTTAAATAAACAAAGCTTTGGTCATAATTAATCTTGGGATGCAATTAATGTGTCATCCCTTAGTTTTTACGTGAAGTCCGTTTTAAAGTCAAGTGCTGAGGGCTTGACAAATCTCTAGTTACAACAAATCTTAAGAGTAGTCAATAAATCAATAAATTGATCATGGGGTCTTGAGGGTTAACATAAGTAGGTAGTTTGAAACTACATACTTAAATGTAATTTTCATTGGTGAGTTTAAAACAAAGAAAAAAAAAGAGTATCTTTAAATAATGTCTTGTACATTGTTATTTATTCCTAAGCTGGCTATAAAAATATCTGTTAAAGTAAATTTGGAATACATATTACCTACAGATTTAACAGACTTTTACTTTTTAGAACATTATGCAATATGGAATAGTTTAAAATTCGTCCAACAGGATAATATTGTTTGTGATATGAGTTTTATGGAATTAACACATTTTAATTTCATGTTTCAGAAGTTACTGTATGTAAGCTGGTACTAATGGTGAACAAGGCATCACACACTCAACGGTCCAAGAGTCTCACGAGGCCGTGGCAGTCCACTGATGCGGTGGAAGATCAGAAAGTTCATTGAGTGACTTCAGTTAGCTTCGACCAACTTGGTGATTTTGTAAAAGGTTTTAAACGCACTAGCGAGTCTTCAGGTATTATGAATGACGAATGAATTGCCTCCGTGGTCTAGTGGTTCAGAGCTTAGCTCTTGACCCGTATTTGTGGGTTCGATTCCCACGTTGAAACAACAAAAAAGGTTGTTTTTAGGATTGGTTAGGACAATGCAGACTGATCACCTAACTGTCTGACAAGAAAGATGATCCATGCGTCAGATGGGCATGTAAAGGGTCGGTCCTGTGCCTATTCTCTTGCCGGACGTGTCGACTTACCGTTCCGCTGGGTTATGAAAGTAAAAGGAAGAGAGAATGCTTGTGTGTATTGCGCACACACTTGGGCACTATAAAACAGCTCTTGCGTAGCGGGCCTGGTTTGAATGAAATTTGCTACCGACGCCGAAATCGGTGAAGGGAGCTATTATTATTATTATGAATTACTCTGGGGTCCAGTGGTTTAGAACCTAGTACTCGACTTTGTGGGTTCGATTCCTGCGACAGTACAACTAAAAATGTTTATTTTTGTCAAGTTAAGTGAGGACAGTGCAATCTGATCACTTGTTATTGTGTGACTCTAAATGAATAGCTTATTTTCATTCAATCAGTTAGATCATTGAAAGGAAATTAAATTAATTTTACTGCATAGTGAAATCTAACATTTTAATCTCATTGTTGTTGCTGATATTTAAACCGCGATAGTTTTGTTCTTGAGATACAGCCTGATTAAAGACAGACAGGCACAGCGAAGTCTTAGTAAATAAATCCCTAAAAGAACTTAATTTTAGATAGTCTGAACATTTTTTTGTGCTGTTTCATTTTGTGTACAGTGGATCGAGCTTCGAGCAACGCTAGCGACGCAACACGACGCGACGGAGCGCGGCGAGCGAACCAGCGCAGCGCGGTGGCGCGGCGGCTAGACGACTGTCGTCTGTACTTCGTTGAAGTATCACATTCGAAACCAAAATTATTTGGTGAGCGTAATTGTTTATCTACTGACTGTAGTGTGATACTGGCGGAGTCGGGGTCTTCACAGACCATACGCTGTGCATGTGAAGCACACGGGTAGCCGCGGTTAACACAAATGTGTTAAGCGGTTGACGTATGTCGGCGATGGAGCCGTGTCATAGAAGTCAAATTCTGATGACAATATTTGTCCTACCAGGCATCATTTCGCAGCAGCAACCATTAAAAGTCGGTATCTCTTGGGGCAACTCAAGTAGGACGCGGAGCGCAGCGGGCGTGTGATGCTGGAAGGTTGGGGTCTACACAGACCACATGATGATAATAATAATAAACATTTATTCAGCAAAAATTAGACATTACATTACATTGAGTACACACAATAAAACACTTAACAATGAACAAATAAGAAAAAGTTACATGTAAAACAAGACCGGTTACAGCATGAACATAATATATGATAAATAAATTAAATAATAATAATTCGGTCCAGAAGGTAGGTAGTGTAATGCCTATATTGCCGAAAAGGATACCACTCAGGCGTATCACCGCGGCGTGAGCACCACAGCGCCTGGTATTCTGTGGTTCCATCAGTATTGTCATTTGAAGGACAGATTAATACTCAGCAGTTATAGAACGATACATAAATACGTTAGCGATACATAAATATAAAAGGATTTAAAAAGGTGATTCATTGCTATGGGCAGAGCAGCTATACCACCACCCGCCCCGTCGCCCTCCCCGCGCACTTCCCCATAGTCACTATAGTTGTGTTGCAGGGGGCGGACGCGCGCATGGTTAGATGCCATAATATTATGCCTGTCCATAGCTATTATTGTTAGATGGTTGATAATACCAATTAGTTACACAAGATCTATTATTCACTTCAAAATGTGTAGGGGCAATATAATACTACAATTATAATGTTACCTACTAGCGCAGTCAGAGGATAAAAAGGTAGGCTGGTTCAACAAAAACAATTATATTATATTACTACAAACATACACAAATGAATTAATAAATATGATATGTATATGTAGCTGAAATACTTATAGGTTACAATAACTGTGTGCAACAAAATAAAAATAAAAAAATAAGTGGTGTGGCCAGAAAGAATGGAATTTTTGCCGAGCGTTCATACCCGACGTTGAAGCGACTACGGGCCAGCTGCAAACCGCCATGAGCTGGGCTTGAGACTAAAAACGGTAACTAGTGCTCATAATTACATAATATTATTATGTACCTACCTAAAATAAAAATAAAAAAATTTAGTAGTATGCATGTTTATAAAATACTATACTATAGTAAGTAATTCAAAATAAATACAATAATAAGGGACATTTAGCATTTATTATACATTCCATTAGATAACAAACAATTGATTAGATTTAAAAAATATATTATTTATTCTAATAAAAAATATTATAGTATTAAAGTATATTTTACAATACAATTACGGTGTTGTAAGTTGTTCCTGCATTACAAGTGATTTAAATTTAGTTTTAAAGCTATTTATTGTTTGCAGAGTTCTGAAATGTGGTGGCAGAAGGTTGTTCCAGACTTTGCTTGCCAAATATCTAAAGCTGCCTCTGAACATGGAAGTGCGATGGAGTGGAGTAATTAGTAAATAAGCCGATCCTCTAGTTGCCATTGTCAGGTGTTTATCGCATGCTCATTGTAATTTATCGTAAAGGTAGGTCGGAGTTTTAAATTTTACTACTCCAAATAAGAGGGTGGCAAAGTGTAACTGCCTGCGACCATCCATTTTGAGCCACCGTAAGTTGTTAATGTACTGCGTTACGTGAGTACGGGGCGGGATGTCACAACAATACCTACTGCATGCATTCTGGACCTTTTGTATAAGGTTTTTAGACCGCGTAAGTAGACAGGGACCTATCACCGCGTCTGCGTAATTCAAATTCGAGAGCACCAGAGATTCGCAGAGAGTACGACGCAACGGTTCCGTTATGAAATTTCTTATTTTGTACAGAACTTTCAGCCTATAAAAACAGCGACTTACTGTTCTAATGACATGCCTCTCAAACCTTAGTCCTTCATCCATTAATACTCCCAAGTTGCGCGCCTCTGTAACCCTTTCTATACTATCATTTCCAACACGTATAATTGGATGCGTTAACACAATTTTTTGGATTTGATACTTGGTACCTAGTATCATGTACTGTGATTTGCTTGGGTTGATAACCAAAGCGTTCTGATCAGACCACTCACAAATTCGCGCTAGATCATCGTTGAGATTTTTCACTGCCTCACTAACATCACGTGGCTTAAAAGTGATATACAACTGTATGTCATCAGCATATATGTGATGTTTACAATGCCTAATGTTTTGAACGATGTCCGCACAGTAAACCGTAAACAGGCTAGGGCCAATCACTGAACCCTGAGGCACTCCCCTACCTACCCTAGAAGGGTTAGAGCGAGTTGGTGTACCGCTCGTATCCTTAATTTCGACTACCTGAGACCGGTTACTTAAGTAGCTGGAGAACCAAGCTATAGCACCGTCGTCGAAACCATAGAATTTTAATTTGGCCAACAGTAAGGATATATTTATTGTTTCAAATGCCCGCGAAAAATCGAGGTAGACAATGATAGTAACATCTCCTGCATCTTGTCCTGAGATGATATTGTCCACGACATCAATTAGTGCGGTTGTCGTACTATGGCGACTGCGAAAACCAGATTGTACAGAAGGTAATACGTTGTTAACTTCCAAAAACCTACTCATTTGAGAATGTACCACCTTCTCTAGAATTTTCGACATACACGGCAATAAGCAGATTGGTCTGAGGTCTTTTAATTCGCGTACATTTTCGTCTTTTTTGGGCAGTGGTTTAACCACTGCCAAATGCCACATGTCAGGAAAGGTACGGGTTTCAAGGGATCTGTTAATTATTAGAGTAATGACATTCAGGCAGACTGGAAATTTACTAATCATGGACAACATGTCCAAGCTGATGCCATCAACACCCGCTGCGTTAGATTTACAATTTTTTATAAGTTTATGAACTTCGCTGTCACTGACCACAGAGAAGCTGAACTTACTCGAACCAAATAGACGGTTATTAAAGTAGTCGAGCGTTGACTGGGGCACAGAACTAGTACCCGGAATATCCAAAAAGAAACTGTTTATAAGGTTGGGGTCAGAAAGATTCAAATAGATAACTAGGCAATATTAATTCGGACTTAGATTCGTGTAAAACAATTTTTTCCTTTATATGCTTCCACATTAGATGTGGAGACTTACTGTTAGCCACAGATTAAGAATTAGTTACTACGTAACAGATGCGACAGCTATATTTTACCGAGTTTCCATTTGTTACGTTTTGGCAGCACTGTAGCATCTGTCATTTTGACCGCACACCACAGACCATAGCACATCACAGACTACAAACACACATTGTATAAGTGGTTGAATAATCGAGTCCAGCTATCGATACTTTAGTGAGGTATCGATTTTTTTTGTAGGTAGGTTTTTATAGTTCAGGTAATTTATTTTTTTAATAAGTAATACAAAATAAAAACAGGTTACATTTATCATTTATTTATTGATTTTTTTTCTGAATTTTATTTTTCTTTTATTTATATTAAATTAGAAAATAAGCCCTGATTGATATAGCAAGAACATTAATACATGTATTTAACAGAATATTTTTTTAATAATATTTTAATAATTATCCTAATAAAACTCTCTAATGTCGTAATCCAACCATCTAGTGATGGTAACACACAAGTCCAGGTTTTCCTGTTTCTAAGGCCACTTGCCTTACTTGAAGTGTGCTCATATTTCAATTGTTTTAATTTCTTTGATGACACAAAAGTTGATCAGTCACTTCTGTAAATAAATAACACAATATTTAAGATGAAAAAACAATACATAAGTTGGCCGGTCACTTAGTCCGGCCATCAACAATAACAAAACAAGGAGGGTTTCTAGTAAAAACTATAGTTAATTAGCAAAAATAGATTAACTAGTTTTGTCCTTCAGCACTATAAGTTGATTACCCTAAATAAAACTGCAATAATATTCTGCTATCAAATATGCTTAAACTGCCATAACACTTGTTTAACATTTATGAAAATACCATCTTTTCATAAATGTTAAACAAGTGTTACATAAATTTTTTGTTTTTTCAATGAAGTTATTGATACCGACAACCTCCAATTCCTTAGCCAAGTTCCAAACCACTAAACCTTGGTATTTCACAAAAATAAAACAATTTCAGTATCTTTTGATATGTTAAAATATCATATAGAATGAGTGTCAAAATGCCATAGTACTTAATACATACCCGCTCTTCCAATGACCAACATTTCATCAGAAGCATTTACATCCTCATTCTAGTTCTCTTTGTAATAATTGTTATCACTAAGGCCTAGGGGTATTTCTGTCTGAAACAAATGAGTACAGATTAATATTGATATACAAAAGCAAAAAACATTGGCAAACTTAATGAGTCAAAGATTAAGTATAATTATATTATATTGTTCATACTTTATATTACACTAGCTCTAACTATAACGTGTTAAAAGTAAAACTCACCTGTGAACTAATAGTTGCGTTGCAACCGCCGACACAAGACTTAAATAGTCCCTTAAAACGAAAAATGAACAATATTTACACTAAATTAATTAACATACTATAAAAGATTGATATAATGTATCAATAATCTGCGGAGTAATTGAATATTTTGGATCAAATCAAGCAAGAAACGAGGATAAACAAAACACTAACAAACTACACGCGGCCATATTTGAGTTTTGACAACAAAATTACTCTAATCTATGTTTGACAACATAGATCATATTTTGACACTACAAACAGGAAACAGGAACTTTACGTGTGTGACGTCACAAAACGACGCCATTTTGCTTTCGACCGCAGCGCCAAAACGTAACAAATGGAACTACACTGTCAGCCCCCTGCTGTTAGCATTGATGTATGTATCGAAATATGCTACCTTCTCCCTAGTAAGCGCGTTAGACACTTGGCGCTTCAGATCTTTATAGTAGCGAATATGTGATTCGCTCTGGGTAATGCGTGCGCGCTTATGCGCCTCATCTCGACACTTCATCATCTTCATAATATTATATGTTACCCAGGGGTGCTGACGATCCTTGATATAAAGTGTTTTAACGGGAGCCAATAGGTCAAAAGCCCACAAGATACTGTTATTAAACACAAGAACCATATCATCAACACTAGATAATCGATCAAAGTAGTGCCAGTCTATTGTATTTATAACAAATTCCAAATCGTCACCTATTATATCTTTAAGGCCTCGATAGGTAATTTTACGGGCTTTGACCTTTGGTTTAGGTATATTTATTTCAAAAGTTATGAAAGCATGTGCACTTAAATCGGGTATATAATCAACTACGACTCGTTCCAGGTCTGCATTAGTGCAGACTAGGTCGAGCAGGGTGCCTGTGTCCGCAGTGAAATGTGTAGCCTCTGTCGTGAACTGGCATAGCCTGTGCGTAGATAAGAAGTCGCGCAATATACTAAAATGAGTGGTATTGGTGTTCAAGTAGTTGATGTTAAAGTCACCAACTAAATACAAATAGTCGTAGCCCGACAGACCGCTAATTGTGTCAGTAAGTGCGTCGAGGAAAATATTCACAGACAGCCACGGCGGCCGATATGCCGTGCCTATAAAAACGACCTTACCATTCGTTTTCAGTGACAACCACATCTGCTCGACATTAGGTGTTACGGAGCTATGTTTAACAGACTGCGCACTTAGTTCTTTTCTAATGTAAAAACCTACGCCGCCACCACGGGTGCGCACATTCTCAGGTCTAGGTAAATGTGCTAGGCGATAGCCCACAATCCTGGGTGCTCGTCCTGTCTCGCCTGATTTCAACCAAGTCTCATTGAGAGCGATAATGTCGCAGTTATGTCGGTTTGCAGCTACTAAAAACTCGTCGTGTCTGGAGCCTAAAGAACCAGGGTTTATAAACCCAATTTTGATTATAATTTTAGGTACTTTACCATTATGCGCGTTTAAGACATGATGTGTATTCAATGAGTGATGCACACGTGTTAGCCGTGGGGAGAACACGTCGTGTTACGCGGCTAACGTATTTCGACTAAAGAGCCCTGGTCATATAGGCATTACCTGAGACTTTGCGTAGTTTATTGTTGTGCATTAAAGAAGTCAAAGTATCTGTTGAGATTACTATTAGAGATTAAACTAGCAAATTGGCCTAAAATTGTAGAGTCAGGTTAGGCCGAGCAAAAGGCTTGTGATATTGCAGCTGGTTTTTTTCTTTTACAGGAGCAGCACACGAGGACGTGTGACTGGTCAGAATGGCCGTGTCGGAGGAAAACTAAGAATAGGATCGATCGAAGAAGGAGGAGGAATCTCTTGGCGAAGGGATCACGCCTGGACGTGTTCAGTGACAGTTGGCTATGACAGCTCGTTTGACAAGTGTCACTTATGTCAGCGATGACAGATGGCATTGTCGACGGGACACCGGAAAGGGGGTGATGATATTCTATTGGGGGTGACCATTGGAAGACCGAAGAGATCGTGAGAAGCTGATGTTCACACACGTTAGCCAATATGTCAGCTGACCTCGTCACGTCTTGAGATGAATCCATTTGCATCCACGATCTGAGTTAATGTTTTAGAGTGAAACTAAGTTTTTGTTAAACTGAATATAAGTACTGTTTGTGCGGCTTATTATTTCCTGACGATACCAAACAATCAAAAGACGCCCACATTTAATCTCCCTCCGAAATATATTTTTATATGTATTTCTCTTTTTAAGGTTTCGTGCCTGAAGGGTAAAAATGAGTCCCTATTACTAATACTTCTTCTTCTTCTTTAAAATGGTATCTCTTATGGAATAGCCCGTATCAGTGAGGAGTGTAAACGTTAAAATAGGTACGTCTTTTTTATCTGTGGCAAGTTTAATTTTTTAATTAAACTTGCCTACTTTTGTAGGTATTTTGTGAGAGAATAAGGAAATATAGTTTTAAAGTATTACTTATACTTCGCGCAATATTTACTTGTATCTGCGGAAGCTAGAAACTTGATTTGTTTAAAAATTATGTATTTCTATGACATATTAGTTTCGTGTCGTTCCGCTACAGAGAGAATTAGGAATATATAGGTAATATACGTTTTAGTTCTTTATTTGTTACAAAATTACAAAACATTTATGTGGCAACTTAATAATAGGATTCAAATAATTAAAATAATAATATATACAAATAATAACAAAAAAAAACAACTAACCTAAACTACCTCTTGACCTACCTACACTATAAATAAAAAAAAGCCGCCAGGTCGTCCCCCTCTGGCAGAGTACCTAGCAAGCTGACAGCATTGCCGCGTTGGATAGCAATGGCTACACGCTGTGCTAGGCAGGTCCCCGCTCTAGGGTCCTGGGTCAATTTCATAAGCTTTTTGGACAGTGCTTTAAAAAGCTTATGTGCACCGGGACCGCAGGAGCCTAGGGTTTCCACCCCAAACGGCTCAAATATGATGTCACCGCCAAGGGTCTCATACTTGCGCCGCTTGAGGTTCTCTGCTTGTTTAGCGGCAGCGCCCGCACAGCTTGAGGTGACTAGGACATGAGACGGAGCAAGTGTATCAACGCAGGTTGCGTCCCATACAAGGGCCCGTCCCACACTCCAGGGAACCAGGGTAATTCCATCGGGTCTCTTGCCATCGTCGCGCGCCAGGCCGGAGGGCTCCAGAATTGCTGGCACATCGGCGGTGACAAGAGCCCGACGGATGAGGTCATTCAGGCTGTGATGAAGGGAAATGCGTCCAGCACTTCGAGTGCAGCACAGCCCATGATGACCGTAGCTGTCTAGGTTAGCGCCGCAAACACAAGTCGCAGGGCAGTAGCTAGCTGAAATGTACTGCGGTCCAGCAATGTTCCAATATTGGCAGATGGAAGAACCTGCAGCCAAACACCTGATTCCCACCTTTCCACAGCTAAAAGACGAGCCCACTCTGCAGGACTGGAAGACGCGTTGAAAAGATAATTCCGTACCAGTCGGCAGATGGGCTCATCCCAAAGCCTTTGGGAGGATGTGTTTTCGGTCACAATGCTACCGGCACTAACAATGTCCCAGGCGTATAGGCGTAATATTGATTACTGTAAATAACTAAATATATAAGTAAGCTATATATATAGCAGTAAGCTGTTTACTTAATATCAAAATACATACTTTGATATTAAGTAATTCCTCGGATACCACCTTGCAATTTTTAAAGATTTGCCCTGTTTGTGTAGTAGACGACATGTCGTCTGGTGCTAATGGAGAATGTTCACTAGTTTTGTTTTTTTACGTTTCATATAGTCCATATGAAATAAAAAAAGTGTGTGTAAAAATTATTTCGATATGTCGCTTAGTTCCCGAGATATTGAACTTTAAAGGGTGCGAGTGACGGTCGGCCGGCGCTCGTCGCGGTGACGTCACGTCATACGCTCACACAGTACGTTGCGCGCTCCAGTACGGTGTACTACGAAATAACGCTAATATTAAATGTTGAATTCAATTAGAAGAAAATCATCTGTTGTGCCAAAATGTGAAAGCACTGCCACCAAAGCACGAGAAAAATGTTTTTTTTTGGTTTCAATGGATATTAAAATTACGTATTTTAAATGGCAGTTTAAAAACGAAATGGCTAAAAGCAATCTGAAATAGGAAACAGTCACAAAATATCATAAAGTGTAATTCGTTTTCGGTTTTTCGTGATATCGCACTTATTAAAAAAAACACATATTTTTTTTAATAAGTGCGATATCACGAATAAGGTTTTGTACACCTGTCCGAACAAAATTCATAAAAACAATAGGTACCTAGCAAACTAATAAATTAATATATCATTGTCTATGTATTTAATTACGAGTATTTGTACGAGTAGATATAATATAAGATGCGTGTGATTAAACAATATACCTATATGTTTGAGTCAAAACTCTTAACCAGTCAAAAGTGCTTTTGACTGAACAGGTTGGTCAAAAGTGGTTTTGACTTAAAATTATTGGTTATTAGTACTTTTGACTGCTAATTTTCAGTTAAAAGTACTTTTGACTGACGCTCTTTTAACTGTTATTTCAGTCATAAGTATTATTAACTAAAGCATACGGTCAAAAGTACTTTTGACTGATATGATATATTTAAATAGATAAAATGCTTTGAGAAGTAGGGGTAGCACCGTGGCTATTAGGTTACCTTCATTGAGTTTTTGAAATAGTTGTTATAAGTAGCAAAAATTATGCTTTTTAATTTTTACTTCTCGCATTTCGGCAGAAACAAAATCACTTTTTGCACAATAGAAGGCAAGCATTAGTCCATCTATTTTAGGTAAATTATCCGATTGCCTTTTTTCATATCCTTCACCCATGTTGAAATGAAATAACAAATGAAATAAAACAACAATTTACTGAGAAGCGTTAACTTATGTCTCCGCTGGCATACGCGCTGTTATGAGGGAAATCCAAAAAGCCTTTTTAAAAAAAGAACTTTTATTTTACACACGAGATATAAATAATATATAAGAACTTAGATTTGAGCGAGGCAAATGTCACGCGCGGTTACGGCTGAGGACTAGACTGACTGCGGGCGGACGGGACATAGGATTATATATGGATAGGAACTAATACACACACGGGAAGGAATAGGAAGGGATTGCTTACACTTAGGAAAAATAGGGAGGTGAGCACTATTACATACATGGTGAGTATATAACAGCCCCCGGGTTAAGAATAAACTTATACCGGAAGGGTTAAGTTTATGGAAGAGCGGAACGGGTCCTAGGATGGGGAGTGTCAGATAAGGATTCTAGTGGGATTTCAGAAAATTCCTCAGGCTTCTCTTTTTGAGAAGTCTTAAATTCGAATTTCTTTAAAAATATTCGACATGTGCCTGGCTTCACAAAATATCTGCGATAAAGAAATACAAAAATGAAAACAAAAATTAAACAAATTATAAACAGAGTGGAATAGCTGTAATATTGACCATATAATACAATATGTGGTTTTTCAATTATTTTATCTAAATTTTGCATAATATTATTATAAACTTCTACATTTTTATGTCTTTTAATTAAATCAATATCAATATCAGTCAAATTCAGTAAAGGAACAAAAGGTTTTATTACATTTAATATTATCGGATTGCAACAAGAATCGTTTAACAAATTAAAGTCAATAAAAATAGGTTGTACATTAATAGTTTTTGAATTAGACGGTATTAATTTTAAATCCCTTTTATAAGCTATACAATCTAATGGTAAATTTAATATGCCAGTCCCTGATAGTATAATTTCTGTGCTATCAAACTCCTTACAATCTATAGATAATTTTGTTGGATTTGTGTATACATATAACCACCTATTGTTTACCAATTTTTGACAAATATCCATATAACCTATAAGAAATTTAGTTTCACAAAGAGAAGGTACAGATTTTAAAGGTTTAGAAATTATTTCCGACTCGCAGATCGGAGATGAAGAGCTAGAAAAAACATTAATATCATTGCATATATAATTAAAAGCATATAAAGACTTACAACTAATTAGATTATCCAACTTACAATATAATTCCCTATCTCTAGTTAACGCTATATATTTAGCCGACGGTACTATTGCGCTATACGTATCGTTGGCTACAACTACAGGATAAGGCATATTACGATAGATATAAAAGTTTCTCAGACTTACTAATGGTATGTTCAAGACAAATACTATTTTGTTATTACTGTAATAAGATGCAATTTCGCTTACGCTTAATATGGTGTATATATTTTCTATTGACAAAGTTACGGGGAGTTGATGATAGTCAGCCAAAAATCGGTAATTTTCCGCAAGTTCTTTAAACAGTTGATTTGGGGTTATTATTGAGGGATATAAAATATTGGACTTACTAAACATAATAGCGTTAATTATATCCTCTAACTTGAACGATAGAGTAAGCATGCTACTATCTAAAGAATTTAATAATTGATTAAAATAGGACCTTATTGCTAAGTTGTTTGAGACTATTGTTAAATTTTGTTGTGCGAGGGTGAGAGCTTGAACGGTATTTTTAATATTTAATTCATTACTATTAATTCTCTTAATAATTTCATTCAACGATGAAAGGGTTGATGTTGTTACCAAAATATTTTGTTTAACCAATTGTGAGATTTTAGTTTGATCGCGCTCTATTATCTGAATAGCCGAATTATAGCGAAGAGCGTCATCCTCGTCCATAGTACCAAATAAATGTTTGAAGGCTGTTCCAATTCCTCCAAACCATGCGGATCTTTTAGTCCTGGATTCAATTAAATGTGATATGGAATCGAAGTCGCGAATTATATCATTCAAACGAACAGTCAGAGGTCCCAACAAGTTGTGACACTCGATATCTGTATAGAGGTTAGATTGTTTACATAGCGTCTGAAGGTTGCCTATGACACCGTTCAGGTTTTTAATATGGGGTTGAATAAAATAAATATCTACAGGTATAACGACATTAAGGTGTCCGTCTACTATTCTAAGAAATCCGATGGGATCAAAATATATTCCGGATGTATTCATTGAAGTGTCGATGAATGGTGTAGAGCATTCTGAACTGTAAAGAATAAAAATAAAATGAAAAATAACTAACTTAATAATACTAGTATGTTATAATACTAATACTATAATAAAATAAAGGACTTATAACTAGGATTCACTGCGACGGGCTAGTTTAACCTCATCAAAGTGATGAGTTACGTGTTTCCGGTTAATTAATAAGGTAAGTGTATTCCTACCGTTAATTTTGATTACTTGATAAGGGCCTTTCCACACTGGGGAAAGTGCCTTTCTTAGTCTAAGATGGTTTTTGACATATACATAATCGCCAGTGTGATACTGAATTGGTCTTGTCCGGTTGTCATAATAGGATTTTGAATTCTCTTTAGATTTATTAATAAATTCAATAGCTTTTCGTCGAGAATGTTGTAAACGGTTTTGTAACATACGAACATACTCAGGATATGTTGCTCCTGGAGTTTCGGAGTAAACCGAGTTCGGTATAAAGGGTTTATTACCGAACATCAACTCATAGGGTGTAAAATGAGTGGTTGTGTGAACGGATGTATTGTAACTCAACATGGCCGTGTATACATATCGGGGCCAGTTGGTTTGTTCCTCATTATTAAAAGATTTTAAATACTCCTTTAGAGTAGAATGGCTCCGCTCGAGAGCACCTTGTGTCTGCGGATGATAGGGTGAAGCCCACAGGTTTTTAATTCTAAGAAATTGGCAAGTCTTTTTAAACAGATCAGATGTAAAATTAGTTCCTTGATCTGTTAAGATCATTTTTGGTATACCGAATATAGAAATATAATGAAGGAGACACTCACTGGTTTCTTCAGCAGTGGTGCTACGAATGGGATATGCGGAGGAAAATTTAGTTAAGTCATCTTGTATAGTTAAGATATATCTTAATTTCGCGGGACCAGCTTCTGGAAGTGGCCCAACAATATCGAGAGCTACGCGTTGACAAGGTTCTGTGGACGTACTAGTAATCTGCATAGGAGCACGATTTACTTGGCGAAGAGCTTTATTCTCTTGACAAGATTTACACTGTTTTACATAGGTTTCTATATCGTTCCGCATTCCTTTCCAGTAATAAATTTCTCTTATTCTATTATACATTCGGGTAGATCCTAAATGGCCCGCGATTGGTATATTGTGATTATCAAATAATATTTTCCTAATTTCAGTCGGAACCGGGAAGATGATTTTGTTGTGATATACTCTAATTTTTATTTGTGTGTTGTGGAACAGGTAAGTTAAGATATTAAATATTTTAATAAATGAATGTTTTTCAAATGGGTTTTTCATATCGGATATACCTATTTCAACCGAGTTTCCAAAAATTAATAATTCATTACGAATTCTCTTCAATGTTTCGAATATTTCTGGATATGATGCTTCATCAAAATGATGGACTTTATAAAATAATAAATAATATAATTTATTGTTGTTTTCGATTTTATGGAAACTAAAAAGTTCTCTTTCGGAGTTTAATACTACTTTATTTATTTCAGGATCACTTAAAACATTTTCAAGATATAAGTTGGACTCATCTAGATCGATGGATGTTGGTACGAGAATAATTTTAGAGGGACATTTTAATAGGCTCTCGCTATATTCTTCAATAACGGTGTTATAGTTTTTACTTTTATCAGCCATGGATTTTAAGAAAGTAGGATAATCGTCCACAGGAGTGTTATCTGGGCTCATGCTTGTGGACGGCGTCGGATCAACTGGTAATTCAATTTCCAATTGAGTTTCAGGTTGACTACTAGGAGGTTCATCGATAGCGGCGTCAGCAGTGTCGCCGGCTGGAATTAACACATCATCAGGAGGGACAGGAGAACCCGGAAAATCAGGAAGAGGATCAGAAGTTTCTACGGTAATTGGATCAGGGATATCAGGTAAGAGGTCTACAAGGTCTCTTTCAGGATCAAAAGATGGAGGAGTCACCAGTAAGTCTAACAGATCTCTATCTGGTGGGTATGGTTGTTCCTCCTGTACAGGTGGTGAAGGAGGTGGACTTTCGGCTTGTATTGGATTTACTGGGAATCGAGATAGAGCGTCGGCGTTAGAATTAATTTTGCCCTTTTTATATTGAATATCATACTCGAATTCCTCTAATTTAAGGCGCCACCTTACTAACCTAGAACCTGGGTCTTTGCAGTTAAATAACCACTGTAATGGCTTGTGGTCTGAAATGATTTTAAAACGATTACCATATAGGTATGGGCGAAACACTTTGGTCCCGAATACTATAGCTAAACACTCTTTTTCAGTGACACTATAATTGCATTCCGCTTTATTTAGGGTACGAGAAGAAAATGCTATAGGGCGATCTTGACCTATAGGCCCTTGAGATAAAATTGCAGATATAGCATAGTTGGATGCGTCACAGGTAAGTAAAAATGGTTTGTTAAAATCGGGGTAAGCTAATACAGGAGCACTAATGAGGTTTTCTTTCAGGGTTTCAAAAGCAAGTTGTTGTTCTTCTTGCCAGGAAAATGGAGTATCTTTCTTCAATAAACAGGTAAGTGTTTTGGCTATCTTAGAAAAATTGGGAATAAATCGGCGGTAATACGAAACAAGCCCTAGAAATGATTTTACATCTTTAGGCGACTTAGGTGTTGGAAATTTTGCTACAGCTTCTGTTTTCAGTGGGTTTGGCTTAACTCCATCTTCGCCAATTATGTGCCCTAAATACACTACTTCTTTGCGAAAAAATTGACATTTTTCAGGTTGTAATTTTAAATTAAATTTTCGAAGTCTATCAAATACAGCATTAAGGTTATTAATATGTGAATTGAGGTCAAATGAGTAAATTACAATGTCGTCGAGGTAGACAAAGCACCGGTTACCTTGAAGGCCAGAAAGGCAGGTATTCATAAGTTTTTGAAATGTACTAGGGGCATTTTTGAGCCCAAATGGCATACGATTAAATTGAAAGTGACCTTGAGGTACTGAGAATGCTGTCTTAGGTGCATCTTCGGCTGAAATAATAATCTGGTGAAAGCCGGATGCGAGGTCAAGTGTCGTAAAATATTTGCTTTTACCTAATTGGTCTAAAATTTCTGAAATTTGAGGTATAGGGTAGGTTTCACCTACGGTTATATCATTTAACTTTCTATAATCTATAACAATACGCCATTTGCGTTGGCCATTTGAATCTAACTTCTTGGGGACCACCCATATGGGTGAACTCCAAGGGGATAGTGATGGTTCAATAATATTTTGTTCAAGCATTTGGCCTATTTGTTTCTCTACTTCCTTTTTGTGACATTCAGGAAATCTATACGATTTAGTGTTAACTGGAATATCATTATTTGTTTTAATTCTATGTTCAATTGCAGAGGTATGTGTAAGTTGATCACCAGGTAAATGGAAAACATCAGGATACTGGCTACAAAGTTCAAATAGAGATTTTCGTTCCTCTGTGTTTAAGTGATCTGTTTGTAGCTCATTTATCACCGCTTTAGATCTTTCGGATGTAAATAGACTATGTGCAATTGTTTGATATACAGGTAAGCTCAAAGGCTCGATAGGGAGATTAAGGTTTGTTTTAACATGTGCATAATTTTCGGAAGTGTTAGCAATGGTTAAATTAACACGATTATTATTTTTAACTTTAACAATGCAATTAGATATGAGTAAATTTTTAGAAAGATGTTGATTGGCTATTACGCCCTCTTTTAAATTAGTTTCTTGTACTGAACATTCAATTACAGCTTCACATCTAGGCGGAACAACGAAAAATGGATCAGAGAAAAGTAACTTAATTTTTAACGACCCTATATTTAAGGTATCATTTGTATAATCTATCTTACAGCCGAATTTAGCAAGGAAGTCTGAGCCTATAATGCCATCGTAAGGTAAGTTTATATCTTTAATAACATGAAATTTAAAAATTAATGGTTTATTTTTGTTAAATTTTAGCTTGAATTGAAAATGACCTTCTGTTGAAGTAGGTTCATCTCCAGGGTCAATACCCTTGAGTTTTAATGGTTCTTTAATTAGCTTTTGATCATTTGATATACTGGATTCTTTTAATAAACAAATAGATGAACCTGAGTCGATTAATAAGGATAAAGGAATACTTGAAACTTCGGTTTCTATGAACACGTGTGGTAAGCGTCTTTTGGTTGTGTCGATATTAATTTCATAGATTTCTTTTTTTTTAGGTTCGACGAGGGAGTCTTCGATTTGGGGCTGGTTACCCTGCTGCGTGACTCTAATAAATGCATCTCCATTTTGGGGCTGGCTACCCTGCTGTATGATACAAGAATTATTTTTTATGCCACCTGTAGTGACTTTAAGGGGTGCATCTCCGTTTTGGGGCTGGCTACCCTGTTGTATGATGCGGGAGATTTTTTTTATGCCACCTGTAGTGACTTTAAGGGATGCATCTCCGTTTTGGGGCTGGTTACCCTGTTGTATGATGCGAGAGATTTTTATAGGATTTTTAAATTGAAGATTATAGTTTTTTTGAATAATATTGGGATTCGTGTCGATTTTAGGATGCTTGGGTCCCGCACGACACGGATGCGAGACAGGTTCTAGTTTAAATTATCATCCAAATTAGATTGATCATCAATAGGTTGTTCGTCAGTATTTTCATTGACGAAATGCATTCGGTGTGATTGTGGCCGGAAATTATTATTGAATCTTTTATTATTGTACTCTCTTTTCGCACATTCTTTAATATCGTGTCCCGGCGTCTTACAATAGCGACAGAATGCAGATTGAGTGCCATCTGAATTATTGTTATTATTATTATTATTAAAATTCGTATTTGTTGAATTATTAAATCTCGCCTGATTTGTGGGATGTGAAAAATTACGCGATGGCTGAGAATAAGATCGGGAAAAATTAGGTTTACTTCTAATATTATTATTGTTTATTTTATGTTCATTTGACAAAGGTCTCTTATAGAGACTCTGTTGGATTCGCTCTTCTGAAATGGCGATGTTTATCGCTTCGTTTAGATTGCGGGGATCCCTGCATCTTACAATATTTGATATACGGGGTTGCAAGCCAATAAGAAAATGATGTAAAGCTAAATCTTCCATAGCTGCTGAGCGGCCAGGAAGTTCTTTTAATTTACAATTTGACAGGGTTATTTCTGTTAAAAGTTGAGAAAGGTAAGTTTCGACGCGTAATGAGTACTGAGTTACATTTTCGGATTGAGTTTGTCTGCTTTCCTGTAAGTCCATTAATATGTGTGCGTAATGTTTGCGCTCACAGAATTGGTTCCGTAGGAATTCTTTTAATTGGACCCAATTTGTAAACTCTTTAATTGCGCAAGCAATTTCGGCTTTACCCTGTAATTGGCTATAAATATAGCGAAACAGTATCGGTTTCTGTTTTTCTGTAGCTAAATCATAAGCGTTATTACAATTAATGATGAAGGAGTTTACACTCTCCCTTGCACCATCGAATGGTTTAATAAATTTAAACAATGTATTTAAATCTAATTCGACTATCGGGGCGGACATATCAGTTTTCTTTCCCTTAGGAGAGCTAAGTGGGGGTTTCTCGTAAGACGAACCCTCTCCCAACTCTGCCGTAGGGATGTTTACAGTTAATTCTGACATTTTAGGATGCTTAGACATATTGGATACTGATTATTACAATTATATAAATCTTAATCTTATGGGTTTTCTTTACTGAACCCTAAGACGACTATGTAATATGAGCAGACTTGTGGTAGTATAAACAACGTTCAGAGACTCACGATGAAATCAGCGCGTGGGCGATGAAGATAAGCACGGCGACTCGTTGCATGCCTCGTAGTTGGATTGATTTGTCACTCGTACAGGATGCCACAGATATTTTGTTAACTTTAAGAACACTTTTTTTTTTTACACTTTTGTACACTTTTTGGATTTTCGTTGAATGCACTATATTGCCCTTATACACACACTTTGCGCACTTTCTGGAACACTCTCGTAAAATTTTCCGTAAAACGGAATTTATTCGCGAATGTTCGATTTTTGGATTTTAACGACACTGGGGATATCCTATCCCACCGCTGCCACCAAAACTGTTATGAGGGAAATCCAAAAAGCCTTTTTAAAAAAAAGAACTTTTATTTTACACACGAGATATAAAGAATATATAAGAACTTAGATTTGAGCGAGGCAAATGTCACGCGCGGTTACGGCTGAGGACTAGACTGACTGCGGGCGGACGGGACATAGGATTATATATGGATAGGAACTAATACACACACGGGAAGGAATAGGAAGGGATTGCTTACACTTAGGAAAAATAGGGAGGTGAGCACTATTACATACATGGTGAGTATATAACAGCGCGTAGCCATAGATTAGAGTAATTTGTTTAATAGAGGCGCGTAGCGCGGGCGGCAGGAGCTGTACGACTCGTGACGTCACACTAGCACTGCGCCAACGCGCGGCGATTTTAAATTACCGAGATTTTTAAATGTCTATAAAATCTAAACTAATTGATATTTTGGCATGAAACAAAAATAGTGTATGTATTTATATTCATATAGGCTTTACTGTGATAAAATTTTAATCAATTTCGCATACCCAGTAACATTCTCCATTGTCGTCGGTTTCCAAGTTTACTTTTAACTACAGTGTAAACTCTTTATGACGAAACTCAAGGGACGGAGCATTTTTGTCATTATAGAGAGTTATCGCTATATGGAGTGAACAAAAAAACAACCAAATTAACAAGAATTTTTCAAAGTAGGTTTACGACTGATAAATTGATCAAAAGCTAGACCGACCTCGGATGTTTCGGAGCCTCAAAGTCTTTTTTTACCTGATAACATGACATAAACAATAATACCGATAGTAAATATTTACTGTCTAAAAATATGAACACATTTCTTTGTAATTCTTCAATACAATACAATACAAATATACTTTATTGTGCACACAACAAGTTACAAAAAAAACAAAAAAAAATATACATTACAGAAATCAGACATGCACACAAAGGCGGCCTTATTACTAGATAGCAATTTCTTCCAGACAACCTTATGGTGTTAGAGAAAACAATGCTAGAGAATGGGAGTTGCGCAAAAGTATATTTAATAAAATAAAAGTAAATAAAATAAAATAATACATAAACACAATAAATATATAATATATGTATACAATACAATATAATATATATATATATATATATATATATATATATATATATATATATATATATATATATATATATATATATATATATATATATATATATATATATACAATAGATAAACCTACATGATATTTTAATTTATAATAATAAGTGTTAGTTACATAAGTCAAGGGTTGACACAATATGATTCCAGATAATGATTTTTTATAAGAGTTTTAAAGCGATGTATAGTTTCAGCCTGCCTTATATGGATAGGTAAAGAATTCCAAAGGGAAATGGATTTTACAATGAAAGAGCAATTAAAGTATTTAGTGCGGTGGATAGGAATGTCAAGAAGAAGATTAGATATAGATCGTAGTTCCAGTCTGTCAGAGGTACGGAAGTTAAAATTACTTTTTAAATAAGTGGGACAATGGGAGTCAAATAGGATGTTATAAAGGAAGGAGAGAACACGAGAGTCACGGCGGTAGCGGATTGGCAACCACTTTAACTTGAGGCGATACTCGGAGATATGGTCAAATTTACGTAAACCGAAAACAAACCACAAAGCCAGGTTTTGAAGGCGCTCCAATTTGTTCAGTTGTTCCTCCGTCAAGTTAGTGAAAGAAGCGTCCGCATAATCTAAATGGGAAAGGAGTAGGGATTCAGCCAAAACTACCTTAGTGGGTATCGGAAGAACATATCGTAGACGTTTTAGGGAACGCCAGGTAGAAAAAACCTTTCTACTAATCTCTTGCAATTGATGCGTCCACGATAAATGTTCATCAAAGTACACTCCCAAGTTTTTAACCACTTTACTGAAAGGTATTGTTACACCATTTATAAGGACAGGAGGTAAAGAATCATGGTCAACTCTAGAAATTAGCCCGGGGCTACCAATTACAATTAATTGAGTTTTAATAGGATTAATAAGAAGTCCATGATTCTTGCTCCATTCACAAATATTCGACAAATCGTGATTCACTAGATCAAAAGCGGAATTCAGATTGTCCAAAGGAGACTGTGTGTATATTTGAAGATCGTCCGCATACAAGTGGCAGGATGATGAAATCGATATTGTTATAGGGTTTATAAAAATTGCAAACAGAAGAGGAGATAGCACACCACCCTGAGGCACGCCGGCATAGATATAACTCCAATCGGAGAAATAATCAGATGATTTAACTCTCTGCCGTCGTCCTACAAGGTAGCTACGAATTAAATTAATTATTGATGGTGAAAGATTTAAAGATGCAAGCCGGGCTAGCAGAATATCGTGGTCTATGGAATTGAAGGCATTACTAAAATCCAGAAGTGTGAGAATAGTAAGCATTTTATCATCCATACCTGACCGTATATCATCAGCTACCTTTACCAATGCGGTAGTCGTACTGTGACCAGTGCGAAAACCGGACTGGAACGGACTGAGTAAGCTGTTGTGGGTAACAAATTGCGTAAGCTGGTGATGAATGATTCGCTCTAAAACTTTTGATAAAAAGGGTAGGATGGAAATAGGACGGAAGTCAGACACAGTCTTAGGACAGGAGGATTTAGGTAAAGGAATTATGTAAGCTGCCTTCCAGGCATCAGGAAAGGTACAAGACTCTAAACATGAATTAAAAATGTGTGCAAGAACAGGAACAATTATATCTAATATTGGTGTGATCATTCTACGACTGATACCGTCATCTCCTACTGCGTTTGACGATATGGAAAGGATGTGCTTTTTAATCTCACACTCGGAAACTCTTCGTAATAGAGAATGGCGTATCGCATTAAAAAGTATTTCAATGTGGGTTTTAACGCAAGCCAACCAAGTCGGGCTCACTTCAACGTTATAGGGAGTTTATCGTTATAAAGGATAACATTATAAAGAGTTTACACTGTATAACCGCTTGTTTCAAAACAAATACTATTTGTTAATTAAGTAGTCACTCATTTTAGGTTTTATCCGAGGAAAAATGTCTAGTGAGCTGAATTTTTGTATACGTCTTTATAGCAGCCGTGCACACTTCTTTAGAGGGCTAAAGAAGCTTTTTAGCCGGTCATGAAAATCTGATTGGTAAAATCCCCCTTAAACTTCAGTCTTGAAATACAGCGTAATGTTCAATATAGTGCTGTTCTCAATATTTAGCTAGATAGTGTATGACCTACCTGTATCATAAAAATTAAATTCGGTTTTTTCCTCTGGCTCCGTTTTGATGTCGCAATGAGCTGGTGGCAATGTGGAAATAATCGTGTTGGAAGTTGATAAGTTTAACAATGATTCAAACGCGCCAAACTTTATATCAATCTGAAAAAAGGCACGTTTAAATCCTGCTTGTTTTTTATTTAAAAAAAAGTTATAAACTTCTTGAAAGGAAAAAGTTTTAATTCGTAGTAGTGGTAACCCGGAGTGAGTGCCCACTGACAGTAATTGTCTATTTTTAACCGACTTCCAAAAAAGGAGGAGGTTTCTCAATTCCTCAGATTAATAATGCTTAATTCGACAGTATATATGTTTTTTTATGTTTGTTCGCGGATATCTTCGTCGTTTATGAACCGATTTTAATTTTTAATTTATTTAAAAAAAATTGAAAATTAATATAACCTATAGGGTATAATTCCAATTTGGTCCCATTGTCACCAAAATGGTGACCTGATGGTTGGATCCGTGAGGAATCGAGGGAACTCCTCAAAATTTATATGGAAACATAATATAATGATTTTGATTTTTTCTGAAGTAGTCTAAGCATATGTTACCAAACAGTAAGGTTTTGCACCATATCTTGGACCTAAAAGTACTGAACAGAACTTCTGAATCCTTAGAGATACATGTTTGATGATTTCAGCGTTGTTTAAAGGAATGCAAGCATACCTATGCCACTACGTCAATTACAGTCGAACGTCCACTTTGATAACTATGAGACCAACTCATAGTTATCAAAGTGGAGACCTGATGATGGCGAGGATTTGAGGGAACTCAAATGTTGAAGTCGGTTTTTTTGTTGAAAATTATAATAAAAAAAAATCAGAGCTTTAATTTTTGGCAGACTTGAAATTGGCAACGCTTTAGAAAAAATACAGTAATGGCGGTTTTTGTTAATACAGGCTTAATTAATGTTACTCAAAAAGGTAAAAAGTTAAATGATCTTTTTTTTCATTTAATTTTCTTCAATCAATACAAAGTTGTTATAAAGTTACAAGTATTTTCTTTGTTTTTAATTGAAATATTTGTTATAATTTGAGGACTAACTTAGGTTATTTTAGCTGTGGCAATCACTGTCCTTTTTAGGTTTTTTATTTCAGTCTATTATTTTCTTACTCAAGTCGATTAATTTTTAACCTATTTCACATACATATTTTAACCCTATGGAAATTTACGAAGGCGTATAACAACCTCAGATGACCAAACCCCCACTAAGAACAACTAGTGGATGGGCCCGTTCTTAAAAAGAAAAAGCGGACCTCTTTTTCAGCAAAGACTTAGTGTTTCAACCAAATGAGACCAGTGACGTGGAAACTATGTCTGGAATAGATTCTTATCTCGGGCAACCCCTTCAAATGTCGATTGCACCAAAATCGACAACTGTACGTGTGAAGTAAGGGACGGCCTATGACCTCAAAACAATGGAAGTCTTAAGGGAACTCCACAGATACTGATGATCCACAAATCCGGAAAACCTGCAACCGAAGTGACGGCATATAGACAAATAAGCCTATCTTGTCTAAGCTATTTGAAAAATTACTTTCAAAACGGATTATACCCTTTTTAGAAAGTACCATTCCAAACTACCAATCCGGATTTAGACAGAGGCACTCCACCATTGAGCAGGTTCATCGAGTAGGTACCTCAAATGATTAGAAAAGCACTGGAGAATAAAGAATATGTCGCATCTGTATTCTCGGACATTTAACAGGCATTCGACAGAGTTTGGCACAGTGGCTTGCTCAGTAAAACAAAACGTATCTATCGTATCTACCGCATAGTTATTTCATGATCGGATTTTTCTAGTGAAAGAGCATTCATACATCTCTCCTGCTTATAGTTAACTACTGATCGCAGATACCAGATATAAAAAAAAAAAGTTTTATTTAAAAACTATTAAAACTGTATAAGAGTTTATTAGGTTTGTGAAAAAAAATCTAATGTTTAATAGCTATAGTACTTTTTTATGTCTATGTTTGAAGCCTTGGAGTGGGTAAAAGCTATATACATATAATCTATTACATATAATGTATACGGTTTTATTGTATTAGGTATATATATTTTGTTCCAATTCATTCTGATACAATGGTAAACATCTTATTTTATTCACTTAACTAATGTTGCTGGAATCTTAAAGGATCATACTTGACTGGAATAATTCATTATACAGGGTGTAAAAAGACCGGTCACGATAACTTTGGGATAAGATTATAGGACCTTGACTGATTCTAGAAATGCACTTTTTTTTAACTTTTTTTTTTCAAAAAAAAAATTTTTTTCTTTAATTTATTATTTTTAGTCGCAAGTCTAAACTGTTTGGAACAACATTTTGCATTAAATTTCTATTTTTTATAATTTTTGCCTTAAAACGTAATGAACGTAATGAAAAGCGATGCGCCGTCTATTGACCTCCTCAGCTGACTGAGCGCGCGTGTACATACGCGTATGCGCGGCGCTCACTCAGAGTACCTACCGACTCCCTACCGTAATTGTAATATTGTACCTACAGTCTACACGCGAATACTATAAGCCTTGTACCAAATGTGTTTGTATTAAGTGTTAGGTATTCAACTCGTAAGTTATAAACTAACTCTGGGTTAAAATCTGGTCAAACAACTGGACCTTACACATAGTGTAGTCACCAGCGGACGGATGAATCGTTTTGAACTTGGAACTCCTAGATTGCCTGCATCGTATATTCGCTCGAATTTGTTATCATGACAAACTAAAACTTTCTCTGTAACAAAACCTGTGTACATACTAACTAACTCTTAATGGCAATCGGCAATCATCGCTTTTTTATGGAAATTACAGACGATGTATAAAAGCGAAGATTCCTGAAAGATACCTATTTAAAACGTAGCCTACACAGTCCAAATTCAGATTAATTAAGTAGGTATGTAAAACGACGTCTGTTTACTTACGTGAATGATGTAGCTAGTCGCATCTCCAATGTCACGACTAGAGATGGGCAATCTACCCGGTTTAAACCCGATCACTGGGTTTAAACCCAATAAAAACCCATAAATTCCCTCCCGCCGGGTTTTAATTCGGGTGTTTATCTTTAAGGTCTAACTTTTCTATTTTAGCTCCGTAAAACAAAAAGTTACGATTGTTTTTTTGTATTTTGTAGCAGATAAATATTAAATCAAAACTTCAATTTATTCTTCCCTCCGTAACAATGTTAAATGAATAAGAGAAGCGCGACATTATAATATCGGTAGATTTAAGGGCAAGTATGTATGTGTACAAAACCTATACACATGGCAGCGTACATGCTTGATCCTAGAGAACAAGGTTTGGAACTAAATCAAGAACAAGAATTTCAAGCTATGGAGTTGATATACAGGGTGTAAAAAGAGCAGTCACTATAACTTTGGGATAGGATTATAGGACCTTGACTGATTCTAGAAATGACTTTTTTTCATTACATATTTATTTTTTGTAAAAAAAAATTTTTTTTTGCAACAAGTATTATTTTAGTCGCAAGGCTGAACTGTTTGGAACAACGTTCTGCATTAAATTCTTAAATTTTATAATTTTTGCCCTAGTGATTGTATAATGAAGGACAAAGGCTTAATTTACACATAACACCAGATCTTGCCAATTACAAAGCCAAAGAGTGTTTCTGGGGCAAACAATTTGTGTGGCGGTCTCTAGGAGACATTGAGCCGGTCACCTGGTGGAATTGGTGGAAAGGAATATGCAGTTCGACACAACTAAGCAAAGTGGCTTTAAGAGTACTTACGGCACCATGCACGTCAGCAGCAACAGAACGTACATGTAGTGCCCAAGCAAATATTCACAATATAAGACGACTTACTTCAGAACGAGTTGCTAAAATAACATTTCTAGCATAAAACTGGAACATATTGCACAGAAAGGTAGTAAATGAAATGGCAACAGATGATCAAATGAGTGAAGAAACTCTGCATGGAAGTTCGGTTGAAACAACAGAAATCGAAGAGAAAGCACCGTCTCAAACTGAAGCAACCACATCAAGTTGTGTAGAATTTATAAGTTGTGGACATTCTTGTGGAAGTACCGATTCTAATTCTTTGTAAAATTATTTTATTTTTACCTACTCGATTATTACTGACAATTTAACATTTAATTATTCTAATATATAGACATAAATCACTTTTTTGGTTTTATTTATTTATCTCCTTAATGGTAATTTCGCGAGTCACCGTTGGCTATCTATCGTATGTGCTCGTTTAAATAAAGTGTATTCGTACTAAAAAATATGTCAGGTACAAATATTAATAACAACTGTAACGTTATAGAGAGGCACAAACGTCAAAACGTGTCATGTTCTGCTCTAGTATTGAAAAACGACTTTAGGTACTTTCGCGAGTCACCGTTGGCTATCTATCGTTTGTGCTCGTTCAAATAAAGTGTATTCGTACTGAAAAATATGTCGGGTACTTATAATTATAACAACTGTAACGTTATAGAGAGGCACAAACGTCAAAACGTGTCATGTTCTGCTGTAGTATTGAAAAAACGACTTTAGGTACTTTCGCGAGTCACCGTTGGCTATCTATCGTTTGTGCTCGTTCAAATAAAGTGTATTTGTACTGAAAAATATGTCGGGTACTTATAATTATAACAACTGTAACGTTATAGAGAGGCACAAACGTCAAAACGTGTCATGTTCTGCTGTAGTATTGAAAAAACGACTTTAGGTACTTTCGCGAGTCACCGTTGGCTATCTATCGTTTGTGCTCGTTCAAATAAAATGTATTCGTACTAAAAAATATGTCAGGTACTAATATCAATAACAACTGTAACGTTATAGAGAGGCACAAACGTCAAAACGTGTCATGTTCTGCTCTAGTATTGAAAAAACGACTTTAGGTAATTTCGCGAGTCACCGTTGGCTATCTATCGTATGTGCTCGTTTAAATAAAGTGTATTCGTACTAAAAAATATGTCAGGTACAAATATTAATAACAACTGTAACGTTATAGAGAGGCACAAACGTCAAAACGTGTCATGTTCTGCTCTAGTATTGAAAAACGACTTTAGGTACTTTCGCGAGTCACCGTTGGCTATCTATCGTTTGTGCTCGTTCAAATAAAGTGTATTCGTACTGAAAAATATGTCGGGTACTTATAATTATAACAACTGTAACGTTATAGAGAGGCACAAACGTCAAAACGTGTCATGTTCTGCTGTAGTATTGAAAAAACGACTTTAGGTACTTTCGCGAGTCACCGTTGGCTATCTATCGTTTGTGCTCGTTCAAATAAAGTGTATTTGTACTGAAAAATATGTCGGGTACTTATAATTATAACAACTGTAACGTTATAGAGAGGCACAAACGTCAAAACGTGTCATGTTCTGCTGTAGTATTGAAAAAACGACTTTAGGTACTTTCGCGAGTCACCGTTGGCTATCTATCGTTTGTGCTTGTTCAAATAAAGTGCATTCGTATTGAAAAATATGTCGGGTACTAATATTAATAACAACTGTAACGTTATAGAGAGGCACAAACGTCAAAACGTGTCATGTTCTGCTGTAGTATTGAAAAAACGACTTTAGGTACTTTCGCGAGTCACCGTTGGCTATCTATCGTTTGTGCTCGTTCAAATAAAGTGTATTCGTACTGAAAAATATGTCAGGTACTAATATTAATAACAACTGTAACGTTATAGAGAGGCACAAACGTCAAAACGTGTCATGTTCTGCTGTAGTATTGAAAAAACGACTTTAGGTACTTTCGCGAGTCACCGTTGGCTATCTATCGTTTGTGCTCGTTCAAATAAAGTGCATTCGTATTGAAAAATATGTCGGGTACTAATATTAATAACAACTGTAACGTTATAGAGAGGCACAAACGTCAAAACGTGTCATGTTCTGCTGTAGTATTGAAAAAACGACTTTAGGTACTTTCGCGAGTCACCGTTGGCTATCTATCGTTTGTGCTCGTTCAAATAAAATGTATTCGTACTAAAAAATATGTCAGGTACTAATATCAATAACAACTGTAACGTTATAGAGAGGCACAAACGTCAAAACGTGTCATGTTCTGCTGTAGTATTGAAAAAACGACTTTAGGTACTTTCGCGAGTCACCGTTGGCTATCTATCGTTTGTGCTCGTTCAAATAAAATGTATTCGTACTAAAAAATATGTCAGGTACTAATATCAATAACAACTGTAACGTTATAGAGAGGCACAAACGTCAAAACGTGTCATGTTCTGCTCTAGTATTGAAAAAACGACTTTAGGTAATTTCGCGAGTCACCGTTGGCTATCTATCGTTTGTGCTCGTTTAAATAAAGTGTATTCGTACTAAAAAATATGTCAGGTACAAATATTAATAACAACTGTAACGTTATAGAGAGGCACAAACGTCAAAACGTGTCATGTTCTGCTCTAGTATTGAAAAACGACTTTAGGTACTTTCGCGAGTCACCGTTGGCTATCTATCGTTTGTGCTCGTTCAAATAAAGTGTATTCGTACTGAAAAATATGTCGGGTACTTATAATTATAACAACTGTAACGTTATAGAGAGGCACAAACGTCAAAACGTGTCATGTTCTGCTCTAGTATTTAAAAAACGACTTTAGGTACTTTCGCGAGTCACCGTTGGCTATCTATCGTTTGTGCTCGTTCAAATAAAGTGCATTCATATTAAAAAATTTGTCGGGTACTAATATTAATAACAACTGTAACGTTATAGAGAGGCACAAACGTCAAAACGTGTCATGTTCTGCTGTAGTATTGAAAAAACGACTTTAGGTACTTTCGCGAGTCACCGTTGGCTATCTATCGTTTGTGCTCGTTCAAATAAAATGTATTCGTACTAAAAAATATGTCAGGTACTAATATCAATAACAACTGTAACGTTATAGAGAGGCACAAACGTCAAAACGTGTCATGTTCTGCTGTAGTATTGAAAAAACGACTTTAGGTACTTTCGCGAGTCACCGTTGGCTATCTATCGTTTGTGCTCGTTCAAATGAAGTGTATTCGTACTGAAAAATATGTCGGGTACTTATAATTATAACAACTGTAACGTTATAGAGAGGCACAAACGTCAAAACGTGTCATGTTCTGCTGTAGTATTGAAAAAACGACTTTAGGTACTTTCGCGAGTCACCGTTGGCTATCTATCGTTTGTGCTCGTTCAAATAAAGTGTATTTGTACTGAAAAATATGTCGGGTACTTATAATTATAACAACTGTAACGTTATAGAGAGGCACAAACGTCAAAACGTGTCATGTTCTGCTGTAGTATTGAAAAAACGACTTTAGGTACTTTCGCGAGTCACCGTTGGCTATCTATCGTTTGTGCTTGTTCAAATAAAGTGCATTCGTATTGAAAAATATGTCGGGTACTAATATTAATAACAACTGTAACGTTATAGAGAGGCACAAACGTCAAAACGTGTCATGTTCTGCTGTAGTATTGAAAAAACGACTTTAGGTACTTTCGCGAGTCACCGTTGGCTATCTATCGTTTGTGCTCGTTCAAATAAAGTGTATTCGTACTGAAAAATATGTCGGGTACTTATAATTATAACAACTGTAACGTTATAGAGAGGCACAAACGTCAAAACGTGTCATGTTCTGCTCTAGTATTTAAAAAACGACTTTAGGTACTTTCGCGAGTCACCGTTGGCTATCTATCGTTTGTGCTCGTTCAAATAAAGTGCATTCGTATTGAAAAATATGTCGGGTACTAATATTAATAACAACTGTAACGTTATAGAGAGGCACAAACGTCAAAACGTGTCATGTTCTGCTGTAGTATTGAAAAAACGACTTTAGGTACTTTCGCGAGTCACCGTTGGCTATCTATCGTTTGTGCTCGTTCAAATAAAGTGTATTCGTACTGAGAAATATGTCAGGTACTAATATTAATAACAACTGTAACGTTATAGAGAGGCACAAACGTCAAAACGTGTCATGTTCTGCTGTAGTATTGAAAAAACGACTTTAGGTACTTTCGCGAGTCACCGTTGGCTATCTATCGTTTGTGCTCGTTCAAATAAAGTGTATTCGTACTAAAAAATATGTCAGGTACTAATATCAATAACAACTGTAACGTTATAGAGAGGCACAAACGTCAAAACGTGTCATGTTCTGCTGTAGTATTGAAAAAACGACTTTAGGTACTTTCGCGAGTCACCGTTGGCTATCTATCGTTTGTGCTTGCTCAAATTAAGTGTATTCGTACTAAAAAATATGTCAGGTATAAATATTAATAACAACTGTAACGTTATAGAGAGGCACAAACGTCAAAACGTGTCATGTTCTGCTCTAGTATTGAAAAACGACTTTAGGTACTTTCGCGAGTCACCGTTGGCTATCTATCGTTTGTGCTCGTTCAAATAAAGTGCATTCGTATTGAAAAATATGTCGGGTACTAATATTAATAACAACTGTAACGTTATAGAGAGGCACAAACGTCAAAACGTGTCATGTTCTGCTGTAGTATTGAAAAAACGACTTTAGGTACTTTCGCGAGTCACCGTTGGCTATCTATCGTTTGTGCTTGTTCAAATTAAGTGTATTCGTACTAAAAAATATGTCAGGTACAAATATTAATAACAACTGTAACGTTATAGAGAGGCACAAACGTCAAAACGTGTCATGTTCTGCTCTAGTATTGAAAAACGACTTTAGGTACTTTCGCGAGTCACCGTTGGCTATCTATCGTTTGTGCTCGTTCAAATAAAGTGTATTCGTACTGAGAAATATGTCAGGTACTAATATTAATAACAACTGTAACGTTATAGAGGCATAAACGTCAAAACGTGTCATGTTCTGCTGTAGTATTGAAAAAACGACTTTAGGTACTTTCGCGAGTCACCGTTGGCTATCTATCGTTTGTGCTCGTTCAAATAAAGTGTATTCGTACTGAGAAATATGTCAGGTACTAATATTAATAACAACTGTAACGTTATAGAGAGGCACAAACGTCAAAACGTGTCATGTTCTGCTGTAGTATTGAAAAAACGACTTTAGGTACTTTCGCGAGTCACCGTTGGCTATCTATCGTTTGTGCTCGTTCAAATAAAGTGTATTCGTACTGAAAAATATGTCAGGTACTAATATTTATAACACTTGTAACGTTATAGAGAGGCACAAACGTCAAAACGTGTCATGTTCTGCTCTAGTATTGAAAAAACGACTTTAGGTACTTTCGCGAGTCACCGTTGGCTATCTATCGTTTGTGCTCGTTCAAATAAAGTGTATTCGTACTGAGAAATATGTCAGGTACTAATATTAATAACAACTGTAACGTTATAGAGAGGCACAAACGTCAAAACGTGTCATGTTCTTCTGTAGTATTGAAAAAACGACTTTAGGTACTTTCGCGAGTCACCGTTGGCTATCTATCGTTTGTGCTCGTTCAAATAAAGTGTATTCGTACTGAGAAATATGTCAGGTACTAATATTAATAACAACTGTAACGTTATAGAGAGGCACAAACGTCAAAACGTGTCATGTTCTGCTGTAGTATTGAAAAAACTACTTTAGGTACTTTCGCGAGTCACCGTTGGCTATCTATCGTTTGTGCTCGTTCAAATAAAGTGTATTCGTACTGAAAAATATGTCGGGTACTTATAATTATAACAACTGTAACGTTATAGAGAGGCACAAACGTCAAAACGTGTCATGTTCTGCTCTAGTATTGAAAAAACGACTTTAGGTACTTTCACGAGTCACCGTTGGCTATCTATCGTTTGTGCTCGTTCAAATAAAGTGTATTCGTACTGAGAAATATGTCAGGTACTAATATTAATAACAACTGTAACGTTATAGAGAGGCACAAACGTCAAAACGTGTCATGTTCTGCTGTAGTATTGAAAAAACGACTTTAGGTACTTTCGCGAGTCACCGTTGGCTATCTATCGTTTGTGCTCGTTCAAATAAAGTGTATTCGTACTGAGAAATATGTCAGGTACTAATATTAATAACAACTGTAACGTTATAGAGAGGCACAAACGTCAAAACGTGTCATGTTCTGCTGTAGTATAAAAAACCTACTTTAGGTACTTACTAATAAATTGCTAACTCGCACTGAAACTTCCTTTATATTAAAATTTTATGAAGTAGATAGTAGCTGAACTATATGTTAAACATTTTGGACTTCTTAAAAAAAAATTTTTTTTGTAAAGAAAAAAAAAATTTTTCTTTTAAAAAAAAAAAATTGTGGTACAATCCGGTACAAACGATGTTCTACAAGATGGCATCATTGAAATTACTAAATCTTCAAGTTGGTTGCTGAGCAAATTTTTTTCACCCCGTAATTTTTACCCCTTTGAGGTACAAACAATTTTAAATACGGTACAATCGGGTACAATCCTAGTACAATCGAATGATGATAATAAAAATAAATAATTTGAAAGTCGGTTGCCAAGTTCACATAGGTGATAGGACATGACTTTTAAGGCCTTATAAAAATTTTGAATTCTTAGAAAAATGTTGTCACAGCGGATTTGTTTCATAATATAAATAAACAAAAAGCATAAAAACGAAAAGAAAATTATACCGAAATATTCTAATGAACTTAAAAAAATCTGTTTGACTTTAAACTTCTATTCCCCATCGGCATATAATTACGTGACGAGTAAATTTGTCATCATCGATGGCGCTCCAGGATTTACTGAAGAAGCGTTTACTTTAGTAATAGTTTTAGTAAAGTAAACGCTCCTTCTTAATGTTATAAATGTAATGTTATTTGCGCGCTAATTTCAGATGAAATGGCCATACGCCAGAAAAGTATGTGGGACCAAAATCAAACTCGTAATTGTATATTGACAAGGGCACTGGTGTAAATGACACTTCTGTGTTAGCTTCAGAGGCATATGTCTTCCTATTAGTTTGTTTAACTGAGCACTGGAAACGGCCTATAGGATTACTATAGGATACCTGGATTTCTAATTATTGACAGATTTTATATCTTATTGGATGACCAAAATTTCAGCGTTCAGGGCGGCGATTCTCAGGCCTCGAACGTAGTTCCGAATATAAGTATATCCCGCTCGCACGCGCGGTAAATCTCATTTGCATGAGCGGGGCAGACCGATAGTAAAAACTAAGTTCCAGGCCTGAGAATTAGGGCCTGGTCTTATCCGGAGGTTCTCAAATAGGGGCCTGAAAATGCGACAAAGTTGTGCCTGTAAAGGATGGTACGGCAGTGTTTGCTTCGCGCTCGACTTGGCTCCAGATACTAAAATAAACTCTTTTTGAAAATTATGCCTAATAATTATTTAAGAATATGAAGAAGAACCTTCATAAAAATGATTATGATTTCATGTTAAAGATTTTTTTTATTTATTAATATTGATAAATTACCACAGCGACGAAATATTATCCCTATTGATCGGGCACTAGTCAAGTAGCTGGCAACACAATTATAGATGCACACTACAATCTTTGCGCATTGTTTTACACACACTACAATATGAAGTTGCCGCATTCAGGAATCTGTCATTTCTTGACAGCGCTCTATCTAGTCGAAGGGTGCTGAGACCAATTAATAATCTAAGATTTGTACCTACTAAACAAAACAGTGATCAAAATTGATTTGATTGATTTCCCTGTCATCAAAGACATACCTTTGCATCACTTAACAGTCTATGGCATTTTTGTTCACTTAAAGATCAGAATGAATAAGAATATCATATATTATGTTTTCTATAGTACCTACTTATAATATATTGTTACGTGTGCATTCAACGGAAGTACCTCATTCTCACAGACATTTTCAATGAGACCGCGAGTCTTTAAAGCCAACTTCTTTAAAAGGTAACACTGTCGTAGTCTCTCATGGCAAATGAAACACATCCAACATGTTTGATATGTAACCTGTAAATGATTAAAAATGTTATTGAATTGTGTGCATAATATTTGAAGACATTGATGTATGAAGGTGAAATGTCACAAAACCAGAATCCCAGAAAATTGAGTTCAAACTGTTACTCCTGTGATTTGATGTTAGTTTATTCTACTGTAATGTGTGTTTCTGTACCAGTTTTCATTCAATTCAGTTTAGCCTTGTATTCATGAAAAACTGGCAAAAATATTCACATTAAATCATTGTCCAACTGTGACAGAGAGTAACTTTCCTATTTTATATAATACTAGCTGACCCTTGCCCACTTCGTTGAGCATAAAAACAGTTTATGATGAAATTCAACTAAAAAAAACAACCCCTAACTCGGGAACGCGGTACCCGCAGCATGGGAACCCGAAACCCGCAACGCGGGAACGCGGTACCCGCAGCATGGGAACCCGAAACCCGCAACGCGGGAACCCGGTAGCCGCAACGCGGGAACCCGGAACCCGCAACGCGGGAGCCCGGAACCCGCAACGCGGGAACCCGGAACCCGCAACGCGGGAACGCGGAACCCGCAACGCGGGAACACGGAACCCGCAGCATGGGAACCCGGAACCCGCAGCATGGGAACCCGGAACCCGCAACGCGGGAACCCGGAACCCGCAGCATGGGAACCCGGAACCCGCAACGCGGGAACCCGGAACCCGCAACGCGGGAACCCGGAACCCGCAACACGGGAACCCACAACGCCAAACCCTTCCGTGAACGTTGCTGGTTCTGCGCTGTCAAATGGAATAAATAGTATCCTATGTCCGTCTACTGGCTCTAAGTTACTTCCTCACCAATTTTCAACCATATCGATAAAGCCGTTCTTGAGTTATAAATAATTTAACTAACACGACTTACTTTAATACAAATAGCTGATGTATAGATGGAACTAACATAAGCTAACGCCCAGTGAATGCTCCCGTCACAGTCGGTCCAGCCGATTCGGTGATCATTAGTTAGATAACGATGATGATGATGAAAAGAAGCCTAAATTAATCCTTATAACTTTAGCTATCTACCAGTGAAAGTCTCGTTAAAATCGGTCCAGCCGTTCCAGAGATTAGCCGGAGCAAAGAGACACGCTAACAGACAGACATAAATTTTTTTTTAATTGCATTTTCGTTTTCAATAGCAAGAAAAAAAAAGACAGAACAGACAGACGTTAACTTCGCACAAAGACAAATGACGACAAAAGACATAGTGGCGTCATATCATGACGTTTTCGATTTTTTTTTAATTGTTCGTGAATTATGACCATGGATCTAACTCCTTCGATCTGATTTTTAAATTAACATTTATAATATATTCTTATTACAACTTATAAGTTAAGTACTTTTTTTAAATAGGTATATTTATAGTTGTTAAAAGATTAATCGATTTTTTGAGTAAGTCTCTAGTGTTTAATTAGAAAAAGTGTTAACTGACGTAACATTATCACGACGTTTATTTCATTATATCATAATTTGTATATTATATTTAAGATCGTTTATCAGTGAAAGCAAATCGTAAAAAAACTCATATTGGTTATGTTGACAATAAATATCTAATAATTATTAAATAAAGTTTAGTAAATTCTGCAGTTTTAACAAAAAGAAAATATTTATTTTATTATGTCGTCGTTACAACGTTACGTCGCTCATCTATACTAATATTATAAAGAGGTAACGTTTGATTGTTTGTTTGTTTGTTCGTTTGTTTGTTTGAATGGAATAGGCTCTGAAACCACTGAACCAATATGAAAAATACTTTTGCTGTTGGAAAGCTACATTCCTAGCGCTGAACATAGGCTATATTATATTTTCAACAAAAATAGGGTTCCTTACTAAAACCCCAAAAATGTAGCCCAAAGTGTAAAAAAATAACCATCAAAATTTCTTAAATCGTGTGCGCTTCGACAACGGCTTGACCGATTTCGCAATTTTTTTTACAGTATGTTCGTTATTGTCATGAAAAGGTTATTATGAAAGAAAATGTTGAAAAATATAAGCAGAAAATTTGAAAAAAGAAGAAAATATACGTATTGGTCACACGGGGTTTGAACCTGGACTCGATCAATTTACGTCGTTGCCAGTCTATATGACACTGGTGTCATGGTAAAAACATTGTTTACAAAATATGGAACATAAAAATCATAAAATGCTATAAATAACGTATTAACATAAACTTAAACTATTTGGATTCATTAAACTATTTGTCCACCACTAATAAATAGTCGGGTCATTTTAATAGGTAACATTTGACAGTTTATCAAAAATGAGCGACGTAACGTTGTAACGACGACATAATAAAATAAATATTTTCTTTTTGTTAAAACTGCAGAATTTACTTAATTTTATTTAATAATTATTAGATATTTATTGTCAACATAACCAATATGAGTTTTTTTACGATTTGCTTTCACTGATAAACGATCTTAAATATAATATACAAATTATAATTTAATGAAATAAACGTCGTGATAATGTTACGTCAGTTAACACTTTTTCTTATTAAACACTAGAGACTTACTCAAAAAAACGATTAATCTTTTAACAACTATAAATATACCTATTTAAAAAAAGTACTTAACTTATAAGTTGTAATAAGAATATATTATAAATTTTAATTTAAAAATCAGATCGAAGGAGTTAGATCCATGGTCATAATTCACGAACAATTAAAAAAAAAATCGAAAACGTCATGTTAAGACGCCACTATGTCTTTTGTCGTCATTTGTCTTTGTGCGAAGTTAACGTCTGTCTGTTCTGTCTTTTTTTTTCTTGCTACTGAAAACGAAAATGCAATTATAAAAAAATGTCTGTCTGTCTGTTAGCATGTCTCTTTGCTCCGGCTAATCTCTGGAACGGCTGGACCGATTTTAACGAGACTTTCACTGGTAGATAGCTAAAGTTATAAGGATTCATTTAGGCTTCTTTTCATCATCATCATCGTTATCTAACTAATGATCACCGAATCGGCTGGACCGACTGTGACGGGAGCATTCACCGGGCGTTAGCTTATGTTAGTTCCATCTATACATCAGCTATTTGTATTAAAGTAAGTCGTGTTAGTTAAATTATTTATAACTCAAGAACGGCTTTATCGATATGGTTGAAAATTGGTGAGGAAGTAACTTAGAGCCAGTAGACGGACATAGGATACTATTTATTCCATTTGACAGCGCAGAACCAGCAACGTTCACGGAAAGGTTTGGCGTTGTGGGTTCCGCGTTGCGGGTTCCGGGTTCCCGTGTTGCGGGTTCCCGTGTTGCGGGTTCCGGGTTCCGCGTCGCGGGTTCAGGGTTCCCGTGTTGCAAGTTCCGGGTTCCGCGTTGCGAGTTTCGGGTTCCCATGCTGCGGGTTCCGCGTTGCGGGTTCCGGGTTCCCGCATTGCGGGTTCCGGGTTCCCGCGTTGCGGGTTCCGGGTTCCCGCGTTGCGGGTTCCGAATTCCCGCGTTGCGGGTTCCGGGTTCCCGCGTTGCGGGTTTCGGGTTACCGCGTTGCGGGTTCCGGGTTCCCGCGTTGCGGGTTCCGGGTTCCCGCGTTGCGGGTTCCGGGTTCCCGCGTTGCGGGTTTCGGGTTCCCGCGTTGCGGGTTCCGGGTTCCTGCGTTGCGGGTTCCGGGTACCCGCGTTGCGGGTTCCGGGTTCCCGCGTTGAGGGTTCCGGGTTCCCGCGTTGCGGGTACCGGGTTCCCGCGTTGCGGGTTTCGGGTTCCCATGCTGCGGGTTTCGGGTTCCCATGCTGCGGGTTCCGGGTTCCCGCGTTGCGGGTTCCGGGTTCCCGCGTTGAGGGTTCCGGGTTCCCGCGTTGAGGGTTCCGGGTTCCCGCGTTGCGGGTACCGGGTTCCCGCGTTGCGGGTTTCGGGTTCCCATGCTGCGGGTTTCGGGTTCCCATGCTGCGGGTTCCGCGTTCCCGCGTTGCGGGTTCCGGGTTCCCGCGTTGCGGGTTCCGGGTTCCCGCGTTGCGGGTTTCGGGTTCCCGCGTTGCGGGTTCCGGGTTCCTGCGTTGCGGGTTCCGGGTACCCGCGTTGCGGGTTCCGGGTTCCCGCGTTGAGGGTTCCGGGTTCCCGCGTTGCGGGTACCGGGTTCCCGCGTTGCGGGTTTCGGGTTCCCATGCTGCGGGTTTCGGGTTCCCATGCTGCGGGTTCCGCGTTCCCGCGTTGCGGGTTCCGGGTTCCCGCGTTGCGGGTTCCGGGTTCCCGCGTTGCGGGTTTCGGGTTCCCATGCTGCGGGTTCCGCGTTCCCGCGTTGCGGGTTCCGGGTTCCCGCGTTGCGGGTTCCGGGTTCCCGCGTTGCGGGTTCCGGGTTCCCGCGTTGCGGGTTCCGGGTTCCCGCGTTGCGGGTTCCGGGGTCCGGGTTCCTGCGTTGCGGGTTCCGGGTCCCCGCGTTGCGGGTTCCGGGTTCCCGCGTTGAGGGTTCCGGGTTCCCGCGTTGCGGGTACCGGGTTCCCGCGTTGCGGGTTTCGGGTTCCCATGCTGCGGGTTCCGCGTTCCCGCGTCGCGGGTTCAGGGTTCCCGTGTTGCAAGTTCCGGGTTCCGCGTTGCGAGTTTCGGGTTCCCATGCTGCGGGTTCCGCGTTGCGGGTTCCGGGTTCCCGCATTGCGGGTTCCGGGTTCCCGCGTTGCGGGTTCCGGGTTCCCGCGTTGCGGGTTCCGAATTCCCGCGTTGCGGGTTCCGGGTTCCCGCGTTGCGGGTTTCGGGTTACCGCGTTGCGGGTTCCGGGTTCCCGCGTTGCGGGTTCAGGGTTCCCGCGTTGCGGGTTCCGGGTTCCCGCGTTGCGGGTTCCGGGTTCCGGGTTCCTGCGTTGCGGGTTCCGGGTACCCGCGTTGCGGGTTCCGGGTTCCCGCGTTGCGGGTTCCGGGTTTCGGGTTCCCATGCTGCGGGTTCCGCGTTCCGCGTTGCGAGTTAGGGGTTGTTTTTTTTAGTTGAATTTCATCATAAACTGTTTTTATGCTCAACGAAGTGGGCAAGGGTCAGCTAGTTTTTGATAAACTGTCAAATGTTACCTATTAAAATGACCCGACTATTTATTAGTGGTGGACAAATAGTTTAATGAATCCAAATAGTTTAAGTTTATGTTAATACGTTATTTATAGTATTTCATAATTTTTATTTTCCATTTGTAAACAATGTCGTTACCATGACACCCGTGTCATATAAACTGGCAACGACGTGAATCGATTAAGCCCAGGTTCAAACCCCGCGTGACCATCACGTATTTTCTTCTTTTTTCTAATTTTCTGCTTATTTTTTTCAACATTTTCTTTCATAATAACCTTTTCAGTGAGTAATCATATTCCAAAGTGATCGGTCGCGCCTAATATTAACTAAGTCGCGCTGTTTCGTACGTGAGGGTAAATCGCTGACGCGGGTGATCAGTCCGCGTTGCCGCGATGACCCAGTTCATTGCCAATTGTTTATTTTGTTAAGGCGAAGTTACCACATTGATTAAATAATGGCTTCACAAAACCATATAGAATTAAAAACTGAAAATGAGCTTATGTTGTACAAACTATACAACAAAGAAAAAGCTCAACGCGAACATCTGCAAACCCTAGCGGATTCATTCCAAAAACAGATAGAAGAACTGAAGCAAGAGTTGGTGAAAATCCAGGTGGAAAGAAAATCCCCAGAGGAAGAAAACTCTAAAACCCGAAAGCCCCCCAATGATGGTGATTATGAAACTGATGAGGAGGAGCTTGCCAAAGAAACGGAGTGGATACGAAAAATTAGTAGGAAAAAAAGGAAATTGAATACCTCACTGTCCCCTCCGCAGCATAATGAAGAAAAGAACCGAGATTTCAATAGCTCGCAAAATGATAAAGAAAAAATTAAGGTTAAGAAAATACCTTCACCGCCACCCATTTTCGTGGAAAATATAAAAAACTATCAGCAGTTTTATGATATGCTGACTGCAAATATGCCAAATGACTCGTTTGTTACAAAAATGATGAACGGTGAAAAGGTCAAAATAAACGCTACGAATGATGAGACATATAAAAGCATCACTAAGCTTTTATTACAGAATAATTGTCTCTGGTACTCCTATGAAAACAAACAGGAGCGGCCTATAAGAGTAATGGCAAAAAATTTACATGCCTCTTGCGAACCCACGAGAATAGTAGAAGATCTATCTTCTAAGGGATACAAAATTCAGGAAGCAGTAAACAAGCTGAGTTGGAAAAACAAAGAACCATTAAATATGTTTATGCTTTCATTCCAAAAAGATGAAGATATAAACAAAATATACGGTATAAAATCCATACTAGGGTGTAAAATAGATATACAACCACTTAAAACATCTAAACTTATCCCGCAATGCAAAAGATGCCAAGCATATGGCCATACCCAAAAATATTGCTCCAAGGAACCCAGATGTGTAAAATGCACTGGTAAACATTTTACTAAAGACTGCAATAAACCAGCAGAAACGAAGCCAAAATGTGTACATTGTGGTGAACCTCACCCTGCTAATTATAGAGGATGCACAGTGGCCAAGGAGCTTCAGAGTATGAAAAACAAGCTTATCAAAAAAAAGGAAAGCACACCTGCTGCCCAAAAATTTTTGGTGAATACAAACCAACTCAAAAATAAAAGTGTAAGCCAGAGAGTTACAAACGATATCACATTTGCAAATATAACCAAAAAAAAACAAAATCATACCACAAAATTCGACCGTGAGTGAATCAAATACTACTAAACAACACTGTATTGAAGATAAGCTCGCAAAAATATTGAACTTGCTTACATCATTTGATGAAAGATTGATAAAATTAGAAAATAGCGCTAAAATAGCTACTAAGCAAAATGAAAAATGATCAAGTCACTGAAAATTATGGCGTGGAATGCAAATGGACTTAGCAAACATCAAAGCGAACTGCAAGTAGTCCTAAACACAAAAGATATTGATGTGTGTTTAATTTCTGAATCACACTTCACTAAAGAATCTTACATTAAGATCAAAGGTTATAAGACCTATCATGCTCTGCATCCTAATAACACAGCTAGGGGAGGCAGCTCTGTCCTTGTTAAAGAAACTATTATTCATCATGAAGAATACAAGTGTGAAGAACCAATCATACAAGCTATTGCTATAAGTGTTCAAACCAAACATTACCCTGTAACGTTATGTGCTATTTATTGTCCTCCAAGACATGCACTGAAAGCAGAAAACTATAGATATTTGCTAAATAATCTTGGAAATAGATTTATTCTAGGAGGTGATTTCAATGCTAAGCACACTCACTGGGGATCTAGACTTACGACAGCAAAAGGTAAAGAACTGTTACTTACTATACAGGAACTAAACTGTAAAGCAATATCAACAGGAAAACCTACTTACTGGCCTGCTGACCCAAACAAGAAGCCAGATCTAATTGATTTCTTTATTTATAAGAATATAACTGAAGGTTACATCGACATCGAAGAAGGGTATGACATGAGTTCAGATCACTCGCCTATTATACTAACACTTAACGAGAATATAGTCATGAAAGAGAACTTTCCTACGTTAGTAAACAAAAACACAGACTGGGAAAGCTTTCAGCTAGAACTAGACAAATCCATAGATCTTAATGTGTCACTTAAAACAGCAGATCAACTGGATGCAGATGCAAGAATATTTATCAAATATATTCAACAATGTGCTTGGAACAATACACCCGAAATAAAGATCAGGAAAAGAGGCAATTCCTATCCAGTCTACATAAGAGAGCTAATCGCTAAAAAGAGAACACAAAGAAGAAAATGGCAACAAAGCAGATATCCACACGACAAACAAGTGCTAAACAATTTGACAAAACAACTAAGACGGGAAATACAAAAGTTTCACGATGAATCACTGGACACTCATCTTAGCGAGCTAACCAATGATAAGTCCACAAATTACTCATTATGGAAAACAACCAAACATTTAAAAAAGCCCATAATGCATATACCACCTATTAAACAAATTGATGGTGGCTGGGCAACAACCAATCAGCAAAAGGCTGATAGATTTGCTCAACATCTTGAACAAATTTTTCATCCCAATGTAAGTGATCCACAAGTTTTAGAAATGATTGAGGATGATGAGATTCTGATTACAGATGAAGATATGGATATTAAACTTGTGACTCCCAAGGAAGTCTATAAAGAAATCAAACGTTTGAATCTCAAAAAAACTCCTGGGTATGACCTTATCACAGGAGAAGTTCTTCGACATCTTACACGTAAAGCCATCGTGAAACTTACCACGCACATTAATGCTGCATTTCGTCTAAAACATGTACCTGATGTGTGGAAAGTAGCTGAGGTAATAATGATACCAAAACCAGGAAAACCACCTCATGAAACAACTTCATATAGACCGATCTCTCTTTTACCAATAATATCAAAATTATTCGAAAAACTTTTATTAAGAAGGTTAAAGCCTTTAATAGATGAACAAAAAATAGTACCAGACTATCAATTTGGATTCAGAGAAAAGCACTCTACCATAGATCAAATACACAGAATCACTAACATAATTGAAAATGCACTAGAACAAAAACTGGTCTGCACTACTGTATTCTTAGATGTAGCTCAAGCATTCGACAAAGTTTGGCATGAAGGCCTTATTCGAAAAATCAAGAAGTTCCTTCCATATCAATTTGTAGAAATAATAAGCTCCTACTTGTCAAACAGGTTTTTTAGAATAAGACAAGGAGACTCATATTCAGAGCTTAAGCAAATTACTGCTGGCGTACCTCAAGGTAGTGTATTAGGTCCGGTCTTGTATCTATTATACACCTGCGATATACCAGAACTAGAGAGTAACACTATTGCAACCTTTGCTGATGACACAGCTGTTATGGCCACAGGTGTCACTCACAAGGAGGCCGTGGATAAAGTCCAAAAAGCCATTAATACAATATATGAATGGACAAAACAATGGCGGATAAAACTAAATGAGTCTAAATCTATTCATATAGATTTTACAAATAAAAGACATAATTATCATCCGGTATACATAAACAACGTCGCTATACCATACGAAAATAACGCCAAATATTTGGGTATGACACTAGATGCGAAACTTCGCTGGAAGACACACGTGAAAAAGAAACGTGATGAACTAGATATTAAGTATAAGAAAATGTATTGGCTCCTCGGTAAACACTCGAAGATGTCAGTACGAAATAAAATACTTTTATATAACCAAGTCCTTAAGCCAGTATGGACCTATGGTATCCAGCTCTGGGGCTGTGCCAAACATAGTAATATACAAATTATACAAAGATTCCAAAACAAAGTACTTCGAAGTATTGTTAATGCACCGTGGTACATAAGAAATGACGATCTACACAGGGATCTTAAAGTAGAATCTGTCGCTAACGAAATTAAAAAAATTGCTGAAGCTCACGAAAAACGACTTCAAAACCACGTTAACGTCGAAGCTATTCAGCTCTTGGACAATACAGACATAGTCAGAAGACTAAAAAGGACAAAACCTTTTGAGTTAGTTTATTAGTGTTAGTGTATAGTGTATACCTAGTGCAGTGAGACTTAAAAAACAAAAAATCACACGAACAAAGTGACTTCCCCTTAATAGAGACAATAAGTAAAGTGCTGATGGACACATTCTTAAATTTGTAAACATAACAATAATTAGCAAGTTAAGTTATAAAAAAATTACTCATTAGTCTTAAGGCTAGATTGTAATTTTATGTTGTTACTATGCATTAGAAACATCATACAAATAAAAAAAAAAAAAAAAAATAATAACCTTTTCGTGACAATAACGAACATACCGTAAAAAAAATTGCGAAATTGGTCAAGCCGTTGTCGAAGCGCACACGACGTAAGAAATTTTGGAGGTCGTTTTTTTACACTTTGGGCTACATTTTTGGGGTTTTAGTAAGGAACCCTACTTTTTTTTAACATAATATAATATAGCCTATGTTCAGCGCTAGGAATGTAGCTTTCCAACGGTGAAAGAATTTTTCATATTGGTTCAGTGGTTTCAGAGCCTATTCCATTCAAACAAACAAACAAACAAACAATCAAACGTTACCTCTTTATAATATTAGTATAGATATTCTTAATGGATTGATAGTATTTGAAATTTCATCTGAATTATAAGATGAACATTTACAAACTGAACATTTAAGATAATACTTTTGGAGGGCTTGTTGTTGTAGAGGAGAATAATACTCGACTCGTGTAGAACAGTGAATATTTTATTTACAAAAAAATGCTCTATTTATACAAGAAAATTAGCTTAACCCGTGAGAAGGCGCCCTATGAGCAATTTGCTCACACAAAAATTTAATTAAAAAATTTTTAGTGATACCAACGCCATAACGTTCTAAGTGTCTAGGTACCTTCCTAACTATTTATCCTCCTTCCCCTGATGCAACTCTCGTGTCGGTCAGTTCCGTTGCGCCTGCGCAGCGAGGCTTTTGTGGTGACCGCGTACTATTGTGCGGCAATTTGCTCATTACGCGCCCACCCGTGTAAGTATTTATTTTTCGAAGAAAATAAATTATTATTGTATTTTCTTAAGTACTGTGTTATTAATATGTATTATAATGTTTAAATAATAAGTAAATGATATGTACATAACATTTTTTTTATTTTAGCTTCAATACACAAATAAAATGAACGATCAAATGCAGGCACATATTAGTTCGTGGTTGAACTCTTCCAATTCTCTGATTCTGATGGGGAATTGGATGCGGATTTTAATAATGAAGAAGAAATTCGTGTTGATAGCATAGAAAGCCATGATTCTGTTATTCACAGTCCTCACGACACAAACACGGGAGTTCTATATGTCCCAGGAGTGCGAATAGACCCTCGAAAAAAGCATGCTCTTTGAGCTAGGAATTACTCTGCACGGAACATGTTACATATATGTGTACAATGTGTTTTGAGAGTCACACCTGTGGACATCTTATGGGAGAGTAAAATTTTTAAGTACATTTTATGCAAGATTTTTTAATGTGATTTTTTTGCAAACTGATTAAAATAAGAAAATATTATTAAGCTGTTTAGTAATTTGCCTACGAAGTTCATTTATGTTTTAAAATTTTTATTAAAAGTCATAATTTCTTGTTGATTAAACCTTGTTTTATTAATTAACATCAGTTATACGCCAATAACTACCGCAACACTAGATTAATAAGTATTTAAATTAGTGTGAGCAATTTGCTCGCGCGCGCCTCTCTGTGTAACAAGATGAGGCGCGCCTTCTCACGGGTTAATATTATTACATAAATGGATGAATTTACAAAGGTGAATTATGATTGGTAGACAGATTAAAAGGTGAATCGTGATTGGCTGCGCGGTAGCGTATATCGCTGTCGCGCTATATGACGTATGTCATTATCTCCGTCCTGCTCGCCGCGGAACGCGCGAGGCGCGTGGAACTCGCGGATTGCGCGGGACGCGGGGCGCGCGAATAAATACCGCAGCGCTCGCGGCCGCGTTCACTTTTCGGCGGGAACTGCGTGTGGTGAGCTGTGTCGCTGCTGGTCGACGCCGCGTTGTTGCTAGGTGAGTTTTGAAGGCTGAAGACTGAAGATTGAAGCATGAAGACTGTGAATATTCGTGCTGCATTTCTGTGAAGAATTCTTATTAGAATTGTAAAAGTCCTTTTCGGGACTGAAGAGTGTTTCAAGATTGAAGACGGAAGATAAGTGTTGCATTTCAGTCTCGAATAATTTACGTAATTATTTGAGCGGTTTCTTTCGATGACGAATTCGCTTTTATCAAAGCGTTTCTGTTTCAATCGTACGAACGTAATAAGTGTTTTGTTCAAGACGCTGTGGTTTCAATGTTTCAAGGTTAAACGTGCGTTACGTCGCCACATACTTACTGGTAATTCTGTTAAGTAAGTATAATTTTATAGCATGTGCTTATATATTTTTATTCTAAATTTAGTATCATTTCTGTGTATAGAAGTTAATTTTTTACCTGCCAGCTACCTATACTATAAACAGATAGGTAATAGACTGCCAAAATCATTTGGCACACCGTAAGGACTTCGCTGAAGTAGTGTATAAATAAAAGTAAAACAAATATTAAAATTATGGATTAATTCATCTTTACTTTTACTAAAAGATAGGGATTATAATATCTAAAATCTAAATACACCATAGACCATAAATATTATGTTTTATTCGTTTACGTACCGTAATGTTTGCGAGGTTTTCGTAAACACATTGCACATCTGTTTTAAATATGTTTATAGTTCTTTTACTGTGTGTTAAGCATAGAGTGCAATAAGTTTTATTTAACGTTTTTTAAGAAAATGTTTTGAGCTTACGTCAAACTTAAAATTTTATATTTTATTAATTAAAACTTTAATAAAATCACATTTAATAAACACAATAGCGACTAGGTACAGGGGGCCAGACCCGGGGGCTGACAGTGTAGTTCATAGATTAGAGTAATTATTTTATGGTGTAGTTCCATTTGTTACGTTTTGGCGCTGCGGTCGAAAGCAAAATGGCGTCGTTTTGTGACGTCACACACGTAAAGTTCCTGTTTCCTGTTTGTAGTGTCAAATGATCTATGTTGTCAAACATAGATTAGAGCATAGAAATAGGATATACATAGAAGGAGTGTAAAAAGTAGAGCTAAAAACAGCGATCTATCTAACAAATTTCAAATGCAAAGATTCATGAGAGTAAAAGAGACAGCAACTTCATGATTTTTCGCGTTGTCACCAGGTCAGAGGTCGATTTGGTGGTCTGTCAAATTTTGGTGGTCTGTCAAATTTTGGTGGTCTGTCAAACGTATCAAACCAACTAAATAAAAATCTGTCTCTGTATTTTTATAGCTCTTTAGAAATTAGCGACAACTTCAATTGGTAGCATTATATGCCATCCTATTATTGTGTCAACAATAAAACATGAAGAAAACATTTTCTTTTAGATTTTATTATTATAGTGTAATAGATAATAATTCTCATCTGATTTATTACAGTTTTTGCAATTTACAACATAACTGTTTCGGAAAAAGCCTTGCTTAGTGAATGCGTGTTAAAGTTATACCTACATCTCGAAAAGAAAACTGTGACGGAACAATATCTTTTCATACGTATGTTTTAAATGTTATAGGATTAGTAAATTTATCCAAATAGGCTAGAACTAATTTATTTTAATAGATGTATGTGTATATTATTATAGTTTCTACTAGTATGCGGTGTTTGCATTATATTAAAAATTATTTGTTTACATAACATAGAGATTAATTTTCTCCTAGTGATGTACATTTCTATATCGATAACCCTTCGAAATAATCACTTTATGTTTGAATAGATATTATATTCGGTACTTTTAACTTTTATTATTTTAACTGTACCATGTTACCATACCAAGTTAAATATAATTAATCTGCTAATTGGTATTTACAGGTTTTTTACAAAATCATGCTTCAAAAATAAAATGGTTCGAGTTCATTGCAAAACCAGAAGCTACATAGAGTCATGTTTGCTCTTAACATTTACCCCCAATTATTTTATTGCAAACGAGAATATTGTATCACCTTGATGTTGATGCATACGGATATTTCCTGTGAAGCCGAGGTATGAATCCTAAGTGTTGTTTACCATTGTTAATTTAATATTATTATACGTAATAAATATATTTTTGAATACATTTTTTTTTACTTACCCCAAATGCTAGAAATGTCAAATGTCTGTGTGTGTCTGTGTTGTTACACCATTAAATATTACTTGCACTGTACGATTTCCATACACCAGCAGTACAGTAAAATGGGATGATAAGAATGACTTGGATGATAATACAGTGAAACTTGGTTAAGTGGGACCTGGATAAGTGAGAAACCTCCCTAACTAGAACTCATGTTGAGGTCCCAACACTTTGGTACTGAATTACCTCTATTAGTGGGACGAGGTAAGCCTCTATATCTGGGATTTGTTCTTTCGATTTATCATCATAGTTACCTCTATAACTGAGACAGCAAGTAAATTTTATATGCATAAACCTCTGTAACTGAGATAACATTGTTTGTTTACTCATTGTGATTCTACCCACAAATTCCACACGTAATTTCAAGTACGTAAGTACACATTTTGAGCTTCAATTGCCTTCAGTTTTAGTTTCGCTTTACTATCATCATACAGATGTTTATTTTATTTTATTTTATTTAATGATCGCACCTGTATAACTGAAATAACCTGTATTCTCACCTCTATTAATGGAACCCTCTGTAAATGAGACAGATATTTATTTATACCTGTATATCTGAGACACTGGGTAAGTGGAATACCTCTATAAGTGAAACTACATTGTAGGTCCCTTGATGTCTCACTTAACCAGGTTTCACTGTATTATACTTTTTATCTAATAGTTTTTTTAAAATAGTATTATAGAAATAGAAAGGAATACAAAAATCTTTTTTTGATCATAAAATACAATCAATTGTATAGTAGATAAGTGCAATAAGAGGAATTGTACATAAAGGCGGTGTTACTGCTTACAGCAATCTCTTCCTGACTTTTGATTATGGTGTAAGTATATATGACTTTACTTTTTATTCATATCCTCTATCTCAACATTCTTAATTTTGTCAAATTGATTTTACACGTAACGTTGTTTTGAATAGATAGCATTACGTCCATTATAAACGCTAAATATACTGTTGTTTTTCTAGTTTCTTTTATATAGTTAAATAGTGTTTTGTTGTTGTTGATGGCCGGACTAAGTGACCGGCCAACTTATGTATTGTTTTTTCATCTTAAATATTGTGTTATTTATTTACAGAAGTGACTGATCAACTTTTGTGTCATCAAAGAAATGAAAACAATTGAAATATGAGCACACTTCAAGTAAGGCAAGTGGCCTTAGAAACAGGAAAACCTGGACTTGTGTGTTACCATCACTAGATGGTTGGATTACGACATTAGAGAATTTTATTAGGATAATTATTAAAATACATATTTTTAAAAAAATATTCTGTTAAATATTAATGTTCTTGCTATATCAATCAGGGCTTATTAGAAATTTAGAAAAAAAAATCAATAAATAAATGATAAATGTAACCTGTTTTTATTTTGTATTACTTAATAAAAATAAATTACCTGAACTACAAAAACCTACCTACAAAAAAAATCGATACCTGACTAAAGTATCGATAGCTGGACTCGATTATTCAACCACTTATACAATGTGTGTTTGTAGTCTGTGATGTGCTATGGTCTGTGGTGTGCGGTCAAAATGACAGATGCTACAGTGCTGCCAAAACGTAACAACTGGAAACTCGGTAAAATATCGCTGTCGCATCTGTTACGTAGTAACTAATACTTAATCTGTGACTAGGTAAATAAATAAGTAGGTAGGTACCTACCTAATTAATACGAATTCTTAAATAAAGAAGGAGTCTTTACTAATGTCAAAAGGATGTCATCAAAATATCATGGCTGGCTCTCAGAATAAAGAATCTTTGTTCTGAGGGCTGGCTAAAATAATGAGGGGTTTTCGAAGTGTCACTTTTAGGTACAGAGACTACCGTAAGATGGCGCTTGCATAATGTAATATGTCAAAAAAATCTTTGATCTTTGTTGGGTGGTTAATAGGGTTGCCTGAATAAAGCTATTATCCATTTTCTGGTAGAGAAATTATTCATAAAGTGGTTAAGTCGCTGTAGGTATGCTGTTTCATACACAAAAATAATCCTTTCAAATTCCTTTCTTAGTGATCTCCTACACTTCCGAGGAAACCTACATACATTATAGCTAGCTGGCTTCAATATCTTTGATTTTTCAAACAAATAATTAATTACACTTTTCTCCCGTTTCCGTAGGGATTTCGGGAAGTTCTTGTTTAGTACTCCCCTATACTTACATTCTATGAAAGATACATGCCAAATTTCAGCCTGCTGCCGAGTATTTTCGACTCTTAAGTGGTTGGTATATAAAGGTATATTGAGAATATGTAGCCTGAACTGCAGTTGGATTAAACATTGGCTCTGACTGCTGCTGGAGCTGGTTAGCTTGCTGACAAGCTTCATTCCATGGGAATATAGAAGGAACAGCTTTTCTTTTTAGTATTTTTAGGCGATGAGCTGCAAACAAAAGTTTGGTTTTTAGGTATAAACTCCTAAGATAGGTACCTACTGTATTATGTTTCCATTAAGTTATGATACCCAAGATAGGTAACAAACATAAAGATATGTACATATATTTACGTTAAGAAATTAAAAAAATGTTACTAATTTAAGTCTAATGTCAATAAACTTTATTATTATTTCTTATTGCAAGCTAAGATAAATATGTATTTTCCATCTTGGGCCTCTTGCCAAATGTGATGACGGAGAGATGAAATCTGCAGGCTGGCGTAATCTTAATCCATCTTGATCTCCGAGTTTCATCTTGGGGAAAGCGGTGGTTACCTATATTTTTACAAAATTGTACTACGCATGGACTAGCCATGTTTAGTTTAGTTCTCAGGGCACAATTAATAATAAACTATTGCAAGTGAAAGAAAGAAAGTTGTAAGATAAACAAACAAAAAACAAAGCGGAAATTGACATTTCACACAGGATTTGACATATTACTTAGGTTTAATGCCATCTATCAGCATTTTTCTTAAACTAGTAGAACTGTCAAAATAAAAACCGCTCATTGGCCTCACTATTCACCACAGATTAAGAATTAGTTACTACGTATTCACTCACAAATAAGTAGGATTGCCCCTCATTGTCGATTTTTTGTATTAATTTAATTTTTATTATTATTTTAATATTGTTACGTGTAATGTGTAATGAACAAATTCTGCAATATTCTTTTGACATTAGACAACAAGAACAAGAAGAAGTATTATTCGCCATTTGTGTTTGATTCTCTGTTTGATTTGTATTGGGCGTGTTCCTTTAGGCGCTCTTTTTACTCTGAACGCACAGATCATTCATAAGCTAGTGGAACGACTGACAGATGTCAAAATTTAACATTTCCTTTTTAACCCATAAATTCTATTTATATTTTAAATTAACAATAATAACTACATTAAAAAAGAATCTAGAATAAATTTGCTCGATCTATAATTTAAAAATAACATCGAGATCAGTGAAATCTCTCAAATCTAAGTAAACGTCAAAAACAAGATGGGTAAAAATATGGAAAATGGCGTGATCATTCTGTGCGTTTTGAACAGTTTTTGACAGCTGACAGCTGCATCTGGAACACGGGGATTATCACTAAGTAACTAATAGTAATTCTTAATCTGTGATCACTAATTTGTCTTGGTTGTAAAGACTTAGAAAGTTTAAAATTATTATTGTATTTTGAGATTGGGGTAAGCTCCATCTTAAAAAATGTTAAACGAAACTTATTGCACTTTATGCTTATCACACAATAAAAGAACTATAAACATATTTAAAACAGAAGTGCAATGTGTCTACGAAAACCTCGCAAACATTACGGTACGTAACTTATTAAAACATAATGGTATTTAAAATTTCCGGCATTAGGCCAAACCATATAATGTAGCTATTGTATACTACTTCCTTAATAAATGAAGGCATGAATGGATGAAGGACTGCGAAGGATGCATAGCAAAATTCTAATTTCGTGAAAATTTTACTCAAACTGTCACTTAAACATTTTAGAAATTAGAGTACCTAAGTCGTAATGTGTTAAGTAAATTAATGTAAATCACCGTCAGTAGAATGAATGTACTTAATATGTTACTACACATCCTAAAATGTTTAAGTGACAGTTTGAGTTAAATTTTCACGAAATTAGAATTTTGCTCTGTATCACCTTCATCCATTCATGCCTTCATTTATTAAGGAAGTAGTTTACAATAGCTATATTATATGGTTTACCCCAATTTTTTGGGATACCTTCCTCAAAGACCTTCATCAATTTATGTTTTCAGATTCAGATATTATGCACACATTTTTAATCATTTACAGGTTACATATCAAACATGTTGGATGTGTTTCATTTGCCACCAGAGACTACAACAGTGTTACCATTTAAAGAAGTTGGCTGTAAAGACTCGCGGTCTCATTGAAAATGTCTATGAGAATGAGGTACTTCCGTTGAATGCACACATAATAATATATTATAAGTACTATAGATAACATAATATATTTTATTCTGATTCATTATGATCATTAAGTGAACAAAAAAGCCATAAACTTGACTATAGACTGTTTAGTGATGCAAAGACATACAATGACTGGGAAAATCAATCAATTCAATTTTGATAACTTTTTTGTTTGGTAGGTACAAAATTAAACAATGTAGCTGTATATCTTTTATCAATTGTAATAAACCTTGTCCCACATTGTTATCCACACTTTTTGCGTGGTTTATATGAAAACTGCAAAATCTCACCCCCCCAAAATTGAATATCCGTAATGTACATTTTATCCCTTTTATCATTTCTAATATACTTATTTATCTATGATTTATATGTTGTATAATATTGTTTCACAAATATCCCCTTCTAACTGCCTTTTATTGCGTGGCTGGATTATTCCACAGTCGTTGTCGATATTGATATGATCTACAGACATACCTGCATCATCCCATTCTAGAACCACCTTCAAGTTCACAGGGAGATCCAAGCACGATTCTATTTATAGTTTGGGAAGACATCTCGTTAGTAATCACAGGGTTCCAACACAGCTTCTTCAGATTCACTCATAATTAAAAAAACTTGTAGGTAGTTCAAAAAAAAATATATATAGGTACATGATAAAAACTAAATTTTTCACTATTCGTTTGAAAAGTATTATTAAAGATCACCAAAAAAGTCATGATTAACCAAAAAATAATATTTAAACAATAGATGCACTAAGATTTTAAACTTGAACTTGTGTCACAGATAGTGTAACTAAAGCGCGTCGGAGCGTGTTGTGTGCAACCGCCTAGCTTCTTAAAATGGAAAATGTGCAAGATATTGTGAAACTTTCTTATAAATATTTCTTATCAGAGATGTAGATGTCGCAGTCATCTAATTGGAGTCGCCATTTCATTTAGAGACTAGTGTTTTCATCGAATGAAGACATTAAATTGAAAGACTTAAGTACAACTCGTCAAGTTATTTATTGTAACGTCCAACATCTTAACTGATCGTCATTTAGTCATTTAGCGTAGTTGTTGCATTATCTACTTATTGAACACCTAGTTCGGTGATTTTTTTTTCCAAGTTGTGCTCGTACTACCGATATTTTATCGATAAATGTAACTTTGTAAATTCTAGTATAAATAATTCATATATAAATAATATAACATAAATACACATGTTATTGAATGTACTGTTGGTTCTTGGTGGAAATTCATGTTATATAATATAGTAAAACACACTACTATGTCGAAACCGGTCGTGTATTTTAAGTAATTATTAATGTAAAATATCAAATAAAGTGGAAAAAAGTGTAAGTAGTTTGTGTTTTACTATATATAACATAAATACATCCGTTTACTTTGTGTAGTTTTGTATGTATTAACAGTTAAATCAGTAAAACGATGACATACAGCATGCTATAAATTTACCTTCATTATGTCGTTCGTAATCAGTCTCACCTCAAATTTTTCTTTAAGAGTAGCCGGCGGCGACGTAATCTTATATATAAAAATGAATTGTTGTTCGTTAGTCTCGCTAAACCTCTAGAACGGCTGAACCGATTCGTATATTTTTAGGCTTGAAATATGCGTGGATATCCAGGGAAGATTTAAACGGTTTGTATGCTCAACGAAGTGGGTACGGATCAGCTAGTAATAGACAAATACATGCTGTCACACTATTTTAACGAGTATAGCACACAAAAAATATCAACACAGTGCTATCAGTGCGAGCTGTTTGACGCCATATTAGTTTTGGTGACTACTAGCGCCGCAGTGATAATAAATTTCAATCACCTGACTGATTTTACTAACAGTACGTTGAGTGACGATTCTTCAATCCTAGTCCTAGCCTAGTCTTAAATTTAATGCCGTCGTTCGATAAAAACGCTAGTCACTCAATGAAATAGCGATTTAAATTAGATGACTGCGACATCTATATTAATATGGAAGAAGAGGTAATAAAGGAAATGTTGGATTGTGAAGTGGAGATAAGAGCATTTTAGCATCTATTTAAAAAATGTGAAAAAGGAATAGGTTAAATCAGATATCTTTAGAATTGGTTTCCAAGGGGGCCACCCGGCCAAGATATGTTAAAGCGTATGGTTGCCGTATGAGAGTGGAACCATTCATTTTCCCCAAAACCCAGTGTTCAAAACTCACATAATTGTGTACAAAATCTGGTGGTGAACATGTTAACTGCACAACTGATCAGTTTCAGAATCAGATGAAGAAAGTATGAATGTCACAAAGAAAGAGCTAAAGAAGTTTTCACAGTTTTTAAACCGGGCTTATGATATTTCTTCTGCGATCAGTCTCTTGACTATAAGCAAATGTGTTGTAATACGAGTAATAGGTCTTTACCTATGAAATTGCCGTTCTGCAGTACTGGCCATTTCAAATCAGAATTATTTTTGTCTAATTTTAAATTAATTTTATTTTTAAAATAAAATTAGTCACCAAAACATGGAAATAGTTTTCGTCATTATCGATACGTTTAAAATTCGAGTAATTATGGAATATGAGTTCCGTCGTGGCAGCTACGCGGCACAAGCGGCACTCAACATCAACACGTTTACAGAGCTAACACTAAAAACCAACGCACCACCTGTTGTTGGTTTGCTCGCTTCCGTTCTGGAAATTTCGACCTGAAAATTGAACCTCGCGGTCGTGCGAAGACTTTGGTCGATAGTGACGAATTAAATAAAGGCTTGGTTCGGCACCTAAACAATGCCCTAAACGTAAACTTACCCCTAGAAAAGTGATTGTTATTTGGTGGTCTAGCGCCGGTGTGGTTCATCACAGCTTCTTACCAAACAGGGTGAGCATAGTAATGCTAACGAACAAACTGCAGATGTGTACTGTAAAGAACTGAACACAATGATAGAGAAGCTACAGGCATATCTCCAACCAGCATTGATCAATCGCTTGTCTCCGCTGGTCCGGCACGACAAAGCGCGACCTCATACTCCACAGCAGACAGTCACCAAGTAGCAAGAACCGGGTTTGGAAGCTCTCTTTAATCCGCCCTACTCACCAGACCTCGCGCTTACAGACTGCTACGTTTTCCAGAATTTGGATAATTTTTGGCGATAAAAAAAATTAAATCCCGAGAGGCAGTACAAAATGCCTTTGAAGAATTTGCTGCTTCCCGTCCAGCTGATTTAAGAAGGGCATCAATAAACTGCCACTGCGTTGGCATAATGCATTGATTGCATGTTTGATGGCTTCGATTAATACAAATAAAAAATACATGTTGAAATTTTTTCATACAAAATGGCATTTCAAAGGTATTAAAAATTATATAATTAATTAATGCATATTCATAGTGATTGAAAATAACGCGACTAGGTAACATGAATTAATTATATAATTTTTATATCAAATATACTATGCGTTTTCTTTACAAGTTTTTCATTTCAATACATGTATAATTAATTATCCCAGTCATGTATGATCCTTTAAGATTCTAGCATAAAATAAGATGGATTATATTAGATTTAACATTGGATCAGAATGTATTGGAACAAAGTATATAATACTATGAATTAAACTTTTTCTTGTAATGAAGTTTATAAGTTAAATATTTTGTTAAGTAAAAAACAAAAGGATCTGGATTAAAACATGTTTTTTTTAGATTGATATGAAGTTTGGCGTATTTGAATCATTGTTAAACTTATCAACTTCCAAAACAAAGATTATTTCCACATTGCCACCAGCTCATTGCGACATCAAAACGGAGCCAGAGGAAAAAACCGAAATTAATTTGAATGATACAGGTAGGTCATACACTATCTAGCTAAATATCAAGCAAAGCAATGTATTTTTAATGTTATGCTGTATTTCAAGACTGAAGTTTAAGAGGCTAGTCTCACTATGGTCCAGTAATGATAAACACGTTAAGCCTCAATCTGCAAATAAATTTCGACTGAGCTGAACTTTGGTATTATAACTCTCACCAAACGCCCAAGAGAAGTTTTTAAGATGTCATTTAACACACATGAATGAAGGCAACAGAGCTATGGCGCTCAAGGATTATCCATCATATACCGAACATCCTGTATAATTTTCAAATAATGGTATATGTAATTTTTTTTAAATTTTACTGTTAAATTTATATAAACGTATAAATTGCCGTCATGCAAGTATTGTCTAGGAGATTTGTTTAGTTACTTTCTATACAGGGTTTAAAAAGAGCAGTCACTATAACTTCGTGGGGTAATAACCAGGCAAGAGATATATCCATTGGTACTAGTCATTTGCAGTCAAGTTAAACAAAAATCCACTGTTTCAAAAACTTAAAACTCAATCTTATGAATTAAGGCCCCGTTAGCTTAAATTGCGATTTACTCTAGTTATTTGTAAACAAATATGTGCAAATTGTATACCGATACCGAAAGTGGAATATGAAAATTATTTTTTCACTTTGTTTGTCGTTTAAGGACTCGTATTTAATTTTATATCTAACATTTGCTCCAAAACTCAATTTAATATGATTCTACAACTAATGCAGATAATTATTACAAAAGCATGTTTGGATTTAAGATGTTAAAAGTAAATTTATAGTTGTTTGAAGTTTGAAAACTGGCTTTTTTCGAAAATAACTTAAAAAATTATTTAAAAAAACGATTGGGCTCGAGTCTTGTAATTAGGCCTCAATGTATAGCAGACGGCTCCACGGGTCCACGGTTTTCGTTTGTCCATCCATGTGCCGAACACCCTGTATAATATTATATTTCAAGTGAAAACAAAAAAATATGAAATAGAAAAGGTTGAAAAAAGTAACTAACTTTTTGAAGTCGGGCTATAGTTTTTTCAACTTTTTTAATAAACGTCTACACTCAACAATGATACGGGCTATTGCTTATGGGAGACCATTTTATATATGAAGAAGAAGTATTAGTAGTAGGGACTCATTTTTAAAAAGAAGGTATTTCTTTTTAAAAAAATAAGTACCTATTATAAGTATTTTTAGGGCTCCTGTTTGAAGGATAAAAATGAGTCCCTACTACTAATACTTCTTCTTCATATATAAATGCGGTATAAATATATAAATTGAATGTTAAATGCATTTTCATACTTGACTAAACACTTATGGATGTTCTAATCTGTTTTTATTTGCTTAGAAATTGAAGATGGAGCTGTAGAAACAACAAAAAGTTTTGTAGATGATGAACAACCTTCGAGCTCATCATACTCTGATTCAAAGGATTTACAAGTTGTTGATTCTGATCATAGTCAGGATTCATTGAAAGTGGAGACGAGTAATAGTCGTCACGAGGCGAAGGAGCTGAAATTGATAATAGAAAAGCTTAATCCAAGTAATATTGAGAAATATGTTGGAACAAAACACATAGAACAGTTAGAGGGGGAAGGAGAAGCAACTTACACAACTAAACAAATCAAACAAGAGATAGAAGAGGAGGTAGCTGATGAAGGTAAGTCCTACTTATGACCATAATGCAGTAGGCAGCAGCATATAAATAGGCGCACAGCAGCTGTATTAGGATGTAACAAATACTGTTTAGCTCCTTCCTTTCCTCTGTTATATATGTCTCCAGCCTTATATTATTTTAATGAGCTCAATAAGTAAGGTAAGTGTCCATGTGTATCTTCAGCATCCTAAGGCTCTTATAGCTTCAATTAAATATTTCGGGTGGGCTCTCATGATTTAGTATCATTGCTTCGGATACTGTGGGCTTTCGTGGGTAAATCGTAAAAAGAGAACAGAGTATCAATTTCACTCGTTTATTCATAACCACAATTTCTGTATAAATTTACTATTCACTACACTTTATAAATTTACTTTACTTTACTTTACAAGTATTGACACTAACGAAACATGACAGTTTCAAGACGTCTCGACTTGGCGACCAAATGACGGGAAGGCGATTTGGTTGAGTGCTTGCTACAAGTGTTCAGCTATTATTGAAGTTATTTAAGGATTTTTGCGTTTATTTTAGTTTCTATCCTCTTATTTGTCTACCTATTGTGTTTTTGTGTTGTTTGTGAGTGTTTGTTTTATATGTAAGTAGTAGTTATAATGGATAATGATCCACCGGATCCCGGCGGTACGCAAAGAGGTTATGTTTGTGTTACTCCACCCAATGGTTTAAGCAGTGTAGATACAAACCCGAATAAGCGTCCCAGACGCGATGTTTCCTCTGTCCAAAATAATAACCCATCTCCACCTAAAAATGATAAACTCACATACACCAAACCCGATTTCTTTAATAAAAGAAAATACTCCTCATCTGACTCTCCTCCATATGTAGTGCATGTGTCCAAATCAGACTCCACAACATCTAATGGTCAAATCCGTCCTATGGAATTTGGCCGTTACTTATTTAAACAAAATTTTACCACTGTTTCACTTGGAGGCGTAAAGCGGATAGGTAGAAACCGAGTATCTGTAGAACTAAAAAATGCAGATGATGCAAATTCATTTTTAGAATCGACAACTCTTTATGATGCAGGCTATACAGTGTCCATCCCGTCATTTAATGTGTCGCGGATGGGAATTGTTAGAAATGTTGCTTTGGACATTGAAATGGAAGAATTTGTGCTTAACTGCATTACACCCACTGGATATGGTGAAGTTATAAAGGCACGACGCATGTCCCGAAAATCCATTGATCCTAATACCGGTACGACATGGATACCAACTCAGACCGTTGTGGTAACTTTTAATGGGCAGAAACTCCCTCCCCATTTATACCTATTCTACACTTCCCTCCCTGTAGAATTATATAAACTCCCCACGATCCAATGCAACCGATGCTGTAGATTTGGACATGTCAAATCAATTTGTAGGTCGGAACCTAGGTGTTATAGGTGCTCACAAGCACATGAGGGTGACAAATGTAATGTTCAAGTGGCTACCTGTTTATTTTGTTCTGGGCCCCATATGGCTAATAACCCTAGATGCCCTGAATTTATTCGCCAAAAAGAAATTAAGGTTGTTATGTCTGAACAAAATATTTCATATGCAGAGGCCTCAGCCAAGTTCCCTAATGTGCGTAGAGCATACACAGATGTTGCAGCTACTCGTACAGCCACCCCACCACAACCCCACCAGCACACTCCTTCTCCTCCTAGCATCTCACATAGAAAGACTGTAGTATCCCCCCGACATACAATTCCCACTCCTCAACCTGGTTACGACCATCTTGCCCACCGTACCATTGTCCAAGATCCCATTTCCAATACCCCTAATGGTGTTGCATTGTCAAATAACTCATTATCCTTAAATGACAATTTTCCTGAGCTACTTTCCTCCCGTCTACTTAATCTATTATCCCGTTTCAGTGACACTGGGATGGGTATATCCAACACTCTCCGTGAAAACTTGACTCAGCTAGTTAATATTACAAATTCAAATTTAAATAATAATGGGTCAGAGGACCCTAATACAATGGAACTGTCGTAGCGTTCGAAATAAAATCAACGATATTCTACATTTATCTAATAAATTTGATCCCATTATTTTTGCCATCCAGGAGTCCTGGCTGAGGCCAGAATCTCATTTCAGAGTTCCTGGTTTCTCCTGTCTCCGGGATGACAGAAATGATGGTAGAGCTGGTTCAGCTATTTTAATCTCTAATTCTGTAATTTTTAATTCTATTTCTCTTCCACCACACAGTAATTTTAACATTGTCGCTGTCCGAATCTTTAACATTTCCTTTCTGTCTATATATGTACCTGACCCTACTTCATCTGTCCTTTCTGATCTATTTTCCATTATCAATATCATACCACCTCCTCTGTTCCTTTTAGGAGACTTTAATCTCCAGCATCATGCTTGGGGTTCACATAACTGTGACCCCCTTGCCAATCTTTTTCTTACCCACCTTGATGATCTTAACTTGGTCATCTTGAATAATGGAGCACCTACCCGACGAGTACTTCCAACCCAGAACCCTAGAACTGTGGTGGATCTATCTATCTGTTCTCCTTCCCTTTCCTCACTAATTTCATGGTCCATTAATTCAAATTCCTGTGGCAGCGACCATTTTCCTATTATCCTTACCTGGCATGTCTCCCTTATCCTAAATATAACCAAAAACCCTCCTAGACTTAAATTTAAACTTTCCGACGCTAACTGGTCATTATACGAAAATTTTACTAATGAGCTAATTACTACTATACCACCTGTTAACTCTCACAATGTGTTTTCCTTATACTCCTGTCTAACGCAGGCGCTACTTGAAAGCGCATCTGCTGCTATACCTGTGCGCGGTTCTAATTACAAACGAATCTCCTCTCCTCCATGGTGGGATGCTGAGTGTACCACGGCATGTAAAAGACGCAAGGAGGCTGAAAGAACTTTTTCTGCTGATATGACCGTGGAAAATTATAACACTTGCAAAAAGGTTGCAGCAGAAGCAAAAAGGCTTCTCTCTCACAAGAAGCGTCTGGGATGGCATAAGTTTTGTGAGGGCTTATCTCCGCTTTCTTTTCCATCTCTTGTTTGGAACAATTTAAAAAAGTTTCGTGGCTCCTTTCCCTCCAACTTTAATCCCCTATCAAACGACCCATCTCCTTGGATTCACGGATTCTCCCAAAAACTTGCACCTCCGTGGGTACCTACGTTTGAGGAGTGCTTCGTTTATCAATCTTCCCCTGTTCCCCCTACAAGCGAATTTGATGCCCCATTTTCTTTTGAGGAGTTTAAGTTAGTTATCGACTCCTTAAATGACTCGGCTCCTGGAGCTGACGGGATATCATATTCTTTAATTGTTAAAAGTAGCTTCAGCACACACAAAGTAATACTCGACTTTCTCAATTCCATCTTTGAGGCTGAAGTTCCTCCGAAGGAGTGGAAGTCGCAAATCGTCCTTCCTATTTTAAAGCCAGGTAAGCCCTCAAATAACCCATCTAGCTAACGTCCTATTGCACTCTCTTCCACTCTCTCAAAAATACTGGAGCATTTAATAAAAAATAGACTTGAATGGTTCTTGGAGAGTAGAGGCGTCCTTTCGGGAAGTCAGTTTGGATTTCGTAGGGGCTTCTGTACTATGGACAGCCTAAGTACACTAGTCTCCGACATTCGAATTGCTTTCTCGAAACAAGAGACTCTGGTGGGGGTATTTTTGGATGTGTCGTCCGCATATGATAATGTACTACTTCCGGTTCTCAGGCAGACTATGCTTCAGCTGAGTATCCCTGTGAAGATAGTTAACTACGTTTGCAATTCCCTTTCCGGTCGTTCAATCCTTATTTCCCATGAAAATTCATCTCCCTGTTTTAGATTAGTTTGGAAGGGTCTACCTCAAGGTTGGGTCCTTAGTCCTCTCCTTTATAACATTTATACCAACAATCTGGATCTATCCGTTACCTCATTTTGCAAAATTATTCAGTATGCGGACGACATAACTCTTTATGTCTCTACCAAGGAAATTTCGGATGCCTCTGCACGCCTCAATTCTGCTCTCTATTATCTCTCTGAGTGGCTAAATGATCATGGCTTGAGTATTTCTGTAGAGAAGAGTAGCACCGTTGTTTTTTCTAGGCGTAGGACTGTTCCGGATATAAATGTATCCCTGGATAACCAAATATTTCCAGTTTCCGATAGTGTTAAGTTTCTTGGGGTTTACTTAGACGCTAAAATGACTGGTGTCCATCATATAAAATATATAATTAAGAAATGCGAAAAAAATATTAATATTATTCGGTGTCTCTCTGGAGTTTAGTGGGGCTTGCATCCCTACACTCAGAAATTAATTTATAATGCACTTGTAAGAAGCCATTTGGATTATGGTTCTATTATTCTTGAGCCCTGCCACAAGTCTGCCCTTCAAGAATTAGACAAAATCCAATCCAAGTGTCTCCGTCTGGTAATAGGCGCTATGAAATCTACCGCTAATAACGCCCTGCAGGTAGAGTGTGCAGATCCTCCTTTGAGTTTTCGACGTCAATACCTTTCAGACAGATTTCTTTACAAGGCTCTCCAATTTACTCATCATCCACTTATCCCTAAATTGCATACCATATCCCAAATGTTACTCTCCTCATCTTACTGGACACACAAAGATCCTCCCTGTCTAGTTAAAAGCTACCAAAAATTTACTAGCTTCCCATGTCCTGTGTACCAGAGTAAGATGCTACCTATTTATGAAGTTCCCTATAAATCCCTAGTAAAATTCCCTCACGTTGTCCTTGATTCTGGCATTTTAAAAGGCTCCCAATCTGCGAATCACCAGTTTAAAGAAATTATAAATACTGTTTACAGAGATTGGTATCACATTTATACAGATGCATCTAAATTGTCAAGTCAAGGATGCGTAGGCGCCGCAGTCTGGATACCGAAAGTTAACGTGATATTAAATTTTAAGCTACCTTCCTCTTCCTCTGTTTTTTCTGGAGAAGCTATTGCAATCCTTGAGGCTCTATCGTTCATAGAGTCTCATCGTCTTAACAATTCTGTAATTTTCTCGGATTCACGAAGCTGCCTACAAGCTATTTTAGCTAACCCTTTTAGATCAAAATTTAAATACCCCTTTATTATGAAAATTAGACACCTTTTTCTCAAATGCTTGTCACAAAATATCCGCGTAGAGCTAGTTTGGATTCCTGGCCATAGTGGTATACCAGGTAACGACAGCGCAGACCTTTATGCGAAACAAGCCACTCACTCTGGTGGCCCGGGGCACTTTAAGCTTTACTCCAGTGACCTTATACCCCTAGCTACGGAACACTTGATCGATGCCTGGAATGCGAGTTGGAATGTTTCAGGAAACAATAAAGGCAAATTTTTCTTTTCTTTGCAAAACCAGGTATTGGTTAAACCGTGGTTCTTTAAGTACAGAAAGGCAAAAAAACATGTCACATCTACAGTTTGTCGGTTGCGTTTAGGTCACTCCTGTACTCCTGTCTTCCTTTACAAAATTAGGGTTAGAGACTCGTCTCTGTGCGAGTGTGGAATCGACGAAGGCACCCTTGAACATATTTTTTTCAGCTGCCCAAATCGTCTCTCCTCACTTTACGATTTACTTCCCTCTAGTGTCCCTCGTCCCTCTGATTTTAAATCCCTTTTATCATTAGTTCATGGACCTTTTGTTGATATTCTGTGTAATTTTATTAACCACAATAACATTAAATTGTAGACTTGTATGTTTTTCTACTAACTAATTAACATTTTATGTTTGTCTCGTTGTTTCAGGTAATAAGGAGATATAATTCTATGTAAATTTATTTTATTAAGTTCTCTAGAAACTTTTTTTTTGTCTCTTGTACTTTCACAAAGCCCTAGTTGTGCGCAAAGAAATCGTCACCGGCGACAGTTTTTTATTTTAACCTCGCTTATACTGATACTGGCTATTCCTTAAGGGAGGCCATTTTAAAGAAGAAGAAGAAGAAGACCAAATGACGAATGAATTCAGTCTCGCCGAGAAAGTCCCGACTCATGTCATAGCGCTATAAACAAGTTGCGCCATTTTGCCATTTGGGGGCGCGCTTCCGTCTCGTATCGTTGTGTCCATATTCATATCCGACTCCGAAAAATATATACAGGCTGTTTTGGGGATGAGTGTAGGCATTTTGCAGATGGATAGGGTCGGTATATGCGATCATTTTCTACTATGGGAACTATAGTCCAATATCCTTTAGTTTTTAAGTTAAGAGCAAAAAACTGCTTTATTAAATACTTTCAACTTTTTGGGTTATCAAGCTAAAATAGACACAGTTTCATATGTATTTTTTTATTATTTTTCGATTTAAACACATAACACACGATGAATTAAATAAAAGTCTTACAACTATTCCGATAGCAAAAACAATCAAATTGTAGTGAAAAGAAAAAAAATCTAAAACAAATCTTAGTGACTTTCATACATTACAATGTGTATTTAAAAACTATAGGTCCCGTATTAGAAAATGATCGCATAGACCGACCCTATGCATCTACAAAATGCTTACACTCATCTCCAAAACACCCTGTATATCGGTTTTATTGATTTTTAGGGTTCCGTATGTCAAAAGGTAATAATCGGTGTATATTTATTGAAAAACAGAACGTATGACCTAACCCAATCCAACGTATGGTAGTAGACTACCGAACGTAACCTCCTCCTTTCTATGAATTCGGTTAACCGAACCCTTATAGAATCATTTTGTTGTTGTCAAAACGTCGGATCAGCTAATCTAAACTCTCATTTAATATAATATAAATACTTACAAGGACAATAATAATTTTAAATAACTTAATAGTATTTATACCTATTACAGTTATTATGCACAACATTAATTACTTAAAAACACAATTGAGTATAATTTAAAAAAAATACTGTATTCAGAAAAACGCATTAAATTATAGGGACATTTGTATTAAACATAATTTATTAGTAAAATAATAATATAGAAAGCAAATGTTATCATTTGAAAATGGAGCTACCGTAAAAAAAATGTCAATGATAATAGAAATAGATATAATATTTATAAAATTACAAATCAACGGGTTAAAATGATATTACAAAAGTTCATTCCACTGGAATGCATTTGAATGAGACAATGAGGTCTCAGTCAAGCCAAAGATTTTTTTTATTATAAGTACTTAAGTTTCTACCAAAAACTATGAAATTATCAAGATAAATTAAAAATTTTTCATTATTAAGACCCGCCATACCACAGGGGTCTGTGTTAGGTCCATATTTGTATATCCTATATACAGCCGACTTACCTGCCCCCTGACGTAACAACGGCAACTTTCGCTGATGACACTGCTATATTAGCAAGTAGCAAAAGCCCAGAGCTGGCTTCTAGAATTTTACAAACTAGTCTCGACAAGATAAGCGACTGGCTTGAAAAATATCGTATCAAAGCCAGTGTATCAAAATCAGTACACGTAATATTCACACTGAGGAAAGAAAACTGCTGCAATAACACTCTCCCGCAATGTGACTCTGTCCGATATCTTGGTTTGCATTATTACAGAATGAAATACAGAATTTAATAATAAGTTATTAATATTAAACCAATGTACTTTTTTTGAGAGAGCACTATTTACCTCGTCATAATTTGACTGTTGTCGCTTCACATAAAAAAATTGCGTAGTGTCATCGGCAAATATAACTCTAATGTTTTTCTTTAACTAGAATAGAATATAGAATATATTTATTGCAAGAATGTAGTATTACAAATATCTTTACAATTAAAACATGTTCTCGTACATCCTGCCATACAGATGGCGTGCAATTGCAAAAGACAATAATTATTAATAGTTTTAACATTTTTACATAAATATAAATAGTTATAGTTATTTTGTTAATTAAAATTGACAATATATTATGTGTATTTTAGCATTAACATTAATAAAATTACATTCATAACAATAATACAATTTAAGACATGCACAAATTATTACAATGATAAAAATAATTGAATAATTGAATTACATTACATTACATTGGCTCTGTGTGAGACATGTATTCGTTAAGGCAATAAAAACAGTGTTTTAGTAACCATTTAGATATCTCTCTTTTAAAGGATGTGGATGGTAGTTCTTTAAATCGATTGGGCAGCTTATTATATACTCTGACAGCATTTACGTAAACATTTCGCTTGAATATTTCATATCTACATTGAGGTAAATAAAGTTTAAATTTATTTCGTGGAGTAACATTTCTATTAATTACGTCAGAGTTTAATAAGAATAGTTTAGGATTTGTTTTCACAAAAGTACAGATGTCTCTGATGTACATACAAATTAACGGTAAAGTCTGAGATTTATTAAACAGTGGTTTACAACTATCCAACGATCAGGTACCATAAACCGCTCTGAGGCATTTCTTTTGAACACGAAAAGCTTTACTAAAGTCCACGGAATTGCCCCATAGTATAAGACCGTAAGATAGCGTTGAGGCCACATACCCGTGGTAAGCATTTAGTGCAGCTTCAGTAGATACCGTCAAACGTAATTTTTTAATAGCATATACAAATTTGTCAAGCTTATTACATATGTATTCCACGTGCGATTTCCAATCACAATGTTTGTCCACTGTTAAACCTAAGAATTTAGTAGAGTGAACTTCTTCAATTTTAGTATCGCCGTAACAAATGTCAAGATCAATAGTTTCCTGTCTAGGATTTTTGAATTGTATCATTTTCGTCTTACTTAAGTTTATTTTTAGATTATTATTGTGAAGCCATTTAAGAATTTTGTCAAGATTTATATTTATTTCATTTTGGTACGTTTTTTTTATCTTTACATGTAATTATTAAAGTAGTATCATCAGCGAATAATATACTTTTATGACTAGTGACGTTAGGTAGGTCGTTTATATACAATAGGAATAAAAAAGGTCCTAATACTTCCTTGTGGGACTCCATATTTATTTATCTGAAAAAGAGAAGATAAGGCAAGCCATTTATATAGATGAAAAAAAGAATTTTAACTCTACCCTTTGAACACTATTTTTATGATAAGAACTCAAAAGGCTGAGGGCAGAGTCCCTTATGCCATAGTGCTTTAATTTCCTGATCAATGTAGCATGCTCAACACAATCAAAGGCCTTGGAAAGGTCGCAAAACACACGTAACGCATCCTGCGTTCTCTCCGAACCCTTAAAAATATCACAACCACAACAAGACCTATATATACGACGTTTGACAATATACACTCGGCTCGTAGTAAAATTAAGATTTTAAATTAATAAAACGACAAAATAAGTGTTATATTTCATATATAACTAGATGTTACAGTGGTCATTTACATAGATACGTTTATTATCTTTTGTGGTGCATAATAGCATAAATCTGTGATATAATCTAGAAGTGACAGTCAGCTGTTTAAGGTATACCCACTGTTATCTAAAGTGTCTAAAGTTCGTTTGTTCGTATTGGTTTTTACGATTTATTTAAATTATTTAACGCACTTAATAATGCCAAATTTTAAGTGTATCTCGTGCGCCAAGTTTCTTAGCCTCGCAGACAGCGCCAAATGTTGTAAATGCACAGGAATGTACCATCGCGGATGTGCTAAAAGTTACAACCCCAAAAACGCGAATAAATGGTTATGTCGCACTTGCACAACACCACTCCACCAACAAAACACATCCAACTCCAGCACTAGTATCCAACTCACACCTAACGACTTTTTATTGACGCCAACATGGGCACATCTTCACCGAATCAGTTAGCGGAAGAGATGAAATTACTCTGAGAGGCTATGACCTTTGTATGCGCTCGCGCTGTCAAGAGTAACGTCTAAGCAAAACATGTTTGTATCGGCTAATGACAAAAAAGCTGTGAACATTCTGTAGTAGGTATATTTTGCATTACACCCGTGCGAAGCCGGGGCGGGTCGCTAGTAATTATTATTAATCGTTAATATCATCGCAATAGTTTATCAAGGACGCTACATCCTTTAATAATATTATGTATAATTCATTGTATACAAAAACTTTAAAGCGAAGTAGAAGTAGAGTAGTAGTAAAGAGATAATAGTAATATGCAATATTATATTTTTATAACATTCACACTTCTTTATTTAGGTATCGGACGAGGCTACGAAATGGACGTCTCAGATAACTGCGAAGAACTAGACCAAATAAGTGATGCACCATCAGAATGTTACAAGGAACCGTTCGGCTGTGATGTGTCTTTGAATACATTTTCACGAAAAGGACAGTTACGAACACACAGTAGGGATCATACGGGAGATAAACCATACAGCTGTCATGTGTGTTTGAAGAAGTTTTCAGAAAAAGGAAGTTTAGAAAGACACATTCGTATTCATACGGGTGACAAACCATACAGCTGTGATGTGTGTTTAGAGAAGTTTTCAACAAAAGGAAATTTACGAACACACAGTAGGGTTCATACGGGAGACAAACCATACAGCTGTGATGTGTGTTTGAAGAAGTTTTCACGAAAAGGAAGTTTACGAACACACAGTAGGGTTCATACAGGAGACAAACCATACAGCTGTGATGTGTGTTTGAAGAAGTTTTCACGAAAAGGAAATTTACGAACACACATTCGTATTCATACGGGAGACAAGCCATACAGCTGTGATGTGTGTTTGAAGAAGTTTTCAGAAAAAGGAGGTTTAGAAAGACACATTCGTGTTCATACGGGAGATAAACCATACAGATGTGATGTGTGTTTGAAGAAGTTTTCAGAAATAGGAAAATTACGAAGACACAGTAGTGTTCATACGGGAGACAAACCATACAGCTGTGATGTGTGTTTGAAGAAGTTTGTACAAAAAGGACATTTACGAACACACAGTAGGGTTCATACGGGAGACAAACCATACAGCTGTGATGTGTGTTTGAAGAAGTTTTCACAAAAAGGAGATTTACGAACACACAGTAGGGTTCATACGGGAGACAAACCATACAGCTGTAATGTGTGTTTGAAGAAGTTTTCACAAAAAGGAAGTTTACAAAGACACATTCGTATCCATACGCGAGACAAACTAACAGCTGTGATGTGTGTTTGAAGAAGTTTTCACAAAAAGGAAGTTTACAAAGACACATTAGAGTTCAATGAAATAATAAAATAAAAATTAACTAGAAGCTTGTAAAAGTAATGTACTTACCATTTGAACTAAAATATTATGTATTTAAAAAGATCCTTACGAATGAGTCCTGGACACAATGAATTGTAATACTTTTAAGTGATTATGAAATATGCATGTAGTACCTAACATTAATTGATAATTTAGCATGCACAATTTTCTAACAATAATTCCACGCCCAAGAGGCAGAAATTTAGAGCTCAACTAAATAATTGTGAGACCTGATTGTACAAATTTCTTGGAAATAAATGAATTCTATTCTATTCTATTCTATGGGAGACAAACCATACAGCTGTCATCGTGTGTTTGAAGAAGTTTTCAGAAAAAGGACATTTACAAAGACACATTAGAGTTCATATGGGAGACAAACCATACAGCTCGGATGTATGTTTAAAGAAGTTTTTATCAAAATAAAACCCAGTTTTATGAAACAATGTTACATAAATAACGCCTTGTTAAATCACTTGATAAACTCATGAGCTATCGACCGTCCCACCATGTACTAATCTTGTCAATTCCTGCTGTAGAGGTCCGTTAAATGTATAACAGACTATTTTGTTGTTAACCCCACAAAGTCGCAAGCTATTTTAATTGGCAGCAGGCAGCTGCGATCCAGGATAGTTTTCGAGTCTTTAAGTAAGGTTATTTACAATGGTAACGTGTTAGAGTTCAAAGACAGTGCCAAAAACCTGGGTGTAATCTTCGACTGCCACGTTTCCTGGTCTGCGCATATTAACGAGGTGAGCTAAAGACTACATTACTCATTGCATGCTCTGAAGAGGTTGCAAATTTTCCTTCCCACTCCGGTGAAGTTACTATTATTACCACTTCTAGATTACGCCGCCGTCTGTTACTTGGATGTAACCGAAGAGCTAATTATCAAATTGAAACGTCTACAAAATGCGTGCATACGCATTTTGTAGACGTTTCGGATTGCGCAAATATGACCACATAACCGACGCCCGTAACAAGTTACAATGGCTTCCTATCCGCCTTCGCCGGAATACACACAGTTGAATTACAGTTTTTAAAGTTCTTAACTTATCTTCTTCTCTTTCTTATCTAATTGACCGTTTTTTTACACGACTCCGAGAGAAAGGCCAGCTCGAACATGCTATCCAAGGAGGATTCTAGACACCCCCTGGTAATCTTTTACGGTAACTCTTACACCGTTTGAGCTGCCCAGACGTGGAATGCGCTGCCTGTAGTCGTGCAGAAGAGCCTAACTTTGAGCACGTTCAAAACACGGCCGCTCGGAGTGTAGACGGACGCCTGCTCCAGCACCTTGGGATCTTCTGCTTCCGGAGTCGCTGCCGCTGGCGAAGTTACTGCTCCGGCCACCAGCTTCCAGGTTGCTCCTCGCCCCCTCGTCCGGTCGCAGAATTCCTCGCTGATCGTCAGTCTTCCAGTCCACCTCCAGTCTTCCAGGGCCCCAGATTTTCTCCCAAATACTGCACAGGCCACAGCGAATCTTTACGACACCGAAGGACCAAGAACCACTTTCTACTAATAAAAACTACAGTATTATTACTAGTTACTAGGTTAGTACAGTAATCTACTAGATTACTGTGTATTAATAAATTTCCAAATACAATTAAACTTAAACTCAATACAGCCGAAATAATACAAGAAAATTACCTTCAATTTTGGCATAAACATGATATATGAAAATCAAATATAAAATCTTTATAAAAACAGTAAAAGAGGTTTAAACACAAAACCCCAAGTAATATCTTCAAGACCACGGCTCTCTGGCCTAAATATGCCTACACTTTCGTTTACCACCGCTGCTAGCCCGTCTGTATCACCTGCTGAGTACACAACGTATGGTCTGTGAAGACCACGGCCTCCACCAGTATCACACGCCACCCACGCACTCACGCCCTACCTGAGTCGCCTCCACAGAAACCGATTTAGACCGGGCCACAGCTACGTAACGATGAATGGTACGGTCGAATACGTTCGTTAGAATTTTACCCGAATTTCTGTCATACTTTCAACTACCTCAATTATTCACTTACTCTTCAATATCAATACATAGTTAAAAAACAAAGTCGCTTTCGCTGTATATCTGTCCGTATGTATGCTTAGATCTTTAAAACTACGCAACGGATTTTGATGCGGTTTTTTTAAATAGATAGAGTGATTCTTAAGGAAGGTTTGTATGTATAATACATGCATAATATAGTATATAACCCTACGAGATAGACCAAAATAATGTACTACAGTATTGTTCACCTTAAAAAGTTCAACAAAAAAGTCCGCGATGGTATATGTCTATCTCTTAGGGATAACCCACCATAACCATTTTTATCCTTTACTAAAAAATGGTTATTTACGAAGTGATTTTAAACAATAAAGCATTAATCCTTATCCAATTAATTACCTGAAATAAATTGTGCATTTATTATAGATCAATATGCTTTTTACAGCATGTAATTTAAGCGAATATTACCGAAGATATTACAAATTTAAAATGCAGGGTCGTAGTTGTTTGCGCCGCAGCGGTACCGACCCGCGGCCGGCCGGGGGTCGGGCGGCGCGTGCCTAACTTTTAACGTTGCAGGATTAGACTTGAGCGTTGAGTGTTTTTCACATGGCCAATTATATGTCGCGCTGTCAAGAGTAACGTCTAAGCAAAACATGTTTGTATCGGCAAATGACAAAAAAGCTGTGAACATTCTGTAGTAGGTATATTTTGCATTACACCCGTGCGAAGCCGGGGCGGGTCGCTAGTAATTATTAATCGTTAATATCATCGCAATAGTTTATCAAGGACGCTACATCCTTTAACTATATTATGTATAATTCATTGTATACAAAAACTTTAAAGCGAAGTAGAAGTAGAGTAGTAGTAAAGAGATAATAGTTATATGCATTATTATATTTTTATAACATTCACACCTCTTTATTTAGGTATCGGACGAGGCTACGAAATGGACATCTCAGATAACTGCGAAGAACTAGACCACACAAGTGATGCACCATCAGAATGTTACAATGAACCGTTCGGCTGTGATGTGTCTTTGAATACATTTTCACGAAAAGGACAGTTACTAAGACACAGTAGGGTTCATACGGGAGACAAACCATACAACTGTGATGTGTGTTTGAAGAAGTTTTCAGAAAAAGGAAGTTTAGAAAGACACATTCGTATTCATACGCGAGATAAACCATACAGATGTGATGTGTGTTTGAAGAAGTTTTCACGAAAAGGAAATTTACGAAGACACAGTAGGGTTCATACAGGAGACAAACCATACAGCTGTGATGTGTGTTTGAATAAGTTTTCACAAAAAGGAGACTTACAAAGACACATTCGTATTCATACGGGAGACAAACCATACAGCTGTGATGTGTGTTTGAAGAAGTTTTCAGAAAAGGGAAATTTACAAAGACACATTCGTATTCATACTGGAGACAAACAATACAGCTGTGATGTGTGTTTGAAGAAGTTTTCACAAAAAGGACATTTACAAGATCACAGTAGGGTTCATACGGGAGACAAACCATACAGCTCGGATGTATGTTTAAAGAAGTTTTTATCAAAATAATACCCAGTTTTATGAAACAATGTTACAAGGTCAACTTTAGTTCCTTTGTGGTGAGAGTACCGACTCATCTAATTTCTACCTTCGAGGCGGAGGCGTTCTGGCCGACGGGTGTGGTCTTCCGGAGGTTCCGGGGGAGACTCCGGAATGAAGCGCGCTACACGTCGCCGACAACACGTGTAGTTTAAGTTTAAGTGTAGTTTTAAGTATATTTTGTATGTATGTTAGTCTGTAAGGTATTTATAATATGGGCCATGTAGCCTGAAATAAATGGTTTTTATTTTTTATTTTATTTTTTTATTTTATTTATTTTATAAATAACGCCTTGTTAAATCACTTGATAAACTCATGAGCTATCGACCGTCCCACCATGTACATCTTGTCAATTCCTGCTGTAGAGGTCCGTTAAATGTATAACAGAGTTTAATTTTGTTGTTAACCCCACAAAGTCGCAAGCTATTTTAATTGGCAGCAGGCAGCTGCGATCCAGGATAGATTTCGAGTCTTTAAGTAAGGTTATTTACAATGGTAACGTGTTAGAGTTCAAAGACAGTGCCAAAACCTAGGTGTAATCTTCGACTGCCACCTTTCCTAGTCTGCGCATATTAACGAGGTGAGCTAAAGACTACATTAATCATTGCATGCTCTGAAGAGGTTGCAAATTTTCCTTCCCACTCCGGTGAAGTTACTATTGGCACAATCTTTATTATTACCACTTCTAGATTACGCCGACGTCTGTTACTTGGATGTAACCGAAGAGCTAATTATCAAATTGGAACGTCTACAAAGTGAGTGCATACGTTTTATAGGTATATGGATTGCGCAAATATGACCACATAACTGACGCCCGTAACAAGTTACAATGGCTTCCTATCCACCTTCGCCGGAATACACAGTTTAATTACAGTTTTTAAAGTTCTTAACTTATCTTCTTCTCCTTCTTATCTAATTGACCGTTTTTTTACACGACTCCGAGCGAAAGGCCAGCTCGAACATGCTATCCAAGGAGGATTCTAGACACCCCCTGGTATATCTTTTACGGTAACTCTTACACCGTTAGAGCTGCCCAGACGTGGAATGCGCTGCCTGTAGTCGTGCAGAAGAGCCTAACTTTGGGCACGTTCAAAATTGGTGTCATTAATGTGTCGAGCCAGCGAACGGTCGCGCTCCGCGTTATACACGAGCAAAAAAATATATTAATTTATATTTGTGCGAATCGCGCGGCTGATTGCCGCTGCACGTCACCATGGCGCTCGTGGCCAATGAGTTGCTGGCGTTTATCCAGCATGCCATCGACACCATGGACGAGGTCAGCATCATGCAGATCTGCAAGTCTTCCTTTAACAGCGAGGAGATTTGCAAGGGCAAGCAGCTGCTGTACGAGACGCTCGGCCAGAGCGCGAATATGCCATCGCGGCGCAGAGATGGGACCGAGAGAAGCGTGCAGGATATAATCTCCATGCTGAAGCAGACGGATCCAGACGACGTGCCGGCCTTTGTGGCGAAAGATCTCCACAAGCTGCCGGTGGTGACGATGGACCACGTCGACGTCTCCAGCCTGTTGAAGAACTTCAACAGTATGAAGGCAGAGCTGGACGAGATGCGAGGTAGGTTGAATGCATCGGAATCCACCATCCGTGATTTGCGTAATGAATTATTGCAAATGAAAAGTAATAATTCATTATGTATGTCACCCGAGCATTCGACCTTCGTAAATACGCGTCGCCGCGGCGCGCAAGCTGACACCTTTTGCGCGTCAGCGGAATCCGACGTGTCACCGACCGCCGCCGCTCCCGCCCGCCTTCCCCTCGAGGTCGAGCCGAAGCTGAGTCAACCAGCGACCCAGCAGAAGAAAAGTTTTGCGGGTGTCACTGCCCGTTCCCCCGCACCTCCCCAGGGGTTGAAGACGAAAGGGGTGATAGAGAGCCGCAAGGCTAAGGATAGCCGTAAGGCAGAACCTCCTCGATCTAACGAGGGTAAGAGCAGGAGGTGCGATGAGGAGGGCTTCACACTGGTGGAGAGAAGAAAGAAGAGGAAGCCCGCCGTCCGCAACCACCGCGGCACCGCACCCTGCGGACCCGAGCAGCGCCTGCGGTGTGAAATACCCACCACGCCGCTGTACGTGTCCCGCCTGCGCTGGTCCACGAAGGTCGAGGATGTCGTGGGCTACATCTTGAAGAAGACATCCTTCAACTTGAGGGTCGAGCGTCTGGAGTCTCGCCATAAAGTTAACTTTAGTTCTTTTGTGGTGAGAGTACCGACACATCGCTTGTCGACCTTCGAGGTGGAGGAGTTCTGGCCGATGGGTGTAGTCTACCGAAGATTCCGGGGGAGACTCCGGAGCGAGGCGCACATCACGTCGCCGTGATACGTGATGAAGTCTAGTTTTAATTGTAATATAATATGTATGTTAGTCTGTAAGGTATTTATAATATGGGCCTATGCAGCCCGAAATAAAGGTTATTATTATTATTATTAAAACACGGCCGTTCGGAGTGTAGACGGACGCCTGCTCCAGCACCTTGGGATCTTCTGCTTCCGGAGTCGCTGCTGCTGGCGAAGTTACTGCTCCGGCCACCAGCTTCCAGGTTGCTCCTCGCCCCTTCGTCCGGTCGCAGAATTCCTCGCTGATCCTCAGTCTTCCAGTCGACCTCCAGTCTTCCAGGGCCCCAGATTTTCTCCCAAATAATGCACAGGCCACAGCGATTCTTTACGACACCGATGGACCATGAACCACTTTCTACTAATAAACCTACAGTATTATTACTAGTTACTAGGTTAGTACAGTAATATACTAGATTACTGTGTATTAATAAATCTCCAATTCCAATTAAACTTAAACTCAATACAGCCGAAATAATACAAGAAAATTACCTTCAATTTTGGCATAAACAGGATATATGAAAATGAAATATAAAATCTTTATAAAAACAGTAAAAGAGGTTTAAACACAAAACCCCAAGTAATATCTCCAAGACCACGGCTCTCTGGCCTAAATATGCCAACACTTTCGTTTACCACCGCGTAACCCGTCTGTATCACCTGCTGAGTACACAACGTATGGTCTGTGAAGACCATACGGCCTCCGCCAGTATCACACGCCCTACCTGAGTTGCCTCAAGAGAAACCGATTTCGACCGGGCTATAGCAACGTAACGATGAATGGTACGGTCGAACAGTTGTTAGAATTTTACCCGAATTTCTGTCATACTTTCAACTACCTCAATTATTCACTTACTGTTAATTAAAAATCGTTAATATCATCGCAATAATTTATCAAGGACGCTACATCCTTTAATTATATTATGTATAATTCATTGCATAGAAAAACTTTCAAGTGAAGTAATAGTAGAGTAGTAGTAAAGAGATGGTAGTAATAAGCAATTATATATGTATTTGTATAACATTCACACCTCTTTATTTAGGTATCGGACGAGGCTACGAAATGGACATCTCAGATAACTGCGAAGAACTAGACCACACAAGTGATGCACCATCAGAACGTTACAAGGAACCGTTCAGCTGTGATGTGTCTTTGAAGAAATATTCACGAAAAGGACAGTTACGAAGACACATAAGGGTTCATATGGTAGACAAACCATACAGCTGTGATGTGTTTTTGAAGAAGTTTTCACAAAAACGAGACTTACAAAGACACATTCGTATTCATATGGGAGACAAACCATACAGTTGTGATGTGTGTTTGGAGAAGTTTTCACAAAAAGGACAATTACAATATCACAGTAGGGTTTCATACGGGAGACAAACCATACAGCTGTGATATGTGTTTGAAGAAGTTTTCACAAAAAGGACAATTACAATATCACAGTTGGGTTCATACGGGAGACAAACCATACAGCTGTGATGTGTGTTTGAAGAAGGTTTCACGAAACGGAGATTTACAAAGACACAGTAGGGTTCATACGGGATACAACCATTTAGCTGTGATGTGTGTTTAAAGAAGTTTTCACAAAAGGGAGATTTACGAAAACAAAGTAGGGTTCATATGGGAGACAAACCATACAGCTGTGATGTGTTTTTGAAGAAGTTTTCACAAAAAGGTAGTTTAGAAAGACATGTGGGCAACAACTATACAACTAGGATGTATTTTTAAAGAAGATTTCTCAAAATAAAACACAGTTTCACCAAACAATGTTAAATAAATAACGCCTCGTTAATTCACTTGACAGACTCATGAGCTATCGACCGTCCCACCACGTACTAATGTCTTGTCAATTGACTAATTCCTGCTGTAGAGGTCCGTTAAATGTATTACAGACTTTAAATTAGAGGTGGGATATAACAGGTCAAACTCGATACATGTAATTATACTGGGTGATCGGTAAAAGGGCTGTTTTCTTTTGACATGTAAAAATACATCACTTTTGAAGCCTAAGAAGCTATATCGTTCCCTATCCAAAAGCTAATGGTTACAAAGATATTCAAGATCTTGTATTTTTTCTAAAAATACCCGTTTTTAAAGGAAAAATTGTAATAAAAAAGAATATACCCTTTAATTTCTCAATCTTTAACATAATTTCACTTACACCCGAAAAAGGAACAAAGTGCTGACCATCGAAGGGGTCTACCCTGTTGTCAAATTACCTAAAAGTAACCCCTAAGGTTTCATAAGTGTCTAGATCCATACACTGCTTTGTTGTTAACAATTTGTCTTTCGAGCCGATTGTCTTATTTATACATGTGAAAGCATTTGTTACTGTCACTTGTTTCTTGATTTGGCATGCTTTTTCTGTCCAAGCTGATATAGTCTTAGGCAATAGATAATTGCATGGATTGTCAAGTACAATTAAAAAAAAAAAAAAAATAGAATTTTCGTTTTCAGTAGGTATCGTTTTAAAATGTCGTATGCATTTAGAAAAACGTTGCTAATTGAAAGTTACAAACTGACACTTCAATTTTATTTATTTGTATAGATGTATAGATTTGGAACACCCGTCCCGACCTTGGCCCGTCTATAAGGCTACGTTTCCACTGACGCGTAGCGGAGAGGAGCGTAGCGGACATTTCGAGCATAGTGATTGGTCAATTCGGGTACCGCAAGATCCTCTCCGCCCCGCTCCGCGCCAGTGGAAACGCAGCCTAACGTCTATAACGTTTAACGGTTGTCATGGTAACAACATTGTTCACAAATGGAAAACAAAAATTATGAAATGCTTTAAACTCCGTATTTATATTAGCTTAAACTATTTTTGTTAGTCCAAATAGTTTAAGCTTAGCGTAGATACGTTATTTATAGCATTTTATAATTTTTATTTTCCATTTGTAAACAATGTTGTTACCATGACAACCGTGTCATATAGACTGGCAACGATAGGAAAGATCGAGTCCAGGTTCAAAGTTCAAACCCAGCGCGACCAATACGTGTTTTTCTTTTGTTTTTTAAATTTTTTTGGTTATTTTTTTCTACATTTTATATAAACTTTAGCGTCACATGTTATGCTATTGAATCCAAAACGGAGTTTCTCCATATTTTAATTTTTTATTTAGGTATAAGCAAAAATGTCGTCTTATAAGATCTTTTATCTTTTAATATATTGGTAAATTAATAAACTTGTTGTTGCTCTGTAAACAAAGACTTTATTTAAACAATTATTTCTATTACTAAGTTACATAAAATTATTTGAAATTATAATAAACACTACTAACCTGTAAACAAAGAAACGACATTTAATGTTTATCCTTCCACATATTATCTTATTTAAAATTTCGAATTTTACTTGTACGAAAATAACCTTAGTTATTACAATGCACAATTTTGACGTTTTTACAAAATGTCACAATGATGCCATTGTAGAGCCTAGAGGATGAGAGACGTAGCTGACAGTGTTGTATACAGCAAAATTTAAATTAAAGAATTAATTCAGTAATTACTTTACAAATATAATATAGCCTATGTTCAGCGCTAGGAATGTATAGTTCGTCCCTGCTAAATTTAACCTAAAGGTAAATAAACCGAAAATATCGACATTTTCCCATTTTCACTTACTGTGCACACTTATCAACACTTTCACAGTTAAGTTAAAGGATTACACTTCATTATCCAATACATTTTATAACAATTAAACAATAAATTGATATGTTTAAACATCAAATGAAAATCTTTCACAGAAAAAATACGCCATTTGACACTGCTGATTGTAGAATATAACCCTATAGTCTATGGATTCATAGCAAACAAAAATCATTGTATTAATATTGGCCAATTGGCATCACTGATTAGTCTTTGGTTGTGTCATAGATGGGTTTGTTTACGTTTAGGTTAAATTTATCTCGGATGTACTATAGCTATCCTACAGCGAATGAATGTTTCATATTGGTTCAGTGGTTTCAGAGCCAATTCGACTCAAACAAACAAACAAACAAACTATCAAATGTTACCTCTTTATAATATTAGTATAGATATATAATGAGAAACGAGTACCTTGTACTCTCCGTAAGTATTGCTCATGTCTCACCAGTCAGGCTTGTTACATAATGCTATACCATTATGAATTAGGTTTAAAACAATCTAATGTCAAATATGACTATTATACTATATTAAAGTTAAAAAATTATATTACTTTATACAAAATTATTGGCTTATTACACAATTAACTTAAAAATTAGGTTTACATTTTACATAAGCATTTGAAACTTTCAATTACACTTTTTGATTAAACTAAAACACATTGTTATAGATAATAATATAACTGGGTACATTTAAGCAAGAATACAATAATTATTACGTTTTACATTTGTTTGAATGTAAGACAAAATAATAGTTGAACATCAATATTTATCTTGTCCCAAAAAAAAATTTCGAAACCAATGCTTTAATTTTCTTATAATAACTCAACAGTATTATTTAATAGTATATTGCAAAATAACAAATAACAAAATAACATTATTGCAGTTTTAAGGTATTATAGACTAAATAAAATGGTATATCAACATACAAGGTAAAAATATAACATAAAGTGTACATTAATGTAAAAATAATATAATTTTTAGTAAAATATGTTTTTTATTTTATATTCTAATATACTTATATATGTTTTCGCTTACAAATAATCAATATAAATCGTAGTCATTTAAAATGAACTAACTGTCTTACTATCTGCCTACCTTTGTTTTCTTAAGCTGTGGCACGGTACTCATATTACCTTAGCGTTACCATTGGCTTGTGAAGTCGAATTAAACTCGCTACTGAATATTACTTAGAAATTAGAATTACTACTGATTATTGAACTCGCTCTTTCGAGTAAACTCGATTACATTTTATTTAGTTATTTAACACATAACGCTGCGTTTTATAATTAGCATTTTCTTTATATATTTAAAAATCTCACGGGCTTTTTAACCGTTCTTCCAGACTTGGTAATTTTTTGATAGTCATTTTCAACGTTACATTTTTCTACAATATTATTAACTACCGTGTCATTTTGCTCAGCAATGTTTTGCTCTACTATAATATACGCTGGTTTTAATCGATCTATTGATACTGAAGTTACTCTATCCTCTAATTGAATTTTAAAGACTTTTTCTGACCTCTTAATTACCTTATATGGACCTTCGTATGGACAAACTAAGGATGTGTTATTTCTATCAATTCTTAAAAATACATGTGAACAATTTCTGAGGTCTGGATGTATAAAAAATGTTTTTGAACCGTGACTTTTTGAATTAATTGGCTTGTATTGCCTGATATTATTTTTAATATCTTGTATAACCGAATACGGGTCTGGAATTTCAGGACTTTCTATGAAAAATTCGCCTGGCAATCTTAGTGCACGACCGTAAACCATTTGAGCGGCGCTTACACCTGTCTCACTTTTAATGGCAGCCCGAAGCCCTAACATCACGCTAGGTAGTTCGTGACTCCAGTTTTTGTTACCGTTAAGTCTTGCCATCAAAGATGCCTTCAAACTTCTATGCCACCTCTCAACAGCACCGTTGCTTTGAGGATGATATGGAGTTGATCTTATCTTGTATATACCTAAGTATGCCATTAAACTAGTAAATAATTTACTCTCAAATTGTCTGCCCTGGTCACTAGTGAGTTTAACAGGACAGCCAAACCTACAAATCCATTCTTTATATATGACACTCGCTACGGTATCCGCCGAAATATCTTTTAAGGGATTCGCTTCTGGCCAACCTGTGCCTCGATCCATGATCGTTAAGCAATACCTATATTCATCAGCTGTAATTGGAAGTGGTCCGACTATGTCGACGTGAATGTGGTCAAATCTATCCGCCTGTGGATATTTTGAAAGAAAGAAAGAAAGAAAACATTTTTATTTTGATCATCATACAACACAATGTAACATTATAACGAACAATTATACTTAATGTCTAAAATAATAGTATTATTATGCCGTATGATGCCAAAAATTGACCCCAGCTCAGCATTTCACAGCGAGCAAGCCCACTGCACTGATATTCTGCTAGGGCCAATGTGTGACATCAAAACACAACAATGTTTCTGGAAATAATAAATACGAACGAGTGACTAAATAAAAAAAAGAAAAAAAAATATATTATGAACATAAAAACAAAAAAAAAAGAAGAAGAAACTTACAATTTTGACAGAGCTGTCACTTGCCTGCACTGTCAAAAATTAAAAAAATAAATACCTTCCATATTACCTAAATAAAAATACAAGGTTATAAACGTGGCAATACGTGGCACAATTAATAACGTTTGGATTTGCCCTGTTTATTCCAAATGATAATATAAAATCAAATAATGACAAAAGCAAAAGGACACCGACCAACAAAAAGTGGATCATGGATAAGCCAGTATGTCCCGCATGTCCATGTCCATGAAACAACCCTTCCACTACGTTCCCGAGGCGCATGAACCAGAGGTACTTATATTTGCAACTGAGAAGAAAGTAAATAAGATTTGTATTATTGACTAAATGATTTTTTTGTTTTTAGCGCCCGAAGAGGAGGTGGAAGGTTGTTCCAACAGCGGGAGGCCGCATACTTGAATGATCCACGAAATGCTGACGTTCTGTGTCGTGGAGTCACTATCTTATACTCCCAGTATCCATCTTATAGCTCTGGTACGAGTGTTTACATCACTTACCCATGTGATTTTATCGTATAAGTAGGAAGGCGCGTGGGTGAGAATAACGTCAAAGAGAAGTGTCGCAAAGTGAAGCTGTCTGCGCTGGTTCATCTTAAGGAGGTTGCCGTTATTCAAGAAGGGCGTGACATGGGCTCGCGGTGGAACAGAGAAACAGAAACGCGCGCAGGCATTCTGAACCCTTTGTATAAGCTTCTCTGTTTTAGTGAGTATACATTGACCTAATACAGTATCAGCATAGTTTAACCTTGATAAAATGAGTGTCTCACAGAGCCTTATCCTGAGTTCCTCACTCAGGTATGATCGGTAGTTGTATAGAGTTTTGAGCCGGAAAAAACAACCACTGACAACCTCCAAAATATGTTTTTCTAACTTCAGGTTTTAGTCGAATATAACCCCCAGATTACGTGCTATGTTAACTTGCTCAATTTTTTGACCGGAAATCATGACAACAGGTTGTTTATGTAAGATGTCAGCAACTTGTTTCTTAGAGCCCAAAATAATAAATTTTGTTTTGATTGGGTTTAGAGTCAGTCCACAAGATTTTGACCATTCCGCCACATGTTGAAGGTCCTCATTTAACTTTGTTAGAGCCACATCCGTGTCTTGTGGGTAGAAACTTGTGTATATTTGTGTGTCATCTGCGTACATATGATGCTTACAGTGTACTATATTTTCTGAGACATCCGCACAATACAAGATGTATATTAGTGGGCCGAGGATAGATCCTTGGGGTACGCCCCGTGTGACGTTGCTACACGTAGAATATGACTTATCACCATTACGAGCCACGATTTCGACCTTCTGTGTCCTATGCATTAAGTAACTATAAAACCACTGGACAACAGAGGGTTCAAAACCATAATACGAAAGCTTAGAGAGGAAAAGAGGAATACTGATTGTGTCAAATGCTCTCGAGTAGTCCAATAGTACTAGGATAGTACCCATACCCTGATCCTGAGCTGTTAGTATGTTGTCCATGACGTCAAGTAAGGCTGTAACTGTACTATGTTTTCGTCGGAAGCCGGATTGAAACTTTGGCAGGATACTGTTTGTTTCAAGGTAAGATACTACTTGATTATATACAGCCCTCTCAGCTATTTTGGATAAACAGGGCAATATACTAATTGGACGGAGGTCTTGGGGGGAAGTAGGATTAGGTTTTTTGGGGATGGGTTTAATTAAAGCAGTTTTCCAGACTAGGGGGAAGGTAGATGTTTGTATGGATTTGTTTATAATGGAAGTAATAGTTCTTAGGGTATTGGGCAGAGTTAGGGTTAACATTTGCAAAGAGATATTGTCCACACCGATAGCATTTGAATTAAGTCTTCTAATTATTGTCATTACTGTATCTTCCGAAACAGGTGATAAGCCAAATCTATGTGTACCAACAGTGTGCGACTCAAAATATGTTACAAGTGAGGGACAGTGTAATGGAATACCAGGGATATTAAGGAAGTGTTGGTTTATAGTGTTAGGGTCATTGCAAAAATCAAGATAAAAGGGATCTTTTTGTTTAGAGTAATTCAGGTTATTTTTTATATTTTTCCACAAGACTTTTGGGTTATTAATACAGTTGTTTATGTTTTTGTTAAAAAAAGCATGTTTTTCATGATGGATAGCTGATACCACCAATGATTTTAAATCTTTATACACTTTTTTATGAGAAATGTTTTTAGTGGTTTTCCATTTTAAAAAGCTTTGGTTTCTCAGAGCCATCATTTCTTTAACTGTATCTGTTATCCAAGGGGTACTTTTTTTCTTTATTGTGAGATGTTTAATGGGGGCATGGAGGTCAAACAGCAATAATATGAGTTTGTTAAACTCAGTGACAGTTTCATTAATGTCAGTTATGTTCTCCAAGAATTCCCAGTCAATCCCCTCTAAGTCTCGGTTAAATATATCCAATAATATGTCTTTCAATGGTCTGTAAGCACTAACATAAGGTGAAAAATTAGGCTTTTTGAAGTTAAACTCTGCCGTGACTACTGCATGATTTCCCAAGTCAGGTATGTGGCTCACCAGAACAGAACGTGCTATTGTGTTAGTACACACCACATCTATAAGTGTTTCAGAGTGCTCTGTGAAGTGTGTAGGTGTTGTAACAATTTGTTTAATTTGTAGAGAGTCTAGAAACTGTGAGAGTAATTTTGTCTTATTATCAGCTGAATTGAGTATATTTATATTAAAATCTCCCAATAGAATAATGTAGTCAAATGATGACAGTGAACACCAGGACTGCGTAATTGCGTCAATAAAAATATTTACATCCATCCATGGCGGTCTATATGCTGTGCCAATTGCGATTCTATACCTATTCAAACTTATACTTAGCCAGAGCTGCTCAACAGAGGGTGTCTCGGGATTGGGAACCAGTCGCGCACTAACACCTTGCTTAACATAAAAACCCACCCCGCCTCCACGTCCCCCCCGCACGGTACTGGGCCGGGGGCGGTGTCGCAGTCGATATCCAGGAACAACGGGTGCTCTGACATCCTGACCTTGTCTGATCCAGGTCTCGTTTATAGCCATAATATCGACCGATAGATTTTGCATCATGCAGGTGAATTCGTCGTGCCTGGTTCCCAATGATCCCGCATTGAAAAGACCCACTGTGAAAAATTTGTTATGTTTATTAGTCATTTATAGAATTTAAGTAGATTTTTTTTATTAATAAATAAGTGAAAGAAATAATAATGACAGTTTATATATCTAAAAGAATAGCTATATATATATAAGACAAAACCACCTGAGCAGAATCTTTGTGTCACATTTGTGTAATATAGTAATATACTATTATTATTGTGTAGAGCAATGTAATAATGTGTAAGTGGACAATTATAATATATAGTACTATGTACACTGACTGTATATCTTGTCGAGTATTGATAAAACTTTAATCTACCTATAATGGAATAAACATAAACATTTTGGAAATATAACCTAGTACCAGACCCTCCACAACCTACAAAACAAAGTTTACACTGAGACTTATTAAATAAATAAAATATAAGTAAATAACAATATACAAAATATACAATTTCAGGATTGCGAATCACCGAAAACACGAACAACATCCACTTCCGAGCGAAACTGATGTACTGGACTCCCATCCGCCTGCCGGGCACAGATACGTCCTCGCCTTGTCCAGGAGTAGCGCCATTTCTTCAAGTTGCATTTCTCCCGCACCCGGCGGTACAGCAAGCGGTTGTGACGTGTAAGCCGCTCATTGATGAAGACGCAGCCTCCACGGTCCGAAGTGAGGCCCCGGCGCACGCGGGCCGCCTTGAGGAGTTCATCGTGCAGGTCGCGACGCGCTAGGCGAACCACGACGCGGCGCGGGCGCCCGCCCTCGGTTGGCGGTACTCCCACACGCTCGGCAAACACCACGTCGCGCGCCTCCAGCGTAACCCCCAACCTCGTTGCCAGCACGGTGACAGCATGAGTCACGTTCTCGCCTTTCTCCTCTTTCAAGTGGCCGATGTCAAGGTCGGCGAGTAGCGCATCCTGATCTCGGTCGTTGAGGTCGAGCTTGAGTTCGGCCACGGTCCGCACCAGCTCGTCGACCCTCTCCGCATCTCCCACACTTACACCGCCCAGCTCCAGCGCGTCTATTCTCTTTTCGGCGCTGGTCAATCGCGTCGACAGACTCACGATGGTTTCTCTTAACAGTGCCATCTCTTGGCGGCACCCGCGAAGTTCGACGATGCAGTCAGCAAACTCACGGCGAAACCCCTCGAGACTGTCGACACCAGTGGTTTCCGCGTCGACGGAGGTAGACTCATTGAGTTCTGTTGGGCAATAGCTCTTGTGCGTGCACGCAGTCATAGAAGATCCAGGGTTGGCGGCAAGGCCTCTGACCGGCGTCTGGCTGTTGTCTCCGCGTTTGTCCTTTGTCTTGCAGTTTGGACAGACCCAGTCTCTATCAACATTCGATTTAGTTGACAAGGCAAGACAGCCATTGTGAAATTTGGAGCTACAAGCGCTACAGGCAGCGACAACTATCGGTGTCTTCCCGATAAACTTGCCGCACGCACCGCATTTGGCCGTCTTGTCCATGGGCGTGTTCCTTTAGGCGCTCTTTTTACTCTGAACGCACAGATCATTTGTTATGCTAGTGGAACGACTGACAGATGTCAAAATTTAATATTTCCTTTAAATCCCATAAATTCTATTTATATTTTAAATTAACAATAATAACTACATTAAAAAAGAATCTAGAATAAATTTGCTCGATCCATAATTTAAAAATAACATCGAGATCAGTGAAATCTCTGAAATCTAAGTAAACGTCAAAAACAAGATGGGTAAAAATATGCAAAATGGCGTGATCATTCTGTGCGTTTTGAACAGTTTTTGACAGCTGACAGCTGCATCTGGAACACGGGGCATATCGGATAGTCCGCGACGCAGTTCGATAAATTTCCAATAGATGGCGCTATGCTAGTCGAATAATGGTGTTATGTGCGTGTAATGATACCGCTACTTTTCGCTAGGTGTCGCACCCTGTCTTGGATTCAAGACGATGACTGGATTGGTGTACAAAACTCTACCCTCACTACGTGGGAAAAGTACGAGCATTCAATAATCACAAATGCGTTTTGCGGAGAGATTAGAGTACCTACTCACGGCTTCACAAACACTCGTACATCAGCATCAATATATGAGGCACATAAACCACTATTCTATATGTATTAAGCTAAAGTTTTAAATAATATATTAATTAAAATACAGAGACCGTAGTTCACTCTTCTGACGTTTCAACTGTCACTCCTATTTACCATATTTACCATAGCTAGAATTCGTATGCGTTATTTTTGATCTTTGGCAATTCGAACAAGCTTTCGTCCAAATACCTATATCTCTGTTCATGTTTGGCCAAAAATATTTTTCTTTAATCATACGGCGCAATGTGCGCAGTCCCGGATGACTAAGATTATGTATACTACCGAATGCCGTTTTTCTATATGATTCCGTCAAATAAGGTCTAGCAATTTTGCTTGAAATTTCGCAATAAATATAATGATCGGAGTTCGGAATCGGCATTTTGTTAAATTTAAATCTATGGTTACTAATAATATTCTGAAATTCAACGTCCTTAATTTGCTCTAAAGCTAATATATTTTATATATATATATATTAATCTTAATATATATACGATAATTCGTAATCAATTGAACTTGAAGTGCATTCTATGGTTTGAATTCGCGATAATGCATCTGCTACAATGTTATCTTGCCCACTCACATGCCGTATATCCGTAGTAAATTCACTTATAAAACTTAGCTGCCTAATTCGTCTCGGACTTTCTTTTTTATTATTTTTACTTAATTTTGAAAATGCAAAAGTTAATGGTTTGTGTTCGCTAAAAATTATTAAGTCACGTCCTTCAAATAAATTTCTGAAATGTTCTACTCCTGAAAATATAGCAAGTAACTCTCGGTCGTATGTGCTGTAATTTTGTTGTGTTTGCGTTAGCTTTCTGGAAAAATAACCTAACGGGTTCCACTTACCGTCAACATGTTGTTGTAACACTGCTCCTACGCAGTTATTTGATGCGTCTGTAAATAGTGCAAGTGATGCGTTGTTCGCTGGAAACGACAACGTTGCTGCGTTCATGAGACCGTGTTTACATTCTAGGAATGCCTTATCAGCATCCGGTGTCCAATGTATCGGCGTTCTATCGTTCTTTTTAGCCTCGCCTCTACCTGGTAAAACCACAGTCTAGGGTTATCCTGCCAAAAATCCGGAATTTTATTCGTTATCGAAATTGTGGCCATTTCCCCATCTTCACTTTTCACCATTGCCGGCGATCTGGTTGATGAGGCTTGTGCTGCAGGGGCCAGTAGGTGACTCTGCTGCTCGTTCATGACGTCGAAGTTGGGCTTGAGTTGGTCGGGGTCACCACTGTTAAGGTATGTGTGTGTACTGGGAGCACAGTCGGGAACACAAGTGAAACACTCGGATGCAATAGACCAACTGTTTATTAAAATATAATACTTAACATATCCTGTCGCACACATATCTCACACACACAACTGTTCCTCGCACGCGTCAGCATTCACACACCTGCATACAGACCCCACAGACACCTTGGTTACCACTCGGTAACGTATAGTTCTCATTTGAGGATGATGGCCCATACTGCCATTTGACACCTTGGTATACTTTGTACGATGAGACATTGGTATATTTTGTCCATTTAGCCTCGTTCAGTTCGCAGGTCGTAATCATCATCTAAAACTTGAAGTTGAGATTAGAATTGTACCTAACTGCTTTATTTAATTTATCTACAAAACAAGATTCAATTTCTAATAATAGATTAGTTAATAATATGCTAGTTCAATGACCATAACGTAACTATTTAAAGCTCATATCAGTCTGAGAACCAGTGACTGGCTTCATTCAAACCAGGCCAGCTATGCAGGAGTCATCTTTAAAATGCTCAAGTACAATACACAGAAAGTACTCCATTATCTGTCACCATCGCACCCTGTAGAATGGATACCCGCCAGTCCCGGCAGTTATATAAGGCGCAGAACCAACCCTCCTCACGCCTATACGATCATCTTCTTTTTCAGAAAATCAGGTCATCAGTCCGCGTTGCTCTAAACAACATAAAAAAACTTTTTTTTTTTTTTTACACCGGTGTTTGTTGTTCTTACCCACTACCTCTAAGTGGACCCCAACATGATTGGTTCCAGACAAATTAGCCGACCATGTAAATGCACTTTAAATAAAAGACCTACACACCATAATCCCAGTGTCTTACATAGGTATGCAAGACATTCAATAGCTATCCTTTTATCAATTAATTATTCTTTGATAAGGTTTTTTGATACCTACTGGTAATTTGTAGATAATATCTATCTATGGTCGCTTCACACCACGTCAATCTGGCCCTGTGCTAAGTATCCGAAGAACTTGTGTTACAGGTACCAGACAACGGAAATATATTTAATATTTTTATATTATACACATATTTAAGATTTTTATTATATTATACACAAATTTAATACACATCCATGACCCAGGAACATTTTGAAAAACTTTTTGTTCCCTTGGAGGGATTCGAACGCGCGACCTTTCGTTCGAGCACCAACGTGCTCAACCACTGCGCTACGGAGGTCGTCAAAATAGATACTGACATACTTGACATAATATTTCAACCACTTAATATAATATTAATATTATGATTTTAGAGCAACATCATTAAAGATAGAAGTTTAATTACAATATAATATATTGAAATATGTATTATATTGAGTATCTCACTAGATAAGTAAGTATATCACTGTATCTTAGTACACAAAAAATTTTATTATTAAACTCTTGTTACAATCCAGTCCTCACAGACGCCAAATAAGTCTTGCAAGTCCAAACCCCAAATTAACCCAGTTATGGTCAACATCAGTATACACAAGCTACTTTATAGTTATGATTCAATCAAAGTAACAGGAAAGTCTTAGTTAAATACGAGAATCGGGAATTTGACGTATTTTATAAAAGAAAACTTTACGCGTACTAACGACAAAGTTTCTGCTCAACCGAAATCCAATCGAAAGATAGGATTAGTTGCTTCGTTCTGCTTGCGCATGATGGTCCATACTCACGTATATGTGATTATCTTTCCAAAATTTAATAATATGTATAGGTATATTATACAGCAATATAATAGCTCCTCTCACCGATTTCGCGTCGGCAGCCGATTTCATTGAAACCAGGCCAGCCACGCAGGAGCCTCTTTATGTGCCTAAGTCTGTGCGCAATACACACTAGCACTCTCTCCTCCTTCCACGTGAACGTAAAATTTTTATATTAAAATTTGTTTAAGGATAATACTTTTTAACTTAAAAATAGAGTAATAAATAACGTAAGATTAATTTCATAAAGATAAATACCGTTTTCCCTTAAAAAGAAATACTTATAAGTAAACTTTTAACTTAAAACCCCCCCATGTTAAAATCATAAATATATAAAAATCATATAATTTATTAATATAAATAACTAATACAAATAAATAATAGTGAATATATAATAAAACGTAGTACATAATATAAAAATAGAATAATAAAATTTGTTAAATATAAAATATTTTCATATTATAAATAATAGAACAAACTAGTTTCGGACTTAAATTAAACCAAACATACAATACAAACCAAAATCAAACTAAAATACCAACTAAAATCAAACAATTTCAATTAATTTATCGACAAATACGATAAAAATAATCCCATAATACATCCCTATACAGCCCTAGCACAACGCCCCGCCCATTATACACAATACAGCCAACGCGATCACAACATCAGATAGGCCCCGCCCCTAATACGTGTCATTCTTGTACAAGAAACTCGACGCCGTCATAACACCAGATAGGCCCCGCCCCGTGACCGTATTCATGGTGGAGCCCCATATCGCAAAAAACGATATCGTTTAGTAAAATCAAAATTAAAAGTCGGAATTAAAATTATTCAAAATCGGGTTATACTTAATAAATACATACATAAACAAACTTAATACTTTAAAATACAAATTTCATATTAAAAATAGTAAATATAATCAATAAACTTCCTTAAACAAATAAAAACACGTAAAATAACCATTACATTTATACTAACCTCCAAGACATTATAAATATATAGATATATAAATAAATTTCAGGTTAAAAACAGCAAAAACTACATAAACATTCGTAATAATAAAATAGAAAACCGAAGTCCCGAACCAGAATAAGGCCGCGATCTCAGAGGGCGTGTTCCTTTAAGCGCTCTTTTTACACTGAACGTTTAGATCATTCATAAGTCATAACGCACACAGTCGTTTCTTTAGCACAATAATGAAATTTTCGATCTGAACGTTTCAACAAACTTTACTGCTAGTGGAACGACTGACAGATGTCAAAATTTAACATTTCCTTTTTATCTCATAAATTCTATTTATATTTTAAATTAACAATAATAACTACATTATAAAAGAATCTATAATAAATTTGCTCCATCCATAACTTAAAAATAACATCGAGATCAGTGAAATCTAAGTAAACGTCAAAAACAAGATGGGATCATTCTGAGCGTTTTGAACAGTTTTTGACATCTGACACCTGCTTGTGGAACACGAGTAATAACAGTTCAAAACGATCATAATGATTCTTTAAAGTGCTAAAGAAACGCGAATCTGAACGAAAAAAACGTTTATTTTCGTTTACTATCAGCTCCTGGAACACAGGGATACTCTGAGTAAACAACCCGCCCACGACACGCCCCCTTGGAACACAAAAGTAGGTCAATGCCGAAGCGTTTTCAGGGCTGCAAATGACACAGTTTTTAAACAAATAAAATTAAATTTTAACTTAGAAACTTAAAATCGAAAATAATAGTAATTCATTAATATCATTGTAATTAAATAGTAACAAAGTAAATAAACAATAAATACATATAAAATAGAGTACATAAATAGCAAAAAATTTAAATTTCTATAGTAATATAAAACCTAAGTAAATAACAAATAAAACATAAATATAGAATAAATAAATAAATAAATACATAGCTAGTAAAATTAACAGTAAAAATATTTAAAATCAAAGAAATAACAACATTAAATAAATAGATTTCAAATTTTTAGTAGACAAAATAACTTAAATACGGGAAAATAATAATAATAAATAACATTTAAATAAAACACTTATATAATTAATAATAATAATAAAACACTAAATCCCATCAGGTAATAACAAAGCTCATTTGTAGAAATATTAAATTTCAAACACGACGCAGCCCTGACACGCCCCCGACACGCCCCCAAGATCGAACTTGGAGATAAGCCGAGGACACCAAGCGGCTGGCGCGTTGCTTTTACATTTCAACAGGCGCATTATTATAATCAAAAGCATAGGGTTTTTTCTGAAAATAGAGTCATATAACCTTAGAAATTACTAAAAAACGTTAGGGAATTTAATAATACATAGTATAAATTGCTTTTTCAGAATTCAAATAGCCAAAAAAACAGAGTTATAACCAAAAACGTAAACCTAAACCTTAAAATTAAATAAAGACGCAATAGCTTCATTGCTAGTAAAAACTGACAGGAGCGGAATAAATAGATCGCATTTTTCGAAAATTTAGGATTAAATTAAGATAGAATAAAACAGTATACTTTGGATTAACCACAGTAATAAATATTAAATACAGTTCTGGAGTGGGATTCCCGAAGGGACTCTCTTAGAGTAGCAAAACGAGGTTTTTAGAAACCAGAAAATACCAAGGACCAGTTATTCCCTTTTGGGATAACTGTAGTTATAGTCGTAGTTTAGGTAACTGTACACACACTAGATTTAGGACCAGCTGCGTCATTTTTGACGTAGTTGTTAGTTCAAAATCAAAAAATCAAAATCAAAAATTTATTTATTTTCTCTCAATCACAATCTTAGGTAAATAAATTAAATACAGTTTTCTGTGATGTGCGACAACATGTGATGAGAGACTGGTGTCTGTGCTAGGATGTACCTGTGTTACAGATCACCAGGCTCTCGTCCTCCCGGACTCAAAAATTTTAATCTAAAAAAAGTAAGAAAAAAAAAACAAAACAAATCAGATGACATAGAGAGAGAATCTAAATTTAAATTAGGTACAGTCGGCGACAGATCCGGTTTACCACCCTAAAGGCGAGATTCGTTTGCGGTCGATTTTACTTAGCTCCGCCTACTTGCACACAAGCATACTCGTAATATTTTGATTCTTGAATAATGAAATAGTGAATGCGCGTGCGCTTATATTATAGTAATGTTTGTTTGTTTATTGTAATCATTTTAATTTATTGGACTAAATACATATATTTCTTATGATCCCAGTTGGATTTTATCGCAGCTCCTAAATGAATCGACAGATTTTGATGCGGTTTTCTTTAGTTGAAAGTTGACGTGGTTTATATATTTTAAAATTATACTAATCATCATCAGCCCCTGTGTGTCTGTCTGTTATATCGCAGCTCCTAAATGAATCGACAGATTTTGATGCGGTTTTCTTTAGTTTAAAGCTGGTGTGGTTTATATATTAAAAAATTATACTAATCATCATCAGCCCCTGTGTGTCTGTCTGTTATATCGCAGCTCCTAAATGAATCGACAGATTTTGATGCGGTTTTCTTTAGTTGAAAGTTGACGTGGTTTATATATTTAAAAATTATACTAATCATCATCAGCCCCCGTGTGTCTGTCTGTTATATTGCAGCTCCTAAATTTATCGACACATTTTGATGCGGTTTTCTTTAGTTGAAAGCTGGTGTGGTTTATATATTTAAAAATTATACTAATCATAATCAGCCCCCGTGTGTCTGTCTGTTATATTGCAGCTCCTAAATTTATCGACAGATTTTGATGCGGTTTTCTTTAGTTTAAAGCTGGTATGGTTTATATATTAAAAAATTATACAAATCATCATCAGCCCCTGTGTGTCTGTCTGTTATATCGCAGCTCCTAAATGAATCGACAGATTTTGATGCGGTTTTCTTTAGTTGAAAGTTGACGTGGTTTATATATTTAAAAATTATACTAATCATCATCAGCCCCCGTGTGTCTGTCTGTTATATTGCAGCTCCTAAATTTATCGACACATTTTGATGCGGTTTTCTTTAGTTGAAAGCTGGTGTGGTTTATATATTTAAAAATTATACTAATCATAATCAGCCCCCGTGTGTCTGTCTGTTATATTGCAGCTCCTAAATTTATCGACAGATTTTGATGCGGTTTTCTTTAGTTTAAAGCTGGTATGGTTTATATATTAAAAAATTATACAAATCATCATCAGCCCCTGTGTGTCTGTCTGTTATATCGCAGCTCCTAAATGAATCGACAGATTTTGATGCGGTTTTCTTTAGTTGAAAGTTGACGTGGTTTATATATTTAAAAATTATACTAATCATCATCAGCCCCCGTGTGTCTGTCTGTTATATTGCAGCTCCTAAATTTATCGACACATTTTGATGCGGTTTTCTTTAGTTGAAAGCTGGTGTGGTTTATATATTTAAAAATTATACTAATCATCATCAGCCCCTGTGTGTCTGTCTGTTATATCGCAGCTCCTAAATGAATCAACACATTTTGATGCGGTTTTCTTTAGTTGAAAGCTGGTGTGGTTTATATATTTAAAAATTATACTAATCATCATCAGCCCCCGTGTGTCTGTCTGTTATATTGCAGCTCCTAAATTTATCGACAGATTTTGATGCGGTTTTCTTTAGTTTAAAGCTGGTGTGGTTTATATATTTAAAAATTATACTAATCATCATCAGCCCCCGTGTGTCTGTCTGTTATATTGCAGCTCCTAAATTTATCGACAGATTTTGATGCGGTTTTCTTTAGTTTAAAGCTGGTGTGGTTTATATATTTAAAAATTATACTAATCATCATCAGCCCCCGTGTGTCTGTCTGTTATATTGCAGCTCCTAAATTTATCGACACATTTTGATGCGGTTTTCTTTAGTTGAAAGCTGGTGTGGTTTATATATTTAAAAATTATACTAATCATCATCAGCCCCTGTGTGTCTGTCTGTTATATCGCATCTCCTAAATGAATCGACAGATTTTGATGTGGTTTTCTTTAGTTGAAAGCAGATGTGGTTTATATACATATTTAAAAACTGTACTGTATGTACTAATCATCATCAGCCCCTGTGTGTCCGTCTGTTATATCGCAGCCCCTAAATGAATTGAAAGATTTTGATGCGGTTTTCTTTAATTGAAAGCTGATGTGGTTTATATATTTAAATATTATTCTAATCATCATCAGCCCCTGTGTGTATGTCAATAAAAAATTAAAAAAAATAAAAGACAATTAAATAATATTTTTTTTATTTATAAATAACAATTACTTTATTTAACAAAATGTGAATAGATTTAAATCACGGTATTTCACAGTACCTACGGAACACATATTTCACAAAATAAGATCTCTAAATAAATACAATATTATAATTTTGGTTTAAAATACCTACATTTTGATATATTATACCTATCTACAACTTATTATTTAAAATGCTTAAAATACTATTTAGATTAGAACAGTGAAACGTAAATAAAATCGATACAAAACACATAAAAATCAACACTATACATGTATAAAACTGGCACAACATGAACAAGATCACATACCGTCATGATTTTTAAAAATTCTTTAATCTCAGCCGTTAGTGGGAGGACTTTTTAAAGCACGTTTACATACAACATTTAAGGATACATAAACAATTAAATTAACGATTTAAAATGAAATATCTCGCAAACGGCTTCCTTAATCTAAAAATAAATATATACAGTTTTGTCAAGACAAATTGTTCTTTATCAAGATTAAAAACAATTCAAATCAAAATAAATGTCCGTCATCCTGAAGTTTCAAAATGAATAGCAAGTAGAAAAATATTTTTAGAGATATATATAATTTTATATTGATTTATAGTACCATATCATAAAATATTGTTTCCTACAGTAAAGATTTTTAATATACAAAAAATATTTATAAAATATAAAAAATAATAATCTTAAAGCCGTATTCTTTTAAAGAAAACTATAAAATAGCTAAATTGTAATTGTTGAAATATCACAAAATAAGAGTCAATCAGTATTTTGCTAAACTCTACTAAAAATATGATCAGAAGCTAAAACAATAGTTATTTAGAAAATGCTGGATTAAAGAAGACAAATCTGAAAATAAAACATACAGAGGCAGAAATTTAAATCCGGCCCTGATTATATAAAAGTATTGTATTATAAATTTCTAATTTAGATTTTAATCAAAATCAATGTCCGCTAATTTTCAAATTTTAAACAATTAACATTTCAATAGGTATATAAGATAATGGATAACAAGATTAAAAATATTTTAGGTGGTACTTAACATAACTGGTTGAAACTTGAAAGAAACTTTACAATAAAACAAAATATTTTGATCATCAGGTAAACAAAAGAAATAACGAAAACTATAATATACAATAAACTATAATAACTGTAAAATATCACAAAAGGTTAAGCATAAAATAAACTTTTTATGTCAGTAATAAATTACTTGTATGTTACGTGTAACATTGACAACAAATCAATAATATTTAGAATTTATTTGTCTATCATTTGTATTAAAATCAACATGTGTAAATAATTTTCTAATTGTTTACACTTTTAGGAATAAGAAAATTAATTAAATTTTCTAATTGTTGGTAAGTAAAACAAACTGACGAAGTATTAAGGTATAATATTTATATTATATTAATTTTAAGTCAAAAGCACTTTTGACTAATTTTGCTAGTCAATAGTACTTTTACTATTGACTAGCAAAAAAGGCTGGTTAAGAGTTTTGACTGCAACATATTATTTAATTATTATACCTTAATACTTAGTCATTGCTCCACCGGCGTCAATAACAGCATCGAGCCGATCCCGCATAGAGCTCACAAGGACCTCGCAAAAGTTAGAGCCCCGAAACGAATTCCAAACCTCATCGCAGTGAGCGACGAGCGCAGGCTTAGTCCTTTCGTCTCTGTTGTCCCACGTTTGTGCACACATTGCCCATAGGTTTTCTATTGGGTTAAGGTCTGGGGACCTAGACGGCCATGGGACAGTTCTTATTTCTTGTTGCTGCTCAAGCCAATCTCGCACTACTCGCGCTCTGTGTATAGGACAATTGTCCTGAAAGAAATAAAAAAAAGGCACAGCGTCTCTCGGGTACACAGTGCGCACAGTAGGCAACATTACTTGTTGCAGCAACTCCGCATGGGACTGTCCGTTAGCCCTTCGGTCAATATATACTAGTTCTCCAGGACCTGCTGCACTCATCCACCCCCACATATTTACTATTATGCGCCCCGAGCTTTTATTTGGCAATACATTTCGGGGCTCATATCTTGTGTTGTTAGTACGCCATAAATTCAGACGGCCATGTTGGCTACTGGTGAAAGATTTCTCGTCTGAAAATATGGCGTAGGAGAAATCGAAGTCCCTATAATCACGAGCGAATTGGACTCGTGCTATTTTTTGTTGTTCGTTTAAAACAATTTTTTTTGAAGGACGCCGATGGTGAAAACCAATTTCATGGAGACCTCTTTGGACTGTGCGCAAGGAGCACGAAAATTGGTTAGCAAAAACGGCAGTTTTTGTAAAGGGTCGCTCGGTATATATTTCCTTCATTCGGTCTTTTCTAGGTGTATTTAAAATCCTTCGACGAGATGCACGAGGATGGTCGGTTGTTGATCCTTCGTCGGCGTTTCTATTAACCCATCGACGCACAGTAGACCTCTGAAAAAAATACAAAAAGGCATTAGGTATCTATATATTAGTAAGTGATGGATAAAGTTTTACGAGAATTGTGCGAACAGGGGATTGTAAAATTGGGCTTACATATATATTTTAGAATGATATTTTTAAATATATTGTTTAAGTATTATTGTAATTAGTCTTTAAGCACTGCTGATTGTTATTGATCTCATCTTTTGTATTATTATATACTCCATTATTTTATTTTGTCATATAATTTATTATTTTATAATATGATAATTATCATTTTTATTATTTGATTGTCTGTCTGTCTACGGTGTTCACTGAAAATTAGCGTTGTGAACTGTTAGGTTCGCAACAGTATGCTGAATGAATACATATTTGGTTATTTTTTTTCGTTTTTTTTTTATATTTAACCTTATTACGTTTATAATACTAGTAAGTTTTTATATTATACTTTCATATTAATATATTTAAGGTTATCTAATAGCCGAATGCTATTAAAATATATTTAAAATAATGTTTAGAAACTTATAAAATTAATTAGCTTTTAGCTCTCAGTTGTAGAGTTATAAGTGACATTACATTCGTTCCAAAGGCAGGTCTAACAATAAAATCAAAATAAACTTTTATAGCCTTTTTTATAACTAGTATATAACCTAGTAGGTATAATGTTATTATGTTAACAATTTACAAGATGAAACTATTTTTTCTGTGAAAAATTGTTTCATCTTTCATGAACTTATGAAAAAAGTAGAATATATTATAGTAAATATTCTGTAACAATGTTATAAAAAAACATTTACCTATTCCAGAATCCGTTACACGCGTAAGAGTTAAATACCTACTAAAGAATTCGTCCCTGTTTGCTAATGTGCAATAAATTATTAAAATTTTTAGTTCGCATTTGTTATAATTGCATTGGTTATTTTTTTAAATTAAATAGGTACTTATTTTGAACGAAGCTGACACAAAACAAAATATACACACAAAAATTTACAACAACAATAAATAACTGCGGGCCGAAATTGTATTAACAACGTATTATGTTTTTACTTTTTACCAATTTCTTGGAATACACAAATCTTATTTTATTATTTGTTCCGATGCGTTTACTAAAGGCTGATTAACCGGTTCCTCGGTGTGAAACGACAACACGTGCATAGAAACAATAGAAATGTTTTGTGCAATAAATCCAGACAGTGATCAAATAAAATAAACCTTATTCCCACGCAGGAATAATGCATGAGTCAGAACTCTCACACCTGTTATCTAAATTTATAAAATTGTTCGATTTAAATAATATAGGTATATTTTTTGAAACAGCTTCATTACGGTAATTAAAAATGTATTTATAAGCAAACATAATACCTACGCTACAATCTACATACGTGACTAATTGAATACCTATATATAAATTAGAACCTATATTTTTACTTATAACGGCTGGCTTGTCAGACTCTAATAATGAAAAAAATTAATTTATTATGAAAAACTAAACATTTAAAATATTACTAGCAGAGTGCAGACTCGTGTCCACTTGGTTGAGCATTTACATCGTGAAACCCGCAAACCCGCCACGCGGAGCCGCACACGGAACCCACAACGCGGAACCCTCATTTTTAGTTCTACATTATTAAAAAGATAGGTAGGTATATGCATATTATAAAATTTCATAAGAATCGTTCATCCGTTTCGGGGGAGTAAGATAACTTACACTGTGACACGAGAATTTTATTATCGTAGATAATAGAAGTACTATTATAATTTATTTATTTTTTATTATGAAAACCAACAGCATAATACAAATAATTTTACAAACTTAGTATCTTACAAAAGTAAAGCCAATAACAGGTTTCCCATAAATAAACATTGTGCTAACGTGATATAGAAATGAGAGCTTGATAGTAAAATACTAGTTCGCAATAGTTTTAAGAAACAAGTAGGTATAAAACACAAAGTAACTCTTAGCGGTCTAAATTAAACAATAATAATAATATTTACTCACCGAAATGTTCAATTCCCTGGATATTTCTGATATGTTCCGCCCTTGATCGTGAAGGAAAACTATTTGATTCCTTATGTCACTCGTCAAATTTGCAGGCATTTTTCCAGTCTATATGCACAGGTCAATAATAAGGCTATCAAAAACTGTCCAATATGAAAAAGCGAAGGTCTTCAGAAGTGCACTCAATCAGAATCCATAAAACACAGCAGGGGTCAATATTCAATCCGAAACGGGGCGCAAGCGAAACAAATTACAAAAAAAACACGGACGTTGACAACCAGCGGGGTGCTAATTGCAACTGATTGTTACATTAAACCAAATAATATTATACTTTGTTTATGATCGAACGCACGCCACAACTCTCCCGTGATTGGCTCAAATCTAAGGGAAGGCGGGGCTAGACTCTACGCTTACGCATCCGATTCTTTCGCCAAACTGGTAAACCGGATTTGTCGCCGACTGTACATAGATTATAATTTGAGTTATTAATTCTAACATGAATGTTTTTGAGCGTATGTGTATGTGTGTGTGTGAGCACTAACGACCCTAGCCCTACGATCAAAGTCTTGGGATCAGTTGAATTAACACTACTAGGGTGTCTGTGTCTGTATGTGAGGTTTGTGTGTGTGTGTGTGTGTGTATGTATGTGTGTATGTCTGTGTGCGTGTGTGTGTGTGTTGTAAATATGTCTATATGAGCGCGTATGTATGAGTGGTAAAGATGGTAAAGATGATGGCACCTTAGCCCTACGACCAAAGTAGTCTTGGGTTCAGTAAAGTTTAGTACTGCTAGGTTGTCAACGTGAAAGGCGTGTTTATTTAAGTTTATATTATATTAATATTTTAAGTTTAAGGACATTAAAAAAAAAAATAGTAATTCTGTCTCGTTTTATTTAGGAGTTGTTCAGTGTTAGCGTAATCAAGTGTCTTAAGCCAAATTTCAATTTTGCGTTTGCACTGTTTTTTATTCAGATTGTAGAAAGATAGAATTTTATTGACTAGATTATATAGGAATCCACCCATAAAGCAGAAAAATTTTTGGGCGAAACTAGTGTTGTAGTGAATAATAGCACATATTTTATGCCTTCTTCTGTGGAAATCCGAGTGATTAATATTATAGGTACAAAACCGATGTTTTAGTAGGATGGTATGTAAAATGTAAAGCTGACGTACAGTCAGCACACGGCAATCCTTATAAAGCTCGGTTGTTGGATACAGAGAGGGTAATTTCCATCCAATTTTTAGTATGCTTCTCTGGGCTCGTTCTAGATATATTAGTTTTGTTCTTGGACAGCCTCCCCAAACAGTAATACAATATGTTATAATAGATTGCGCCAGTGCATAATACACAGTCCGAATGAGACTGTCGTCAGCTACATTTCTTAACCGGCTGAATAAAAATATTAGTTTACGTAGTCTTTTAGCCAGCGAATCGAGATGGCAATCAAATGACAACCTAGTGTCGATGAAGACCCCAAGGTATTTTATACATTCCGTACTAGTAAGGAGCTGACAGCTGCATTTTGTAGTGTTTGGGTGTGGGCAGATGTGTGCTGTCAGGGTGTTAGAGCCAAACTGAGATGGCGTCGGTTTAGTAATATAGAATGGGAGATATTTGGTTTTATCGACATTAATTGTTAATTGGTTATTGTTCAGCCATTGCAATACACGATTTAAGCCTGTCTGGGCTGGATCAAATGTGCCTTCCCATATTGTGTTGGTGCAAAAGATCAGAGCAGTATCATCGGCATAAGTGAATATTTTACCACAATATGGTAGCATCATGTTACATAAATCGTTTAGGTATACCAAAAACAGAGTAGGACCTAAAATGCTACCCTGCGGGACACCATATTCAATATGGAGTTCATCGCTAGCAGTTTCACCTATCTTAACAAATTGCCTTCTATTTGCCAAGTAGCTTGCAAAAATGTCCAGTTGTAACCCTCTGATGCCAACAGATTCGAGTCTACCAAGAAGTATGGGTATAGAGACCGTGTCGAAAGCTTTTGCTAAATCAAGGAAAATACCAAGGACTTTAAGCTTTTTGTCTAAACCTTTAACAATAAAGTCTGTTAAATCTTGAACCGCATCTATTGTAGATATGCCAGCTCTAAAGCCATATTGGGAATTAGAAAATATGTTATATTTGTTTAAATAATTGGTGAGCCTATTGTTTAATATTCGTTCTAATACTTTTGAGAGTGCTGGAAGAATTGCTATGGGTCTGTAGTTTTCGACACGGTCTCTAGCCCCACCTTTGTAAATTGGACAGACTTGGGCCAGCTTAAATGAGTCTGGAAAAACACCAGATGATAGGGAAAGGTTGAAAATATACACCAATGGGGGAATGAGAATATTTGAATATCGTTTTAATATGAAACTGGAAATTCCATCATGGCCCTTCGGCGCAGTCAGTTCGAAGATTAGATAACATTATTTTTAATTCATCTTCAGAGATAGGCATGATGACAAAGGAATTAGAAACTTGATGTTGTTTTATAGTTAGTGACTGATGTTGAGTTTTAAATTTTTGTGCTAAGTTAGCCCCTACGTTTGCAAAATATTCATTTAGTTTATTTACATCATTTTTGTGATTATGACTTATTAGTAATTCATTTGGAACTCCTCTTTCTTTTTCAGTGTAAGTACATTCGCGTATGGCTTTCCATACTAATCTGCCATCATTACTTGCGTTTTGAATTTTTTCTTTATCATAATTAATTTTAAGATTTTTAAGTACCCGATTGCAAAAATTTCTATATCTTTTATAAGTAATTTTTATAGTGTCATTATTAGGATTTCTTTTAAATTTCAGCTCAAAACTTCAGCCGCGTCATCAAGTAAGATTTTATTTCAGAAATATTTCTAGCAATACTTATTAAAATGGCAACAAACAATAGCCTAATGAGTATAGATAAATTAACTGGAAGAGAGAATTACGCAACTTGGAGTTTTGCGGTAAAAGCTTACTTACAATTGGACGATCTTTGGGAATGCATAGAAACGGATCCCGGCAAGGCTGTCGATGTGAAAAAGGATGTTAAAGCTAAGTCAAAACTTATTTTACTTAATGACCCAATAATATATGTGCACATAAGGGAAGCCACTACTGCCAAAGAGGTTTGGGAAAATTTGATGAGAGCTTTTGAGGACTCGGGTTTAACTCGTAAAGTTGGGTTATTAAAAGATTTAATAAACACTACACTAGAAACGAGCTCAAGCATAGAGGACTATGTAAATAAAATAATGTCATCAGCACATCGCTTAAGAAACATTGGATTTAAAGTGGACGATGAATGGTTAGGTACCCTAATGCTAGCCGGCTTGCCAGACACATACAAGCCTATGATAATGGGCATAGAGAGTTCAGGAGTAAAAATTTGTGCCGATTCCATAAAAACAAAATTATTACAAGAAGTAAAAACAATGGACACAACCGCTTTTTACTCAAACTCTAAAAAACAACAATTTAAAAACGTTGATAAAGGGCAAAATAAAATAAAAGGACCCAGGTGTTTTCATTGCAACAAATATGGGCATATTAGCAAAAACTGTTGGCATAAAAAATCTAATAATAAGTCAGATTGTAAAAATAATGGTTTTATTGCAGCGTTTTCAGCTACCGAATCAAATGACTTAATGAGTTGGTTTGTGGATAGTGGAGCATCAATGCATATGACTTCACACAAGGAATGGCTTGAAAACACAACAACACCACCTGTAACAAGCATCAAAATAGCAAATAATAAAACACTCAAGGTTGAGAGTTGTGGTAATGTAACAATTAATGTATCAGATGCACAAGGCAAGATGCGCAAAATACAGGTGAGAAATGTAATTTATGTACCTGATCTGTCAACAAATTTGATATCGGTTAGTAAAATGATAAAAAATGGCTGCAGTATACAATTCAATAATGCTGGTTGTAAGATATTTAACAGCCTTGGACAGAATGTAGCTAATGCCAAATTGATAAATGATATGTATAAACTAAATATCATGCATGAAAACACTGAAAACCCTAAAGCTATGCTCAATATTATCGAGAATGATATGTACTTGTGGCACCAAAGGATGGGCCATTTAAACTTTACTGATATAAATAAATTACCTAACAGTACTACAGGTGTAAAATTGTCTCCGTTGAATGAAAATATAGTATGCATAAGTTGTGTTGAGGGAAAACAGACTCGACAGTCATTTCCAAGTGAAGGATCCCGAGCGACTGAGTTGCTGGAAGTCATACACTCTGATGTATGTGGACCGATGCAGACTGCATCACTTGGAGGTGCCCGATACTTTGTTTCATTTATAGACGATTACTCACGTAAAATATTTGTATACACAATTAAGAGTAAAGCTGAAGTATTTGATAAATTTTTAGAATATAAAAGTAGAGTAGAAAATGAACTAAACAAAAAGATCAGGAAGTTAAGAACCGATAATGGCAGGGAATATGTCAATAAAAACTTTGACGATTATCTAAAAAAATTTGGTATATTGCACCAAACCACTAACCCTTATACGCCAGAGCAAAACGGCGTAAGTGAACGAATGAATAGAACTCTCATTGAACGATCTAAATGCATGATTTTGAATGCTCAATTACAGAACAACTACTGGGGAGAAGCAGTTGTTACGGCAGCACACATCATTAATCGTTCACCGACGAGAGCCCTCTCCTACGTCACTCCGGAAGAGGTGTGGACTGGAAAAAAACCCGACTTAAGCCACATAAAAATTTTTGGGTGCAAAGCAATGGTACATATACCTAAAGTGTTACGCCAAAAGCTGGATCCAAAATCCCGTGAATTGATTTTCGTCGGCTACAGTGACTGTGTAAAAGGTTACCGTTTTATAGATCCTAAAAATAAACAAACTGTAACAAGCAGAGATGTCATATTTCTCGAATCCACTGTGAAAAGAAATATTATTATTAATGAAGCATCTGAAAAAGAAAAAATAATTAGTCATGAAAGTGCAAAGAATATAAATGAAATAAAGAATAATATAATAAATAATAATAAAACAGTTTGCTTACCTTCAGAAGATGAAAATGTAGAAGAAGAGAGCAATGAACATGGTGATGTAGAAACAGCCAATATTATGAATATATCCTCAAGTGTTAACTCACCGTCGTCACCACTTTCAGTGTACTCAGATCCTGAAGATAGTATTTACATACCTGACAAAAGCATTGTTACACCACAATTTGATAAGGTTCTTCGTCCTAGGCGTCGAAATGAAATTCATGAAGCCGAATCTTCTCAGGATGCATCTTTTATGTGTATGAATAGTGAATCTGCTATGAGCATCTTAAACAAGGACCCACAAACTCTTTCCGAAGCTCTAGAAAGTGAAAAGGCAGAACATTGGATTCATGCTATGGAAGAAGAATATAAATCTTTACTTAGAAACAATACTTGGACAATGGTTGACTTGCCCAAAAACAAAAAGTTAATTCCATGCAAATGGATCTACAAAACAAAAACAGATGAAAACGGCAACATATCAAAATTAAAGGCACGTTTGGTCGCGAAAGGGTACCAACAAAAGAAAGGTATTGACTATCACAAAATTTATGCGCCAGTAGTAAGATACACATCGGTACGATATATAATGGGACTAGCGGTGAAATATAATTTAAAAATACATCAGATGGATGCAGTGACAGCATTTCTGCAAGGTGATATTGAAGAAGACATTTATATGGAGCAACCACCATATTTTAAAAAAGGTAACAAAATATGTAAATTAAATAAAACCATTTATGGTCTAAAACAAGCGAGCAGACAGTGGAATAAAAAACTAAATGCAGTCTTACTAGAAACTGGAATGTTACGCTCTAAAGTAGATCCATGCATATATCATCGCATTGTCAATGATAATGACATATTAATACTCACGGTGTATGTTGATGATTTATTATGTTTCTTTAATAATGAACAAACTGTCACTATGATAAAAAACAAACTAAATACTAAATTTCAAATGAAGGATTTAGGTGAAGCCAAATGTTGTATAGTATTTCGAATTACTTATAACAGTGCTAGAAATGAAATTTCTTTGGATCAAAAGTTATACATAGAAAAGATTCTTACCAAATTTAAAATGAATGACTGTAATCCAGTTAATACACCATGCTAGGCTAACTTAATTTTAAAGAATGCTAAAAATGACAGTGAGATTTTAAAAAATATTCCTTATCAGGAATTAATAGGCTGTCTTTTATATTTGTCTCAGGGCACCAGGCCCGATATAGCCTTTATAATAAATCAACTAAGCCGGTTCAATAATAAACCTACTGCACAACATTGGATGGCAGCAAAAAGAGTGCTGAGGTATCTCAAGGGATCACAAAATTTTAAACTTACCTTCAAGAAAAATGACAGAAATATTGAGGGATACTGTGACGCAGATTGGGCAACTGATACTGAAGATAGAAGATCTTGTTCCGGTTATACATTTGTATTTCAGGGGGCCGCTATCAGTTGGTGTTCAAAAAGGCAACCTACGATAGCTCTATCTACTACCGAAGCGGAGTATATGTCACTCTGTACAGCGACACAGGAAGCTATTTGGCTTAAACAATTGGAAGAAGATTTCTGGCCCTCCATGTCAGGTACACCAATTGTCATGTTTTGCGATAATCAGAGTGCTATCAGTATTTCAGGTGAAGACATATATCACGCTCGAAGCAAGCACATTGACATACGCTACCATTTTGTGAGGGAGCGTATTTCAAACAATCAAATCTCCGTACAATACAAGAGCACACAAGACATGCTGGCTGACGTGCTCACGAAGGGACTGCAGCGATCAAAGCATCAAGCCTTCACACACGCATTGGGTTTGCGTCCAGAAGAGGGTGTTGGAATATAGAACGCAAACTCCTGCTGAAATATAATAGCAACTGTACTGTCCACGTATTTGCTTTAGTTCGTACTATCTCCCTTGTTCTGTGTGTGACTAAGCACTAGCGTTACGCGTCATCTTTGTAAATCCTTAAGATAATATATATCTCAGTTTTTTCTTAAAAGCCTTGTATTATTTCATCAAGGTCTTCAAAAATACGTAAAGAAAGATTCACGTCTAAAATTTCAAAAATTGGGGAAAAATCAACAAGTTTTAGATCGGCTTCCAAAGACTCAAAATTTGTCATCATCTTACTTCGACGTAATTTAGTGGTTTTAGTGGAGTTTTGCATAAACAGTATTACACTGTCATGATCGGTTAGGGATGTGTCAGCAACAAAGCATGCCGAGGTTTTTGTTGTTTTTAAAATAATGTGATCTAAGCAAGATACACCTTTTCGTGTTGGAAGAGTATGTGCCGGAAGCATACCATGGCTTGCCAAGAGGTCCAGATAGTCATGAGAGCGTAAATCACAGGTAGGTTGGATGATAATATTTATATTTATGTCTCCTACTAGCAGAATGGTTTTAAGAACGTAATTTTTAGGACTTATATACACATATTTATTGACACAGGACCAGCTGCCTTCTTTTAGAGCGGCTGAATAGAATAGTATATATTAGCATAATACCCTGTGATAATAGGTTTTATTGAACCTAATTTTATTGACCAATTTGTACCCTATTGGGGCAATTGTTAGAATAGTATAGGACAAATTTAAAACGCAAGACTTATTAAAATAGCTTGGAATCTTTATATAAATTAAATTGATAATCACTTAAGACATAAATACATTTAATAATTTCACTGGTAAAATACAAATAATATAATAATTTACAATTAATCTTACTCTAAATTACATAATATAAAATAGTTTGCAAATAATATAGACACATTAATATATTAAATTTAAATACAAGCTATTTTAATAAAAACTTTAACATTGACGCGTTCTTCTTAGAATTCAATACTTTAAAACCTTAGCAATTTTTAATAATGGCCACGATGCGTACACCCCGGAAAGTTAATAATTCAACAATAACAAAAAGAACACTAGCGCTGGAAGTAAACTCAAGTATGAGTAATAGTAGTATAGGAAACAGTAGGGGAAGTACCCCGGAAAAAGACCATGCAACTATTGACCCCCTGACACGTGACCCAGCTGGACAAATGGATGCCCTTCTGGCAGAAACAGCAAGAACAGTTAGACAGAGTTTGTATTTAGAGAACCAGTCAAGAAATTTAAAGAGCGAAATAAAACAAGGCTTAACAGATAATATAACAAAAGTTACAAAACAAATTGGCAAAATAGCAGTAATAAATAGGAAGCGAATGAATATGAATAGTAGCGATGTAGGAGTACAGAGTGTAGGGACGGGACAGGGGGTCCAAGTAAATAAGGAATGCGGATGAAAAACCATGTTTCTGGAAATGTTCCAGGAACTAAGACGTGAATTAGAGGGAAAGTTTGAGGAAGTTAAGAAATCAAATAGGGAAATGGTAGAGGAATGCAGGGAGATCAGAGCGGAAATAATAGGTAGAGTGGAAGAGATCAGAGAGAAGAATGAGGAAGTAGCTAAGGAAAATATAGTACAGTTGGAAAGGGTAGCTGAAGAGTGGAGGGGGGTTAGGGCTACGGCAGAACCGCAGATCGTGTCATACCTACGCGAGTGTGGTCAGTGGTGGTGGGGACCTTCAGACCTCGCCACCGGAGCCGAGGTGCGTGACCCTCCACTCTTTAGCTGTCACAGATAAGGAGAACAAAATGTCAGGAGCGGAGATAGTAGAAGGAGTTAGTAAAATTATAGAGGCTAGGAAAGAGGGGATAAAGATAGACAGAATTAGAAAAGGAAAAGATAGAAAAGTAATTATAGGTTTTAGCAACAAGGAAGATAGAGACAAAATTAAATGTAAATTAGAAGGAAGCAAAAGTAAATTTAATGTAGAAAAAATGGAAAATAAGGACCCCTAAGTAGTGATGTATGGGGTGCTTAAGGTTAATTCCGACGAGGATATCCTCGAAGGAATTCGAACCCAAAAAAGGCACCTCATACAGCCACTGCTTGGAGGGAAGGAGGACAGGATGACTGTAAAGTATAGGAAAAAGGGGAAAGATGATCAGACCGAGCACGTGGTACTGACGGTGTCGCCGGGGTTGTGGCAGTGTCTCACTAAGGCGGGCTATATTTATATAGATATGCAGAGAATCCGCGTCGCCGACCAATCCCACCTAATACAGTGCTCGCGCTGTCTAGGGTACGGACATGGAAGGCGGCATTGCAATAAGGAAAGTGCAGAAAAATGTAGCCACTGTTCCGGTGAACACCACCAGTCCCAGTGCGAAAGTCTGAAGGCGGGAGAAAAGGCGTGCTGTATAAATTGCAAAAAAGAAGGAGCAACTAAAATGGATCACAACGCCTTCAGCGCGGAATGTCCTGTTAGGCGTAAGTGGGACGCCATTGCACGTGCAACGGTGGCCTACACCAGTACCGATCCACAATAACATGCAATCCAATATTTATGTATAGTATAATTAAAAGATAAATATTATAATATATAAAAAATGTTATAAGCATTGGTATTCCAAAACTGTGTTTTGAGAAGAATCCAATGCAAAACTGGAAAACAAAAATATATAAATATGTATAGCAATATAAGATATATAATATGTATAGCAATATAAGATATATAATATAGCGTGAATGACATGATATTGTAAGAATGATTGTGGAAAAAAAAAATGTCTTAGCATATATATGGTTATAGTAACTTATAACAAAGCATATATGGCCCAAGCAGATAATAAAAGAAATGTAATAAAAAGCGTGTGAAAGTAAAAAATTATAAAAATATTTAAAAACAAAATATAGTATAATTTAGTATGTATTATATAGCATTATAGTAAAAACAGTAATGTAAAGCCTGACCAAAAAAATAGAAAACCTGCTCTGAGGGCTCTGAATGAACTATGATTATGGCAACATCTAGTATAGTCATACACTTGTGAATTGGCTAGTGAACATTTTTAGTTATTGTTTAATTTAATTTATACATTTATTAAAATTCAAAATCTAAATACTCAACAGCTTCATACAATATTTCATGATCTTCATGGTCAGAATGTAGTAATTCTTTGTCAGATATCTCTGACTCATTGTCACTTGTCGATGTTTCACTGTTACTGTCGCCAACATCTATAATAAATTGTTCGATTTCTCCATCGATTACGGGTCCCCTTTGTCTATATTCATCTTCTATTTTATTTGTATGCTCACAATAATTACTCCATGTATCGGCAGTAATATCCTATAATAATAATTTCAAATTAGTAACTGTTAACAAAATATTTAATTTGATTAGTCGACATAATATGTGATATTTACCTCAAAACAGTTTTTTACAAGCTGCATAAATGTGGTATTTTGTAAACCAACATTCTTTGTGGCAACCTTCCCCTTTACAATGCCCCATATCATCTCAATTGGATTGAGGTCACAATGATAAGGAGGCAGTCTTAATATTTTGTGACCATAATCCTGTACCAAACTATCTATTTCATAAATCGGGTCAAGTTTATTTTGTTTTACAATAACCATTAGCATACTTTTAGTGGCATTAGCAGGGTAGGCAATATTATTTGATGTAAGCCATTCTGCAATTTCTTGTTTTCTATTAACAGTGCTAGGTGGCTTATTTATTTGGCTAGAATGATATCTAGCATTGTCCATGACTATACAGGTTGGTTCATGTAAATTGGGCATTAATTTATCCAATACCCATTTTTTAAAATTAACTTTATTCATGGCATCATGAAAATCTTCTTTTTTTTCTTTGTCGTTATAAATTAATAAAGCATTCGGAATGAACCCAGTCTTGCCGCCACAATGGACAATTATATACCTTTTACCTTTAGCTACAGATTTAGATACCCCAGGCTCATTTTCACTTTGCCAGCATTTTGCATGATTGAGTGAAGTATGAATATAACTTTCATCGAGATATACAACTGGCATGCCACTCTCCTTTACATCTTTGATTTCTTGTAAATATTTATCCCTCCATGCTACTATATCATGCCGCTCCATGAGAATTGTCCTTCGATTTCTACATTTTTTAAATTTATAACCTAATTTGTGTAAGAGTAAACGAAGAGACTCTCTGCCACCAACAAAATTTATGGACTCTTTCAGAGCTGCAAGTAACCGCTTCAAGCTCGGTACTTCTTTTCGGACGGTATAAAACTCTTGTATTTTCTGCCTAATTGCACACAGATCGAAATCATCCAGATTGATTTTCTTTCTTGTTTTTGGTTTATTTTTCTTAGGTGTAGAAAATACAACTGACGTCTGACCTTCTTTTCGTATTTTCATTACGGACGATCGGGATACACCTAAAACAGATAGAAGTTGTAAATAAAATTATTTACAAATGAGCCAATACAAATTGCACGCACTGTATGAGGTACCTACCAGTCATGTTGACAATTAGGTCCGTGATGTTATTTAGAGGAATCGAGTCCATTCCTTCAGACTTTCTTTCCGACAAGTAATTATTCATATTATAGATAACTTTTCTTAGCTGGCTTTTAATAGTTTTCGGCATTTTAATGCTTAAACAACTCACTTTTCCAAGAAATATATCACACACAATCGAGAACACACTTTGACAGATAACAATTATGACATTTCTTAGAGACTGTTGCCAGTTGAAGAAATTAGTTCCAATGGTTTTCCGCAATATGGCGAGGTTTTTTATTTTATTGGTCGGCCTTTAATTAAAATATTCTATAAAAATTATGTCATGTAATTGTGTCAAGTATTGGAAAGCGATGTAAGTAGGAGATGTGGATTGGTAATGGTGTAGATCGTTACTGGTGGCGAACCACAAATTAACGCAATTTATTGTAAACAATAAAATGTAGAAATGGCAGCCAGCAGGATTTCCGCGCTGGATGCAGTAGTGAATAAGAATAGAGTTAAAAATGAAAAAGCACAATAATTAGAAGTTGTTAAAATTAAAGTAATCAGAATTGTATAAATAAAAATGTAATAGCACAATTAGAATTGTTAAAATAAAGTAAAATAAAATTGTAAACTCAAAAATGTAATTGCACCAACAGAAACTTAAAATTGTAAAAGATGGCAGAATAAAAAAAAAACATACAGACGAATTGAGAACCTCCTCCTTTTTTTGGAAGTCGGTTAAAAAGGAAGATAACAAATAAGAATGTAATAGGTAAATGAAATAGAAATTAGAATTGTAACAGAAAGCAGAGGAATAATATGTAGAATTGAGTATATGAAATGTAATAGAAAAATGAGGAACAATAATATGTAGAATTGAATAAATGAAATGTAATAGAAAAACTGTACTCGATAATAGTGAAAGTATTAAAAAAGTAAAATTGTAGAACATGATAGTATTCTAACAAACTGTAATAAGGAAAGTAGTGTAAAATGAAAAATGGAAATTGTAATAATTAAATAAAAGAAAAGAATTGTCCTTGTAGAATAATAAGGGGAACAAGTCGGACCCACAATATACATGGGTCCAAAAAAAAAAAAAAACCCTTAACCTTCCTTATTATTATTTAATAATTTATCATATGCAATTTTAGATTGTACCTACATCTAGACTTAGCCAGTATACTTAGCTTTGTATTGCTGAGGCCGACAAACATTTAATTCCTGCATTGTAAACAACTTCGTATTACTATCACAATTAATAAATTATTCTGAAGTAGACGCTTCTTAAAATACTGCGTAGCATTTGATATTCGAGTTACATAGTTAAATTTTCCTTGCATTGTTCTTTAATAATACACTAAACTCGCTTTAGATATTAACTATTTGTACCAAACAAGGCAGTAGGTACACAGTAATTGAACTTTTTTATCGAAACTTAAATATGCATTGTACATATTCGCAGAATAAATAACCCACTTTTAAGTTTTACCGTCACAGTCAATTACTGATTTAGAATTCATGTCTAATGCAATTAAACTGAATATATAAATCTTACCTTTTTTTTTTTCTTGCAATCACTTGTACGATACTAGCACCGTATATATGAGAAGAGTTTTTATAGGTTACTGCATAATCACTCAAACTGCTATCTGTATCACAAATTCAATAAACAAATAAGTTAGCCAGCCAGTCTTGTAAGGGGCTTACAAAATCCTTGAGTATCATATTACTCATATTTTACTTTTTACCCTATTTTGATAAAAAACAATCTCTTCCACTAACACCTTTTTGATGTGGTTATTACAATCTCAAGTGATATCTTGAATCTTCATACAATTAAACCTTAATTATTTTTTAAATAAAAGGTATCCCAAAGGTTTAACTATAACAATCTTGCAAAACCAAGTACAGACCGTTACAGGTTTTTGCTTGAAAATTAATAGTAATTGTTGCCCCTATTACAGTATAACCATTACAATTGCAAGTGCATCGCACAAACAAAACAATTGATGTGAACTTTATAGACACTGTTTACGCTATATTAGTTTGAGTTAAAACGACCACGCCATTTTTATTATTACATTTATTATTTACATTTATTTTAATCTGTTTTTAACTCTCCAATGTTATTCATTCATATAATTTGTCCATTTTCTTATATACTGTACGTATCTGTCAGTTGTCTCTTCTAAAATGCCCGATCGACTCGATATTAGCATAATACGATAAAATATTTACAAAAAGGTCAAGTTTAACATTTTCCTATAATATGAACCCAGCTAGTATTTGAGCATTGTTAATATCTACCATACGCAGCATATTTTAAGTCCTATGATTACATTTAAAGGAGCTAGAACCTAGGATGTTATATATTTTATATGTAAGCACGTCACCCTTTAATTTAAATAACGAATTCGCCATCTTAGCTAACCAAATAATTTTGTTATTTTATTACTCATTGTTAGATTCATCATATATTTGAATGGATGATTTTAACCCCATAACATTATACACTTTTTGTGTCCAGTTCAATAGACTCTTATTAGGTTGTAATGAACATTTTTACTAAACAATTAAAGCATTTTCTTATCTTTAAAACTTCTATGAAATCCAATACAAATACGCCAGTTAAACTAGTTTATAATCATGATACTTTAGTGTACTTTAGGTGTCAATGAGCTTATTCTTCCTTTACAATTTAGTTTTCCAATACGCACGCAATTTACAAAATAATAATAATTATTTTATTTACTGACCTTATTACTGACTTACTAGTATTACAGGTTTATCCTCGTCGCCATTTGTAGTGTGCACTAAATTATAAAAAGAGCGGGCTCCGTCTACCATCAACAGCCTCCAGTACGTCTCACTCCTAGCACGTCCGCCTTAATACTGATTGAGTAGGGGAACCCCCCACCACGTATAGAGTTATAGTACTTATATTGTCCACAATAAAGAGACCACCATTTAGACAAACACTACAGTATTTATTTTAAATAGTAGGGGGTAAAAGGAGGGAAATACAATTTAAATTTTTTTGTTAAGACATTTGAAACGCTCTGCTAATTTTTGTTGTCGTTTTTGTAGTTTATCTATCTAAGAAGTGAAATGATGTTAAGGATTAAGAAATTAATGGGTAGATTCTTTTTTATTTAAATTTTTCCTTTAAAATCGGGTATTTTTAGAAAAAATATCAAGATCTTGAATATCTTTGTAACCATTAGCTTTTGGATAGGGAATAATACAGCTTTTTAGGCTGCAAAAGTGACGTATTTTTACATGTCAAAGAGAAACAGCCCAGTATAATAACAGGTATCGAGTTTGACCTGTTATAACCCACCTCTAATTTAAAGTCTGTTATACATTTAACGACCTCTACAGCAGGAATTAGTTAATTGACAAGACATTAGTACGTGGTGGGACGGTCGATAGCTCATGAGTCTGTCAAGTGATTTAACAAGGCGTAATTTATATAACATTGTTTGGTGAAACTGGGTTTTATTTTGAGAAAGCTTCTTTAAAAATACATCCCAGCTGTATATTTGTTCCCCATAAATAACTTCAGCAATTTCTTTTACAAGAACAGAAAGCACAAGAAAGCTTACGTCAAGACATAAGTATCATATAGGAGCTGTTTCGATATGACATTATTATCCGTAACTTTATAGAAAACTTTTGCATTCATTTACCTATGTATACGATTGGCATTCCAATGCTTAGATATAAATATTTTATTGGTGTTGGGTATTATAAATTTAATTTTCTTGAGACTAAAACGTAGTGATTATATTCTCTTTGCTTGAGACCAATGTTTTCAAGTGTTTTCCAAATATTGTTTTTTTTTCCCTTGCTTGTTCTTTTCCTTCTTTTTATATTATGGCTTATAGTCGGGCCATTTTACCCTGTGTTCCAGGAGACGCTCTGAACGTTCAGATCATTCATAACGCTGACATTGACAGCTGACAGTGCTTGTGAAAACAGTTCAAAACGATCCTAAACAGTGCTAAAGAAAATAGTAAACGAAAATAACGTTTTTTTCGTTCAGATTTGCGTTTCTTTAGCACTGTTTAGGATCGTTTTGAACTGTTCCACACGCACTGACAGCTGTTAATGTCAGCGTTATGAATGATCTGAACGTTCAGAGCGTCTCCTGGAACAGGCCCTGTAACGACGACATAATAAAATTAATATTTTCTTTGTGTTAAAACTGCAGAATTTACTAAACTTTATTTAATAATTATTAGATATTTATTGTCAACATAACCAATATGAGTTTTTTTACGATTGTTGGGACGGTTGTGACGTTGTGAGGTCTCATAATGGGTCAATCGGAAGACCGGTGCTGGACATCCTAGGTGTGCCAGCAATACCGAGCTTGGACCAATTTGCGGCCGCTTACCTACTATTATTTTCTTTATTGTTTTATTTTTGTGGTTTATTTTTAACTTTTCATTATTGTCATACAATTTTAAATAGTATGTAATTAGTGGTTAGAGGTGCAAATAAACGTTTATTTATTTTTATTTATTCATATGAACTCTTATGTGTCCTTTTAAACTTCCTTTTTGTGAAAACTTCTTCAAACAAACATCACAGCTATATGGTTTGTTTCCCGTATGAACAATACTGTGTTTTCGTAAATATTCCTTTCGTGAAAATTTCTTCAAGCATACATCACAGCTGTATGGTTTGTATCCAGTATGAACCCTAATGTGTCTTAGTAACTCTCCTCTTCGTGAAAACTTCTTCAAACACACATCACAGCTGTATGGTTTGTCTCCTGTATGAATAGTAATGTGATCTCGTAAATTTCCTTTTCGTAAAAACTTCTTCAAACACACATCACAGCTGTATGGTTTGTCTCCCGTATGAATACTACTGTGATCTCGTAAGTGTTCCTTTCGTGAAAACTTTTTCAAACACACATCACAGCTGTATGGCGTGTCTCCCGTATGAACCCTACTGTGTGTTCGTAAATGTTCCTTTCGTGAAAACTTCTTTAAACACACATCACAGCTGTGTGGTTTGTCTCCCCTATGAACACTAATGTGTCTTAGTAAATGATGTTGTCGTAAAAACTTCTTCAAGCACACATCACATCTGAACGGTTCATTGTAACGTTCTGATGGTGCATCACTTGTGTGGTCTAGTTCTTCGCAGTTATCTGTGACGTCTATTTCGTAGCCTCGTCCGACACCTAAATAAAGAGGTGTGAATGTTATAAAAATATATAAATGCATATTACTACAATTATTTACTACTAATCTACTTCTTCTATGCAATGAAGTAACTATCTATATATCTATAATAAAACTGTAGAGAGGTAAATACTATACATTGAATAATTTTTCAAAATTCATATTCTAGGATGATTGGTGATCAATAGGAACTGATGCCAAAAATGCAATCAGTAAATTTTTTGTCTGTCTGCCTGTCTATATGTGCACGCATGGATAAAAAACTACTAAAGGGATTTTAACCAAACTTTATACGATTGTAGCTCATGTTCTTGGGCACGTTATAGGCTATATTATAATAATAATTTATATCTCTTAAGGACTGTAATAAACAGAACACATAACTGGAAGGCTACAGGATCAGATAACATTTATAATTTCTGGTACAAAAAACTATCATGTACTCATATACTTCTACACATAAACTCATTCATCGTAACACCATACACAATGCCACCTTACATAACACAAGGCACTACTTACATGCTCCCGAAAGATTTAAATGACACTGAAAACCCATCTAAATACCGACCTAGTCTGCAGAATTTTTATAAAATAATCACAGCGTGTCTCAGTGAGTGTATCTATAAACACACACAGGAACATAATATTCTATCCGAAGAACAAAAAGGATGCCGCAAAAAAATGCCAAGGATGTAAGGAATAGTTAACCATTGACGCCGTAGCCACCAAACAAGCAATGAAACAAAAACGCAACATTTATACTATGTTAATAGATTACTAAAAGGCTTTTGACTCCGTAGCGCACTCACGGTTGGTATATATTCTTAAGCATTATACAATACACCCAGTTATCACGGGTTTTCTAGAGAAAATTATCCCACAGTGGAGCACTAAATTAAAAATATGCAATACTACAAATGATTCTATTGAAACAGATTACATTCCAATAAAAAGGGGAATTTTCCAAGGCGCTGCCTTAAGTCCGTTATGGTTTTGTTTGGCCCTTAACCCACTATCATCCATACTCAATTCAAATAACACAGGTCTCAAAATAAATCATAATGCAAAACATACCCCTATGACTCATCTCATGTATATGGATGATATCAAACTTTTTGCTAGTACATTACATGAATTACACACACTTGCCGACATAACACAGTTGTTCTCTAACGATATTTGTATGCAAGTTGGAATAGATAAATAGAAAATAGAAGCTTTTAGTAAAGAAAAATTAAAACACACCACATATGAATTAGCGAATCATGAAATCATAGACGCATTAGACCCTGCAGAAGGGTATAAATATCTAGGATATTATCAATCACAAGGTATTAATCATAAAAATGTAGAAAAAACCCTGCAAGAAAAATTTAAAACACGATTACATTTCTTGGAGCCAAACAGACCTTAAAACTCTACAACGGGTTATTAGGGTACAGCTATGACTAAACACAGAAATCATCATCCTAGGGCATGCATACAGAGATTAACTCTACCTAAAATCGAAGGAGGTAGAGGTCTTATCGATATCTTTAATCTTCACAATAAACAAATCACACTATTAAGAACATACTTCCACAATCACACACACTCAGATGAGTGTGAGTGTTTGTGGAAGTATGTTCTTAATAAACAAGATTTTTATTTCTTTTGAGTGATTTGCAAGTGAAAGTGTGTGGAGTGGAGACCCACTGCATAACGCCGTCTGCCAAGCGGATTCATTCACACCACTTTCACTTGCAAATCACTCAATAGAAATAAAAATTATTACAAATCAAGACGAATCGATGCCTGGGCGCAGAAATCCCTATGTGGACGCCACCGCACAGACCTTATAAACACTGGGGTGGACAAGACAGCATCAAATGCATGGTTAAGACGCGGTGAGCTATTCCCTGAAACAGAAGGTTTTATGATGGCGATCCAAGACCAGGTTATTGATACTAAAAACTACAGGAAACGTATAATTCGAACATCAGGCGCGAGCAGCGACCACTGCCGACATTGCCACAAGCATCCCGAAACAATTCAACACATAACAGGCGCTTGTTTATCCATCACCCAAACAGACTACAAACACAGACACGACCAAGTCGCTGCAATCATACACCAGATACTCGCACTCAAACAGAACCTCATCTCAGACAAAACACCATACTACAAATACATGCCACAAATCATATTGGACTCACCTGGCTACAAATTATACTGGGATAGGACAATACTGACAGACAAGACTGTACACTACAACAGACCAGACATAGTACTGCATGACAAAATAAATAGAACGGTGTATCTTATAGACATCGCAATACCTAACTCGCACAACCTGACCACCACACACACTAACAAAGTAACTAAATATACAGACCTCACAATAGAAATTAAATCGCAATGGAAAGTTAACACCGTCAAAACAATACCTATTATAATCTCAACCACTGGCATCATACCTAAAACACTGCATACATCACTCAAAACACTTAACATACATCCACTCACATACATCACCTTACAAAAAACCGTCATCCTAAAAACATGCTGAATCGTCCGAAAGTTCCTTACCATAAATAATTAATTTCATATTGTACCTGAAGTTGTTTGGCCACAAGCCCGCAACTTCAAGTAGGCCCCGTAAAGGAGAGAAAAAATTATAAAAAAATCAATATAATTATAAAAATAAAATATATATGGACGCTTTACACCACGTTGTTAAATATATATTAAAGATTTTTACTATAATATACACAAATTTAATACACATCCATGACCCAGGAACATTGGAAACCTTTTTTTTTTGCTCCCTGAGCGTGATTCGAACCCGGGACCTCTCGCTCGATCACCGACGCGCTCAACTACTGCGCTACGGAGGTCGTCTTAGTGTATAAGATAACACTACAATACATAGGAGCCGAACAGTGACGATAAATTTGAAGCAAGTCTGATAATTTCGCGCGCCTCAAAGCCTTTAACGATAAACTTAAAAAACGGGCAATAAAGCGGTTTTTGGAAAGCTATTATTATACAGCCATCACGGTATTAATCCTTATTATTTTAAATACGTTATTTGGCATAATCATTTCATGAAGACTATATTTGCCCTTTAGACCATGCAAATAATACAATGAATACTTTAAGAGATATAGCAAAATTAAAATCGTTTCGCCGTGATTCGACCGGGCGCCGCGTGATGTCGTACGTGGTGTCCGTTACCCCAGCCAGATATTAGATATTGTAGATTTTGTTAACTTTTTACCTACGCTCAATGAGAGCATTGTATTCTCTAATTGAGCGTTATATTTTCGTAATTTGCTTGGTTGTAGTTTTCTTAAAAAACGCAAAAAAAACTAATCCGGCACCAGTAACGTTTGCAAACGTTACTTCGGCCAGATGTTTCTTTAAATAATTTTATTTTCAAGAAAAAATTACGCGGAGAACTAGAGCGTTCCGGGGCTGTAATGGAGCGTGAAAAAATTTCATTTGTATATTGATCCGTTGTGGAGATATTCAAAATCCTGCTGGAGTAACGTTTGGGGATTTCTTAAATCTCCAAAACGGCTGGGTGCAGTTCAACAATTTTTGGCACAGGCCTTATCCTGAATTTGCTTGGCAATAAAAAAATGTTAATAATACACCATTTAAAAGTAATTCGATATTAAGTATATAAAAACTAATTAAAACGATCTAGCGACATAATTCAAATTGTATATTAAAGCCTATACCGGTCTTCAATTGAGCGTATCTTCTCATCAAGATCCAATAGCTAAATATCTAATTATGAAGAAAACTTATTCAGAAAAGCGCACAATAATAGCGAGAGTCTATAAAATCAGTATTATGCACTTTTCCTATTTTTTGACAATACAAATTAGAGTGTTACTTTAATTATATATAGGTAAGTTTTTAGCTGAAAACACTCACTATTTAAGGAGATATGCGAAATAATTTAAGATGGTCACAAAAAAGCGGCCGATCTATATTCATACTGCTGCTGACTTCTCATACAGCTATCATTCTAAAATATATTGGATATTATCGGTTAAGAAAGTACAAGTATGTAAAAAATATTTATGACATAATATTTATGTACTATCCTAATATTTTTTAACATTTTAAAATTTCTGTAAATTTTCAAATCAGATTTCCGTAAATACGGAAACACTTATTTCAAATAATTACTTTACAAATCGTATTATACCTATTAATAGTTGGTAAGTTTTTAATTTTTGCTAATCAGCACAAGGGCCGCCTAGTATTATTATAGTATTTTCTATACTAATTAGTTTTTTTGTCATAGCTACAGTTTAAGTTACACAGTTTAAGGGCAGGTAGTCCATCAAAGTCCGCGCTTTTAAGTTTTTTAAAACATACACAAAGTGTTTGGAGTTCTAAAAAAATATATGAATTAATTATTTAAGGATATAATATATTAAAATTCGTATTCAGTTACAAGATTTAATAAACTTCACTCGATAGAAAAAAATCGTAAAGCTCTTTTCGTGACGGGTTTTTCAATATTAAGATTAAATTACTTATATTTTGAATTAGATTTTTATACTTGAATAAAGCAGCTAAATATTTTTAGTAAAATTAGTAGAATTAATTCTGATAAAATGTTTGTTTTAATTTCAAAGTTTTATTAACTACGAAATGCGTCAGCGTGGTGGCAATCCCAGCCCGTCAGTCGCGCGCTGGCGCTTACGGACGACGTACCTATATATATACGACCTATTATATACGAATAAACACAAATAATTATGTCATTCTCAACAAAGTACTTTTTAAGTCACTTTGAAATTTATGTCAGTGTTAATATTATTTTCGGTTCTAGAATTTGATAATTTAAGATATATAATAAAAATGCAATTACTAAGGTTCAATTCTGAAATAATGTGAAAATAATTGAACATTCATTGTAAACATTTTTGTATGTCAATTTCAGTAATTTATATTTTATTAAATTATTCTACGAACTTCCGCTTTAAAATAATATTGTCATTGTTATATTTTCCGGTGTAAATGGCGCCAAATTATACTTATAAAAGGATGTGTCGGCTATATTGGCTTCAGTTCTGAACCAGATATAAAGTGAACAAATTTAAGATATGTACTTACCATTTTTTCTGAAAACCTATATACTATGTTGTAGCTAAGTAATATTATGTCCCGTTTTATTATAGTTTTTAATAAGTAAATAATTTATTAATATTTAATATTTGGAAATATACTTTGATGATAAATTATTGGTACCTATATTGTAAAAATATTCTAATTTGCTAAAGTATCATGTGATTGATACTTTTAAATAAAAAGTAAATTACCAGGTTGTTAAATACATTTTATTTTATTCCATAGTTTATTAATTTATTGTTTAAATTATATTCCTAGTACAGTAAATATATTACAAAGCTGTTTAAGATATTTTGGTTACTTCCATTTACATATAAAATGGTGTTGCTTATTGTCTGAATTTCTTATAATTAAAATATAGTGGTGTGATACAATAAAACTTATAAATACATTGGTTTAGCGTTTTACTTAGAATTTAGATTTTAGTAAATCTACACTTTTATATTTGATATATTTTTTACAGTTAACTTTTGGCCAATCTACTTTATAATATTTTAGCTTTCTTTAATTATATTTTTATTGTCAACTTGACACGCGTGTATAACGCGGAGCGCGATCGTTCGCTGGCTCGACACATTACACACGAAATGCTCGTTTCGTACCTTCTATCCTTATAAATGGTTTATTATGGTACCTTTTAGTACTTTTGACTTTGATGAACATTTATTGTGGACGCATCAATTGCAAGAGATAAGTAGAAAGGTTTTTTCTACCTAGCGTTGCCTAAAACGTTTACGATATGTTCTTCCGACAAAGGTAGTAGGCTGAATTCTTACTCCTTTCCTCTTTAGATTATGCGGACGCTTGTTTCACTAACTTGACGAAGGAACAACTAAACAAATTGGAGCACCTTCAAAACCTGGCTTTGAGGTTTGTATTCGGTTTACGTAAATTTGACCATATCTCCGACTATCCCCTTAAGTAAAAGTCTATCAATCAATCCGTTACAGCCGTGACACTCATGTTCTCTTTTTTTTTTTTTTATTTATTTATTTAAGCACCATGCACATTTGTACATAGGCGGACTTAATGCCTTAAGGCATTATCTACCAGTCAACCTTTAGGTGATTTAGAAATAAAAATAAGTAGATGCATTACTTGTACAGACGAAAACATGTAAACAGAAAATGAATAAATTACATTAATTAATAAATTACACATAACATATAAAATATAATAAATAAAGATTATAACACATAATAAAATAATACTAATAATAAATACAAATATAGTAATATATAAATGACCCATAATTATGAAAGACATGACGAGAGCAAGGATAAACCATACTAAGAATCTGCCAAGAGCTTAATACACCACCTACGAACCTTACGTTTGAAAGCTTCTTTTGTTAATGACATCCTGATCTCTATGGGGAGAGCGTTCCAAAGTAAAATAGCCTGAATGTTGAAAGAAGAGTGCATAAGGCTGGTCTTATGGGGCGGACACAGGAGAAGAGCATTATTTGCTGAACGGAGATTTTTATCGTGACTGCTGCAGAGAAATTGAAAGTGAGAAGAGAGATAGACAGGAGAATGCGGAGAGTGTAGGAGGTAGTAGAGTGTGCACAATGCTCGAGCCGAGCGTCGTTGCCTTATTGGCAACCAGCGCAGCTTAGAGCGGTAGAAAGAGACGTGATCGTATTTTTTTAAGTTAAAAACGAATCTGATGTAGCAGTTAATGAGACGATCGAGTTTATTAAGCTTATCCGCGTTGAGATCGAAGTAGCACACGTCGCCATAATCAATTATTGGAAATATCAGCGACTGAACTAGTAAGGTCTTGGTCGTTGTCGGTAGAAAGTTTTTCAATCGATATAGTAATCGCAATGACCCTGTAACCTTCTGTGACACGTGAGAATTTTGAGAGTCAAGGGTAGAGTCTATACTCTACCCTTGACTGGAATTCTCAAAATTCTCACGTGTCACGGATTGTATATAGATGCAATCCGAGGTCTTTGACGCTAGAACTAAAAGGGATGACAGAACCGTTGAAAGTGACTGGTTGTAAAGCATTCATGGTCACTTTACTCATTGACCGATGACTGCCAATCAATATGGCCTGACATTTAGCGGGGTTAACAGATAACACAAACATGACTGACCAATTATTAATCGCATTTAGATCTCGGTTGACAGCATCAATCTTTTTCCTTTATAATATCCTATTTGACTCCCATTGTCTTACTTATTTAAAAAGTAATTTTAATTTCCGTACCTTTGACCACAGATATCTAATATTCTTCTTAACATTCCTATCCAAGGTACTAAATACTTAAATTGCTTTTTCATCGTAAAACACATTTTCCTTTAGAATTCTTTACATACCCATATAAGGCGGGCTGAAACTATACATCGCTTTAAAACTCTTATAAAAAATCATTATCTGGAATCATATTGTATCAACCCTTAACTTTTGTTAACACATAGTATTATAAATTAAAATATCAGGAAATTTTATCTATTGTGAATATATTTATTTAATTATAGTATATTTTTTAGTATTTATGTATTATTTTATGGAATATACTATTACGCAACTCCCCTTCTCTAGCATCGTTTTCTGTAACACCATAAGGTTGTCTGGAAGAAATTGCTATCTATTAATAAGGCCGCCTTTGTGTGCATGTCTGATTTTCGAAATGTATATTTTTTGTCTCTTTTGTAATATGTTGTGTGCACAATAAAGTATGTTTGTATTGTATAGCAGGGAATGATCCATATGACTTAAAAATATTCTCTCTACACTTTATTGACTATAGACATAATTTTAGGATATGTTAATAATATGCACATATCTTGAAAAAACCCGTTCGACCTTACATCCATAACAGTTTGTCAAGCGATTTAACAAGGCGTTATTTATTTTACACTGTTTGGTGTCCGGGTCTTAACATGTTATAGCAATTTGTCCTTCGCGTGACTTCTGAATTCTGACGTGATATTGGTTATTTCATAATTTAGAAAACTTCTTTAAACATACATCACATCTGTATAGTTGTTACCCATATGAACTCTTCTGTGTCGTTCTAAATTTCCTTTTCTTGAAAACTTCTTCAAACACACATCACAGCTGTAAGGTTTGTCTCCCGTATGAACACTACAGTGATGTCGTAAATATTCCTTTTGTGAAAATTTCTTCAAACATACATCACAGCTGTGTGGTTTGTCTCCCCTATGAACACTAATGTGTCTTCGTAAATGCTCTTTTCGTAAATACTTCTTCAAACACACATCACAGCTGTAAGGTTTATCTCCCGTATGAACCCTACTGTGTTCTAGTAAATGTCCTTTTTGTGAAAACTTCTTCAAACATACATCACAGCTGTATGGTTTGTCTCCCGTATGAACCCTACTGTGTCTTCGTAACTCTCCTTTTTGTGAAAACTTTTTCAAACACACTTCACAGCTGTATGGTTTGTCTCCCGTATGAACCCTACTGTGATCTCGTAAATGTTCCTTTCGTGAAAACTTCTTTAAACACACATCACAGCTGTGTGGTTTGTCTCCCCTATGAACACTAATGTGTCTTCGTAAATGCTGTTTTCGTAAAAACTTCTTCAAGCACACATCACAGCTGAACGGTTCCTTGTAACCTTCTGATGGTGCATCACTTGTGTGGTCTAGTTCTTCACAGTTATCTGAGATGTCCATTTCGTAGCCTCGTCCGATACCTAAATAAAGAGGTGTGAATGTTATAAAAATATATAGTATATAATATATATATACCTGTGTTGCATATTACTTCTATTTAAAGTTTTTCTATGCAGTGAATTATACATAATATAATTAAAGAATATACAGGTTGTAATATGAACGAGTGATAGTACTTTAGGGTGTGTAGTGTGTACGTGTGAAAATAGAATTGGCTCGAAAAAATTCAAGAGCCTATGATTTTTTGATGTGATGACTTTCGAAGTGGTTAAACATAAAAACAGTGTGTTGACCGGATGATTTCTGCATTTGGTGATGAAGCTCCATCCAAAACAACAATTTATTATATAATAGCTGGTCTTTTGAAATTTCTACGTGGACGTGACAAGCTCAGTAATTATCTCCGTCAAGGTCGTCCAAAACTACCGTCACCCAAGAAAACGTTGATGCTGTGCGTAAGTTGATTGAGGAAGATCGACATGTGACATACCGCGAAATTCAGGCAACTTTAGACATTGGCATGTGTAAAACACAAATAATCTTGCATGAACAATTTAGTGTAATAAGTTGTTTACCGATGGATACCGCATTCGCTCTGTGAAGAGCAAAAAGCGGCTCGCGCTACTTGGTGCGTCAGAACTCTAGAAAGATTCCACGCAGGATACTCAAATGCTGTATAGAATATTGTACTTTTTACGAATTTGACGACCTCCGTAGCGCAGTGGTTGAGCGCGTTGGTGCTCGAGCGAAAGGTCGCGGGTTCGAATCCCGCCGAGGGAACAAAAAGTTTTCAATGTTCCTGGGTCATGGATGTGTATTAAATGTGTGTATAATATAATACAAATCTTAAATATATGTATAGTATAAAAGTATTAAATATATTTCCGTTGTCTGGCACCTGTAACACAAGTTCTTCGGATACTTAGCACGGGGCCAGATTGACGTGGTGTGAAGCGTCCATAGATATTATATTATATTATTATATTAGTTTTTAGAGCAAGAAAACATAGAATTATTAGACCATCCCTCGTACAGCCCCGACCTAAGCCCTAATGATTTCTATACTTTCCCTAAAATCTATACATATAATAAATCTGTAGAGGGGTCATGTCTGTACATTAAGAATATTTAACTGAAAATTAAAAAAAGGGGGTCTATAAAAGCCACAGAACCTAAAAATGACATTTTTGAAAAAAATGTCTGTCTGTCTGTCTGTCTGTCTGTCTGTCTGTCTGTCTGTCTGTCTGTCTGTCTGTCTGTCCATATGGGAATGTTTGTCGTCGCATCACGCTAAAACCACTGTATGGAATGAAATGAAATTTGGCAGGCAGGTAGCTTACGACCTGAAGAGCATTATAGGAAATTATTATCCCGAAAAACGAAAGGGTTCCCGTGGGATCTTCAAAAAATTGTAGCTACCTATTTGACGGTATTTCAGCCAAACTACTCAACGTATTTAAATGAAATTTGGCAGGCAGGTAGCTTATGACATGAAGAGCATTATTGGAAATTATTATTCCGAAAAACGAAAGGGTTCCCGTGGGATTTTAAAAAAATTGTAGCTACCTATTTGACGGTATTCCAGCCAAACTACTCAACGTATTTGAATGAAATTCGGCAGGCAGGTAGCTTATGACCTGAAAAGCATTACTAGAAAATTATTATCCCGAAAAACGAAAGGATTCCCGTGGGATCGATAAAAAATTGCAGGTACCTATTTGACGGTATTTCAGCCAAACTACTCAACGTATTTAAATGAAATTTGGCAGGCAGGTAGCTTATGACATGAAGAGCATTATTGGAAATTATTATTCCGAAAAACGAAAAGGTTCCCGTGGGATTTTAAAAAAATTGTAGCTACCTATTTGACGGTATTCCAGCCAAACTACTCAACGTATTTGAATGAAATTCGGCAGGCAGGTAGCTTATGACCTGAAGAGCATTATTGGAAATTATTATCCCGAAAAACGAAAGGGTTCCCGTGGGATCTCCAAAAAATTGTAGCTACCTATTTGACGGTATTTCAGCCAAACTACTCAACGTATTTGAATGAAATTCGGCAGGCAGGTAGCTTATGACATGAAGAGCATTATTGGAAATTATTATTCCGAAAAACGAAAGGGTTCCCGTGGGATTTTAAAAAAATTGTAGCTACCTATTTGACGGTATTCCAGCCAAACTACTCAACGTATTTGAATGAAATTCGGCAGGCAGGTAGCTTATGACCTGAAGAGCATTATTGGAAATTGCTATCCCGAAAAACAAAAGGGTTCCCGTGGGATCTTCAAAAAATTGTAGCTACCTATTTGACGGTATTTCAGCCAAACTACTCAACGTATTTAAATGAAATTTGGCAGGCTGGTAGCTTATGATCTGAAAAGCATTACTAGAAAATTATTATCCCGAAAAACGAAAGGATTCCCGTGGGATCGATAAAAAATTGCAGGTACCTATTTGACGGTATTTCAGCCATACCACTCAACGTATTTAAATGAAATTTGGCAGGCAGGTAGCTTATGACATGAAGAGCATTATTGGAAATTATTATTCCGTAAAACGAAAGGGTTCCCGTGGGATCTTCAAAAAATTGTAGCTACCTATTTGCCGGTATTTCAGCCAAACTACTCAACGTATTTAAATGAAATTTGGCAGGCTGGTAGCTTATGATCTGAAAAGCATTACTAGAAAATTACTATCCCGAAAAACGAAAGGATTCCCGTGGGATCTTTAAAAAATTGTAGCTACCTATTTGACGGAATTTCAGCCATACCACTCAACGTATTTAAATGAAATTTGGCAGGCAGGTAGCTTATGACATGAAGAGCATTATTGGAAATTATTATTCCGAAAAACGAAAGGGTTCCCGTGGGATCTTCAAAAAATTGTAGCTACCTATTTGACGGTATTTCAGCCAAACTACTCAACGTATTTGAATGAAATTCGGCAGGCAGGTAGCTTATGACCTGAAGAGCATTATTGGAAATTGATATACCGAAAAACGAAAGGATTCCCGTGGGATCTTCAAAAAATTGTAGCTACCTATTTGACGGTATTTCAGCCAAACTACTCAACATATTTAAATGAAATTTGGCAGGCAGGTAGCTTATGACATGAAGAGCATTATTGGAAATTATTATTCCGAAAAACGAAAGGGTTCCCGTGGGATCTTCAAAAAATTGTAGCTACCTATTTGACGGTATTTCAGCCAAACTACTCAACGTATTTGAATGAAATTCGGCACACAGGTAGCTTATAACCTGAAGAGCATTATTGAAAATTGTTATCCCGAAAAACAAAAGGGTTCCCGTGGGATCTTCAAAAAATTGTAGCTACCTATTTGACGGTATTTCAGCCAAAATACTCAACGTATTTAAATGAAATTTGGCAGACAGGTAGCTTATGATTTGGAAAGCATTACTAAAAAATTATTATCCCGAAAAACGAAAGGGTTCCCGTGGGATCTTCAAAAAATTGTAGCTACATATTTGAAAGTATTTCAGCCAAACTACTCAATATTTAAATGAAATTTGGCAGGCAGGTAGCTTATGAACTGAAAAGCATTATTGGAAATTATTATCCCGAAAAACGAAAGGGTTCCCGTGGGATCTTTAAAAAATTGTAGCTACCTATTTGACGGTATTTCAGCCAAACTACTCAACGTATTTGAATGAAATTCGGCAGGCAGGTAGCTTATGACCTGAAGAGCATTATTGGAAATTGTTATCCCGAAAAACGAAAGTGTTCCTGTGGGATCTTCAAAAAATTGTAGCTACCTATTTGACGGTATTTCAGCCATACTACTCAACGTATTTAAATGAAATTTGGCGGACAGCTTATGATCTGAAGAGCATTATTGGAAATTGTTATCCCGAAAAACGAAAGGGTTCCCGTGGGATCTTCAAAAAATTTTAGCAACCTATTTGAAAGTATTTCAGCCAAACTACTCAACGTATTTAAATGAAATTTGGCAGGCAGGTAGATTGTAACATGAAATAACCAACATAATATTTTAAACCGACTTACAAAAAAGGAGGAGGTTTCTCAATTCGTAAATATATGTTTGTTTTTTTTGTTTCTTCGCGGATATCTTCATCGTTTCTGAAACGATGAAATGTTGTGTAGGGTATAATTTAAATTTGATCCCATTGTCACCAAATGGTGACCTGATGATGGGATCCGTGAGGAATCGAAGGAAATCCTCAAAAATTATGTGGAATAATCTATTGATTTTGATTTTTTCTGAAGTAGTCTAAGCATATGTTACCAAACAGTTAGGTTTTGCACCATATCTTGGATCTATAATATCAAAAAATTTCGCGTTTCAGTAAACTATATATATAATTATATATATATATGTTGAAAAATTTCGCGCTGCTCTGGCTTGCGCCAGAGCAGCGGTAGACTTTTTCTCTTTCTACTATTTTTTTTATCTCATCGTTTTTGTTTTTCATTTTCCGTCCTCAAATAATCGTCGTCTGATCATTCGAGAATTATCCCTACTTAGTCTATACCCATCACTAAAAATCTGAAAATTAAATAATTTTAAACAAAAAAAACGACTTCAAAGGGTAAACTAAAAGGAACAATTAAATTTACTTCGCACAAAGTAATACTTATTTTCCAGTACAAGTGAAAATAATTATTACTTTGTGCGAAGTAATTTATTATTATACTTAGGTTTTGCAAATACGATTAATAAAGTTTAGGCGTAGGATAGTTTGTTTTCAAGATATGAATGAGATGTCATAGGTATATTTAAATTAGAAAAGTTATGTTAATATAAGTAAGATTTATGTTTTTCATGATATTTTTATTTATTAGTTTTTATGCTAGGTACGGCTTGGGTTTTTTCTTTCTTTTGGACTTTTGTTATTTTGTCGTCTAAAGGAAGTTAGTACTTTAACCGTAAAGTCCCAAAGTAGGCTACATGTTTGTTAGCGTAGGTAATTAATAAATAAAAAACCGGGCAAGTCCGAGTTGGAATTGCGCACCGAGAGTAGACTTTTAAAAAATTTGGCGCTCGGCGCCAGCAGCGCAGCGTCGGTGTGAAAACGATCATCGTCTGCAGTCGCTGCGGCGTAAAGTCCATACAAATCTCAGTACAGAGATCTTCGTCGCGTATATGAGAGCGTACTATCAAGTAGCCCCGTTCGCATAAAAGAAAAAAAAATATTATACATACAGACGAATTGAGAACCTCCTCCTTTTTTTGAAGTCGGTTAATAATACACGGTAATTTTTCGAGCTGGTAGTAGGAATTGTTAGCATTTTCATAGAAAAAATACCTCAAAACATTCACGACAAAAACGGCCATTATTTGACAGTAAACTATTATTATTACTCCATCGGCCTACTTCTTTTGCCTATGCACGTCTAATACCGTGTATAAAGAAGCATTACTATAAATTAGTGATTTTAAATATCCAAACGACAGTGTTCATAAACTAAAAATGTATTTGAACTGCTGCCCTAAATCACTTTTCCACGCGTACGAAGTCGCGGGCACAGCTAGTAAATAATAAATTGCGTGGACAGAGATTTTCATCATCTGAAGAAGCTGTGGACGCCTACAAAACGGCAATTTTGGGGACCCCAGCTTCCGAATGAAATGGTTGCTTCATTGATTGGTTCCATCGTATGGAAAAATGTGTCAAATTTCGCGGAGAACACTTCAAACAGCAATAACTACATTTATACGCTTGGAATAAGCAAAATGTTTGTGTACCGGGTGTACTATTAATAGCTCTGTTTGTGACAGAAAAAGATCTGGCCGTCCACGCTGTGTTCGTACAGAAAAGGTGGTTAAGGCAGTAAGAGAAAGAATTCGAAGAAATCCGGTTCGAAAACAAAAGATTTTATCTCGGGAGATGAAGATAACCCCTAGAACCAAGTCGCACATTTTAAAAGACGACTTAAGGCTTTCAGTCTATAAAAGATGTACTGGTCATTTTTTAACTGATAATAAGAATAAAAAGGGTGCTAAAATCAAAACAATTACTGAGGCGATACGCAAAAGGAGGTCACAGAAAAAATTTGTTTACTGATGAGAAATTTTTTACAATTGAACAAATTTTTCACAAGCAAAATGACCGTATTTATGCTCAAAGCTCTAAGGAAGCTTCTCAATTGGTTGAGAGAGTGCAACGTGGGCACTATCCGACGTCAGTGATGGTTTGGTGGGGTATTAGCTATGAAGGAGTGACTGAGCCATACTTTTGTGAAAAATGTATCAAAACGTCGGCACAAGTGTATCAAGATACCATTCTTGAGAAGGTAGAGAAACTCCTTAACAAAACTATGTTCGATAACCAAGAATGGTCCTTCCAACAAGACTCGGCACCAGCTCATAAAGCTCGCTTTACGCAGACTTGGTTGGAAACGAACGTTTCAGACTTCATAAGAGCTGAAGATTGGCCATGAGTCTAGTCCCGATTTTAATCCGCTGGATTACGATTTATGGTCAGTTTTAGAGAGTATCTCTTGCTCTAAACGCCATGACAATTTGGAGTTGGCCTCAACGTTTAAAGGACTGTATTGCAGCCAACGGCGGCCACTTTTAATAAACTTTTCATATTTTAAATACCATTTTATTTATGAATAAAACTAACACACTGTAAAAGAAATAAATTTTATTTGCAATAGAAAAAAAATATATTTTTCTTTGTATCAGTATTTATGGCAGGACTAGGTATATATGTCGCAGTCATCTAATTAAATCAGCTATTTCATTGAGTGACTAGCGTTTTTATCGAATGACGACATTTAATTGAAAGACTAGGCCGAACATTGATTGTACAATCGTCACTCAACGTCCAATTAGTTAGCGGATTGTAACATAGCCCTTATATGAGAGCGGACATAAAATCAGTCAGGTGACTGAATTTTACTAAAAGCGAATCTATCAACCCCGACTCCACGTAGTACTTGTCTGTCAACCCCTAGAGTGTATATTTAAGCGCGTAGGCGCGGAGGGAGAGCAGCCCCCGCCCGCCGTAACGAAATGCAGAAACCAGGAGTCGCCGTGGCGGCGGAGGCTGGGGGCCGAAGGCGACCAGAAAGCCGGAGCTGCCTAAGGCGAGTGTTGGTTGATGTCATTCGTTACGCATGGGCGAAGGGGCTGCATTTCCCGCAGCGCCGGAGACGTGACAGACCGACATTGTCCCAAAAACAAATCTCCACGTAGAACTTGTCTGTTTTATCTAACCTCTAAACTACAACTGTAAATATTTTTTTAACTAGTGGTTGCTGAGTAGAGGGGAGGGTAGGGGGGATTTCCTTTGTCCCCTTACCGCCGTCTCCACCTTTCTCCCCTGTTTTACTCCTGGAAATATCGCGGAAACAGACATAACCTCAAAACTTCAACCATAAATATCTTCCAAACTAGCAGTCTCCTAAAGGTGGAAGTGGTAGGGCGGGTTCTCCCCCTCCCCTCCTCCCCCCTCCCCCTCCCTCCACCCCCCAATTAAGAGGGATTTATACTAATTTTTTTCCAGCTCCTCCTTTTTTGGAAGTCGGTTAAAAAATCGGAAAATTATTCGGTAACAAACATAAAAAAACCTACTTATTCATCGAATTGAGAAAGCTCCTCCTTTTTTGGAAGTCGGTTAAAAAATCGGACTAAATGACGTTCAGTCAATGACTACATGACTAAATGACGTTCAATCAATGTTCAGTCAAGACATTGGACGTTACAATAAACAACTTGACGAGTTGTCCTTTAGTCTTTCAATTAAATGTCGTCATTCGATAAAAACGCTAGTCACTCAATGAAATAGCTGATTTAATTAGATGACTGCGACATATACATTTGTGTGCATTAGTGGGCCTAAAACTAGCATGCCCCTTTATCGTAAGGCTGTGGACAGTCATCCATCGGTTGCTAGACGAAGGGGCCTCGTATGCCCGGCCTACGTGACAAATGTTTTGCTGTAATAAATAATCGGATGAAGGGGCCTAGTATTCCCGGTCCTGTGCAGTTGGCACTTACATTGTGAGGATGAAGGGGCCTAGTATGCCCGGTCCTCTTCGTTGCCCAGTCCTTTCGTCAGGAATATTGCCCGAGCGGTTAGTCATAGCGTACATAACCTAATATGTCTGTTAGACTGGTGCGCACGAGTGAACCATAATCCACATGATCATCACCATTCATGTCAGGGGTGGCCGTGACGGCGCACGACGATATTATTGTCTTTAAAGTCTATCCTGGCATGATATAATTTCTGATAGAAATAGACAGAGGTCCTAGAGATAGATATCTATTAACCGAATTCATAAAAAGGAGGAGGTTCTAAATTCAAAAGTCCGTTTTTATGTACACCGATTATCACATTTTGACGTACGAAACCCTAAAACAATCAAACCGATATATATGTAAGTCTACAAAAACATTTTCATTTAAAAATGTTGCCAAGACGAGTCTACATATCTTACCCTGTGAAAAAGTTATCAGATATCGTATAAAGCCAAGCTCTAAGGACTACACGCTCTAAACATTCAAGCACTACACCTTAATCAAAATCTATCAAAAGTGGTCAGATCTCATGTAGAACTAAAATTCTTGATCTATGCGCCCTTACTTTATCAGGCTTAGTTTTACTTACTCTACGTTTCAGTTAAATCGTGATACTTGGCCGTTTTGCTATCGTTACGAAGATTTCGTAGGCATTCATTCATCGTGTGTGAAATAAAACCGTGCCCCCAGTTTAAAGTCATAAGAGCCTTACGATGCTGAAGATACACAGGGTCGCTTACCTTACTTATTTACCTCATTAAGAATATAAGGCACGGGACGCATATAACAGAAAAGGACGGAGCTAAACAGTATTTGTTACATCCTAATATAGCTGGAGTGCGCCTATTTATATGCTGCTGCCTACTGCATTATGGTCATAAGTAGGACTTACCTTCATCAGCTACCTCCTCTTCTATCTCTTGTTTGATTTGTTCAGTTGTGCAAGTTGCTTCTCCTTCCCCCTCTAACTGTTCTATGTGTTTTGTTTGAACATATTTCTCAATAATACTTGGACTAATCTTATCTATAATCAATTTCAGCTCCTTCGCCTCGTGACGAGTATTACTTCTCTCCACTTTCAATGAATCCTGACTATGATCAGAATCAACAACTTGTAAATCCTTTGAATCAGAGTATGATGAGCTCGAAGGTAGTTCATAATTTATAAAGCTGTTTGTTGTTTCTACAGCTCCATTTTCGATTTCTAATCAAATAAAAACAATTAGAACATACATAAGTGTTTAAGTCAAGTATTAAATTGCATTTAAAATTCAATTTATATTTTTATAGGTATTTCTTATAAAAAAATTATAAGTATTATTTAGGGTTCCTAACTGAAGGATAAAAATGAGTCCCTACTTCTAATACTTCTTCTTCATCTCTTAAATGTTCCCCCATCAAAACTATAACCCGACTACGCAAAGTTAGTTAGTTTATTCAACTTTATCTATTTCACATTTTTATGTTTCCACATGAAATATAATATTAAAATAATATTATATAATATTAGAAAAATTATAATATTATATTACGTTACATAGAAAGTAACTAAAGAAATCTCCTAGAGACTACTTGGATGACTGCAATTTTAAAGTTTATTTTAAATTTAAAAATAAAAAAATACTACATATTAGTAATACACCATTATTTGAATAATTATACAGGATGTCCGGTATATAATGGATAATCCTTGAGCGCCGCATTGCTCTGTTGCTTTTTATTCATGTGTGTAAATGACATCTTAAAAACTTATCTTGGGCGTTTGGTGAGAGTTATAATACCAAAGTTTAGCTCAGGCGGAATTTATTTGCAGATTGAGGCTAAACATGTCTAACATTACTGAACCATAGTGTGGCTAGCCTCTTAAACTTCAGTCTTGAAAACATTAAAAATACAGTGCGTTGCTTAATATTTAGCTAGATAGTGTATGACTTACCTGTATCATTCAAATTAATTTCGGTTTTATCATCTGGCTCCGTTTTGATGTCGCAATGAACTGGTGTGTAAATAATCATTGTGTTGGAACTTGATAAGTTTAACAATGTTTCTAATACGCCAAACTTCATATCAATCTAAAAAAGAATGTTTTAATTCTGATCCGTTTGTTATTTATTTAACAATATATTTAACTTATAAACTTCATTACAAGAAAAAGTTTTAATTCATCATATTACATATATACTTTGTTCCTATACATTCTGATACAATGGTAAACGTCTTATTTTATGCACTTAACTAATGTTGCTGGAATCTTAAAGGATCATAATTGACTGGAATAATTAATTATATATATATATATAAAATGCTATTTACACCTCTTACTGACTTGTTCAATTTAATAATAGAAAAACAAATCGTACCAATGCAGTGGTGTACATCGGATATAATTCTTTTGCACAAAAAAGGAGACCCACAAGACATCAACAACTACAGACCAATCAGCTTACTAGCAAGCATGTACAAAGTATTTTCGACAGTGATTCTTAATCGAATTTCACTGGACTTTGACAATGCACAACCTATAGAACAGGCAGGCTTTCGCTCTGGCTTTAGCACGATGGATCACATTCAAACTCTAGAACAGGTTATTGAAAAATACGAGGAGTACAATAAACCTCTATATCTAGGGTTCGTTGATTATAGCAAAGCATTCGATAGCATAAGCCATGACTCAATATGGAAAGCAATAAGCAGGCTGAGCATTAGCTCGCAAGTTATAAATATCTTAAAATTCATATACAAAAACAGTACTAGTAGAGTAAAACTGGAAAACAAAGGCGAACTAATAAAGATTGAAAGAGGCGTGAGACAAGGAGATCCCTTATCACCGAAACTGTTCATTGCTGGAGGTCATATTTAAAAACATCCAATGGAGAGGCAAAGGTATTAAGGTAAAACAAAGATTTTTAAACCATCTCAGATTTGCAGATGACATAATCTTGCTATCTGAAACAGCAAAAGACCTACAAAATATGCTCGAGTCACTCAATCAAGAAAGTAGAAAGATAGGACTAGAAATTAATGTTTCCAAAACGAAAATCATGTCTAATAACCATAAAACACCAGTAAGAATAGATGACAAAACAATAGAATATACTAACAACTATATCTACCTAGGAAAGCAGATATCATTTAGTAAAACACATAACGAAGACGAAGTAGAACGGAGAAAAATATAGCCTGGAAGAAATTTTGGTCCCTTAAAGAAATACTAAAAGGCGAATATTCAATAAACCAGAAAAAAATTGTTCTTGATACCTGTGTCCTACCCAGCATGCTTTACGGCTGCCAAACGTGGGTCTTTACTAAAACAATCAAACAAAAGATAACGACGACACAAAGGGCAATGGAAAGAAGTATCCTACATATTAAAAAAAAAAAATCAGAAGCGAAGCCATAAGGAAAAAAACAAAATTAACAGATGCTCTAATGCAAGCTCTAAAACTCAAGTGGCAATGGGCTGGACACGTATCAAGATACAATGATGACAGGTGGTCAGTGGTGGACAGGTAGAGACAACTGCATGGGAAAAACCTACAGGAAAAAGAAGCGTAGGCAGCCCCAAAGGAGATGGGCAGATGATATTATAAAAACAGCTGGCAGAAACTGGCTCAATACAGCAAAGGACAGGGACGAGTGGAAAAACTTGGAGGTGGCCTTCACCCGCCAAGGGGCCCATACTACCCAATAATAAAACTAACATACTAACATAAAAATCTAAGAATTACTAACAAATAATAACAAATATAATTTACTCAAAATTTTCAAAAATTGTAAGAACATAAAAATGTAGTATGTGGATAATAAAGGCTTTTTTATTTTATTTTTTATTTTATATATATATAATTATATTATATTAGAGAAAAAACATCTTTTGTTTCTCTGTTAATAAGAGTAAGTATACTTTAGGTTCATATAAAATAAACAATACCTGTATATAAGAGAAACAACAATCACAGTGTAAACTCTATATAACGACACTGAAGGGACTCTGCATTTAATGGCGTTATAGAGAGTTGTCGTTAAATGGAGAGAAGAGAAATCAGAATTAGAAAATGAAAAAGATTATTTCAGACTAGTGTTCGTAGATATGTTGTACATAAAAAATAATCTTATATAATATATAGTATATTCTGTTATTTTTGTCTGACGTCTTTTGCTGCACCAGTAATTTTGTCATGGTCAAAAACAGTCTACACGTGCAAGCAATCCCAATTTGTAAACAAAAGAATGAATTTCTTAGAAAGTTCGCTATGCATGATGCCGACAGTCAAGTTTATTGCGGGCTAGGATAATATAGCGACGAAAGAACGTACACATCTGTGCAGTTTTTACTAATTTTAGCAAATTAAAGGGTTGTTTTTAATACTCAATTGTTGTCGTTATTGAGAGTGGGTGTAATGCTATGTAGAGTGTATCATTGTATGGAAGTCAAGTTAAACCAACCAAATTGATTTCGACGCATTAGGGAGTTTGTCATTAAATCGAGGGACGTTACATGGAGTTTACACTGTATGTATATTGTAGTTAATCCTATGTATAATATTATTTGTAGTATTCAAAGTAATCACCCATGCAGTCAATGCACTTTGCCATCGCAGTGGCAGTTTATTGATGCCCACAGCTGGTGATGATCAGCTGGTGGGGAAGCAGCAAATTCTTCAAAGTCATTTTGTACTGCCTCTCGGGCATATAATTTTATCCAAAGGCCTGAAGTTATCCAAATTCTGGAAAAAGCATTGCAAGGTCTGGTGAGTAGGGTGGATGAAAGAGAGCTTCCAACCCCAGTTCACGGTACACATCTGCTGTATTGCTTAGCCTGTTTGATAAAAAGCTGTGATGAATCACACCGGTGACTGTTTTGGTGGTCTAGACCACCAAAACAGTGACCATCACTTTTCTAGGGGTAAGTTTTCGTTTAGGGCATTGTTTAGGTGCGGCACCAGGATCTTTTATTCATCGCAGGTAACAATGCGGTTAAAACTTCCTTCATTTGTGTGTCTAATGAGCAGTGCAAGGCACGTCTCGACACGTACTTCGCGCTGGCGATCATTGTTCGTGGGGCCTCTTTTATCAAGCTTTTTTTACCTTGCCAATTTGCCGAAAATGGACTAATATTCTTTTTAACGTTAACGTCGAAAGCTGCTGCTAATTGTGCCTTCAACAATCGCCTTTAATTCGTCATTGTCGACCAAAGTCTTCGTACGACCGCGAGATTCAATTTTCTGGTCGAAATTTCCAGAACGGAAGCGAGCAAACCAACAACAGGTGGTGCGTTGGATTTAGTGTTAGCTCTGTAAACGTGTTGATGTTGAGTGCCGCTTGACGTTTTGATGAATTGATGATGGCGAAAAAGATTGAAATGCAGATGATTCCATGTTTTTAAATTAAAATTATACTATAGTGTTTGTTAGCTATTTGTTATAGATTGCTAAAGCAAAGCGGAAACAAATGAAACGAAGATTTAAGAATTTAACAGTCACTATATTGTCCAGAAAAGCACAGAAGGAATACAGTTTGTTTAGGATAGATAGTACAGTTTATAAGACTCGATAGAACACTAATAAAGCGAAAAGGAAACAGAAAATACAAGAAATTTAAGAATAGAAGTAAACGCGTAAATATATAAAGCTCGGTTAAAAAGCTCGCGCGCAGCCTCACGGCGTCACGTATGCAAATCGACTGACTGTCGTGTTTGTCCTAGCGGCGCGCGCGCACCGGTTTGCAAGTGCCTAGCAAACCTGTATTTCAGCTGCGTATTCTGTGCGTTTAAATAGACGCCACATCAGCCCCCCCGGAGACCGTTAAGGTCGATAAAAATCAGGGAAACGCACTTGACGTCCACTTCGTGTTCGACGCACGTCATTTGAGCTATCGGGTAAAATCATCGTTACTTTATCTTGAGGTACACAGTCGTTTAATTGATACGCTGGTTTTAATCTGTCAATAGAGACGTTGGTAGGTTTACCTCTCATATCAATTTTATAAAATTATTCACCTCGTTCTAAGACGTTATAAGGGCCAGTATACGCAGCTTGTAAGGGCTTACGTACAGCGTCCTGACGTGCCGAAGTCGTTAAATTCTTGCTAACAAAAACTGGAGCAGCACCATGATGTATAACTGGTGTAGGCTTAAGATTTCTTATGTTAGCACGTAGACGAGATATGAAATCTGAGTAGTTTAAGGCTTCTTTGGGCGAGTTAACGAAAAAGGTGCCTGGTAAGCGTAAGGTTTCCCCATATACCAGCTCTGCTGATGACAGTCCTATGTCTTCCTTTACTGCACTACGTATGCCAAGTAACACAAGTGGTAGTGCTTCGTACCAATCATCGCCATTGTCGTGGCAAGTTATTGCTGCCTTAAGCTGTCTGTGGAATCGTTCAACCATTCCATTCGCCGCAGGATGGTAAGCTGTAGTTTGCAGGTGATTAAAACTAATTATCTTAGCTAGTTCCTTAAACAGGTGAGCCTCGAACTGTTTACCCCGATCTGTGGTTATCTTCTCAGGACATCCGAAGCGTGATATCCAACCAGTAACCAGAGCGTTAGCTACTGTGTCAGCTCGGATGTCTTGGAGCGGCATAACTTCGGGCCAACGTGTAAATCTGTCCACTGCGGTAAGACAATATTTAAAATCATGTGACGTTGGCAAGGGGCCTATAAGGATATTTTCTCATGTGCATTCTATATATGCATATAGAATGCACATGAGAAAATCTGTTCGATGGAGGAACAAATTCATGTACAGGTGCTCGAGTATGTCGGGAAACTTTTGAACGCTGGCATGCAAGACAAGCACGCGTCCAACTGCTGCAGTCTTTCTTCATATTTGGCCACACGTAATTTTGACTCATCAGCCTTTACACCTGGATGACTCAATCCGTGTAAGCTATCAAAAGCTTGTCGTCGGAATGACGGTGTCAGGTAAAGACGCGGGGACTGACATGAAACATCGCAATACAATGTCTTACCGGAGGCAGATACTTCTATTTTCTGCAGGTCCAGTGAAGAGTTTCTGCTTCGTAGCAGTTGCAGGAGTTCATCGTCCTCTTCTTGCGAAAAAGCTAAAGCATCAAGATCTATTGATGTCGAAATAGCTTCCACGCGCGACAACGCGTCAGCCACTACGTTGTCTTCTCCAGCGATGTGCCGTATATCTGTCGTAAATTGTGACACAAAATCAAAATATCGGAATTGCCGAGGTGAACAATTTTCTGATACTTTCTTAAAGGCTGCTACGATCGGCTTGTGGTCCGTAAAAATAACAAAGGTTTTACCTTCGACCATAAATTTAAAATATTTTACAGCATCGTATATGGCCAACAACTCTCTGTCGAAGGGGCTGTATTTTCGCTGAGCCGGACTGAGCTTCTTAGAATAGAATCCAAGAGGTTGCCATCCAGAGCTTACTCTTTGCTGTATCACTGCACCTATCGAGCTGTCAGAAGCATCCGAGAAAATTGCTAATTCTGCTGTTGGATTGGGGTGAGCTAGAAGAGTGGCTTCAGCGAGACTTCTCTTGCATTTAAAAAACGATTCTTCCAGGTCTGTGTTCCAGGTTATGGGGCTATTAGCTTTTACAGGTTGACCAGAAAGAAGTTGGTGTAGGGGCGCTTGAATACGAGCTGCTCCTTGCATGAAGCGCCTATAAAAATTGAGCATGCCAAGGAATCTGCGCAATTCCTTAATGGTTTTAGGTGATGGAAAGTCCTGTATCGCCTTGACTTTCACTGGTAGCGGCATGGTTCCAGCTGCCGATACTACGTATCCTAAAAATTCCACCTGCAACTCACCAAACACACTCTTCGAAGAATTTACCACCATTCCATGTTCTTGCAGTCTCTGAAAAAAATGACGCAGGTGTTCCAGGTGCTCAGTTTTGGTTCGTGAAGCCACTAGAATGTCATCTATATATGGATAACAGAATTCCAGGTCTCTCAAGATCTCATCCATGAACCGCTGGAATGTTTGAGCCGCATTTCTTAATCCAAAACCCATGAACGGAAACTCAAACATTCCAAACGGGGTTGTTATGGCAGTTTTAGGTATGTCAGCTGGGTTCACCGGGATCTGATGGTATGCACGAAGCAAGTCGATTTTACTGAAAACAGTACAACCAAACAGATTATGAGAAAAATCTGCAATATGGCGCACCGGATATCGGTCTGGTATCGTACGTGTATTTAATGCCCTATAATCGCCACATGGCCGCCACTCATTATTCTTCTTCGATACTAGATGTAGTGGCGATGACCATAGACTATCAGATCTTCTAGCTATACCAGTTCTTACCATGTCTTCGAACTCACGGGTAGCGATGTGGAGTCGATCCGGTGCTAATCTGCGCGGTCTACTGAACACAGGCGGTCCAGGTGTAGTCCGAATATAGTGGAGCGTCTTGTGCTTTATTACGCGTGCTGACAAGTCCCCGGCCGGACGAGTAATATCTGGGAATTGTGAGAGCAAGTCATGATAACGCGATGTACCTATCACAGATTTAATGTGACACAAAGCAGATTGTGCTGGTCGAGCGTGAGTAGTTAGCGACGTTACATTATCTACTAAACGGTGGGCTCGAGCATCAACTAGTAAATTATAGTGTGATAGAAAGTCAATACCTATAATTGGCTTTGTCACATCCGCTATAATAAAACGCCACACAAATGCACGTCTAAGACAAAAATCTAACGACAAAGTTATCCAGCCGAATGTATTAATCGTTGAACCGTTGGCTGCGGAGAGCTCATATTTGGATTTTACACATTGCCTATTTTTAATTAGTTTATGAGGATACACACATAAGTCTGATCCAGTGTCCACTAAATATTGAATTTTTGTCTTACTGTCTGTAACGAAAACACGGCCACCTGATACGCTATTGCAGTCGCGCGCTGCCGTCTTCACTGACTGCTGGATCCGTTTCCCTGGCGAAATGTGCAGGGCTCCCGGCTCTTCGTAGAATTCGTACCAAACCGTCGATGGTACCAGCAATGCCCCGCGGCTGCAGCAGAGCGGCTCCGGGACCGGCGACGCCAGTGTGGAGACTGCGTCCGGTTCCTAGAACGCGAGCGGGAACCAGCAGACAACGCCGCCACTTGCCGTGACAGGCTGTCGATGCGCAGCGTGAGCAGCTCGATTGCAGAGGCAGGGGCTGGTGATAGTGACGCCGCCATAGGTATGGGCGGAGGCGAGGTCGCGGCAACTTGAGGCTTGGAGCGCAACTTCGTGGATTTTGTCGACAATCTGGGCTACGGTGTCCAGGGGTAGCTCCGACTGAGCCGCCATAATTTCCTGTACGTGGCTTGGTAAGCGATTCGTCCATAGTGAACGAATAAAATCGTCTGATACTTCCGAACCAGCCAGGTCACGCAGGTGTCGCAGGAACTGTGACGGCTTGCGATCGCCTAACTCCTCATGAGTCAACAGCTGTCTCACCCGTTGTTCTTGAGAAGCCGATAGTCGAGAAATTAATTCTGATTTAATTTTGTCATATTTATTTTCCGCCGGCGGTTTATTAATAATGTCTTTCACCTCACACACATATTTAAAGTCTAGATTTGCAACTACGTGATAAAATTTTGTTGAGTCTCGTCACATTTGACAATGCGAATTGGCCTTCTAATTGTGAAAACCACAACGCGGGCTCGTTTGGCCAAAATGGAGGCACTTTAACACCAACACGGCATACTTCGTCCGATGAGTTTTTAGGTTGTTCATCCACCATTTTTACACTTTTATGCACTATCACGTCGGGGTCACCACTATAGTGTTTGTTAGCTATTTGTTATAGATTGCTAAAGCAAAGCGGAAACAAATGAAACGAAGATTTAAGAATTTAACAGTCACTATATTGTCCAGAAAAGCACAGAAGGAATACAGTTTGTTTAGGATAGATAGTACAGTTTATAAGACTCGATAGAACACTAATAAAGCGAAAAGAAAACAGAAAATACAAGAAATTTAAGAATAGAAGTAAACGCGTAAATATATAAAGCTCGGTTAAAAAGCTCGCGCGCAGCCTCACGGCGTCACGTATGCAAATCGACTGACTGTCGTGTTTGTCCTAGCGGCGCGCGCGCACCGGTTTGCAAGTGCCTAGCAAACCTGTATTTCAGCTGCGTATTCTGTGCGTTTAAATAGACGCCACAATACAAAAATTATAATGATTTGAAATGGCCAGTACTGCAGAACGGCAATTTCATAGCTAAAGACCTATTATTACAACACATGTGCTTATAGTCAAGATACTGATCACAGATGAAATATCATAAGCCAGGTTTAGAAACTGTGAAAACTTCTTTGGCTCTTTCTTTGTGACATTCATACTTTCCTCATCTGATTCAGAAACTGATCAGTTGTGCAGTTAACATGTTCACCATATTTGCAGAATTGCCCCTTGGAACGCAATTCTAAATGTCGAGACTGACTGAGATTTAACCCATTGCCCTTGCACATTCTTTTTTAATAACCGCTTAACTGCCCTTATCTCCACTTCACAATCCAACATTTCTTTTATTTCTTCTTCCATATGAATATCTATACCCCTTATGAGTAAACGAGTTCATTAGGTTTTCTTCACATCCAATCAACTCTTTTCTTATTATTTTCACTACTCATAAACTTCTCTGCAGAACTGCTGGACTTGAACCAAATTAAAATTTTGTAGGGATTTTTATAAGAAAGTTTCACAATATCTTGCACATCTTCCATTTTAAGTAGTTTTGCAATGGCCAATTGTTTTTGGAGAGGATTCTGAGAAGACACTGCAACCTCATGAAACAGGTACATCCTCCAATACTTGAAAAAAGTTTCTATTTTCATGTGATGGTGGAATGAAGGTTTTTCTTCCTTGTTACTATGAGAAAACCTTCACTATCTTCAACAGTACTTGAATGTACCCTTGTACTCTGGAAATTGATTGGTACACTACACAATATTCTTCTCTAAGTACTGGCAAAGATCCCGATTTGGTTCTTCACACCTCTCTAGCACTCATATTGGTAATATCTACACCAGAAGGCTCCTCATCACTTATATCACTCATTAAAATAAGAAGCTTTTACACACAAAAACCGAGGGTATAAAAAATAGGTATATAACAATACAAAAAGATGTCCTCTCGCAATGACTACAGAAAGTTATACACTTATATTATTTATACCTACCTATTAACCAAAAAAGTAATCAAAATTGATTAGATTGATTTTCCCAGTCATTTTATGCCTTTGCATCACCAATCAGTCTATGGCTTATTTGTTTACTTAAAGATGAGAATGAATCAGAATAAAATATATTATGTTATCTATAGTACTTATAATATATTATTACGTGTGCATTCAACGGAAGTACCTCATTCTCACAGACATTTTCAATGAGACCGCGAGTCTTTACAGCCAACTTCTTTAAAAGGTAACACTGTCGTAGTCTCTCATGGCAAATGAAACACATCCAACTTCTTTGATATGTAATCTGTAAATGGTAAAAAATTAACTATTGCATTGTGTGCATTATATTTGAAGACATGAATGGATAAAGGTGATAGGTCACAAAAAAATTAAGTTTAAACTATCACTTAAATATTTTAGGATATGTAGTAACATATTAAGTAGGTACATTGATACTATTGACGGTTCCTTCATCCATTCATATCTTCATTTATTAAGGAAGTATTACCAAAGACACTCTTAGGGTTCTTTGGACCCCGCCTGTCATTTGATGTCTACGAAGGTTTTCTTAGGATTGTAAAAAAATAATGGTTTAAGTAATTGATACATTATGTTGGTAGTACTTATTGTGTATTTTCTAAGTCAATGTGTTTGAACTCCATAAGTGGGCAATACAATAGCTATACTTAATATAGTTTACCGTAATATCTAAATACACCGGATATTTTAAATATCTACTTATTATTTTATTTCAATATGTTACGTACCGTAATGTTTGCGAGGTCTTCGTAGACATAATGTACATCTGTTTTAAATATGTTTATAGTTCTTTTATTGTGTGATAGGCATAAAGTGCAATAAGTTTCATTCAACATTTTGTAGGTATTTGATAATAATCTTATACTTTTTATGTCTTTACAACCGCAATTACACAAAACAAATACAATTTCACTAATGTCGAAATGGCGAATAATTATTCTTCTTCTTGTGTAATGTCAAACAAGAGAATGTAGGGCCACGCAACTCGGTCGACATCGGGCGTGTTCCTTTAGCGATCTTTTTACACTGAACGTTTAGATCATTCATAAGTCATAACGCACACAGTCGTTTCTTTAGCACAATATTGAAATTTTCGATCTGAACGTTTCAACAAACTTTACTGCTAGTGGAACGACTGACAGATGTCAAAATTTAACATTTCCTTAATATCTCATAAATTCTATTTATATTTTAAATTAACAATAATAACTACATTATAAAAGAATCTATAATAAATTTGCTCGATACATAACTTAAAAATAACATCGAGATCAGTGAAATCTAAGTAAACGTCAAAAACAAGATGGGATCATTCTGAGCGTTTTGAACAGTTTTTGACAGCTGACACCTGCTTGTGGAACACGAGTAAGAACAGGGGCCTGATTACGCAACTCCGTGGGCATCAATGAGCGGTTTTTATTTTGACAGTTCTACTAGTTTAAGAAAAATGCTGATAGATGGCATTAAACCTAAGTAATATGTCAAGTCCTGTGTAAAATGTCAATTTCCGCTTTGTTTTTTGTTTGTTTACCTTTCAACTTTCTTTCTTTCACTTGCAATAGTTTATTATTTATTAATTGTGCCCTGAGAACTAAACTAAACATGGCTAGTCCATGCGTAGTACAATTTTATAAAAATATAGGTAACCACCGCTTTCCCCAAGATGAAACTCGGAGATCAAGATGGATAGAGGCTATCAAACATATAAAAATAGGATTAACTATAAGAAAAAAATCCTTCATATGTTCAAATCACTTTACGCCAGTAGATTTCATCTCTCCGTCATCACATTTGGCAAGAGCCCCAAGAGGTCAAATATTTATCTTAGCGTGCAATTAGAAATAATAATAAAGCTTATTGACATTAGACTTAAATTAGTTACATTTTTTTAATTTCTTAACCTAAATATAAGTATATCTTTATGTTTGTTACCTATCTTGGGTATCATAACTTAATGGAAACATACTACAGTAGGTACCTTAGGAGTTCATACCTAAAAAACCAAACTTTTAAGTTTGCAGCTCATCGCCTAAAAGTACATAATAGAAAACCTGTTCCTTCTATATTCCCATGGAATGAAGCTTGTCAGCAAGCTAACCAGCTCCAGCAGCAGTCAGAGCCAATGTTTAATCCAACTGCAGTTCAGGCTACATATTCTCAATATATACGACGACCTCCGTAGCGCAGTTGGTTGAGCGCGTTGGCGCTCGAATGAAAGGTCGCGGGTTCGAATCCCGCCGAGGGACCAAAAAGTTTTCAATGTTCCTGGGTCATGGATGTGTATTAAATTTGTGTATAATATAATAAAAATCTTAAATATGTGTATATTATAAAAGTATTAAATATATTTCCGTTGTCTGGTACCTGTAACACAAGTTCTTCGGATACTTAGCACAGGGCCAGATTGACGTGGTGTGAAGCGTCCATAGATATAAGATATAGATATATAGATATATATACCAACCACTTAAGAGTCGAAAATACTCGGCAGCAGGCTGAAATTTGGCATGTATATTTCTTAGAATGTAAGTATAGGGGAGTACTAAACAAGAACTTCCCGAAATCCTTACGGAAACGGGAGAAAAGTGTCATTAATTATTAGTTTGAAAAATCAAACATATTGAAGCCAGCGAGCTATAATGTATGTAGGTTTTCTCGGAAGTGTAGGAGATCACTAAGAAAGGAATTTGAAAGGATTATAATGTGTATGAAACAGCATACCTACAGCGACTTAACCACTTTATGAATAATTTCACTACCTGAAAATGGATAATAGCTATAATCTGGCAACCCTATTAACCACCCAACAAAGATCACAGATTTTTTTGACATATTACATTATGCAAGCGCCACCTTACGGTAGTCTCTGTACCTAAAAGTGACACTTCGAAAACCCCTCATTCTCCGTGGATATCTACTTCTTCTTCTTACGTGTCCGGCTGTCATAAAACCGGACTTGAAGTGAACTGAAATATGAACTATTGTTGTAGTCACAGATTAGAATAGTACTAATGTGGTTGTAGTTCAATATGCGTCTCGTAATGGTAACTTAATTCTATGCTATTAACCAATTACGATACATAATAAGTACATATTAACAGCATTTTAGCACTATATACTATGTACTTTTAAATACAGATACCAGAATATAAATAGCTATTTACAATAAATAATATACAATAAATAAGTTGTAAAGGACATATGAGATTCCATGATTGGAAATTTTTACAATAATTTACAAACAATAGGTATTTATCATTATTAACTTACTGTTTTGTGTAGTTTCCCTAAAAAGTGTGAGTAAATTGTAACTTATAAATGATTGCCAGTAATTGCCAGTAAATAAGAACCCAAAACTCGCAATGCGGAACTTTCAAAGCGGAACCCGAAATGCGGACACTGCAAACGCGAAAATCTTCTAATATTTATCTTCGTCTTCTTAAAACACGATTTAAAAAGTTAAAATATCAAAAAAACCGGACACTTATGTCTAAAAATTGATGTCCATTTTACCACTCAAAGAAGGAACGAAATGCTTGTAAACAGTGCATTTTGACATATGAACACAGCTTTGAACTGTCAAATGAAAGCGGCAGATAACTTAGCTAAAGAATCCTAAGATAACGAGCTGCCGGCTTGGATCTCGCTTGGATGTTTCATGACTACTTTCTTCTTCTTCTCGGTTGAATTCCAACCACAGACTATTTTTTTTTACTGATTAAAGTAGTCTATTAAGTTTTTTTAAATTATTTATTCATCTAAAATTACACTTAAATATAATACACTATTATCTCGCCAAACACATGTTTAACGGCAAGTGTTTTGACAGCGGATTGTGTGTGGGGTATTCGAGTAATACTTTTAAATAAATTACTCTAATCTATGGCTTTGGTGAATTTAATTTCCCTAGCTGGGTAAAATTAGCCCCACTTATAACGATTTTTTATTTTATTAGCCATAGCAAGTTGACTGGCAAGACAAGCACATGGTGAATGCAGCCGTAAGGTGATGGTTCGTTTATTGATAGAAAACTAATGACTAGGCAGTATGGTCTATGACCTTAGCCTGTGCATCATGAAGACCTTTTAAAAAAATTTGGATAATTAATAATTATCTAGGAATTTAATAGTTTAAACTACTAAAACTATTTGGATTTACAAAAATATTAATCCAAATAGTTTAAGCTGATTATAATACAGTATTTATAGCATTTCATAATTTTTATTTTTTATTTGTAAACAATATTGTTACCATGACAACTATTAGACGTTATAGACGTTAAAGACTGGCCAAGATCGAGCCGAGGCGTTCCAAATCGATAAAAAAATTAAAAAAAAAACGGTATACAGCCAAATGTAATTTGATTTGAAATCCAGAAAAGCCAACAACACGTATAAGAAAACTTACAAAAACTTCGACAGTTACAACAAAAGTAGGAATACTTGTATTACGTATTCCTACTTTTGTTGTAACTGTCAACAAAACAAACATGAACCTTTGAATTATACTCTCCGCCATGGTAATGTTATCGAATGTGAATGAAATAAGCGCCGCTCTTAAATAATAAAAACCGCTAATAAAAACCGCTCAATACGCTTTTCATGTAATGAGCGGTTTTTATTTTTACAGTTCTACTAGTTTAAGAAAAATGCTGATAGATGGCATTAAACCTAAGTAATATGTCAAATCCTGTGTAAAATGTCAATTTCCGCTTTGTTTTTTGTTTGTTTATCTTACAACTTTCTTTCTTTCACTTGCAATAGTTTATTATTAATTGTGCCCTGAGAACTAAACTAAACATGGCTAGTCCATGCGTAGTACAATTTTGTAAAAATATAGGTAACCACCGCTTTCCCCAAGATGAAACTCGGAGATCAAGATGGATTAAGATTACGCCAGCTTGCAGATTTCATCTCTCCGTCATCACATTTGGCAAGAGGCCCAAGATGGAAAATACATATTTATCTTAGCTTGCAATAAGAAATAATAATAAAGTTTATTGACATTAGACTTAAATTAGTAACATTTTTTTAATTTCTTAACCTAAATATATGTACATATCTTTATGTTTGTTACCTATCTTGGGTATCATAACTTAATGGAAACATAATACAGTAGGTACCTATCTTAGGAGTTTATACCTAAAAACCAAACTTTTGTTTGCAGCTCATCGCCTAAAAATACTTAAAAGAAAAGCTGTTCCTTCTATATTCCCATGGAATGAAGCTTGTCAGCAAGCTAACCAGCTCCAGCAGCAGTCAGAGCCAATGTTTAATCCAACTGCAGTTCAGGCTACATATTCTCAATATACCTATATATACCAACCACTTAAGAGTCGAAAATACTCGGCAGCAGGCTGAAATTTGGCATGTATCTTTCATAGAATGTAAGATCAAGAGCTTATCGGTTTTCGCGCGTACAGGTGCATCCAAACGAATTGCAAATAGAGAAAAACAGCTGATAGTGTTCAAATAAACATAAACATAATAGAATAAATCTAAAAATTGCATGCTCCTTACACCGATTTCGATGTAGGTGGCTGATTTCGTTAAAACCAGGCCAGCTACGCAGAAGTGCCCAAGTGTGAGCGCAATACACAAGGACGCTCTCTTCCTTTTACTCTCCCCATAACCCGGGACGATTAACCGACACGACTGGAAAAATAACAGGCGCAGGGCCGATTTTTTACATGCCATTGCTACGCAGTACGCATGGTTTATCTTTCTAATCAGACAATCAGTAAACTAAGAAAATACTTTCTTTTGTTCTAACGTGGGAATAGAACCCACGTCCTCCGCCAAGCCAAGCTTTATACCACCTGTTAGCGGAGGCGACTATAACGTCTTAAGAACACGTTTATAATAATAATAATATCTATGGACGCTTGTTTATGCGACATTCGCAATGCTCATTATTATTTAATAAATTAAATTTAAAACTTAAAATTAATTGAGATTGTGACACAGTAGGTAGCTTTTTAGTTTAGTTTACAAACGAAAAATATGGTCCGACAATTAAATTGACCAGCAAGTCGACAATTTCCAAATTCACCGATCAAACATCATTCAGTTACAGAATAAAGACGTATTAAAAACCTGAATAACCAACCTTGTTGTGTTTTAAATCCTCAATGCCTCTGCAATATACCTAAAATCTTCTTACGCGGTACTTAAATGTATGGCGTAGGTATTTAAAAATGAAAGTCACACACAAACACATTTAAACAGTGAAAAATAAATAATACTAATTAGTAATCACAAAAGAAACACCTAAAAGAAACGAAACCGTAATAATAAACACAAAAATTAAAACATTTAAAACGATGATTATAAAATTATCGCGGAAAAATAATAATCTAACCACACGGCTTTACTGCCACGTGCACAGATTAAGAATTAGTTACTACGTAACAGATGCGACAGCTATATTTTACCGAGTTTCCAGTTGTTACGTTTTGGCAGCACTGTAGCATCTGTCATTTTGACCGCACACCACAGACCATAGCACATCACAGACTACAAACACACGTTGTATAAGTGGTTGAATAATCGAGTCCAGCTATCGATACTTTAGTGAGGTATCGATTTTTTTTGTAGGTAGGTTTTTGTAGTTCAGGTAATTTATTTTTATAATAAGTAATACAAAATAAAAACAGGTTACATTTATCATTTATTTATTGTTTTTTTTTCTGAATTTCTAATAAGCCCTGATTGATATAGCAAGAACATTAATATTTAACAGAATATTTTTTTAATAATATTTTAATAATTATCCTAATAAAACTCTCTAATGTCGTAATCCAACCATCTAGTGATGGTAACACACAAGTCCAGGTTTTCCTGTTTCTAAGGCCACTTGCCTTACTTGAAGTGTGCTCATATTTCAATTGTTTTCATTTCTTTGATGACACAAAAGTTGATCAGTCACTTCTGTAAATAAATAACACAATATTTAAGATGAAAAAACAATACATATGTTGGCCGGTCACTTAGTCCGGCCATCAACAACAACAAAACAAGGAGGGTTTCTAGTAAAAACTATAGTTAATTAGCAAAAATAGATTAACTAGTTTTGTCCTTCAGCACTATAAGTTGATTACCCTAAATAAAACTGCAATAATATTCTGCTATAAAATATGCTTAAACTGCCATAACACTTGTTTAACATTTATGAAAATACCATCTTTTCATAAATGTTAAACAAGTGTACATAAATTTTTTGTTGTTTCAGTGAAGTTATTGATACCCACAACCTCCAATTCCTGAGCCAAGTTCCAAACCACTAAACCTTGGTATTTCACAAAAATAAAACAATTTCAGTATCTTTTGATATGTTAAAATATCATATAGAATGAGTGTCAAAATGCCATAGTACTTAATACATACCCGCTCTTCCAATGACCAACATTTCATCAGAAGCATTTACATCCTCATTGGAGTTCTCTTTGTAATAATTGTTATCACTAAGGCCTAGGGGTATTTCTGTCTGAAACAAATGAGTACAGTTTAAGATTAATATTGATATACAAAAGCAAAAAACATTGGCAAACTTAATGAGTCAAAGATTAAGTATAATTATATTATATTGTTCATACTTTATATTACACTAGCTCTAACTATATCGTGTTAAAAGTAAAACTCACCTGTGAACTAATAGTTGCGTTGCAACCGCCGACACAAGACTTAAATAGTCCCTTAAAACGAAAAATGAACAATATTTACACTAAATTAATTAACATACTATAAAAGATTGATATAATGTATCAATAATCTGCGGAGTAATTGAATATTTTGGATCAAATCAAGCAAGAAACGAGGATAAACAAAACACTAACAAACTACACGCGGCCATATTTGAGTTTTGACAACAAAATTACTCTAATCTATGTTTGACAACATAGATCATATTTTGACACTACAAACAGGAAACAGGAACTTTACCTGTGTGACGTCACAAAACGACGCCATTTTGCTTTCGACCGCAGCGCCAAAACGTAACAAATGGAACTACACTGTCAGCCCCCTGGCCACGTGCCAACTGTCTACGAAAAAAATAATTTACGCAAAACATGTACCTACCCAATGCACTAAAACGCAAAATGCTAAGCATGCACCCAATGCACTTAAAGTATCGATAGATATGGATATCGATAATTATTAGGTACCTACCTACCTATTTTATTTTTCATACGTGAATAATTTTAATGTTAAGTAACATAATTAAATGTTTAAAATTTAATACTTCATTAAGTTACCGTATACTCGCATTAGGTAATAATGAGATCATCTTTAAATCTTAATATTACAAACATTATTAATATATTTTCAATTAGTGGTCTGAAAGATATTCATAGAAACTTAGCTGAATGAATGTAAAACAGTAAGTTACATAGTAATTATTTAAAAATATCGACTACGTCGAAGTTAATTTTCATAGGTCACATCACTAATAGGTAGTAGGTTCTTTCGCCCGCCGCCCCCCGCGCCCCGCAATCCCTTGCAACGGTCGGCGCGGGAGGCCTTTGGTGTGCATATTTCCCGCGCGGGAATATGCACTTTAATACAAAGTAGCAGAAAGTAGAAAATAGTATTTTCTAAAGAGTTGTTTGTCGGTATGTTTTAAACGTCGACACAAAGTATTTTCGAATTCAGTTGTAGTTTATATCTCGAGGTAAAATATTGGTTGATTTATTTTTTAGTTAGGTATTTTTTTACATCATAGGTAGATTGTGTTTGAAAGCGTAATGTTGTGTTGTGTGATGTGTCCATCTAATGATAATTATTGTGTTATGCTGCTTGGATTGCTAGGAACTATTGTTATCGAAATACGAATTTTAAAAGTTTAAGTGAGACGTGAGTCGTGACATTGTAGATGCGACTAGCTACATCATTCACGTAAGTAAACAGACGTCGTTTTACATACCTACTTAATTAATCTGAATTTGGACTGAGTAGGCTACGTTTTAAATAGGTATCTTTCAGGAATCTTCGCTTTTATACATCGTCTGTATTACAGTTAATAATTACAGACTCTGTAATTTCCATAAAAAAGCGATGATTGCCGATTGCCATTAAGAGTTAGTTAGTATGTAGGTACACAGGTTTTGTTACAGAGAAAGTTTTAGTTTGTCATGATAACAAATTCGAGCGAATACCTATACGATGCAGGCAATCTAGGAGTTCCAAGTTCAAAACGATTCATCCGTCCGCTGGTGACTACACTATGTGTAAGGTCCAGTTGTACCAGATTTTAACCCAGAGTTAGTTTATAACTTACGAGTTGAATACCTAACACTTAATACAAACACATTTGGTACAAGGCTTATAGTATTCGCGTGTAGACTGTAGGTACAATATGTATTACAATTACGGTAGGGAGTCGGTAGGTACTCTGAGTGAGCGCCGCGCGCTCAGTCAGCTGAGGAGGTCAATAGACCGCGCATCGCTTTTCATTACGTTTTAAGGCAAAAATTATAAAAAATAGGAATTTAATGCAAAATGTTGTTCCAAACAGTTTAGACTTGCGACTAAAAATAATAAATTAAAGAAAAAAAAATTTTTTTTGAAAAAAAAAAGTTTAAAAAAAAGTGCATTTCTAGAATCAGTCAAGGTCCTATAATCTTATCCCAAAGTTATCGTGACCGGTCTTTTTACACCCTGTATATATATGTCGGAGGAAAACTAAGAATAGGATCGATCGAAGGAGGAGGATCTCTTGGCGACAAGATCACTCTTGGACGTGTTCAGTGACAGTTGGCTATGACAGCTCGTTTGACAAGTGTCACTTATGTCAGCGATGACAGATGGTATTGTCGAGGAGACTCTCTTGGGACACCTTTGGGAAGACACCGCACGTTCACGCACGTTAGCCAATATGTCAGCTGACCTCGTCACGTCTTGAGATGAATCCATTTGCATCCACGATCTGAGTTAATGTTTTAGGGTGAAACTATGTTATTTAAAAATGAATATACCAGTACTGTTTGTGCGGCTTATTATTTTCTGACGATACCAAACAATCAACAGACGCCCACAGAATCAACAAATTACTCTAATCTATGCACAGAATACCTCACTCCGATATATATAATAATTATCAATTAAAAGTGTGAAGATAGATATTGAACCATGTTCAAATGAACCGGTATGCGACCACGCGCGACCGCCTTGATTGATCCGAACGTACTGATTTATCTATACTAATATTATAAAGAGGTAACATTTGATTGTATGTTTGTTTGTTTGTTTGTTTGAATGGAATAGGCTCTGAAGCCACTGAACCAATATGAAAAATTCTTTCACCGTTGGAAAGCTACATTCCTAGCGCTGAACATAGGCTATATTATATGTTTAAAAAAAGTAGGGTTCCTTACTAAAACCCCAAAAATGTAGCCCAAAGTGTAAAAAAACGACCTCCAAAATTTCTTACGTCGTGTGCGCTTCGACAACGGCTTGACCGATTTCGCAATTTTTTTACGGTATGTTCGTTATTGTCACGAAAAGGTTATTATGAAAGAAAATGTTTAAAAAAATAAGCAAAAAATTAGAAAAAAGAAGAAAATACGTGATGGTCACGCGGGGTTAGAACCTGGGCTCAATCGATTCACGTCGTTGCCAGTTTATATGACACGGGTGTCATGGTAACGACATTGCTTACAAATGGAAAATAAAAATTATGAAATGCTATAAATAACGTATTAACATAAACTTAAACTATTTGGATTCATTAAACTATTTGTCCACCACTAATAAATAGTCGGGTCACAACGGAATTGAGACGCCAAGTCTGGAACAAACTTTACGAGTTCGGTGATATTTGACAAATGGCGGAATGGTGCAATCATTCGTCGACATCCTTTTACGTTACTTTACCTTGCTGTCAAATGTTTCCGGTTGGCCTACATTATGAGGAATAACTGTAGTAGGTACTCTAGATGCGAGTTCCGCATACCAGTTTTCGCGTTGCGGGTTCCACGTTTAGAGTTCTACGTTGTAGGCTTCACGTTGCGGGTTCGGGTTTTGTTTTTCTTTAAACTGAATTTCATCACAAACTGTCGTATGCTCAACGAAATGGGCACATGTCAGCTAGTCTTACGTTTTCGTAAAATGCTATGAAGCAATTCAATCATGAAATATAAAAGATCCAAACAACGAAAAGGATCAATTACCTACATATTATAGTTGTAGGGGTGTGCCCTATATGTGGTCGTTAAATAAAAGTTACACTTCAGACTTCATAATATATTATCACGTATACATATTATCTACATAGGTACACATAGGTAATTACATAGGTGCCGACAGGGCAACATACCCTTACGGATACTAAATTATGAACTGAACAATAAAAATATTAGTCTTAAAGACTAAGCGGGGCATCTCATTACGGGCTACATCACACATGCATTATGCGTATGTGCATATCTGCTTACGCGGCACGTAACATGTTACATAGTGAATACTTACTTATTTTCTGAGTTATCAAAATAGGTTTTGGACTTTCCATAGGTCCATTTTTTGCAAGGAAATAACATTATATAACATTAAATAACATTAAATAACAATAATATGCCAAATTAATGTCAATTATGCATTTCGTTCGTTCTTTGAGTGGCAAAGTGGGAATCAATTTTTTGACATAGCTGTCCGGTTTTTTTAATGATTATATGTTATTAAAACGGAAGTGTTTTTAAACGATCGGCCTTGAATTATTTTACAAATTAAAAATAATAAGATTAACATAATTAAAATAATAATATATACAAATAGTAATAAAATAAACAAATAATAGCTAAACTAACCTAACACACCTCTAGACCTACCTACTCTATAAATAGAAAAACGCCGCCAGGTCGTCCCCCTCTGGCAGAGTACCTAGCAAGCTGACAGCATTGCCGCGTTGGATAGCAATGGCTATCCGCTGTGCTAGGTAGGTCCCTGCTCTAGGGTCCTGGGTCAATTCCATAAGCTTTTTAGACAGTGCTTTAAAAAGCTTATGTGCACCGGGACCCCAGGAGCCTAGGGTTTCCACCCCAAACGGCTCAAATATGATGTCACCGACAAGGGTCTCATACTTGCGCCGCTTGAGGTTCTCTGCTTGGTAAGCGGCCGCGCCCGCACAGCTTGAGGTAGCCTGGACATGAGACGGAGCAAGAGTATCGACGCAGGTTGCGTCCCATACAAGGGCCCGTCCCACACTCCAGGGAACCAGGGTCATTCCATCGGGTCTCTTGCCATCGTCGCGCGCCAGACCGGAGGGCTCCAGTATTGCTGGCACACCGGCGGTGACAAGAGCCCGACGGATGAGGTCATTCAGGCTGTGATGACGGGAAATGCGTCCAGCACTTCGAGTGCAGCACAGCCCGTGATGACCGTAGCTGTCTACGTTAGCGCCGCAAACACACTGATGAGGGACGACGTGGGGGGCACCAAGACGCAGGGCAGTAGCTAGCTGAAATGTACTGCGGTCCAGCAATGTTCCAATATTGGCAGATGGAAGTGCCTGCAGCCAAACACCCGATTCCCACCTTTCCACGGCTAAGAGACGAGCCCGCTCTGCCGGACTGGAAGACGTGTTAAAAAGACAATTCCGTACCAGTCGGCAGATGGGCTCATCCCAAAGCCTTTGGGAAGATGTATTTTTGGGCACAATGCTACCGGCACTAACGATGTCCCAGGCGTTCTTGGCCTCGTCCGCAAAGGGAATGGTTAAAGGGTAGTTTGAGCGCTCTAATATTTTGGAGATGACTGTGTGATTGAAATGGACTGAGGACAAGAACGCCGGTAGGGCTATGTCAGATGCTTTCCGAATGCCTAGGCCACCGAACCTTACTGGAAGTGTAGCTTGAGCCCATGAGCGGTGGTCGAAACTTATATTTAGGATAGAAGAAAGCGTATGTTTTAAGGTGTCATCTAAACGTTTTAGAAGTTCAGGGAACTTCCAGAGCTGACAACACCGCAAGACATACGTAAATTTTGGGACAAATAAACAATAACGAACTATGGTAAAGGCCATATGGCAGTTAATTTGGAGAAGGCGGTCTAAAGTATCACAGAAATTTTGTAATTTGTTGTCTATAAAATCTGGAAGGGACTCGTCTAGAATAGGGGAACCTAAGAGAAGGAGCGAACCTTTGTCAATGATGGATAATTGTGGAGCCACATCTTTAAAACTGGATATAATGGCATCTCTGTCCTGACAATTATCAGGGACAAAAAGTTCGCACTTCCCCAAGTTCAATTCCAGACCGATTTTTTTGAGCTCATGGATTAGGTTCTGAAAATCAGAAAGTACGGTATGCGCGTCGCTTCCTAAAGTACCATCATCCAAATACCAAACATTAAATTTTGAATTTAGAAGCTCTACGACCGGTTGTATGGCAAGACTGAAAATTGCTGGACCAAGAGGGTCGCCCTGTTGACAGCCAACTGATGCTAAATCTTTTTAAAATACGTTATTAAAACGTATTTTAAAAAGATTTAGCATCACAATGACGGTTGATAATGACGTATGACGAAGAAGAAGAAGTAGATATCCACGGAGAATTGATGCCCACGGAGTTGCGTAATCAGGCCCCAGCTTGGACAGAAAAAGCATGCCAAATCAAGAAACAAGTGACAGTAACAAATGCTTTCACATGTATAAATAAGACAATCGGCTAGAAAAACAAATTGTTAATAACAAAGCAGTGTATGGATCTAGACACTTATGAAACCTTAGGGGTTACTTTTAGGTAATTTGACAACAGGGTAGACCCCTTCGATGGTCAGCACTTTGTTCCTTTTTCGGGTGTCAGTGAAATTATGTTAAAGATTGAGAAATTAAAGGGTATATTCTTTTTTATTACAATTTTTCCTTTAAAAACGGGTATTTTTAGAAAAAATACAAGATCTTGAATATCTTTGTAACCATTAGCTTTTGAATAGGGAACGATATAGCTTCTTAGGCTTCAAAAGTGATGTATTTTTACATGTCAAAAGAAAACAGCCCTTTTACCGATCACCCAGTATAATAACATGTATCGAGTTTGACCTGTTACATCCCACCTCTAATTTAAAGTCTGTAATACATTTAACGGACCTCTACAGCAGGAATTAGTCAATTGACAAGACATTAGTACGTGGTGGGACGGTCGATAGCTCATGAGTCTGTCAAGTGAATTAACGAGGCGTTATTTATTTAACATTGTTTGGTGAAACTGTATTTTATTTTGAGAAATCTTCTTTAAAAATACATCCTAGTTGTATAGTTGTTGCCCACATGTCTTTCTAAACTACCTTTTTGTGAAAACTTCTTCAAAAACACATCACAGCTGTATGGTTTGTCTCCCGTATGAACCCTACTTTGTTTTCGTAAATCTCCCTTTTGTGAAAACTTCTTTAAACACACATCACAGCTAAATGGTTGTATCCCGTATGAACCCTACTGTCTTTGTAAATCTCCGTTTCGTGAAACCTTCTTCAAACACACATCACAGCTGTATGGTTTGTCTCCCATATGAACCCAACTGTGATATTGTAATTATCCTTTTTGTGAAAACTTCTTCAAACACATATCACAGCTGTATGGTTTGTCTCCCGTATGAACCCTACTGTGATATTGTAATTGTCCTTTTTGTGAAAACTTCTCCAAACACACATCACAACTGTATGGTTTGTCTCCCATATGAATACGAATGTGTCTTTGTAAGTCTCGTTTTTGTGAAAACTTCTTCAAAAACACATCACAGCTGTATGGTTTGTCTACCATATGAACCCTTATGTGTCTTCGTAACTGTCCTTTTCGTGAAAATTTCTTCAAAGACACATCACAGCTGAACGGTTCCTTGTAACGTTCTGATCATCACTTGTGTGGTCTAGTTCTTCGCAGTTATCTGAGATGTCCATTTCGTAGCCTCGTCCGATACCTAAATAAATAGGTGTGAATGTTATACAAATATATAATTGCTTATTACGAAGTAAATAGTGCTCTCTCAAAAATAGTACATTGGTTTAATGTAAATAATCTTTTGCTTAATAATAGAAAAACAAAATGTATAAAATTCACATTGCCTAATGTGAGGCAAACTGATACCAATGTACTATTAAATGAGGAATGTATGGAACTAGTGGATACTGCAGTATTCTTAGGTATAACGTTAGACTCAAAACTTCAGTGGGGCCCCCATATAGCTAGGCTGGCCGACAGACTCAGTTCAGCAGCATATGCAGTTAGTAAAATTAGACAATATTCAGATGAATGTACTGCACGTCTAGTGTATTTTAGTTACTTTCATAGTATAATGTCCTATGGTATTCTGCTATGGGGCAACGCTGCAGATATAAATAGTATCTTTGTGCTGCAGAAGCGAGCTGTTCGGGCAATCTACAAGCTGGCCCCCAACACTTCACTTAGAGAAAAGTTTAAGGAAACTGGAATATTAACTGTAGCTTCTCAGTATCTTCTCTCAAATGTATTATATGTTAAGAAAAATATTCATCAATTTAAAAAAAAATGTGACAAACATAATAGAAATACTAGAAATAAGCATAAACTGGATGTACCAGTGACAAGGCTTAGTAAAGTAAAGAATTCTTTTAAAGGTCAATGTATACGCCTTTACAATAGGGTCCCAGAAAACGTTCAAAATTTTTCTACAATAAGTTTAAGAAAGTAGTCAAAGAACGTTTGTGTGCAAAAGCATACTATAAAGTTTGTGACTATATGAATGATAGCACACCTTGGGAATAAAGTAGCCCCCTGCAAGGCTTTTTTTTTTTCTTTTATTTAATTGCATAAAAGTGCAATTTTTTATTTGTAGTAGTATTGACTATTTTATATGTAAACATATTTTTTATATTTATTTGTTTTTTAAAAGAGAAATTTTCCATCTTTTTAGTAAAAGGTGGCCCCATGCGAGTTTCTTACGCCGGTTCTTCTCGCTGGGCTAGTTCCCGAACCGGTGGTAGGCATCATATAGAAACGACGTTCAGAAAACATTTTTGTAAAATTTATTCTGAATAAAAATTTTTGACTTTGACTTTGACTTTGACTACCATCTCTTTACTACTACTCTACTATTACTTCACTTGAAAGTTTTTCTATGCAATGAATTATACATAATATAATTAAAGGATGTAGCGTCCTTGATAAATTATTGCGATGATATTAACGATTTTTAATTAACAGTAAGTGAATAATTGAGGTAGTTGAAAGTATGACAGAAATTCGGGTAAAATTCTAACAACTGTTCGACCGTACCATTCATCGTTACGTTGCTAGCCCGGTCGAAATCGGTTTCTCTTGAGGCAACTCAGGTAGGGCGTGTGATACTGGCGGAGACCGTATGGTCTTCACAGACCATACGTTGTGTACTCAGCAGGTGATACAGACGGGTTAGCCGCGGTGGTAAACGAAAGTGTTGGCATATTTAGGCCAGAGAGCCGTGGTCTTGGAGATATTACTTGGGGTTTTGTGTTTAAACCTCTTTTACTGTTTTTATAAAGATTTTATATTTCATTTTCATATATCCTGTTTATGCCAAAATTGAAGGTAATTTTCTTGTATTATTTCGGCTGTATTGAGTTTAAGTTTAATTGGAATTGGAGATTTATTAATACACAGTAATCTAGTATATTACTGTACTAACCTAGTAACTAGTAATAATACTGTAGGTTTATTAGTAGAAAGTGGTTCATGGTCCATCGGTGTCGTAAATAATCGCTGTGGCCTGTGCATTATTTGGGAGAAAATCTGGGGCCCTGGAAGACTGGAGGTCGACTGGAAGACTGAGGATCAGCGAGGAATTCTGCGACCGGACGAAGGGGCGAGGAGCAACCTGGAAGCTGGTGGCCGGAGCAGTAACTTCGCCAGCAGCAGCGACTCCGGAAGCAGAAGATCCCAAGGTGCTGGAGCAGGCGTCCGTCTACACTCCGAACGGCCGTGTTTTGAACGTGCCCAAAGTTAGGCTCTTTTGCATGACTACAGGCAGCGCATTCCACGTCTGGGCAGCTCTAACGGTGTAAGAGTTACCGTAAAAGATATACCAGGGGGTGTCTAGAATCCTCCTTGGATAGCATGTTCGAGCTGGCCTTTCGCTCGGAGTCGTGTAAAAAAACGGTCAATTAGATAAGAAGGAGAAGAAGTTAAGTTAAGAACTTTAAAAACTGTAATTAAACTGTGTATTCCGGCGAAGGTGGATAGGAAGCCATTGTAACTTGTTACGGGCGTCAGTTATGTGGTCATATTTGCGCAATCCATATACCTATAAAACGTATGCACTCACTTTGTAGACGTTCCAATTTGATAATTAGCTCTTCGGTTACATCCAAGTAACAGACGTCGGCGTAATCTAGAAGTGGTAATAATAAAGAATGTGCCAATAGTAACTTCACCGGAGTGGGAAGGAAAATTTGCAACCTCTTCAGAGCATGCAATGAGTAATGTAGTCTTTAGCTCACCTCGTTAATATGCGCAGACTAGGAAAGGTGGCAGTCGAAGATTACACCTAGGTTTTGGCACTGTCTTTGAACTCTAACACGTTACCATTGTAAATAACCTTACTTAAAGACTCGAAATCTATCCTGGATCGCAGCTGCCTGCTGCCAATTCAAATAGCTTGCGACTTTGTGGGGTTAACAACAAAATTAAACTCTGTTATACATTTAACGGACCTCTACAGCAGGAATTGACAAGATTAGTACATGGTGGGACGGTCGATAGCTCATGAGTTTATCAAGTGATTTAACAAGGCGTTATTTATAAAATAAATAAAATAAAAAAATAAAATAAAAAATAAAAACCATTTATTTCAGGCTACATGGCCCATATTATAAATACCTTACAGACTAACATAAAATAAAATAAATAAAATAAAAAAAAAAAAAAAAGCCTTTTATTTCTTGCGTAAATTCATTACAATAAAATATTAGTACTTATATTACAATTCATGCATTAATATAATATTATAAAATTAATGAATTTATTATTATTAATGATAATTATTATCGATTTATTTATAATTACTTTTAGATTATTATTCATTATTACATTATATTGGTATTACTATTTATTATTACATTATATTGTTATTATTACTTTTATTTTAACCTTATAATTATTATTATATTATTGGCATGCAAGAACCCCTCTTATGTGAGGGTGAAGGCCTCCTCCAGATTTTTCCACTTTTCCCTATCTTTGGCTATCGTTTTCCAGCTTTTTCCCGCTATTCTCAGTATGTCTTCTTCCCATCGAGTTTTTGGACTTTGTCCAAAAGTAAGTATATTAAACAAAGTGTAAGTATATTTTGTATGTATGTTAGTCTGTTTTTGGACAGACTAACATACATACAAAATATACTTAAAACTACACTTAAACTTAAACTACACGTGTTGTCGGCGACGTGTAGCGCGCTTCATTCCGGAGTCTCCCCCGGAACCTCCAGAAGACCACACCCGTCGGCCAGAACGCCTCCGCCTCGAAGGTAGAAATTAGATGAGTCGGTACTCTCACCACAAAGGAACTAAAGTTGACCTTGTAACATTGTTTCATAAAACTGGGTATTATTTTGATAAAAACTTCTTTAAACATACATCCGAGCTGTATGTATGTATTTCTTTTTTTTTCCCGTTGGCAACACTACTGTAAACTTGACATTGTAAAGCCTCCCGGCTAAAAATTATAAATATATTGTTAATTTAATTGTAAACGCTTTAAAACATTTATAATTACATTGTTTTATGTCTTATTAATAAGACAAATAATCAGATATTGTGCTGTGAACAAGTTTATTTGTGTTATTAGTGCCTTACGTCAACGGCGATCAGCTGTCAAGGTAATTCAAATTTTCGTTTTTAATTATTTTATTTTAATACAGTTCTAAGTAATTGTCTTGTAACATATTATTCATATAAATAATTATTGTTAGAAGCTGATTTATGTTGACGATAGGCAATAATAATAAACGTTGGAAGGAAGCAACAGATCAGCTGTTCATAGCGAATTAATACTTCTTATAGGTTAGGCCAGTCAGTGGGATTGACGGACCTTGTTATTCCTTTTTAACAACTTATTTACCTCACTCTAGCTTGCGTGACCCCTACACACCGAGCAAATATCTCAACATCTAAAGATATCGAGTGGCAGGATCATTTAAGGAGAACTTGGTATTGTTAGTTTCACTGACATAGTAGTTTACTTCGAAATTATTCTTAATTTTTCTCGTGACTTGAATCTTTAGAAATAAATTTATTGCTAGGTTAGCTTGTAGGTTTGGCATAGACTGATATTTTCTTTTAACATCTTACATACCCCACTCAAGCTTGCGTGACCGCTTTACACCGAGCAAATATCTCAACATCTATAGATATAGAGTGGCTGGGACTACTTGGGAGGTATCAGGAAGTGTTGAATTTGCTAGCTAATTAGGTAATTGGTTAATTTATAGACAGATTGGTTTATTAATTAACTGATTATCTTATAGTTTCACATACACTATGATGACTAGAGGAAACCTGGCCCGTCAGACTGAGGAACAACTCCGTCTGACCCTTCAGGAACTAAAAGAATGTAAAAAACAAAATGAACTGCTGCTTTCTGAACGTGAGGATAGTGAAAAAGAAATGTTAAAAATTATCCAAAACAACAGTGAGTTAAAATTAGAACTCAATACGTTAAATGTAAGTTATGATAATATGTACCAAAAAAACATAGAACTACAGGATATTGTTGATAGTTTTGACCAGTGTAGGGATGAGTATGAGGAAGCCCTGAGTAATGCCTGTATGTGGAAGAAGAAACTTGAAGAAGCCTATACTCAAATTCAGATGTTGGAAAGTCAAATACAGGAGCTCAATTCGTCACAAACTCAAAACTTGTTCCAGGAAATGTTTGGTAGGGATCCTAGTATTGTTGAAAAAGATATCACCAATAACTTAAAACATTTGCCAATTATTGACTTGACAGGTGACGATACTATGCCCTCCCAAACATTTCAAAGTAAAAATAAATTAAAAAAATACATTAAAGTCAATAAGCATATCAAGAAAACAAGAAAACTGCTTATAAAAAATAAGAAAAACATGTTGAAGCTATCCAAATTGTCTAAGGATAAAGTGTTTATTAAGAACAAATACTTAGCTAGCACTCAAAAGCTAGAAAATACCAAATGTAAATATGAGGCAGAGGTATGCAGTCTTCAAACAGAAATCACAGACCTACACAACTCCTTAAAATCAATCACTAAAAGATATGAACTTGCCCAATTAGAGATATCAAGTCACATATCTGCGTTGAATACCTTACTCGAAGTATCTCATTATAACAAAGACAGAGTTGAATCTTTATTGAGACTGAACTCGCTTTGTCAATGCGGAGTAAGCTGTTCAACAGTTAATTCTTGTATTGTAGGTGTGGAGACTCATGCTAAACCCTCCGTTAAAGAAAACTTAATTGCATCATCGGCCTCAGGGTCTAGCTTAATAAGTATTTACAGTGATGAGCTTGGTCGGGGAGTCGGGGTGCAATTGAGTAAGTTGTGTGATGGACAGTCAGTGTGCAATACCTGTATGCCAGGTGCAACATTTGAGCAAGTAATTAAAAAGATTTTACGCACAGCTCACTGTCCTAATACAACACTAATAATATTATTAGGGAGAAGAGGAAATGTAAATAAGGTTCAAATGGAAAATTATATAGAGTCACTAAACAGAGTTCAAAATATTAGTAACATTATATTATTTACATTTCCATACATAAAAGAGTTGCCACGGGAAAATAATATTAGGTATAATCTTAACAGCCAATTGTATGCTGCTGTTAATAATAATTGCATATTGTTAAATAAATATAACAACAAAATCAATATCATTGACATTAATAATATTTTAAATTATAAATTATGTAAATTGACATTAGATAGATACTTTCTATCTTTATACTTTACAAGACTTGTAGCTAATACGCTATTAACTTTTTTATATTTAAACCCAGCCAAGAACTTGGCTAGTAAGACCACAACTGCTTCTATTGAGCAGCCTAGCAACAATATGACTTATTGTAACTCCTTGGAATATGTTCCAAATAATAATAATTTAAATTAGACTATAAGACAACAGAGGAAGTCTCTAGCACTATAGATATAAGTATTAATAAAAATAGTAATAAGTTACATACACTTATGCTGGTGCATCAAAACATACAAGGGATGGCTAGTAAAGAGCTAGAAATTGATTTGTTTTTAAATAATAATAATATAGATATTTTGTGTATTACAGAACATTGGTTCAAGAAAAGTGAAATCATGCTAAATTTTAGTATGCACCAGGTAGCGAGTTCTTTCTGTAGAGAAAAAGCCATAAGAGGCGGCTCACTTATTTTAATTAACAAGAATTTAAAATACAAAGAACGGAAAGACATAGTATGCCTCTCTACAGAACGAACCACTGAAATAGCCTGCATAGAGGTGGGAGACTTTATTATTGTAAGCGTATACAGGCCTCCATTGGGGTTATATGATTCATTCGAAAAAATATGGAATTATTATTAACTAAGATATGTGCATCTAACAAGCAAATATTATTATGTGGCGATTTTAATATAAATATTTTAGAGAGTAATTCTACCACTGTTAGATTCACATGTATGTTAAAATCATATAACCTTAATAATTTATTCTTTGAACCTACAAGGATCAGTAGCAACTCTGCTACTTGTATTGATAATATATATAGCAACATAAATCCAATTAATAAAGAAATAATCAACATCCTAAGCTCTGATCACTGTGGTCAGCAAGCTACTTTCAATATGAATAGTAAATGTAACCAAATTAACAACAATAAAAATACATTTATACCAATTAATGTTAAACGCACTGAGAAGTTTAGAGGTAAAATATTAGCCAACATTGGACAATTAGAATATGATAACAGCCCAAATAGGGCATTCACTAAACTGTTTCAATTAATTAAATATAATTTTGATACTATTTTTACCTCTAAGACAGTGAGAATACACAATAAAAGTAAATTCAGTGAATGGGCAACATCAGGTATTTTAAAAAGCAGATTTAAGTTATATGAACTGTATAATGAAAAGACATTTAATCAAAGTGAAGACTTTAAAAATTATGTAAGAAACTATTCAAAAATTTTTAAGAAAGTTTGCGCTGCAGCAAAGTCTCTTGACATTAAAAATAAAATTAAAAATTCAAACAATAAAGTTAAAACAACATGGCAAATCATTGCAAATGAAACTGGAAGAGTGGCCAGTCGCAACTCAGATTTTAAACTAAACATAGATAATAAAGTAATTACATCCGACAGTGAAGTTGCTACTTTTTTTGAGAAATTCTTCGCGGACATTCCAGTTTCAACAACTAAATATTTGAATGCCTCTTCTGTTGATGCTGAATTACTCCTTAAAGAAAATGTAAAAAGAGTGTGAAGTCGACTTTCGATTTAGAGAAATAGGGCCCCAAGATATAATAAAACATTTTAATTTATTAAATATTAAGAGTACTGCAGATTTGTGGGGCCTATCTACAAAAGTTATTAAATCGATAGTCGACATTATCGCACCTTACTTGTCAACTATTTTCAATGATTGTATTAAAAGTGGAGTATTTCCTGATCTAATGAAACATAGTAAATTAATACCTCTTTTTAAGTCTGGTAGTAAGTCGGATCCATCAAATTTCCGGCCTATATCTATTCTACCAACATTAAGTAAAATATATGAAAAAGTAATACTAAATCAGATGCTTGCACACTTTAATGTTAATAATATTTTACACGAAAAACAGTTTGGTTTTACAAAGGGACGCTCTACAACAGATGCAGGCGTCGACTTGATAAGTTATATTTTTGAAGCTTGGGAGGGATCGCGGGATGCTCTTGGAATATTTTGCGATCTTTCCAAGGCAATCGATTGTGTGCAGCACACGACATTGATCAGGAAACTACACCACTATGGGGTAAAAGGTCCAGCTCTCGCCCTTTTGAAATCATACTTGTCAAATAGAACTCAGAGGGTAGAGGTAAATGGGAAAAAATCCATAGGCTCTAAAATAGAGATGGGGGTCCCACAAGGGTCTATTTTAGGACCTTTTCTGTTTTTAATTTATATAAATGATCTACCATTCCTTATTAATGAAAAACACGGGATAGTATTATTTGCTGATGATACGTCTCTTATTTTTAATATAAAACGGCAAAATATATGCTACGACGAAGTAAATAGTGCTCTCTCAAAAATAGTACATTGGTTTAATGTAAATAATCTTTTGCTTAATAATAGAAAAACAAAATGTATAAAATTCACATTGCCTAATGTGAGGCAAACTGATACCAATGTACTATTAAATGAGGAATGTATGGAACTAGTGGATACTGCAGTATTCTTAGGTATAACGTTAGACTCAAAACTTCAGTGGGGCCCCCATATAGCTAGGCTGGCCGACAGACTCAGTTCAGCAGCATATGCAGTTAGTAAAATTAGACAATATTCAGATGAATGTACTGCACGTCTAGTGTATTTTAGTTACTTTCATAGTATAATGTCCTATGGTATTCTGCTATGGGGCAACGCAGCAGATATAAATAGTATCTTTGTGCTGCAGAAGCAAGCTGTTCGGGCAATCTACAAGCTGGCCCCCAACACTTCACTTAGAGAAAAGTTTAAGGAAACTGGAATATTAACTGTAGCTTCTCAGTATGTTCTCTCAAATGTATTATATGTTAAGAAAAATATTCATCAATTTAAAAAAAAATGTGACAAACATAATAGAAATACTAGAAATAAGCATAAACTGGATGTACCAGTGACTAGGCTTAGTAAAGTAATGAATTCGTTTAAAGGTCAATGTATACGCCTTTACAATAGGGTCCCAGAAAACGTTCAAAATTTTTCAAACAATAAGTTTAAGAAAGTAGTCAAAGAACGTTTGTGTGCAAAAGCATACTATAAAGTTTGTGACTATATGAATGATAGCACACCTTGGGAATAAAGTAGCCCCCTGCAAGGCTTTTTTTTTCTTTTATTTAATTGCATAAAAGTGCAATTTTTATTTGTAGTAGTATTGACTATTTTATATGTAAACATATTTTTTATATTTATTTGTTTTTTAAAAGAGAAATTTTCCATCTTTTTAGTAAAAGGTGGCCCCATGCGAGTTTCTTACGCCGGTTCTTCTCGCTGGGCTAGTTCCCGAACCGGTGGTAGGCATCATATAGAAACGACGTTCAGAAAACATTTTTGTAAAATTTATTCTGAATAAAATTTTTTGACTTTGACTTTGACTTTATGGTTTGTCTCCCATATGAACCCTACTGTGATCTTGTAAATGTCCTTTTTGTGAAAACTTCTTCAAACACACATCACAGCTGTATTGTTTGTCTCCAGTATGAATACGAATGTGTCTTTGTAAATTTCCCTTTTCTGAAAACTTCTTCAAACAAACATCACAGCTGTATGGTTTGTCTCCCGTATGAATACGAATGTGTCTTTGTAAGTCTCCTTTTTGTGAAAACTTATTCAAACACACATCACAGCTGTATGGTTTGTCTCCTGTATGAACCCTACTGTGTCTTCGTAATTTTCCTATTTCTGAAAACTTCTTCAAACACACATCACATCTGTATGGTTTATCTCCCGTATGAATACGAATGTGTCTTTCTAAACTTCCTTTTTGTGCAAACTTCTTCAAACACACATCACAGCTGTATGGTTTGTCTCCCGTATGAACCCTACTGTGATCTTGTAAATTTCCTTTTTGTGAAAACTTCTTCAAACACACATCACAGCTGTATGGTTTGTCTCCTGTATGAACCCTACTGTGTCTTCGTAAATTTCCTTTTCGTGAAAACTTCTTCAAACACACATCACATCTGTATGGTTTATCTCGCGTATGAATACGAATGTGTCTTTCTAAACTTCCTTTTTCTGAAAACTTCTTCAAACACACATCACAGCTGTATGGTTTGTCTCCCGTATGAACCCTACTGTGTCTTAGTAACTGTCCTTTTCGTGAAAATATATTCAAAGACACATCACAGCCGAACGGTTCCTTGTAACATTCTGATGGTGCATCACTTATTTGGTCTAGTTCTTCGCAGTTATCTGAGATGTCCATTTCGTAGCCTCGTCCGATACCTAAATAAAGAGGTGTGAATGTTATAAAAATATAATAATGCATATAACTATTATCTCTTTACTACTACTCTACTTCTACTTCGCTTTAAAGTTTTTGTATACAATGAATTATACATAATATAGTTAAAGGATGTAGCGTCCTTGATAAACTATTGCGATGATATTAACGATTAATAATTACTAGCGACCCGCCCCGGCTTCGCACGGGTGTAATGCAAAATATACCTACTACAGAATGTTCACAGCTTTTTTGTCATTAGCCGATACAAACATGTTTTGCTTAGACGTTACTCTTGACAGCGCGACATATAATTGGCCATGTGAAAAACACTCAACGCTCAAGTCTAATCCTGCAACGTTAAAAGTTAGGCACGCGCCGCCCGACCCCCGGCCGGCCGCGGGTCGGTACCGCTGCGGCGCAAACAACTACGACCCTGCATTTTAAATTTGTAATATCTTCGGTAATATTCGCTTAAATTACATGCTGTAAAAAGCATATTGATCTATAATAAATGCACAATTTATTTCAGGTAATTAATTGGATAAGGATTAATGCTTTATTGTTTAAAATCACTTCGTAAATAACCATTTTTTAGTAAAGGATAAAAATGGTTATGGTGGGTTATCCCTAAGAGATAGACATATACCATCGCGGACTTTTTTGTTGAACTTTTTAAGGTGAACAATACTGTAGTACATTATTTTGGTCTATCTCGTAGGGTTATATACTATATTATGCATGTATTATACATACAAACCTTCCTTAAGAATCACTCTATCTATTTAAAAAAACCGCATCAAAATCCGTTGCGTAGTTTTAAAGATCTAAGCATACATACGGACAGATATACAGCGAAAGCGACTTTGTTTTTTTAACTATGTATTGATATTGAAGAGTAAGTGAATAATTGAGGTAGTTGAAAGTATGACAGAAATTCGGGTAAAATTCTAACGAACGTATTCGACCGTACCATTCATCGTTACGTAGCTGTAGCCCGGTCTAAATCGGTTTCTGTGGAGGCGACTCAGGTAGGGCGTGAGTGCGTGGGTGGCGTGTGATACTGGTGGAGGCCGTGGTCTTCACAGACCATACGTTGTGTACTCAGCAGGTGATACAGACGGGCTAGCAGCGGTGGTAAACGAAAGTGTAGGCATATTTAGGCCAGAGAGCCGTGGTCTTGAAGATATTACTTGGGGTTTTGTGTTTAAACCTCTTTTACTGTTTTTATAAAGATTTTATATTTGATTTTCATATATCATGTTTATGCCAAAATTGAAGGTAATTTTCTTGTATTATTTCGGCTGTATTGAGTTTAAGTTTAATTGTATTTGGAAATTTATTAATACACAGTAATTTAGTAGATTACTGTACTAACCTAGTAACTAGTAATAATACTGTAGTTTTTATTAGTAGAAAGTGGTTCTTGGTCCTTCGGTGTCGTAAAGATTCGCTGTGGCCTGTGCAGTATTTTGGAGAAAATCTGGGGCCCTGGAAGACTGGAGGTGGACTGGAAGACTGACGATCAGCGAGGAATTCTGCGACCGGACGAGATACTGCGACCGGACGAGGGGGCGAGGAGCAACCTGGAAGCTGGTGGCCGGAGCAGTAACTTCGCCAGCAGCAGCGACTCCGGAAGCAGAAGATCCCAAGGTGCTGGAGCAGGCGTCCGTCTACACTCCGAGCGGCCGTGTTTTGAACGTGCTCAAAGTTAGGCTCTTCTGCACGACTACAGGCAGCGCATTCAACGTCTGGGCAGCTCAAACGGTGTAAGAGTTACCGTAAAAGATATACCAGGGGGTGTCTAGAATCCTCCTTGGATAGCATGTTCGAGCTGGCCTTTCTCTCGGAGTCGTGTAAAAAAACGGTCAATTAGATAAGAAAGAGAAGAAGATAAGTTAAGAACTTTAAAAACTGTAATTAAACTGTGTGTATTCCGGCGAAGGCGGATAGGAAGCCATTGTAACTTGTTACGGGCATCGGTTATGTGGTCATATTTGCGCAATCCATACATAAAACGTATGCACGCATTTTGTAGACGTTTCAATTTGATAATTAGCTCTTCGGTTACATCCAAGTAACAGACGTCGGCGTAATCTAGAAGTGGTAATAATAGTAACTTCACCGGAGTGGGAAGGAAAATTTGCAACCTCTTCAGAGCATGCAATGAGTAATGTAGTCTTTAGCTCACCTCGTTAATATGCGCAGACTAGGAAAGGTGGCAGTCGAAGATTACACCCAGGTTTTTGGCACTGTCTTTGAACTCTAACACGTTACCATTGTAAATAACCTTACTTAAAGATTCGAAATCTATCCTGGATCGCAGCTGCCTGCTGCCAATTAAAATAGCTTGCGACTTTGTGGGGTTAACAACAAAATTAAACTCTGTTATACATTTAACGGACCTCTACAGCAGGAATTGACAAGATTAGTACATGGTGGGACGGTCGATAGCTCATGAGTTTATCAAGTGATTTAACAAGGCGTTATTTATGTAACATCGTTTCATAAAACTGGGTTTTATTTTGATAAAAACTTCTTTAAACATACATCCGAGCTGTATGGTTTGTCTCCCATATGAACTCTAATGTGTCTTTGTAAATGTCCTTTTTCTGAAAACTTCTTCAAACACACGATGACAGCTGTATGGTTTGTCTCCCATAGAATAGAATAGAATTCATTTATTTCCAAGAAATTTGTACAATCAGGTCTCACAATTATTTAGTTGAGATCTAAATTTCTGCCTCTTGGGCGTGGAATTATTGTTAGAAAATTGTGCATGCTAAATTATCAATTAATGTTAGGTACTACATGCATATTTCATAATCACTTAAAAGTACTACAATTCATTGTGTCCAGGACTCATTCGTAAGGATCTTTTTAAATACATAATATTTTAGTTCAAATGGTAAGTACATTACTTTTACAAGCTTCTAGTTAATTTTTATTTTATTATTTCATTGAACTCTAATGTGTCTTTGTAAACTTCCTTTTTGTGAAAACTTCTTCAAACACACATCACAGCTGTTAGTTTGTCTCGCGTATGAATACGAATGTGTCTTTGTAAACTTCCTTTTTGTGAAAACTTCTTCAAACACACATTACAGCTGTATGGTTTGTCTCCCGTATGAACACTACTGTGTCTTCGTAATTTTCCTATTTCTGAAAACTTCTTCAAACACACATCACATCTGTATGGTTTATCTCCCGTATGAATACGAATGTGTCTTTCTAAACTTCCTTTTTCTGAAAACTTCTTCAAACACACATCACAGCTGTATGGCTTGTCTCCCGTATGAATACGAATGTGTGTTCGTAAATTTCCTTTTCGTGAAAACTTCTTCAAACACACATCACAGCTGTATGGTTTGTCTCCTGTATGAACCCTACTGTGTCTTCGTAAATTTCCTTTTGTTGAAAACTTCTCTAAACACACATCACAGCTGTATGGTTTGTCACCCGTATGAATACGAATGTGTCTTTCTAAACTTCCTTTTTCTGAAAACTTCTTCAAACACACATGACAGCTGTATGGTTTATCTCCCGTATGATCCCTACTGTGTGTTCGTAACTGTCCTTTTCGTGAAAATGTATTCAAAGACACATCACAGCCGAACGGTTCCTTGTAACATTCTGATGGTGCATCACTTATTTGGTCTAGTTCTTCGCAGTTATCTGAGACGTCCATTTCGTAGCCTCGTCCGATACCTAAATAAAGAAGTGTGAATGTTATAAAAATATAATATTGCATATTACTATTATCTCTTTACTACTACTCTACTTCTACTTCGCTTTAAAGTTTTTGTATGCAATGAATTATACATAATATTATTAAAGGATGTAGCGTCCTTGATAAACTATTGCGATGATATTAACGATTAATAATAATTACTAGCGACCCGCCCCGGCTTCGCACGGGTGTAATGCAAAATATACCTACTACAGAATATCCTTATACACAACGTTCACAGCTTTTTTGTCATTAGCCGATACAACATGTTTTGCTTAGACGTTACTCTTGACAGCGCGAGCGCATACCGAGGTCATAGCCTCTCAGAGTAATTTTATCTCTTCCGGTAACTGATTCGGTGAAGATGTGCCCATGTTGGCGTCAATAAAAAAGTCGTTAGGTGTGAGTTGGATACTAGTGCTGGAGTTGGATGTGTTTTGTTGGTGGAGTGGTGTTGTGCAAGTGCGACATAACCATTTATTCGCGTTTTTGGGGTTGTAACTTTTAGCACATCCGCGATGGTACATTCCTGTGCATTTACAACATTTGGCGCTGTCTGCGAGGCTAAGAAACTTGGCGCACGAGATACACTTAAAATTTGGCATTATTAAGTGCGTTAAATAATTGAAAAAAATCGTAAAAACCAATACGAACAAACGAACTTTAGACACTTTAGATAACAGTGGGTATACCTTAAACAGCTGACTGTCACTTCTAGATTATATCACAGATTTATGCTATTATGCACCACAAAAGATAATAAACGTATCTATGTAAATGACCACTGTAACATCTAGTTATATATGAAATATAACACTTATTTTGTCGTTTTATTATTTTAAAATCTTAATTTTACTACGAGCCGAGTGTATCCTGTCAAACGTCGTATATATAGGTCTTGTTGTGGTTGTGATATTTTTAAGGGTTCGGAGAGAACGCAGGATGCGTTACGTGTGTTTTGCGACCTTTCCAAGGCCTTTGATTGTGTTGAGCATGCTACATTGATCAGGAAATTAAAGCACTATGGCATAAGGGACTCTGCCCTCAGCCTTTTGAGTTCTTATCATAAAAATAGTGTTCAAAGGGTAGAGTTAAAATTCTTTTTTTCATCTATATAAATGGCTTGCCTTATCTTCTCTTATTCAGATAAATAAATATGGAGTCCCACAAGGAAGTATATTAGGACCTTTTTTATTCCTATTGTATATAAACGACCTACCTAACGTCACTAGTCATAAAAGTATATTATTCGCTGATGATACTACTTTAATAATTACATGTAAAGATAAAAAAACGTACCAAAATGAAATAAATATAAATCTTGACAAAATTCTTAAATGGCTTCACAATAATAATCTAAAAATAAACTTAAGTAAGACGAAAATGATACAATTCAAAAATCCTAGACAGGAAACTATTGATTTTGACATTTGTTACGGCGATACTAAAATTGAAGAAGTTCACTCTACTAAATTCTTAGGTTTAACAGTGGACAAACATTGTGATTGGAAATCGCACGTGGAATACATATGTAATAAGCTTGACAAATTTGTATATGCTATTAAAAAATTACGTTTGACGGTATCTACTGAAGCTGCACTAAATGCTTACCACGGGTATGTGGCCTCAACGCTATCTTACGGTCTTATACTATGGGGCAATTCCGTGGACTTTAGTAAAGCTTTTCGTGTTCAAAAGAAATGCCTCAGAGCGGTTTATGGTACCTGATCGTTGGATAGTTGTAAACCACTGTATAATAAATCTCAGACTTTACCGTTAATTTGTATGTACATCAGAGACATCTGTACTTTTGTGAAAACAAATCCTAAACTATTCTTATTAAACTCTGACGTAATTAATAGAAATGTTACTCCACGAAATAAATTTAAACTTTATTTACCTCAATGTAGATATGAAATATTCAAGCGAAATGTTTACGTAAATGCTGTCAGAGTATATAATAAGCTGCCCAATCGATTTAAAGAGCTACCATCCACATCCTTTAAAAGAGAGATATCTAAATGGTTACTAAAACACTGTTTTTATTGCCTTAACGAATACATGTCTCACACAGAGCCAATGTAATGTAATTCAATTATTCAATTTTTTTTATCATTGTAATAATTTGTGCATGTCTTAAATTGTATTATTGTTATGAATGTAATTTTATTAATGTTAATGCTAAAATACACATAATATATTGTCAATTTTAATTAACAAAATAACTATAACTATTTATATTTATGTAAAAATGTTAAAACTATTAATAATTATTGTCTTTTGCAATTGCACGCCATCTGTATGGCAGGATGTACGAGAACATGTTTTAATTGTAAAGATCTTTGTAATACTACATTCTTGCAATAAATATATTCTATATTCTATTCTAGTTAAAGAAAAACATTAGAGTTATATTTGCCGATGACACTTCGCAATTTTTTTATGTGAAGCGACAACAGTCAAATTATGACGAGGTAAATAGTGCTCTCTCAAAAAAAGTACATTGGTTTAATATTAATAACTTATTATTAAATTCTGTATTTCATTCTGTAATAATGCAAACCAAGATATCGGACAGAGTCACATTGTGGGAGAGTGTTATTGCAGCAGTTTTCTTTCCTCAGTGTGAATATTACGTGTACTGATTTTGATACACTGGCTTTGATACGATATTTTTCAAGCCAGTCGCTTATCTTGTCGAGACTAGTTTGTAAAATTCTAGAAGCCAGCTCTGGGCTTTTGCTACTTGCTAATATAGCAGTGTCATCAGCGAAAGTTGCCGTTGTTACGTCAGGGGGCAGGTAAGTCGGCTGTATATAGGATATACAAATATGGACCTAACACAGACCCCTGTGGTATGGCGGGTCTTAATAATGAAAAATTTTTAATTTATCTTGATAATTTCATAGTTTTTGGTAGAAACTTAAGTACTTATAATAAAAAAAATCTTTGGCTTGACTGAGACCTCATTGTCTCATTCAAATGCATTCCAGTGGAATGAACTTTTGTAATATCATTTTAACCCGTTGATTTGTAATTTTATAAATATTATATCTATTTCTATTATCATTGACATTTTTTTTACGGTAGCTCCATTTTCAAATGGTAACATTTGCTTTCTATATTATTATTTTACTAATAAATTATGTTTAATACAAATGTCCCTATAATTTAATGCGTTTTTCTGAATACAGTATTTTTTTTTTAAATTATACTCAATTGTGTTTTTAAGTAATTAATGTTGTGCATAATAACTGTAATAGGTATAAATACTATTAAGTTATTTAAAATTATTATTGTCCTTGTAAGTATTTATATTATATTAAATGAGAGTTTAGATTAGCTGATCCGACGTTTTGACAACAACAAAATGATTCTATAAGGGTTCGGTTAACCGAATTCATAGAAAGGAGGAGGTTACGTTCGGTAGTCTACTACCATACGTTGGATTATGTTAGGTCATACGTTCTGTTTTTCAATAAATATACACCGATTATTACCTTTTGACATACGGAACCCTAAAAATCAATAAAACCGATATACAGGGTGTTTTGGAGATGAGTGTAAGCATTTTGCAGATGCATAGGGTCGGTCTATGCGATCATTTTCTAATACGGGACCTATAGTTTTTAAATACACATTGTAATGTATGAAAGTCACTAAGATTTGTTTTAGATTTTTTTTCTTTTCACTACAATTTGATTGTTTTTACTATCGGAATAGATGTAAGACTTTTATTTCATTCATCGTGTGTTATGTGTTTAAATCGACAAATAATAAAAAAATACATATGAAACTGTGTCTATTTTAGCTTGATAACCCAAAAAGTTGAAAGTATTTAATAAAGCAGTTTTTTGCTCTTAACTTAAAAACTAAAGGATATCGGTCTATAGTTCCCATAGTAGAAAATGATCGCATATACCGACCCTATCCATCTGCAAAATGCCTACACTCATCCCCAAAACAGCCTGTATATATTTTTCGGAGTCGGATATGAATATGGACACAAAGATACGAGACGGAAGCGCGCCCCCAAATGGCAAGATGGCGCAACTTGTTTATAGCGCTATGACATGAGTCGGGACTTTCTCGGCGAGACTGAATTCATTCGTCATTTGGTCTTCTTCTTTTTCTTCTTTAAAATGGCCTCCCTTAAGGAATAGCCAGTATCAGTATAAGCGAGGTTAAAATAAAAAACTGTCGCCGGTGACGATTTCTTTGCGCACAACTAGGGCTTTGTGAAAGTACAAGAGACAAAAAAAAAGTTTCTAGAGAACTTAATAAAATAAATTTACATAGAATTATATCTCCTTATTACCTGAAACAACGAGACAAACATAAAATGTTAATTAGTTAGTAGAAAAACATACAAGTCTACAATTTAATGTTATTGTGGTTAATAAAATTACACAGAATATCAACAAAAGATCCATGAACTAATGATAAAAGGGATTTAAAATCAGAGGGACGAGGGACACTAGAGGGAAGTAAATCGTAAAGTGAGGAGAGACGATTTGGGCAGCTGAAAAAAATATGTTCAAGGGTGCCTTCGTCGATTCCACACTCGCACAGAGACGAGTCTCTAACCCTAATTTTGTAAAGGAAGACAGGAGTACAGGAGTGACCTAAACGCAACCGACAAACTGTAGATGTGACATGTTTTTTTGCCTTTCTGTACTTAAAGAACCACGGTTTAACCAATACCTGGTTTTGCAAAGAAAAGAAAAATTTGCCTTTATTGTTTCCTGAAACATTCCAACTCGCATTCCAGGCATCGATCAAGTGTTCCGTAGCTAGGGGTATAAGGTCACTGGAGTAAAGCTTAAAGTGCCCCGGGCCACCAGAGTGAGTGGCTTGTTTCGCATAAAGGTCTGCGCTGTCGTTACCTGGTATACCACTATGGCCAGGAATCCAAACTAGCTCTACGCGGATATTTTGTGACAAGCATTTGAGAAAAAGGTGTCTAAGAGCCTCAAGGATTGCAATAGCTTCTCCAGAAAAAACAGAGGAAGAGGAAGGTAGCTTAAAATTTAATATCACGTTAACTTTCGGTATCCAGACTGCGGCGCCTACGCATCCTTGACTTGACAATTTAGATGCATCTGTATAAATGTGATACCAATCTCTGTAAACAGTATTTATAATTTCTTTAAACTGGTGATTCGCAGATTGGGAGCCTTTTAAAATGCCAGAATCAAGGACAACGTGAGGGAATTTTACTAGGGATTTATAGGGAACTTCATAAATAGGTAGCATCTTACTCTGGTACACAGGACATGGGAAGCTAGTAAATTTTTGGTAGCTTTTAACTAGACAGGGAGGATCTTTGTGTGTCCAGTAAGATGAGGAGAGTAACATTTGGGATATGGTATGCAATTTAGGGATAAGGGGATGATGAGTAAATTGGAGAGCCTTGTAAAGAAATCTGTCTGAAAGGTATTGACGTCGAAAACTCAAAGGAGGATCTGCACACTCTACCTGCAGGGCGTTATTAGCGGTAGATTTCATAGCGCCTATTACCAGACGGAGACACTTGGATTGGATTTTGTCTAATTCTTGAAGGGCAGACTTGTGGCAGGGCTCAAGAATAATAGAACCATAATCCAAATGGCTTCTTACAAGTGCATTATAAATTAATTTCTGAGTGTAGGGATACGAGCCCCACCAAACTCCAGAGAGACACCGAATAATATTAATATTTTTTTCGCATTTCTTAATTATATATTTTATATGATGGACACCAGTCATTTTAGCGTCTAAGTAAACCCCAAGAAACTTAACACTATCGGAAACTGGAAATATTTGGTTATCCAGGGATACATTTATATCCGGAACAGTCCTACGCCTAGAAAAAACAACGGTGCTACTCTTCTCTACAGAAATACTCAAGCCATGATCATTTAGCCACTCAGAGAGATAATAGAGAGCAGAATTGAGGCGTGCAGAGGCATCCGACATTTCCTTGGTAGAGACATAAAGAGTTATGTCGTCCGCATACTGAATAATTTTGCAAAATCAGGTAACGGATAGATCCAGATTGTTGGTATAAATGTTATAAAGGAGAGGACTAAGGACCCAACCTTGAGGTAGACCCTTCCAAACTAATCTAAAACAGGGAGATGAATTTTCATGGGAAATAAGGATTGAACGACCGGAAAGGGAATTGCAAACGTAGTTAACTATCTTCACAGGGATACTCAGCTGAAGCATAGTCTGCCTGAGAACCGGAAGTAGTACATTATCATATGCGGACGACACATCCAAAAATACCCCCACCAGAGTCTCTTGTTTCGAGAAAGCAATTCGAATGTCGGAGACTAGTGTACTTAGGCTGTCCATAGTACAGAAGCCCCTACAAAATCCAAACTGACTTCCCGAAAGGACGCCTCTACTCTCCAAGAACCATTCAAGTCTATTTTTTATTAAATGCTCCAGTATTTTTGAGAGAGTGGAAGAGAGTGCAATAGGACGGTAGCTAGATGGGTTATTTGAGGGCTTACCTGGCTTTAAAATAGGAAGGACGATTTGCGACTTCCACTCCTTCGGAGGAACTTCAGCCTCAAAGATGGAATTGAGAAAGTCGAGTATTACTTTGTGTGTGCTGAAGCTACTTTTAACAATTAAAGAATATGGTATCCCGTCAGCTCCAGGAGCCGAGTCATTTAAGGAGTCGATAACTAACTTAAACTCCTCAAAAGAAAATGGGGCATCAAATTCGCTTGTAGGGGGAACAGGGGAAGATTGATAAACGAAGCACTCCTCAAACGTAGGTACCCACGGAGGTGCAAGTTTTTGGGAGAATCCGTGAATCCAAGGAGATGGGTCGTTTGATAGGGGATTAAAGTTGGAGGGAAAGGAGCCACGAAACTTTTTTAAATTGTTCCAAACAAGAGATGGAAAAGAAAGCGGAGATAAGCCCTCACAAAACTTATGCCATCCCAGACGCTTCTTGTGAGAGAGAAGCCTTTTTGCTTCTGCTGCAACCTTTTTGCAAGTGTTATAATTTTCCACGGTCATATCAGCAGAAAAAGTTCTTTCAGCCTCCTTGCGTCTTTTACATGCCGTGGTACACTCAGCATCCCACCATGGAGGAGAGGAGATTCGTTTGTAATTAGAACCGCGCACAGGTATAGCAGCAGATGCGCTTTCAAGTAGCGCCTGCGTTAGACAGGAGTATAAGGAAAACACATTGTGAGAGTTAACAGGTGGTATAGTAGTAATTAGCTCATTAGTAAAATTTTCGTATAATGACCAGTTAGCGTCGGAAAGTTTAAATTTAAGTCTAGGAGGGTTTTTGGTTATATTTGGGATAAGGGAGACATGCCAGGTAAGGATAATAGGAAAATGGTCGCTGCCACAGGAATTTGAATTAATGGACCATGAAATTAGTGAGGAAAGGGAAGGAGAACAGATAGATAGATCCACCACAGTTCTAGGGTTCTGGGTTGGAAGTACTCGTCGGGTAGGTGCTCCATTATTCAAGATGACCAAGTTAAGATCATCAAGGTGAGTAAGAAAAAGATTGGCAAGGGGGTCACAGTTATGTGAACCCCAAGCATGATGCTGGAGATTAAAGTCTCCTAAAAGGAACAGAGGAGGTGGTATGATATTGATAATGGAAAATAGATCAGAAAGGACAGATGAAGTAGGGTCAGGTACATATATAGACAGAAAGGAAATGTTAAAGATTCGGACAGCGACAATGTTAAAATTACTGTGTGGTGGAAGAGAAATAGAATTAAAAATTACAGAATTAGAGATTAAAATAGCTGAACCAGCTCTACCATCATTTCTGTCATCCCGGAGACAGGAGGAACCAGGAACTCTGAAATGAGATTCTGGCCTCAGCCAGGACTCCTGGATGGCAAAAATAATGGGATCAAATTTATTAGATAAATGTAGAATATCGTTGATTTTATTTCGAACGCTACGACAGTTCCATTGTATTAGGGTCCTCTGACCCATTATTATTTAAATTTGAATTTGTAATATTAAATAGCTGAGTCAAGTTTTCACGGAGGGTGTTGGATATACCCATCCCAGTGTCACTGAAACGGGATAATAGATTAAGTAGAAGGGAGGAAAGTAGCTCAGGAAAATTGTCATTTAAGGATAATGAGTTATTTGACAATGCAACACCATTAGGGGTATTGGAAATGGGATCTTGGACAATGGTACGGTGGGCAAGATGGTCGTAACCAGGTTGAGGAGTGGGAATTGTATGTCGGGGGGATACTACAGTCTTTCTATGTGAGATGCTAGGAGGAGAAGGAGTGTGCTGGTGGGGTTGTGGTGGGGTGGCTGTACGAGTAGCTGCAACATCTGTGTATGCTCTAAGCACATTAGGGAACTTGGCTGAGGCCTCTGCATATGGAATATTTTGTTCAGACATAACAACCTTAATTTCTTTTTGGCGAATAAATTCAGGGCATCTAGGGTTATTAGCCATATGGGGCCCAGAACAAAATAAACAGGTAGCCACTTGAACATTACATTTGTCACCCTCATGTGCTTGTGAGCACCTATAACACCTAGGTTCCGACCTACAAATTGATTTGACATGTCCAAATCTACAGCATCGGTTGCATTGGATCGTGGGGAGTTAATATAATTCTACAGGGAGGGAAGTGTAGAATAGGTATAAATGGGGAGGGAGTTTCTGCCCATTAAAAGTTACCACAACGGTCTGAGTTGGTATCCATGTCGTACCGGTATTAGGATCAATGGATTTTCGGGACATGCGTCGTGCCTTTATAACTTCACCATATCCAGTGGGTGTAATGCAGTTAAGCACAAATTCTTCCATTTCAATGTCCAAAGCAACATTTCTAACAATTCCCATCCGCGACACATTAAATGACGGGATGGACACTGTATAGCCTGCATCATAAAGAGTTGTCGATTCTAAAAATGAATTTGCAACATCTGCATTTTTTAGTTCTACAGATACTCGGTTTCTACCTATCCGCTTTACGCCTCCAAGTGAAACAGTGGTAAAATTTTGTTTAAATAAGTAACGGCCAAATTCCATAGGACGGATTTGACCATTAGATGTTGTGGAGTCTGATTTGGACACATGCACTACATATGGAGGAGAGTCAGATGAGGAGTATTTTCTTTTATTAAAGAAATCGGGTTTGGTGTATGTGAGTTTATCATTTTTAGGTGGAGATGGGTTATTATTTTGGACAGAGGAAACATCGCGTCTGGGACGCTTATTCGGGTTTGTATCTACACTGCTTAAACCATTGGGTGGAGTAACACAAACATAACCTCTTTGCGTACCGCCGGGATCCGGTGGATCATTATCCATTATAACTACTACTTACATATAAAACAAACACTCACAAACAACATAAAAACACAATAGGTAGACAAATAAGAGGATAGAAACTAAAATAAACGCAAAAATCCTTAAATAACTTCAATAATAGCTGAACACTTGTAGCAAGCACTCAACCAAATCGCCTTCCCGTCATTTGGTCGCCAAGTCGAGACGTCTTGAAACTGTCATGTTTCGTTAGTGTCAATACTTGTAAAGTAAAGTAAAGTAAATTTATAAAGTGTAGTGAATAGTAAATTTATACAGAAATTGTGGTTATGAATAAACGAGTGAAATTGATACTCTGTTCTCTTTTTACGATTTACCCACGAAAGCCCACAGTATCCGAAGCAATGATACTAAATCATGAGAGCCCACCCGAAATATTTAATTGAAGCTATAAGAGCCTTAGGATGCTGAAGATACACATGGACACTTACCTTACTTATTGAGCTCATTAAAATAATATAAGGCTGGAGACATATATAACAGAGGAAAGGAAGGAGCTAAACAGTATTTGTTACATCCTAATACAGCTGCTGTGCGCCTATTTATATGCTGCTGCCTACTGCATTATGGTCATAAGTAGGACTTACCTTCATCAGCTACCTCCTCTTCTATCTCTTGTTTGATTTGTTTAGTTGTGTAAGTTGCTTCTCCTTCCCCCTCCAACTGTTCTATGTGTTTTGTTCCAACATATTTCTCAATATTACTTGGATTAAGCTTTTCTATTATCAATTTCAGCTCCTTCGCCTCGTGACGACTATTACTCGTCTCCACTTTCAATGAATCCTGACTATGATCAGAATCAACAACTTGTAAATCCTTTGAATCAGAGTATGATGAGCTCGAAGGTTGTTCATCATCTACAAAACTTTTTGTTGTTTCTACAGCTCCATCTTCAATTTCTAAGCAAATAAAAACAGATTAGAACATCCATAAGTGTTTAGTCAAGTATGAAAATGCATTTAACATTCAATTTATATATTTATACCGCATTTATATATGAAGAAGAAGTATTAGTAGTAGGGACTCATTTTTATCCTTCAAACAGGAGCCCTAAAAATACTTATAATAGGTACTTATTTTTTTAAAAAGAAATGCCTTCTTTTTAAAAATGAGTCCCTACTACTAATACTTCTTCTTCATATATAAAATGGTCTCCCATAAGCAATAGCCCGTATCATTGTTGAGTGTAGACGTTTATTAAAAAAGTTGAAAAAACTATAGCCCGACTTCAAAAAGTTAGTTACTTTTTTCAACCTTTTCTATTTCATATTTTTTTGTTTTCACTTGAAATATAATATTATACAGGGTGTTCGGCACATGGATGGACAAACGAAAACCGTGGACCCGTGGAGCCGTCTGCTATACATTGAGGCCTAATTACAAGACTCGGGCCCAATCGTTTTTTTAAATAATTTTTTAAGTTATTTTCGAAAAAAGCCAGTTTTCAAACTTCAAACAACTATAAATTTACTTTTAACATCTTAAATCCAAACACGCTTTTGTAATAATTATCTGCATTAGTTGTAGAATCATATTAAATTGAGTTTTGGAGCAAATGTTAGATATAAAATTAAATACGAGTCCTTAAACGACAAACAAAGTGAAAAAATAATTTTCATATTCCACTTTCGGTATCGGTATACAATTTGCACATATTTGTTTACAAATAACTAGAGTAAATCGCAATTTAAGCTAACGGGGCCTTAATTCATAAGATTGAGTTTTAAGTTTTTGAAACTGGATTTTTGTTTAACTTGACTGCAAATGACTAGTACCAATGGATGTATCTCTTGCCTGGTTATTACCCCACGAAGTTATAGTGACTGCTCTTTTTAAACCCTGTATAGAAAGTAACTAAACAAAACTCCTAGACAATACTTGCATGACGGCAATTTATACGTTTATATAAATTTAACAGTAAAATTTTAAAAAAATTACATATACCATTATTTGAAAATTATACAGGATGTTCGGTATATGATGGATAATCCTTGAGCGCCATAGCTCTGTTGCCTTCATTCATGTGTGTTAAATGACATCTTAAAAACTTCTCTTGGGCGTTTGGTGAGAGTTATAATACCAAAGTTCAGCTCAGTGGGAATTTATTTGCAGATTGAGGCTAAACGTGTTTATCATTACTGGACCATAGTGAGACTAGCCTCTTAAACTTCAGTCTTGAAATACAGCATAACATTAAAAATACATTGCTTTGCTTGATATTTAGCTAGATAGTGTATGACCTACCTGTATCATTCAAATTAATTTCGGTTTTTTCCTCTGGCTCCGTTTTGATGTCGCAATGAGCTGGTGGCAATGTGGAAATAATCTTTGTTTTGGAAGTTGATAAGTTTAACAATGATTCAAATACGCCAAACTTAATATCAATCTAAAAAAAACATGTTTTAATCCAGATCCTTTTGTTTTTTATTTAACAAAATATTTAACTTATAAACTTCATTACAAGAAAAAGTTTAATTCATAGTATTATATACTTTGTTCCAATACATTCTGATTCAATGTTAAATCTAATATAATCCATCTTATTTTATGCTAGAATCTTAAAGGATCATACATGACTGGAATAATTAATTATACATGTATTGAATAAAAAACTTGTAAAGAAAACGCATAGTATATTTGATATAAAAATTATATAATTAATTCATGTTACCTAGTCGCGTTATTTTCAATCACTATGAATATGCATTAATTAATTATATAATTTTTAATACCTTTGAAATGCCATTTTGTATGAAAAAATTTCAACATGTATTTTTTATTTGTATTAATCGAAGCCATCAAACATGCAATCAATGCATTATGCCAACGCAGTGGCAGTTTATTGATGCCCTTCTTAAATCAGCTGGACGGGAAGCAGCAAATTCTTCAAAGGCATTTTGTACTGCCTCTCGGGATTTAATTTTTTTTATCGCCAAAAATTATCCAAATTCTGGAAAACGTAGCAGTCTGTAAGCGCGAGGTCTGGTGAGTAGGGCGGATTAAAGAGAGCTTCCAAACCCGGTTCTTGCTACTTGGTGACCGTCTGCTGTGGAGTATGAGGTCGCGCTTTGTCGTGCCGGACCAGCGGAGACAAGCGATTGATCAATGCTGGTTGGAGATATGCCTGTAGCTTCTCTATCATTGTGTTCAGTTCTTTACAGTACACATCTGCAGTTTGTTCGTTAGCATTACTACGCTCACCCTGTTGTAAGAAGCTGTGATGAACCACACCGGCGCTAGACCACCAAATAACAATCACTTTTCTAGGGGTAAGTTTACGTTTAGGGCATTGTTTAGGTGCCGAACGAAGCCTTTATTTAATTCGCCACTGTCGACCAAAGTCTTTGGACGACCGCGAGGTTCAATTTTCGGGTCGTAATTTCCAGAACGGAAGCGAGCAAACCAACAACAGGGGTGCGTTGGATTTAGTGTTAGCTCTGTAAATGTGTTGATGTTGAGTGCCGCTTGTGCCGCGTTGCTGCCACGACGGAACTCATATTCCATAATTACTCGAATTTTAAACGTTGGATACGTACGTAATGACGAAAACTATTTCCATGTTTTGGTGACTAATTTTATTTTAAAAATAAAATTAATTTAAAATTAGACAAAAATAATTCTGATTTGAAATGGCCAGTACTGCAGAACGGCAATTTCATAGGTAAAGCCTATTACTCGTATTACAACACATTTGCTTATAGTCAAGAGACTGATCGCAGAAGAAATATCATAAGCCCGGTTTAAAAACTGTGAAAACTTCTTTAGCTCTTTCTTTGTGACATTCATACTTTCTTCATCTGATTCTGAAACTGATCAGTTGTGCAGTTAACATGTTCACCACCAGATTTTGTACATAATTATGTGAGTTTTGAACACTGGGTTTTGGGGAAAATGAATGGTTCCACTCTCATACGGCAACCATACGCTTTAACATATCTTGGCCGGGTGGCCCCCTTGGAAACCAATTCTAAAGATATCTGATTTAACCTATTCCTTTTTCACATTTTTTAAATAGATGCTAAAATGCTCTTATCTCCACTTCACAATCCAACATTTCCTTTATTACCTCTTCTTCCATATTAATATAAATGTCGCAGTCATCTAATTTAAATCGCTATTTCATTGAGTGACTAGCGTTTTTATCGAACGACGGCATTAAATTTAAGACTAGGCTAGGACTAGGATTGAAGAATCGTCACTCAACGTACTGTTAGTAAAATCAGTCAGGTGATTGAAATTTATTATCACTGCGGCGCTAGTAGTCACCAAAACTAATATGGCGTCAAACAGTTCGCACTGATAGCACTGTGTTGATATTTTTTGTGTGCTATACTCGTTAAAATAGTGTGACAGCATGTATTTGTCTATTACTAGCTGATCCGTACCCACTTCGTTGAGCATACAAACCGTTTAAATCTTCCCTGGATATCCACGCATATTTCAAGCCTAAAAATATACGAATCGGTTCAGCCGTTCTAGAGGTTTAGCGAGACTAACGAACAACAATTCATTTTTATATATAAGATTACGTCGCCGCCGGCTACTCTTAAAGAAAAATTTGAGGTGAGACTGATTACGAACGACATAATGAAGGTAAATTTATAGCATGCTGTATGTCATCGTTTTACTGATTTAACTGTTAATACATACAAAACTACACAAAGTAAACGGATGTATTTATGTTATATATAGTAAAACACAAACTACTTACACTTTTTTCCACTTTATTTGATATTTTACATTAATAATTACTTAAAATACACGACCGGTTTCGACATAGTAGTGTGTTTTACTATATTATATAACATGAATTTCCACCAAGAACCAACAGTACATTCAATAACATGTGTATTTATGTTATATTATTTATATGTGAATTATTTATACTAGAATTTACAAAGTTACATTTATCGATAAAATATCGGTAGTACGAGCACAACTTGGAAAAAAAAATCACCGAACTAGGTGTTCAATAAGTAGATAATGCAACAACTATGCTAAATGACTAAATGACGTTCAGTTAAGATGTTGGACGTTACAATAAATAACTTGACGAGTTGTACTTAAGTCTTTCAATTTAATGTCTTCATTCGATGAAAACACTAGTCTCTAAATGAAATGGCGACTCCAATTAGATGACTGCGACATCTGCATCTCTGATAAGAAATATTTATAAGAAAGTTTCACAATATCTTGCACATTTTCCATTTTAAGAAGCTAGGCGGTTGCACACAACACGCTCCGACGCGCTTTAGTTACACTATCTGTGACACAAGTTCAAGTTTAAAATCTTAGTGCATCTATTGTTTAAATATTATTTTTTGGTTAATCATGACTTTTTTGGTGATCTTTAATAATACTTTTCAAACGAATAGTGAAAAATTTAGTTTTTTTCATGTACCTATATATATTATTTTTTTTTGAACTACCTACAAGTTTTTTTAATTATGAGTGAATCTGAAGAAGAAGCTGTGTTGGAACCCTGTGATTACTAACGAGATGTCTTCCCAAACTATAAATAGAATCGTGCTTGGATCTCCCTGTGAACTTGAAGGTGGTTCTAGAATGGGATGATGCAGGTATGTCTGTAGATCATATCAATATCGACAACGACTGTGGAATAATCCAGCCACGCAATAAAAGGCAGTTAGAAGGGGATATTTGTGAAACAATATTATACAACATATAAATCATAGATAAATAAGTATATTAGAAATGATAAAAGGGATAAAATGTACATTACGGATATTCAATTTTGGGGGGGTGAGATTTTGCAGTTTTCATATAAACCACGCAAAAAGTGTGGATAACAATGTGGGACAAGGTTTATTACAATTGATAAAAGATATACAGCTACATTGTTTAATTTTGTACCTACCAAACAAAAAAGTAATCAAAATTGAATTGATTGATTTTCCCAGTCATTGTATGTCTTTGCATCACTAAACAGTCTATAGTCAAGTTTATGGCTTTTTTGTTCACTTAATGATCATAATGAATCAGAATAAAATATATTATGTTATCTATAGTACTTATAATATATTATTATGTGTGCATTCAACGGAAGTACCTCATTCTCACAGACATTTTCAATGAGACCGCGAGTCTTTACAGCCAACTTCTTTAAATGGTAACACTGTTGTAGTCTCTGGTGGCAAATGAAACACATCCAACATGTTTGATATGTAACCTGTAAATGATTAAAAATGTGTGCATAATATCTGAATCTGAAAACATAAATTGATGAAGGTCTTTGAGGAAGGTATCCCAAAAAATTGGGGTAAACCATATAATATAGCTATTGTAAACTACTTCCTTAATAAATGAAGGCATGAATGGATGAAGGTGATACAGAGCAAAATTCTAATTTCGTGAAAATTTAACTCAAACTGTCATTTAAACATTTTAGGATGTGTAGTAACATATTAAGTACATTGATTCTACTGACGGTGATTTACATTAATTTACTTAACACATTACGACTTAGGTACTCTAATTTCTAAAATGTTTAAGTGACAGTTTGAGTAAAATTTTCACGAAATTAGAATTTTGCTATGCATCCTTCGCAGTCCTTCATCCATTCATGCCTTCATTTATTAAGGAAGTAGTATACAATAGCTACATTATATGGTTTGGCCTAATGCCGGAAATTTTAAATACCATTATGTTTTAATAAGTTACGTACCGTAATGTTTGCGAGGTTTTCGTAGACACATTGCACTTCTGTTTTAAATATGTTTATAGTTCTTTTATTGTGTGATAAGCATAAAGTGCAATAAGTTTCGTTTAACATTTTTTAAGATGGAGCTTACCCCAATCTCAAAATACAATAATAATTTTAAACTTTCTAAGTCTTTACAACCACACAAGACAAATTAGTGATATTACAAATCAAACAGAGAATCAAACACAAATGGCGAATAATACTTCTTCTTGTTCTTGTTGTCTAATGTCAAAAGAATATTGCAGAATTTATTCATTACACATTACACGTAACCATAGATGAAGAATACATAGATTTGCTACAATACGTCAATAAAGTGTGTGAACGAGATCACAACATACAAAAACTTTAAGGAAGGAAAAGGAAGGCGACAATATTGCCTGTCTTTGTCAGAGTTCCTGTTTTTGTTTGTTGGGCACAACTGCTATGTGCCCAACAAATCAGTTGACAGTTCGGTCACAGCTCGTATCTTTCAGGATTTTTAGTGAATAATAGTGATCTAAGTGGTGAAAATAAAAAGAATCTTAAGTGATACATAATACTAACCCTGCTTTACATGGATATATGTTAAATAATCGGCTGTAAAAGCCGTACTGAGCAAAAAACACGAAATATTTCCTTTCATGCGTAAGTACAATTTTTAGTAACAAATACACCTTGCTTTGATAAAATATCTACAGGTTGTGTTCCGTAGCACACTAATAAGCTATTAATAGGTTATTGTGAATAGAAATAATGAATTAAAATGTTATTTAAAATTACAATAATAAATGTATTATCCAACCAATGTATGTGACAAGGTTAAATTGTCATCCTCGAAACAAATGTCAGGCAGTCCGCCATTTTAAACTACTTTTTGACTTAGTAATGTTAAAGATTTTATGGGGATACCAGCTAAGGTACTCATAATTTACCCTAAAAGTGGGGTCTTTTTTAACCGACTTTCAAAAATAGAGGAGGTTTCACAATTCGACCGTATATATATTATATTTTTAATTTTATTATTAAATCTTAAGCTGTGCAATAGTGAAACTGTTGTTACAGATTTCCAAAGGACTCTTCAACCCGCCAATTATGGATTCGTGCCACAGGCCGACAAAACTAGCAACCAACCAAATATACTCGAGTATGCTCTAGACATTTTGAACAAAGTTGTTTTAGAAAAACAGCAAATATGACATATTTAAACCCGTTATCTATTCCTACGCGTCATGTCATCGAGCAGGTTAGTTACTTTTATGGTATTTATTTACGTACTATAAAAGTGATTATTATAATGTTATAAACATATTATATTCAGTCTTGTGTAGAGCCTACTGAAATTTACTTACATAAGTTCACTAAAAGTACTATTTTTTTACTGTAAAATAACGATGGAAATGGAAATCTTGACTACATTTAACGAACGCCTCTCCTACTCCTATTTTATATATTATTGCTTTGTTTTAGGAAAGCCGAAGAAATATTTATTGGAAGACGTATAGTGAATATAAGTCGTAAAAGTCACTCCAAAAATTTCCATTCATGAACTCTTGAACTGCGGTGAATAGTCGAATAAGATTATATCTATAAATTGTAGTTGGTATAAGAAATAAATTAAAAATTTAAATGTCCCCGGAAATGCTGGTAAGGAATCCACACTATATACAGGCATGAAAAGGAAAATACCAAATGCTTAAACGAGGAGGAAGAAATTCGTGCATCTACTTCCAATAGTAAACGGTATGAATACAGTTACGGAAATAATCATTTTGAATAACGACCCATAAATGTTGTAATATACCAATAATTAAAAAAAAAATGCAAATAATAAAATCATTTAAATAATGACTATATGCACAGATTACCTTTAAACACCTTATTTTTTATTTTATATACTTTTTTACATAATATATATATATACTTTATTAGTGATTTTACATTAATTTAAATATTTTTATATTTGTTAAAATACACGACCGGTTTCGATGAAGTCATCGTCGGTGTAGGTATATATTATAATAAAGTGAAAAAAGTGCAAGTACATAGTTTGTGTTTTATTACTACATAAAAAGAATGTCCGCCAAGAAATTATAGTACATTCGATAACATAAATAGAGTACCGACATACATAAATTATTATTACGTCCGCGTCTGTGATGAAAATAATTATGATTTATGATGTAAAGATGTTTTTTTAAAACCTTGGGTTTTGTTGTATGATATGTTTTGGGCATATAAAGTAGCAGCCAATGCTACTTTTTATGCGCAAATGGGAACCGTTGGTACATTTACACGTCATAAACGTAACATATTATTTCCTGCTTTATCCGTTCCAAATTTCATAATTTAATGGAAACAAATATATAGATAAACAAACTTTTTCTCTTTATTAAATTTGTATTTTACTGTTCTGTACTAATCTTTGTTAGTCCCGAGTAGTAAGATTCCTGAATAAATTGGGTATATTTAAATGGGGTTGGCAACACAGATATTGTATATACTTTTCGTTTGTCCCTGTTTACGTAGTAACTAATTCTTAATCTGTGGTCCCTGTCGGCTGTGGCAATGTGTCAAATCTCTAAGATTCTTTATCTAAGCACGTAACAATATTAAAATAATAATAAAAATTAAATTAATACAAAAAATCGACAATGAGGGGCAATCCTACTTATTTGTGAGTGAATACGTAGCATGATACGTAGTAACTAATTCTTAATCTGTGGTGAATAGTGAGGCCAATTATTTTAGCCAGCCATGATATTTTGATGACATCCTTTTGATCTCTATAAATACTGTATTATCTATGCTTTTGACATTAGTAAAGACTCCTTCTTTATTTAAGAATTCGTATTAATTAGGTAGGTACCTACCTACTTATTTATTTACCTAGTCACAGATTAAGTATTAGCTACTACGTAAGTCGCGCTACAAGCGTAAAGTGAAGTAGACGTCTCGATAATTTGTCAAAGATTTGTGTGAGAGCGAAGCAAAATGCCGATTTGCATAGTCAAACTATGTAAAAATAATACTACATGAAACAAGAAAAATACTGGCATCACATACCATTAGTAAGTATTGTATAAATCTTCTAAAACACAGTCAAATAATATAATCCTAAAATCTCCGATCGGAGTACCGCTTTGTGTTCAATGTTGCCTTGTATTCAAAAATTTTTAACCATATTTAGTAATCAGATTACCCGTGTTTGCCACGTCATGTCATGAAACATATTATTTACGACTTGACAGGCAACCATGATATGACGTTTGTGCGTTGTCATTTTGGATTGGATTTTATAACGAGTCGCCTGAATTTGCGAGTCTTCGTGGTGTAGGGAGCATAAGGGAGATAGTCATTATTCCCTCTATAGAAATTTTGAATGCCGGAGTTGCGTCTAAATATTTAAAAAAAAAATCTTTTTTTTTTAAATATTATTGCAATGATGCGAAACGGAACGTAAACTTTATGCTTTAGTACAGTTTTTCAAATTGTATTATGTGAAAAGGTGAAACGAAACGCAACTCGCCATCTCGGATGGAGGATATTATCAGCTAATGTCTAATTTGTGCGTTATTCCTCTGCTTCCGAGTATAATATAACATAATATATAATATAATACCTATATTATGTTGGTATACTCGGAAGTATATTTCGTTCGTATCGACTTCTGCCCGATTCACTCTAGTTAAGGAAAATAGGTGATTGAACTAGAATAAACAACACACTTTTCCAGCGCATTTTGCGTGGCAAATAAAACTTCGAAATTTATATCTCAAAAACTGAAGTATTCGCGGAGGGAAAGAGGGGGGCGGGCTATATTTGACTAGTAGATAGGACATGACTTTTAAGGCCTTATTAAAATTTTGAATCATGAACGTTTCCTTGATATATATAACATTCTTAGTAAAAATGTTGTCACAGCGGATTTGTTTCATAATATATACAAAAAGCATAAAAACGAAAAGAAAATTATACCGAAATATTATAATGAACTTAAAAAAATCTGTTTGACTTTAAACTTCTATTCCCCATCGGCATATAATTACGCGAGGAGTAAATTTGTCATCATCGATGGCGCTCCAGGATTTACTGAAGAAGCGTTTACTTTATAAATAGTTTTAGTAAAGTAAACGCTCCTTCTTAATGTGATAAATGTAATGTTGTTTGCGCGCTAATTTCAGATGAAATGGCCATACGCCAGAAAAGTATGTGGGACCAAAATCAAACTCGTATATTGACATGGGCACTGGTGTAAATGACACTTCTGTGTTAGCTTCAGAGGCATATGTCTTCCTATTAGTTTGTTTAACTGAGCACTGGAAACTGCCTATAGGATACTTTTTAGTGCATGGCTTAACAGGGTTCTGTATATATATATATATAGTATATATATATATATATATATATATATATATATATATATATATATATATATATAGATCCCACTACCTATGCTGCGTCGAACATGGCGGCTTTTACCGACCATCATGCGTCTACCCGATTTACTGCGTCCTGTATACGGACGCAAGATTGACGAGCCCTGATTTTTTTTCTGTAGCCGTCATATTACTGTACCAGTGTCTGGTAAAAATTTTGGCATGGACGTATTTTTGCTTCGGGAATAAAATCCGGCGCATAATTTAGTTCAGCGACTTGCCGCACGCACCGCGAGGTCGCTTTGTGCGGCGTATATTGTATACGCGATTTTGTCACTGTTCAATTCTCCGCGTTTGATGATACCGAATATCAGTTTTTTTTTTAATTTTAATCAATATTAATGATGGATTTAATTGCATCCGCCAAATAAACAAATCGGCAGAGATGTGAGGCCTCTCAAGGTTAGGTACCGTATATATCACAAATATTTTATGTTTTAATCAATATAAAGGATGGATTTAATTGCGTCCGCCAAAAGAAACAAATCGTCAGAGATTAGAGGCCGCTCAAGGTTAGGTACCGTATATAAAACAAATATTTTAAGTTTTAATCAATATAAAGGATGGATTTAATTGCGTCCGCCAAAAGAAAGAAATCGTCAGAGATCAGAGGCCGCTCAAGGTTAGGTACCGTATATATCACAAATATTTTATGTTTTAATCAATATAAAGGATGGATTTAATTGCGTCCGCCAAAAGAAACAAATCGTCAGAGATCAGAGGCCGCTCAAGGTTAGGTACCGTATATAAAACAAATATTTTAAGTTTTAATCAATATAAAGGATGGATTTAATTGCGTCCGCCAAAAGAAAGAAATCGTCAGAGATCAGAGGCCGCTCAAGGTTAGGTACCGTATATAAAACAAATATTTTAAGTTTTAATCAATATAAAGGATGGATTTAATTGCGTCCGCCAAAAGAAAGAAATCGTCAGAGATCAGAGGCCGCTCAAGGTTAGGTACCGTATATATCACAAATATTTTAAGTTTTAATCAATATAAAGGATGGATTTAATTGCGTCCGCCAAAAGAAAGAAATCGTCAGAGATCAGAGGCCGCTCAAGGTTAGGTACCGTATATAAAACAAATATTTTAAGTTTTAATCAATATAAAGGATGGATTTAATTGCGTCCGCCAAAAGAAAGAAATCGTCAGAGATCAGAGGCCGCTCAAGGTTAGGTACCGTATATATCACAAATATTTTATGTTTTAATCAATATAAAGGATGGATTTAATTGCGTCCGCCAAAAGAAACAAATCGTCAGAGATCAGAGGCCGCTCAAGGTTAGGTACCGTATATAAAACAAATATTTTAAGTTTTAATCAATATAAAGGATGGATTTAATTGCGTCCGCCAAAAGAAAGAAATCGTCAGAGATCAGAGGCCGCTCAAGGTTAGGTACCGTATATATCACAAATATTTTATGTTTTAATCAATATAAAGCATGGATTTAATTGCGTCCGCCAAAAGAAACAAATCGTCAGAGATCAGAGGCCGCTCAAGGTTAGGTACCGTATATATCACAAATATTTTATGTTTTAATCAATATAAAGGATGGATTTAATTGCGTCCGCCAAAAGAAACAAATCGTCAGAGATCAGAGGCCGCTCAAGGTTAGGTACCGTATATATCACAAATATTTTATGTTTTAATCAATATAAAGGATGGATTTAATTGCGTCCGCCAAAAGAAACAAATCAGCATCGATGAGAGGCCGCTCAAGGTGCGGGGTGAGAGTTGTGTGGTAATGTTTTATTTTCAGTATCTCGACAGTTATTAGCCGGCCGGGCGCCGTGACGACGCTGCAGTGTATGCGATTTTATAAGACTGATTATTATTTTCTAAGTTTTTTTTTTGTCGTTTTGCTCAATTAGAAATAAAAAAAACTGTTATTATATGTTAAACCAGCGGTTCTCAAAATTTTTTTGGTTCCGGAACCCTTTTGGAAAGCAAAATACTTGACGGAACCCTACAATAAAATAATAGTTTTTAAAAGTGTATTCTTTATTAACAAAGATAATAAAAGTATGTATAATGTAACAGTTACTAATTATTACTTACTTTAACATGCGACATGGCAAGTACATTATTACAAGATATTAAAAAAGAAAAAATCTAACTAATGGGAGGTATGAAACTGTTTTTTATTTTTCATTAATTGGTTGATGTCAGGTTTGATAAAAGACAGTTGCAGTCTCATATCAGGTTCGGCGTCCAGTCTATTGCGATATTTTGTTTTCGTTACTGCATACGTTGAGAATCCTGTTTCGCACAAATATGTTGTTGGGAACGGGAGAAGAATATTCAGAGCCATTTTGCCAAGCATTGGATATTCATTACGAATTCTGCACAAAAATCTTTGAGAGGCATCGTTTTGAACAGTGACTCCATACTTATGTCTGATGACATTTCTAAAAGAGATTCATATATCTCGTTTGAAATACTTTCGGGCTTTTGCAAGTTGGGTAAAAAAGTATTATGAATCCATGAATTCAGTTTTATTTTTGTATTCTGTTCTTCGGGAAAATACTTTTCAAAAGATGCGCGCATCGAAGTGAGATATTGGACCAATTCTTTAAACATATCATCTTGAAACATTTCTGAGTCGTTATCGCTAACAAACTCACTGAGTAACGTAAAGCTTTCTATTTCTCTCTTATCAACGCAAACAATCCAAAAATCTAATTTTCTTTTGAAGGCAGATATTTTGTTATAGGCCTGGAACACTGTTGTCTGTTTACCTTGCAATGATAAATTCAATTCGTTTAGTTTTTGAAAGATATCCGCCATAAAAGACAATCGGAACAACCAAGTTCTATCATACAAACGGTCTTTCAAATTAAAAGAAGTATCAGCTGAAAGGAACATTCGTAACTCCGCTTTAAGTTCAAATAGCCTATAGCACCTATTCCATAGCACCTGCCAAATTGCCGATATTTAGAAACTGTACACCCCGAGTCTAGAGACAAGAATAAAGAATTTTTTGTTCGCAGAAAAGAACAGTTATTGGAAATTCAAAAAAAAATGATGCATGTAACACAAACTATCAATGAAAAGGCCACGGAGGCATCATATTTAGTTAGCTATCGTATTGCACAAGCAGGTGAAGCGCACACTATCGCTTCATATCTTGCCGCTCCGCCTAGTACCTGTACAAAAGCAATCTCTAGATACTACAGCTACCTACATGTACTTACTCTCATCTCTTGCCGCTCGGCCTAGTACCTGTACAAAAGCAATCTCTAGATACTACAGCTACCTACATGTACTTACTCTCATATCTTGCCGCTCCGCCTAGTACCTGTACGAAAGCAATCTCTAGATACTACAGCTACCTACATGTACTTACTCTCATATCTTGCCGCTCCGCCTAGTACCTGTACGAAAGCAATCTCTAGATACTACAGCTACCTACATGTACTTACTCTCATATCTTGCCGCTCCGCCTAGTACCTGTACGAAAGCAATCTCTAGATACTACAGCTACCTACATGTACTTACTTTCATATCTTGCCGCTCCGCCTAGTACCTGTACGAAAGCAATCTCTAGATACTACAGCTACGTACATGTACCTACTCTCATGTCTTGCCGCTCCACCTAGTACCTGTACAAAAGCAATCTCTAGATACTACAGCTACCTACATGTACTTACTTTCATATCTTGCCGCTCCGCCTAGTACCTGTACGAAAGCAATCTCTAGATACTACAGCTACGTACATGTACCTACTCTCATGTCTTGCCGCTCCGCCTAGTACCTGTACAAAAGCAATCTCTAGATACTACAGCTACCTACATGTACATACTCTCATATCTTGCCGCTCCACCTAGTACCTGTACAAAAGCAATCTCTAGATACTACAGCTACCTACATGTACTTACTCTCATCTCTTGCCACTCGGCCTAGTACCTGTACAAAAGCAATGTCTAGATACTACAGCTACCTACATGTACTTACTCTCATATCTTGCCGCTCCGCCTAGTACCTGTACGAAAGCAATCTCTAGATACTACAGCTACCTACATGTACTTACTCTCATCTCTTGCCGCTCGGCCGTACCTGTACGAAAGCAATCTCTAGATACTACAGCTACCTACATGTACTTACTCTCATCTCTTGCCGCTCGGCCTAGTACCTGTACGAAAGCAATCTCTAGATACTACAGCTACCTACATGTACTTACTCTCATATCTTGCCGCTCCGCCTAGTACCTGTACGAAAGCAATCTCTAGATACTACAGCTACCTACATGTACTTACTCTCATCTCTTGCCGCTCGGCCGTACCTGTACGAAAGCAATCTCTAGATACTACAGCTACCTACATGTGCTTACTGTCATGTCCTGATCTGCGACCTAGACTTCTAGCTCTTGCTCTAAAATCTTGTTTACGGGGCACGCGGTTAAATGTTGTTTCGCAGTCTATGAATGCTAGGTTAAGATAGAAAATAAATTGCGTGCAGAACGGCATACAGCTGATCTAACAGACTAACCAAATATTAAATAAAAATAACACGCAATGGTCTACAGTAATGTTGTGGTTTTTAAGTTAATTTAGCTGACAGAAAGGAAGAATCGGTGGGATATATCAATGAAAATATATAATGTGCCATATGATTACGGTTAAAAAAGGACGTAGCAAGAAAGCACAATGCACAAGGCATATATGATAATATACGCACACCACTTGATTACCACGCTGAATGGTCGTACTAAGAATAGTACTATGCACGAGTTATATACGATAATATACTGTGTGCTACATAAGTACCAGTATGAGTGGACCTCAAAAGTGACGAGTTATTTACGATAATATACGATAATATACAGTGTGCTACATAAGTACCAGTATGAGTGGACCTCAAAAGTGACGAGTTATATACGATAATATACGATAATATACAGTGTGCTACATAAGTACCAGTATGAGTGGACGTCAAAAAAGACGAGTTATATACGATAATATACGATAATATACAGTGTGCTACATAAGTACCAGTATGAGTGGACGTCAAAAAAGACGAGTTATATACGATAATATACGAAAATATACAGTGTGCTACATAAGTACCAGTGTGAGAGGTCGTCAAAAGTGACCGAGAATTATTTGAAATCGAATATCAGCATACCGTGTTTAAATGTAATATAATTACGACCAAGTTCATATTAAGCAAATAAAATAACAATATTCACTCGCAGACACTTTTAAATCGTACTAGAAGTGGGAGATGCAATAAGTATCGAGTTTGAAAAGACGCACGAAGCCGTCTGAGATTTAAATATATATATATATATATATATATTTCGGAGGGAGGTTATATGTGAGCGTCTTGATTGTTTGGTATCGTCAGGAAATAATAAGCCGCACAAACAGTACCTTTATTATTCATCGTATCACAAATAGTTTCACTCTAAAACATTAACTCTGATCGTGGATGCAAACGGATTCATCTCAAGACGTGACGAGGTCAGCTGACATATTGGCTAACGTGTGTGAACATCAGATTCTCACGATATCTTCGGTCTTTCAATCGTCACACCCAATAGAATATCATCACTCCCTTTCAGGTGACCCGTCGACAATGCCCTCCGTCATCGCTGACATAAGTGACACTTGTCAAACGAGCTGTCATAGCCAACTGTCACTAAACACGTCCAAGTGGTTAAACAAGACGTCTGAGATCTTCTTCTTCTCCGACACGGCCATTCTGACCAGTCACACGTCCTCGTGTGCTGCTCCTGTAAAAGAAAAAAAACCAGCTGCAATATCACAAGCCTTTTGCTCGGCCTAACCTGACTCTACAATTTTAGGCCAATTTGCTAGTTTAATCTCTAATAGTAATCTCAACAGATACTTTAACTTCTTTAATGCACAACAATAAACTACGCAAAGTCTCAGGTAATGCCTATATGACCAGGGCTCTTTAGTCGAAATACGTTAGCCGCGTAACACGACGTGTTCTCCCCACGGCTAACACGTGTGTATCACTCATTGAATACACATCATGTGGTCTGTGTAGACCCCAACCTTCCAGCATCACACGCCCGCTGCGCTCCACGTCCTACTTGAGTTGCCCCAAGAGGTACCGACTTTTAATGGTTGCTGCTGCGAAATGATGCTTGGTAGGTCAAATACTGTCATCAGAATTTGACTTCTATGACACGGCTCCATCGCCGACATACGTCAACCGCTTAACACATTTGTGTTAACCGCGGCTGGCTACCCGTGTGCACATGCACAGCGTATGGTCTGTGAAGACCCCGACTCCGCCAGTATCACACTACAGTCAGTAGATAAACAATTATGCTCACCAAATAATTTTGGTTTCGAATGTGATACTTCAACGAAGTACAGACGCCGCCGCGCCACCGCGCTGCGCTGCATCGCTCGCCGCGCTCCGTCGCGTCGTGTCGCGTCGCTAGCGTTGCTCGAAGCTCGATCCACTGTACACAAAATGAAACAGCACAAAAAAATGTTCAGACTATCTAAAATTAAGTTCTTTTAGGGATTTATTTACTAAGACTTTGCTGTGTCTGTCTGTCTTTAATCAGGCTGTATCTCAAGGACAAAAATATCGCCGTTTAAATATCAGAAACAACAATGAGATTAAAATGTTAGATTTCACTATGCAGTAAAATTAATTTCATTTCCTTTCAATGATCTAACTGATTGAATGAAAATAAGCTATTACTTTAGTCACACAATAACAAGGGATCAGATTGCACTGTCCTCACTAAACTTGACAAAAATAAACATTTTTAGTTGTACTATCGCGGGAATCGAACCCACAAAGTCGAGTACTAGGCACTAAACCACTGGACCCCAGAGTCGTTCATAATAATAATAATAATAGCTCCCTTCACCGACTTCGGTGTCGGTAGCAAATTTCATTCAAACCAGGCCAGCTACGCAAGAGTTGTTTTATAGTGCCCAAGTGTGTGCGCAATACACAGAAGCACTCTCTCTTCCTTTTACTTTCATAACCCAGCGGAACGGTAAGTTGTCGGTAGCCAATTTCATTGAAACCAGGCCAGCTACGCAAGAGTTATTTTATAGTGCCCAAGTGTGTGCGCAATACACAGAAGCATTCTCTCTTCCTTTTACTTTCATAACCCAGCGGAACGGTAAGTCAACACGTCTGGCAAGAGAATAGGCACAGGACCGACCCTTTACATGTCCATCCGACGCATGGATCATCTTTCCTGTCAGACAGTCAGGTGATCAGCCCGCATTGTCCTAACCAAACCTAAAAACAACCTTTTTTGTCGTTTCAACGTGGGAATCGAACCCACGAATCCGGGTCAAGAGCTGAGCTCTGAACCACTAGACCACGGAGGCAATTCATTCGTCATTCATAATACCTGAAGACTCGCTAGTGCGTTTACAACCTTTTACAAAATCACCAAGTTGGTCGAAGCTAACTGAAGTCACTCAATGAACTTTCTAATCTTCCACCGCATCAGTGGACTGCCACGGCCTCTGAGACTCTTGGACCGTTGAGTGTGTGATGCCTTGTTCACCATTAGTACCAGCTTACATACAGTAACTTCTGAAACATGAAATTAAAATGTGTTAATTCCATAAAACTCATATCACAAACAATATTATCCTGTTGGACGAATTTTAAACTATTCCATATTGCATAATGTTCTAAAAAGTAAAAGTCTGTTAAATCTATAGGTAATATGTATTCCAAATTTACTTTAACAGATATTTTTATAGCCAGCTTAGGAATTTATTTATTCCTAAGCTGTACAAGACATTATTTAAAGATACTCTTTTTTTTTTTTCTTTGTTTTAAACTCACCAATGAAAATTACATTTAAGTATGTAGTTTCAAACTACCTACTTATGTTAACCCTCAAGACCCCATGATCAATTTATTGATTTATTGACTACTCTTAAGATTTGTTGTAACTCGAGATTTGTCAAGCTCTCAGCACTTGACTTTAAAACGGACTTCACATAAAAACTAAGGGATGACACATTAATTGCATCCCAAGATTAATTATGACCAAAGCTTTGTTTATTTAACACACATGTGTTGTTGTATTTTGTTTCAACTATTGTAAATGCTCCCGATGGGGACATTCGATCGTGGCATGAATTTCTGCTTGGTTGTGTCCCGATAGAAGATAACTTGTAAAAGCTCTGCATGTTAACCCTAATTAAGTTTTAAACTTTAATAAGTTGTAACTTTAAATAAATTTTTAATTCTTTTTGAATAGTCTTTCTCGCTCCTACAAACTTGTCTACCTACTTACTATCATGTAAACAATATTTACAAAGAACATGTCAATGTTATTGTATAAGCCTGTTTGTTTACAACTTGTGCTCACCTGCATAAGACCTTTACTTGTTGTGTAATAATAATTATTATCATTAAAATCAAACTTTGATTTCTTCTTTATTAACTGTGTTGATTTCACTCTATTAATAAGAATATAGCTAGTATAATAACAAGTTTTAAAACTCACATAATTTAAGTATCAAAATACTGTAAGATCTTTTACTTTGAATCTCTTTTCTGTTATTAATACTGTGATTATAAAACCAGACTAATTCTGAACTTTACAATGAAATAAGTAATGATACTCATACTACCAGTTCACATCAAGTAGAATAGTCCATAAGATACACAATGCTCATCTGCGTTGGTTGGTTACCCAGCAAAGCTCATTCTATGCATCGGGCAAGCATGCAAGCTATGCAAGGCTATGCATCGTCCAGTCCAGCACTATCCCAGTGTATTGTCCATCTACAAATAAAACAAAACAGCAATACAAACGAACACTAAACTTTAAAGTTTATTTAGATTTTTGGGCAAGCAATTTCATGGAAACTTTGAAATTGTATTTACTTTGAAGGCTTCCAAATTATGAGGAATAAAAAGATTGCTACCACCTGTTACCAAAGCCATCAAGCTTATAACCAAGACCTGTCGTTGACTAGCCACGTCAATCTTGTCATATTATCGTGGTTCTATTGTAAATCGTCACATTCCCCTTGTCAGCACGTTACCATCGTCAGCAGCGCTGTAATCCCATCAATCGTCTTTCTGCTATGCATATACCATGCTGCCTTTGGTAGTGGAGGCTCCGTAATATAATCTGTTCCGTCTCAACGTGATTTGAATGTCCGCAAGGCCATATCCAATCCAACAATTTGTAGATACCCTGTAACCATCTATCTTGATTTTGCGGGTATATCCCACTCTGATTTCGGAGGGAGGTTATATGTGAGCGTCTTGATTGTTTGGTATCGTCAGGAAATAATAAGCCGCACAAACAGTACCTTTATTATTCATCGTATCACAAATAGTTTCACTCTAAAACATTAACTCTGATCGTGGATGCAAACGGATTCATCTCAAGACGTGACGAGGTCAGCTGACATATTGGCTAACGTGTGTGAACATCAGATTCTCACGATATCTTCGGTCTTTCAATCGTCACACCCAATAGAATATCATCACTCCCTTTCAGGTGACCCGTCGACAATGCCCTCCGTCATCGCTGACATAAGTGACACTTGTCAAACGAGCTGTCATAGCCAACTGTCACTAAACACGTCCAAGTGGTTAAACAAGACGTCTGAGATCTTCTTCTTCTCCGACATATATATATATATATATATATATATATATATATAATTATAGTTAATGTTGTGTGACTTGGCCGTTGACAGATGGATTTCTAATTATTGACAGATTTTATCTGCGTTCTGGTCTTATCCGGAGGTTCTCAAATAGGGGCTTGAAAATGCGACAAAGTAGTGCCTGAAAAGGATGGTACGACAGTGTTTGCTTCGCGCTCGACTTGGCGGGGACACTGCCGTACCCCCAGGGGCCTTACTCTCCAAACTGATTTGATTTTGATTTAGATACGATCATGCCGCGTACTTCCTAATAAATTGACATTTGTTTATTTTGATTCTCAGTCGATTGATATGGTCGGGAGTACAAAAAGTTACAATCTAACAATTTTCTTTATCCTGATTAGTTTCAAAGTAATTCACCAAATAAAATACGAAAAACCACTGATATCGAACGGATTCGGTTCTCGATTGTGTCGGGAGTAGGCCCGCTGATACTAAAATAAAAACTCTTTTTGAAAATTATGCCTAATAATTATTTAAGAATATGAAGAAGAACCTTCATAAAAATGATTATGATTTCATGTTAAAGATTTTTTTTATTTATTAATATTGATAAATTACCACACCACAGCGACGAAATATTTTCCCTATTGATCGGGCACTAGTCAAGTAGCTGGCAACACAATTATAGATGCACACTACAATCTTTGCGCATTGTTTTACACACACTACAATAAGAAGTTGCCGCATTCAGTAATCTGTCATTTCTTGACAGCGCTCACAGATTAAGAATTAGTTACTACGTAAACAGCGCTCTATCTAGTCGAAGGCGCTGAGTTACGTAGTAACACTAGTAACTAATTCTTAATCTGTGGTTTAGAGCGTCTCCTGGAACACGGCCAATGATGGACTTTGCTCCATAGAGTATAATAATATAAATAGACTTTGCTCTTTGGTTGAGTGCTGTTATCAAGTGTATTTATTGTTTTTTAGTTTTTTAAGGTGATAATTTTTATAGGGAGAGTTTTTATTTAAATATCTGTTGAATAATCTTTTCTGTGTGGTGTTGTGTAGTATAATTTCTGTTTGTCTTGCGTAAGTACGTAGTATTCATTAGTTTTTGTTTGTAGGTTAAGCCGGTACTTGTTTTTTTCATAATGGAGATCGATACAGATCCTCCGGACCCTGGTGGAGGTATTGCTAATAGAAAGCGTGGCAATCAGGACAAAAATGAGCCTTTAGCTAAAAAAGCGACTAATAGTTTACACTCGGTGCCCTCTATACATTTAAACTATACCAACCCGGATTTCGCTAATAAAAAATTATATAGTTCCGATGATGCAGCGCCTTATATCGTACACGTGACGAAACCTGAGACCGATATCGGTCCTGCCCTTAGTCCCATTCAGTTTGGTCAGTTTTTATTCAAAAATAATGTACAGAATATTAAAATGGATGGAATTAAGAAGATAGGACGTAATCGTGTCTCAATTAAATTTAAGTCTCCAGACCACGCCAACTCTTTTATCGACCTGCCTGATATAAGTGCTGGATACATTGTTTCGATTCCGTCTTACAGTAAATCCCGCATGGGCATTGTTCCCAATGTACCCGTAGACTGGTTGATGGAAGAGCTTGTAGAAAACATGCAAGTTCCTTTAGGTTATGGCAAAGTAGTTAAAGCTCGTAGGTTGAGTCGCAAGACTATGAGTGATCAAAACTCCCCTATTTGGCTACCTACCCAATCAGTGGTTCTTACAATCACTGGACAAAAATTACCTTCCCATGTTTATTGTTATTATAATTCCCTTCCTATTGAGACATATAAATTGCCCACTATACAGTGCAATAACTGTTGCCGTTTTGGTCATGTTAAGGCACAGTGTAGGTCACCACCCAAGTGTTATAAATGTTCACAGAAGCATGAGGGAGCAACATGTACAGCAACATCTTTTGTTTGTTTGTATTGTAATGGTCCGCACGCAGCTAATGACTTCTCTTGCCCTGAATATACAAGGCAAAAGGAGATAAAATTGGTTATGAGTCAGGAAAGTATCTCATACATGGAGGCTTCAGCACGATTCTCCCATGTGAGACGATCCTTTGCTGATTCTGCCAGGACTTCTCCTTCTGCAACTGTCAACATTTCAAGACAAACAGACAGACTGACAAAATCTCCCACTACAACATCATACAGAAAGACTGTGTTTATTCCCCGCCGTCCCATTGCTCCTATGTCCCCTGGGTATGACCACCAGGCACATAGAAACATAATTGAGCAACCAGCCCCTCAGTCATCTAATGGGTGTGCTTACCCCACTAGTAATGAAATATCCCCAATCTCCCCGAACGATAACCTACTAGACAACTTGACCATCTTCTTTATTGATCTCATTTCTAGGTCTATTGACTCCCTACCGAACAAAACTCTTGCAAACCTGACCCAACTTATTAAACTTTTTCCTAATAATGGCGTACACTGTAATACAGTGGAACAGCCAACAGCAGCATCAGGAATAAAAAACACGATATTCTTTGGCTAATAAACACTTATAAACCAACAGTATTTGCCGTCCAGGAAACTTGGCTGCTGCCTGGTTCTCGTTTTCGGGTTCCGGGTTATGCCTGTTTCCGGGACGACAGAGCTGATGGCAGAGCTGGAGCAGCCATCTTGGTCTCCAGCCAATGTAGATATTCTGTACATACAATTCCTGTACATAGTAGTTCTTTTAATATTGTGGCCGTTCGTGTCTTAGACACAATTTTTATGTCTGTGTATGTCCCTCATCCTAATCCTTCCATCTTCTCTGAAATTTCTTCCATTCTCTCTTCCATCCCCTCCCCATTGATTGTATTTGGTGACTTTAATACTCACCATACATCTTGGGGCTCCCATTCTAATGATACTAAATCCACTTTCCTGATTGATTTGCTTGATGTCCATAATCTAGTTGTCCTTAATGATGGGTTTCCTACGCGTCGGGTTTCTCCTCTACAGAACCCGAGAAGTGTGGTAGACCTATCATTATGTTCTCCTTCTCTGTCTCCTTCATGCTCCTGGGCAGTACTTCCCAATTCTTGTGGTAGTGATCATTTTCCGATTCTAACTACAATAACATACAGACAGACTAGACATACATTACCATCCCCTTCTCCTCGGCTTAAATTCAAAATTGCAAATGCGAATTGGTCTGAATTCGCTGACATAACGGATTCTGAAATTAGCCTCATCTTACCTGTAGATACTAATGACACACTCGCCTTGTATCAACATTTGAAAAATGTCCTTATGTCGGCTGCGGATAGGACCATTCCAGTGAAAACATCTAGTGACCAGAAGACGTTTTCTCCTCCTTGGTGGGACGCTGAGTGCACTGATGCCTGTAAGCGCCGCAAAGACGCCGAAAAATTGTTTTCTAGGGCTATGACCCTAGACAACTACTTAAACTATAAAAAAGTGGCAGCAGAGGTTAGGCTTCTACTAACAGAAAAAAAGAGAAATGGTTGGCGCCAGTTTTGTTTGAGTCTTTCACCGTTATCCCGTCCATCATTAGTCTGGAAAAACATTAAAAGATTCCGAGGCTCCCTAGTAAGCGATTACCATCCGTCCAACGATCCATCAGAGTGGATACAGGCATTCTCGTCAAAACTGGCGCCTCCGTCGGTCCCAGCTTTTGACGAGTGTCAATACTATGTCTCTTCTGGTTGAGGTTGAAATAGATTATTTCAGCGCGCTTATGCAAATTCGTATTTTTAGTTTTGCTTTGAATTTTAGTGTCGGTCAGTATTCTTAATTACATTTATTTGTTTGGCTGGCACCGACTTCAAAAATAAGTGATAACTGTAAATATTTAAATAGTTAAAGATGACTTTGTTAAAGTATTAGGTATTGAGTTGTAAATATTTAAATAATTGTAGATATATATTATGCATTAAGTAGATACATTAGTTTATTTATCGCTTTTTAGTTATTTTTTTTGAAGTCGGTTTAATTTTTTTTTTAAAAGTCATTTTATTTCTCGATTTTTAGTTGTGTTGATGCGTTGTGAACTTAAATAGATGCTAGTTCATTTACTTAAGGGTTTCAGTTTATTTAATATATAGTCACTAATTACAACGTCCGTTTGTCGAATTGGTCATATTTTTAGGAAGCTATAATTGTTATTAATAGGTACTTAGTTGAAAGAGTTTGATAATATAATACTTATTAGGTATTTATATTTTTTACTATCATGATTAGACCCAACGACATTGACAAAGTTATAATATGCAATAACACACAGCCAAACCTGCTGCAGTTTCAATTCGTTAATGTCGTCCATACTGCATAGGAAACAGATCACGAATGAGAAAAATGAGAGTGTGGATAAATTGCTTGTTCTCGCGAGAAGGGCCGGCGAGACTTCTCGGCGAGATTTCTCGCCGTGAGTCTGGATGGTATATTACAAGTATCACGTTAGCACTACATACATTCGATCAACCAATTGCAGTACTGCTCCCAACTCCTAACCGTTAAGGAGTACTGTAGCTTCATCATCAGCACAGCAGCATCAGATGTTGACACCCGGAAGCATATACCTGAGTAAGACATGATTACGTAACAAAAACACCATACGAGCATACAATTTTCGGTGGTTGCCCTCGATTTCTCCTGGATCCCATCATCAGATCCTGACCTGGTGAAAATGGGACCACCTCAGAAGTGAACTCTATACAACAAAAAAAAAATTTTTGAAATCCGTCTATAATTGACGAAAATATCGGTGAACATACATAAAAAAAAAAAAAAAAAAAAAAAATTATACATACAGACGAATTGAGAACCTCCTCCTTTTTTTGAAGTCGGTTAAAAATAGGTTGGAATGGCTGATGGAGAGTAATGGCATTTTATCCAAAACACAGTTTGGTTTTCGGAAAGGCTATAGCACTATGGACGGTCTCGGGACCTTCGTGACTGACATACGCATTGCCTTTTCGAAAGCGGAACATGTGGTAGGTGTGTTCCTTGACATATCATCGGCATACGATAATGTTCTTCTTCCGGTGCTCAGGCAGAAATTGCTTCATCTGAGTGTCCCAGTGAGGATGATCAAATACATTATAAATTCCCTATCCTGTCGATCTGTTGTAGTTTCCACTCAAAATTTAACCCTTTCTCCCCGTTTAATTTACAAAGGCCTCCCTCAAGGTTCCCCTCTCAGTCCTCTCCTTTATGATAATATACCCATGATTTAGATTTATCCGTTAGTAGTTTCTGTGAGGTCTTACAGTATGCTGATGATCTGTCAATGTACATTTCTTCGAAGGATATTGCTGAATGTTCTACTCACCTTAATTCTGCAATTCGTTATCTATCTGAATGGATGGAAATATTTAAGCCATGTGCTTAAATATTTCGGTTTCAAAAAGTTGTGTTGTAGTATTTTCTCGATCCAAAATTACACCTGTCGTCAACATCCAATATAACGAACAAGTCTTCCCGGTTAAGGACAGGGTAAAATTTTTAGGAGTCTATCTAGATTCGAGGATGACTGGCGCCTATCAAATTAGTCATATTTCCCAAAAATGTGAGAGAAATATTAATGTTCTACGGTCGGTCAGTGGTGTATGGTGGGGCTCTCACCCATATACCCAAAAATTAGTCTACAATGCTCTTATCCGCAGCCACATGGATTATGGGTCGTTTTTATTGGAACCATGTAACAAGGTTCCATTAAGGGATCTAGATAAAATTCAGTCCAAGTCTCTGAGGATCATATTAGGGGCAATGAAATCATCTCCGATCAATGCCCTACAGATTGAGTGTGTTGACCCACCACTTAACATCAGGCGGCAGTATCTTTCAGACAGGTTTCTTTTTAAGGCTTTTCGGAACTCTTCTCACCCCCTTATAGGCAAATTGCATACTTTATCCCAATTAACTTCGACATCTAATTATTGGCGTCATAAAGATCTCCCCTGTCTCTTGATCAGCTACAGTAAGATAACCCATCTTCCTTGTCCAATTTTCCAGTGTCGACTCAACCCTCTCTTTTTGACTCCATATGAAGCCCTGACTTTTTCCCCAAACATAATCCTTAACCTTCCTATTTTTAAAGGTTCCTCTATGGCGAATACTCACTTTCAACAAATTATCGATCAGCACTATAGGGATTGGCTGCTTATTTTTACGGATGCCTCCAAAATTTCCGTAGATGGTTGTGTTGGAGCAGCTGTCTGGATTCCGAAGGTTAATGTGATTTTGAACTTCAAATTGCCTCCTACTACCTCTGTATTTACAGGCGAGGCACTCGCCATCCTTGAAGCCATCTCATTTATTGAGTCTCATGGCCTTAACAAATCACTTATCCTGTTGGATTCCAGGAGCGTCCTAGAGGGTGTATTAGCCAACCAGTTTCGCTCTAAGTCCAGGTTTCCATTAATTCTGAAAATAAGACAGCTTCTCCTTAAGTGCTGTATCCGAAATATCCGTGTTGTCTTAGCATGGATACCTAGTCACAGCGGAATTACTGGCAATGAAAGTGTGGATGCCTATGCTAAAGACGCGATATCATCAGGGGGTCTATGTCATTACAAACTATATTGCCAGGACTTAATTCCGATAGCTAAAATTAACCTAACTAGTAGGTGGAACACTGAGTGGTTCAGCTCTAGTAATATTAAAGGCAAACACTACTTTGAGATTCAAAGTAGTGTACCTGTTAGGCCCGGGTTTTTCAAATATTTACAGTGCAGCAAACATGTGTGTTCAACAGTCTGCCGAGTGAGACTAGGTCATTGCTGCTCTCCTGTCTTTCTTGCTAAAATCAGGGTCAAGGACACTTCTCTTTGTGAGTGCGGCCTAGACGAGGGTACCTTAGACCATATTTTCTTTAATTGCCCAAGAAATCAGCCCTCCCTATATGACTTCCTTCCTACCTCGATTCCTCGCCCTATTAATTTTAAATCCCTTTTATGTTTTGTAAATACTCCTTTTATTGACATTTTATGTACATATATTCTTTCTAACAATATAAAGTTGTGATGTCTTTATACTAACTTGTGCTCGTTTTTATTTTAGATAATTCATCAGTTTTGTAAAATAGTAAGTAATCAAACCCTTGTTACTTCACCGCACCAGCAATAGTAAGAGCAAAGTCTACACCCACTCTGACATTGGCAACTCACTAAGGCCGCCATAAACAAAAGAAGAAGAAGAAGATCATAATGATTCTGTAAAGTGCTAAAGAAACGCGAATCTGAACGAAAAAAACGTTATTTTCGTTTACTATCAGCTCCTGGAACACAAGGATGAATGTCTAGTACACAGATTAAGTATTAGTTACTACTTAGGTAAGTCTAGTACATAGAAACTTTGATGGCCGTTTGACACAAAACCGGACAAGGGGTATTACCACAGATTAAGTATTAGTCAAAGAGAATATAATCACTACGTTTGTATTAGTTACTGTAGGTATTACCTAACCTATGTACTACGCTTACTCGCCATCAAGTGAACTGACACCACAGATTAAAGTAATATTTTATGAACTATTGTTGTAGTTTATTATGCGTCTCGTAATGCTATCAAAATTCTATGCTAATATCCAATTACGAAAAATACTATGTACACGAAAAGAGTATTTTAGCACTATATACCTATGTACTTTTAAATACTAACACCGATGATTTATTTTAATATAAAATATTAAACTATTTCATAATCGTAAAAATCGATATTTGTAATGTGTATTTAAAACGCTAGTTATCTGTCAATTTACTTGCTAATTGCTAAAATTACCTACTTGAATATTAGAGTCATAATCTTTACTAGCGACCCGCCCCGGCTTCGCACGGGTGCAATGCTGATACTAAATTAAATACACTACAGAAAAACTATGAACGTTGTATATAAAAACATAGCGGCCCGCTCCGACTTTGCACGGGCATAAAATATATATGCCTATGTCACTCAATGAAAACATGATTAAAATCGATCCAGTATTTTTAATTCATTTATTACTGCCCTTGGCCTGCACGCATCAAATTTGTTGTAAAACAATTCCTCTTTCCCTATACTTACTATGAAGATTTTCTGCTATCTTTGGAATATCTAAATTCATATAATTTTTATTACATTACACATTTTTACTTATTTACTTTTTACATTTTTACCTAGGTATTTATTTTATTTATACAACAATTAAGTAATATATTACAGGATGTCTTTATACACAACGTTCACAATTCTTATACATAATAGCTTCGTAAATAAGCCATTTTTTTACGTAAAAAGTAAACAATAAAAATGGTTAATGTGGGTTATCCCTAAAAGATAAACATATACCATCGCGGACTTTTTGTAGACCTTTTTATGGTGTACAATACTGTAGTACATTAATTTGATCTAACTCGTAGGGTTTAGGCAGGGTTTAGGTTAATTTACAACATCACGTTAGCAACCTCTAAAATTAGCAATGTTGCCTTATTATATTATGCATGTATTATACATATAAACCTTCCTCTTGAATCACTCTATCTATTGGAAAAAACCGCATCAAAATCCGTTACGTAGTTTTAAAGATTTAAGCGCACATAGGGATATAGGGACAGAAAAGGCGACTTTGTTTTATACTATGTAGTGATAGTGATATTTATTATGTAGTTTTATTATGTGGTCTTATTGCAACCGTAGTAACTAAATTAATACTTAATCTGTGAATGCAACTTGAACTTATCAAGTAAGTAGGTACAGATACCTACATTTTAATTTGTAAAATATGATTAACAGTAATTAAGTGGTCTAATGTTTTAAAATTAATGCATGTATGATACTTTTTAACCGACTTCCAAAAAAAAGAAGGAGGATCTCAATTCGTCTGTATGTTTTTTTTATTTTTTTTACGTTTGTTACCTCAGAACTTTCGCTCGGGTGAACCGATTTGGATGTTTTTTTTTTATTTGAAAGTTGTCGGGTCTATTAATCCCGCAAGGGGGCTCCCAAATATATATATTATATAATATATAATAACAGTAATAACAGGTATCGAGTTCGACCTGTAAAACCCACCTCTAATTTAAAGTCTGTTATACATTTAACGGACCTCTACAGCAGGAATTATATTAATAATTGACAAGACATTAGTGCATGGTGGGACGCTCGATAGCTCATAACAGTCTTTCGAGTGACAAGGCGTTGTTTATTTAACATTGTTTGGTGAAACTTGGTTTTATTTTGAGAAAACTTCTTTAAACATAAATCCCAGCTGTATAGTTGTTGCCCATATGAACTCTTATGTGTCTTCCTAAGCTTCCTTTTTGTGAAAACTTCTTCAAACAAACATCACACCTGTATGGTTTATCTCCCGTATGAATACAAATGTGTCTTTGTAAATCTCCTTTTTGAAAAAACTTCTTCAAACACACGTCACAGGTGTATGGTTTGTCTCCTGTATGAACCCTACAGTGTTTTCGTAAATTTCCCTTTTGTGAATACTTCCTCAAACAAACATCACACCTGTATGGTTTATCACCCGTCTGAATACAAATGTGTCTTTGTAAATCTCCTTTTTGAAAAAACTTCTTCAAACAAACATCACACCTGTATGGCTTATCACCCGTATGAATACAAATGTGTCTTTGTAAATCTCCTTTTTGAAAAAACTTCTTCAAACACATGTCACAGGTGTATGGTTTGTCTCCTGTATGAACCCTACTGTGTTTTCGTAAATTTCCCTTTTGTGAAAACTTCTTCAAACACACATGACAGCTGTATGGTTTGTCTCCATTATGAACACTAATGTGTCTTCGTAAATTTTCGTTTCGTGAAAACTACTTCAAACACACATCACAGCTGTACGGTTTGTCTCCCATATGAACATTACTATGTAATTGTAAATTTCCCTTTTGTGATGGGAGATTTTAATGCTCATCCCAACGAGTTGTGTGGTAATGAACTCCACATATTTGCGACGAGCGGCAATGGACATGTGTGGATCTTCAGGTATTGGGGACGAATTCTAATACCCATACTTTTGTAAGTGAAGCACATGGTAGCCACAGGTGGCTTGATCACTGTATTGTTACCGAGGCAGAGCTAAAGAAGGTTACCTCAGTTAAGGTACGTTATGATGTTTCCGATCTGATGATCCAGTTGAAATTATGTATAGCTTAAAATCCGTTTGTCGAACTACTGAACCATTATTTGTCAAACCAATCAAGGTGATATGGGAAGACAGAGATCCCACTCAAGTAGAAAAATATACAAAATATTGTAATGAAAATTACGAGAAATTAACTTCCTTCATGAGTTTGTCAGATTTGATTATTAATATGTCAATTTGTAACAAATTTAAATTGTAACTAACTATAAATTTATTATTTTGTGATTAATATAATAAACACAAATAATTATGTCATTCTTAACAAAGTAGTTTTAAGTCACTTTGACATTTGTCAGTGCTAATATTATTTTCGGTTCTAGAATTTGATAATTTGAGATGTTTCATAAAAATGTAATTATTAAGGTTAAATTCTGAAATAATGTGAAAATAATTGAACATTCATTGTAAACATTTTTGTATGTCAATTTCAGTATTTCATATTGTAAATTATTCTTCGAACTTCCGCTTTAAATTAATATTGTCATTGTGTTATTTCTTCCGGTGTAAATGGCGCCAAATTATACTTATAAAAGTATGTGTCCGCTATATTGGCTTCAGTTCTGAACCAGATATTAAGTGAACAAATTTAAGATAAGTACCATATTTTCTAAAAGCCTCTATATTATGTTGTAGCTAAGTAATATTATTATGTCATTTTTTATTATAGTGTTTAAATAAGTAAATAATTTATTATTATTTACTTGGAAATATATTTTGATGATAAATTATTGGTTATTGTAAAAATAGTCTAATTTGCTAAAGTATCATCTTTTAAATAAAAGTAAATTACCAGGTTGTTAAATACATTTTATTTTATTCCATAGTTTATTAATTTATTGTTTCAATTCTATTCCTAGGATTACTAATAACAGTAAAAATACTACAAAGCTGTTTAAGATATTTTGGTTACTTCAATTTACATTTATTTATTGATAAAAGGAATGATGTAGTATATAAAATGGTGTGTTGCTAATTGTCTTAATTTCTTGTAATTAAAATATAAGTAGTGTGACACAATAAAACTTATAAATACATTGGTTTATCGTTTTACTTTCAATTTTGATTTTAGTAAATCTACCTACACTTTAATATATTTTTACAGTTAACTTTTGGCCATTCTACTTTATCATATTTTAGCTTTCTTTAATTTTATTATACTTTCTTTCCCCTTTTGACAAGTTCCACAAGTGTTGTGATAATATGTGTAGTAATAGTAGTGGGCTTCACTTGTCCGCGATAAACACTCTTTATGGTGATATTGTTACAAGAAGCTGCTGCTGACAGCTGTATAGACCGTGGTGGTGGTGGCCACCGTGGTCGTCCCATTGTCGGATGGAATAAGTATGTTCGTGACGCTCATAGCGATGCTAGGCAGACATTTTTGACTTGGATATGGTATAGCAGACCTAGTAATGGAAATATTTATAATAAAATGTATGTCTAGAAAAATATTACTTTCTTGCTAAATTAACCAGGAATTAATAAAAATTAATGTTTTAGGTAATACACATAAAATTAATGATTTTAAAGGTTTTTGGAAACAAACAAAGAAATTCAACACAAAGCCCAGCGTCCCGATAAGTGTAAACGGTATCAGTAAAGCGAAAGACGTCGCTAACCTGTTTAGGTATCACATTCAATTAAGAGCTTCGCCGTCGAGACCGTGGTGTCAACGGTGCCTGAGCGCTTCACAGCAGAACATATTGCTGTAGAAGTAAAAAGTATGACGCGGGGAAAGTCGCCTGGACACGTCGGCCTCAGCATAGAACAGAATGCGCTATTATGTCTCTCAAGCAGACTATCAGGTATTACACAGATAGGAATACGCCCGTATATGCAACTTTTATTGATCATAGGACAGAGAATTCTCTGACGAGTATAGGTTGGAGTGTGGAGTAAGACAGTGGGGACTAACGTCTTCTTCGCTCATCAACTTGTATGTAGATATGATGATTGTTGAGCTGAGCGACACCAGAATAGGCTGCTACATCAATTGCCCCCCTGAGAAGAATGATTGGAATATGTGAGGCATACACGAGGATGCACGGTCTCGTGTATAATGTTAAAAAATGTTAGCTTCTAATAACCTCTAATTTAAAGTCTGTTATACATTTAACGGACCTCTACAGCAGGAATTATATTAATAATTGACAAGACATTAGTGCATGGTGGGACGCTCGATAGCTCATAACAGTCTTTCGAGTGACGAGGCGTTGTTTATTTAACATTGTTTGGTGAAACTTGGTTTTATTTTGAGAAAACTTCTTTAAACTTTCATCCCAGCTGTATAGTTGTTGCCCATATGAACTCTTATGTGTCTTCCTAAGCTTCCTTTTTGTGAAAACTTCTTCAAACACACATCACAGCTGTATGGTTTGTGTCCCGTATGAACCCTACTGTGTTCTCGTAAATGTTTTTTTTGTGAAAACTTCTTCAAACACACATCACAGCTGTATAGTTTGTCTCCCGTATGAATATTACTATGTAATTGTAAACTTCCCTTTTGTGAAAACTTCTTCAAACACACATCACAGCTGTATGGTTTGTCTCCATTATGAACACTAAGGTGTCTTTGTAAATGTCCTTTTCGTGAAAACTTCTTCAAACACACATCACAGCTGTATGGTTTGTGTCCCGTATGAACCCTACTGTGTTCTCGTAAATGTGTTTTTTGTGAAAACTTCTTCAAACACACATCACAGCTGTATGGTTTGTCTCCATTATGAATAAGAATATGTATTTTTAAATCTCCTTTTCGTGAAAACTTCTTCAAGCACACATCACAGCTGTATGGTTTGTCTCCCGTATGAACCCTACTGTGTGTTCGTAAATTTTCGTTTCGTGAAAACTTCTTCAAACACACATCACAGCTGTATGGTTTGTCTCCATTATGAGTAAGAATATGTCTTTTTATATCTCCTTTTTGTGAAAACTTCTTAAAACACACATCACAGCTGTATGGTTTGTCTGCCACGTGAATACCAATGTGTCTTCGTAAATCTCCTTTTCGTGAAAACTTCTTCAAGCACACATCACAGCTGTATGGTTTGTCTCCATTATGAATAAGAATATGCCTTTTTAAATCTCCTTTTTGTGAAAATTTCTTCAAACAAACATCACGCCTGTATGGTTTGTCTCCATTATGAATAAGAATATGTATTTTTAAATCTCCTTTTCGTGAAAACTTCTTCAAGCACACATCACAGCTGAACGGTTCCTTGAAACGTTCTGATGGTGCATCACTTGTGTGGTCTAGTTCTTCGCAGTTATCTGAGATGTCCATTTCGTAGCCTCGTCCGATACCTAAATAAAGAGGTGTGAATGTTATAAAAATATATAAATGCATATTACTTCTATTTATTTACTTCTTACTCTACTTCTACTTCGCTTTAAAGTTTTTCAATGCAATGAATTATTAAAGGATGTATCGTCCTTGATAGACTACACACTTTTACTTGAACAGTGAAAAACTAAATCTGAAGTGTTATTTCGTTTAAAACCTGATAGACAAGACAGACGGACACAGCGAAGTCTTAGTAAATAAAAACCCTAAAAGAGCTTAATTTTAGATAGTCTGGACAATTTTTGTGCTGTTTTATTTTGTGTACAGTGGTTCGGGCTCGAGCAATGATAGCGACGCAACGCAACGGAGCAATGATGCCCAAGGTGGCGCTATGGCTAGACGGATGTAGGTACTTCGTTAAAGTACCTAAGTAGATTAGAAACCAAAATTATTTTGTGAGCGTAATTGTTTATCTATTGACTGTAGTGTGAAAATTTGGTACAGTCTGGATGACAGAAATTCGAGTAAAACTCTAACGACCGTATTCGACCTACCAGTCATTACTATCGATATATCGATCGATGAAATCGGTGTCTCTTGGGGCAACTCAAGTAGCTTTGAACTGTCAAATGAAAGCGGCAGCTAGCGAGCTCTTGTATGTTTCATGACTATATCTTGATTTAATGCCAACCACAGATTAATATTTTATTTTTCACAGATTATTATGAAGTATTATCTATTAAGTGTTTTGACAGCGGACTGTGTGTGTGATATTCGAGTAATACTTTTAAATATATTACTCTAATCTATGACTTTGGCGAACTAAATTTCCTAAGCTGGGTAAAATCAGCCCCACTTACAACGATTTTATATTTTTTTAGCCATAGCAAGATGACTGGCAAGACAAGCGCATCAAAAGTCAGGAAGAGACTGCTGTAAGCAGTAAGACCGCCTTTATGTACAATTCCTCTTATTGCACTTATCTACTATACAATTGATTGTATTTTATGTTCAAATAAAGATTTTTTTATTCCTTTCTATTTCCATAATACTATTAAAAAAACTATTAGATATATAATATAAAGTATATCATCCAAGTCATTCTTATCATCCCATATTACTGTACTGCTGGTGTATGGAAATCGTACAGTGCAAGTAATATTTAATGGTGTAACAACACAGACACACACAGACATTTGACATTTCAAGCATTTGGATTGAATTAAGTAAAAAAAATGTATTCAAAAATATATTTATTACGTATAATAATATTAAATTAACTATAGTAGACAACGCTTACGAACATACAAAAACTGCACCAAAAATACAAAAAAGCTCTCTCAGTCTATCAACGGAGCATCTCCAGTTGCGTAGGAGAGCCATGAATTCAACGATACGAATGGACCGGCAGGACCGGATTGATACCTCGGCTTCACAGGAAACCGGTGTGCATCAACATCAAGGTATTATAATATTCTCGTTTGCAATAAAATAATTGGGGGTAAATGTTTAGAGCAAATATCTATGTAGCTTCTCGTTTACCTATGAACTCGAACCATTTTATTTTTGAGGCATGATTTTGTAAAAAACCTGTAAATACCAAATAGCAGATTATTTATATTTAACTTGGTATGGTAACATGGTATGGTCAAAAATAATAAAAGTTAAAAGTACCGAATATATCTATTCAAACATAAATGTATGATTTCGAAGGTTTATCGATATAGATATATGTACATCACTGGGATAAACTTTATATAATGCAAAAACCGCATACTATTAGAAACTATAATAATATACACATACATCCATTATAAACATACCTATGAAAAGATCTTGTTCCTTCACAGTTTTCTTTTCGAGATGTAGGTATAACTTTTACACGCATTCACTAAGCGAGGCTTTTTCCGAAACAGTTATGTTGTAAATTGCAAAAAATTTAATAAATCAGATGAGATTTAATATCTATTACAATATAATATTAAAATCTAAAAGAAAATTATTTCTTCATGTTTTATTGTTGACACAATAATTATAGGTCTAATTTCATAAGAGCTATAAAAATACAGAGACATTTTTATTTAGTTGGTTTGATACATTTGCCAGACCACCAAAATCAACCTCTGACCTGGTGACAACGCCAAAAATCATGAAGTTGCTGTCTCTTTTGCTCTCATGAATCTTTGCACTTTAAATTTGTAAGATAGTGTAACGTTGCTCTTACATATTTGGTTTTTATAAAAAAATAATATATATTAAAATTAAAAAAAAATTATAATATTCTACACAGGACCTATGGTCTGGAATAAATGATTTATTATTATTATTTTGACTTTTTAAAATTTTCTTCTCTCCTTTACGGGGCCTACTTGAAGTTGCGGGCTTGTGGCCAAACAACTTCAGGTACAATATGAAATTAATTATTTATGGTAAGGAACTTTCGGACGATTCAGCATGTTTTTAGGATGACGGTTTTTTGTAAGGTGATGTATGTGAGTGGATGTATGTTAAGTGTTTTGAGTGATGTATGCAGTGTTTTAGGTATGATGCCAGTGGTTGAGATTATAATAGGTATTGTTTTGACGGCGTTAACTTTCCATTGCGATTTAATTTCTATTGTGAGGTCTGTATATTTAGTTACTTTGTTAGTGTGTGTGGTGGTCAGGTTGTGCGAGTTAGGTATTGCGATGTCTATAAGATACACCGTTCTATTTCTTTTGTCATGCAGTACTATGTCTGGTCTGTTGTAGTGTACAGTCTTGTCTGTCAGTATTGTCCTATCCCAGTATAATTTGTAGTCAGGTGAGTCCAATATGATTTGTGGTGTGTATTTGTAGTATGGTGTTTTGTCTGAGATGAGGTTGTGTTTGAGTGCGAGTATCTGGTGTATGATTGCAGCGACTTGGTCGTGTCTGTGTTTGTAGTCTGTTTGGGTGAAGGATGAACAAGCGCCTGTTATGTGTTGAATTGTTTCGGGATGCTTGTGGCAATGTCGATAGTGGTCGCTACTCGCGCCTGATGTTCGAATGATATGTTTCCTGTAGTTTTTAGTATCAATAACCTGGTCTTGGATCGCCATCATAAAACCTTCTGTTTCAGGAAATAGCTCACCGCGTCTTAACCATGCATTTGATGCTGTCTTGTTCACCCCATTGTTTATAAGGTCTGTGCGGTGGAGTCCATGTAGGGATTTCTGCGCCCAGGCATCGATTTTGTCTTGATTTGTAATAATTTTTATTTCTTTTGAGTGATTTGCAAGTAAAAGTGGTGTGAATGAGTCCGCTTGGCAGACGGCGTTATGCAATGGAGATGAGTGTGAGTGATTGTGGAAGTATGTTCTTAATAGCGTGATTTGTTTATTGTGAAGATTAAAGATATCGATAAGACCTCTACCTCCTTCGATTTTAGGTAGAGTTAATCTCTGTATGCATGCCCTAGGATGATGCTTTCTGTGTTTAGTCATAGCTGTACTAATTGCCCTTTGTAGAGTTTTAAGGTCTGTTTGGCTCCAAGAAATAATTCCAAAAGAATAGGTGAGTATGGGTATTGCAAAAGTGTTAATGGCTTCGATTGTGTTTTTTGAATTGAGATGTGTGTGTAGTATTCGGTGTAATCGTGTTTTAAATTTTTCTTGCAGCGTTTTTTCTACATTTTTATGATTAATTCCTTGTGATTGATAATATCCTAGATATTTATACCCTTCTGCAGGGTCTAATGCGTCTATTATTTCATGATTCGCTAATTCATATGTGGTGTGTTTTAATTTCCCTTTACTAACAGCTTCTATTTTGCATTTATCTATTCCAAATTGCATACAAGACCTGTGTTATTTGAATTAAGAATGGATGATAGTGGGTTAAGAGCCAAACAAAACCACAACGGACTTAAGGCATCGCCTTGAAAAATTCCTCTTTTTATTGGAATGTAATCTGTTTCAATATAATCATTTGTATTGTTGCAAATTTTTAATTTAGTGCTCCACTGTGGCATAATTTTCTCTAGAAAACCGATGATAACTGGGTGTATTTTATCATGTTTAAGAATATATACCAGCCATGAGTGCGGTACGGAGTCAAAGGCCTTTCTGTAATCTATAAACATAGTATAGATGTTGCGTTTTTGTTTCATTGCTTGTTTGGTGGCTACGGCGTCGATGGTTAACTGTTCCTTACATCCTTGGCTTTTTTAGACCATATATTTGACCAAAACTCTAGTAAAGATTGAGTGCTCGGCGCTATTATGCTGTTTTCTCTTGTGTTACTACTTGTTTGTTTTGAAAGATTTCTATAAAATAACTTTTCATTATTGAAAAACTCTTTGTTCTGTTTTTTTCTATTAGTAGTTTCTTGATATCTTATTAAACGGTAAGCTAAGAGGTTAAGTTTCTGCTTTAAAGTGTCTAGGAAATGTGAAATATCTATATTTTCTGTTTCATGTGTTGAGTGTATTTTATATTGTTCTTTAATTTTATTAATATGTCTCTCTAAGGCTGGTGATCACGTACCTCTTTTATATTCATGAAGTCTTCCTATGCTTGCTCTAATTCACTTATTTTTACTTCTAATCGTTTCTGCCACCACGGTGCCTCTTTTGTTGTTTTGTTTGTTTGGTCAGTATGCATGAATATTCTGGCCCCGCTAAATTTAACAGTAGTGTAAGCTGCACTGTAGATAGTAGTTTGTAGTGTATTAAAATCCGTGTCTTCCTGTAGTATTTTTGGTAATATTTTAGTATTGATGTTGCTAATAATAGCTAACAATTTTTTAGAGTATTTAAGTTTAGGTAGTCGTGGTCGGGTTGTTGGATCTGTGTTTTTAAATATATTTATAGTTTCGCTTAGCATTTCTTCTAACTGTTTGTTCAGGTCTGGTGTCAAATTGTGATTTGAGGTGCTTTGAGTTATTTGTATGGCATTGTTATGTTCTACATTAATTTGTGGTAATTGTTGCTGATTTTCTGTGAATGTCATTTCAGTCATGTCGTTAGTTGCTGGTTCAGTGTTATCCGGTAAGCTTGAGGTCAATTCACATCGTACTTGGTCTTTAAGTCTTTCTGAGTGATCTATTGATAACAGTCTATTATTGACGATCGATCTACGTTGGTCCGCTATTCTTTGAGCTGAGAGGTGAGCTATTTCAGGGCATCTGGAGGTAACTTCCTGGTGTAATAGAGGTCTGTAAGTTGTAAAGTCTGTTTCTAATTTAGTTATCCTATAGTAACAAGTCATAATATTTTCGTTTAGGTCATCTGTCCATCGCATTTTACGGACTAGGTTGTGAGGTGTACTTGTTGTTTTGTTTGGTGATGGATGTCTGGTTTGTATGGTGTCTCTTGCTTCTTCTCTAATATGTTTAATTTCCTGCTCTGAGAGTAGTTTGCAGTGTATAATGGCTCGTCGTTGATCCCCTATTCGTTGCTTACTGACTTCCATGTGTGGGTATTTAGATGTAAATAAGCGCATGGTGAATGCAGACGTAAGGTGATGGTTCGTTTATTGATAGAAAACTAATATCTAGGCATCATGAACGAACATATAAAAAAAAATACTAGGCAGTATGGTCTATGACCTTAGCCTGTGCATCATGAACAAACTTATAAAAAAAATTGATACTTAATAATTATTATTTAGGAATTTAATTGTTTAAACTTTAAACTATTAAAACTATTTGGATTGACAAAAATATTAATCCAAATAGTTTAAGCTTATATAAATACGGTATTTATTGCATTTCATAATTTTAATTCTCCATTTGTAAACATAGTGACAACCGTTAGACGTTAAAGACGTTATAGACGGGCCAAGATCGAGCCGAGGCGTTCCAAATCGATTTAGAAATTAAAAAATAAATTAAAACGACATTTAGCCAAATGTGATTTGATTTGATTTAAAATCCAGAACAGCCAACAACGGCTATACTTACAAAAAATGGATGCTGGTATTACCAGCCTAAACATTTTGTCCACGTCAGCTGTAAAGCCGTATCTAAACTGTCTCCACTTGATAAGAAGACTGCAGATCTTACTATAAATTTGGTCCTATTTCTATTAAATCATTCAAGCTCAAACCGGTTGTGGAAGGTGCAGAGCCAAATTAAAAACCACAATTTTTAAAGTTCTAGATTTTGTGCAATAATATAAGAAGACTAGCTGATCAGTGACCACTTCGTTGAGCATACAAATCGTTCAAACCTTCTCTGGACTTCCACAAATATTTCAAGACTAAAAGTAGCCGAATCGGTTCAGCTGTTCTCGAGTTTTAGCGAGACTAACGAACAGAATTCGTTTTATATATAAGATTTAAATCATATAAATGATGAAGAGCAGAAAAGGTATTGAAAATATTTATGCTATTTTCTATCTGCCAGGAGAAACTGAGTACTACGGATGCTTATACTCATACAATAACTTTAAAGACGAACACAAGACCGGTATTTTCGAAACATTATAAATTACCCCATTCTCAAAAAGATGAAATGAAAATTCAAATTAATAAAATGTTAAATGAAGGGATTATTGAAACTCGCAACTGATTGCTCAAGTCCAAAAAAAAACTGAAACGGGTAAAATCAAATCAAATACATATTTTTATTCAGAGTAAATTTTACAAAAAAATGTTTTCTGAACGTCGTTTCTATATGATGCCTACCACCGGTTCGGGAACTAGCCCAGCGAGAAGAACCGGCGTAAGAAACTCGCATGGGGCCATCTTTTACCAAAAAGATGGAAAATTTCTCTTTTTAAAAAAAGTATAAATTTTCATATAAATATGTCAATACTAAAGCTAAATAACATAGAATGTACTATATATAAGTAGCCTTGTAGGGGGCTACTTTATTCCCAAGGTGTGCTATCATTCATATTATTATAATCATTAACTTTATAGTAAGCTTTTGCACACAAACGTTCTTTGACTACTTTCTTAAACTTATTAGTTGAAAAATTTTGAACGTTTTCTGGGATCCTATTGTATAGGCGTATACATTGGCCTTTAAACGAATTCTTTACTTTGCTTAGTCTAGTCACTGGAACAACAAGTTTATTCTTATTCCGAGTATTTCTATTATGATTATCACATTTTCTTATAAACAGGTTTACATTTTTCTTAACATAATATAATACATTAGAGAGGATATACTGAGAAGCTACAGTTAGTATTCCAGTTTCCTTAAACTTTTCTCTAAGAGAAGTGTTGGGAGCCAGCTTGTAGATTGCCCGAACAGCTCGCTTCTGCAGCACAAAGATACTATTTATATCTGCAGCACTGCCCAATAGCAGAATGCCATAGGACATTATACTATGAAAGTAACTAAAATACACTAGGCGTGCTGTACTTTCATCTGAATATTGTCTAATTTTACTAACTGCATATGCTGCTGAACTGAGTTTGTCGGCCAGTCTAGCAATATGGGGGCCCCACTGAAGTTTAGAGTCTAACGTTATACCTAAGAATACTGCAGTATCCACTAGTTCCATACGTTCATCATTTAATAGCACATTGGTTTCAGTTTGCCTCACATTAGGCAATGTGAATTTTACACATTTTGTTTTTTTATTATTAAGTAAAAGATTATTGACACTAAACCAATGTACTATCATTGAGAGTGCATTATTTACTTCGTCATGGCATATATTTTGCCGTTTCATATTAAAAATAAGAGACGTATCATCAGCAAATAATACTATCCCATGTTTGAAAATGGCGACTCGTTGTTGATTATGGGAAATCAAATAATTGTATTGAGGATGATGAATTTCCATTACCTGATATAACAGAAATTCTTGAATCGTTAAATGATACTATTTACTTCACGCATTTAGATTTACATCAGGGTTATAAATTATAATGATGTAAAATTTGAAGACAATAGCAGAAAATACACTTATTTAATGACAAGTCAGAATTAATGTCTATGGGGTAATGTAATGACTAGAATTAATGTCTATGGGACTTAAAACAGAAATAATAACTACGGCAATGGCGGGCCTTTATAACGAAAAATGTTTAATTTATCTTGATGACTTAATAGTTTTTTGTAGGAACTTAAGTATTTATATCTAACTAGCTGACCCTTGCCCACTTCGTTGAGCATAAAAAGAGTTTATGATGAAATTCAACTAAAAAAACAACGTGGAACCCGCAACGCGGAAACCCGAAACCCGAAACGCGGGAACCCGGAACCCGCAACGCGGGAACCCGGAACCCGCAACGCGGGAACCCGGAACCCGCAACGCGGGAACCCGGAACCCGCAACGCGGGAACCCGGAACCCGCAACGCGGGAACCCGGAACCCGCAACGCGGGAGCCCGGAACCCGCAACGCGGGAACCCGAAACGCAGAACCCGCAACATTCACGGAAACGCTGACAAAATCTGGAATAAATAGTATCCTATGTCCGTCTACTTGCTCTAAGCTACTTCCTCACCAATTTTCAGCCATATCGATAAAGCCGTTCTTGAGTTATAAATAATTTAACTAACACGACTTACTTTTATACTTATAGATGTATAGATTACTCCTACTAACATAAGCTAAGCCCGGTGAATGTCATAGTCGGTCCAGCCAATTCGGTGATCATTAGTTAGATGACGACGATGATGATGATGAAAAGTAGCCTAAATTAATCCTTATAACTTTAGCTATCTACCAGTGAAAGTCTCGTTAAAATCGGTCCAGCCGTTCCAGAGATTAGCCGGAGCAAAGAGAGACGCTGACAGAATTTTTTTTTTTTAAATTACATTTTCGTTTTCAGTAAATATCGTTGCCAATGCAAAAAAAAAGCAGAAGATATCGTTTAAAATGTCATATGCATTTAGAAAAACGTTGCTAATTGAAAGTTACATACTGTCACTTCAATTTTATTTATTTGTATAATTGTATAGATTGATTCTGCTTTCAAGTGTCGAGCGCGAAAGTTTAGGATTTGTTTTCTCTTAAATTCTGCTATTTCTTTTTGTATATTATATTTGATTTCTAATTAATTTGTTGATTATGTAGTAAGTAAAGTTAGTGTTTTATATTTTTAGGTGTTTAATGGTGTAGTTGTGTTTGTGTTAGTCTTTGTATACTAATATTAGTTTTTGGTAAATAAATAAGGGTATATACTAATTTTGTTTTAACATGGAGGGCAATGAAAGCCCACCGCCTCCCGAACCCCCTCCGAATGACGATTTTGATTATACTCCAGTTTTAACAGCTTCACTAGAATCGTTTGCAGCTGTGGAAAATGCTGTAGGGAAAAAAAGACCATTAACCAATGACACACAACAAGTACCGAGTAAGCAGGCAAGACAAAATCTATTCAGAAACACATACAATACTAATGATAAGCCTCCTTACTTGATACATGTATCAAAAACTGAAAAAGAACCATCATCAAATACTTCTATCCATACAATTAAATTCGGACAGTTTCTAAAAACCCAGAGATTTCAAGGCATACGTGCAGACGGTTTGAAACGTGTAGGTCGTAATAAAATTGCCATAGAATTTTGTACACCAGAGAATGCGAATAGTTTTATGTCACATCCAATCATTATCCAAAATGGATATAACACCACCATACCCACATACAATATTACCCGCATGGGAGTAGTCAGGGAGATACCCATAGATTGGTCACCAGAGGAGATCATAGAAAATTTAGAGGTTCCTCCTGAAAGTGGGAAAATTGTAAAAGTGCGCAGGATTAACAGGAAGGTTATCAATAATGGCACCCCAGAGTGGCAACCGACACAGTCTGTTATCCTGACGTTTGACGGGCAAACGCTTCCAACAAGAATTTTCTGTTTTTATGTTGCTCTCAAAGTCGAATTGTATAAATACCCAACAATTCAATGTTATAACTGTTGCCGTTTTGGACACACAAAAAACCAGTGCAGATCCAAACCTCGATGCTATAAATGCAGCCAAGAGCACACTAGCGAAGGATGCACAGTATCTGAAGAAAAATCTCGATGCCTGTTGTGCTCTGGTATTCACTTTGCTATAAACAAGAGTTGCCCGGAATATATAAGACAGACAGAAATAAAAAACATTATGGCTGAAAAAAAAATTTCTTATGAGGAAGCTAGTAAGGTTGTACCTTCTTCATATATGTCTTATGCGGATATCACCAAAAGTAATTATAATAATGTAAGAAATGTAGGACATCATCAACCATACTCATCAACAGCTAAAACTTCCCATAAAAAAACTGTCTTTATTACTAAAAAACAACCATCTGTTCAAAGACCTGGGTATGACAAAAGAGGTCATCAGGAAATTTTAAATGATTTTTCAATTCCAGACTACGAAAACGGTTGTGCACTACCTAATAATATTAATGATAACTCAAATAATAATTTTCAAAATACCCTTGAATTGCTTTTGACAGTAGCTATTAACATGTTGAACAATAATAGTTATAAAGTAACAGACCACGTTGCACAAAAACTTACAGAAATAATAAATAACAATAATGGATATAATCAAAATTCTACAGTGGAACAGTAGAAGCATCCAAAATAAAAAACACGAATTGACTTATTTAACAAATAAAATCAATCCATTAGTAATTAGTATAAATGAAAGTTGGCTAAAACCGCATCAACATTTTTATTTGAACGGTTACTCTTGTTATAGAGAAGACAATCTAGATGGCTATGGAGGCACAATGATTTTAACAAATAACAAAATATCAAGTTCCCTTCTTAACATTCCATATCATGACAACAGTATTATTAATATAATAGGGATCAAAGTTATGAATACAAATATTATATCCATTTACATTCCTCATCCAAACTTATCTATTATACCTTATCTTCGACATATATTTTCCTTATATCCCTCTCCACTTTTGGTTTTAGGAGATTTTAACTGTCACAATATAATGTGGGGTTCGGAATCCAATGATAACTTTGGCAAAGAATTAGGAGACCTATTAGAGGACATAAATCTATGCGTGCTCAATAATGGACAAGCAACCAGAATGAGTCCACCTAACCAAAGCAAAAGCTGTGTAGATTTGTCTATATGTACAAGTAACATGGCTAGCATTCTTCAGTGGAACATATTGAATAGTACTTTTGGGAGTGATCATTACCCCATCACTATTGAATATCCAAGTAGAGGTACTTCGCATGTCTCTCAGGCCCCGTTATTAAAATATAGAATCTCAAGTGCTGACTGGAATAAATATAAAACATTATTAGAACATAAAACAGCATCCTTACCTGAAATAAATATACAAAACTTACCTTTATGCTATACAGAATTTTGTAAAGCCATATCATTTGCAGCGGATCACAGCATCCCACTAAAAAATACATCAATTGGCAAACTACCTTCCCCGCCATGGTGGGATAGAGAGTGCACTGATATTATTAAAGCTAGAAAAAATGCAGAGAAAGCTTATAGAAGAAATATGGTAGAGATTAATTTAATAACTTACCAAAGAATTGCAGCTCGATGTAAAAGACTTTTTCGTAAAAAAAAAGTACAAAGCTGGAGTAACTTTTGTGCCACATTATCACCATGCACAAACACGAAGGTTGTCTGGAAACAGATAAATAAATTCAGATGTGGCTTGTCCTATCAAAATTCACCACCTATCCCAATCACAGTTGCATCAGATTTTTTAAATAAAATATCTCCTTCCTTTGTTCCAAACTATAATGAATTGCCATCTTCATACATTGAACAATCCATCAATAACGATCCATTAACTCAACCATTTACCCTTTTCGAGCTCAGATCCATCCTGGCGGGTGTCAAGGATTCTGCTCCGGGAGAAGATGGTTTCCCTTATTCTTTCCTGGAAAAAGCTGGAACAAATTTCATATCTTATTATTTACACATGATTAATAACTTCCTTGATTATAACTTTATACCTACCGAATGGAAAATTCAACTAATCATCCCTATATTAAAACCAGGTAAAACACCTGATGATAAAGACAATTATCGCCCAATCGCGCTGTCATCTACGCTTTGTAAAGTTTTTGAAAGTTTAATCAAAAATCGATTGGAATGGTTTGCAGAAAAGAAATCTATTTTCCCTCCCACACAATTTGGTTTCCGCAAAGGCTTATCCACAATGGATAGTCTAAGTGTTTTTCTCTCAGATATTAGAATTGCCTTTTCCATGAACGAGTCAGCCGTGGCTATTTTTTTGGATGTGTCCGCCGCATATGACAGCGTCAATCTTTCGGAACTCAGGTATCGGTTACAACAGCTGAGTATTCCCGTAAAGTTTGTCAACATTATATGCAGTTTGACAATGCAGAGAAGGATCAAGATACGAGTTCCTGTTCCAGAACAGAACACGAACATACGTACGGTCTACGTGGGGCTCCCACAGGGATCACCGTTAAGCCCCTTATTATACAATTTTTATGTAGCAAGATTACCCCTATGTCTTAACATTGATTGTCAATTTTTGCAATATGCTGATGACTTGCTATTATATACAATTAATCGTTCAATTATTACAGCGTCCGCTTCCCTTCAAACATCTCTAGACTCATTAATGAACTGGTTAAACCAAAGTTCTCTACAATTATCTGCACTAAAAAGTAATGTAGTGATATTTAGCAGGAAAAAGATAGTACCACATATTGATATAAGAATAGGAGATCAAATTATTTCAATAAAAAACGAAGCTAAGTTTTTGGGATTAATAATTGACTCAAAACTCTCTGGGACTAGTCATTTAAAATATATAAATAAAAAAGCAGAACGGAATTTTAATATAATTAAGGCACTTTCTGGCGTCTTCTGGGGATCACATCCATTTACTCAAAAAACTTTATATAATGCCATAGTCCGAAGTTTATTCGATTACGGAATATTCCTCCTTTTGCCATGCAATAAAAATGAAATTCGACACTTAGAAATTTTGAAGTCTAGAGCAATTCGCACCGTTTTGGGATGCATGAGGTCCACACCAATTAACGCCTTACAAGTGGAAGCCGGTGATCCCCCATTACATATAAGATCCCAATTTCTTTCTGATCGTTTTGTGTTTCGTATAAACTCTCGAACCGATCATCCTCTTAACAAGAAACTAGAAATATTAAGTAATTTATGTAATACATCATCAATTTAGAGATGGGCAATCTACCCGGTTTAAACCCGATCACTGGGTTTAAACCCAATAAAAACCCGTATATTCCCTCCCGCCGGGTTTTTATTCGGGTGTTTATCTTTAAGGTCTAACTTTTCTATTTTAGCACCGTAAAACAAAAAGTTACGATTGATTTTTTGTATTTTGTAGCAGATAAATATTAAATCAAAACTTCAATTTATTCTTCCCTCCGTAACAATGTTAAATGAAGAAGCTTCTCGAGCGACATTATAATATCGGTACATTTAAGGACAAGTATGTGTATAAAACCTATACACATGGCAGCGTACATGCTTGATACTAGAGAACAAGGTTTGGAACTAAATCAAGAACAAGAACTTCAAGCTATGGAGTTGATATATAATGAAGGACAAAGGCTTAATTTACACATAACACCAGATCTTGCCAATTACAAAGCCAAAGAGTGTTTCTGGGGCAAACAAATTGTGTGGCGGTCTCTAGGAGACATTGAGCCGGTCACCTGGTGGAAAGGAATATGCAGTTCGACACAACTAAGCAAAGTGGCTTTAAGAGTACTTACGGCACCATGCACGTCAGCAGCAACAGAACGTACATGTAGTGCCCAAGCAAATATTCACAATATAAGACGTAATCGTCTTACTTCAGAACGAGTTGCTAAAATAACATTTCTAGCATACAACTGGAACATATTGCACATAAAAGTAGTAGTAGCATGGAAGTTCGGTTGAAACAACAGAAATTAAAGAGGAAGCACCGTCTTAAACTGAAGCAACAACATCAAGTTGTGTAGAATTTATAAGTTGTGTACAATCTTGTGGAAGTACCGATTCTAATATTTTATTTTTACTCGATTATTACAATTTATCATTTAATTATTCTAGTATAAAGACATAAATCACTTTTTTGGTTTTATTTATTTATCTCCTTAATGGCAAACAAGATACAGCTAAAATTATTAGTTTTTTACGGGTACAACTTTTAATCGGAAATATAACACGTTTTTATCGATGTCTAAAAGTACTTTTTTTTAACGTTTTAATACAAAATATAAGTTTGAAAGTTTAAACCCGCTGTTTGGGTTTTTACTCGGGTTTAAATCTATTTTTACCCAAAAAACCCGGTTTAAACCCGTTTCCACCCATCGGGTTTAAACCCCTTGCCCATCTCTAATCATCATACTGGCGACATAAAAATGTACCGCCGTTGATAATTAGTTACAGGAAAATATTAAACATACAACAAATTGCTCCTATTCAAACATATCCTAAATTAAACAGCTATAACTATCCATATGATATTCTAATATATTCACCAAAAGTAGTTTTAGATCTAGGTTTGAATAAAGAATCCACACAATGTAATAATATATTTACATCCATTATAAATACTCACTGGAGAAATGGCCACTTTTTCTATACTGATGCCTCAAAATTAACTGAAATTGGAAATACGGGGGTTGCCGTATACTATCAAAATTCAAAAATAATACTTAAATTTCAATGCCCTGCACAATCTTCTGTATTTACTGGAGAATGCATTAGTATATTAGAGGCCTGTCTTTTCATAGAAGGACACAATATACCAAATGCTATCATCTTCTCGGATTCAAAAAGTGCCATAGAATCAATAGCAAGTAAATGTATTTTTAATAAATTAAATAGTTCTATCGTTTTAGATATTAAATTCTCCTTATTTAAAAGTTTTCATAAGGGACTTAACGTGACTCTTGTCTGGATACCAGGACATGCTGGCATACGAGGAAACGAAGTAGCAGATTCCCTTGCAAAACAAGCTACTTCACAGCAGGTTGATAGTAAATATTATATTCACCAAACATATGATTTGCTCTCCATACCAAAAAAAGACATGCTTAAACTATGGCAAACAGAGTGGGAAAGAAGTAACAAGATCAAAGGCAGACATTATGGGTCAATCCAACCCATAATTCCCAATAAACCATGGTTCTGGAAATACAAAAAAATCTGCAAGAAAACTGTCTCAATATTATGTAGACTACGTTTAGGCCATGTATGACTCCAGTTTTTTTACATAAATTAAGAATCAAAGATTCATCTTTGTGTGAATGTGGCCTGGATGAAGGTTCTTTAGAACATATATTCTTTTCCTGCCCTAATAATACTAACTGCCCTTTGTATGCTCAACTACATAAAATAAATATTCCTTTGCCCACAGATTTTAACTCTCTTTTATACTATTTTCATAAGCCTCAACTAATATTTGTACTAGCAAAATTCATAAAAGACAATAATTTACAACTTTAACACTATTTTTCTATGTATTAAACATATTAGATGTATCATATTTACTGTATTACATGTATATTGTAGTTGCAACAGTATAAAAGTTACATTCAGTTCATGTAAGACAAAGGTTATATATTATTAGGTATTGTGTTAACTATTATTTTATCATAGTTACTACACATATTATATTATTGTAACAATTGATATGTTATGTACACTGTACAGTATTATTAGTAAAAAGTATATATTTTCTTTATTATTATATAAGTAATTTATAGTATTATGTAAGTAGTTATGATTCTGTTGATGTAAATTACTAAATATTTTTATGAGAAATCAAATAATTTGTTTGTAACATTAATTACACAAAATTTGGCTATGCCCTAAAAATCTATGAATACTCGACACTGGCAGAATGGTGCAAAACTCTTGCCAAAAAATAAAAGAAGAAGAAGAATTGTATAGATTTGGAAAACTTCTCCAATCTTGGCGTTTTCACTGACGCGGAGCGGGGCGCATAGGAACTTAGTGGTTCCCAAGCGGAGTGGACCAGAGATTTCGAGCATAGTGATTGGTCAATTCGGGTACCGCAAGCTCCTGTCCGCCTCGCCCCGCGTCAATGGAAACGCAGCCAAACTTCTATAACGTCTACCAGTCGCCATGGTAACAGCGTTGTTTACAAATGGAAAACAAAAATTAGGAAATGCTATACATACCGTATTTATATCTGCTTAAACTATTTGGATTCATGTTTTTGTTAATCCTAATAATTTTATTAATCCAAATAGTTTAAGCTGATATAAAAACGGTATTTATAGCATTTCATAATTTTTATTTTCCATTTGTAAATAATGACGTTGCCATGACAGCCGTGTCATATAAACTGCCAACGACGTGAATCGATCGAGCCCAGGTTCAAACCCCGCGTGACCATCACGTATTTTCTTCTTTTTTCTAATTTTCTGCTTATTTTTTTCAACATTTTCTTTCATAATAACCTTTTCGTAACAATAACGAACATACCGAAAAAAAAATTTGCGAAATTGGTCAAGCCGTTGTCGAAGCGCACACGATGTAAGAAATTTTAGAGGTCGTTTTTTTACACTTTGGGCTACATTTTTGGGGTTTTAGTAAGGAACCCTACTTTTTTAAAACATATAACGGTGAAAGAATTTTTCATATTGGTTCAGTGGTTTCAGAGCCTATTCCATTCAAACAAACAAACAATCAAACGTTACCTCTTTATAATATTAGTATAGATAAAAAAATTCGTTAGGACCGAGACCTTTTTGTTTCATTCAAATGCATTCCAGTGGGATGAACTTTTGTAATCTAATTTGAACCCGTTGATTAGTAATTTTTAAATATTATATCTATTTCTATTATCTAATGGTAATATTTACTTCAAATGGACTTTTCTATATCATTATTTTAGTGATAAATAATGTTTAATACAAATGTCCCTATAATTTAATGTGTTTATCTCGATATAGTAGATATTTTTTATAAGTTTTATACTCAATTGTGTTTTTAATTAATTAATGATGTGCATAATATATGTAACTATTTAGTTATTTAAAATTATAATTGTCATTGTAAGTATTTATATTCTTGCTATGCCTTAAAAATTACAATTAAATCAAATGAGCGTTCAGATAAGCTGATCGACATCTTGACAAACAGACAGAGAGACAAAAAAGTGATCCTATAAAGGTTACTGTTAACCGAATTCATAAAAAGGAGGAGGATCTCAATACGGTCTGTTTTTTAATGTATGTACACCGATTATATTTAAGCTATAATAGCCTTAGGATGCTGAAGATACACATGGACCTTTACCTTACTTATTTACCTCATTAAAAATATAAGGCTGGAGACATATTATATAACAGAGGAAAGGAAGGAGCTAAACAGTATTTGTTACATCCTAATACAGCTGCTGTGCGCCTATTTATATGCTGCTGCCTACTGCATTATGGTCATAAGTAGGACTTACCTTCATCAGCTACCTCCTCTTCTATCTCTTGTTTGATTTGTTCAGTTGTGTAAGTTGCTGCTCCTTCCCCCTCTAACTGTTCTATGTGTTTTGTTCGAACATATTTCTCAATAATACTTGGACTTATCTTGTCTATAATCAATTTCAGCTCCTTCACCTCGTGACGAGTATTACTTCTCTCCACTTTCAATGTATCCTGACTATGATCAGAATCAACAACTTGTAAATCCTTTGAATCAGAGTATGATGAGCTCGAAGGTAGTTCATAATTTATAAAGCTGTTTGTTGTTTCTACAGCTCCATTTTCGATTTCTAATCAAATAAAAACATACATAAGTGTTTAAGTCAAGTATGAAATTGCATTTAAAATTCAATTGATATTTTTATATGTATTTCTTATAAAAAATTTATAAGTATTATTTAGGGTTCCTAACTGAAGGATAAAAATGAGTCCCTACTTCTAATACTTCTTCTTCATCTCTTAAATGTTCCCCCATCAAAACTATAACCTGACTACGCAAAGTTAGTTAGTTTTTTCAACTTTATCTATTTCACATTTTTATGTTTCCACATGAAATATAATATTAAAATAATATTATATTACGTTACATAGAAAGTAACTAAAGAAATCTCCTAGAGACTACTTGGATGACTGCAATTTTAAAGTTTATTTTAAATTTAAAAATAAAAAAATACTACATATTAGTAATACACCATTATTTGAATAATTATACAGGATGTCCGGTATATAATGGATAATCCTTGAGCGCCGCATTGCTCTGTTGCTTTTTATTCATGTGTGTAAATGACATCTTAAAAACTTATCTTGGGCGTTTGGTGAGAGTTATAATACCAAAGTTTAGCTCAGGCGGAATTTATTTGCAGATTGAGGCTAAACATGTCTAACATTACTGAACCATAGTGTGGCTAGCCTCTTAAACTTCAGTCTTGAAATACAGCATAACATTAAAAATACAGTGCTTTGCTCAATATTTAGCTAGATAGTGTATGACTTACCTGTATAATTCCAATTAATTTCGGGTTTTTCATCTGGCTCCGTTTTAATGTTGCAATCAGCTGGTAGCAATGTGGAAATAATCTTTGTGTTGGAAGTTGATAAGTTTAACAATGATTCTAATACGCCAAACTTCATATCAATCTAAAAAAAGAATATTTTAATTCTGATCCATTTGTTATTTATTTAACTTATAAACTTCGTTACAAGAAAAAGTTTTAATTCATCATATTACATATATACTTTGTTCCTATACATTCTGATACAATGGTAAACGTCTTATTTTATGCACTTAACTAATGTTGCTGGAATCTTAAAGGATCATACTTGACTGGAATAATTAATTATATATATATAAAATTATATTATATTAGAGAAAAAACATCTTCTGTTTCTCTGTTAATAAGAGTAAGTATATTTTAAGTTAATATAAAATAAACAATACCTGTATATAAGAGAATCAACAATTATGTATATTGTAGTTCCTCCTGTGTATAATATTATTTGTAGTATTGAAAGTAATCACCCATGCAGTTGTAGCGTACCGCATATCACCTCATGCGCTCTAACCCCCTACATAGTTTACCTCAGCCGACAGGGACGCAATGACACTATGCGTCTCGCTCACACAGTGCGAAGAGATCAGTGACAACAGCAACGCCATCTCACTCAGGCGCGGAAGACGGCGACGGAACATATTGCCGTCTCTCTCTGTCTTTTACCAGTAGTGCCACGTACGGACTAACCCCCATAAAACTGTACTTAAACACGAAATATGAATTTTGTAAATACACATTCCTATACCGAATACTGAGTTTTATTTATAACTTCAAGTGGTACTACATACCTCCACATTGGTGACCCCGAGCAAGAAACATAGGAATAAAGAAGAATGGCTAACAACAGAGAAACCACCGACAAGCAACCGCAAGAACAGAGCAGCACACACGAACTAGGAGCCATCGCCCTAAGCCTTCGTGTACCACCCTTCTGGCGTGATCGTCCCAGACTATGGTTCATCAGCTTCGAAGCCGCAACTCACGACCTAAAGAAAAGTCAAGCCCAACTCTCTCAGATGGTGATCGCACAACTCGACAGGCAAGACGTGGAACAAATATCCGATCTTCTATACAACCCGCCAAGCGAAAACCAGTACAGCATCCTAAAAGAACGTTTGATCTCCGTGTATGAAGAAAGCGAAGGACGCCAGTTCCAGAAATTACTACAAGAGATGGAACTCGGCGATCAAAAACCTACGCATTTACTCCGTCGCATGCGAAACCTGGCACGAGAAAAGGTACCCGATTCAACCTTACGTCTCATGTGGATGAATCATCTCCCGGCGCACGTCCGTTCCGTTCTCATCGTAAGCGACAGCATTAGCAAGACCGCCGCACTCGACGAACTCGCACTGCTTGCCGACAAAATGCTGGAACAAAATCAAGAAATCTCCGCCGTCACAACATCTCCGCTGTCATCAGATGCAACAAGAAGAGATCCAGAGCTTCTCGAAGTAATCAAGCAATTAGCAAATGAAATAGCCGAACTCAAGACTTCTCAAAACTACTACAGAGGACGCTCACCGTACAGATCAAGCCGGTATCATCGTTACACGTCGAAGGATAGAGACAGCAAGCAGCGACGCATGCCATCTCGCTCGCGCGAACGATACGGCACCCCATCGCCGTACTGCTATTATCATCGCCGCTTTGGAGACAACGCTAGAAGATGTACTACGCCGTGCACATTCAATGAAGTTAAGAAGTCGGAAAACTAGAGAGAACGTTAGCAGCGGCGGAACCTAACGTATCAAGCCAATCTTACCGCCTTTTTATCACTGATGCGAGAACAAGGCTTCAATTTTTGGTAGATACAGGCGCCAACATCAGCGTCATACCGAGAACAAAACAATTTGCGAGTCAAGCTCTTCCATTCAAGTTGTATGCCGCCAACAACACTACCATAGCTACGTATGGTGAAAAAACACTTGAACTCGACTTAAACCTTAGAAGACCATACAAGTGGAAATTCGTTGTAGCAGATGTCACGAAGCCAATCCTGGGAGCCGATTTTCTCAATTTCCACAACCTCATAGTCGATTTAAAAAACCGTCGACTAATCGACAACATCACAAACCTCACCGTAGCAGCCCCGGCAGTCAACTCGAAGATACCTACAATTAGAAGCATCGACAAGCATCAGTCTTACCACGACATCCTTGCCGACTTCCCCGGTACAACTCGTCTATCAGCCATGAAACTCAGCAGCAAGCACAAGATAGAACACGTCATAGAAACCGTTGGACAGCCTATCTATTCTCGTTCAAGACCGTTACCACCCCATAGACATGACGAGGTGAAGAAGGAATTTACCAACATGATGCAGCAAGGATTATGCAGACCAAGCAAAAGTCCTTGGGCGAGTCCGCTACACGTCGTTCCGAAGAAGAATGGAGACCTACGCATCTGTGGTGACTATCGACGATTAAACTCAGTCACTACACCAGATCGCTATCCGATTCCACGACTCCGTGACTTCACCCATCAGCTGTCATCGAAGCTCATCTTTTCAACGATTGACCTGAATCGCGCATACCAGCAAATCCCAATAACTGAAAAGGACATCGAGAAAACCGCCATCACTACACCATTCGGGCTATACGAATTTCCCCGAATGTGTCCCGGCCTAAGGAACGCCGGACAAACCTTCCAAAGATTTATACATGAAGTACTCAGAGGACTCGACTACGCATTTCCATTCATCGATGACGTCATAGTTGCTTCCGAAGACGAAGAGCAACATCGCCAGCACCTTCGTCAAGTACTTCAAAGATTCGAAGAGTATGGCATCACCATAAACCCGTCTAAATGTGTTTTTGGTCAGCCACAAGTAAAATTTTTAGGCTATACAGTCACTAAAGAAGGCATCGAACCACCAAAAGAGAAGATTCAAACCATCATCGAGTATCCAAAACCATCCACTATAGAAGAACTCCGACGTTTTCTCGGTATGCTTAATTATTACCGAGAAAACATACCAAATGCCGCATCTATTCAAGCTCCACTCAACGCATTCCTTCACAACTGTAAGAAGAGAGACAAAACAATAATCCAATGGACCGAAGAGGCAGATCAAGCTTTCATGAAGTGCAAACAAAGCATTCAAGAAGCCGCTGTACTAGCTCACCCACATCATTCAGCTCCGCTCGCACTCATGTGCGACGCTTCTAATACATGCGCGGGAGCCGTCATTCAACAACACATGAACAACTCCTGGCAGCCGCTTGGATATTTCTCCAAAAAATTCTCTGACGCACAGATGAAGTATAGCGCATTCGATCGCGAGCTAACTGTAAGACACTTAAGTGGATCCGACAACGTCGTAGCCGACGCGTTATCACGAGTAGAAGCAATTTCATTCCCTACGTCATTCGACTTTGAAGAACTCGCAGACGCGCAAGAAAAGGACAGCAGTATACAAGATTTATTGAAACAACAACATCTTCACATAAAAAAAGTTTCCTTGCCGTCATCAAAGAAACAAATATACTGCGAAACGTCAACGCCACACGTCCGTCCATACATACCAGAAACACTTCGTGTAAAAGCATTTAACGCCGTCCACGAACTCAGTCATCCTGGTGTACGAACAACGCGCAAACTAATTCAAGAACGATACTTCTGGCCAGCGATGAACATCGATGTCGGGAAATGGGCGAAAAACTGCATAGCATGTCAAAAGGCGAAAATACAGCGACACACATCGAGCGACGTGGCGACTTTCCCAAAATCGACAGATCGTTTCTCGCATATACATATTGATATCGTCGGGCCGCTTCCCACGTCACCTCAAGGAAAGCGCTACCTCATCACAATGGTAGACCGCACGACCCGATGGCCCGAAGCAACACCAGTCGAAGAAATTACTGCAGAAACTACAGCGAAAACACTGTACGAGACGTGGATTTCTCGTTTTGGATGTCCCACGAAAATAACCTCGGATCAAGGAAGACAATTTGAGAGTCAACTTTTCGTTGCTCTGACCAAGATCATTGGCGCAGAGAAGACAAGAACAACAGCTTACCATCCTCAGTGCAACGGACTAGTTGAACGCTGGCATCGTTCTATTAAAGCAGCACTCAAAGCTCGACTCACACCAAACAAAAACTGGGTCGACGAACTTCCTACCATTATGTTAGGTTTACGAGCCGCACTACGCACCGACACACAAGTCAGCGCCGCCGAACTAACATATGGTCAAAATCTCCGTCTACCGAGCGACTTTTTCACGGAACAAACCGTCAAGACAGAAATGGACTACCATTTTCGTATCCGGCCTTCGCGACACTATCAAAAACCTGAAGCCGCAGCCAGCAAAACATCATAGCAACAGCCGCGTCACGTTCGTACATCCAGACTTAGAAAAATGCGAACATGTTTTTGTACGTATCGACGCTGTCAGAAAACCGCTTCAGCCGCCGTACGAGGGACCATATCGTATACTGAAAAGAAAAAGCAAATTCTATACGATACTCCGATCCGGACACGAAGCCGTCATATCAATTGACCGCCTGAAACCTGCCTACATCGTGAATGAAGATGACGAAACTGAAAATCAAGATCCCATGAAGACAACGCGATCGGGGCGAACCATCAGAGCTCCGGTACGTTTCACTTAAAGGGGAGTCCTGTAGCGTACCGCATATCACCTCATGCGCTCTAACCCCCTACATAGTTTACCTCAGCCGACAGGGACGCAATGACACTATGCGTCTCGCTCACACAGTGCGAAGAGATCAGTGACAACAGCAACGCCATCTCACTCAGGCGCGGAAGACGGCGACGGAACATATTGCCGTCTCTCTCTGTCTTTTACCAGTAGTGCCACGTACGGACTAACCCCCATAAAACTTGTGGGAGTACAAGTGGAAGCCCCAAAGGGAGATCTCCGACCGAGCGAGATGGTATGCTCGGTCAGGCCGAAGCCCACTGTACTAGTTTTCAGATGTCGTATATATAGCGCCGGACTTAGAAAACTTCGATAGCGCGATGCAGGATGTGGCGCTAGTAGTACCGCTACATCACTCCCCCCCGAAGACCGGAGGTCGAAACTTGAGTCGTCTTGTGCTTGAATCGCCAGTGCCAGTGAGTCCCAGTGAGTCGGAACTGTGCTGCTGCTGCACGGGCTCCAGTGAGTCGGAGTGCTGCCGTGCGGGCCGATGCTACGTGCTGAACCAGGAGAGATGTGCTCTGCTTGCTGACCGGTCGTTGTAGTGAGAGTGCCCGTTGAAGCCGATGAGGGTTCGACCAGGCCGCGCTGCGTTGCGGCGAGTGGACGAGGTACCCGAAGTGGCTGAAGCTGGCTGGCGAGGTGCGGAGGGGCGGGGAGTGATGATGATGAAGGAGGCGTGTTCTGTCGAGGGTCACCAATGTGGGAGTACAAGTGGAAGCCCCAAAGGGAGATCTCCGACCGAGCGAGATGGTATGCTCGGTCAGGCCGAAGCCCACTGTACTAGTTTTCAGATGTCGTATATATAGCGCCGGACTTAGAAAACTTCGATAGCGCGATGCAGGATGTGGCGCTAGTAGTACCGCTACAAACTGTACTTAAACACGAAATATGAATTTTGTAAATACACATTCCTATACCGAATACTGAGTTTTATTTATAACTTCAAGTGGTACTACATACCTCCACACAGTCAATGCACTTTGCCATCGCGGTGGCAGTTCATTGCTTCCCCAGCAGCAAATTCTTCAAAGTCATTTTGTACTGCCTCTCGGGTATTTAATATCCAAAGGCCTGAAGTTATCCAAATTCTGGAAAAAGCATTGCAAGGTCTGGTGAGTAGGGTGGATGAAAGAGAGCTTCCAAGTTCACAGTACACATCTGCCGTATTGCTCAGCCTGTTTGATAAGAAGCTGTGACGAATCACACCGGTACTAGACCACCAAAACAGTGACAATCACTTTTCTAGGGGTAAGTTTTCGTTTAGGGCATTGTTTAGGTGCGGCACCAGGATCCAAGCAACTTGTGAGTGCTTGCGGTTATCAAACAGAATCTTTTATTCATCGCAGGTAACAATGCGGTTAAAACTTCCTTCATTTGTGTGTCTGATGAGCAGTGCAAGGCACGTCTCGACGCGTACTTCGCGCTGACGATCATTGTTCGTGGGGCCTCTTTTATCAAGCTTTTTTTACCTTGCCAATTTGCCGAAAATGGACTAATATTGTTTTGACGTTAACGTCGAAAGCTGCTGCTAATTCTGCCTTCAACAATCGCCTTTAATTCGTCATTGTCGACCGAAGTCTTCGCACGACCGCGAGGTTCAATTTTCTGGTCGAAATTTCTCAATATCTTGCACATCTTCCATTTTAAGTAGTTCTGCAATGGCCAATTGTTTTTGGAGAGGATTCTGAGAAGACACTGCAGCCTCATGAAACAGGTACATCCTCCAATACTTGAAAAAAGTTTCTATTTTCATGTGATGGTGGAATGAAGGTTTTTCTTCCTTGTTACTATGAGAAAACCTTCACTATCTTCAACAGTACTTGAATGTACCCTTGTACTCTGGAAATTGATTGGTACACTACACAATATTCTTCTCTAAGTACTGGCAAAGATCCCGATTTGGTTCTTCACACCTCTCTAGCACTCATATTGGTAATATCTACACCAGAAGGCTCCTCATCACTTATATCACTCATTAAAATAAGAAGCTTTTACACACAAAAACCGAGGGTATAAAAAATAGGTATATAACAAAACAAAAAGCTACCTATTAACCAAAAAAGTAATCAAAATTGATTAGATTGATTTTCCCAGTCATTTTATGCCTTTGCATCACCAATCAGTCTATGGCCTATTTGTTTACTTAAAGATCAGAATGAATCAGAATAAAATATATTATGTTATCTATAGTACTTATAATATATTATTACGTGAGCATTCAACATAAGTACCTCATTCTCACAGACATCATCAATGAGACCGCGAGTCTTTACAGCCAACTTCTTTAAAAGGTAACACTGTCGTAGTCTCTCGTGGCAAATGAAACACATCCAACTTCTTTGATATGTAATCTGTAAATGGTAAAAAATTAACTATTGCATTGTGTGCATTATATTTGAAGACATGAATGGATTATGGTGATATGTCGCAAAAAAATTAAGTTTAAACTATCACTTAAATATTTTAGGTAAGTAACATATTAAGTAGGTACATTGATTCTATTGACGGTTCCTTCATCCATTCATGTCTTCATTTATTAAGGAAGTAATACCAAAGACACTCTTAGGGTTATTTGGACCCCGCCTGTCATTTGATGTCTACGAAGGTTTTCTTAGGATTGTAAAAAAATAATGGTTTAAGTAATTGATACATTATGTTGGTAGTACTTATTGTGTATTTTCTAAGTCAATGTGTTTGAACTCCATAAGTGGGCAATACAATAGCTATATTTAATATAGTTTACCGTAATATCTAAATACACCGGATATTTTAAATATCTACTTATTATTTTATTTCAATAAGTTACGTACCGTTATGTTTGCGAGGTCTTCGTAGACATAATGCACATCTGTTTTAAATATGTTTATAGTTCTTTTATTGTGTGATAAGCATAAAGTGCAATAAGTTTCATTCAACATTTTGTAGGTATTTGATAATAATCTTATACTTTTTATGTCTTTACAACCACACAATTACACAAAACAAATACAATTTCACAAATGTCGAAATGGCGAATAATTCTTCTTCTTCTTGTGTAATGTCAAAAGAATGTAGGGCGGCCCTGATTACCCCCGTGTTCCAGATGCAGCTGTCAGCTGTCAAAAACTGTTCAAAACGCACAGAATGATCACGCCATTTTGCATATTTTTACCCATCTTGTTTTTGACGTTTACTTAGATTTCAGAGATTTCACTGATCTCGATGTTATTTTTAAATTATGGATCGAGCAAATTTATTCTAGATTCTTTTTTAATGTAGTTATTATTGTTAATTTAAAATATAAATAGAATTTATGGGATTTAAAGGAAATATTAAATTTTGACATCTGTCAGTCGTTCCACTAGCTTATGAATGATCTGTGCGTTCAGAGTAAAAAGAGCGCCTAAAGGAACACGCCCTACGTAACTCCGGTCGCTTTCCCGTCTCTCAAGATCAACTGCCATTGTGACGTTACATCTTTTTAAAACACGATTTAAAAAGTTAAAACGTCAAAATTATGACATATTCATTTTTTAAATCGTCTTTTAAAAAGATTTAACGTCACAATGACAGTTGATCTCGAGAGACGGGAAAGCGACCGGAGTTAGATAATCCAGGTTGTAGACGCTCTGAACGTTCAGATCATTCATAACGCTGACATTGGCAGCTGACAGTGCCTGTGAAAACAGTTCAATTTTTTTTTAATAAGTGCGATATCACGAAAAACCGAAAACTAATTTATGATATTTTGTGACTGTTTCCTATTTCAGATTGCTTTTAGCCATTTCGTTTTTAAACTGCCATTTAAAATACGTAATTTTAATATCCATTGGAACCAAAAAAAAAACTTTTCCCGTGCTTTGGTTTGCTTTTACATTTTGGCACAACAGATGATTTTCTTCTTCAATTCAACATTTCGAATAATATTAGCGTTATTTCGTAGAACACCGTACTGGAACGCGCAACGTACTGTGTGAGCGTATGACTCGTGACGTCACCGTGCTGAGCGCCGGCCGACCGTCACTCGCACCCTTTAGAGTTCAATAACTCGGGAACTAAGCGACATATCGAAATAATTTTAACACACACTTTTTTTATTTTATATGGACTATATGAAACGTAAAAAATCAAAATTAGTGAACATTCTTCATTATAAACTTTATTGCCAGGACCTAGTTCCGCTAGCCAAAAGTCACATGAATGTCGGGTGGTACAATCAATGGACCAGACTTGGACATTGTTGTACGCCTGTATTCCTTGCAAAAATTAGGGTAAAGGACAGTCTCTGTGTGAGTGTGGACTGGTTGAGGGTACCCTTGATCAAATATTTTTCTCTTGTCCTAAAAATCAGTGTTCCTGTACGATCTCCTCCCTCCTATCATTCCTCGCCCTATCAATTTTAAATCTGTATTACGATTTGTAAATACTTAATTTATTGAAATCTTATGTAAATTTATTAGTACTAACAATATAAAATTGTTATATTAGTTACTAACCCCTAAATGTTTGTGTTTGTTCTAGGTTTATTCAACAGAACAAAGAATCATATGGAACTGTACTAATAGTTCAATTTCACACCGCAATAATAATAGGCTACCTGTCTCTTTCTTACAACAAGAGTTTTAAGTAAGAAATAAGTATCTACACTCTTTTTATCAATGCCCCCTTCATTGACTTTGATATACTTCTGCTGTCACGGACGTCAATTTACTTATCACTTTGTTTACATGTCAAACGTTGTTATTGTGAGATTTTTATGGTTTTTGAGTGATTTTCGATTTAATTACTGCGCAAAAGTGTAAAATAATTCTGAATTCATTATATTAGGTAACACGAAGTCCTCTGTAGTAAGTTGTGGCATATGCAAAATCACCGGTAAGTAGCTAACATTTATTTAAATTGTTGTATATTGTTTAGTTTATTTGATACTAGCTGTGCCCGCGACTTCGTCCGCGTGGAAAAGTGATTTAGGGCAGCAGTTTAAATACAATTTTAGTTTATGAACACTGTCGTACTTTGGGACTTTACGGTTAAAGTACTTCCTTTAGACGACAAAATAACAAAAGTCCAAAAGAAAGAAAAAACCCAAGTCGTACCTAGCATGAAAACTAATAAATAAAAATATCACGAAAAATATAAATCTTACTTATATTGACATAACTTTTCTAATTTAAATATGCCTATGACATCTCATATCTTGAAAACAAATTTTTTAAAATACCTATATATAATATATAGTTCAGCGAAATTTTTTAATATTATACCTTTATATAAAGGAAAATGAAAAACAAAAACGATTAGTTAAAATAGAAAAAAAAAATAGTAGAAAGGGAAAAAGTCTGCCGCTGCTCTGGCGTAAGCCATATTAATATACCTATATATTAGTATACCTATACATATAGTTCATCACTGCTCTGGCGTGAGCTAGAGCAGCGATGAACTATATCATTATCATATTATAAAACATTTTTTGAAGATCCCACGGGAACCCTTTCGTTTTTCGGGATAACAATTTCCAATAATGCTCTTCAGGTCATAAGCTACCCGCCTGCCAAATTTCATTAAAATACGTTGAGTAGTTTGGCTGAAATACCGTCAAATAGGTAGCTACAACTTTTTGAAGATCCCACGGGAACCCTTTCGTTTTTCGGGATAATAATTTCCAATAATGCTCTTCAGGTTGTAAACTACCTGCCTATCAAATTTCATTTCATTCCATACAGTGGTTTTAGCATGATGTGATGACAAACATTCCCATACGGGCAGAAAGACAGACAGACAGACATTTTTTTCAAAAATGTTATTTGTAGGTTCTGTGGCTTATAAAGACCCCCTTTTTTAATTTTCACTTAAATATTCTTAATAGCTGTACCCGCGACTTCGTACGCGTGGAAAAGTGTCGAAATTTCCAAACATAATTATATCCTCAAAGACTAAGCAGTACCTAGTAATATTTCCTTGATTTATAAATTACTATGAGTCCCTATAAATTTCGAGGAGTTCCCTCGATTCCTCACGACGCCATCATCAGGTCTCCACTTTGATAACTATGAGACCAAGTTCGACTGTAATTGACGTAGTGGCATATGCTTGCATTCCTATAAACAACGCTGAAATCTTCAAACATGTATCTCTCGGACTCAGAAGTTCTGTTCAGTACTTTTAGGTCCAGGATATGGTGCAAAACCATACTGTTTGATAACATATGCTTAGATTTCTTCAGAAAATATCAAAATCCATATATATTTCCATATAAATATTGTGGAGTTCCCTCGATTCCTCACGGATCCCATCATCAGGTCACCATTTTGGTGACAATGGGACCAAATTTGAATTATACCATACACAACACAAAAACAATATTTAAAATCGGGTCATAAACGACGAAGATATCCGCGAACAAACATAAAAAAACATACCTATATACGATTGAATTGAGAAACCTTCTCCTTTTTTGAAAGTCGGTTTAAATACTGTTTTCTAATGCTTCGCATCGCTGTGTACTATATAGGTAGAGTAGATAAGCGATCGCCCCGCGCGTCCCCCACAGCGCAACAGTCCACACGCGTCGAAATTCGTCCGACTTACTTCAAATGTATCGTCACTACTTGGCTCTTATGTGTCTCAGCGTTATGTTTTATAGCCTGTAACCTGCTCAGGAGTATGGACTACAATCGTACCAAGTTTGGTTAAAATCCGTTTGGTTAAAATTATTTAGAAAACTGTTTAAAAAGTTTTACAGTTTTTTCGCTCTACTGAAAAGTTACGTCGGATGCAGTTATTTTTGAAACTACCGGCTCAAATAATTAAACAAATTTCACCATTAAGTTGGCCCCTCTTAGTAAAAACGATAAAAAAGATATCTAGGAACGGAGATAACTTAAGGGTGAAATTAGTTAAGTTAATTATAAGTAAAATATTAAAACGAACAAACGATTTTTACATTCGAACAATAACGAAGAAACGAAAAGAATACGCCGTAGATTCATTCTTTTGACATTACCATAGATAATACAGTATATATAGAGGACATTACACAAGATTTCACAAGAAGAAGAAGAATTATTCGCCATTTCTAATATTTGTGAAATTGTGTTTATTTCGTGTAATTTGTGTGGTTGTGAAGACTTAAAAAGTTATCAAATATTATTAATTTGAGATTGGGTTAAGCTCATTCTTTAAAAATGTTAAATGAAACCTATTGCACTTTATGCTTATCACACAATAAAAGAACTATAAACATATTTAAAACAGATGTGCAATGTGTCTACGAAAACCTCGCAAACATTACGGTACGTATTATAATAAAATATAATATATTATATATATAATCCGGTGTATTTAGATATAACGGTAAACTATTGCCCACTTATGGACTAGAAACACAGACTTAGAAAAAAAAACAAAAAGTACTACCAACTTATTATATCAAATAAGTACCTACTTAAACTATTTTTTTTTACAAACCTAAGAAACTCTTCTTATATACATCAAATGACGGGCGGGGTCCAAAGAACCCTAAGAATGTCTTTGGTAATACTTCCTTAATAAATGAAGACATGAATGGATGAAGGAACCGTTAATAGAATCAATGTACTTAATATGTTACTACATATCCTAAAATATTTAAGTGATAGTTTAAACTCAATTTTTTGTGACATATCACCTTCATCCATTCATGTCTTCAAATATAATGCACACAATAATTAATTTTTATTCATTTACAGGTTACATATCAAAGAAGTTGGATGTGTTTCATTTGCCACAAGAGACTACGACAGTGTTACCTTTTGAAGAAGTTGGCTGTAAAGACTCGCGGTCTCATTGAAAATGTCTGTGAGAATGAGGTACTTCCGTTGAATGCACACATAATAATATATTATAGGTACTATAGACAACAATATAATATATTTTATTCTTATTAATTCTGATCTTTAAGTGAACAAAAATGCCATAGACTGTTTAGTGATGCAAAGGCATACAATGACTGGGAAAATCAATCAAATCAATTTTGATTACTTTTTTGGTTAGTAGGTATGAATAATGTAGCTGTATAACTTTTATCATTTGTAAATATGTATACCTATTTATTTGTAGTATTGTTCTATAAATTATCAAGTAAAATGCACCTTCAGTCTCACATCTGTTGCCATCTTTTTGTTTTATCATTTTTATTTTATTTACCCTCGGTTTTAGTGTGTGAAAACTTTTAATTTTAATGAGTGATCAGCAGTTCTGCAGAGAAGTTTAAGAGTAGTGAAAATAATAAGAAAAGAGTTAAGAGATTGAATGTGAAGGAAACCTAATGAACTCATAAGGGGTATAGATATTAATATGGAAGAAGAAATAAAAGAAATGTTTAATTGTGAAGTGGAGATAACAGCAGTAAAGCGGCTATTAAAAAAGAATGTGCAAGGGCAATGGGTTAAATCTCAGTCAGTCTCGACATTTAGAATTGCTTTCCAAGGGGGCCATTCTGCGAATATGGTGAACATGTTAACTGCACAACTGATCAGTTTCTGAATCAGATGAAGAAAATATGAATGTCACAAAGAAAGAGCCAAATAAGTTTTCACAGTTTTTAAACCGGGCTTATGATATTTCATCTGCGATCAGTCTCTTGACAATCTTCTTCTTCTTCTTCTTCTTTTTTATTTATGGCTCCGTGGTGACTCGCCAATGTCAGAGTGATTGTCGAAAACTCTGCTGGAGGTTTTATGACAAAACAAGTGTACGGTATACTATAGAGAGAGGTCTGTTGAAAAAACCTAAAACAAACACAAACATTGGGGGGTTAGTAACTAATATTACAGTTTGATATTGTTAGTAGTGATATATGTACATAATATTTTTATAAATGAAGTATCTACAAAACGTAAAACAGATCTAAAATTAATAGGGCGAGGAATAGTAGGAGGAAGGAGATCGTAGAGGGAACACTGGTTTTTAGGACAAGAGAAAAATATATGATCCAGGGTACCCTCGTCTAGACCACACTCGCAATGAGAACTGTCCCTTACCCTAATTTTTGCGAGGAACACAGGTGAACAACAATGCCCAAGTCTGACTCTGCAGACCGTCGAGCAAGCTGTTTTATTTGCATTTTTATATTTAAAAAACCAAGGCCTAACTGGAATTCCATCCTGGGTTTCAAAATATTGTTTGCCTTTGTTTTCACTTGTTTTGGCCCATTGATTGTGCCACCTGGTATTCATGTGAATCTTAGTTAGTGGAATTAGATCCTGACAATAAAGTTTATATTGGCTGAGACCGCCTGATGTTATAGCTTGTCTAGCATAACCATCCACACTTTCATTGCCAGTTATTCCACTATGGCCTGGCATCCAAGCCAAAACAACCTGAATATTACTTACATGACACCTAAAGAGAAGCTCTCTTATTTTCAAGATCAATGGAGATTTACATTTAGAGCGAAACTGGTTAGAGATGATGGCCTCCAAAGCACTTTTGGAATCTGAAAGAACAATTGACTTGTCAAGACGATGGGACTCAACAAAAGAGAGTGCCTCTAATATTGCTAAAGCTTCCCCTGTAAATACAGTGGAGTCTGGAGGCAATTTAAAGTTTAAAATGACATTAATCTTTGGGATCCAAACTGCCACTCCAACACAGCAACGCTCCAAAAGTTTGGAAGCATCTGTGAAAATAAGCAGCCAATCTTCAAAGTGTTGACTTATAATATTTTTAAATTGAATATTGGCCGAGGGAGAGCCCTTTTCTATTGCAAAATTTAGAAGCACTTTTGGAAAGAAAGTAAGTGCATTATAAGGAGTAGAAAAGATAGGATTAAGAGCACATTGATAAACAGGAAAGGGAAGATGGGTAATCTTACGGTAGCTGATCAAAAGGCAAGGTAGATCTTTGTGTGACCAGTAGTTGGATGAATCTGCTAGTTGTGAAAGAATGTGAAGTTTTCCTATAAGTGGGTGAAAAGAAGATTGGAAAATTTTAAAAACAAATCTATCAGACAGGCACTGCCTCCTGATGTAAAGAGGAGGATCTCCACATTCGACTTGGAGAGCATTTATAGGTGTGGATTTCATAGCTCCAACAACAATTCTCAGTGCCTTGGCTTGTATTTTATCTAAACACTTTAAAGGAATTTTATTACATGGTTCTAAAAGGAACGAACCATAATCTAGATGACTACGGACAATAGAATTGTACAGAAGCTTTTGTGTATAGGGGTGTGAGCCCCACCAAACGCCAGAGAGGGATCGGAGGATATTTATATTTTTCTCACATTTACGTACTATGAGATTGATGTGATGAATCCCAGTCATCCTGGAATCCAAGCAAACACCGAAGAACTTTACCCTATCCTTCACCGGAAAAACTTGCTGGTTGTGTTGAATGCAAATTTGAGGGATACTTCTAGATCGCGAAAAAACAACAACGGTACTTTTTTGGATAGAGATGGAAAGTGCGTGTCTTTCCATCCAATCACTTAAATAACCAATGGCAGAGTTAAGGCGTGCGCAGCATTCCGCTATATCCTTTGAGGCGATGTACAAAGCTAAATCATCTGCATATTGAAGGCCTTCACAAAAACTGTTAAATGAAAGGTCTAGGTCGCTGGTATAAATATTATAGAGAAGTGGGCTGAGGACATTACCTTGTGGTAAGCCTTTATATACTGTTCTAGTGGAAGGATTAAAATTTGGAAATGAAATAGTGATAAGACGTCGGGAGAGGCTGTTAGAAATGTAGTTAATCATCTTCACAGGGACACTCATCTGTTGCAGTTTCTGCCTGAGCACCGGAAGAGATACGTTATCATATGCAGATGATACATCCAGGAACATCGCCACCACATGTTCCATTTTCGAAAAGGCAATGCGTACGTCAGTTATAAAGGTACCTAAACTATCCATAGTGCTAAAGCCTTTTCGAAAACCAAACTGTGTCTTGGATAAAACACCCTTACTCTCCATTAACCATTCTAGTCTATTTTTAATGAGGTGTTCTAAAATTTTGGATAAGGTGGCCGAAAGTGCTATTGGTCTGTAACTACAAGGATCACTAGCAAGTTTTCCCGGCTTAAGGAAAGGCAAAATAACTTGTGAGCGCCATTCCTCCGGAGGAACCTCCGACTGATATATGCCGTTAAGGATGTTAAGGCATACCATTTGGGCATCTGATCCACTGTTGGCTATAAATGAATACGGTATTCCATCCTCGCCGGGAGCAGTATCCTTTAATGACGTTAAAACTAGTCGTAATTCCTCCAGAGAAAATGGAGAGTCTAGAGGATCAGAAGAAGTGCCCACAGAGGAATAAGTACGCATTTCATCAAAAGAAGGTACCGTTAATGGCGCCAACCTTTGAGAAAATGCTTCAATCCACTCCGAAGGGTCATTGGACTGTCGGTAATCGCTTGCCATGGAACCCCTAAATCTCTTTATACTTTTCCATACCGTTGAAAGCCTCGATGCAGGAGAAAGACTTAGACAAAATTGGTGCCAGCCACTTCTTTTTTTATCCGAAAGTAATTTCCTAACTTCGGCTGCCACTTTCTGGTACTGGAGAAAATTATCTAGCGTCATGCATCTCGAATATAATTTTTCTGCGTCCTTGCGACGCTTGCATGCCGATGTGCATTCAGAATCCCACCAAGGAGGAGACAATCTACCATCTCCTGAGTGTTTTAGGGGGATTGACCGATTTGCTGCTTCTAAAAGTGCCTTTTTAAAATTTTGATACTCCATGTGGGCGTTATTTGCATTTATAGAAGGGATAAGGCTAACTTCAGCATCCGTAACAACCGAAAACTCGGCCCAATTCGCCTTCTCTAATTTATATTTGATTCTGGGGGGGATGGGTGGAGTTGTCTGTATTGTCGAGTCCGTTATAGTAAGGGAAATAGGATAGTGATCGCTACCACAGGAGTCAGAAAGGACATACCATGAACACAGGGAAGAGATGGAAGGGGAACAAAATGACAGATCCACCACACTCCTCGGGTTCTGTAAAGGAGACACCCGCCGAGTAGGGGATCCATCATTAAGGATTACTAAGTTGTTATCATCTACAATGTCTAATAACATTGCAGAATGATAATCATTAAAGTAAGAGCCCCATGATGTATGGTGGACATTGAAGTCTCCCAATATAACCATAGGGTGGGGAATGTTAATTAAATAATATAATATAAGAGATTTCAGAAAGGATTAAGGAGTTAGGATTGGGGACATATACAGATATAAATATAATATTTACAACACGGACGGCCACAATATTAAAAGAGTTGCTATGTACAGGAAGCGAGAACAAAGAATATGTACAATGACCGGAGACCAAAATGGCTGCTCCAGCCTTGCCATCAATCCTGTCATCCCGGAAGCATGCATAGCCCGAGACACGAAAACGTGACCCCGGGGCAAGCCATGTCTCCTGGAGGGCAACAACAGACGGCTTATAGTCATTCAGCAATCTTAATAACTCAGATTTCTTCCTCCTGATGCTCCGACAGTTCCACTGTATCACAGTTAGAGCCATTATTAAGTAGAGAATTTAACAGCTGAGTTAAGTTAGTACGAGTTTTGTTCGGTAACCCGGAATCACTAAACCGGGAGACTAAATGGATTAAAGTATTTACAAGTGTGTCAATAATGTTATCATTTGGGGCAATTTTATTACTGGGAGGCAATGCACACCCATTCGTAGACTGAGAAGAAGGATGTTTGATAATATTCCTATGGGCCTGGTGATCATACCCAGGGGTCATAGGAGAAATGGGACGGCGGGGTGTGTACACAGTTTTTCTATAAGAAGTAGTTACTGGAGATTTTGGTTGTTGTTGTGAAGCTGTAGCTGTGAAAACTGATGGAGATCGCCTTGCAGAGTCGGCAAAAGAACGTCTCACTAACGGGAATCGGGCTGATGCTTCCATATAGGAGATACTTTCTTGGGACATAACTAATTTTATTTCTCTTTGACGAATATGTTCTGGACAAGATGTATTGTTTGCAGCATGGCTACCAGAACAAAATATGCAGGACATGGATGACGCGGTACAAGTCTCTCCTTCATGTGCTTGGCCACATTTGTAGCACCTTAGTTGGCCCCTGCACAGCGTCTTCACATGACCAAACCTACAGCACTTATTACATTGTATAGTCGGTAGTCTGTATATCTCTACAGGTAAGGATGTGTAATAACAGTATACCTTGGGGGGCAGTTTCTGACCAGTAAAAGTTAGGACTACAGACTGTGTAGGGATCCAGATTGGTTGCTGTTGATCATTATAGGTCTTCCGACTTAGTCTCCGGGCCCGAACAACCTCACCAAAACCAGTAGGGACATTTAAATTTTCAACTAACTCCTCCATAGACCACTCTACTGGTACCTCACGTACCATACCCATGCGGGATATGCTGTATGATGGTATTGATACAACATATCCAGCACGTGCAATAGCAGGTAAATCCAAGAAGGAATTGGCATTATTGGCCGAATCAAATTCGACGGAAATGCGATTCCTACCTATTTTCTTAATTCCGTCCATTTTTACATTTTTGATGTTGTTTTTAAATAAAAACTGTCCAAACTGCATAGGACGCACATTTGATCCAGAATCCGAGTCAACATTAGATACATGTACGATAAAAGGTGCTACATCTGTGGAACTGTACATTTTTTTGCTCTCGAAATCTGGGCTGACATAAGTGAGCTGAACAGAGGGCGTGGAATGAGAACTATTTGTTATTCTTTTGGCCATCGTTGTGCTGTTTTCTACGTTAGCCGCACGCTTTCTAGAAATGGTTGAGTCTAATTCCATGTCCTCTTGTTGTCTTACCTGACCATTAAGACCTCCGCCTCCCGGTCGGGAGGTTCGGCATCCATGGCGGCAAGCTAGCTAATTAACCTATCACAAACACTACTTTATACTATTTAACCAAACTACACTTACAATTAGACTTTCACAATATAAAACAAACACGAAACACTTAGTGATTAGTTCAACAGTAAAATTATGGTACAAAAACCTTAAAAACAAACTAATTATCAAAATATGGAAAAAAACACTTGTTTGCGCACTCAACGGAAAAAGCAGAGTCCTCTTGACAATAAGCACATGTGTTGTAATGATAGGTCTTTACCTATGAAATTGCCGTTCTGCAGTACTGGCTATTTTAAATCATAATATTTTTTGTCTAATTTTAATTTAAAAACATGGAATCATTTTAAAAGTATTCATTTTGCTACTAATTAGTGTTACATTTTCATCGCATTTTAATCTTTTTCATCATCATGGATACGTTAAAAATTTGAGTAATTATGGAATATGAGTTCCGTCGTGGCAGCAACGCGGCACAAGCGGCACTCAACATCAACACGTTTACAGAGCTAACACTAAATCCAACGCACCACCTGTTGTTGGTTTGCTCGCTTCCGTTCTGGAAATTTCGACCTGAAAATTGAACCTCGCGGTTGTCCAAAGACTTTGGTCGACAATGACGAATTAAAGGCGATTGTGGAAGCTGATGACACACAATCTACGGCAGAATTGCCAGCAGCTTTCGACGTAAACAAAACAATATTAGTCCATTTTCGTCAAATTGGCAAGATAAAAAAAGCTTGATAAAAGGGGCCCCACGAACAATGATCGCCAGCGCGAAGTACCTACGCGTCGAGACGTGACTTGCACTGGTACCTGCGATGAAAAAAGATTGTTTGATAACCGCAAGCGCTCACAAGTTGCTTGGATCCTGGTGCAGCACCTAAACAATGCCCTAAACGAAAACTTAACCCTAGAAAAGTGATGGTCACTGCTTGGTGGTCTAGTGACGGTGTGATTCGTCACAGATGAATGCATCTTTGCCAACGCAGTGGCAGTTTATTGATACCCTTCTTAAATCAGCTGGACGGGAATCAGTAATCACCCATGCAATCAATGGATTGCATGGGTTATTACTGATTACTTTGATTACTACAAATAATATTATACATAGGAGGAACTACAATAACATAATTGTTGTTTCTCTTATTTACAGGTATTGTTTATTTTATATTGACTTAAAATATACTTACTCTTATTTACAGAGAAACAAAATAGTTTATTCTCTTATATGATATAATCTTATATATATAATTAATTATTCCAGTCCAGTATGATCCTTTAAGATTCCATCAACATAAGTTAAGTGCATAAAATAAGATGTTTACCATTGTATCAGAATGTAATAGGAACAAAGTATATATTATGTATTATGTAGAATTAAAACTTTTGCTTGTAATGAAGTTTGTAAGTTAAATATTTTGTTAAATAAAAACAAATGAATCATAATTAAAACATTCTTTTGTTAGATTGATATAAAGTTTGGCGCGCTTGAATCATTGTTAAACTTATCAACTTCCAACACAAAGATTATTTCCACACTGCCACCAGCTGATTGCAACATCAAAACGGAGCCAGATGAAAAACCCGAAATTAATTTGAATGATACAGGTAGGTCATACACTATCTAGCTAAATATCAAGCAAAGCAATGTATTTTTAATGTTATGCTGTATTTCAAGACTGAAGTTTAAGAGGCTAGCCACACTATGGTCCAGTAATGATAAACATGTTTAGCCTCAATCTGCAAATAAATTTCGACTGAGCTGAACTTTGGTATTATAACTCTCACCAAACGCCCAAGAGAAGTTTTTAAGATGTCATTTACACACATGAATAAAAAGCAACAGAGCAATGCGGCGCTCAAGGATTATCCATTATATACCGGACATCCTGTATAATTATTCAAATAATGGTGTATTACTTTATGTAATGTTTTTAAATTTTATTGTTAAATTTAAAATAAACATTTAAATTGCCGTCATGCAAGTAGTGTCTAGGAGATTTGTTTAGTTACTTTCTATGTAATGTAATATTAAATATAATATAATATTTTTTGAAATCAATAAAAAAATATATAATATTATATTTAATGTGGAAACAGAAAAATATCAAATAGAAAAAGTTGAAAAAACTAACTAACTTTTTGAAGTTGGGTTATGGTTTTTTCAACTTTTTTTATTAACGTCTACACTCCACACTGATACGGGCTATTGCTTATATTATTATAGTAGGGACTCATTTTTATTCTTCAGACACAAACCCTAAAAAATACTTTTATTACATAAAAAAATTTAGTAACAAATGTCTACCTATAAAAATATAAATTGAATTTGAAATACATGCTTGTATAAGTACATTACAATATATTTCATACTTGACTATCACTTATGTATGTTCTAATTGTTTTTTATTTGCTTAGAAATTGAAGATGAAGCTGTAGAAACAACAAACAGCTTTATAGATGATGAACAACCTTCAAGCTCATCATACTCTGATTCAAAGGATTTACAAGTTGTTGATTCTGATCATAGTCAGGATCCATTGAATTTGGAGAGAAGTAATACTCGTCACGAGGCGAAGGAGCTGAAATTGATTATAGATAAGATTAGTCCAAGTATTATTGAGAAATATGTTCAAACAAAACACATAGAACAGTTAGAGGGGGAAGGAGAAGCAACTTACACAACTGAACAAATCAAACAAGAGATAAAAGAGGAGGTAGCTGATGAAGGTAAGTCCTACTTATGACCATAATGCAGTAGGCAGCAGCATATAAATAGGCGCAGAGCAGCTATATTAGGATGTAACAAATACTGTTTAGCTCCGTCCTTTCCTCTGTTATATCTAGTCTGGCCATAAATACTGTTACAGTTATAAATAAATAAAATATTCGATTTGAATTTGGAATCAGTCATTTTTACATGATTATTCATTGTGTTTTCTCATGTTGGCGCCATTACATCAATACATAGTATATAAAATAATTTTAAACAAAAAAAGACCGACTTCAAAAGGTAAACTAAAAAGCGAAAAATAAATTTACTTCGCACAAAGTAATACTTATTTTCAGTTAAGTAAATAAATTTATTCTATAATTTTGAAGTCGGTGCCAAGTCCACGCTTAACTTTTCTTTCATAATTTGTTTTCATTTAATATTAGTTTGTAAGCCAGTACTTTGGTAGGTACATAATATATAGTAATAGTTACATTGATAGTTGTATATTTTTTTCTGATTCTTTTTTCTGTGATTGCCTACATACATATATTTAGTAATTTGATATTGCAGTAAGGTTGTTGAAGTACCTACTTACTTGGCACCGACTTCAAAATTATAGAATAAATTTATTTACTTAACTGAAAATAAGTATTACTTTGTGCGAAGTAAATTTATTTTTCGCTTTTTAGTTTACCTTTTGAAGTCGGTTTTTTTTTGTTTAAAATTATTTTATTTTAAGATTTTTAGTTATGGGTAGACTGTGTAGGGATATTTAGGTACCGCCAGAGCAGCGCAAAAATTATATATATCAAGTTGATTGACTATAAAATGATAAACAAATTTTAATAATATCAAAGTTGGTACTAGCCAAACTGAATATGATTTCTATATAACTCTTTTATTATTTTTAGTCGATTTACATTTCTTTGTTTGGCTTAAAACAATTTTTTCCCTTTTTAATATTTACCTATTTCGTCATATTGTTATGATAGTATATATGGATACCTACTATCTGGTGAAGACAGAGGTGGTGTTGAGTACTGTAATTGATATAGTGGCATCGCTTAAAGTATGCTTGCAGTACTTTAAGCGATGTCGTAATTTCCAAACGTATAACTTCAAAGACTAAGCAGTCCTGTATGCCTGTTTCTGATCTATGCGGTATACCTTGATAGTTGATTCAAAACTATGTTTGTTTTTAGACGGATATAAGCATATCGAGTAACATAAGCACGTTACTCGAAAAAAATACAAAATTACTATGAGTGTTCCTATAAATTTCGAGGAGTTCCCTCGATTCCTCACGACACCAACATCAGGCTTGCACTTTGATAACTATGAGACCAAGTTCGACTGTAATTGACGTAGTGGCGTATGCTTGCATTTCTTTAAACAACGCTGAAATCTTCAAACGTGTAACTCTAAGGACTCAGAAATAGTCAGGACCAAACGGGAAGCACCACCTTTCAAATAAAAAAAAATCATCCAAATCGTTTCACCCAGGCGAAAGTTCTGAGGTAACAAAAAAAAAAAAAAAAAAAAAAAAAAAAAACATACAGACGAATTGAGAACCTCCTCCTTTTTTTGGAAGTCGGTTAAAAACAAAGTCGCTTTCGCTGTATGTCTGTCCGTATGTATGCTTAGATCTTTAAAACTACGAAACGGATTTTGATGCGGTTTTTTGTAATAGATAGAGTAATTCTTAAGGAAGGTTTGTATGTATAATAAATGCATAATATAGTAGAGAGACACCGACGTTTTTTTGCGCTTATATTGCAAACGCTGGTTGAACCCTACGAGATAGACCAAAATAATGTACTACAGTATTGTTCACCTTAAAAAGTTCAACAAAAAAGTCCGCGATGGTATGTCCTTTACTAAAAAATGGTTATTTACGAAGTGATTTTAAACAATACAGCATTAATCCTTATCCAATTAAGTACCTTAAATAAATTGTGCATTTATTGTAGATCAATATGCTTTTTACAGCATGTAATTTAAGCGAATATTACCGAAGATATTACAAATTTAAATGCAGGGTCGTAGTCGTTTGCGCCGCGGCGGTACCGACCCCCGGCCGGCCGGGGGGTTTTTTTTTCGTTCGAAAATTCGAGAATAGCTGAACCGATTCGGCTATTTTTGGTCTTGAAATATTCGTAAAAGTCTAGGGAAGGTTTAAACGGTTTCTATGCTCAACGAAGTGAGCACGGGTCAGCTAGTTGTTTATTATTTTGCGATAACATTGTTTATTATTTTGCGATATTGAAATGGAGTGGGGTGATAAAGAGAACAGAATCGCTGTAATTGCGTTACACAAAGTAGGTATGGAGCCCAATGCAATTTTTAAAACTCTCCATACGCTTGGTATAAGCAAAATGTTTGTGTACTGTGGGCTATTAATAGGTACAATGAGACCTCCTTTATTTGTGACAGAAAAAGATCTGGCCGTCCACGCTGTGTTCGTACGGAAAAGATGGTTAAGGCAGTAAGAGAAAGATTTCGAAGTAATCCGGTTCGAAAACAAAAGATTTTATCTCGGGAGATAAAGATAGCCCCTAGAACCATGTCGCGTATTTTAAAATAAGACTTAAGACATTCAGCATATAAGAGACGTACTGCTCATTTTCTAACTGATAATTTAAAAAATAATAGGGTGCTAAAATCAAAATAATTTCTTAGGCGGTACGCAAATGTAAATAAAATGGCAATATCATGTAAACCGTGTCATATAGACTGGAAACGACAGGAATGATCGAGTCCAGGTTCAAACCCCGCGTGAGCAATACGTATATTTTCTTCTTTTTCCTATTTTTTTTGCTTATTTTTGTCAACATTTTCTTTCATAATAACCTTTATATACCTACCCGCAAACTAAAAAAAATATCATTTTTTATTTGTAACAGTATTTATGGCCAGCCTTGGTATATTCAAAATTTACATCATAACTTATGGTAGTCCTTCTTACTATTGTAAGAAATATTGAGAAAGAAGTAATTACGTACATTTTTGTCATTTACGAAACAATGTTGCCCTTACAAAAACTATTTTGTCAGGTAATGGGAATTAAATATAATTTATATTTTATTAGGAAGGTACTATGTTAACTATATTTTATGTTTTGCAAAGGCTTCGATTATAAAAAATAAAACTAGATAAGATTTTGTGAACTAACATTGGACAAGTGACGTAAGATATATTGAAAATAAAAATAATTTGATTTACACTTACTGGTTAGTGTTGCGGTTTGATACAAACTCACATAAAATTCACTATCTGAATGTTCGTCTGCGGAGGGGTTAACGTGCTCTCACTAGATATCGCTGCAGTTTCACTATCGGTCAAATTCGTCCTGTCAGTTTCAATTTTACTAGCTCGGCCTCATTGTCAAAGTCAAAGCCAAAATTATTATTCAGAATGAATTCTACAAAAATGTTTCCAGAACGTCGCTTCTTTATGATGCCCACCACGATTCGAGAACTAAACCAGCGAGAAGAACCAGTGCAAGAAACTCGCACAGACCACCTCTTTCCAAAAATATGGATAATCTCTCCTTTAACTGTACTTTGTCGTTCATTAATGATGAAGCTATTAATTCTACCTGACCTTGGAAGCCCTTTGGGACTTTACGCAAGTTTTCGTGAGCATACTTATAAATGCGATCTACGAGTATTAATACTATTAAAGCTCATGTCTGTCGTTTAACTCTGATGCCATATCTAAATAGTTAAATAAATAAGCCCGATTGAGGCAATCCACCTGTTCGTCAATTCTGGGGAGTGGATAATGTTCCGGATCAGGGCCCTAATTCTCAGGGCTCGAACTCAGTTTTTACTATCGGTCTGTCCCGCTCATGCAAATGATATTCACCGCGCGTGCGAGCGGAATACACTAATATTCGAGCTTTTTTCCACTGCCCGAGAATCGTGCTCCTGGGCCCTAATTCTCAGGCCTCGAACATAGTTTTTACTATCGGTCTGTCCCGCTCATGCAAATGAGATTTACCGCGCGTGCGAGCGGGATATACTAATACTCGGAACTACGTTCGAGGCCTGAGAATCGCCGCCCAGTACAGCTGCCTATAATATACATTATATTAGTGCATAGCCTCATCCTGTTCGTGTCATCGTTCTTTTTATAAGAAGTATGGCATTCGCGAACGGACAAGAACTCTCATGTGGGTATAACTCCCGCGTAGACGTAGCGTATAAGAATAGAGATTGAACGATCAACTGCAGGTTGCAGACGCCAGGTCAACCTGTACTGGCGTCGCTGTTCAACCTTATGAGGATCCATGAGTTCGATTTTTAATGCACGTGCAATTATACGTCGCGAAAGAATTCCGTCAATGAAATAGTCAGTATACAACATAGAAGTAGTATATACATAGAAAGAGTGAAAAAACCTTCCTCAGACTTCTTCTTGAATCACCCCATCTACGAGGGCGGCACTGAAAATTTCGGGAAACAAGGAAGTGACACAACATTACTATTAAAAAAACACCGGTGGTAGATGATGCCTACTTGGACAATTCTATAAGTGTTATTTAATAACCTATATGGAAATAAAATGTTTTGATTTTGATTTTGATTTTGATTACTATTAAGTAAATGTAATTATTGCTTTTCGAAGGATTCTCCGCGAAATTTGACACACTTTTCCATACGATGGAACCAATCAATGAAGCAACCATTTCATTCGGAAGTTGGGGTCTCCAAAATTGCCGTTTTATAGTAGGAAGTATATCAATCATCAGGGCTTAGGTCGGGGCTGTACGAGGGATGGTCTAATAATTCTATGTTTTCTTGCTCTAAAAACTCTTTTGTTCTGTGCGCGGTGTGAGAACTCGCATTGTCGTGACGGACGATGATGCGGTGGTTGCAGTTCTCTTTACGGAGTTCAGAAACGTAAACAAATGCTAGCATACCATTCTGCATTAACCGTTCCTTGTCAAGAGGAATAGTCGTAACATGGCCGGTTTTGGAGACAAACGTGGCCACCATTGTTTTGTTGCAACACTCCGTGAACGAACAATTTTTGTTGGCTTTAACTTATTTCCGAACATCCAAACTCGTGACTGGTTTTTTGTTTTGAGTTCGAACGCGTATATATACAGGGTGTCCCAAAAATCAACGATAAACCGAAAACGGGTGATAGGCCAAGTCATGACAGTTATGAGAAAAATGTGAAAAAAAATCTTTGTCATGTATTTTTCACATTATAAGGACTTTTAAAAATATCTGAAAAACTGACACCCTGTGATGGTCTTTCATGTCCTAAGACTACAAATATTACTTTTTTGTGATTTTTTTTTCGGTATTGTAGTCATGACTAACCCTTCTGTAAATCACAATTCATAATTTAAACATACCTGCCTCAGTTTTCAATAAAATGGTGTGTTTTGCCCAAGATTAAATTCAAAATAATTACTACACCCAACTTTAATCGTCTGTACTGTAAAAAAAAATTACTACAGTATTTTGGCAAGTAACTTTAAAAGATGGCGCATTTAATCTGGATTCCAAAATGGTATGATACTTGCTGGATTACTTCTTTGTTGAGTAAAAAAAAATTTTTTTAACGGAACCGGATGTTAGGCCAACTCTGTTTAAATTTTTAAAATGTTGGTATTAAGTTGTTATGTGACGACGATGAGTGACGTCATCTTGTCTAGAGTGAGCGAGACAGACAGTGACGCTAAGTGCGGGTGCTTTTTTATTAAAAAAAAATTGTATTGCAGTGTAGGCATTTTTAAGACTTCAATTTTCAGGTATGAATACAACGCTCTTTTGAAAATGTGAGTGGTTGAGATACAGAACAGACGCCACCTTGTTATCAAGTATGTAATTAGTTAGTTTTAGGTGCAAGTTCGAAATAAAAGTCAGTCAATGGATTTCTTCAGTTATTACTTTAATTTACAAAGATTTACAGCAAATGTTCGAACTGTTTGCCTTCAGCTCTAATGCAAGCCCTACATCTTCTTAAAAATGATCGCGTAATAAGACGGGCGTATCTTCTTGAATTAATGTGTTCAGCAGCTTCTGTAATTTTTTGGCGCAGCTCGGCTAAATCTCGAATTGGTTTAGAGTACACTTTTTCTTTTATTGTTCCCCAATAAAAGAAATCAATGGGATTTAAATCAGGTGAACGGGCAGGCCACGAAATTGTACCACCCCGCCCAATCCACCTATCGGGGTATTCTCGGTCGAGAAACTCTCGTACTGTGCGAGCGTAATGTGCTGGGCAGCCATCTTGTTGGTACCACATGCTGCCGTAAATGTTTAGTGGCACTTCTTCCAACAAATCTGGTAATTGGTTCTGTAAGAAGTCCAAATAAACCTCGGCAGTTAAGTTCTCCGGTAGCTCAAATGGACCAATAACAGTACCATTCAAAATTCCCGTCCACATGTTCACCTTAAACCGGTACTGCGATCTGTCTTCCCGCATCAAATGTGGATTATCCACGTGCCATTCGTGCAAATTATGGAGGTTCATGTAACCATCTTTTTTAAACGTGGATTCGTCAGACCACAGAATTTTTTCAAAGAATCGCGGATCATCTCTGTATCTCTGCAACATCGTTTGACAAAATTGCAATCTCTCTGGGTAGTCTCGGGGTAACAGGCTTTGTACTCGTTGTACATGGTAAGGATAAAACTGGGTCCTCGTAGGGTATGAAAGGCCTTCCCTCGCTGGTATTTTGATTAGGGAATCGACCCTCTAAGAGTGACCGATGCACGTTAATAAATACCCGATAATCAGGATGACGCTCAGCGTTTGGGTATCTCTCACGATACATTCTAGCTGCAGCATTAGCGTTGCATAAGCATTCTCCATAGATGAGATGCATATTGGTGTATTCTTGTGCGGTGTATCGAGATGGCATGATAACACACTACAATGGAATCACACACTACAACCGAAGATACGACAGTAAAACAAGTCCAGGGTCGTCAGAAACGGGGCAGATAAAACCAAATCACAAAGCAAATCAAGTCCAATAAACAGAAGCACAGTTGTAAGTACGAAGTCAATACGGATACAGAAAGATGCGCAATGAACGAAAGATCGTAACGTACTGCAGTTTTGCACGTTCATCGCTGTGTTGTCGGGTTGGCGTCACTATCTATCTCACTCGCACTGAGCGTCACTGTCTGTCTCGCTCACTCTAGACAAGATGACGTCACTCATCGTCGTCACATAACAACTTAATACCAACATTTTAAAAATTTAAACAGAGTTGGCCTAACATCCGGTTCCGTTAAAAAAGTTTTTTTTTCCTCAACAAAGAAGTAATCCAGCAAGTATCATACCATTTTGGAATCCAGATTGTGCGCCATCTTTTGTTGACAAATGCGCCATCTTTTAAAGTTACTTGCCAAAATACTGTAGTATTTTTTTTTTACAGTACAGACGATTAAAGTTGGGTGTAGTAATTATTTTGAATTTAATCTTGGGCAAAACACACCATTTTATTGAAAACTGAGGCAGGTATGTTTAAATTATGAATTGTGATTTACAGAAGGGTTAGTCATGACTACAATACCGAAAAAAAAATCACAAAAAAGTAATATTTGTAGTCTTAGGACATGAAAGACCATCACAGGGTGTCAGTTTTTCCGATATTTTTAAAAGTCCTTATAATGTGAAAAATACATGACAAAGATTTTTTTTCACATTTTTCTCATAACTGTCATGACTTGGCCTATCACCCGTTTTCGGTTTATCGTTGATTTTTGGGACACCCTGTATATATATATATGTCACCTAATACAATATTGTATACAGCATTTGAGTATCCTGCGTGGTATCTTTCGAGAGTTCTGACGCACCAAGTAGCGCGAGCCGCTTTTTGCTCTTCACAGAGCGAATGCGGTATCCATCGGGAAAACAACTTTTTTACACCTAAATGTTCATGCAAGATTATTTGTGTTTTACTCATGCCAATGTCTAAAGTTGCCTGAATTTCGCGGTATGTCACATGTCGATCTTCCTCAATCAAGTATCAACTACGGCATCAACGTTTTCTTGGGTGACGGAAGTTTTGGACGACCTTGACGGAGATAATTACTGAGCTTGTCACGTCCAAGTTGAAATTCAGAAAACCATCTATTATATAATAAATTGTGGTTTTGGATGGAGCTTCATCACCAAATGCAGAAATCATCCGGTCAACACACTGTTTTTATTCTGAATTAGTTGAAAAAGTTTTCACAAAAACGAGATTTACGAGATCACAGTAGTGTACATACGGGAGTCAAACTATACAGCTGTGATGTGTGTTTGAAGAAGTTTTCACGAAAAGCACATTTACGAATACACAGTAATGTTCATACGACAGACAAACCGTACAGCTGTGATGTGTGCTTGAAAAAGTTTTCACAAAAAGGAGATTTACGAGATCACAGTAGTGTACATACGGGAGTCAAACTATACAGCTGTGATGTGTGTTTGAAGAAGTTTTCAAGAAAATCAGATGTACGACAACACAGTAGTGTACATACGGGAGACAAACCATACAGCTGTGATGTGTGTTTGAAGAAGTTTTCACATAAAGGAAGTTTAAAAAGACACATAAGAGTTCATATGGGCAACAACTATACAGCTGGGATGAAAGTTTAAAGAAGTTTTCTCAAAATAAAACCCATTAACATTGTTTGGTGAAACTTCACCAAACAATGTTAAATAAATAACGCATTGTCACTTGAAAGACTGTTATGAGCTATCAGGCGTCCCACCACGCACTAATGTCTTGTCAATTCACTTCATATAATTTCTGCTGTAGAGGTCCGTTATATGTATAACAGACTTTAAATTAGAGGTGGGTTATAACAGGTCAAGCTCCATACCTGTTATAACTGTTACTGTTTTATTTAAATACGTGTTATGACTACCAGCTAAAAAAATAACAGCCATCTTTCACATGTACGGTATTCCGGTATGGAGGGCCGTCAGGTCCACAACCATTTAACTATTTAAGGTCACTAGTGTAGTTTTGTAAATTTTCTAAATTCTACTACTAGTAGGGTGCCCACTGCCCACACAAAATTTTTCCTATTATAAATAAAAAAGCCATTTATTTCATGCGATTCGTACATAGTAGTTACATGATACAGACAAATTTAAACAGTTTTCATTAAAGATCGTTGTTGATAGCTAGGTCTTTATTATGAACCTATTATTAAAAATTACATTATTATTATTAAAGATGTTTTAAAATTTTACTTAGTACTGAATTACCTTATTAGTTACCGAACATATTATTATAATTTTAAACAAAAAACCGACTTCAAGAGGTAAACTAAAAATCAAAAAATAAATTTACTTCGCACAAAGTAATACTTATTTTCACTTTTGAAGTCAGTGCCAAGTTCAGCGTTCTTTCATAATTTGTTTTAATATTAGTTTGTAAGCCAGTACTTTGGTAGGTACATAATATGTAATTGTTACTTTGATAGTTAGTTGTATATTTTTTTCTGATACTGTTTTTTTATGATTGCCTACATATATTTAGTAATTTGATATCATAATAAGGTTGTTTAAGTACTTACTTGGCACAGACGTCAAAATTATAGAATAAATTTATTTACCTGCAAGTCTAAACTGTTTGGATTAAAACACCATTTTGCATTAAATTCCTTATTCTCATTTTTGATTTTATTACCTATTTTCTTTCTTTCGGCAAATTCGTATCAAAGATTGACCGCCCGGCGCGGCAATATCAAACAACGTGAACTAAACACGTGCCGCCACGCCCGCCAGTCGCCACCCGCCGCCCGCGCCGGTTGTTGCAGGGGCCTGCAGAGTGAGGTCTCGGCGAGCAGCGAGCTACCTACGATAATTATACTGAAGTGACATATGAAAATTAACTTCGATGTCGTCGATATTTTTTAATAATTAATAAGTAACTTACTGTTTTATATCGATTCAGATAAGTTTCTATGAATTTCATACAGATCTAGACCACTAATTGAAAAAAATAGATTTAAAAAGTTTGTAAGACTAAGAATTAAAGATGTTCTCAATTCTTATGATATTATTTAATAATATTTAATTGTGTTACTTAACTTTTTAATGATTCAAACACTTAAATGCTTATGAAAAAAATAGGTAATGATTTATCGAGATCAGCACAAAATAGAAATATCGATACTTTTAGTGCATTGAGTGCATGTAATTTTTTTTTTATTTGCGTAAAATATTTTTTTCGTAGACAGTTGCTGTTGGCACGTGACAGTAATCCCGTGTGCTTCAACTATTATTTATCCGCGATATTTTATAATCATCGTTTTAAAAGTTTTAATTTTTGTTTATCGTTACGGTTTCGTTTCTTTTAGGTGTTTCTTTTGTGATTACTAATTATTATTAGTATTACTTATTTTTCACTGTTTTATTGTGTTTGTGTGTGACTTTCATTTTTAAATACCTTCGCCATACATATAAGTACCGCGTAAGAAGATTGTAGGTATAATGCAGAGGCATTGAGGATTTAAAGCACAACAAGGTTAGTCAGGTTATTATACGTATTTATTCTGTAATTGATTGATGTTTGATCGGTGTATTTTGAATTGTCGTTTCGTAATATTGCGAATGTCGTATAAACTTGTTCTTAGTCGTTATAGTCGCCTCCGCTTTCCGGTGGTATAAAGTATGGCTCTCTACCTCCGGGTCGAGTATATTTGAGAGTTGTTCCAACGCGAGAATCGAACGTCCCGGAGGACGTGGGAAAATTTTTTGTTCACTCCAAGCGCCATCTATTTATTGAAAAAAAAAAATATTGGTGAACCTTTATTGTGAGGTAAATTCATGTTTAACAAAAAAAATTTATCCCTATTTTTCCCATAAAGCTTAAACAGTACAACTGTATATTGGTCTCACCTACATTTTTATTTATAACGTCCTAAATGGCTTTACATTTATTTTTATGATTACTAATATAATTTTTGTTTTGTATTTGTATTGAGAGATAAATGCGTTTTAAAAATATTTTACTGTTTTTTATATATTTTTTGTAATTTTGTTTTTTATTTGAACACGTTTTTGTGTAATTAAAGTACAGTTTTCTTTTTACAATACAACATTTTTTAATACCTTTTGACAGCCAGGAGTTTTTGGAGAGCAAATTGTTTTCTCTTACAGATATTTCAGGAAAGCATAAATTATGAAATAGAATTAATGTCTCATGAAAAGTTTTAAGAGCGTCGTTTAAGATTGAGTGTTCGAATACTTCAGAAAAACTCAATGAGGACATGTGTCTAAAAAACGTTGAAACGTCTTGCTGAAATCGCGCAATTTTTCTGACCAGACATATATTTGTGGGGTTTTATTTGTTTCTATAGTAATTGTCTGGGCCGTTTCATGGTCAGATAGACCTAAATAGTGAATACCTGATTTTACACGCTTTATGTTACTAGCAAACTGATCAAGGCATGCAAAATTACGAGTCGGTGTTTTAATATGCAATTCCATGTCAAAGTTTTTTAATAAGTTTATAAGAGATTGACTATTTGGATTACTTTTCAAGATGTCAATATCTCCACATATTATTATTATTTTTAATTTCTCCGACACTTTCGATAAAAGTTGTTCAAGTTTTTTAAGGAATGTATGGGGAATACTGTTTGGGGTTCTATATATGCATATAACAACAATTTTATGAAATGTTAGTGCTATGCCAGTTGCTTCAAAAGTAAAATTTGAGATTAAATCGCTAATACCACCGAGAGGCTTGAAGTAAATTTTGTTCTTGATTAAAATACACGTTCCTCCTCTTTTTGTCACTAACTAAAGACGATACAATAAAGTGTAAAGGTAGTTGTGAGGCTGTGTTTCACAAAAAGTGTGTGCAAAACAACAAACAGTTTTTGCGGACGGAATGTTGTGATGACTGTCATAAAATGAAAAACAGTCCTATGTAGCCAGCACAAGATCCTGCTATAAAATTGGGCTCGGGTTAATCATCAGTCGAAAAAGTTCTAGCAGAAGTAAATAAAAAGTTGGAGGTGCTTTATAACATGGAGAAAAAAAATTAAGATTTGACCAATTGTGTCGAATTCTTTGGCGACATGTACGGAACCAGTCCCTAGTGACTTTTAAAGACCAAACACAAAAAAAAGACGGCACTGGAGCAAAGAAATTTGTAAATGTAATAAGGCTTTAGAGGATAGAGTTCATGAGTTGGAAGTGAAAGATAAACAAACTAATTGCTTGAAATACATGGATTGGAGATGCATACAAACGATGATACGAAATCTATTTATTATACAGGGTATTGCCAGGAAATTGAACTTGGATCCCAGGGAAGTGGAAGATGCGCAGAGGGTAGGGAAAGAAAAACCAGACGATAAGAAACCCAAAATTGTTATTCTTACCTTACGTACAAAACATGAGCGTAATAAATGGTTGTTAGCCAAAAAGGAAACCAAACTGACAAACAATAAAGTACCTATATATGGAAATGGCAGTGACAGACAAATATATATCAACGAGGATCTACCTAAATAAAAAAGGCAGCTCTTCTGAGATGTGCGAAATAAACTTAAGCCTAAAGGTTTTCAATATATTTGGGTCCAAAATTTCAGTATCACATCTCAGAGGAGCTGCCTTTTATATTTAGGTAGATCCTCGTTTTATAACATTCGATCGGAAGAAGATTTGAAAAGGTTATAATAATATTATAAATATACAGACACCTTTGTACAGGTGCTGTAGATAAACACTGGTTGGTTTCTTTTCTACAATAAAATTCAATAACTTGTCTGATGTTATAATATACAAGAGGTATTATGATACTTTAAGCAATGTTTCAAGTCAAAATATAAGATACATCAAAATTATACACTAAAATATTACGTCTTCGACGACCTCCGTAGTCTGTGATTGAACATAACCCCGGCTCCACATTACTCGCGAAGTTAATCGAAGTTAGACGAATAGTATAGTGTAGAGATGCACTTCGGCTTACCTCGTCAAACTTTACTAGTACTTCGCCCTACTTCGCCGAGGAACTTCGCGAGTAGTGTGGAGCCGGGGTTATGTATTATCTTACATGCTTTATTTTCAGATGAAAACAATGAAACTCGCAATAATTCAAATCTTGACCTGGACCCCAAGGTAAGATAATATTATTTATTGTAATTTTTTACCTAGAACATATTACTCGATTATAGGCTTATGTCCCTCGGTAGGACATTGGTAGAGTCCATCATAAGGATATGAGGTATGTACTTAGGTATTTATGTTTGTAAGTTAGAATCAACTGATCGCCCGGCTAAAAACGGAATAGAGAAAATGTGACAGTTGTTCAGATTAACGTCGTTAATTAAGTAACCCCTTAAAAAATTTGCTGTAACATCTTATACAGTTAATTAAAAACTAAGTTTTAAAAGATCTACTTAAGTACACAGTCATTAAATAGACGTGAATATCATCGTATTAATGCGCGTTTTAGAATTTAATTTACAAATCTAATTTGTCAAATAGTAGTAGTAGGTAGTCTCTAGATACTACAGCTACCTACATGTACTTACTCTCATGTCTTGCCGTTCCGCCTAGTACCTGTACAAAAGCAATCTCTAGATACTACAGCTACCTACATGTACTTACTCTCATGTCTTGCCGCTCCGCCTAGTACCTGTACAAAAGCAATCTCTAGATACTACAGCTACCTACATGTACTTACTCTCATGTCTTGCCGCTCCGCCTAGTACCTGTACAAAAATAATATCTGGATACTACAACTAGTTACGTGTACTTCTGCTGGTGTCTTGCTACTCCATCTGATATTTATTCTGATGATCCCTCACATTTTCCATCTCTTGTGAAAATGCTAACCACCAAGTAGCTAGAACCGTTTTTCACGAATAGATCGTTTAAAGATCTTAAATTACTTTAGATCTAGAATTCATTCGTTTTTTATTGTTCTTTGACCACTGAATATTCTTTTGCAGACTAGTTCGGAGGATGAAGATTCCCTGGAACGAGCCGACCTAGAGGATAACGATCTGCAATCACTGTCTGATGTTCCAGATTATAGGGTTTATTTGTCACCAGAAATATCGGGAAAACGCAATAAAGATACTACAGAATCACATATTCTGCATAACGATGCAAAAAGTGACCTCAGCTATGTTAGCAACTCTCCCTGTCACGAAGTTATCTCCGTTCCAAGGAACTTATTTAAACATGGACCTGAAACTGTGTCTTCAATACCTGAAAATGAAATCATAACTGATCCTTCAATACCTGAAAATGACTGTACTGCTCCTACAGTACTCGATGGTTCAATGGACAGTTATGTTGGGGAAGACACTATAATAACCCACACCCAAAAAGAAAACCTAGAACCCAAAAAAGTATTACATAAAGTAATTCGAGGTAGAGATTTTTGTTTTTTCTGTGAAAACTTAGTTTTGAATTTTGCGAGACATTTGTTTAGACAACATATGTACGAACCAGATGTACAAAGAATTATCTCATACCCCAAAAATAGCATCGAAAGGAAAACCAAAATAACAGAACTCAGAAAGAAAGGCAACTACATTCAAAATTCGGTAAATGTTATAAAACCGATGAGAAAACAAAAATATACAGATTATTTACCTTGCACTGATTGTTTAGGCTTCTACTCAAAAAAACTGTTATGGAAACACAAGAAGAAATGCAGTGGAAATTCCAATAAAAATGTTCAATCGGAAGCACAAAATTTGTTGCTGCGGCATTTGAAAGTAGATGAAAATCTGAAAACAAGAGTCTTTCCTAGAATGAGAGCTGACAAAATTTCACTTGTCGCGAAGTCTGACATGCTGATCTGTGCATATGGCTCGCAATACTTAAAGACTCACAGAGAAAAGCAGTTCGTAAATGTTGTATCACGAAAAATGCGAGAGATGGCAAAGCTATTGATTGAGCTAAAGAAACGTAAACCAATAATTAAAAATTTCTTTGACGCGCTCAAACCGGAACACTATGATGATTTTGTAGCAGCTACTAAAATTGTTGGTAAATTTGATTCAGAGAAAGACAGATTTGACTCACCGACATTTGCCATGAATATAACTACCAGTATTAAGCAGTGCTGTAATCTGGCAATAATGATGGTATTAAAGAAACAAGGCCCATATACCAAAATCCACAAAGGTGAAATAGAAACAGGTCTAAAAACATTCATTCAGTTAATATACTCCAATTGGAAATTTGATATATCCAGCCAGGCTTCGACAGATCTTAATAAAAAGAAATGGAACAAAATTACTATAATATCGTTAGCGAATGATTTGAAACTGTTGAAAGCATATTTACAAAATAAATCTAACAAGGCTGCTAAAAAAATCAATGAAGGATTATATACCGTTGCAACATACATAGAACTATTGGAAACAATATATTGTAGAGTTTTGTTACTGAATCGACGTCGGCCAGGAGAGTTACAGAGGTTATACCTTCATGACTACTTGGAAAATGACGCTATACAAAATAACGAAAAGTATGAAGAATTCGACCGGGCTCTCACAGCTTCAGAACAAATACTGGTCAAGAAATTTAAAAGAGTTGTAATAAGAGGAAAACGTGGCCGCGGAGTTCCCGTACTGTTTAGCGAAGAGGTTCAAAAAGACATCAAAACCTTGCTTTCCGTAAGGGACAAGTTTGTTTCAACATCTAATAAATTTCTATTCGGGAACCCAGGCTCCGAAAATCCCACATATGATTACAAGGTCTTGGATCGATTATCGAAACAATCTGGTGCGAAAAACCCTAAGGCTATTTCATCCACGAGGCTGAGGAAACATTTGGCGACGTTGTCACAAGTATTTAGCATGACAGAAAATGACATGGAGCAGTTGGCTGCGTTTATGGGTCACACAAATGAGGTGAATAGAAAATCGTACAGGCTGCCTGATGATGTTTATCAAACTGTAAAGATTTCGAAACTGTTGCTTCTGATGGAAGACGGAAAAGCTGATTTATACAAAGGGAAGAATCTTAACGACATAGAATTGGACTTGAATGAAGAATTGGAAGGAGAAAACGATGATGTTTTAGATTATGACTTACTAGACCCGTATATATCAAGACAGTCTCCACATGATGAACCGCAGCCAGGATCCTCCAGAATTCAGAATCCGAATGACTCCCAAGTTTCATTAGCAGAACCCCTAAATATTAAAAAAGGAAAAAAGAGAACTTTAGTGCCATGGACTGATGCTCAAAAAAAAGTGGTTACCACATTCTTTAAACGTCATATAAAAAATAAACAACCACCAAAACGAAAAGAATGCGAAGAATTAAAGGATCAGAACCCAGAACTTTTAATGAACAAGGATTGGCTTAAAATAAAAGTTTTCGTGCAGAATACATATTCGAAGACTTAGGTTGATTACAACCTGAAAGAATCGACACAGAACTTATTTTTGTTTGTACCTAACTATATTATAAAAGTATTTGATTAAAAAGTATGTTTAGTAGGTACCTTCAAAGAGTGTACAAGTATGTTACTTGGAAGAATTATGTTATTACAGTTGAAAGATACAGATTGGTAAAATATACAGATTATTTACCTTGCACTGATTGTTTAGGCTTCTACTCAAAAAACTGTTAAGGAAACACAAGAAGAAATGCAGTGGAAATTCCAATAAAAATGTTCAATCGGAAGCACAAAATTTGTTGCTGCGGCATTTGAAAGTAGATGAAAATCTGAAAACAAGAGTCTTTCCTAGAATGAGAGCTGACAAAATTTCACTTGTCGCGAAGTCTGACATGCTGATCTGTGCATATGGCTCGCAATACTTAAAGACTCACAGAGAAAAGCATTTCGTAAATGTTGTATCACGAAAAATGCGAGAGATGGCAAAGCTATTGATTTAACTAAAGAAACGTAAACCAACAATTAAAAATTTCTTTGACGCGCTCAAACCGGAACACTATGATGATTTTGTAGGTAAATTTGATTCAGAGAAAGACAGATTTGACTCACCGACATTCGTCATGAATATAGCTAACAGTATTAAACAGTGCTGTAATCTGGCAATAATGATGGTATTAAAGAAACAAGGCCCATATACCAAAATCCAGACAGGTGAAATAGAAGCAGGTCTAAAAACATTAATTCAGTTAATAGACTCCAATTGGAAGTTTGATATATCCAGCCAGGCTGCGACAGATCTTAATAAAAAGAAATGGAACAAAATTACTATAGAACCGTTAGCGAATGATTTGAAACTGTTGAAAGCATATTTACAAAATAAATCTAACAAGGCTGCTAAAAAAATCAATGAAGGATTATATATCGTTGCAACATACATAGAACTATTGGAAACAATATATTGTAGAGTTTTGTTACTGAATCGACGTCGGCCAGGAGAGTTACAGAGGTTATACCTTCATGACTACTTGGAAAATGACGCTATACAAAATAACGAAAAGTATGAAGAGTTCGACCGGGCTCTCACAGCTTCAGAACAAACACTGGTCAAGAAATTTAAGAGTTGTAATAAGAGGAAACCGTGGCCGCGGAGTTCCCGTACTGTTTACCGAAGAGGTTCAAAAAGACATCAAAACCTTGCTTTACGTAAGGGACAAGTTTGTTTCAACATCTAATAAATTTCTATTCGGGAACGCAGGCTTCGAAAATCCCATATATGGTTACAAGGTCTTGGAACGATTATCGAAACAATCTGGTGCGAAAAACCCTAAGGCTATTTCATCCACGAGGCTGAGGAAACATTTGGCGACGTTGTCACAAGTATTTAGCATGACAGAGAATGACATGGAGCAGTTGGCTGCGTTTATGGGTCACACAAATGAGGTGCATAGAAAATCGTACAGGCTGCCTGATGATGTTTATCAAACTGCAAAGATTTCGAAACTGTTGCTTCTGATGGTAGACGGAAAAGCTTATTTATACAAAGGGAAGAATCTTAACGACATACAATTGGACTTGAATAAAGAATTGGAAGGAGAAAACGTTGAAAACGATGATGTTTTAGATTATGACTTACTAGACCCGTATAAATCAAGACAGTCTCCACATGATGAACCGCAGCCAGGATCCTTCAGAATTCAGAATCCGAATGACCCCCAAGTTTCATTAGTAGAACCCCTAAATATTAAAAAAGGAAAAAAGAGAACTTTAGTGCCATGGACTGATGCTCAAAAAAAAGTGGTTACCACATTCTTTAAACGTCATATCAAAAATAAACAACCACCAAAACGAAAAGAATGCGAAGAATTAAAGGATCAGAACCCAGAACTTTTAATGAACAAGGATTGGCTTAAAATAAAAGTTTTCGTGCAGAATATATATTCGAAGACTTAGGTTGATTACAACCTGAAAGAATCGACACTGAACTTATTTTTGTATGTAACTAACTATATTATAAAAGTATTTGATTAAAAAGTATGTTTAGTAGGTACAGTGGGCGACAGATCCGGTTTACCAGTTTGGCGAAAGAATCGGATGCGTGAGCGTAGAGTCTAGCCCCGCCTTCCCTTAGATTTGAGCCAATCACGGGAGAGTTGTGGCGTGCGCTCGATCATAAACAAAGTGTAATATTTGGTTTAATGTAACAATTAGTTGCAATTAGCACCCCGCTGGTTGTTAACGTCCGTGTTTTTTTTGTCATTTGTTTCGCTTGCGCCCTGTTTCGGATTGAATATTGACCACTGCTGTGTTTTATGGATTAATTGAGTGCACTTCTGAAGACCTTCGCTTTTTCGTATTGGACAGTTTTTTATAGCCTTATTGTTAACCTGTGCTTTTAAATAGACTGGAAAAATGCCTGCAAATTTGACGAGTGATATCAAATTGTTTTTCTACACGATCAAGGGCGGAACATATCAGAAATATCCAGGGAATTGAACATTTCGGTGAGTAAATATTATTATTATAATAGTATTATCTAAAATATAAAATTCTCGTGTCACAGTGTTAGTTATCTTACTCCTCCGAAACGGTTGAACGATTGTTAAGATATCTAATTATAATGTGGCATTAGAAATGCGGGTTCCGCGTTGTGGGTTCCGTGTTGCGGTTCCGCGTTTGCAGGTTTCACGATGTATACATATAAAATGTTTAATTTTTCATAATAAATAAAAATACGTTTCATTATTAAAGTCTGACAAGCCAGTCGTTATACCTAAAAATATAGGTTTTATTTTATATGACTATACAGGGTGTAAAAGAGCAGTCACTATAACTTTGATATACGATTATAGGTTACCTACCTTTCCTCATTTTGGAAATGTATTTTTTAATATTTTTTTTTGTCAAAAACCAAAACAATTTTTTTTTACTTTTCACAATTTCTTATTTTTTTGTCGCAAAAATAACAATAAAACAAAAAAAAAATTCTTTTTTGAAATTTTTGTAAAAAAAAATTTAAACAAAAATACATTTTTAGAATGAGAAAAGGTAATAAGATCATATCCCAAAGTTATAGGGACTGCTCTTTTTACACCCGTTATATTATGTAGTATGTAGATTGTAGCCTATTTATTATGTTTGTTTATAAATACCTTTTTACTTACCTAAATAAAGCAGTTTAAAAATAATATATTTAAATCAAACAATTTTATAAATTTAGATAACAGATGTGAGAGTTATGACTCATACATTATTCCTGCGTGGGAATAAGGTTTATTTTATTTGATCACTGTCTGGTTTTATTGCACAAAACATTTCTATTGTTTCTATGCACGTGTTGTCGTTTCACACCGACCAAACGGTCAATCAGCTTTTAGTAAACGCATCGGAACAAGTAATAAGATAAGATTCGTGTATTCCAAGAAATTGGCAAAAACATAGTACGTTGTTAACACAATTTCGGATCGCAATTATTTATTTATTGTTGTTGTAAATTTTGTAAATTGTTTTGTGTCAGCTTAGAGCAAAATAAGTAAAGTATTGAATTTAAAAATTTACCAAAGTATTATATTGCTCTGCGAACTAAAAATTATAATAATTTACTGCACATTAGCAAACAGGGAATCTTAGAATAATTGTGTAATTATTCTAAGCAGGGAATTCTTAAGTAATTATTTTTTTTACGCGTGTAACGGAGCCTGGCATAAATGTTTTTGTTTATAATATTGTTACAGAATATTTATTATATTTTCTACTATTCTCATAAGTTCATGAAAAATTAAACTATTTTTTCTGTGCCGGACCGTAGTGGTTGTATACAAATTGTTAACATAATAACATTGGATAAAAAAAGGCTATAAAAGGTTCCTTTAGATTTTATTGTTAGACCTGCCTTTGGAACGAATGTAACGTCACTAATAACTCTACAAATAACTCTACAACTGAAAGCTAAAAGCTAATTCATTTTATAATTAATATATTATGTTTCTAAACAATATTTAAAATATATTATAATAACATTTTTCTATTGAATAACCTTCAATATACTAATATGAAAGTATATTATTATAAAGCTGACCAATATTATAAACGTAATAAGCTTAAATTTATACAAAAATACGAAAAAAATAACCAAATAGGTGTTCACTCAGCGTACTGTTGCGAACTTAACAGTTCACAACGTAAATTTTCAGTGAACACCGTAGACAGACGAACAACAAACAATAAAAATTGTAACTATCTAAAATAAAATAATGGATACAAAAAAAGATTAGTTTTCAAAAAGAGATCAATAACAATCAGCGGTGCTTAAATACTACTTATAATAATACTATAAATATCATTTTATACTATAAGTGTAAGCCAAATTTTACAATCCCCTGTTCGCACAATTCTCGTAAAACTTTATCCATCACTTATTAACATAAAGATACCTAATTCCTTTTTGTATTTTTTTCAGAGGTCTACTGTGCGTCGGTGGGTTATTAGAAACACCAACTAAGGATCAACAACCGACCATCATCGTGCATCTCGTCGGAGAATTTTAAATACTCCTAGGAAAGACCGAATGTAGCAAATATATACCGAGCGACCCTTTACAAAAACCGTCGTTTTTGCTAACGAATTTTCGTGCCCCTTGCGGACAGTCCAAAGAGGTCTCCATGAAGTTGGATTTCACCACCAGCGTCCTTAAAAAACTGTCATAAACGAACAACAAAAAATAGCACGATCCAATTCGCACGTGATTATAGGGACTTCGATTTCTCCTATGCCATATTTTCAGACTAGAAATCTGAAGAAATGATAACAAGGGTGAAATATGTGAAGTAACTATTTATTTTAAATTTTAATACTAGAAGACAATGTATGACAGTTCACAATTATATGGACGAGAGACGCCATTTTGTCAGTGACAATATAATGTGAGCATCGTAGTGATTGCTATGATAAAGCTTCAGGCGTCCATATTTTCAACAGCCTCTCCTGGACGCAGACGCTTTAGCACTAGACCCATTGACGAGGTGAAATTTTCATGCTTCGGTCGATGGAGCCCTTTCGTCAAAATGTCGGCGACCATGTCTTCAGTGCGCTTATATTGAATCGCGATTTGTTTAGCAGCAATTTTCTCGCGTACGAAGTGGTAACGGATGTCAATATGTTTACTGCGTGCGTGGTAGACTGCATTGCCTGAAAGACTAATCGCACTTTGATTATCACAATAAAGGGTTATAGGAATTCCTTTCAATTCAGGTTGAAATTCGTCTGCCAGCTGTTTTAACCAAAGAGCTTCTTGAATGGCTGATGCTAACGCCATATATTCAGCTTCACTGGTAGAAAGAGCGATAGTCTGCTGTTTCTTAGAGTTCCAGCTTATTGCGGCACCCTGAAATAGAAATATGTAGCCAGTGCAGGATCTTCTATCCTCAATATCACTACCCCAGTCTGAATCACAATAGCCTGATATCTTTCCATCAACACTCTTCTTGTAAATCAGTTTCATATCTGTTGTAGCTTTCAAATACCTCAGAACTCGCTTCAAAGCCACCCAATGTTCATTTGTAGGTTGATTATTATATCTACTCAGCGAATTGACCATATAGGTAATATCTGGTCGAGTCCCTTGTGACAAGTACAACAAGCAACCAACTATCTCTTGATAGGGAACATTATTTAAAGGACAATGCCGATTTTTCTATGAGAGTTGGGCTATTGTTGCGTCTTAACCAAATTAACTGTAAAACATTGAAAATGTACTCAGGATTCATATTTAAAAAAATCACTTAGATATTCGATGGGAGTTTTGAGAAATCTGAATTTAAAATGTTCCGAATTTTGAGGTTAAATTATGCATTCAAAAGTGTAAAATATAGTATCAAAAGTAATTTGCAATATCTAACGACATACACTTATAGTAAATTAATCAACGGAGGATTGCACGACTCAACGTTGAAGTAAGACTTATAATACACTTTGTTGGAACACTTTGAATAATAATTAAAGAAAACACTTCTTTCACACACACTATCAAAAAGTCAAATTCATTATTCACGTCACACAAATGTCAATAGTACCATACGGTTAGGGCTGCCAGTAAAAAAAAAATATGTAGCCTAAAATAGTTTTAGAAAAAGAAAAAATAACTTTATTATATTTATTATTACTTTCAATTAAAAAGAAAAACTTAATTAGCATTATTTTATAAAGTAATCTTAGACTAATTTTCATTATGTTAAATAGAGTTGGTGTGGGTTTCTTTCATTTATTTCATATCACTATTCTTACTATTTCACTTAAAAACTGGTATTGGCAATAAACTGGCATCATTTGGCGGTTGACATACAAATTGGCGGTTCCCCTAATTTCTAATTCAATATGGTAACTTTTTTTTTATAACTTTTAAACCCCCATTCGCTTACAACTAAAATTAATATACATAACATAATATTTCAAAAGACGAATATTTATATATAAATGGTTAAGACGCAAGAGTGACGCAAAATAGCCCAGTTTTCGGCATTCTCCTTTCTTTTTTACTTTCATTTTTTTTTAGTTTAGCACTAGCATCAGCTGGTGTCCACATTGGTTTACAATTGTTCATTCCAAATCGTGAAAGTATTCTATCTATATAAATAGATTGATCAATAGAAATTTGATTTTCCTGTTGTGAAATTCTGAAGCCGATGCAATGTTTGGCTGCTCCTAAATCCTTCATAAAGAATTTTTCTTTTAGTTTATTTTTAATAGTATGTGCAGTTTCCTCATTGTTAAAAAAACATAATATGTCATCTACATACACTGTTATAAAAAACATATTATTTTCATTTATGACACTATAATAAACACATGGATCTATGTTTGAACGTGTCATTCCTATTTCTAACAGAGCAGTATTCAATTTTTTATTCCATTGCCTGCTAGCCTGTTTTAATCCGTATATTGATTTGTTTAATCTACATACTTTATTTTCATCTTCATAGCCAGGTGGTAGGGTCATGTAAATTTCCTCATCAATTTCTCCCTGTAGGAATGCTGTGACAGCGTCCATCTGGTGTATTTTAAGTCCATATTTGGCAGCTAGACCAATCAGGTATCTAATGGATGTATAGCGAACCACTGGAGCATATACTTCATTGTAATCAATGCCCTTAACTTGTTTGTATCCTTTAATCACTAACCTAGCCTTATAACGTGTAATACATCCATTGCCATCCATCTTAGCTTTAAAAACCCATTTGCTGGGAATCACTGATTTGCCTTCCGGTAAGTTTACTAATGTCCATGTATTATTTTTTATCAATGACTGATATTCTTCTTCCATAGCTCTCATCCATTCATTTGACTTTTCACTGTTTAGAGCTTCTTCACGGCTTTGTGGATCACTGTTCAGTAAGTTCATTGTTGACTCAGCATTTTGACATATCAGTGATGAGGGACTTTGGCAGGCATCATTCTCGATGGCTCTCATTCTCTGCTGCCGCGGTCTCAGAGTTATATTAGATATTGCTGGAGAGTCAAATGTTTCATCGGGTAAGTATGTCTCATCATTAATATCTACAAATTGATCAGAATCATCTGATATAGGAAAAGCTTCAGGTGTATGCGTTTCTTGACTTTCATTTATCTCATTATTAATATTTCTTTCCACAGATTCCTCGGTTTTATCACTCAGAGGTAAGTAAATGATTTTCTCCTCTAATACTTCTTTACAATTTTCTGTTGTATTCTTATGTATGTTTTCTACTATTTCTAGTTTACTAATTTCTTTTTCTTTTTCAGGTACTTCATCAACTTTATTTCTTTCAATTGAAGCTTCTAGGAATACTACATCCCTACTTATAAATCCTTTTTTTGTTTCAGGGTCTATGAACCTGTAACCTTTTGTAGTATTGCTGTATCCAACAAAAATTAGTTTACGTGACTTCACATCTAACTTACTTCTGTGTTCTTTAGGAAATAGCACCATTGCCGGACATCCAAATATCTTCATGTGGCTCAGGTTTGGTTTCTTCCCAGTCCATACTTCATAGGGCGTGACATCAAACAGGCTGCAAGTGGGAGATCGATTTATAATATAAGCAGCTGTAGCCACAGCTTCTGCCCAGTATGTACCCTGCAATTTGGCATTTAAAATCATGCATTTAGCGCGCTCTATTAATGTTCTGTTCATTCGTTCACTGAGACCATTTTGCTGAGGTGTGTATGGATTAGATGTCTGGTGCAGTATTCCATGTGTCTTTAAGTAGGTATCAAATTTATTATTTAAGTATTCGGTTCCATTATCACTTCTTAGAATTTTTATTTTTGTAGTTAACTCATTTTCTACTCTATTTTTAAATTCCATGAATTTTTCTAAGACTTCGCTTTTATTCTTAATAAAATATACATGTACTTTTCGAGAAAAATCATCAATGAAGGTTACAAAATACCTTGCCCCTCCTATAGAAGTATGCTGCATTGGACCACATACATCACTGTGGATAAGCTCTAGCAAACTGGTTGCCCGGGAGCCTCCAGTGGAAAACGGTTTTCTCGTCTGCTTTCCTGCAAGGCAGGTTACACAAATGGAATTTTCTGTCCTTCGACAGTTTAACACCTTCTGTACAGTTCGGTATTTTACTAAGATCACCAAAATTTAAGTGGCCTATCCTTTGGTGCCACAGAAAAGTATCATCATCTGTCTTGGTCATCATGGCTTGCATGTCTTGATTTTTACAAGTATTCAACAAATATGTCTCATTTATTAATGTAGCTTTAGCAACTAACTTGTTATTCTGATTAAATATTTGACAACCATATTCATTAAATGTTATTTTACATCCACTTTTAATTATTTTGCTGACTGACAACAAATTTGTTTTCAATTCTGGTACATATAAAACATTCCTCACCTGAATCAATTCAGTGCTGCCATTGTTTGTTGTCACATTGATTGATGCATTACCGCAGCATGCGACTTTTAATTCCTTGTTGTTAGCAATTCTTATGCTTGATACGGATGAAGGAATTATATCAGTGAGCCAGTCCCGGTGCATAGTCATGTGCATAGATGCTCCTGAGTCTACATGCCATGAATTAAAATCATTTGCTGTGAATGCTGAAAAAGCTGCAACATAACCTGTATTTTTAATTGATTTTTCATTATTACTTGTCTTTTTATGCCAACAATTTTTACTGAGATGTCCATGCTTATTACAATTAAAACATCTTGGGCCTTTTTCATTTTTTAATTGATAAATTTTGGACTTTTTTGTGTTTGTATAAAGTGCGGTAGTGTCTGATGTTTTCACTTCCTGTAATAACTTATTTTTTACTAAATCAGCACTAATCTTCATACCAGAACTTTCTAACCCCATAATCATGGGTTTGTACATTTCTGGCAACCCTGCCAGCATTAATGTGCCCAACCACTCATCATCCACATTGAATTTTATATTCCTCAATTTGTGAGCGGCTGTCATTATCTTATTTACATAGTCTTCAACTGACAAACTATTTTCCAAATTTGTATTAATTAGTTCTTTTAACAAGCCAACTTTCCTAGTCAGTCCACTATCTTCAAACGCCCTCGCCAAGTTGTCCCATACCTGTTTCGCACTTTCAGCTTCTTGTATATGTACATATAAGACCGGATCGACTAATAATATTAACTTTGACTTAGCTTTGATGTCTAGTTTTACTGCTGCATTGTCATTGACATGTGGTTTTTCCAAAATGCAACTGTATAAATCCTCATGTTCTAAGTATGCTTTGACAGCAAAACTCCAACTTGCCCAATTATCACGACCCGTTAATTTTCCAATGGACATAATTGAATTACTTCCAGACATATTTATATAGCTTTCAATAATGTACTTAAATAGCTGAAAGGTAGAAATCACTCCCGAACGCGGTATGCTAAGATTGAGGTTAAGTTACTCGCGATTTTACTTTACGATTTACTTGTTAAATACTTTTCAAAACACTGAGATAACATTACACGGTAGGCATGGGGCGGCCCATAACCTGAAGAAATGATAACAAGGGTGAAATATGTGAAGTAACTATTTATTTTAAATTTTAATACTAGAAGACAATGTATGACAGTTCACAATTATATGGACGAGAGACGCCATTTTGTCAGTGACAATATAATGTGAGCATCGTAGTGATTGCTATGATAAAGCTTCAGGCGTCCATATTTTCAACAAAATCATTCACCAGTAGTCAACATGGCCGTCTGAATTTATGGCGTACTAACAACACAAGATATGAGCCCCGAAATGTATTGCCAATTAAAAGCTCGGGGCGCATAATAGTAAATATGTGGGGGTGGATGAGTGCAGCTGGTCCTGGAGATCTCGTATTATATATTGATCGAAGGGCTAACGGACAGTCCCATGCGGAGTTGCTGCAACAAGTAATGTTGCCTACTGTGCGCTCCGTGTACCCTAGAGACGCTGTGCCTTTTTTTATTTCTTTCAGGACATTTGTCCTATACACAGAGCGCGAGTAGTGCGAGATTGGCTAGAGCAGCAACCAGAAATAAGGACTGTCCTACGGCCGTCTAGGTCCCCGGACCTTAACCCAATAGAAAACCTGTGGGCAATGTGTGCACAAACGTGGGACAACAGAGACGAAAGTACTAAGCCTGCGCTCGTCGCTCACTGCGATGAGGTTTGGAATTCGTTTCGTGGCTCTAACTTTCGTGAGGTCCTTGTGAGCTCGATACGGGATAGGCTCGATGCTGTAATTGACGCCGGTGGAGCAATGGCTTAGTATTAAGTTATAATAATTATATAAATATTATACCAAATATACCTCAATACTTCGTCAGTTCGTTTTACTTGCCAACAATTAGAAAATTATTGACACATGTTGATTTTAATACAAAAAATAGACACATAAATATTAAATATCTAAATATCATTGATTTATTGTCAATGTGACACGTAACATACAAGTAATTTATTACTGACATATATGTTGATTTATGCTTAAACTTTTGTGATATTTTAAAGTTATAATGGTTTATTGTATTTTATAGTTTTCATTATTTCTTTTTATTGTAAAGTTTCTTTCAAGTTTCAACCAGTGATATTGTTATTCTTGTATATCTATATCATGATTTATAATACTTACCTTTTTCTATACGTAATCAGGGCATGATTAAAATTTCTGCCTCTGTATATAATGTGTTCCGTACTGTGAAATACTGTGATTTAAATGTATTGACATTTTGTTAATTAAAGTAATTGTTATTTATAAAATAAATAATAATTATTTCATTGTCTGTGTTCTTATTAAATTGCCAATAATTTCCAGCGGCTATCGAGTTGACAATGATGAGTTACAGCTTATACAAAAGTCAAGTCAAAAGTCAAAAATTTTTATTCAGAATAAATTTTACAAAAATGTTTTCTGAACGTCGTTTCTATATGATGCCTACCACCGGTTCGGGAACTAGCCCAGCGAGAAGAACCGGCGTAAGAAACTCGCATGGGGCCACCTTTTACTAAAAAGATGGAAAATTTCTCTTTTAAAAAACAAATAAATATAAAAAATATGTTTACATATAAAATAGTCAATACTACTACAAATAAAAAATTGCAGTTTTATGCAATTAAATAAAAGGAAAAAAAAAAGCCTTGCAGGGGGCTACTTTATTCCCAAGGTGTGCTATCATTCATATAGTCACAAACTTTATAGTATGCTTTTGCACACAAACGTTCTTTGACTACTTTCTTAAACTTATTGTTAGAAAAATTTTGAACGTTTTCTGGGACCCTATTGTAAAGGCGTATACATTGACCTTTAAAAGAATTCTTTACTTTACTAAGCCTTGTCACTGGTACATCCAGTTTATGCTTATTTCTAGTATTTCTATTATGTTTGTCACATTTTTTTTTAAATTGATGAATATTTTTCTTAACATATAATACATTTGAGAGAACATACTGAGAAGCTACAGTTAATATTCCAGTTTCCTTAAACATTTCTCTAAGTGAAGTGTTGGGGGCCAGCTTGTAGATTGCCCGAACAGCTCGCTTCTGCAGCACAAAGATACTATTTATATCTGCAGCGTTGCCCCATAGCAGAATACCATAGGACATTATACTATGAAAGTAACTAAAATACACTAGACGTGCAGTACATTCATCTGAATATTGTCTAATTTTACTAACTGCATATGCTGCTGAACTGAGTCTGTCGGCCAGCCTAGCTATATGGGGGCCCCACTGAAGTTTTGAGTCTAACGTTATACCTAAGAATACTGCAGTATCCACTAGTTCCATACATTCCTCATTTAATAGTACATTGGTATCAGTTTGCCTCACATTAGGCAATGTGAATTTTATACATTTTGTTTTTCTATTATTAAGCAAAAGATTATTTACATTAAACCAATGTACTATTTTTGAGAGAGCACTATTTACTTCGTCGTAGCATATATTTTGCCGTTTTATATTAAAAATAAGAGACGTATCATCAGCAAATAATACTATCCCGTGTTTTTCATTAATAAGGAATGGTAGATCATTTATATAAATTAAAAACAGAAAAGGTCCTAAAATAGACCCTTGTGGGACCCCCATCTCTATTTTAGAGCCTATGGATTTTTTCCCATTTACCTCTACCCTCTGAGTTCTATTTGACAAGTATGATTTCAAAAGGGCGAGAGCTGGACCTTTTACCCCATAGTGGTGTAGTTTCCTGATCAATGTCGTGTGCTGCACACAATCAAATGCCTTGGAAAGATCGCAAAATATTCCAAGAGCATCCCGCGATCCCTCCCAAGCTTCAAAAATATAACTTATCAAGTCGACGCCTGCATCTGTTGTAGAGCGTCCCTTTGTAAAACCAAACTGTTTTTCGTGTAAAATATTATTAACATTAAAGTGTGCAAGCATCTGATTTAGTATTACTTTTTCATATATTTTACTTAATGTTGGTAGAATAGATATAGGCCGGAAATTTGATGGATCCGACTTACTACCAGACTTAAAAAGAGGTATTAATTTACTATGTTTCATTAGATCAGGAAATACTCCACTTTTAATACAATCATTGAAAATAGTTGACAAGTAAGGTGCGATAATGTCGACTATCGATTTAATAACTTTCGTAGATAGGCCCCACAAATCTGCAGTACTCTTAATATTTAATAAATTAAAATATTTTATTATGTCTTGGGGCCCTATTTCTCTAAATCGAAAGTCGACTTCACACTCTTTTACATTTTCTTTAAGGAGTAATTCAGCATCAACAGAAGAGGCATTCAAATATTTAGTTGTTGAAACTGGAATGTCCGCGAAGAATTTCTCAAAAAAAGTAGCAACTTCACTGTCGGATGTAATTACTTTATTATCTATGTTTAGTTTAAAATCTGAGTTGCGACTGGCGACTCTTCCAGTTTCATTTGCAATGATTTGCCATGTTGTTTTAACTTTATTGTTTGAATTTTTAATTTTATTTTTAATGTCAAGAGACTTTGCTGCAGCGCAAACTTTCTTAAAAATTTTTGAATAGTTTCTTACATAATTTTTAAAGTCTTCACTTTGATTAAATGTCTTTTCATTATACAGTTCATATAACTTAAATCTGCTTTTTAAAATACCTGATGTTGCCCATTCACTGAATTTACTTTTATTGTGTATTCTCACTGTCTTAGAGGTAAAAATAGTATCAAAATTATATTTAATTAATTGAAACAGTTTAGTGAATGCCCTATTTGGGCTGTTATCATATTCTAATTGTCCAATGTTGGCTAATATTTTACCTCTAAACTTCTCAGTGCGTTTAACATTAATTGGTATAAATGTATTTTTATTGTTGTTAATTTGGTTACATTTATTATTCATATTGAAAGTAGCTTGCTGTCCACAGTGATCAGAGCTTAGGATGTTGATTATTTCTTTATTAATTGGATTTATGTTGCTATATATATTATCAATACAAGTAGCAGAGTTGCTACTGATCCTTGTAGGTTCAAAGAATAAATTATTAAGGTTATATGATTTTAACATAGATGTGAATCTAACAGTGGTAGAATTACTCTCTAAAATATTTATATTAAAATCGCCACATAATATTATTTGTTTGTTAGATGCACATATCTTAGTTAATAATGATTCCATATTTTTTTCGAATGAATCATATAACCCCAATGGAGGCCTGTATACGCTTACAATAATAAAGTCTCCCACCTCTATGCAGGCTATTTCAGTGGTTCGTTCTGTAGAGAGGCATACTATGTCTTTCCGTTCTTTGCATTTTAAATTCTTGTTAATTAAAAAAAGTGAGCCGCCTCTTATGGCTTTTTCTCTACAGAAAGAACTCGCTACCTGGTGCATACTAAAATTTAGCATGATTTCACTTTTCTTGAACCAATGTTCTGTAATACACAAAATATCTATATTATTATTATTTAAAAACAAATCAATTTCTAGCTCTTTACTAGCCATCCCTTGTATGTTTTGATGCACCAGCATAAGTGTATGTAACTTATTACTATTTTTATTAATACTTATATCTATAGTGCTAGAGACTTCCTCTGTTGTCTTATAGTCTAATTTAAATTATTATTATTTGGAACATATTCCAAGGAGTTACAATAAGTCATATTGTTGCTAGGCTGCTCAATAGAAGCAGTTGTGGTCTTACTAGCCAAGTTCTTGGCTGGGTTTAAATATAAAAAAGTTAATAGCGTATTAGCTACAAGTCTTGTAAAGTATAAAGATAGAAAGTATCTATCTAATGTCAATTTACATAATTTATAATTTAAAATATTATTAATGTCAATGATATTGATTTTGTTGTCATATTTATTTAACAATATGCAATTATTATTAACAGCAGCATACAATTGGCTGTTAAGATTATACCTAATATTATTTTCCCGTGGCAACTCTTTTATGTATGGAAATGTAAATAATATAATGTTACTAATATTTTGAACTCTGTTTAGTGACTCTATATAATTTTCCATTTGAACCTTATTTACATTTCCTCTTCTCCCTAATAATATTATTAGTGTTGTATTAGGACAGTAAGCTGTGCGTAAAATCTTTTTAATTACTTGCTCAAATGTTGCTCCTGGCATACAGGTATTGCACACTGACTGTCCATCACACAACTTACTCAATTGCACCCCGACTCCCCGACCAAGCTCATCACTGTAAATACTTATTAAGCCAGACCCTGAGGCCGATGATGCAATTAAGTTTTCTTTAACGGAGGGTTTAGCATGAGTCTCCACACCTACAATACAAGAATTAACTGTTGAACAGCTTACTCCGCATTGACAAAGCGAGTTCAGTCTCAATAAAGATTCAACTCTGTCTTCGTTATAATGAGATACTTCGAGTAAGGTATTCAACGCAGATATGTGACTTGATATCTCTAATTGGGCAAGTTCATATCTTTTAGTGATTGATTTTAAGGAGTTGTGTAGGTCTGTCAAAATCTGTCGTTTCATTTAGGAGCTGCTATATGACAGACAGACACACAGGGGCTGATGATGATTAGTATAATTTTTAAATATATAAACTACACCAGCTTTTAACTAAAGAAAACCGCATCAAAATCTGTCGTTTCATTTAGGAGCTGCTAAATGATAGACTGACACGCAGGGGCTGATTACGATTAATATAATTTTTAAATATATAAACCACACCAGTTTTTAACTAAAGATAACAGCATCAAAATTTATCGATTCATTTAGGACCTGCGATATGACAGACAGACACACAGGGGCTGATGATGATTAGTATAATTTTTAAATATATAAACCATACCAGCTTTGAACTAAAGAAAACCACTATGTGTTTTGTTCGAACATATTTCTCAATAGTACTTGGACTAAGCTTATCTATAATTAATTTCAGCTCCTTCGCCTCGTGACGAGTATTACTTCTCTCCAATTTCAATGAATCCTGACTATGATCAGAATCAACAACTTGTAAATCCTTTGAATCAGAGTATGATGAGCTCGAAGGTTGTTCATAATTTATAAAGCTGTTTGTTGTTTCTACAGCTTCAATTTTAATTTCTAAGAAAATAAAATCAATTAGAACATCCATAAGTGTTTAGTCAAGTATGAAATGTATTGTAATGTACAAGTGCAAGCATCTATTTCAAATTCAATTTATAATATTTTTATATGTAGATATTTCTTACAATAATTATTATGTAATAAAAGTTTTTTTAAGGTTCCTGTCTGAAGAAAACTATAACCAAACTTCAAAAAGTTAGTTTTTTCAACTTTTTCTATTTCATATTTTTCTGTTTCCACATGAATTTAATAACATAATAATATTAGGTATATATATATTTTTTATTGATTTCAAAAAATATTATATTATATTTAATAACATAACATAGAAAGTAACTAAACAAATTTCCTAGACACTACTTGCATGACGGCAATTTAAACGTTTATTTTAAACTTAAAAAAGTACATATTAGTAATATACCATTATTTGAAAAATTATACAATTATATAATGGATAATCCTTGAGCGCCGCATAGCTCTGTTGCCTTCATTCATGTGTGTTAAATGACATCTTAAAAACTTCCCTTGGGCGTTTGGTGAGTATTATAATACCAAAGTTCAGCTCAGTCGGATTTTAATTGCAGATTAAGGCTAAATATTTCTAACATCACTGAACCATAGTGTGGCTAGCCTCTTAAACTTCAGTCTTGAAATACAGCATAACATTAAAAATATAGTGCTTTTCTTAATATTTAGCTAGATAGTGTATGACCTACCTGTATAATTCCAATTAATTTCAGTTTTTTCATCTGGCTCCGTTTTAATGTTGCAATCAGCTGGTAGCAATGTGGAAATAATATTTGTGTTGGAAGTTGATAAGTTTAACAATGATTCAAACGTGCCAAACTTTTCCATTTTTTTTTTATATACCAAAATATTTAACTTATATAGTTCCTATACATTCTGATACAATGGTAAACATCTTATTTTATGCATTTAACTAATGTTGATGGAATCTTAAAGGATCATACTGGAATTAATAAATATATAAATAAGATTATATCACATAAGAGAATAAACTATTTTGTTTCTATGTAAATAAGAGTAAGTATATTTTAAGTTAATATAATATAAACAACACCTGTAAATAAGAGAAACAACAATTATGTTTATTGTAGTTCCTCCTATGTATAATATTATTTGTAGTAATTAAAGTAATCACTCATACAATCAATGCATCTTTGCCAACAGTGGCAGTTTATTGATGCCCTTCTTAAATCAGCTGGACGGGAAGCAGCAAATTCTTCAAAGGCATTTTGTACTGCCTCTCGGGTATTTCATTTTATCCAAAGGCCCAAAGTTATCCAAATTCTGGTAAAAGTATCGCAAGGTCTGGTGAGTAGGGTGGATGAAAGAGAGCTTCCAACCCCAGTTCTTGTAACTTGGAGACATTGTTGTGCCGGAGCAAAAGAGACGAGCGATTGACCAATGTGGTCGGAGATGAGCCTCTAGCTTCTCCATCATTGTGTTCAGTTCAGTAATGCTCAGCCTGTTTGGTAAGCTGTGATGAATCACACCGGCGCTAGACCACCAAACAGCGACCATCACTTTTCTAGGGGTAAGTTTTCGTTTAGGGCATTGTTTAGGTGCTGCACCAGGATCCAAGCAACTTGTGAGCGCTTACGGTTATCAAACAATCTTTTTTTCATCGCAGGTCAGTGCAAGTCACGTCTCGACGCGTACTTCTCGCTGGCGATCATTGATCGTGGGGCCCTTTTATCAAGCTTTTTTTTACCTTGCCAATTTGACGAAAATTTAGTAACATTGTTTTGACGTTAACGTCGAAATGTGCTGCTAATTCTGCCGTAGATTGTGTGTCACACGACACCGACTTTGAACACGAAATTCATACATTTCTGGATAGTGACCAACAGTTAAGTCTTCCCTTAAAACTAGTAACACCAAAAGAACTCTACAAAACAATATTACGCTTGGAAAACAAAAAAGCTCCTGGGTTTGATCTTATTACTGCAGAGGTGCTTAAGAAACTACCTAGAAAAGCAATCGTGTATCTAACAATGTTGACTAATGCTATATTCAGAATACATCACTTTCCAGAAATGTGGAAAGTCTCTCAAATAATTATGGTAGCAAAGCTGGGAAAACCCCCAACAGAGCTAGGTTCCTACAGACCTATCAGCCTCCTTCCGATCCTGTCAAAAGTATTTGAAAAGCTATACCTATACAGACTACAACCGATTCTGGAAAAAGGCAAACTAATACCTGACCACCAGTTCGGGTTTCGAAGTGGACATTCGACGATAGAGCAAGTGCATCGGGTCGTGCACAAAATTAGACAGACACTTGAAAAGAAGCAGTACTGTTCTGCCGTATTCCTAGATGTTCAGCAAGCCTTTGACAGGGTCTGGCACAAGGGATTACTATACAAGCTCAAAACTCTCCTACCGAACTCTTTCTATATGATCATGAAATCATACTTGAACAACAGAAAATTCCAAGTAAAGTATGAAGAGGAAACGTCTGAACTATATGTCATGAAAGCGTCAGTGCCACAGGGCTCAGTGGTTGGCCTAATGCTCTACACAATTTAATTTATTTAATTTAAGACGCCTTAGGCAGCTACGGATTTCTGGTCGCCTTCGGCGACCAGCCTCCGCCGCCACGGCGAGTCCTGGTTTCTGCATTTCGTTACGGCGGGCGGGGGCTGCTCTCCCTCCGCGCCTACGCGCTTAAATATACACTCTAGGGGTTGACAGACAAGTACTACGTGGAGTCGGGGTTGATAGATTCGCTTTTGGGAAAATTCAGTCACCTGACTGATTTTATGTCCGCTCTCATATAAGGGCTATGTTACAATCCGCTAACTAATTGGACGTTGAGTGACGATTGTACAATCAATGTTCGGCCTAGTCTTTCAATTAAATGTCATCATTCGATAAAAACGCTAGTCACTCAATGAAATAGCTGATTTAATTAGATGACTGCGACATATACACGGCATTGATTTTGTGATTATTTTTTTTTTATAGTAACAAATGTTAATTATTAAAATTAGTACGTTTATTATCAGAAACATTTTATAACATGGTATCAAACATACCAAAACGAGTTTAGAGATAAAAAATGACATTATGGATAGTCATTTCTTCTGACTATTCCTCTTCATCACTAGGTTCCGATTCGGATAGTGTCGCATCTGGAACTCGATCAATAATATCATTTTCTGCCCTCAGACAGTAAAACCATCCGTAATATTCTACAGGAATTATCCCTTTTTCACACATAATGATCAAATCCTTTTTTTTGCTGTTGAAATTGGCATTGGTTTGTTATAAAGCTTTTCTAAATTAGGGAAACTAAACCCATTCTCAGGGGTTGGAGGGGGTTCTACAGAATTAGAGTTCAAAATGCCGCGTCTCTTAAAGGTTCTTGTACTATATATCTACCAGTAGATTGCGGGGTGACCTTACGGGATGTTTAAATATCTTTAACATCGAAGTTTATATAGTGTTCTGAAACATCGTGATTAAAAAATACTCTGTTTTCGCCTTTCATAAATTTCATTTTCTTTATCTTGAGCCAATTTACTCTGTTACCATTACAGTCTTTTGTTTTGTTTTTTATAATAGTGTGGGATAGATGTTTTAAGTTGTAAAATTCATGGTATTTAAATTCTTTCACATGGTATGGAGCTTTCTTAACATTATTTTTGCCAACTTTGTATACACCTTTGGACCTTGCGGAGCCACCACCGTTAAGTACCGCCGAAGTAAGAAATTAGACATTACTTGCGCTATCGCTCGTACCTTGTGGCGTGCCCTTATCACAGGCTTTGTAACTGTCTCACTTTATCGTTTCCGTAAAAAAAGGGATGGATGTGCACTCCACACAAATCGCACTAGCGCTCGAGCGCAAATCAGTTCGTTACCCAGCGTTCCAAGCAATACCTGTGTTTTCCGTGCTTCCGAATTCTTTTTTCTTATACTACGTTGACATGGCTTTTTTTTTGGACTCTGATTTGCTTCTTGACTTGACTGTGTATGATAATCTTAACGACGAATTAGCGCTCTTTTGGACACCGATTTAGTGTTGCGTTGCGTTGCGGTTTAATGATGGCAACTCACCAGTACTTGCCTAGTGAATACGCTGACATGCACCTGATTTATGGAAAAACGAGGTCCGTTTCATATCGAGGCAACGTTTCATACAATGCAAGATTGGCATCAAGATTGTATTCGCTATGATATCCAAATCGTCATCCAACGACACATGAAGTAATTTTAAGAGTTGTCAACGCTTATCGAGAGGGCAGGCTACCCGGAGCAATGGTCAAACAGGGAGACCTCGAACTGTGGACGATAATGTAGTGTTAGAAGAAGTACGAGTGGAGCCAGGGACCTCTCTGCGAATAGTAGAGTTAAGATTGTCATACACCGTCAAGTCAAGAAGCAAATCAGAGTCCAAAAAAATGCCTAGTCAACGTAGTATAAGAAAAAAGAATTCGGAAGCACGGAAAACACAGGTATCGCTTGGAACGCTGGGTAACGAACTGATTTGCGCTCGAGCGCTAGTGCGATTTGTGTGGAGTGCACATCCATCCCTTTTTTTACGGAAACGATAAAGTGAGACAGTTACAAACCCTGTCACAAGGGCACGCCACGATGCACGAGCGATAGCGCAAGTAATGTCGAATTTCTTACTTCAGCGGTACTTAACGGTGACGGTTTGCGGCATCAGTAAAGTGACAAAAATGCTTCATGTTCTTGTAGTAAGATAAATGTATTATACCATTTCTAAATCTGCATAAAATCCTCAATTTAGTAGCTTTATTTGTTTTTTTCATTTCTACTAAAAAAATTTCACCACAGGTACTTAAAGTTCAAACTTCTGTTTTTTCTGACAAGTAAAATCAAGATTAATGAAGTTTTTTTTTCACAAATTCACTTATTTACTAACCAAATAACACTAAGGACTACTAGAATAACTATTACCTGATTTTAATACCGTCAAAAACTATTATTAAGATGGTGCCAATCCGGTGCAGTAAGAAAAAAGTTAAAGAAAAGGGAAAATTCTCGATTTTTATTATTTCGGCAATAACTCGAAAACCGTGCAACTTTTACTGGAGTCATATTAGGCTGGTTAGGTTCCTCTTGAGTTGGCCTACCTCTGGTGTCACTGTGGCGTGGTAATTTTGGGACACCCTGTATACCAAATGATATAATAGTAAATTGTATCATTTAGCATTCCATGTCACAATTAGTTACGACTAATACTGTGACGACAGTAAAAAAAATATAAAAAAGCGCAAATAATCTTAATTTATTTTGATTACAAAGTAATTATATAGTAAAAGTGAGCTATTTTTGATTAACTTCCATTCCCAGGAATTTAAATCAACCACCTGTCTGAGATAATTTCAATCTTAAATCTCAAAGCCGTTGCAGGTTCAAAAATAAATTAATATAAATAAGCTACGCCATGCATGATTTTATAGCGACACCGCTCCTAGGCACTTATAACAATAAAATGTGTAATTTTATTCTTCTTTAAAAACATGCACGATTTGTGTGTAGGTACCGATGTATAGGCCAGCGACACTCAAACGTTTGAAATCGTTACTTGCCGCCGCCGCACGGCGCCAAAACCCAATCGGCTCGACAGAAACACACTCGATCACTTATGATATTATACCAGTTACGTAGTTTAACAATAACACTAGCATTCAACTTTGAGAGATTGTTATACTTAAAAAAACAAAAAAATATTTTTATTGTAAACCAAATATTTTGCAAAAAATAACCTAAAAATAAAAACACTTTGATATAGGTACTTATGGTTCATATCCTGGTTTCCTGTTACCATTCTAACAAGTCGTCTGCTTCTTACACTCATTTTGTTTAATTATTCCAAATATCTAACATAAATGAACAATAAATTCTAATTTATCAAAAATAAACTCCTTCACATCAAACGCAAATCGAGGCGCGTGAGTCACGACAGAATGAAGTTAGGCACAGAATGATCAGCGTGAAGCTCGAACGCGCACTTAGACGGTTTTAGCTGTATAAAGTTTCTCTTCTATAGAAATAAGTTACAGGTAAAAACAATAAAGTTATTATGTAATTTATTGGATGTACTAATGTTAGTGTGATTAACACGAATATGGTCTGGAAAAAAGTTTTAAAGATGATTGACAGTTTTTATCTGGATAAAAATCAAATAGTTAAGGAACTATGACCTATTGCAAATACCAGGTATTGGGGCATAGGAAGTTATTTTCAGAACAAAATTTGTTATTATTAACTAAAATGTCAATGCAAAAAAATGCTATGTACCAATGAGTGGTTTTTCATGGAGACAAATCATAAATCAAAAAATAATCATCGATATTTCAGTTTTTTCTTGTGTATTGTATGAAAAATTGAGCACTAAGTAACTATACACAAAATCTATCTTTGTAATGGATACTACTAGAGAAAAATGGGTTTTACTAGTATGTAAAGCATAAAAAACTAATTCTAAAACTGTAATAAAAACAATTTCAAGAAAATGTCACATTAGTGGTTTTTGCAGTAATATGACGCTATGAGAAAACCTTCACTATCTTCAACAGTACTTGAACCTTCCCTTGTACTCTGGAAATTAATTGGTACATGATATTCTTCTCTACGTACTGGCAAATATCCTGATTCTTCACACCTCTCTAGCACTCATATTGGTAATATCTACACCAGAAGGCTCCTCATCACTGATATCACTCATTAAAATTTAAAGTTTTCACACACAAAAACCGAGTGTAAATAAAATAAAAATGATAAAACAAAAAGATGACAACAGATGTGAGACTGAAGGTGCATTTTACTAGATAATTTATAAAACAATACTATAGATAAATAGGTATACTTACAAAATGATAAAAGTTATACAGCTACATTATTCATACCTACTAACCAAAAAAGTAATCAAAATTGATTTGATTGACTTTCCCAGTCATTGTATGCCTTTGCATAACTAAACAGCAGTCTATGGCTTTTTTGTTCACATATAAATCAGAATGAATAAGAATAAAATATATTATGTTATCTATAGTACTTATAACATATTATTATGTGTGCATTCTACGGAAGTACCTCATTCTCACAGACATTTTCAATGAGACCGCGAGTCTTTACAGCCAACTTCTTTAAAAGGTAATACTGTCGTAGTCTCTTGTGGCAAATGAAACACATCCAACTTGTTAGATATGTAACCTGTAAATGATTAAAAATGAACTATTAAATAAATCTACTTCATATCCTAAAATATAAAAATATTTTACGATATGTAGTAATGTATTAAGTACCTACATTGATTCTATTGACGGTTCCTTCATCCATTCATGTCTTCATTTATTAAGGAAGTATTACCATAGACACTCTTAGGGTTCTTTGGACCACGCCCGTCATTCGATGTCTAAGAAGAGTTTCTTAGATTTGTAAGAAAAATAATAGTTTAAGGACTTAATTAATATAATAAGTTGGTACTTAGTACTTTGTTTTTTTTTTGTATGTCAATGTGTTTCAAGTCCATAAGTGGGCACTACTTTACCGTTATGTCTAAATACACCGGATTATATTATATATAATATATTATATTTTATTATGTTACGTACCGTAATGTTTGCGAGGTTTTCGTAGACACATTGCACATCTGTTTGAAATATGTTTATAGTTCTTTTATTGTGTGATAAGCATAAAGTGCAATAAGTTTCATTTAACATTTTTAAAAAATGAGCTTAACCCAATCTCAAATTATTATAATAATTGATAATATTCATAAACTTTTTAAATCTTTACAACCACACAAATTACGTTGTACCTAAAATCGGTTTATGATCAAAACAAACACAATTTCACAATGAGGCGGTTTTTTATTTTGACAGTTCTACTAGTTGAAAAATGCCCCATATCTGTTGACAGGACTCCTGGAGTCCTGTCAAAATTAACCGTCTTCTGTGAGCGGAATATTGGAGTCCACTCAGGTAACCACCGCTTTCCCCAAGATGAAACTCGGAGATCAAGATGGATAGAGGCTATCAAACTGTTTGATAGTTAATCCTGTTTTTATATTATGTTTGATTCAAACATAATATAAAAACAGGATTAACTATAAGAAAAAAGTCGTTCATAAGTTCAACTCACTTTTTTTTTTTTTTTCTCTCTAATGGCATGCACTTTGTGCATAGCCAATGACAAACGGAGGAAACTTTATTTAAAGAACTTAGAATTTACGGAAACGATAGAATTTGGATTAAGGAATTCAGGACAAGTAGGTAAAAAATACATAAACTTAATTATTATACACAATATAATTTAGGAAAGTGGTACTATATCTCAATGTTATTTTGTAAAATAAAAACAGAAATAATTTTATAAATAGCATATGTTTTAATATACAATAAACAAAATATAGATGTAGGAAAAGGAATTTTATTTTCTACTAATGAATCCAGGAAACGGGAACGGTTATAATTTGGACAGGAGAAAAACAAATGATTGGCATCTGCCGTTTCACTACCACATATACACGAGGGACTACCAATGATATTTAGTCTTGCAAGATGAACTGGCAAACAAGTATGGCCTAGCCTTAATCTTGTTATGATGCTTGAACACTTTTTGTTAAAGTTCATGTTAAAAAACCAAGGCTTTGCAACAATTTCAGATTGTAATTTATAAAAATGGGCCCCCTTTTGTTTACTATTATTATCCCAAGACAATTTCCAGGACTCCTCCAGATACGTTTTTGGTAGAGTCATTAAATCTGGATAATAAATTTTATACGGAACTAGGTCACCACAAATAGACGCATTCCTTGCCAATGAATCCGCCTTAACATTTCCGTCTATTCCACAATGGCTTGGAATCCAAGCAATCACTACAATGTAGTCGTTTTGAAAGTCAGATAAAAATTGTCTAATATCAAAAATAATAGGATGCTGTTGTTTCATTTTAAAAGGGTTCTTGTTGAGTGCCTGAATTGAACTTAATGAATCAGTGAACACTATTGATTTTTTAAGTTTAGCTAACTTAATATACTGTAAAGCTTTTAAAATACTTAAACACTCCCCAGTAAAAACAGAACATTCAGGGGGAAGTTTAATTTTCTGTACTATGTTATATTGAGAGTGAAAGGTACCTACACCGACATTACCATTCATTTCAAGTTTTGAGGCATCTGTAAAAATATATGAAAATCACTAAAGTTTCTTTCAACAATACTTTTAAATTTTGCATTAGCTCTCAAAGCATCAGTTTTGTCAATCCCGATGTTAACAACATTTGGAGTAAAAGTGAGGGTATTGAAAGGACTAGAAAATATAGGTAAATTACTAGATTGGTGTATAGGAGCAGAAAGAGATTTAAATTTAAAAAAACTTACAACTAAACACGGATTTCGTTTATGCATCCAATACGAGTCATTTGACACAAAGTAAGCAAGTTGGGAAAGCTTAGTAATAATGGGATGATCAGTAGTTTGAAGGCATCTAAAAAGGTATTTATCTGATAAGTATTGACGTCGTAAATGCAAAGGAGGATCACAGCATTCAACCTGCAAGGCATTTATCGGACTAGATTTCATGGCCCCACATATAAGTCTAAGACATTTACTTTGAATTTTATCTAGAGCTTTGAATCCTGACGCATGCCCAGGTTCTAGGAGGAAAGTGCCATATTCTAAGATGCTCCGAATTAATGCATTATAAATCAATTTTAGATAAAAAGGATGGGCACCCCACCATATACCGGATAGGCATCTAATAATTTTAATATTTTTTTCACATTTATTTACAACAAAATTACAATGTAGAACTCCAGAAAGTTTCTCGTCTAAGATAACACCTAAAAATTTGTGATGACTATTTTGTGGAATAATGGTATTGTCAAAAAGTACTTGGACTTGAGGGGTCCTACGCATTCGACGAAAAAGAACTAAGGAGCTTTTTGATGGTGATAAATCTAGGCCATGATCATCAAGCCATTTCTTAAGAAAGAACAGGGATTCTGTTAATTTTGCCTTTGCAAGATCAATATTATTTCCTTTAACAAACAAAAGTAAGTCATCTGCATAATGGAGTACACCAACATCATCCGCAATGGACAACTCTAAATCATAAGAATATAAATCATACAACAAAGGGCTCAAAACTGAGCCCTGTGGTAATCCTTTAGTTAGGATTCTTAAATACTTTAGGCCATTATTGTAGAAGAAAATAGACCTATCAGTAAGCATATTTATAATAAATGTAATAATTTTCTTAGGAACCTTTAGGAAAATTAATTTTTGTTTAAGTATTAATATGATGACATTATCATACGCATTCGACAGATCGAGAAAGACTGAAAGAACGAATTTGTTAACACTAAAAGCTAATCTAATATCTGTAGTAAAAATACTTAAGTTGTCATAAGTGCTTTTATTTCGCCGAAAACCATATTGGGATGAAGAAAGAAGACAGTTAGTTTCAACAAACCACTCAAGGCGGTTTTTTACTAATCGTTCAATAACTTTTAAAAGAACTGATGAGAGAGCGATAGGTCGGTACGAAGATGGATGGGAAGCATCCTTATTTGGCTTTAGAATGGGTATAATAAGTTGACATTTCCAATCTGATGGAATATTGCCAGACTCAAAAATAAAGTTTATTATTTTAAGATAAATTGCTAAACTGTCATATTTTAGGTGAGAAATGAATGAATAATAAACACCATCAGGCCCAGGGGAAGAATCGGATACATTAGCCAATACATTTTATAACTCTGCTAGGGAGAAAGGAGAATTTAATTCCGAAGATTCATCACTTTCGTCCATTGTACTATTATTGTCTAATAGGTTAGTTTTAAAATTAACTGATGGAGGAGCAAGCTTGTCTAAAAAGTCATTTGCTATATTATTGGGTAGAGATACAGAATGAGAAGTATTGTACGCAGATTTGAACCTTCTGATACTTTTCCACACATCTGTTGGAGGAGTATTAGGGGATAATGCTGAGCAGAATTTCTGCCAACTTTCACGTTTCTTCTTTTTGAAAAGTAATTTAGTACTATTTACAATATTTTTTAATGCCCAATAATTTTCTAAAGACATATCGTTGCTATACAATTTTTCAGCCCATTTTCTCTTTTTTATGGTTTCAGTACACTCTTTATCCAACCATGGCGGGCATGGAATTGAAGATGTTTCATTTTTTACTGGAAATACTTCATTAGCACTTGCAATCAAGAGATCCGTAAAAACAAGAGCATCAACGTCATTGCCATTAGACTACTCTTGGGACAGTTTTGCATCAACAACATTACTAAATTGTTTCCAAGATTCTTCAGAAACATTATTCAAATTAAATCTAGGAATCAATCTATTACTCTGCTTAGGAAAGTTTATACAGTTAGATGGAAAAGAATTAACTAAGTATAGGAAAATGATCGCTTCCATAAGTGGAAGATAAAACAAAAGATGTTAAATGGGAAACAAACAGTGGAGAACAAATAGTCAGGTCAACAGCACTTCTTAAACCATCATAAGGACTAGTGCGCCTAGTAGGTTCACCAGAACTTATCACACACAAATTGTTTTGATCCAGAATAGTTAAAAGCTTATTACCATAATTATTGGTGATTGAACTACCCCATATCTGATGATGACAGTTAAAATCACCTGTGATAATTAAAGGTTTTGGAAGGAATGTTAAAATGTTACTTATTTCATTTAAAATGTTAATAGAAATGCGGGAAATATATACAGAAACAAAACATACATTATTTACACTTATAGCTAAAATAGAAAGTTCAGGACTATGTACAGGAATATTAATTAAACTAAAAGGGTAACTTTTCTCAAGTAGAAAAGCTACACCACCATAACCATCTAATCTATCTTCTCTGATGGTATTGTAATTTTTAAACCTAAAAGTATTGCTTGGCCTAAGCCAAGTTTCAGAAAAAGAAAATAAAAAAGGTTGGTAATTATTTAATAAATAAATTATGTCATTTTTTTTATTGATAACGCTTCTAGCGTTCCACTGAATTATTACTTGGCAAGTGGCCATTTTGAAGGATATTTATGATTAACTGGATTAAAGGGGCAACGATGGACGGTAAAGTATTATTTTGTGTACATGTTTGTAACAATGAAATCACATCAGTAATCTTAGAAAAATCATTTTTAGAATAAATATTATTATCTACATTTATTGGAGTTGTGTTTTTTTCGAATTGGTCAAAAGAAAATTCTTTAACTATGTTATTGTGGCCAATTTTATCATAACCTTTACTGGGCTTATAAGGTGCACGTGGTTTCAATGTTACTGTTTTTTTATATGATCTATTGAGAGTGGGACTATCTTCTTTTGTAGGCAAATTTGTAAGGGGTGAAGATACTATTTCTGAATAATTACTTGGCAAGTGGCCATGGTATTGAGATTTCTTTATTAGCCTCTGCATATGATACACATTTTTCAGCCATATGTATTTTTATTAACCTTTGTCTGTTAAACTCTGGACATACTTTGTTATTGGCCATATGGTGACCAGAACACAAGCAACAGAAATAATCAATCTCATTAATACTACAAGAGTCCGAAGTGTGTTCTTGGCCACACTTGAGACACCTTGGTTTTGACCTACATTGTAATTTGGTATGTCCATACCTACAACAGTGGAAACATTGTATAGTTGGAAAGATATAGAGCTCAACAGCTGGTAAAGCATTATAACATAGAAACACTTTCTTTGGCAAAACTCTGCCATCAAAGTAAACTACTAATGATTGTGTTGGTTTCCAAACAGGAGAACCTTCTACTATAGTTTTGAAATTTAACCTCCTAATATTGACAACTTTCCCAAACCCAATAGGGGTAGAAATATTTTCCATTATCATTTCTGGTGACCACTCTACAGGGACACCCCTCACTATACCAATCCTGACCACATTAAATGATGGAATAAATGCATGATAATTGTTATCAGCAAGTAAATTATTATTTAAAAATGTATTAGCATCTTTGAAATTGCAGAAAGCCACCGATATTCTATTACGCCCTATCTTTTTTAAACTGCCGTTAATGATATTATAAATATTATTTTTAATCAGAAAATCACCGAAAGTAATTGGGTGAAGAAAGGTACCATCGTTGTCACTTTTGGTAATTTTTTGTACATGAACAACATATGGAGAAACATCATTTTCGTTGTAGGTATTTCTACCAATAGATTTTTTTGTAACGCTTTCGGGCTCTTTGTGGGGTAGTGAAACGGAGACGACTTCATCTTTATTTTCATCCGATTTATCAGAAAGAATACAACATTGGCAACCAGTTTTTTGGTTTCCCGCGTTTTTTCGGACTTTTTTGTTGCATTGCTTACATATTTTATGCAGTCGGGTACGTTTTAAAGATCTTTTTACAGATTGGTCAGTGTCCATACTTGACTCATCATAATCAATAGTTATGAAACTACTTGGTTGCGGCACTGAACATAAAGGTTTTTCATTCCCGCCTCCTGGGTCGGGTGGCCGATTCATATTTATAAAAAACAAAAGAAAAAACTTACCAACTATTGAAGAAAGAACAAAACTAAACTAAATAAACTACTAATTATCTAAATATATACAGTTTCACCCTGCTCTGAAATACCAATAAATTAATTAAAATAATAGGCTCAAAAAAACACAACCGCACGCGATCAAATTTCCCGCCGTTTTTCTTCAACTCACTTTACGCCAGCAGATTTCATCTCTCCGTCATCACATTTGGCAAGAGCCCGAAGAGGTAAAATATTTAATATCTTAGCGTGCATTATGAAATAATAATAGGTAACATCTACTGACATAAGACTTAAATTAGTTACATTTTTTTAATTTCTGAACCTAATAATTATTTGTTTGCAAAATCAAAGATATTGAAGCCAGCGAGATAGAATGTATTTAGGTTTCCTCGGAAGTGTAGGAGATCACTAAGAAAGGAATTTGAAAGGATTGTTTTTGTGTATGAAACAGCATACCTACAGCGACTTAACCGTCTTAACCACTTTATGAATAACTAGCTGACCCTTGCCCACTTCGTTGAGCATAAAAAGAGTTTATGATGAAATTCAACTAAAAAAAAAACAACGCGGGAACCAGAAACCCGAAACGCGGGAACCCGGAACCCGCAACGCGGGAACCCTGAACCCGCAACGCGGGAACCCGAAACCCGCAACGCGGGAACCCCGAACCCGCAACGCGGGAACCCGGAACCCGCAATGCGGAACCCAGAACCCGCAACGCGGGAACCCGGACCCGCAACGCGGGAACCCGGAACCCGCAACGCGGAACCCGCATCGCGGGAACCCCGAACCCGCAACGCGGGAACCCGGTACCCGCAACGCGGAACCCAGAATCCGCAACGCGGGAACCCGGAACCCGCAACGCGGGAACCCGGACCCGCAACGCGGGAACCCGGAACCCGCAACGCGGGAACCCGGACCCGCAACGCGGGAACGCGGAACCCGCAACGCGGGAACCCGGAACCCGCAACGCGGAACCCGCAGCATGGGAACCCGAAACCCGCAACGCAGAACCCGCAACGCGGGAACCCGGAACCCGCAACCCGCAACGCGGAACCCACAACGCGAAACCCTAACGCAGAACCCGCAACGTTCACGGAAACGCTGTCGAATGGAATAAATAATATCCTATGTCCGTCTACTTGCGCTACTTCCTCACCAATTTTCAGCCATATCGATAAAGCCGTTCTTGAGTTATAAATATTTTAACTAACACGACTTACTTTTATACATATAGATGTATAGATTACTCCTACTAACATAAGCTAAGCCCGGTGAATGCTCCCGTCACAGTCGGTCCAGCCGATTCGGTGATCATTAGTTAGATGATGATGGTGATGAAAAGTAGCCTAAATTAATCCTTATAACTTTAGCTATCTACCAGTGAAAGTCTCGTTAAAATCGGTCCAGCCGTTCCAGAGATTAGCCGGAGCAAAGAAACACGCTGACAGACATTTTTTTTTTAATTACATTTTCGTTTTCAGTAAATATCGTTGCCAATGCAAAAAAAAATCAGAAGATATCGTTTAAAATGTCATATGCATTTAGAAAAACGTTGCTAATTGAAAGTTACAAACTTCAATTTTATTTATTTGTATAGATTTGGAAAACCTCCCCAATCTTGGCGTTTCCACTGACGCGGAGCGGGGCGCATAGGAACTTAGTGGTTCCCAAGCGGAGTGGAGCGGAGATTTCGAGCATAGTGATTGGTCAATTCGGGTACCGCAAGCTCCTGTCCGCCTCGCCCCGCGTCAATGGAAACGCAGATAAACGTCTATAACGTCTAACGGTCGTCATGGTAACGACGTTGATTACAAATGGAAAACAAAAATTATGAAATGCTATACATACCGTATTTATATCAGCTTAAACTATTTGGATTCATGTTTTTGTTAATCCTAATAATTTTATTAATCCAAATAGTTTAAGCTGATATAAAAACGGTATTTATAGCATTTCATAATTTTTATTTTCCATTTGTAAACAATCTTGTTACCATGACACCCGTGTCATATAAACTAGCAACGACGTGAATCGATCGAGCCCAGGTTCAAACCCCGCGTGACCATCACGTATTTTCTTCTTTTTTCTAATTTTCTGCTTATTTTTTTCAACATTTTCTTTCATAATAACCTTTTCGTGACAATAACGAACATACCGTAAAAAAATTTGCGAAATTGGTCAAGCCGTTGTCGAAGCGCACACAATGTAAGAAATTTTGGAGGTCGTTTTTTTATACTTTGGGCTACATTTTTGGGGTTTTATTAAGAAACCCTACTTTTTTAAAACATATAATATAGCCTATGTTCAGCGCTAGGAATGTAGCTTTCCAACGGTGAAAGAATTTTTCATATTGGTTCAGTGGTTTCAGAGCCTATTCCATTCAAACAAACAAACAAACAAACAAACACACAAACAATCAAATGTTACCTCTTTATAATATTAGTATAGATTTCACTACCTGAAAATGGATAATAGCTATAATCTGGCAACCCTATTATTCACCCAACAAAGATCACAGATTTTTTTGACTTAAGTAATACATTATGCAAGCGCCATCTTACGGTAGTCTCTGTACCTAAAAGTGACACTTCGAAAACCCCTCAATTGAAAAAGCGAATTATTCTTCTTCTTCTTGTGTAATGTCAAAAGAATATTAAGCAGAAGTTACGGCGTTTGCTCAACAGTTTGTCGAGTCAGACTTGGACATTCTTGCACGCCTGTATTCCTTGCAAAAATTAGGGTAAAGGCGCTCCTTTACCCTAATTTTTGCAAGACAAAGAATGTCCAATTCTGACTCGACAGACTGTTGAGCAAACGCCGTAACTTCTGCCTATCCTAACTAAAGGATTACCACAGGGCTCAGTTTTGAGCCCTTTGTTGTATGATTTATATTCTTATGATTTAGAGTTGTCCATTGCTGATGATATTGGTGTACTCCAATATGCAGATGACTTACTTTTGTTTGTTAAAGGAAATAATATTGATCTTGCAAAGATAAAATTAACAGAATCCCTGTTCTTTCTTAAGAAATGGCTTGATGATCATGGCCTAGATTTATCACCATCAAAAAGCTCCTCAGTTCTTTTTCATCGAATGCGTAGGACCCCTCAAGTCCAAGTACTTTTTGACAATACCATTATTCCACAAAGTAGTCATCACAAATTTTTAGGTGTTATCTTAGACGAGAAACTTTCTGGAGTTCTACATTGTAATTTTGTTGTAAATAAATGTGAAAAAAATATTAAAATTATTAGATGCCTATCCGGTATATGGTGGGGTGCCCATCCTTTTTATCTAAAATTGATTTATAATGCATTAATTCGGAGCATCTTAGAATATGGCACTTTCCTCCTAGAACCTGGGCATGCGTCAGGATTCAAAGCTCTAGATAAAATTCAAAGTAAATGTCTTAGACTTATATGTGGGGCCATGAAATCTAGTCCGATAAATGCCTTGCAGGTTGAATGCTGTGATCCTCCTTTGCATTTACGACGTCAATACTTATCAGATAAATATCTCTTTAGATGCCTTCAAACTACTGATCATCCCATTATTGCTAAGCTTCACCAACTTGCTTACTTTGTGTCAAGTGACTCGTATTGGATGCATAAACGAAATCCGTGTTTAGTTGAAAGTTTTTTTTTTAATTTAAATCTCTTTCTGCTCCTATACATCAATGTAGTAATTTACTTTCTAGTCCTTTCAAAACCACTTTTACTCCAAATGTTGTTAACATTGGGATAGACAAAACTGATGCTTTGAGAGCTAATGCAAAATTTAAAAGTATTGTTGAAAGAAACTTTAGTAATTTTCATATATTTTTACAGATGCCTCAAAACTTGAAATGAATGGTAATGTCGGTGTAGGTACCTTTCACTCTCAATATAACATAGTACAGAAAATTAAACTTCCCCCTGAATGTTCTGTTTTCACTGGGGAGTGTTTAGGTATTTTAAAAGCTTTACAGTATATTAAGTTAGCTAAACTTAAAAAATCAATAGTGTTCACTGATTCATTAAGTTCAATTCAGGCGCTTAACAAGAACCCTTTTAAAATGAAACAACAGCATCCTATTATTTTTGATATTAGACAATTTTTATCTGACTTTCAAAACGACTACATTGTAGTGATTGCTTGGATTCCGAGCCATTGTGGAACGGAAATGTTAAGGCGGATTCATTGGCAAGGAATGCGTCTATTTGTGGTGACCTAGTTCCGTATAAAATTTATTATCCAGATTTAATGACTCTACCAAAAACGTATCTGGAAATTGTCCTGGGATAATAATAGTAAACAAAAGGGGGGCCATTTTTATAAATTACAATCTGAAATTGTTGCAAAGCCTTGGTTTTTTAGCATGAACTTTAACAAAAAGTGTTCAAGCATTATATATAACAAGATTAAGGCCGGGCCATACTTGTTTGCCAGTCCATCTTGCAAGACTAAATATCATTGTTAGTCCCTCGTGTATATGTGGTAGTGAAACGGCAGATGCCAATCATTTGTTTGTTTCCTGTCCAAATTATAACCGTTCCCGTTTCCTGAATTCATTAGTAGAAAATAAAATTCCTTTTCCTACATCTATATTTTGTTTATTATATGATAAAACATATGCTATTTATAAAATTATTTCTGTTTTTATTTTACAAAATAACATTGAGATATAGTACCATTTTCCTAAATTATATTGTGTATAATAATTAAGTTTATGTATTTTTACCTACTTGTCCTGAATTCCTTAATCCAAATTCTATCGTTTCCGTAAATCCTAAGTTCTTTAATAAAGTTTCCTCCGTTTGTCATTGGCTGTGCACAAAGTGCATGCCATTAGAGAGAAAAAAAAAAAACTTCTGCCTATTATTTTTTTAACATTACACAAGAAGAAGAAGAATTATTCGATAATTCAACATTTGTAAAATTGTGATTTGTGTTTGTTTTGTGTAATTTGTTGGTTGTAAAGATTTTAAAAGTTTATAATTAATATCAAATATTATATTTTGAGATTGGGTTAAGCGCATTCTTTAAAAATGTTGAATGAAACTTATTGCACTTTATGCTTATCACACAATAAAAGAACTATAAACATATTTAAAACAGATGTGCAATGCGTCTACGAAAACCTCGCAAACATTACGGTACGTAACATAATAAAATATAATATGTATATATAATCTGGTGTATTTAGACATAACGGTAAACTAGTGCCCACTTATGTACTTGAAACAAATTGACTTAGAAAAAAAAACCAAAGTACTAAATACCAACTTATTATATTAATTAAGTACTTAAACTATTATTTTTCTTTCAAATCTAAGAAACTCTTCTTAGACATCGAATGACGGGCGTGGTCCAAAAAACCCTAAGAGTGTCTTTGGTAATACTTCCTTAATAAATGAAGACATGAATGGATGAAGGAACCAATGTACCTACAATAGAATCAATGTACCTACTTAATATGTTACTACATATCCTAAAATATTTAAGTGATAATTTAAACTCAATTTTTTTCAATTCATGTCTTCAAATATAATGCACACAATGCAATAGTTAATTTTTAATAATTTACAGGTTACATATCAAACATGTTGGATGTGCTTCATTTGCCACGAGAGACTACGACAGTGTTACCTTTTAAAGAAGTTGGCTGTAAAGACTCGCGGTCTCATTGAAAATGTCTGTGAGAATGAGGTACTTCCGTTGAATGCACACATAATAATATCTTATATTAAGTACTATAGATAACATAATATATTTTATTCTTATTCATTCTGATTTTTATGTGAACAAAAAAGCCATAGACTGCTGTTTAGTTATGCAAAGGCATACAATGACTGGGAAAATCTATCAAATCAATTTTGATTACTTTTTTGGTTAGTAGGTATAAATAATGTAGCTGTATAACTTTTATCATTTGTAAATATACCTATTTATCTATAGTATTGTTTAAATAATCTAGTAAAATACACCTTCAGTCTCACATCTGTTGTCATTTTTTTGTTTTATCATTTTTATTTTATTTACACTCGGTTTTGTGTGTGAAAACTTTTAATTTTAATGAGTGATATCAGTGATGAGGAGCCTTCTGGTGTAGATATTACCAATATGAGTGCTAGAGAGGTGTGAAGAACCAAATCAGGATCTTTGCCAGTACTTAGAGAAGAATATCGTAGTGTACCAATTAATATTAAATTATTAAAAGTAAATAGTTAAACTAATCTATTAGCATTTAATTACAGCTCTAAATCCTATACTGTATTTACTCTCGTAAGTAATAACTAAAATGGCCGTTTTAGTTATTACTTATGAGATATAATATATAATATTAGTTTATTTATTTATTTATTTATAGCCTTTATTCGGTACAAAAAAAATTTACATCAAATTTTACAATTTACGGTGGCGTGGTTTCTGTATCCGTATGCCTCTTGGCAAAGGCCTCCCCCAGACATTTCCACTCTTTTCTTTGAAATGCCACTCTGGTCCATGTCTTGCCCGCCACTCGGACGATTTCATCCTCCCATCTTCTGAGAGGTCTACCTTTTTTCCTTCTTTGTCCTCTAGGGTACCACATTGTAATATTTTTGGTCCATTTGTCTGGCCCTCTCAAAACATGTCCAGCCCACTTCCATTTTAGTTGTCTTGTTTTATAAGTTATATCCATTATCCCATATCCTCATTCTCAATTCTGGGTTTTCGATCCTGTCTCTTCTTCTCTTACCAATCATGCTCCTCTCCATAGCCCTCTGCGCGACCTCCAACATGCTTGTATGCATCTTTGTAAGTGCCCAAGTTTGGCAACCATATGTGAGGATTGGTAGTATGCATGTATTGAATAGTTTTCTTTTGATACCCATACTTATCTTTTTATTTTTTTAAATTTCTTTAAAGGACCAAAATCTTCTCCAAGCATTTCCTATTCTTTTATGTATTTCCTTGGTTGCTGAGTCATGTGGTGAGATAAGTTGTCCTAGATATAAGTATTCCGTAACATATTCAATTATATTATTGTCTATTGTTATGGTGTTAGTTGTGTTTCCATTAGTCATTACCTTTGTTTTCATTAGATTTATTGTCAACTAGGGTATCGAGAACCGGTATAGTTTTAGGAACCGGGATTTTCGGTACCGGTACTAGTCAGAACCAGGAATTCCCGGGATTTCCCGGGATTTTCGTGATTTTTTTCCTACTTGACTAAAAACAAATACAATGGCTTCGAAAACTACTTTTTATAAATAAATCACACATTTTGGCATGTCAAGTTAAAGAATGATACATTAATTTGCTATACAATGATTAAAATATCGTTATAAATTAACCTTTGATAAAGTTTTACATAGATATATAGACATATATATATATTAGGCTCACTTAGCAGATTCCCTCCCGCTCTTGCAAAGTTATTACTTTTAAATAGGTAAATAAAACATATCTACGATCTATCATGAGCCAAAAAACTATTTTACCGGTGTAAATCTATTAAAACTTATAATGTTGATAAATACTGTGTAGTACAAGAAACCCAACCAAAACTGAGGAGTTTTATAAGTTTAAGTATAAGTAATTATATTTTGTTAGTAGGAATCAATGTCACGTTATACAGGGTGTCCCAAAAATCAACGATAAACCGAAAACGGGTGATAGGCCAAGTCATGACAGTTATGAGAAAAATGTGAAAGAAAATCTTTGTCATGTATTTTTCACATTATAAGGACTTTTAAAAATATCGGAAAAACTGACACCCTGTGATGGTCTTTCATGTCCTAAGACTACAAATATTACTTTTTTGTGATTTTTTTTTTGGTATTGTAGTCATGACTAACCCTTCTGTAAATCACAATTCATAATTTAAACATACCTGCCTCAGTTTTCAATAAAATGGTGTGTTTTGCCCAAGATTAAATTCAAAATAATTACTACACCCAACTTTAATCGTCTGTACTGTAAAAAAAAATTACTACAGTATTTTGGCAAGTAACTTTAAAAGATGGCGCATTTAATCTGGATTCCAAAATGGTATGATACTTGCTGGATTTCTTCTTTGTTGAGGAAAAAAAAATTTTTTTAACGGAACCGGATGTTAGGCCAACTCTGTTTAAATTTTTAAAATGTTGGTATTAAGTTGTTATGTGACGACGATGAGTGACGTCATCTTGTCTAGAGTGAGCGAGACAGACAGTGACGCTCAGTGCGAGTGAGATAGATAGTGACGCCAACCCGACAACACAGTGATGAACGTGCAAAACTGCAGTACGTTACGATCTTTCGTTCATTGCGCATCTTTCTGTATCCGTATTGACTTCGTACTTACAACTGTGCTTCTGTTTATTGGACTTGATTTGCTTTGTGATTTGGTTTTATCTGCCCCGTTTCTGACGACCCTGGACTTGTTTTATTGTCGTATCTTCGGTTGTAGTGTGTGATTCCATTGTAGTGTGTTATCATGCCATCTCGATACACCGCACAAGAATACACCAATATGCATCTCATCTATGGAGAATGCTTATGCAACGCTAATGCTGCAGCTAGAATGTATCGTGAGAGATACCCAAACGCTGAGCGTCATCCTGATTATCGGGTATTTATTAACGTGCATCGGTCACTCTTAGAGGGTCGATTCCCTAATCAAAATACCAGCGAGGGAAGGCCTTTCATACCCTACGAGGACGAAGTGCTCGAGGCGGTCGAACAAGACCCGAGTACATACTTGATAACAAGGTGGCGTCTGTTCTGTATCTCAACCACTCACATTTTCAAAAGAGCGTTGTATTCATACCTGAAAATTGAAGTCTTAAAAATGCCTACACTGCAATACAATTTTTTTTTAATAAAAAAGCACCCGCACTTCGCGTCACTGTCTGTCTCGCTCACTCTAGACAAGATGACGTCACTCATCGTCGTCACATAACAATTTAATACCAACATTTTAAAAATTTAAACAGAGTTGGCCTAACATCCGGTTCCGTTAAAAAAATTTTTTTTTCTTCAACAAAGAAGTAATCCAGCAAGTATCATACCATTTTGGAATCCAGATTAAATGCGCCATCTTTTAAAGTTACTTGCCAAAATACTGTAGTAATTTTTTTTTACAGTACAGACGATTAAAGTTGGGTGTAGTAATTATTTTGAATTTAATCTTGGGCAAAGCACACCATTTTATTGAAAACTGAGGCAGGTATGTTTAAATTATGAATTGTGATTTACAGAAGGGTTAGTCATGACTACAATACCGAAAAAAAAATCACAAAAAAGTAATATTTGTAGTCTTAGGACATGAAAGACCATCACAGGGTGTCAGTTTTTCCGATATTTTTAAAAGTCCTTATAATGTGAAAAATACATGACAAAGATTTTTTTTCACATTTTTCTCATAACTGTCATGACTTGGCCTATCACCCGTTTTCGGTTTATCGTTGATTTTTGGGACACCCTGTATACGTGACCCTGAATCATAATTTGCTCGGTGGTTTTGCCTCGGCGTTGATAAGTCCTATTTATTGTAAACTTATTGCCGTACCAAAATTAAACCAAATCGGTAAAACGGTTCATGAGTCTTAAAGTAACAGTCATAGTTAGTTTCACGTTTGAAATAATATTAAGTATGGATAAAACATTTTAAAATTATCTTTCTGCTCAGCCAATCGCACGAAATGCGGTATAATGTTTGGACAGAAATTAAAATTTTAAACGCAGATATTGTGAAAGCAAGTTTTTACCCTTTGAATGTAATATCGAAGTGAGTTTTACTGGCTAAAAAGATCCAAAAACGTTAACAACTTAATCCAACAGATAAATTGATTCAACAAAAATTCATAGTTTAAAGATATCTTATAAAATTGGTTTTTGCGATTTTTATTTATAAGTAGTAGCAAAAAGATTATGTTATTTATTTTAATTGTTATATTTTAAAAGAAATCAGAATACAGATAAGTACGATGATACAAAAAAATCATTATTTATTTTTGTTTTATAAGCAAGTTCAAAAATACAGCTTTTATAATTATGATCCCTTGGGACCCTTTTGTTTCCCAACAAAAAAAAATCCTGTTATTAATTTCATGGTCCAATCTACCTTTGTGCCGAGTTTCATTTAAATACGTCGAGTAGTTTCACCGAAATACCATCAAATAAGTAGCTACAGTTTTTTGAAAATCCAACGCTTTCGTTTTTGGGATAATAATATCCTACATTACCTTTTAGGTTCGAAGCTATTGGCGTGCTAAATTTCATTTTATTCCATTCAGTGCGGACTTACATACGGACCGACAGACAGACAGTATTTTTTTTCATAATTATTATTTTTAGATTCTATGGCCTTTATAGACCCCAAATCTTGATTTTGACTTAAATATATATTTAATGAGCAGACATTTCCCCTAGATTTATTTGAATATGTTGAGATAGTAAAATCAGTTAAGAATAATTTGAATAACATCGTAACTTAAGTTAAAATTTGAAAGCGTTTTTCGCCGTCGGAAAGTTACACCATCAACGGTGAACACAGGCATTATTATATTTTCAAAAGGGATCATTACTAAAACTCCAATAATGTAACCCATGGTCTAAAAAGTATACAATTTATTAAGTTTTTATATGCATTGGTTAAAATATAATAATACTCATAATATGTTTATTACTATAACATTATCTAAACCACATTGCAGCTGTAGTATTATTTGGCAAAGAACTTTTTGCTACGAATATAATAATTCCACACGCCCGAAGCCGCGGGCCAAAGCTAGTAATATAATATTACTCACGTTTATAAAAATTGTTTATATCTATGTAAAACTTTAATGGAAGTGAATGTATAACGATATTTTAATAATTGTATAGCAATAATTATATTATCCTTTAACTTGACATGCCACAATGTGTAATTTAAATATAAAAGTATTTTTTTAAGCCCGTTGCGTTTATTTTTTGTTAAGGGAAAAAATCCCGAAAATCCCGGTTCTTTTGCGTTGAGAACCGGTTCTATAACAGTAGTCAAAGAACCGGGAAATCCCGGGATTTTCGGTACCGGGATTTCCCGGTTCTGAACCCTATTGTCAACCCTACTTCTTTGCTTGCTGAATTGAGTTCTTCGAGCATATTTTGGACTTGATTAGAGGACTTGGAAAAAATTATAGTGTCGTAAGCGAATCTCAAGTGAGTTAGTTTTTCGCCGTTGATATTTAGGCCCAGGTGGTTCCAGTCTAATTTCCGGAACACTTCCTCAAGTACGGCCGAGAACAGTTTTGGCGACATTGGATCACCCTGTCGAACTCCTCTCTGTATTTTTATTTCTTCTCCTTCTTTCTCTAGTTTTATTTTTGCAGTCGCTCCTGTGTATATGTTTTTAATTAGCCTGATATATTTGTGTTCAACGCCTTGGTTTCTCAATGCTTCCCAGATCTTGGTGTGTTCTATAGTGTCGAAAGCCTTGCAATAATCCACGAAACAGAAGTAGTAAACTATGTTGTATTCTTTACATCTTTCTACTACTTGATTAACCACGTGAATGTGACCAATCGTTGAAAACTTGCTTCTAAACCCTGCTTGTTCCATAGGCTGGTTTTCATCTAAGGTTTTAGTGATTCGTCCTAATATAATCTTTTTATAAATGCTAGACATCAAGCTAATTGGCCTGTAGTTCCCTATATCGTCTCTATTGCCTTTTTTGTATAAGAGAGATATTATAGATACTTTCCATTGGTTTGGTATTCTTTCTGACTTAAGAATTTCGTTGAAAACATTGGTTAGTGTTGGAGCAACAAGGTTTTTTATTTCATGCAATATTTCGATGCGTATGCAATCTGGTCCTGGAGCTCTGTCCTTTTTCTGGGTAGCTATAGCGTTCTCGACCTCACGTTGAATTATACAAGGTACCTCGCTTTTGTCTGGTAGGTCGATATCTTTATCAGTTGATTGTTTGGAGTAGAGTTCCCTGTAGAACTCAGTAGCAACATGTATTATGTCTGATCTTCTGGTTATCGTTCGTCTTCTCGTATCTGTGAGCTTGGGTATCCACTCCACTTCCTCTTGTAGAATTTTTGTTGCCTTTTTAGTACCTCCTGTTTTTTCTATAAGGGTTTCTAGGGTTTGGAGCCTATGATGTTGTCTATCTTTTCTCATTTGTGTCCTCAGTAATTTGCTTAGTTCAACTATTTCCTTCCTTACTTGTGGTGTTTTAGGTTTGGCTTTCATTTTCAGTGCTCTCTTGTTTAGTATATCTTTTGTTCTTTCGGACAACATATTATCAACACGTTTACATCGGTTTTGCTCTTTTGACAGCTATTCATTATATCCGTTAGTGCATCGTAAGTATCTTGTAGGTATTTATTCGTTTGATCATTCGTCAAGTGTTTTAATTCATCTAGTTGGTCTACAGTTAATTGCTTTTTGTTTCTATCTAGTTCTCTGGTTTGACATTTGAAGTGATTCCTGGAAGTTTTTGTTTGGCGTGTTTTTAGTTTGGCTCTAACCATTCGATGGTTCGTGTTGAAATTTAATTTTGAAATAACGCCGCAATTTTCGATTAGTTTGTCTTTGTTAGTCCAAATGTAATCTTTTTCATTTTTGTAATCTCCATTTGGGGAAATCCAAGTCCATCGATTCTTCTCTTTCTTTTTGAATTTTGCATTCATGTTAACTAATATATGCTAGATTCACTAGTTTTTCACCATTTCTTGTCCTTTTTCCTTTGCAGTAAGGACCAATAATGTGCTCTTCTCCATCTCTTCTCTTACCTATATATATAATTATATTAGGTTTCTAGAGTTCAGTGTTTTCAGGAGATCATCCAACTTAGCATAAAAATGTTCTATTGTGTCCCTGTTTGATTGTTCCGTTGGTGAGTAAATTTGAACTATGGTCCAGATATCATCATTTAGTGGTAGTTTTATTTTAAGAACTGCTATGCGTTCTGAAATCCCATACAATTCCACAATTTTAGTCTTTAGTTGTTTATGGATCATAAATCCTACACCACAGAAATAAATCAAGATAGAACGGCGAAGTAGGCGTGCCACCCGTGTCAAAACCATGCACTATATTGCAGGCTTATCAAAAAACTGCTTCATTACGCAACGGGACTCGTGCACCTGCGTTCGCACCGTAAAAACTTTAAAAATAATACTAAAATATGCCTTATTGTGCTGTTTCCAAATGCAAAAACTAAAGTAGCGAAGATAATATGAAGAAAGGAAACATTTCTTATCTCCAGTCAGTATTAAAATTCATTAAAAATCATATTAATTGAGAAACCAAATAATTGTTCTACTAATACCATGATCATTAAATAGGAACATAAATTATGTTGTCTTTCGTTGAAATTAATATCCATTGCTGTTCATATACAATGCTCGTATTCAAAAGCGTAACATGTGCGCGCAGTGTACAACGAACTGTACGAAAAAATATTATCACCTGCATCGGTAATATCGTAGCGGTCATAGGTCAGATAAAGCACAGATTACTAAATAGTTACCAGATACTTCACTCAATAGAAAATTTCCAATACCTACTGCTATAATAGCCTACTCCGTCGCGTCAGCCACCACTGCATGCTAAACTGTGCCTTAATGCTCAAGCGTATAGCTGTGATTGCTTCGCACCGCGCGATCACGTAGCAATCGCAGGGCTGCCTCTTTGATAAAATTAAATTAACATAACTTTTTGTGTCGATGTTATTGAGAACTGTGAATATGTTCTGACTTATATGTGGCAGTCCTAAATTAGTGCTGTACTGTGCAATCTAGATAGAACATAATTATTATAGACGTCAGTGTGTAGGTAAAATAAAATAAAAAAATTAAAGTTACGTATATGTTTTATTTTAATATAATTTTTTATAAATTTCTTACCCTTTCTAAATTCTCTATTATTAAATTTGAGTGTAGTCTAGTGTATCTTCGTAAATAATCCTAGAAAATTAAATTTAATAATTTACAAAATTGGTTTAAAATATATATAAGTTGGAGTGGTTGGAGTGTCTGAGGTTTTACGCTTATCATTAACACGTATATTGTTTACAAATCGCATTAAAATCGAATCACCCGATAGTAAGTATCAAATTTTGTTTGTTTACATTAACAGCACGACAAGTTGAGACAAGTCCGGCCGCCGCGCGATTTGTGTTGGAAGTTTCGTATGTAGGTATTGATTTGAGCGACTGCTTATCAAATATTATTACAATTTTATTCTAATAAAAGTAGTTAAAACGTTAAAATAGTGTTTAAGATAGGTATAACGTTTCTATGTAACGAAAATATGTAAACATGTGTCTGAAAGGCAAGCTAATGCTTATTACGACAAATATAATAATATAATTTATCACTTACCTTTCGTCATTGCCAGGTAAATAGAAAAATGATAGGTGTTTATCCCTTCTTTTACTTGATTTGCACCCATCTACAGCACATAAAGTACCAGAAGGCATCGTAAGGCGCGTACGAACGAATTAAAATGTAAAAACACCCGTGCGCTTCGCTCGCGACAACCGCACTGAGCTTGGGCCTCCGGTGGCCCGAGACCGCTCGGTCGGGCGGTAGGTAATTATAGCGCGCAAGTACATGGAGTGACGGAGGCCTGGATAAAGTGCTGTGATTGGTCATCGAATGGGATAGTGATTGACACTACCGTGTATCGATTACTTTTAGGACTTATCGATAAATTAATTTAATTTTCCTACAAATAAATTATTATTTGTAGGATAATTAAATTAATAGTAATAAAAATAAATGTATGCAATGTTTTAAAGACTTTTGTTCGTATATGCCTACTTATATATTGCATATCTTTTTTATACTTTTATTTGACGACTAGCTGACCCTTGCCTACTTCGCTGAGCATAAAAACAGTTTATGATGAAATTCAACTTTTACCACGTTTTATAGTTACTGATGTTTCAAGTCACACGGGAACGCTGTCGAATGGAATAAATAGCCATAGCCATAACATATCATATAAGCCATAGCTAGGCTTCTATTTTAGGATGCAAACTAGATCCAAATATTTTGAGAACAAGTTTTGACCACCCAGTAACCAGAGACCTATCGATAATGTAACGTGGATATCCCCTCACTATTCGGCACGCACACTAAGAAAATGACGTCACACTGTGGGCGGGGCTTATCGTAAAAATGACACGCGCGAAATGTAAGTGCATACGACATCGTAACCGTTCTATCTTGATATATTTCTGTGTCCTACACCATGATGACCCTGTGTTTCACCTTTGTGATAAAATACAAAGTCTCCATAGTCTACGATCTGGTCTCCCAAGCGCCTGACTTCACTAATTCCTATAATGCTCCACTTAATTTTTTCTAAAGCTATTCTGAGTTCAAGTAGACTATCTTCTGTTCTTAATGTTCGTGTATTCGGCGTGGCGATGTGAATTTCGTTCTTTCGGTTCCGATTTGTGTTTGGGGGGTTTTGGTCTAATTCCTCACGGGGACCAGCCGGATTGGGGAATTTTTGGTTGTTTGGTTGTTGTTTTGTTTTAGTTTTTGTTTGGCACATTGTAAATTTCCGGCTACCGTATTCTAGTTGTTTTTTTTGCTGTTTTTCCTCAACTCGTTGCTTCCTGTTTCTCATATCTTTGAAAGGGTTTACTTTTGATAGTTTATTGGGCTGCAATGCGTCAAGTTGTTTTGGCACGTGTGAATAACTATTGTTATAGGTATATATAATATTAGTTTAACTATTATATTATATTACTATAATAAATTAGTTTAACTATTTGCTTAAAGTTTGAACCGATTCATTTTTTTAATAAGATCTTTGTGTCATTGTAAAATTTATTTTAAAAGGAGTGGCGCTAGTTGCGTTTATTCCTCGCCTTAAGAGATTGGATGTAAAGATAACCTAATGAACTCGTTCACTCATAAGGGGTTTTGTACGAGCTAGCATGTACATTGGTGATTGCGCATAATTATAAGCATTGTGTGGTAAAGTGCAGGCTGCCGGGCCCCAGTCCGCATTAAGCATTCAAACCGCGCACTCATAATCATTTAGTTATTAGCATTTGTAAGGACATTTACTTATCAATCAATCAATCAATATCACCAAAAGGTGTAGTTGAGTAGCAGCTGCTACAGGTATAGATATTAATATGGAAGAAGAAATAAAAGAAATGTTGGATTGTGAAGTGGAGATAACAGCAGTAAAGCGGCTTCATTTTAATTTTTGTCTAATTTTTAAATTAAAATTAGAAAAAAAATATAATGATTTCAAATGGTCAGGACGGCAATTTTATAGGTTATATACATTCTTTTTTAATAAAAAAAAAAAAAGAATGTGCTAGGGCAATGGGTTAAATCTCAGTCAGTCTCGACATTTAGAATTGCTTTCCAAGGGGCCATCTGCGAATATGTTAACTGCACAACTGATCAGTTTCTGAATAAAATGAGGAAAGTATTAATGTCACAAAGAAAGAGCCAAAGAAGTTTTTACAGTTTCTAAACCGGGCTTATTTATTTATTTATTTATTTTAACACTTTATGCACAATGTACAATGGCGGACTTAATGCCACAGGGCATTTTCTTCCAGTCAACCATAGGGTGATGCAGAGAAAAAATTAGAGAGAAGGTGCTTAATCATAATATGGGAGATAAAAATATGTACAGACAATGATATTTCATCTGTGATCAGTCTCTTGACTATGTTGTAATGATAGGTAGGATAGGATACCTATGAAATTGCTGTTCTGCAGTACTGGCCATTTCAAACCATTATAATTTTTGTCTAATTTTAATTTAAAAACATGGAATCATTTTCTCAAAAGCATTAATTTTGCTATTAATTTGTGTTACATTTTCATCGTATTTCAATCTTTTTTGTCATCATGGATACGTTTAAAATTCGAATAATTATGGAATATGAGTTCCGTCGTGGCAGCTACTCGCCACAAGCGGGCAATCGACATCAACACATTTACAGAGCTAACACTAAAAACCAACGCACCACCTGTTGTTGGTTTGCTCGCTTCCGTTCTGGAAATTTCGACCAGAAAATTGAACCTTGCGGTCGTCCGAAGATTTCGGTCGACAATGACGAATTAAAGGCGTTTGAGGAAGTTGATGACAAACAATCTACGGCAGAATTAGCAGCAGCTTTCGACGTTAACGTCAAAACAATATTAGTCCATTTTCGTCAAATTGCCAACGTAAAATTGAAATTGAAATATTTTTTTGCATATTGACATTTGACAAAATACAAAGTCTACCCTTACGGGTGTTTAAAACTAAATAACAAAAATGTTTATACTATAAATAAGACTATACACAACTAAGTAAAGTCGCTGTTTGGTAGTCTAGCGCCGGTGTGATTCATCACAGCTTACCAAACAGGCTGAGCATTACTGCAGATGTGTACTGTAAGGAACTGAACACAATGATGGAGAAGCTAGAGGCACATCTCAACCACATTGGTCAATCGCTCGTCTCCGCTGCTCCTGCACGACAACGTCTCCAAGTTTCAAGAACTGGGGTTGGAAGCTCTCTTTCATCCACCCTACTCACTACTCACAGACCTTGCGATACTTTTACCAGAATTTACATAACTTCGGGCCTTCGGATAAAATTAAATCCCGAGAGGCAGTACAAAATGCCTTTGAATAATTTGCTGCTTCCCGTCCAGCTGATTTAAGAAGGGCATCAATAAACTGCCACTGTGTTGGCAAAGGTGCATTGATTGCATGAGTGATTACTTTGATTACTACAAATAATATTATACATAGGAGAAACTACATTAAACATAATTGTTGTTTCTCTTATTTACAGGTATTGTTTATATTATATTAACTTAAAATATACTTACTCTTATTTACAGAGAAACAAAATAGTTTATTCTCTTATGTGATATAATCTTATATAGGTATATATAATTAATTATTCCAGTCAAGTATGATCCTTGAAGATTCCATCCATACGTTAGTTAAGTGCATAAAATAAGATGTTTACCATTGAATCAGAATGTATAGGAACTATATTATAAGTTAAATATTTTGTTAAATAAAAAACAAATGGATCAGAATTAAAACATTTTTTTTAGATTGATATAAAGTTTGGCACGTTTGAATCATTGTTAAACTTATCAACTTCCAACACAAAGATTATTTCCTCATTGCTACCAGCTGATTGCGACATTAAAACGGAGCCAGATAAAAAAACCGAAATTAATTGGAATTATACAGGTAAGTCGTACACTATCTAGCTAAATATTGAGCAAAGCAGTGTATTTTTAACTTTGGCATTTGAATGAAGGCAACAGAGCTATGCAGTGCTCAAGGATTATCCATTATATAATTGTATAATTTTTAAAATAATGGTGTAGGTATTACTAATATGTACTTTTTTTTAATTTATAATAAACGTTTAAATTGCCGTCATGCAAGTAGTGTCTAGGAGATTTGTTTAGTTACTTTCTATGTTATGTAATATTAAATATAATATAATATTTTTTGAAATCAATAAAAAAAATATATACCTAATATTATATTTCTCGTGGAAACAGAAAAATATGAAATAAAAAGTTGAAAAAACTAACTAACTTTTTGAAGTTTGGTTATAGTTTTCTTCAGACAGGAACCTTAAAAATACTTTTATTACATAAAAATTATTGTAAAAAATATCTACCTATAAAAATATAAATTGAATTTGAAATAGATGCTGGTACTTGTACATTACAATACATTTTGGACTTGACTAAACACTTATGGATGTTCTAATTGTTTTTATTTTCTTAGAAATTAAAATTGAAGCTGTAGAAACAACAAACAGCTTTATAAATTATGAACAACCTTCGAGCTCATCATACTCTGATTCAAAGGATTTACAAGTTGTTGATCCTGATCATAGGCAGGATCCATTGAAATTGGAGAGAAGTAATACTCGTCACGAGGCGAAGGAGCTGAAATTGATTATAGATAAGCTAAGTCCAAGTATTATTGAGAAATATGTTCGAACAAAACACATAGAACAGTCAGAGGGGGAAGGAGAAGCAACTTACACAACTGAACAAATCAAACAAGAGATAAAAGAGGAGGTAGCTGATGAAGGTAAGTCCTACTTATGACCATAATGCAGTAGGCAGCAGCAAATAAATAGGCGCACTCGGCACTGCAGCTATATTAAGATGTAACAAATACTGTTCAGCTCCTTCCTTTCCTCTGTTATATACGTTTCCTGCCTCATATTTTTAAAGAGGTAAATAAGTAAGGTAAGTGACCCTGTGTATCTTCAGTATCGTAAGACTCTTATGACGGGCACGGTCGTGCCCTGCCAAGATGAGCCAAGCGAAGCGTAAGGGCACTACCTACCATTTCTCGAAAGGTTTCGTCGTTTTTTTGAACTCCCATAACTAAGCTTTAGATGATGCTAAATAGTTGAAAATATCGAGATATAATGACATTAGTAAAAGCATGAAACATACAAAGTTTGTATGTCGCAGCTATTGTACATTAGATTTTATCAATGTCTAAAAACCCCCGATTTCGTCACTGACTCATTTATAGATCATCAATACCTGAAGTCTTAGAAAGCTGAAATGATGTATCTTACTATCTGTATACTATTATTTCAGTTAAAAGGTGATGTTTGGCCGTTTTATTTCACACACGATGAATGAATGCCTACGAAATCTTCGTAACGGTAGCAAAACGGCCAAGTATCACGATTTAACTGAAATGTAGAGTAAGTAAAACTAAGCCTGGTAAAGTAAGGGCGCATAGATCAAGAATTTCAATTCTATATGAGATCTGACCACTTTTGATAGATTTTGATTAAGATTTATGCTAAATGCTGTAAAGTAAGGGCGCATAGATCAAGAATTTCAATTCTATATGAGATCTGACCACTTTTGATAGATTTTGATTAAGATTTATGCTAAATGCTGACGTTATTTATTTATTTATTTATTAGCCTTTATTTCCCTTACATTTTTACGATATTAACATATGTGTATTCTTAATTGTTTGTTAGTAGTGTTAGTTTTGTACTTAATTTATGTTGTTAGTATTTTTAAGTGTAAGGGTCGCCGATCGCGGTGTAGGCCTCCTCCAGACCGTGCCAGATGTCTCTATCTTGCGCCAATCTCGGCCAGAACTTTCCAGCAATTTTCTCTATGTCGTCACTCCATCTTTTTAAAGGTCTTCCCTTTCTTCTTTTTTTATATATTGGATACCAATTTGTGACTATCTGTGACCATCTTTCATCTTTCACTCTTTGAATATGTCCTGACCATTTCCACTTTTGTGTGAGAACATGTTTTACCACATCTCTTACCTTTGTTTTTTCTCTTATCTTGGAATGTCTAACTCTGTCTTTTAATTTAATTTTCATAAAACTGCACTCTATTCCTCTTTGGCAGCTTCTTACTTTGTTTAATGAAGACTGTTTTAGTGACCAGGTTTGGCATCCGTAGGTAAGAACTGGATTTAAGCAGATATTCATTGCTTTCATTTTTAGTTTTGTAGGTATGGGACCTTTGAAAATTTCCTTCATGCTCCAGTATTTTTTCCACGTATTTTTAACTCTGCGGTCGATTTCTTTTTCAGTGCATGATCTATTATCGTAACATGATATTAGATGTCCAAGGTATATGTAGTATTTAACATATTCAATAGGTTTTGATTGTATATTTATAGCTATTTGTTTAGAGTTAGTGATAATTTTAGTTTTGTCCCAATTGATAAGCAGTCCGACGGCTTCGCTATGATGATTAAGAGAGTCTATCATGTAGTTCAGGTTATATGGATCATTCGACAATAATACTATATCGTCCGCAAATCTGAGATGCGAGAGGTACTTGCCATTGATATTTATACCCATATTGCTCCAATCTAATTTTCTAAAAATGGATTCTAAGACTGAGATAAAGAGCTTTGGTGAAAGCGGGTCCCCTTGTTTTACTCCTCTTTCGACGTAGAACGAAGGACCTTTGGTGTCCAGACATACTCTTGTGGTACTATTCGAGTAGATTGCTTTGATAAGTTCTATATAGTCGTGGTCTAATCCTTGTTCGTTCAAAGCCCGCCATATAGCGTCGTGCGAAATTGAGTCAAATGCTTTGGAATAATCTATAAAAGCAATGTATAGGGGGATATCATATTCTGTAAAGCGTTCGATTATTATTTTCAGCGTGTGGATGTGGTCGATTGTGGAGAAGTTTTTCATGAATCTGGCTTGTTCTATGGGTTGATTTTCGTCTATTTTTGTAGTTATACGTCTTAGTAAAGTGGATGCGAATGCTTTATAGAGGCATGATATAAGACTTATAGGCCTGTAGTTAGAAACCAGTTTGGGGTCTCCCTTTTTATATATTAAAGCAATCTCTGAAGATGTCCATGAGTCTGGTATTTCTTTTGTTTTTAAAATATTGTTAAACAGATTAGTAAGTGGTTTTATTATCAAATTTTTTGCAGTTTTTATCATTTCGTTTGATACTCCATCTGGCCCTGGGCACTTTCCCGCTTTTAGTTTGTTTATTGATAGTTCTATTTCTTTTTCTAAAAATAGCGGGGCTGGTTCGTAGTCTGCATTATTATTTTCAACAGTTGCTTCGTTCGTTTTACTTGCACATGAGTAGAGATTTTTATAGAACTGAGTAGCTATAGTTCCCGAAGTATCTTGAAGGTAGGCTATTACATGTTTGGTGGTTTCCAATTTTTTGTAAGCCTTTTTTATGCCCCCTCTCTCTTCTAGGAATTTGCTTATGGTGTCGAGTCTCTTATTTTGTATGTTTTGTTTTTTTTTTTTTTTGTATCATCTTATATAGTTTACTTAGAGTTTCTTTTTCTTGTCTGGTTTTGTTTTCCTTGTTTTTTAATATGTGTTTTTTGTATTTAAGATTTTTTATTTCTTCTGTGATAATTATGTTATTTCTTTTTTCAGATGTGGCTTCAGTTGGTTTTTTATATCTGTTAAGTAGAAATATTTTTATCTTCTTGTTCAGTTTGTGCACGTTTTCATTTTCAGATAACGTTGGAGCATGAAAGTCTTCATCTGTACTTTCACCTTCTGTATTGTATGCTTTTGTTTGGTAGTGGGCTCGAGATTTCTTGTTCTTCTCAGTTTTTAGGGTTATTCTAACCATTCTGTGGTCGCTGGGGTGTTGTAAATTGCTCATCACGTTTATGTTACTTATATTTTTTGACAAGTTTGTAGCTATAAAATCGATTTCATTCTTGCATTTTCCGTCAGGTGTTTTCCATGTCCATCTAAGCTTGTTAGGTTTTTTGAATAAGGTGTTTGATATTTTTAAATTGTGTTGAAGGCAAAATTGTATAAACATTTCTCCTCTAACATTTCTTTTTCCGTAGCCATATCTTCCCATTATTAGCTCTTCATTTTGTTTGGGATATCCTATATTTGCATTCATGTCACCTAAGAATATTATGTTTTCTGTGCATTTATTCATAGCTTTATTCAGGTCAGCGTAAAAATGTTCAATATCTACTTCTTTGGCGCGAAGTGTAGGTGCGTAAACTTGAATTATCGATATCTTTTTTCCATGTATTTCTATTTGTAAGACAACAACCCTCTCGGATATTGCTATAAAATCATGTACATATATATTGTCTTGTTTCTTTACTAGGAATCCAACACCCTTTTCACCTTTTGTTTCGCCATAGTAGTAAAGAACATATTTCGCCCTGTCTTCGATCTTATAACCCAGTCTCCTAACTTCAGCTAAACCGATAATATCCCAGTTGATTTCAGATATTGCATATTCTAATTCTGCTATTCTAGCTTCATTCATTAGCGTTCTTACATTGAAGGTACAGATATAGTATTTTTTTTGGTATGGAGGGTGGTAGTCTACGTGCCCCGCGGTGACAAGCCGTATTGGGGAAGGATTTTTTGATTTTGTTTTGGTTTTTAAAAAGATTTGTTCGTTTATAACGTTATTTGTTGCTGCAGTATTATTGTTGTTCTGGAGTGACAGCCTTAATGGCTATTCATTTTGAGTGTTTGAATCCATATAGTACTCTTCTTCTACTGGCATTTCAGCTTGGCTTAGGTTTCGTTTTGTAAAAAAAGTTTCCACGGAGGTTTGACTTTTTCCCGATTTGTTTATTTGCGTTTTATTCTTCTTTGTTATATGTTTAGGGGGTGTTATCTCTAGCTCTCTTTTTTTCCTTGTTTTGTCAGTGTCGTTCTTGCCCTTACTTTCTTTTTCACTTTCTTTCATTGAAGGTTCTCGGATGATAAGTTTGTCGTACTGCAAATAAGCTACTTTTCCAGCATTCCTCTCTTTTTTTAATTGTTCTTGTAATTCTTTTCGCATTTCTAATATTGCAGGTGGGAAGTCTTCTTTTATGTAGAAAGTTTTAGTTTGTATGTGTTTCTTGTTTTTCAAAATTGCTATCTTTCTGCCATAAGTTGTAAATGTTATTACTATGGGTCTCAATTTGTCTTTCGTATATTTTCCCATCCTGCGAACTATCTCTAAGTCTCTTTTGTCATATTTCAGCTTTCATTTCATCCTGTATTTTTTGTAGCACAGTGTCCTCTAACTCCTGGTATGTTCTTTCGCCTTCTTCTACACCAAAAAATATGATGTTTCTTTGTCTGATATGTTTCTCTATAGCGCTAATTCTTTTTTCATGTGTGATGTTAGTTTCCTTGATGTGTCACGTTTGATGTCTAATCTTAATTCTTTGAGCAACTTTTCTATTTCAGACATTTTGAACGCCCTCTGTTGTTGAATCGTCGAAATCGTAATTCTATCAGCCTGGTGCTGCCCTCTTGCTCGTATTCCAGTTTCTTTATTTTAGTTTTTATTTGTTGTAACTTATGTTCCCAAAGTTGATTAGTTATTATATTTTGTATCAATTGTACGTACAAAAAGTCTTGGCGTATCTGAGGTTCGAAACCGGGCCGTTCTGATCAGGGCGGCGATTCTCCGGCAGTGGAAAAACGTTCATACTCGAATAAATCGTCGACATTCGGAAATTTTAAGAACGATGCACACTTGGTGTATTCTCAGAACACACTGAAAAAAATCCGTTTATTACTTATTTAATCATAAGTGTGGAATGAGCAAAGAATAATCGTTCTTAGGCTGCCGGCATAAGTGTGAAAATTCTTTGTACATTTTTAAGTGATAAGAGTTCATTTTGTACAATATGCTTACGCATATTTCGCTGCTAAGAAAAATCGTTCTTGTTAGAGGGTAATAAGAGTAAAAATTCTTTACTATTGCATATTACTTTTATAAGTAGTTATATTTTAAACGGCTTATTTTGTACTTGTTAGAACTTGTTAGTTGCGTTTTGCAGGTCGATGAAGTAACGTGTTTTCATTATTTTACTCGACGAAATGTTTCGTATTGTTTGTTTGTTTTGGTGGTGCGTTTAGGTTATACAATATCGTTGACTTTTAAAGTGTCAATAATACTCGTAATTAATCATTTTTGTTGTAGACGTAAATATATTAACTATGTTTGTTTAATTTTTTAGTTCACATTAATAAATTATATAAATACTAGCTGACCCGTGCCCACTTCGTTGAGCATACAAACCGTTTCGCCGAATCGGTTCAGTCGTTCTTGGGTTATGCTAACCAACATATTTTGCGATCAATTTTTATATTATAGAAGATGTAAGGTTTACTTCGACAGTTCGATTGGTAATTGTTCTATTGGTACCCCAGAATACGTGTTTCATGAATCGTTCGAACTTTTCGGTAGTAGAACGGACAACTTCATACATACGGTGGCGGCTGGTAGGTTATCAAATTGGTGGTGCACTTTTCTTACTTAGCTTTAAAAAAACTTAGCGTTAAAAAAACGCTATGGGAAACTTCAAAGACATAAAGTGATTTTCTTGTAAATATTGTTGTTGTTTATTGAAATATTAATATTTTAATTATCTAAGTATAATATAAACGTATCAATTACGTATTTCGTCAATCATAGATAGTTAAAATAATTTTTACCCGACTTCGGCGAAGTCAAAAGGAAGGGTACATGATTTTGGCAGTTTATGTATGTATGTAGCTCGCAGCAGCTAAACTACTGGTCAAAATCCAAAAAATTCTAAATTCAAAACTTTTTATTTCCATAAAGATTATTAAATAACACGTCTTATAGAATAACTGAACCGGCGTAAGAAACTCGCGCGGGGCCATCTTTTAGCAAGGTCCGATTTTAATGAATGAGGTGTCAATCAATTCGTATTGTTGCCGCGAGTAACATAGACTATATAAATTTCATTATCTTAATTGATTTTTTTAGAATATAGTTTTTTAAGTTTAATTTTGAAAATCTAAAATCGTTTTTTAAACATTACACCCACTCTCAATAACGACAACAATTTAGTAATAAAAACTACTTTTTAAGTTGCTAAAATAAGTAAAAACTGCACAGCTGTGTATGGTCTTTTGTCGCTTTATGATATTACCCCGCAATAAACTTGACTGTCGGCATCATGCATAGTGAACTTTCTAAGAAATTCGTTCTTTTGTTTACAAATTGGGATTGCTTGCACGTGTTGACTGTTTTTGACCATTACTAATAAGTAGGAGTCGTGGATTATCTAACGTTAACATATTCTTAGTTGCTCACAAACTTTCAAACTGTAAGCATGGCTAGTAAAAGAAAATCACTGTGTATTGACGAAAAAGTATTACTGATACGCGCAATAGAAACGGAACATATGGGACATATCTACTATCACTAATCTGAAATAAACTTTTTTTTCACATACATACATACATACATACATACATACATACATACATGCATACATACATACATACATACACACATACACACATACATACATACATACATACATACATACATACATACATACATATAACATACATATGTACATACATACATACATACATACATACATACATACATACATACATACAAACATGCATACATACATACATACATAAATACATCAATACATACATACATACATACAGACATACATACATACATAGTACATACATGCATACATACTTACATACATACATACATACATACATACATAATTACATACATACAAACATGCATACATACATACATACATAAATACATCAATACATACATACATACATACATACAGACATACATACATACATAGTACATACATGCATACATACTTACATACATACATACATACATACATACATACATACAAACATACATACATACATAAATACATCAATACATAATAATATATTACATACATACATAGACTGCCAAATTATTTATTTGTACATGTGGATTCGGACATCTACCGGTCCTTACCACTCGTTGGATATCGGGGACTTTTTCACGATTTACTTCGACTGTGAAGATCTGAGAATACGCAAGTCTTTTTCGTTCTTAAAATTTCCGAATTTCGATGTTTTATTCGAATGTGAACTTTTTTCCACTGCCTGAGAACCATGCGCATTACGTGTTTTGTAAACCGCTCGAACGTTTCGGTAGAATGGAAAAAATCATGAAAAAATGTCATGCGGAAAATGTTCTAATAGCGAGAATCGCCGCCCTGGGCCGAAGATGTTCACCGTTGGGCCAGCTGTCTTGTGGCTTTGAAATTTTTCTTCTATATCTATCTAGCAAAGTTGTTTTTTCACATGTCATGTGGGTACGTTGATATATTATTATTTCTTGTTTATTCTATTGATTCTTGAATTTTATCATACGTTCACTTTACACACTAAGCAGTTTAATTATGTAATATTCTGCTGTCTGTAATAATTGTTTTTTAATTAGATCACTGCCGCTGAACGGGTCTCTTAGAATAGAGCTTAGATTTGGATATAACGCTCACGTAGTTGGTTTTTAGTTTAAGTATCCACAAATTCTTTAAAAATCTTTGTTCATTCACGAACACATCATCACAAGCACCTTAGTATATTGAGCAAACAGAATAATTAGCTTTTTATATAGTTTTTTTAAATTAAATACGGAGCACTTATTAAATACGTCCGATTGCTGTCGCTGTCAATGCTGACGTAGAAGACCCAAATTATCTAAAAAATATCTTATGGACAGATGAATCCAAATTTGATAAAGATGGCATAACCAACTATCACACATTACTGGGCCCCTAAAGAACTAAGGAATCCCAATAAGAAAAGAGTGAAGGGGTCCCAACGAAGATTTTGCTTAAATGTGTGGATGGGCATTACCTATAATCATCTGATTGGACCTTACTTTCTCCCGAACAATCTAAATGGGAGACATAAAACCGCGAACGGCGCAGATAAAAAATTGAGGGAGTTACGGGCCGGAAAAGCACAAGTTTGACACTTCGGCGGCCATCTTGTGTTTTTTCAAACTGAAATAGCTCCCTGAATAAGAGTCGCAGAGAGCTGCGGTTTTCGACATCCGGCAGAGCAGAAGACCATCTACGGGGAACACAAGAAAAAACTCGGAAAATCCCGGAAAACTCAGAAAAATTTTCCAAAAATTTTTCAACAAAACTAAGGCCGGAACCAGACAGAAGAGGAGAAGACAAGCCCAACAAGCCCAAGAACCCCCCCTCTAGGACGTATGGTTGCCGAGATATTGAAGGCTGAAGTTGCACTTTGACAGTTCCCCAACTGTCAAACGCCCGACAAAAACCTGAATATCTCGGCTCCCAGACCAGCTAGAGCGAAGCGGCTTTTTTTCAGCATAGCTGCCAGTACAAGGGCTATCTACAAACAAAATTTCGTGGACATCCAGGAACCTTGACTTCCTGGAGCTGGAATCCAGGAACAACCAGGAACAGAGGAAAGACGGAAAAAATCCAAGTGGAACAAGCCCAAACTCGACCCATCTAAGTAAAACGGCTCAGGAGCTACGAATAAAAGAAAATATCGGCGGCCATATTGGCGGCCATATTGAAAATTTTAAATTACCTGTAACTCAGCTTCCTGAAGTCGGAGAGAGACGCGGTTTTCTTCACTGGTTTACCTGTGGAGCCGACCAAAGCATCGAACTGAAGACAACTGGAGGGGCAGCCGCCATCTTGGATTTTCAAGGTCACCAGACACGCCTGAACATATCTCAGCACCTGTAAGACCTAGAAAAACGTGGTTTTCGGCAGCAGCTAGAGCAGGACCAGGAGAAGAAGCAGCACCTAAAAGAAAACCGGAGAAGAAAACCGGAAGGGGGGAAAAAACCGGAAACCACGGAAGACCTGGAAAAGACTGCGCATACAACGAGGTACCTGGAAAAAAGCTTAAAACTAAAGTAGACGTAAGAATAAGGACCAGTTGCATCATTTTTGGTGCAGCTGTTAGAATAAGGACCAGTTGCATCATTTTTGGTGCAGCTGTTAGAATAAGGACCAGTTGCATCATTTTTGGTGCAGCTGTTAGAATAAGAAAATTGTTTGTATTTATATTTTTAGACGACACTAGTACGCTAATACTAGACCTTTTGACTGTGTATAATATTGAAATCGGTGGAAATTGAAAAAACTCTCTTAGAGCCTAGGTATCCACATTACACAACACAATATTACTACACATTATATTTAATATATTAGAAATAGGACCAGCTTGCCTCCCTATTGGAGCAACTGATAGGTTAGATTAGTATAGTAATTATTAGTATTAGTATATACATTTTAAATTTATTTTGACCAGCTGTTTCTTATTAGAGCAGTTGTTAGTTTAGTTAGAATAGGGATTTTAATAGGATAAGGATTTTACAAAACATTCTTACATAATAATAATTTGTTGAATTTTATATAATTTTATTGAATTTTATTTAATTTAATTGATTGTTTTTATTGAAGGATTTTACAAAATAGGTTGACATAATAATAATTTATTTAATTTTATTGATTTTTATACATTGCTTTTTAATTCGGTTTGAGTTTAGTTAAAACATGTTTCACACTCCGAAAAGGGCCAGTGACACGTTCACCATTTCGCCACCTGCAAAAAACAAAATAGACGAGGTTAGTAGATCGCTGACACAACCGGAACCCTCAGTAGTAAGAAAAAGCATGGACAAATTTGAGGCACTCGCCAATGCCGCCTCCCCGTTGACTAAACCGCAGACAGCACAGGAACCTCAGGTACGTAAATCTAAAATAAGTAAAGTAAAGTCTCTAGAGAAGGGAATTAGCCCCACTAGAATGCATAAGACCAGAGTAGAAGAAGGTAGAGTCTGTTTAACACAAGCTAAAGGGTACATTAGTAACTCCAAAAACCTGAAAAATGAATTAAAAGAAGGGATAACAGCTATGATAAACAGGCTCTACGAAATAATAAAAGAAAGTGAGCTGGAACTTACCAGAATCAAAAAAGGACAGCACGAGGGGCAGGGGAAGGACCCTTTACATCCCCCCCTGCAACCCACAATGCTGGCGCCGACCACCGCGAATGCAGAACTAGTGGAGAATCTGAAAGAGAATAACAAATTATTAATAGAGAACATGAGAAGTATGGATGCGATGAGGAGATGTATGGAAGAGAATAGGAAGGCTGTGGAGGAAAGTGAAATTAAAATAGGAACGTTGAGCTCACTGCTGGAGAGCAAAATAACAGTCGCTAAGACGGCGACATATGCAAGCGTTGCCTCGAGAGGATTCTCTGAGAGAATCCCCGAAGCAAGGGCAATGCATTCGGTCGTGGTGTCCTCCAGGGATGAGCAAGAGACGGGAGAGGAGGTGCTAGAGAAGATAAGACGGACGGTAGATGCGAAGGATGGATGGGTGAAAGTTGAGAGAGTGAGAAAGGTTAGGAATAGGAAGGTAGTCGTCGGCTGTGTGAATGAGGAAGATAGAAACAAGGTGAAGGAAAGATTATGTAAGAATGAAGGACTGATAGTAGAGGAAGTAAAAAACAAGGACCCTCTTCTGATCTTCAGAGATGTGATGAAGTGCGACAACGAACACTTCATTACGGCGTTAAAAAATCAAAACGCAAACATCTTTGAAGGTCTGAAGGGGGAGGAGTGCAAGGTGGAGAATGCGTATGTGAAGAGAGCAAGGAACCCCCTCCAAAACCATGTAGTGGTTAGGGTGAGCCCACAGGTATGGAAGAGATGGATGGATGCTGGCCATGCCCACATAGGTCTGGGTAGGGTCAAAGTGTATGATCAGAGTCCGTTGGTGCAGTGCTCCCGTTGCCTTGGGTATGGGCACACGAAGAAGGTGTGTAAGGAGAGTGAGGATAGATGCAGCCACTGCGCAGGTCCTCATATGAAGACTGAGTGCGACAAGTGGCTGCAAGGAGTAGCGCCCAAGTGCAGTAACTGTACAAGGGCCAAGAAAGGCAACGGGGAGCACAACGCCTTCGCTGATGAATGTCCGGAGAGAAAGAGGTGGGACGCCCTGGCTCGGTCGGCGGTAGCGTATTGCTAAGGGTGTCCAGGAAAACTTCCAGTACCGAGTTCTACAGGCCAACCTTCAGCGGAGCCAAGTCGCCACACAGGAGTTTCTACTCGAGGCCACCAAGCGTAAGGCATGCGTAGCGTTGCTTCAAGAGCCCTACATAGGTGGGGCTCGGAGTATGAGGACCTACAATGGGATAAGAGTCTACCAGAGCGATGGAGAAGGTGGCGGTGTAGTAAAGGCGTGTGTGGTGGTGTTTGACGACGCCATAGACGTTGTGCTCCACACGCGCCTCACCAACAACAACGTAGTCGTGGCCACCTTAAAGACCAAAGCCTGGGAGATCGTTGTAGTGTCCTTTTACTTCGAGCCTGATAAGCCTGTGGGGCCCTACCTGGACCATCTTATGCGGACAGGAGGAGAGCTGGGTACGAATAGGATGGTCCTGGGAGGCGACACGAACGCAAAAAGCCCGTGGTGGGGTGGCGACAAGGAAGACCCGCGAGGAAGGGAAGTGTCTGGTGTGCTGGGAGCCATGGGTATGCATATACTCAATGCCGGTGACACCCCGACATTCGACACCGTCAGAGGGGGGAAAAGGTACAGTAGCTACGTGGATGTGACGGCATGCTCTGACGATCTGCTGAACCGAGTGGACAACTGGAGAGTCGAGGAGGGTCTGACGAGCTCGGACCACAACGGCATATCATTTGGCATCAGACAACATAAATCCACAGGCACAAACATAATACGTACAACACGCATATTTAACACACGCAAGGCAAACTGGGGTCAATTTCATGAGAAATTGACTCAGTTGATGTCAGACAGACAATTAACTCTACAAGACATAGACTCAATACACAGCACACAACAAATAGAGAGGGTAATAGACAGATACACCGAAGCGATCACACAGACATGCAGAGACACAATGCCAGCTAGGAAACACACACAGAAATTCACCTTGTCGTGGTGGAATGATGAGCTCGCGCAGATGAAGAGGCAGGTGGCCACGAGGAGACGCAGGGTCCGAACAGCAGCGCCAGATCGCAGAAACCGCGTAGTAGCACTGTACCTGGAAGAGAAAGAGAAGTATGAAAAGGCAGTGAAAGAAGCACGAGTGGAAAGCTGGAAGGATTTTTGCCAAAAACAGGACAGGGAGAGTGTTTGGGAGGGCATCTACAGGGTGATGAACAGAGCGACCGGGAGGGAGGAGGATCTGCCCCTTACCAGGGACGGTGAAACCCTCGACGCCCGAAGCTCTGCAGAACTGCTGGCCGAGACCTTCTACCCCGTGGACCAGGAAAATGGTGAAAGCGAGGAACATCGGCGGGTGCGTCGGCGCGCGGAGTCTTTGGACTCCGAAGCGCCGACGGTCCCGGACGACCCTCCTTTCATCATGGAGGAGTTGAAGAGAGCTGTAAGGTCCTTCAACCCCAAAAAGGCCCCCGGGGTGGACGGTTTCACGGCCGACATCTGCCATCACGCTGTGGAATGTAACCCTGTGTGGTTTCTTGCACTGCTGAACCGGTGTATCGCTCTTGCCTGCTTCCCCAAACAGTGGAAGCAGGCAACAGTGGTAGTACTGAGGAAGCCGGGCAAGGAATCTTACAGGGTACCAAAAGCCTATCGCCCGATCGGTCTCCTGCCTGTTCTTGGCAAAATCTTCGAGAAGATGCTGGTCGCCCGACTGAGGTTCCATCTGTTGCCCAAATTAAACCCCTACCAGTATGGCTTTGTGCCCCAAAAGAGCACCGAAGACGCCCTCTATAGGCTAGTGAACCACATCAGAAAGATGAGGGAGGAGAAAAGAATTTCTGTTGTGGTATCGCTGGACATAGAGGGTGCATTCGACAGCGCTTGGTGGCCGGCCATAAAGGTACGGTTGGTGGAGGTTGGGTGTCCGATGAGCTTGAGGCGGGTGATTAGTAGTTATCTGAGTGAAAGAAGCGTGAGTGTAAGGTATGCGGGTGTGGAAGTGAGCAGGGAGACCAACAAGGGTTGCGTACAGGGATCCATTGGAGGACCTATCCTGTGGGACCTCTTGTTGGACCCCCTGCTGTGGATGCTAGAAGAAAAAGAGGTTTTTTGCCAGGCTTTCGCCGACGACGTGGTCATTGTGTTCGACGGGAAAACGGCATTGGAGATAGAGACGAAGGCAAACAGAGTGCTAGACGAGGTTCGCAAGTGGGGTGAGGCGAACAAATTGAAGTTTGCCCCCCACAAGACATGCGCAATGCTGTCAACGAGGAAGTTGAAATTTGACACCCCACGCCTGAAGATGGGAGGGGTAGATATAGAATACCAAAGAGAGGTAAAAGTCCTGGGCCTGACCATTGATAGCGGACTTACGTTCAATTCACACGTTGGAAATGTCTGCAAAAAAGCAATGGTCAGGTACAGGACGTTAGCTAGGACAGCTAGGGTAGGCTGGGGGCTTAACCCCCATATAATTAAATTAATTTACACAGCAGTGATAGAACCCACTATTCTGTACGCGGCGGCGGCTTGGGCTTGCACCGCAGAAAAGATGGGGGTCCAGAAAAGGCTAAACACCGTTCAGCGGGGTTTTGCCCAGAAGATCTGCAGAGCCTATCGGACCGTCTCCCTGAACTCTGCACTACTGTTGGCTGGGATACTCCCTCTTGATCTCAGGATACTCGAAGTATCGAGGCTCTATGAGATCAAGAAGGGAGTGTCACACCCGGTACTGAGGGACAGGGAGGTGGAGCGAAGGGCTCCAGCGATCGAGGACCCCCATCCGGCAGAGCAGACTGGGCTTGGATTCGGACTGGTAGACGAGGCTGTATATTCGGACGTGGTCTGTGACCACGAATACCGAATATATACGGACGGCAGCAAGATTGAGGGTCGGGTCGGAGCCGCACTTTCCGTTTGGAAAGATGAGGCCGAGATCAGGGCCGTCAAACTTGCTTTGCCGACGTATTGCACCGTCTACCAGGCCGAACTCCTAGCACTGAGCAAGGCCGTAAAAATTGCCTGCGAGGTCAGAGTGACTAAGGTCGGCATCTTCAGCGACTCCAGAGCGGCCCTTCAGGCGGTCACCCTTGATTCCCCCCATCCCCTGGCAGTGCAAACTAGGGGGGCCCTCCGAAAAGCTGCATTGCAGAGGCGGGAGGTCTCCCTGTTTTGGATCAAGGCGCACGCAGGGCTTAGGGGGAATGAAAGGGTGGACCAATTAGCCAAAGAGGCCGCTCTGGGTTTGAAGAAGAAACCCGATTACGATCTGTGTCCTGTGTCGTTCGTCAAGCGTGTCTTAAGACAGGACACGATTGAGGAATGGGACAGGAGATATACATCCGGCGGGACGGCCGGAGTCACGAAGCTCTTCTTCCCCAATGCTGCCGCGGCGCACAGAATAGTGCGCAAAATAGACATTACACACCACACCACACAAGTACTGACTGGCCACGGCGGGTTCGCCTTCTATTTGAACAGATTCAAATTGAAGGAGGACCCGTCGTGTCTGTGTCAGCCCGGAGTTGCGGAGACAGTCCCCCACCTGTTACTCGAGTGCCCAATTTTTGCAACCAATAGATACGCTATTGAGCAGAAATTGGGCATCGCGATGACGGGTGAGAGTCTGCCAAGCATGCTGGGGGACAGCAAGAAAAGGGAAGTTTTCTTGCAATATTGCACTAAGATCGTTAAAAGCGTCAACAAGAGGCATAGTGATGGTGTGGAGTGAGTAGTGAAAAACTGTGATATTAGTAGTAGGCTTTTAATTTATTTGTATTTGAAAATTATTTTAATTGCATTTTATTGGTATTTTATTGAAAATTGGAATTTATTATTGTATTTTATTGACGAAAATTTTATTTAATTGTATTTTAACTATTGGAATTTATTTTAACTGTATTTTATTGTCATTTTTGACATTTTATTGAAATTTTATTATTGTATGTAATTGACAAATATTTTATTGAATGTTAAATTGAAAAGAAAATGTATGTTGGGTGACCGAAAGTGTCTATTGAAGTTGTAATTTAATTGGAATTTATTTTTATCATTGTAATTGTATTTTTATTGTATTTATTGGTAATTTAAAATTAATCTATTGTGTTGCTATTTTTGGAAATTTAAAATTGAATTGTATTTAAATTGTAAAATTGTTATTGGAATTGTATTTAAAATTGGTAATATTAGGAGATTTGTATTTTAAGCGGAAAAAATTCAGAATTGTATTTTTATTATATTAATGTAAATTCTATTGTAACTGCAAAGAATGAAAAAAAAAGATAAATGAATAATAAAAAGAAAAAGAACGAGCCCTGTCTATGATAGGGGCGAAGTATAAAAAAAAAAAAAAAAAAAAAAAAAAAAAAAAAAAAAAAAAAAAAAAATGGGAGACATATGAAAACTTTTTGAGAGGAGACTTGATTTGCTGGAGGATCTACCACTCAACTTGATCAGGGACATGTGGTTCCAACAGGATGGCTGTTCTGCACATTTCAGAAGAAGTGTAAGAGACTGGTTGGACACAAATTATCCGAACAAATCGAGTTCCGTCTATCGGTGTGCCGTTGCCATGGTCAGCAAGAAGTCCGGACCTACCCCATGGATTTTCATGTGTAGGGAGCATGATTCGCTACATGAGTAACATAGGACTGGGGACGGTAATCACAATAGATCCAGAATGGACGCAGTGACGTCTGGCCTGTCAAGGCCAGCCTTCGATTTTAAAAAAACGGAACTCTAAGATAATCAAACCGATACATAGATATGTAAGTCCACCAAAAACATTTTCATTTAAAAATGTTGCCAATACGAGTCTACACATGTTACCCTGTAAAAAAGTTATTAGATATTGTGCCAAGCCAAGCTCTAAAGACAACTCGCTCTAAAGATTCAAGCACTTCCAGGCCAGCAGTATGTACTGTAAACCACACTCTCCATTGCGAAAGTCCCAGATCACGGGCAACAACAGTTAGTGGAAGTAGTCGGATCCGCTCAAAAGCGCTGCACTATCTCATTGTCCTCTTCTTCGTCGTCATTAATTCGTAGTCTTCCCATGTCTGTATTTCGTCAAACAGGGCCAGTTTCCCGTAGTCTTCGATAAACTCTGTCAAAAACGGCCTCATCCGGCATTCGGCGATCGGGGTAGCGAGTATGTATTCGTTGCAAGCTCGCGCAGACACACAATCGCAGTATCCGTAACAAACAAGCATATCAGTATATTCCTCAGATGTGTAAGACGACATCTTCAACACTTTCGTATCACAAGTACAAATCAGAGTCCATTTAACAAGCCAAGTAGTCACGAATCAGAAGAAATAGTCCAGTATTACAGCCAAGTCGAGAAAAAGAGTAAGACGATATCACACCTACTATGTACGAAGCACAAAAGCAGACTGACCATCAAAACAATATCCCGTGTTGAATTCCCAGCATTAACAGGTCTCTACACATTTTTTCTTTCATTCACACCTACATGAATCATCTCGCTCGCACAATGCGTCTTAACTTAAGGACAATAGTCGCGGGACCGTTAGAAATTCTACCTGAAGCGTCCCCACTACTTTTTTTCCCATTTCATGGGAAAGAAAGTAGTTCAAATCCTAGATTGTTATACCTCTTTAGATAGCTGATGAAACGTATATATTTTTAAACACATCTGCCGAACAACTGCTATAATATTTTTTTTAGATATCCCTTAGAGAAAAATAAACTTTCTGATATCTTTTTTAATTTCTTAACTTCCACTTGTCTACTACGGCCTATTTAATTAACTTATGTCCAATTTTAATTATTTATGTTCTGAAGCATCTTACACCACATTTAAAATGCAATAATAATAATCATAAGACCTACAAATAAAAAAAAAATATATATATATATATATATATATATATATATATATATATATATATATATATATTAGGAAAAAAATCGGCAACTTTAAAAAAAAAAGTCGAATATCTCGAAAAGGGTTAAGTTTAGGGTAGGGTGTTTCATAGTGAAATTAGTCGGAAATGATGGGTACTCCACGCCCTTAACGGATCTAGCACGACTTTTCCTGTAACCCTGTAAATTCAAAATTTACATCATAATTTATGGTTATGGTAGTAAGAAACTACACTAAACTCCTGTGAGGCCGATATAATTAAATTTTAAATTATTACGGAACGGTTTATAAACGCGTGCACTCAGCAAGCAGTCCAGGGGGGAAGAGGATGTTAAAGTCATAGCCAAAAAATATTATTCAGAATGAACGTCGCTTCTTTATGATGCCCACCACGATTCGAGAACTAAACCACCGAGAAGAACCAGTGCAAGAAACTCGCACAGGCCACATCTTACCAAAATATGGATAATCTCTCCTTTAAGTAAACTCTGTCATTACTATCGTATATATTTTTTGTGGGTAGGCGTAGCAACTGCACTTAATTTAAACTTGGGTTCATATTTTTAAAATAAAAATACTTACAATTACCAAAACAGTATATGTATTGCACTAAATTATAGTTAAAACTCCACTTTGTTCGCCACAATATAAAAATTCCACGACTTCATCACTTAACATAGTCATTACTATAACCTTGGAATAATGGATTTATCTGCACAACTTGCTGCCAACATGGAGCATCTTGCGAATCTCTTCCAATCCCGTATGGAGTCCTACGAGCAGCATCTCCACAACGCTGCATCAGCACCGTCAAAACCAGACCTCTCCAGCCTAAGCAGTGAGTTCCTTGACTTGAAAACTTTTGTTTGGCAAACACTCCAAATTGAAAATACAGATCGATCTTTGGGACAGGACAGGCATGAGGCATTCATTCGCAGGAAAACGCTCTTTTTCCTTGGTGTGGCTGAAACAAAGGATGAAAATTTATTCAATATCATTACTAATACCATCACGGACAAAATGCTGATTGAATTTACCTTTAATGATATTCAGTCCTTTCATCGGCTTGGGTTTCCTAACGCTAAAGCCCGTGCAGTCTTTGTTAGGGTCCGGGACTTTGAGCAGCGTCACTTGGTCTGGGGCGCAAAGACTACACTCAAGAGCACAGGCATTGTAATCTCCGAGTTTCTAACCAAGTCAAGGCATCAGGTGTTTATTACTGCTCGCCAGCACTTTGAAGTACGTAGCTGTTGGTCCACTGAGGGAAAGATTGCGATCATATTGCCTAACAAATCACGTCGAAAGATAGAACCCATGCAGGAACACAAAACACTAATGGCTTCATTCCCTGCTATCAAAGATCCCAAGGCAGCCGCTCCTTCATCGGACAAGAGTACCCCTGGATCCATCTCAAAGCCCAGCATCGAGGAGAATATGCCGTCTAGCAGAGCAGCTTAGAAGCTACTTGCAGACGAAAGGTAGACCTTTCGTCGTACTAAAAGGACTTGTCTAATGCACTGTCGTAACGTATAATGTCTTGTAAATGTTATTGCTAAGGTTATCTATTTATTTTCTGTTCGTCTAATATTAACTTGTCTCTCACTTTTATTTTGTGTGTCGCTAATTTAAGGTTACACCGTTTTTCTTATATTTAATCACCCGTTATTAATTTAATCTAATATGACGAAGAGGTAGATTGAGGCAATCCACCTGTTCGTCAATCCTGGGGAAGGGATAATGTTCCGGTTCAGTGCAGCTGCCTATAATATACATTATATCAGTGCATAGGCGCAACCTGTTCGTGCCGTCGTTCTTTTTATAAGAAGTATGGCATTCGCGAACGGACAAGAACTCTCATGTGGGTACCCCGCGTAGACGTAGCGTTAAGAATAGAGATTGAACGATAATCTGCAGGTGAAAACCTGTACTGGCGTCGCTGTACAACCTTATGAAGATCCACGAGTTCGATTTTTTTTAATTCACGTGCAATTATACGTCGCGAAGGAATTCCGCCAATGAAGTGTGTGTAGTCAGTGTACAACATAGAAGTAGTATATATATAGAAAGAGTGCCATAAGTAGAGCTAAAAACAGCGATCTGTCTTAGCACGGATGCAATGCATTCTTATGCATATTATAAACCTTCCTCAGATTGCTTCTTCAATCACCCCATCTACGAGGGCGGCACTGAAAATTTCGGGAATCACGGAGGTGACACAATATTACTATTCAAAAATGTATTTTGTAGTAAATGTAGTTATTGCTTTTCGAAGTGTTCTCCGCGAAATTTGACTCATTTTTACATACGATGGAACCAAACAATGAAGCAACCACTTCATTCGGAAGTTGGGGTCTCCAAAACTGCCGTTTTGTAGGCGTCCACAGCTTCTTCAGGTGATGAAAATCTCTGTCCACGCAATTTATTATTTATTTTAGGGGAAGTATAGAAATCATTAGGGATGATCTAATAATTCTATGTTTTCTTGCTCTAAAAACTCTTTTGTTATGTGTGCGGTGTGAGAACTCGCATTGTCGTGATAGAGGATGATGCGGCGGTTGCAGTTCTCTTTACGGAGTTCAGAATCGTAAACAAATTCTAGCATACCATTCTGCATTAACCGTTCCTTGTCAAGAGGACTAGTCGTAACATGGCCGGTGTTGGAGACAAACGTGGCCACCATTTTTTTTGCAACACTCCGCGAACGAACAATTTTTGTTGGCTTTAACTTATTTTCGAACATCCAAACTCGTGACTGGTTTTTTGTTTTGAGCTCGTACGCGTATATATTTGTCACCTAATACAATGTTGTATACAGCTTTTGAGTATCCTGCGTGGAATCTTTCGAGAGTTCTGACGCACCAAGTAGCGCTTTTAGCTCTTCATAGAGCGAATGCGGTATCCATCGGGAAAACAACATTTTTACACCTAAATGTTCATGCAAGATTATTTGTGTTTTACTCATGCCAATGTCTAAAGTTGCCTGAATTTCACGGTATGTCACATGTCGATCTTCCTCAGTCAACTTACGCACAGCATCAACGTTTTCTTGGGTGGGGGTGTGTGGGGTTTTGGACGACCTTGACGGAGATAATTACTGAGCTTGTCACGTCCACGTTGAAATTCAGAAAACTAGCTATTATATAATAAATTGTTGTTTTGGATAGAGCTTCATCACCAAATGCAGAAAACATCCGGTCAACACACTGTTTTTATTCTGAATTTTTTCGAGTCAATTCCATTTTCTCAACGACTAAACAAGATTGTCAAAACCTTGTGACAAGGCCGAGAATCTTTTTTAAATAGATAAATGGTATTGTTTAAAACCAAGGAGTTTCCATTAAAAAATATTAAAATATGAAAGGAACAATGGAAATATTTAATTTCCGATACTTTTAGTGCACCCCCGTACACATCTTAAGTACTATCTCATTCATATTACAACCTGTATATTTTTGAATTATATTATGTATTACTTACATTGCATAGAAATACTTTGTAGCGAAGTAGAAGTAGGGTAGTAGTAATATGCATTTATATATTTTTATAACATTCACACCTCTTTATTTAGGTATCGGACGAGGCTACGAAATGGATATCTCAGATAACTGCAAACAAGTGATGCACCATCAGAAATTTTCACAAAAGGAACATTTACGAGATCACAGTAGTGTTCATACAGGAGACAAACTATACCGCTGTGATCTGTGTTTGAAGAAGTTTTCAAGAAAAGGAAATTTAAGAAGACACATAAGAATTCATATAGGTAATAACTATACAGCTGGGATGTATGTTTAAAGTAATTTAAAAAAAAATCTAATGTAACATCAGAATTCAGAAGTCACGCGAAGGACAAAACTGCTATAACAAGTTAAGACCCGGTGTCACCAAGCAGTGTAAAATAAATAACGCCTTGTTAAATCGCTTGACAAACGGTTATGGATGTAAGTCGAACTGGTTTTTTTAATGTATGAGCATATTATTAACTTATCCTAAAATTATATCTATAGTGAATTAAGTGTAGAGAGCATATTTTTATGTCATATCGATCATTCCCTTCTATACAATACAAACATACTTTATTGTGCACACAACCTATTACAAAAGAGACAAAAAATATACATTACTAGATAGCAATTTCTTACAGACAACCTTATGGTGTTACAGAAAACGATGCTAGAGAAGGGAGTTGCGTAAAAGTATATTTCATAAAATAATACATAAATACTAAAAATATACTATATATAAATATATACACAATTGATAAATAGTTAATGGAATCAGGTGCTACTTTGCGGAAATCCATAGCAAAAAATTTAAATATATTAAAAAAATAATATTAAAATATCATGTAGGTTTATCAATTGTAAAAAATTTAAATAGCAGTGTGGGAGAAGGGGGTTGCATCAAACGCATGCCTATGCATACACTCACTCATCTGCTTGCAGGTTGTGGTTATAATTGTTTCGCGGGATATTGCTAGATATAATATATTTAAATATTTTACAATTGATAAACCTACATGATATTTTAATTCATAATACTATGTGTAAACATAAGTTATGGGTTGACACAATATGATTCCAGATAATGATTTTTATAAGAGTTTAAAAGTTTCAGCCTAAAATTAAATTAATCTCAGACGATATTTGGTCACTAGGCTACTATTCTAATTGTCCTGATCTTAGATTCCATTCAAATAACATAATATAGAAACTGCTACGTGGAATTGTGTGGATAATAAAATGCTTACTATTTTCACACTTCTGGATTTTAGTAACGCCTTCAATTCCATAGACCACGATATTCTGCTAGTCCGGCTTGCATCTTTAAATCTTTCACCATATATTAGTTTAATTATTAGCTACCTAGTAGGACGACGGCAGAGAGTTAAATCATCTGATTATTTCTCTGACTGTACATATTATAGTATAGTTATATCTTTGCCAGCGTGCCGCAAGGTAGTGTGTTATCCCCTCTTCTGTTTGCAATTTTTATAAACTCTATAACAATATCTATTTCATCATCCTACCACTAGTATGCGGATGATCTACAAATGTACACACAGTCTCCTTTGGAGAATCTGAATTCCGCTTTCGATCTAGTGAATTACGATCTGTCGAAGATTTGTAAATGGAGCAAGAATCATGGACTTTTTATAAATCCTATAAAAACGTAATTAATTATAATTGGTAGCCCAGGGCTAATTTCTAAAGATGTCCATGATTCTTTACCTTCTGTCCTTATAAATGGTGTAACAATACCTTTTAGTAAAGTGGTTAAAAACTTGGAAGTGTACTTTGATGAACATTTACTGTGGACGCATCAGTTGCAAGAGATAAGTAGAAAGGTTTTTTCTACCTGGCGTTCCCTAAAACGTCTACGATATGTTCCCCCGATACCTACAAAGGTAGTTTTGGCTGAATTCTTACCTCTTTTACTATTTATATTATGCGGACGCTTCTTTCACTAACTTGACGGAGGAACAATTAAACATATTGGAGTGCCTTCAAAACCTGACTTTGAGGTTTGTATTCGGTTTACGTAAATTTGACCATATCTCCGACTATCCCCTTAAGTTAAAGTGTTTATACTATTATATTTGACTCCCATTGTCCTACTTATTTAAAAAGTAATTTTAATTTCCGTTCTCCGTTCCATTCTGACCTATATCTAATCTTCTTAACATTCCTATCCAAGGTACTAATTGCTTTTTCATCGTAAAATCCATTTTCCTTTAGAATTCTTTACCTATCCATATAAGGCAGGCTGAAACTGTACATCGCTTAAAAACTCTTATAAAAATCATTATCTGGACTCATATTGCGTCAACCCATAACTTATGTTTACACATATTATTATGAATTAACAGTAAAAGTATTTGTGTATTATTTTATTAAATATACTTTTGCGCAACTCCCCTTCTCTTGCTCAGCAATGTTTTCTGTAACATATATGTATATATATGCATTTCGCATTAAAGTTGCTGTCGTCATGACTTTTAGCAGCCTCAAACATCCTCTACGGAAAAAAACGTCAAGCAATTAACAATTATTTAGAAAATAATTCTTTTCTAAATGTTTTCACTGCTATTCACTACGACACACTACGATATCACTGTGTAATACGAAGAGTTTTTCGGTTTCATTTTTTTGCTGTTTAGTACAATCGCAAGCAGAAACATTAAAACACAAGCAATAATGTTAACACGATCGTGCAAAGCCCCACCACCAATCAGGTTGCAAAACTCGACGCGCGTTTCGCTCCGACCCCGGAGCATCTTCAGGATGTGATGTTCGTTAAGAGATGCCGCCCGCCAAACCACTGCCTTATATTCCCTACAGCTACTACCCTTACCAACTAGTACCCCCACCAAACAAATTAATAACAGGTGACGTAGTAGGTTAGTTTGGTTGGAAGGCATGAACCGTAAATTTAAATATATTATATCTAGCAATATCCCATATTGCTAGATATAATACCTATACTTAAATTTTATGCTATGGATTTCCGCAACGCCTGATTCCATTAACTATTGAAAAAATTTACTGATTGCATTTTTGTCATCAGTATCGATCACCAATCATTCTAGAATATGAATTTTGAAAAAAATAATGTATAGTATTGACCTCTCTACAGTTTTATTATAAGTACCTATATATAGATATATAGAATTGAAGCGAAGTAGAAGTAAAGTAGTAATAAACAATTGTAGTAATATGCATTTATATATTTTTATAACATTCACACCTCTTTATTTAGGTATCGGACGAGGCTACGAAATGGACATCTCAGATAACTGCAAAGAACTAGACCGAACAAGTGATGCACCATCAGAACACTACAAGGAACAGTTCAGTTGTGCTGTGTGCTTAAAGAAGTTTTCACGAAAAGAGCATTTACGAAGACACATCAGTGTTCATAAGGAAGACAAACCATACAGCTGTGATGTATGTTTAAAGAAGTTTTCACAAAAGGGAGTTTTACAAAGGCACATTATGGTTCATACGGGAGACAAACCATACAGCTGTGATGTGTGTTTGAAGAAGTTTTCACGAAAAGGAGGTTTACAAAGACACAGTAGTATTCATACGGGAGACAAACCATACAGCTGTGATGTGTGTTTGAAGAAGTTTTCTGAAAAAAGACGTTTTCAAGATCACAGTAATGTTCATAGGGGAGAGAAACCATACAGCTGTGATGTGTGTTTAAAGAAGTTTTCACGAAAAGAAATTTTACAAAGACACACTATTGTTCATATGGAAGACAAACCATACAGCTGTGATGTGTGTTTAAAGAAGTTTTCACTAAAAGCATATTTACGAGAACACAGTAGGGTTCATATGGAAGACAAACCTTACAGCTGTGATGTGTGTTTGAAGAAGTTTTCACGAAAAAGATATTTAGAAAGACACTGTAGTATTCATACGGGAGAGAAACCATACAGCTGTGATGTGTGTTTGAAGAAGTTTTTACAAAAAGTACAATTACAACAACACAGTACGGTTCATACGGGAGTCAAACCATACAGCTGTGATGTGTGTTCGAAGAAGTTTTCACACAAAGGACAATTACGAGAACACAGTATGATTCATACGGGGGACAAGCCATACAGCTGTGATGTGTGTTTAAAGAAGTTTTCACGAAAAAGATGTTTAAAAAGACACATAAAAGTTTATAGGGATACTGAACCGAATACAGTGTCGTAGGGCTGGGGTTTTGCACATTTACTAAGGGTTTTGCATGTTTACTAAGAGATATTAGCTAAGCTACTATTCATAAACATGGAAATGTTGTGTGGGGGAATTTTAATTATCTATACATCTATACTTATATTATAAAGAGGTAACATTTGATTGTTTGTTTGTTTGTTTGAATGGAATAGGCTCTGAAACCACTGAACCAATATGAAAAATTATTTCGCCGTTGGAAAGCTACATTCCTAGCGCTGAACATAGGCTGTATATATTATATTTACAACAAAAATGGGGTTCCTTACTAAAACCCCAAAAATGTAGCCCAAAGTGTAAAAAATACCTTCAAAATTTCTTACATCGTGTGCGCTTCGACAACGGCTTAACCGATTTTTACAGTATGTTCGTTATTGTCATGAAAAGGTTATTATAAAAGAAAATGTTTAAAAAAATAAGCAAAAAATTAGGAAAAAGAAGAAAATATACGCATTGTTCACGTGGGGTTTGAACCTGGACCCGATCATTCGTTGTTGCAACCTGTCGTTGTCTGACTATATGACACGGTTGTCATGGTAACAACATTGTTTACAAATGGAAAATATAAAATAACCCGCAACGCGGAACCCACAACGCGGAATCCGCAACGCGGAATCCGCAACGTGGAATCCGCAACGTGGAATCCGCAACGTGGAACCCGCGACCCGGAACCTGCAACGTGGAACCCGCGACCCGAATCCCTTACGCGAAACCCGCAACGCACACGGGAACGCTGTCGAATGGAATAAATAGTATCCTATGTCCGTCTACTGGCTCTAAGAAAGCCTCACCAATTTTCAGCCATATCGATAAAGCCGTTCTTGAGTTATATATATAATGTAACTAACACGACTTTCTTATATATATATATACCGTAACATATATATATATATATATATATATATATATATATATATATATATATATATATATATATATATATACAGGGTTACCTCGTAAGTCGACCTAGATCCTTTAAGGGGCTATAGTTAAGATCATTTCTGACTGATTTGATTATGAAACACCCTATTCTAAATCCAATGGTTTTCGAGATAATCAAATTTTAAGTATTTTTCATAAAAAGTCACTTTTTCGCGTTTTGTTGTATCTCTTTCTTGTAATCTCTGCTCTGGTATATTTGTTTCTACGTTTTTTTTTAGAAGATGAATGGCCCTATCCATTTCAATAGAAAAAAACACAACTGCAGAATAAAAAGAGTCGCAAAAGATGGAGAAGAGTGGAAAATTAAACAAAAAAAAAACCTAAGATGTGTCTTTCTTTAAGCGATACTAAAAAAAAATCTATGGAAGTCATTTTGCAGATGAGCTTAAAAACATCTCCATTTTGTCAGCTATCCAAAAAGGTATAACATTATAGGGTAATAGTAGTTTTGTTTTACAAAAAACTTTGATGATAATTACGCGCATTAAAATGAAATTCTTAGTTGGTTCTAAAAATAAAACAAAACAATGTAAACATTAAATATTTATTAAATATTGTTTTTATAGTTCATTTTCTACATGTCCGCCTCGGTTTCGAACACAAATTCTCATTCTTTTTCTTAAAGCACTTTTCACGACTCCAGTTGTTAGTGTAGTTCTCATTTTATCGGCAGCATCAATTATTTTTTGGCGTAAAACTTCTACACTCGTTATGGGATTGGGGTCATCATACACCAAAGTCTTCATGTGACCCCATACGTAATAGTCCATGGGGGTTAAGTCGGGACTTCTGGCTGGCCATGGTGTAGGGCCACCTCTCCCAATCCACTTATTGGGATACGTCGTATCTAGCAATTGTCGGACTGATCTTCGGTAATGTGCAGGGCAACCGTCGTGTTGGAACCACATATTTTGGGTAATTTCCGCCGGTAAGTTCAGCAAAAGTTGTGGTAATTCTTCAGTCAAAAAGTTTTCATATGTTTCTCCGTTTAAATTTTCGGGTAGAAAGTATGGGCCAATTAGATGGTTACAAACAATACCCATCCATACATTCAAACTGAATCGCCTCTGGGATCCCTTTACTCTTTTCTTTTTTGGATTTCCGTCTGCCTTTGAGAACCAATAGTGAGCATTGTGGTAATTTGTTATACCATCTTTGTCAAATTTAGACTCATCAGTCCACAAAATGCGTTTAAAAAAATTTGAGTCTTCTAAATCGGCATGCAGCATAAATCTGCAGAAATCCAACCTCCTCACAGGATCACCTTCTTCGATGACTTGTACCGGCGTATAATGATAAGGGTATAATCCAGCTGTATGCACGGTGAACCACACTTTCCACTGCGAGCATCCAAGATCTCGGGCAACAACATTCGTTGTTGTAGTAGGATCCGATCTAAATCTTTGTACTATATCGTTACCTTGTTCGTCGTCATCATTAACACGTGGACGACCTAGGTCAGACCGTCGTCTGGAAACTGAACCAGTCTCTCTAATTCGTCGGTAAACTCCATCAAACACACTGACATCTGGAGCACGACGGTTGGGATACCGTCGTATGTATTCGGCACGAGCTCTTGATGATATACCATCGGAATATCCGTAACAAAATAACATATCTGCATATTCCTCGTTCATATAGGCCGCCATTTTCAATAGTTCCAAATCAGAAGCACAAAACAAGCACAGGTCAGAAAGAAGAAACAGGATCAGTCCAGAAATACAAGCCGAGTCAAATAAAACAGAGAAAGCACAAACAAGAATCGCATCTACCACGGACGAATCGCATGAGCAGACTAAACAAAATCTTTTGTTTAGTGATCCAAAGTAGGTCAATTATCTTTTTTTTCACTCCTACATACACAAAACGTATGTCATCTCGCTTGCACGTACCCCTTTCCAAAAATGGATACTTAACAAAAAAACCGGAACTTTTGCTACCTGCTCTACCTTTTACCTAAGTTTTTTTATGAGCTTTTGATGTTACCCTCAAATATTATAGCTTTTTGGATAGCTGACAAAATGGAGATGTTTTTAAGCTCATCTGCAAAATGACTTCCATAGATTTTTTTTTAGTATCGCTTAAAGAAAGACACATCTTAGGTTTTTTTTTTGTTTAATTTTTCACTCTTCTCCATCTTTTGCGACTCTTTTTATTCTGCAGTTGTGTTTTTTTCTATTGAAATGGATAGGGCCATTCATCTTCTAAAAAAAAACGTAGAAACAAATATACCAGAGCAGAGATTACAAGAAAGAGATACAACAAAACGCGAAAAAGTGACTTTTTATGAAAAATACTTAAAATTTGATTATCTCGAAAACCATTGGATTTAGAATAGGGTGTTTCATAATCAAATCAGTCAGAAATGATCTTAACTATAGCCCCTTAAAGGATCTAGGTCGACTTACGAGGTAACCCTGTATACGGGGTGTAAAAAGAGCAGTCACTATAACTTTGGAATATGATTAAAGGACCTTTTCTCATTCTAGAAATGAATTTTTTTCATTATTTATTTTTTGAAAAAAAAAATTTTTTTTGCAATTTCTTTATTTTTAGTCGCAAGGCTGAAGTGTTTGGAACAACGTTCTGCATTAAATTCTTAAATTTTATAATTTTTGCCCTAGTACGTAATGAACGTCTTACACGTGCTATTGACCTCTCAGCGTAATCAGCTGATTGTTGTGTTGTGCACGTTGTACATTGCCTATTGAAAAATTTTAAAATTTTAAAACAGTGGCTTCAAAGCAAATGACTAGTACCAATGGATATAACTCTTGCCTGGTTATTACCCCACGAAGTTATAGTGACTGCTCTTTTTACACCCTGTATATGTTACGGTAAGAGTGAATAATTGAAGATTATTAATAATTATCTATTATTATTAATAATTACCGAAAGTCGAGGTTAAAGTGATAAATTAATCACATTTGTCGGTTTTTATTAATAATTTAACCCTAGTAGTGATAAATGTAATAAGTGGCCAAGGGTTGCGGGGCGGGGCGGTGTGTGCGACGTGCGAGAGGTGCGGGGGGGGCTCGGTGTTATTGTTTTAAAAGCACGCGCACGTTATTTGTTGTTGCTGAAATGCAAAAATATTCTATTTAATTCATTGCCAGAAGCGAATTCTGCCCGATTCAGTCTAGTTACGGAAAATAGGTGATTGAACTAGAATAAAAATGGCTAGGTTAGGTTAGGTGAGACATTTAAGATTGCGCACGAGCCGAGCGAAGCGTGCCGCGGCAGCGGCCGGCGAGTGCCAGAAGCGAATTCTGCCCGTTTAACTCTTTTTCAGAGAAAATAAGTAAGTGAACTAAAATAGAAACTTCTCAAAATCGTATATTATTTGACTAGTAGTTATGGCATGACTTTAAAGGCCTATAGTAAAAAAAAGCTGTCAAAATTACCTCAAAAGTAGTCGAATCTTCATACAAAAATACGAATTTTAAATATACAAAATAACTTTTACCAATATGTGTCGTGAATTATTAATAATTACTACTAAAGGTAATAAATTTCGATCGTTTATTCACATTTACCAAAACATGTGGTTATTATTAATAATTTTGTAAAAATATTAATAATTTTCAATTAATCAGATTTACCGTAACATATATATAGATTACTTCTACTAACATTTAAAGCTAACGGCCGGTGAAAGCTCCCGTCACAGTCGGTCCAGCCCATTTGGAGATCATTAGTTTGATGAAAAGTATCCTAAATTAATCCTTATAACTTTTAAACAATCAAATGTTACCTCTTTATAATATTAGTATAGATACTGAGCGGAGCGCCTACAAACTGCCAGAACAGTTTGGCGTAATACATGAATGTGTATGATGAGGAACTTAAATGAATTAATCATTAATAAATAAAAATAAAAAAATATGGGCAACAACTATACAGCTGGGATGTATGTTTAAAGAAGTTTTCTCAAAATAAAACCCAGTTTCACCAAACAATGTTAAATAAATAACGCCTTTTAAATCACTTGAAAGCTATCGAGCGTCCCACCACGCACTAATGTCTTGTCAATTCACTTAATATAATTCCTGCTGTTTTATTTGCTCTATTATATTTGCACTGAGACAAAAATTTAAATGGGCAGGTCACGCAGGTATAAGGATGAAAGGTGGACCAAAAGAACAGTGGAGTGGACTGGACCTCAAGGCAGTAGAGCTAGAAGCCGCCCGTGTGCCAGATGGGCAGACGAGATAGTAGCGACAGCAGGACCATGATGGCTGGCCACGGCTACAAATAGACAGAAGTGGCATTCTTTGAAGGAGACTTTTACCCGAAAGTGGTCCATACAGAATAAATGAATTTAGATTGTTAAGATAGGATTGTATTATTGTATTATTATCACTGTCATCATGTTTTTATTCATTCATATTTTGTATTTCATATTTCACTTTCTTTTATTATTTTGTAATTTTATTGTAATCATGTTAAATCATAATTCAATAAAGCTATGTTATTATTATTTTTTTTAATGTCCTTCCTACTTTGCGGGGTTTACTAAAGCTGCGGGCTTGTGGCCAAACAACTTCAGGTGCGATGATAATAATTAACTATTAATAGGTAGCCAAAAATTTGCGAACGAAGCGGCATGTGTTAAGTTAATGACACCTTTTTGTATGGTGATGTAGAGATGTGTGCAGTGTGAATGGTTTTCACTGTATTAAGCTTCCATTGCGATTTTAATTCTATCGAGAGGTCTGTATATTTCATTACTTTATTGGTATGTGTTGTAGTGAGGTTGTTTGTCGTTTGTCGTGTAGTGTTATGTCAGGTCTGTTGTGATGTGTGGTTTTGTCTGTGAGGTTTTGTCTGTGAGTATCGTTCTGTCCTAGAAGAGTTTGTAATCAGCCGAGTCTAATATTAATTGGGGTGTATATTTGTAATATGGAGATTTTTCTGTGATGATGTTGTATTTGTGTGCGAGTATCTGATGTATTAAAAAACTAAAACCCGACTTCGCAAAAAATGTAGTATAACAAATAATGAATGTTTAAAACTTATTACCTTTAATTGTAAATCTTTCAAGAGATCCTTGGAGTGTATACGAAGTCTTTGCCAAATGCTGATATTAGAAAACAATTTGAAAATAATTAAATTTGAAATCCAGAAATGCATAGGTACATTAATGGTCAAGGTAGAGCCGTGGTCGTACCCGCTAGTAATATCTAAGCATCAATTCACAGTGAGTTACGGTAGAAAAAAAATAAAAGCTAAAACTATAACCCGACTTCGCAAAAAATGGGTCTAAAAGTCTGAAACAAGAAAATAATTCAATTTGAAATCCAGAAATGCATAGGTACAAAAATGGTCAAGGTAGAGCCGTGGTCGCACCCGCTATTGGCATCGAGCCTTAAAATTTCTTTGCTTAGATTTTATTAGCGGGTACGACCACGGCTCTACCTTGACCATTTTTGTACCTATGCATTTCTGGATTTCAAATTGAATTATTTTCTAATTGTTTTCTAATATCAGCATTTTGGCAAAGACTTCGTATACACTCCAAGGATCTCTTGAAAGATTTACAATTAAAGATAAGTTTTAAACATTCATTATTTGTTATACTATGCATTTAGATTTATTATTGTACCAGTATCAGATTTCTTACGCCTGTCCAAATTTCGTTTACCAAATTCAATAAAACGACGAAAACTATCTACTACCATCATAAGGTCATAAGGTGCTATCCAAAAACAAATGCAGTTTATCCTTAGGAACACACATTTTATAAGAGTTGTATTCTGTGAGTTGTTTCGATTTAATTTTCTGCAAGGTGATATCGACATTTGTTTTTCTCGATGTACAGGGTATAAAAAGAGCAGTCACTATAACTTTGGGATAGGATTATAGGACCTTGACTGATTCTAAAAATGTTTTTTTTTCATTATTTATTTTTTGAAAAAAAATTTTTTTTTGCAATTTATTATTTTGTGATAATGACCTCTCAGCGTTATCAGCTGATCGCTGTGTTGTGCACGTTGTACATTGCCTATTGAATTTTTTTAATTTTTTTAAAACAGTGGATTAAAAGCAAATGACTATTATTACCCCACGAAGTTATAGTGACTGCTCTTTTTACACCCTGTATACGAAACTCTATGATTTTCCTAAGTGTCCTTATGTACGTTATTTATGAAGAGCGGTACACTGTTATACGCTGCCTTATAACTCTCAACGATCTCGCCCGGGACAGACGGCGCCGCCGGTCATCCCGGGGGGCGAGGCGGCAGCCGCCCAAGGCGGTTTGTAAAAATCAGAGTGTGTGTGATGCAAGCGATAAAGTTAGTGTTAACAATGTTTCCCGATACATAAGTTATCCAAACCTTGACAGTTGTAGTGTTCCGTGTAAACAACTAAACCAAAATGAAACCAAAGATGTCATAACAAAATGGCTATTGAAACTCAATTATGATACGAAAGAATCAATACTTCAACATATTACACACAGCGCGCGCATACACACACATACACACACTCACTCTTAACTGAAGTTCTTAATATGTTAAACTAATGCTTTAAACTTGTTACCAAAATTATTACATGCTCTGAATGTTCAGATCATTCATAACGCTCACATTGACAGCTGACAGTGCCTGTGAAAACAGTTCAAAACGATCATAAACAGTGCTAAAGAAAATATATATATGAAAATATACGAAAATAACGTTTTTTTCGTTTAGATTTGCGTTTCTTTAGCACTGTTTAGGATCGTTTTGAACTGTTTTCACAGGCACTGTCAGCTGTCAATGTCAGCGTTATGAATGATCTGAACGTTCAGAACGTCTCCTGGAACACGGCCATTATGATAAGTATGATAGATTTAAGGAAGAGCGGGGCCGCCTAATACATGTATATTTTTTACTTACCAGGTAGTTCCAATCTCTGTTTAATTGTACAACAAAAGTGTAAAAAGTTAAATATTTTTTTTAAACACCTCCTTAAAGGTCTACCGTATTCTGACGTAGCTAAGCAAAACAGAAATACGTCACTGAAGTTTCGTTCTCTCTTATACTACTAACATTTTCTACTTTTCGGTGGGGGAGCATGCATGTACGGTGTAAATCGTACATTTTAGGTTTCAGCGGTTTGTGACACGCGCATAATTAATTAGTTATTAAATACAAATCTGGGCCCTGATTACGTAACTCCGGTCGCTTTCCCGTCTCTCGAGATCAACTGCCATTGTGACGTTACATCTTTTTAAAACACGATTTAAAAAGTTAAAACGTCAAAATTTTGACGTTTTGCAGTTGATCTCGAGAGACGGGAAAGCGACCGGAGTTACGTAATCAGGGCCCAGGGCCCAGTACGTTCGGAATTCGGATCAATCAAGTCGATCGCGCGTGCTCGCATCGGCAACTCTAGTTTCATTTCAAATTTATCAAGTGTATAAAGTGTTAATTATACATTGCATAGAAAAACTTTGAAGCAAAGTAGAAATAGAGTAGTAGTAAATAAATAGTAGTAATATGCCTTTATATATTTTTATAACATTCACACCTCTTTATTTAGGTATCGGACGAGGCTACGAAGTGGACATCTCAGATAACTGCGAACAACTAGACCAAACAAGCGATGCACCATCAGAACGTTACAAGGAACAGTTCAGCTGTGATGTGTTGCTAAAGAAGTTTCTACGAAAAGGACAGTTACAGGAACATATTAGTGTTCATAAGGGAGACATACCATATAGCTGTGATGTGTGTTTGAAGAAGTTTTCACAAAAAAAAAATTTACGAAGACACATTAGTGGTCATACGGGAGACAAACCATACAGCTGTGTTGTGTGCTTGAAGAAGTTTTCACGAAAAGAAAATTTACGAAGACACATTAGTGGTCATACGGGAGACAAACCATACAGCTGTGATGTGTGCTTGAAGAAGTTTTCACAAAAAGGACATTTACGAAGACACAGTAGTGTTCATACGGGAGACAAACCATACAGCTGTGATGTGTGTTTGAAGAAGTTTTCACAAAAGGGAGATTTACGAAAACACAGTAGGGTTCATACGGGATACAAACCATACAGCTGTGATGTGTGCTTGAAGAAGTTTTCTCAAAAAAGACGTTTGCAAGATCACACTAGTGTTCATACGGGAGACACACCATACAGCTGTGATGTGTGTTTGAAGAAGTTTTCACGAAAAGAAAATTTACGAAGACACAGGAAGGTTCATGTGGGTGACAAACCATACAGCTATGACATGTGTTTGAAGTCCTAAGAAAGACACAAAATAACTGTGTTAGATTTTGTCCATAATAAAATTTGAAGTAGGTTAACTATGTGGGTCAAAAACCATTTATTGTTACACTATACAGGGTGTAAAAAGACCGGTCACGATAACTTTGGGATATGATTATAGGACCTTGACTGATTCTAGAAATGTCCTTTTTTTTTAACTTTTTTTTTCAAAAAAAAAATTTTTTTTCTTTAATTTATTATTTTTAGTCGCAATTCTAAACTGTTTGGAACAACATTTTGCATTAAATTCCTAATTTTTATAATTTTTGCTTTAAAACGTAATGAACGCGATGCGCGGTCTATTGACCTCCACAGCTGACTGAGCGCGCCGTCCGACTCAGAGTACCTATCGACTTCTTACCGATGTTGTAATATTGTACCTACATTCGCATACTAATAAGCCTTGTACCAAATGTATTTGTATTAAGTGTTAGTTATTTAACTCTAAGTTATAAACTAACTCTGGGTTAAAACCTGGTACAACTGGACCTTACACTTAGTGTAGTCACCATAGCGGACGGATCAATTGTTTTGAACTTGGACTCGAACTTCTAGATCGCCTGCATCGTATTGCTTGAATTTGTTATCATGACAAACTAAAACTTCCTTTATACCAAAACCCGTGTACCTACATACTAACTAACTTCTTAATGTCAATCGGCAATCACCGCTTTTTTAATGGAAATTACAGACACGAAGCGAAGATTCCTGAAAGACAATTAAAACGTAACATACGTACCTACACAGTTCAAATTCAAATTAATTAAGTAGGTATGTAAAACTACGCCTATTTACTTACGTGAATGAAGTAGATATTCAGTAGTGAGCACCATCTCAAAATTAATAGCTTAATGAGTCGCGTCTCCCATGTCGCGTCTCATTAAAACTTTTAAAAATTTTCTTGTTGTATTTCGATAATAATAGTTCCTAATAATCTGAGCAGCATACCACAATATGATTACATGGACACATCACACAACACAACATTACGCTGTTAAACGAGACCTTAGACGAATAATTATTAATAGTAAAATAAATACCTAAAAATAATTCAACTCAGGCAACCATTTACCTCGAGATAAAAACTACAACTGAATTCGAAAATAGTTTTTAAAAGATGCCGACGATAAATAATTCTTTAGAAAATATTACCTATTTTCTTTCTTTCGGCAAATTCGTATCAAAGATTGACCGCCCGGCGCGGCGATATCAAACGACGCGACGAGGAATAAACACGTGCCGCCACTGCAGTGTTGACCACAATGAGGGGAAATTCCCCTTTCAAGGGGAAATTAGGGTCCAGAGGGGAAGAAAAGGGGGAAAGACTATAAAATAGAGAAATTGCGGGAAATCATAGATTAAACTTGGCTCTACCGTGGACTAGCGTGTTATCGTATGATATTCATTTACCTATTATGATGTTTATAGAATAAAAAGTACAGCGCCAAACTATGTAAAAACAATTATGGGTCCAAATGACAGCTATTCTGCAGCGAATAAATAAAGAATCACGCAAATCGGATCATTAACCTAGAGTAATCGGTGTACATACATGAAAAACAGACCAAATTGAGAACCTACTCTTTTTTTGAAAGTCGGTTAAAAAACGATAAAGACTTTTTTAATTACTACTTTAGTGAGTACACTAGTGCCAAAACTTAAAAATAATTTTTGAGTTTAAAAAAGTCCTGAGAAGGGGAAATCTAACTTGAGGCGTGGGGAAACTTAATCATTAGAGTGGAAACACTGACCGCCACTCGCCGCCCGCGCCGGCCGTTGCAGGGGCCTCCGGGGCTGCGGCGAGCAGCGAGCTACCTACGATAATAGTGAAGTGACATGTGAAAATTAACTTCAATGTAGTCGATATTTTTTAATAATTAATAAGTAACTTACTGTTTTATATCGATTCAGATAAGTTTCTATGAATTTCATACAGATACCAATAATTGAAAATAGATTTAGAAAGTTTGTAAGATTAAGAATTAAAGATGTTCTCAATTCTCATGATATTATTTAATAATATTTAATTGTGTTACTTAACTTTTTAATGATTCAAACACTTAAATGCTTATGAAAAAAATAGGTAATAATTTATCGATATCAGCACAAAATAGAAATATCGATACTTATAATTATCGATACTTTTAGTGCATTGGGTCTTTAGTATTTGCGTAAAATATTTTTTTCGTAGACAGTCGCAGTTGGCACATGTGACGAGACAGTAATCCCATTCCCGTGTGGTTGAATTATTATTTATCCGCGATCATTTTATACCTAATCATCGTTTTAAATGTTTTAATTTTTGTGTTACGGTTTCGTTTCTTTTAGGTGTTTCTTTTGTGATTACTAATTAGTATTATCTATTTTTCACTGTTTTATTGTGTTTGTGCGTGACTTTAATTTTTAAATACCTTCGTCATACATTTAAGTACCTAACTACCGCGTAAGAAGATAGTAGGTATAATCCAGAGGCATTAAGAATTTAAAGCACAACAACATTAGTCAGGTACGTATTTATTCTGTAACTGATTGATGTTTGATCGGTGTATTTTGAATTGTCGTTTCGCTGTTTGATTTAATTGTGTATTTTTTTTTATTAAATAATATTGCGAATGTCGTATAAACTTGTTCTTAGTCGTTATAGTCGCCTCCGCTTTCCAAAGCTTAAGCTTTAGCTAAAATGTATTTGTATTAAGTGTGTGTAACGACCCGAGTCGTCGAGTCATCGAGTGTTGTTCCAACGCGAGGTTCGATTCCCGCGTGAATGGATGCCTTTACATGTAAAATGTCGCACCTGGGCGGCGATTCTCGCTATTAGAACATTTTCCGCATGACATTTTTTCATGATTTTTTCCATTCTACCGAAACGTTCGAGCGGTTTACAAAACACGTAATGCGCATGGTTCTCAGGCAGTGGAAAAAAATTCACATTCGAATAAAACATCGAAATTCGGAAATTTTAAGAACGAAAAACACTTGTGTATTCTCAGATCTTCACAGTCGAAGTAAATCGTGTAAAAGTCCCCGATATCCAACGAGTGGTAAGGACCGGTAGATGTCCGAATCCACATGTACAAATAAATAATTTGGCAGTCTATGTATGTATGTAATATATGTATTGATGTATTTATGTATGTATGTATGTTTGTATGTATGTTTGTATGTATGTATGTATGTATGTATGTATGTATGTATGTAAGTATGTATGCATGTATGTACTATGTATGTATGTATGTCTGTATGTATGTATGTATGTATTGATGTATTTATGTATGTATGTATGTATGTATGCATGTTTGTATGTATGTATGTATGTCTGTATGTACATATGTATGTATGTGTGTATGTATGTATGTATGTATGTATGTATGTATGTATGTATGTATGTATGTATGTATGTATGTATGTATGTATGTATGTATGTATGTATGTATGTATGTATGTATGTATGTATGTATGTATGTATGTATGTATGTATGTATGTATGTATGTATGTGTGTATGTATGTATGTATGCATGCATGCATGTTTGTATGTATGTATGTATGTATGTATGTATGTGTGTATGTATGTATGTATGTTTGTATGTATGTATGTATGTAGGGATGTATGCATGTATGTATGTATGTATGTATGTATGTGAAAAAAAAGTTTATTTCAGATTAGTGATAGTAGATATGTCCCATATGTTCCGTTTCTATTGCGCGTATCAGTAATACTTTTTCGTCAATACACAGTGATTTTCTTTTACTAGCCACGCTTACCGTTTGAAAGTTTGTGAGCAACTAAGAATATGTTAACGTTAGATAATCCATGACTCCTACTTATTAGTAATGGTCAAAAACAGTCAACACGTGCAAGCAATCCCAATTTGTAAACAAAAGAACGAATTTCTTAGAAAGTTCACTATGCATGATGCCGACAGTCAAGTTTATTGCGGGCTAATATCATAAAGCGACAAAAGACCATACACAGCTCTGCTGTGCAGTTTTTACTTATTTTAGCAACTTAAAAAGTAGTTTTTATTACTAAATTGTTGTCGTTATTGAGAGTGGGTGTAATGTTTAAAAAACGATTTAAGATTTTCAAAATTAAACTTAAAAAACTATATTCTAAAAAATTCAATTAAGATAATGAAATTTATATAGTCTATGTTACTCGAGGCAACAATACGAATTGATTGACACCTCATTCATTAAAATCGGACCTTGCTAAAAGATGGCCCCGCGCGAGTTTCTTACGCCGGTTCTTCTCGCCGGACTAGTTTCCGAACCGGTGGTAGGCATCATATTGTAGGATAATTCTATAAGACGTGTTATTTAATAACCTTTATGGAAATAAAAAGTTTTGAATTTAGAATTTTTTGGATTTTGACCAGTAGTTTAGCTGCTGCGAGCTACATACATACATAAACTGCCAAAATCATGTACCCTTTTGACTTCGCCGAAGTCGGGTAAAAATTATTTTAACTATCTATGATTGACGAAATACGTAATTGATACGTTTATAATACATAGTATTATACTTAGGTAATTAAAATATTAATATTTCAATAAACAACAACAATATTTACAAGAAAATCACTTTATGTCTTTGAAGTTTCCCATAGCGTTTTTTTAACGCTAAGTTTTTTTAAAGCTAAGTAAGAAAAGTGCACCACCAATTTGATAACCTACCAGCCGCCACCGTATGTATGAAGTTGTCCGTTCTACTACCGAAAAGTTCGAACGATTCATGAAACACGTATTCTGGGGTACCAATAGAACAATTACCAATCGAACTGTCGAAGTAAACCTTACATCTTCTATAATATAAAAATGGATCGCAAAATATGTTGGTTAGCATAACCCAAGAACGACTGAACCGATTCGGCGAAACGGTTTGTATGCTCAACGAAGTGGGCACGGGTCAGCTAGTATTTATATAATTTATTAATGTGAACTAAAAAATTAAACAAACATAGTTAATATATTTACGTCTACAACAAAAATGATTAATTACGAGTATTATTGACGCTTTAAAAGTCAACGATATTGTATAACCTAAACGCACCACCAAAACAAACAAACAATACGAAACATTTCGTCGAGTAAAATAATGAAAACACGTTACTTCATCGACCTGCAAAACGCAACTAACAAGTTCTAACAAGTACAAAATAAGCAGTTTAAAATATAACTACTTATAAAAGTAATATGCAATAGTAAAGAATTTTTGCTCTTATTACCCTCTAACAAGAACGATTTTTCTTAGCAGCGAAATAAGCGTAAGCATATTGTACAAAATGAACTCTTATCACTTAAAAATGTACAAAGAATTTTCACACTTATGCCGACAGCCTAAGAACGATTATTCTTTGCTCATTCCACACTTATGATTAAATAAGTAATAAACGGATTTTTTCAGTGTGTTCTGAGAATACACCAAGTGTGCATCGTTCTTAAAATTTCCGAATGTCGTTGTTTTATTCGAGTATGAACGTTTTTCCACTGCCCGAGAATCGCCGCCCTGCGCCTTGTTCTCGCGTTGGTCAATCGAGTTGGGTAAACCTCCCACTGGGTTATGAAAGTAAAAGGATAGTGTCCTTGAGTATCGCAGTATTATTAGTATTAAAGTATTAACGCCTCCATCGTCTAGTGGTTCAGAGCATAGCTCTCGACCCGGAGGTCGTGGATTCGATTCCCGCGTTAGAACAAAAAAAATGTTTCTAAGTTTAGTTAGGACAATGCAGGCTAACCATGTGATTGCCTGATAAGAAAGATAATCCATGCGTACTGGATAGCATGGGCATGTAAAAAATCGGCCCTGCGCCTGTTCTTTTTCCAGTCGTGTCGGTTAACCGTCCCGGGTTATGGGGAGAGTAAAAGGAAGAGAGTGTCCTTGTGTATTGCGCTCACACTTGGGCACTTCTGCGTAGCTGGCCTGGTTTCAACGAAATCGGCTACCGTCATCGAAATCGGTATAAGGAACATGCAATTTTTAGCTTTATTCTAATAAGTTTACGTTTATGTTTATTTGAACACAATCAGCTGTTTTTCTCTATTTGCAATTCGTGCGGGGCGTGGCGCGTCCCTCCCCGCTACTGCCCGTGAGGTTGTGTACGTTTTACACTGCCTATTGTAAAAAAATAAAATTTTTAAACAATGGATTAAAATCAAATGACTAGTACCAGTGGATATACCTCATGCCTGGTTATAAACCCACGCCAGAATAGTGACTGCTCTTTTTACACCCTGTATAATATGTAGTATTATGCCAGTTGAAGAGTAAAAAGGAATGTTCAACAACAAGTATTAAGTATAGCTTACCCAGCAAATAAAAATATTTTGCTACATGAACTAGAACAACATGAAAACTAAGTAATAGGTATATAATGCACAATCGAAAGAAATACATAATATAAACGTACGGGTAATAAATACAAAGCAGCTTATATGAATAAAAGCAAGATAATTAAAGGTTTGTTACTTTTTTGCTGACTTCTTTGTCTTGATTCCAGTTGTACTTCTAGTTGTGGGAATGGATTGTTCGGTTACTACGGCTTGCATATCAGTAGGAGAGAGATTTGAAACGGCGTCCAGGTCAGCCATACAATTAACACGGATTTTGGAGCCGTCAAACCCAATTACAGTTACCGAGCCATTATGAGTCCAGCATTTAGAAATACGATAACGTTGTCTGGCTGTCAGGAACACATCATGCCTTTTCTTAATAAACTCTGACAAAGTGTTTCCTGAGTTTTTTTAATTTGTCATAGCTGCCCATACCTTGTTACGGACAGTACGATCATGGAATTTAATCAAGATTGGTCTCGGCTTCGACTCATTAAATGTGACCCAAGCGATGACAGTATTTGACCGAAGAAGCATCAGCAAAGATGACACAACTTCGAGCTCACCCTTTTAGCCTCCGAAACTCCATGAAGTAGCACAACCTTGTTTGTTCGCCTCATCTCGGTTTGCTCCTGAATGTCCATCGAAATTTCTATTTGTGACTGTAACGACTTCAGAGCATTCAACACAAAGGACTTGAATTCGTTGAATTCCGAAGCCAATATTGATTTGGTACTTGAAGTTTGACAAGAGTTCAATTCCTGTTGGAACTGAATCATTTTGCTGTTAAACAACTATTCATGTGATCGACGGACTGCTTCAAGGATTCCATAATTGATTTGATGTAAATAAATTACCAAAAGTTGAGATGTGGTTCTTACAAAGTGCAAATGGTGAAAATAAATTTGAGTGTTGAAAATATTGTTGTTTCATATTGGAAATATGAAACAACATTACAGAAATTAGTGACACTGATAGGCACAGGTAAAACTTGTTACATTATTTATGTAATAAAACACTTATTTAATATTTTTAATTAGGAGCAGTTCAGTTAGGAACCTGATTAAAATTTAGAGCTCTTCAGTAAAAATAAATACAGATCTGATTAAAACTAAACTTTTGAAGAAATAAAAGCTACACCTAGTAATTTAGCTCTGTACACAAGTATAAATACTCAATAATTTAAATAAAAATACTCAAGCTAAGTTCAAAAACACTCAGTATCAGCCAAAGTCAAAGGGTCCAAGATAAAAGAAGATGTTTTAACTGTATAAAATTGTTGGTTTCTGAAAAATAAAAAAACAGGAATGTTCCTGTATCAACATCAATCAAATCAATCATGCAGATAGAGATAGAATCAGATACACAGGAAGTATGCTGGAAAGATGAATCCTGGAAGCTTCTTAAATTAATTTGCGGTTGCGCTATAATTTCTGAGTTAATCTTGTGGAGGTTTTCTAAATTAAAAGACTTTAAAAGGCACTGATTTAAACAGGCAGTTGTAAATAGCAGTTTTGGTAAGTAAAAAATTATAAATGGCACGTTTAATATAAAGATGTTGGCACGCAGGTTCGCTCGCTGCTCAATTGCAGTTAAGTGACGCTTTTTAAAGCATACTGCACATCGCTTTACTCGAGTAGACAGTAGTCTATGGGACACTAAGAAATCGTACAGCGCCTTGCAGGTCCAATATAATAATGCCTTCAGAGGCTGTCACATTTCTGCAGCGCCTCGGCTATGTTTGCTCACGCCGACGTCGATAGCTTTAGCGCCGTGTTGCGCAAAAAAGCGGCCTCATTTTTAAGTCGGATTCGAGGCAGCAATAAATATTCTGAAGAAAATAGCTGACAACGGGGATTGTCCGCTTGTTAGCAATTTAAGAATAATCACAAGTTCGCTAGTTAAATTTAAGTACTAACAAAATAAGATATATATTATTAAGTATTTACTAACAAACTATGTTGTTCTATAATAAAAAATTATTTTATTTTATTTATTAATAACTAGTTCAGCAGTTAAAAATGAGCAGTAAAGTATAAAAAAATGATGAAATGTATCTGAAGAAGTTTCTATTTTTAACCGACTTCCAAAAAAAGGAGGAGGTTCTCAATTCGTCTGTATGTTTTTTTTTTTTAGTTCAATTATTTTCCATATCTAGAGTGAAACGGGCAGAATTCGCTTCTGGCTATCTGAAATGTCTAACATAACCTAACTTCTTTTACTATACACGTTTTTAACACTACCCACAATTTATTTTGAAAATATTTCGTAATAGAAACTAAAATAATTATTATTTAAGAATTTCGTTGTTTATATAATAGTAATGGGACCAAGTTAAGGGTGAAAATACTTTCGTCAATTATAAATAAAGAAAAAACGAACAAACAATTTTTACATTCAAACAATCACCAACGAACCAACGATTAGGTAAACATAAAAAAATTCAAAAACAGATATAAGTGGAGCTAAATTGGCTAAAATGTACATTACGGTCGGTCAAGTTGGCGGCTGCAATTTTTATGGCTAATAGAGCTAGCAAGATAATGCAAAGATTATTATTAACCTACAGGTAGGCTCCATTCGCCATAAAAATTGCAGCCGCCAACTCGACCGACCGTAATGTACATTTTTACCGGTTGTCTTTTGATAGTATTATTTGTATTGGAGACATTGAATTCTGTGGCTTCGCCACAGTAGCAGCCGTACACCACGCACTCTGGGAGTGCCCTCTGTACGGGGAGGCGCGTAGGAAGTTATTGGATGCGATCGAAGTCTTTGGAGAGGGACCAGCCTACTACTGCGATCTCGTTTCCACGGCGGCGAACTTCGGACGACTACGGGAATACGCGCGACTATGGCACAGGATAAGAAGTGGACTAGAAATAGAAGAAAGTCTCAATAGAACATTCTTGATGTACATATAGATGATAGCAAGATAACTTCTGCTGCGAGGACTGATGATGAATTAGGCCACTGAAGATTAATGATATTTACGTTACCTATTTTCCTTTTATTTATTTTTTAGTACTTTATTCGTTACTTACTTTTTTGGTTGATTTTGATATTTAAATGCATTACTTTAAAGAAGGGAATACATCCATCCATTTAAACTATTATGTCTAAGTACTGAAAACCTACAGTTATAAAATCCTATTTTTTTTATCTATAGACGCTACACACTACGTCAATCTGGCCCTATGCTAAGTATCCGAAGAACTTATATACTATATACTTTTATACTATTATACACATATTTAAGATTTTGCAGTGAAACTTCTTTATCGGCGTTGGAAAAAAATTTACCGTCACATTTTTTGGTTACGCGTCACATTTTTCCGTTACGCGCCATCTTCCCCCCCCCTTCCAGTCACCCAGAATCGTGAGAGGGTCAAGCCACGTTTTTTTATAGCACCCTTATTTATTTCTGAAACACAATAGCGACGTGATAAATAATATATCAATACTAAAAAAATAAAAAATATAAAAAAATATAAAAAAAAAAAATAATAATAAAATATAAAATAATAATAATTTATATAAAATAATAATAATTTATATAAAATCCTTTTGTTTAAACTTTATCTAATTTAACTTTATTTAACCAATTTCTAGAAAGTTGCATGTAGATCATTTTTCGAAAAATAAGGCCATAAAGAAGTTTCACTTCTTACTTGTGTACACTAGTACACGCACACATATTTTTTATTATATTAATACACAAATTTAATACACATCCATGACCCAGGAACATTGAAACTTTTGGTTCCCTCGGCGGGATTCGAACCCGCAACCTCTCGGTCGAGCACCAACGCGCTAAACCACTGCGCTACGGAGGTCGTCTATACTTACTGCTGTAGTATTATAGTACGTCCGAGATAAATTTAACATAGACGTTACAAACCCGTTTTTGTTTGCTATGAATCCATAGACTTTATGCATATTTCACAAATTCCACAATCGGCAGTGTCAAAATGGCGTATTTTTTACATATTAATTATTTTTTAATTGTTATATAATGAAGTGTACCTGTGAAAGTGTTGATAAGTGTGCACAATAAGTAATTATGTGAAAATTTCGGTGTTTTTGGTTTGTTTGTTTAGGTTAAATTTGTCAGGTCTAGTGTGAAATAAAGAAGATAAACAGATTTTTAAAAAACTACTGAAAAGTTACGTCGGGTGAAGTTATTCCCTTCTTGAAACTACCGGCTCTCATAATTAAGCAAAATTCACTCTTAAGTTGGCCCCTCTTAGAAAGGGGGGCGATAAAAAAGATATTATCTAGGAACGGAGCCAACATAAGGGTGAAATTTGTTTAGTTAATTTTAAATAGTAGGTATTAAAACGAACAAACGATTTTTACATTCGGACAATACCTAGCGAAGAAACGAAAGGAACACGCCGCACCTTCTTCTTCTTCTAAATGGCTCCGAGGTGATTCGCCAATGTTAGAGTGGTTGACGAAAACTCTGCTTTGAAATGTTGGTGTTCATGACATGAAAAAGGTCATGAACAAACAAGGGTATGATTTGTTAAATGTCGAGGTCTGTTGAATAAGCCTAGAACAAACACAAACATTTAGGGGTTAGTTACAGGTAATAATACAGTTCTATATTGTTAGTAATAATAAATTTACAAATGATTTCAATAAATGAAGTATTTACAAAGCGTAATAGGTACAGATTTAAAATTGATAGGGCGAGGAATGATGAGAAGGAGGAGATCGTACAGGAAACACTGATTTTTAGGACAAGAGAAAAATATAATATGATCAAGGGTGCCCTCGTCCAGTCCACACTAACACAGAGAACTGTCCTTTACCCTAATTTTTGCAAGGAATACAGGCGTGCAAGAATGTCCAATTCTGACTCGCCAGACTGTTGAGCAAACGCCGTAACTTCTGCCTATTATTTTTTTGACATTACACAAGAAGAAGAAGAATTATGAGAGAATTATTCGCTATTTCAACTAATTTTGTGAAATTGTGTTTGTTTTGTGTAGGTACCTACCTCATAGATTAGAGTAATTATTTTAATAGAGGACCTACCTTATTTGTGTGATTGTAAAGATTTAAAAAGTATAAGATTAATAACAAATATTATTAAAATTTGAGATTGTGTTAAGCTCATTCTTTAAAAATGTTAAATGAAACTTATTGCACTTTATGCTTATCACACAGTAAAAGAACTATAAACATATTTAAAACAGATGTGCAATGTGTCTACGAAAACCTCGCAAACATTACGGTACGTAACATAATAAAATATAATATATTATATGTATAATCCGGTGTATTTAGATATAACGGTAAACTATTGCCCACATAAGGACTTGAAACACATTGACTTAGAAAAAACACAATAAGTACTACCAACATATTATATCAATTACTTAGACCATTATAATTTTTTTTACAAACCTAAGAAAGTCTTCTTATACATCAAATGACGGTCGTGGTCCAAAGAACGCTAAAAGTGTCTTTGGTAATACTTCCTTAATAAATGAAGACATGAATGGATGAAGGAACCGTCAATAGAATCAATGTACTTAGGTAATACATATCGTAAAATATTTTTATATTTTAGGATATGAAGTAGATTTATTCAATAGTTCATTTTAATCATTTACAGGTTACATATCAAACAAGTTGGATGTGTTTCATTTGCCACAAGAGACTACGACAGTGTTATCTTTTAAAGAAGTTGGCTGTAAAGACTCGCGGTCTCATTGAAAATGTCCGTGAGAATGAGGTACTTCCATTGAAGGCACACGTAATAATATATTATAAGTACAATTACATAATATATTTTATTCTTATTCATTCTGATCTTTACGTGAACAAAGTGCCATAGACTGTTTAGTGAATCAAAGGCATACAATGACTGGGAAAATCAATCAAATCAATTTTGATTACTTTTTTGGTTAGTAGGTATGAATAATGTAGCTGTATAACTTTTATCATTTGTAAATATACCTATTTATCTATAGTATTGTTTCAATTATCTAGTAAAATGCACCTTCAGTCTCACATCTGTTGTCATCTTTTTGTTTTATCATTTTTATTTTATTTACCCGGTTTTTGTGTCTGAAAACTTTTAATTTTAATGAGTGATATTAGTGATCAGGAGCCTTCTGGTGTAGATATTACCAATATGAGTGCTAGAGAGGTGTGAAGAATCAGGATCTTTGCCAGTACTTAGAGAAGAATATCGTAGTGTACCAATTAATTTCCAGAGTACAAGGAAAGATTCAAGTACTGTTGAAGATAGTGAAGGTTTTCTCATAGTAAGTAAGGGAGAAAACCCTTCATTCCACCATCACATGAAGATAGAAACTTTTTTCAAGTATTGGCGGATGTACCTGTTTCATGAGGCTGCAGTGTCTTCTCAGAATCCTCTCCAAACAAACAATTGGCCATTGCAAAACTAATTAAAAATGGAAGATGTGCAAATATTGTAAAACTTTCTTATAAAAATCCCTAGAAAATTTTAATTTGGTTCAAGTCCAGCAGTTCTGCTGAGAAGTTTATGAGTAGTGAGAATAATAAGAAAAGAGTTAAGAGATTGGATGTGAAGAAAACCTAATGAACTTGTTTACTCATAAGGGGTATAGATATTAACATGGAAGAAGAAATAAAAGAAATGTTGAAATGAAATCGGATTGTGAAGTGGAGATAAAAGCAGTAAAGCAGCTATTAAAAAAGAATGTGCAAGGGCAATGAGTTAAATCTCAGTCAGTCTCGACATTTAGAATTGCTTTCCAAGGGGCCATTCTGCAAATATGGTGAACATGGTAACTGCACAACTGATCAGTTTCTGAATCAGATGAGGAAAGCATGAATGTCACAAAGAAAGAGCCAAAGAAGTTTTCACAGTTCTTAAACCGGGCTTATGATATTTCATCTGCGATCAGTATCTTGATAGGCACATGTGTTGTAATAATAGGTCTTTATCTATAAAATTGCCATTCTGCAGTACTGGCCATTTCAAATCATAATAATTTTTGTCTACACTACATTTTCATCGCATTTCAATCTTTTTCGTCATCATGGATATGTTTAAAATTTGAGTAGTTATGGAAAATGAATACCGTCGTGGCAGCTACTCGGCACAAGCAGCACTCAACATCAACACGTTTACAGAGCTAACACTAAAAACCAACACACCACCTGTTGTTGGTTTGCTAGCTTCTGTTCTGGAAATTTCGACCTGAAAATTGAACCTCGCGTCGTCCGAAGACTTCGGTCGACAATGACGAATTAAAGGCGTTTGTGGAAGCTGATGACACACAATCTACGGCAGAATTAGCAGCAGCTTTCGACGTTAACGTCAAAACAATGTTAGTCCATTTTCGTCAAATTAATAAAACTTACCCCTAGAAAAGTGATGGTCGCTGTTTGGTGGTCTAGGTGTGATTCATCACAGCTTACCAAACAGGCTGAGCATTACTGCAGATGTGTACTGTAAAGAACTGAACACAATGATGGAGAAGCTAGAGGCACATCTCCAACCACATTGGTCAATCGCCTCCGCTGCTCCTGCACAACAACGTCTCCAAGTTGCAAGAACTGGGGTTGGAAGCTCTCTTTCATCCACCCTACTCACCAGACATTGCGATACTTTTACCAGAACTTGGATAACCTCGGGCCTTTGGATAAAATTAAATAACCGAGAGGCTGTACAAAATGCCTTTGAAGAATTTGCTGCTTCCCGTCCAGCTGATTTAAGAAGGGCATCAATAAACTGCCACTGCGTTGGCAAAGATGCATTGATTGCATGAGTGATTACTTCGATTACTACAAATAATTTACACATTTTATACATTTACAATATTATATATAGGAGGAACTACAATATACATAATTGTTGTTTCTCTTATTTACAGGTGTTGTTTATATTATATTAACTTAAAATATACTTACTCCTATTTACAGAGAAACAAAATCGTTTATTCTCTTATATGATATAATCATATATGTCGCAGTCATCTTATTGAAATCGACATTTCATTGAGTGACTAGCGTTCTTATCGAATGACGATATTAAATTGAAAGACTAGGCCGAACATTGATTGAACAATCGTCACTCAACATTAGTGAGCGGAGTAAAATCAGTCAGGTGATTGAAATTTTTTCTCACTGCGGCGCTAGTAGTCACCAAAAGAAATATGGCGTCAAACAGCTCGCACATCAGTGCGTTTGAAAGAAATTGAAAAAAATATCAACACACTGCTATAAAACAGTGTGTTGATATTTTTCTGAACTCTGAGAACATGAGTACATTCTATACCGGGTGTAAAAAGAGCAGTCACTATAACTTTGGGATAGGATTATATGACCTTGACTGATTCTAGAAATGAATTTATTTCATTATTTATTTTTTGAGAAAAATTTTTTTTTTGTGCAATTATTTATTTTAGTCGCAATGCGTAACTGTTTGGAACAACGTTCTGCATTAAATTCTTAAATTTTATAATTTTTGCCCTAGTACGTAATGAACTTCTTACGCGTGCTATTGACTTCAGCGTAATCAGCTTATTGCTGTGTTGTGCACGTTGTACATTGCCTATTGAATTTTTAAAAAATTTTAAACAGTGGATCAAAAGCAAATGACTAGTACCAATGGATATATCTCTTGCCTGGTTATGCCACGAAGTTATAGTGACTGCTCTTTTTACACCCTGTATATAGGTAGCCTTGTAGGAGGCTACTTTATTCCCAAGGTGTGCTATCATTCATATAATTATTAACTTTATAGTAAGCTTTTGCACACAAACGTTCTTTGACTACTTTCTGAAACTTATTAATTGAAAATTTTTTAACGTTTTCTGGGATCCTATTGTATAGGCGTATACATTGGCCTTTAAACGATTTTTTTTTGTCAAAAACTAAATTCTTATTTTTTTCGGAAAATAAGCAATAAAGCAAAAATATTTTTCTTTTTTTAAATTTTTTGTAAAAGAAATGAAAAACATTCATTTCTAGAATGAGAAAAGGTTGTATAATCATATCCCAAAGTTATAGTGACTGCTCTTTTTACATCCGTTATAATCTGGGGGCACGGGAGTGCCCCCGTCAAGACGAGCCAAGCGAAGCGCAAGGGCACTACCTACCTTTTCTCGAAAGGTTTCGTCGTTTTTTTGAACTCTCATAACTTTGCTTTGGATGATGCTACATAGTTGAAAATTTCAACATATAATGACACCAGTGAAAACATGAAACATACAAAGTTTGAATGTTGTAGCTATTATACTTTAGATTTTATCAATGTCTAAAAACACCAGATTTCGTCACTGACTCATTTATAGATCATCAAAATTCATAAGGTACTTCCGGACGTCCTAGTAAGCTGATATTATTTATGTAAGCTGTTATTGCTACAAAACCAACAAAAAAATTATTAAAATATAAATGCCGCCATTTTGAATCCAACATGGTGGACGGTACAAACTGGATGTTTAATATGTTTATTATACGGATATGATCTTTAATACACAAAAGAAATATTATATTATACAATATTATACAAGTACATAAAAAAATAAGACCTACTTTTTGTAGGACCGATAATCGGTCAGATTTTTGCTCCACATTATTTCTATCCGACTTTATTTATTTGAGTGCGTTTCACTACTGCAATCAGTATGTTCTATTTGATTCCGATTATTAATCGGTGACCGACTTTTTGAAATGAAAAATATAACCATGAGAAAATTTGTTTTTTATCTACTTATTTAAAATTAGGTATTATTTATTTGGTAAGTAAGTAGTAGTAAAATTAGGTAAGAATTAATAGGCAGGCGGAGGCAGCAAGTAGTAATTTGTTGTCAGTGTATACTGAATATTGTATAAACAAAATATTACGTCGATCGATCACTTGAAATCGGTCCGGCAAAAGCTCCCGTTGATGTTATAACAACGTAATTGTTGTGATTAGAGGGAATCTTATGTAAAAACCGTTCGACACTTCGATAGCGCGATGTAGGTGGCTACCAGCGCAATCTATGTTTGGAACTGTGAAACATCTAAACACACATTTATCAACACATTTAACAGTCGGTAACGTTATAATGATAACAATAAACGAAAATATTACACGATCAATGTATAAATAATTTTAGTGTTTAATCTTATGACTATTAACATAACAATAATATGATTTTTAACACGTCACGTCATGACGTTTAAAGATGGCCATAATCAAAAGAAACCTTAAAGCTATTTTTCAAAACTAAAAATAAATACATTTTTTTTCCTTCAAAAATGCTAAGTTGCACTTAGGTGTATGGACTTAGCGTAAGTTTATAAGAGCCGTACAAGAATTAGTACCTCTAGTGACCAACAGATGGCGGTGACCGTCGTCTACATACGATATTATTATAGACTTACCGTATTATTTTAATATAAGTATCAACATGCTTTATTAAAGGCAATCTCCCTCGTATATATAAGTAATTCTCAAATTCTCGAATTATTAGTGTTGAATTTATACTAGTAGCATCCTAGAATATCCAAATAAGAAGTTTCACTCCAGCAATAAAATAATGTATATTTTATAATTTATATTTATATATAATATGATTATAATATAATAATATAACAAATAAAGAAATATGGACGAGACATTTATTTGAAAATCCGCCTCTACCTCTTAAAATTGCGGTGAAAGTTTATACACGGTATAATAATGACGGTGACATCAGTCGACGTCACTAGGCGTCACTAGGCTAAGGCGCTGACTGTTCTATTTTCCGTAAGTAAAGGCCCGGGATCAAAATAGGTTATCTTTAAATTAAAAAAAGTCTATTAACCAGCTAACAAAAATAAATGAAATCCCACCAAAAACATTTTCATGTAAAAATGTTGTCAAGACGAGGCTACACAGCTTAACATGTGAAAAAGTTATCAGATATAGTATATAGCCAAGCTCTACACTACACCTTAATCAAAATCTATCAAAAAGTGGTTAGATCTCATGTAGAACCAAAATTCTTGATCTATGCGCCCTTACTTCACCAGGCTTAACTTCACTTACGCTATAATGCAGTTAAAACGTGATACTTGACCGTTTTGCAACCGTTACGAACATTTCATACAAATTCATTAATCGTGTGCTAAATAAAACGGCCAAGCATCACGTTTTAACTGCAATGTAGCGTAAGTGAAGTTAAGCCTGGTGAAGTAAGGGCGCATAGATCAAGAATTTTGGTTCTACATGAGATCTAACCACTTTTTGATAGATTTTGATTAAGGTGTAGTGTAGAGCTTGGCTATATACTATATCTGATAACTTTTTCACATGTTAAGCTGTGTAGCCTCGTCTTGACAACATTTTTACATGAAAATGTTTTTGGTGGGATTAATTATTCCAGTCAAGTGTGATTATTTAAGATTCCAGCAACATTAGTTAAGTGCATAAAATAAGATGTTTACCATTGTATCAGAATGTATAGGAACAACGTATATATGTAATATGATGAATTAAAACTTTTTTTTGTAATGAAGTTCATAAGTTAAATATTCTGTTAAATAAAAAACAAAGGGATCAGAATTAAAACATTATTTTTTTAGATTGATATAAAGTTTGGCGCGCTTGAATCATTGTTAAACTTATCAACTTCCAACACAAAGATTATTTCCTCATTGCTACCAGCTGATTGCAACATTAAAACGGAGCCAGATGAAAAACCCGAAATTAATTTGAACTATACAGGTAAGTCATACACTATCTAGCTAAATATTGAGAAAAGCACTGAATTTTTAATGTTATGCTGTATTTTAAGACCAAAGTTTATAAGAAATACCTATAAAAATATAAATAGAATTTTAAATGCAATCTCATACTTGACTTAACACTTATGGATGATCTAATTTGTTTTTATTTGCTTAGAAATTAAAGATGAAGCTGTAGAAACAACAAACAGCTTTATACATGATGAACAACCTTCGAGCTCATCATACCCTGATTCAAAGGATTTACAAGTTGTTGATCCTGATCATAGGCAGGATCCATTGAAATTGGAGAGAAGTAATACTCGTCACGAGGCGAAGGAGCTGAAATTGATTATAGATAAGCTTAGTCCAAGTATTATTGAGAAATATGTTCGAACAAAACACATAGAACAGTTAGAGGGGGAAGGAGAAGCAACTTGCACAACGGAACAAATCAAACAAGAGATAGAAAAGGAGGTAGCTGATGAAGGTAAGTCCTACTTATGACCATAATGCAGTAGGCAGCAGCATATATTTTAATTAAATAAGTAAGGTAAGTGTCCCTATGTATCTTCAGCATCCTAAGGCTCTTATAGTTTCAATTAAATATATATATCGCCTCCGTGGTTCAAGGTTGGTTAGGATAATGCAGGCTGATCACCTGATTGTCCGACAAGAAAGATGATCCATGCGTCGGATGGGCATGTAAAATGTCGGTCCTGTCCCTATTCTCTCGCCAGTCGTGTCGGTTTCCCGTCCCACTGGGTTATGAGAGTAAAAGGAAGAGAGAGTTTCTGTGTATTGCGCATACACTTGGGCACTATAAAATAACTCCTGCGTCGCTGGCCTGGTTTCAATGAAATCGGCTACCGACATTGAAATCGGTGAGGGGAGCTATTAAATATATACATGTATTGAGAACCTCCTCCTTTTTATAGATTCGGTTAACGGAACACTTATAGGATCACTTTGTTGTCCGTCTGTTTGTTTGTCAAGACGTCGATCAGCTAATCTAAACTTTCATTTAATTTAATTAAATTTTTAAGGCATAGCAAGAATATAAATACTCGCAATGGCAATTATAATTTTAAATAACAAAATAGTGTTTATACTTATTACAGATATTATGCACATCATTAATCAATTAAAAACACAATTGGGTTGAAAACTTATAAAAAATATCTACTATATTGAGATAAACACATTAAATTATAGAGACATTTGTATTAAACATAAATAATTTATCAGTAAAATAATAATATAGAAAAGTCCATTAAAAGTAAATGAATGGCATTAGATAATAGAAATAGCACAAATATTACATTTGAAGAAAATATGATTTAGAAATACCATTTGTTAGGACCTTGTTCAGAAAGAAAAATATACAGCACGAAGGTGTTACAATATACAACAAATTGCCTTACGAGATTGAAGATTCTCCAAGTATGCCGATATATAAAAAATTATTAAAGCAACTTGTTGTTAATTGTAACAATGAAGTTTGAGTTGTCTACGTCATTGGATTAGGATAAATTATTATACTTATTTAAATTTCAACGCTTTGCAAATTTTATATTGTTACCTGTTTAAATTTCTCTATAAGTAAACAATGTAATTAATATAATATTATTTATTTCTCAAAATAATTCAAAGTAAATTTTTTGAGAAATAAATAATTCTTTAAACCGAGATATAATATTTATAAAATTACAAATCAACGGTTTCAAATTAAATTACAAAAGTTCATCCCACTGGAATGCATTTGAATGAAACAAAAAGGTCTCGGTCCCAACGAAAATCTTTATTATAAATAGGTACTTAAGTTTCTACCAAAAATTGTTAAATCATCAAGATGAATTAAACATTTTTCGTTATAAAGGCCCGCTATTGCCGTAGTTATCATTACTGTTTTAAGTTCCATAGGCATTCTAGTCATTTGGTACTGACCTGCCAATAAAGAAGTGTATTTTCTTCAAATTTTAGATCATAATAACCCTGATGTAAATCTAAATGGGTGAAGTAAATAGTATCATTTAACGATTCAAGAATTTCTGTTATATCAGGTAATTGAAATTCATCATCCTCAATACAATTATTTAATTTCCCATAATCAACAACGAGTCGCCATTTTTTACCCCTTTTAGATTTTTTTGGACTTGAGAAATCAGTTGCGAGGTTCAATAATCTCTTCATTTAACATTTTATTAATTTGAATTTTCATTTCATCTTTTTGAGAAAGGGGTAATTTATAATGTTTCATAAATACCGGTCTTGTGTTCGTCTTTAAAGTTATTGTATGAGTATATGCATCCGTAGTACACAGTTTCTCCTGGCAGATAGAAAATAGCATAAATATTTTCAATACTTTTTCTGCTCTTTATCATTTATATGATTTAAATCTTATATATGTTGCAGTCAAAACTCTTAACCAGTCTGAGTTGTGGCTTATGAAAATAGAATAAAAGAGAGTTAAAATCTGTGGGCAAAGGAATATTTATTTTATGTAGTTGAGCATACAAAGTTAAGTTAGTATTATTAGGATTTTAAGTCCAAACCACTTTTGACCAATCTGTTCAGTCAAAAGCACTTTTGACAGATTTTGCTAGTCAATAGTACTTTTGACTGGTTAAGAGTTTTGACTGCAACATATATAAAAATGAATCGCTGTTCGTTAGTCTCGCTAAAACTCGAAAACGGCTGAACCGATTCGGCTATTTTTAGTCATGAAATATTCGTGGAAGTCCAGGGAAGATTTAAACGATTTATATGCTCAACGAAGTGGTCACTGATCAGCTAGTCTTCTTATATTATTGCACAACATTTCTAGAACAACCTAATCATTTGAATTGGTTGCACATTTAAAAATGGTGGTTTTAATGCCTCTGCACCTTCCACAACCGGTTTGAGCTTGAATGATTTAATGGAAAGAGGAACAGAAAGATCTGCAGAGTCTTCTTATCAAGTGGAGACAGTTTAGATACGGCTTTACAGCTGACGTGGACAAAATGTTTAGGCTGGTATACCAAATATATACGCATCCAGAAGACCAAAAATATCAAAAAAATATTTGGAGACAAATGGCGTCTCATTTCACGAAATAAGCATTTTCCAATTGACAACAGTGACATACGGCACCAAGGCCGCGGCATTTCTGGCAATGCTGACTCTTCGACGTTTAGCTCAAGATTAGAGGCGAAATTATCAAGACAGAAACTGCGTCAAAAAATGTTGAGTTAGCATTTTATAAGGACGATTTGGTACACGGAGGTCATTCTGTCGAATCGTCAAAAAAAATGTCTGATAGGTACAGGATATTGTTTTGATTTTAAAGTCAGGCGGCTTTACGAAATGAAAGGCGAGTGATCAAGATTTAATCCAAACTCTTGATGGTAATACTGAACAAATAAATTACGATTTTAAAAACACCGATGCATCAAAAACTTTAGGTTTTAGTTACACAGCAAGACCACAGCAAGAGCGAGACGGAAGCACGCCCCCAAGTGGCAAAATGGCGTAACTTATTTATGGCGCGCTTTGACATGAGTTGGGACTTTTCTCGGCGAGATTGAATTGATTCGTGATTAAGGCGAGCAGTGACCGCAACTAGCGCCACTCTTTTTGAAATAAATTTTACAATGACACAAAGATCTTATTAAAAAAAGTAATCGGTTCAAACTTTAAGTAAATAGTTAAACTAATTTATTGGCATTTAATTACAGCTCTAAATCCTATACCGTATTCACTCTCGTAAGTAATAACTAAAACGGCCGTTTTAGTTATTACTCACGAGATATACTATATAATATTAGTTTAACTATTATATATGACTATAATAAGCTAGTTTAACTATTTACTTAAAGTTTGAACTGATTACTTTTTTAATAAGATCTTTGTGTCATTGTAAAATTTATTTTAAAAAGAGTGGCGCTAGTTGCGGTCACTGCTCGCCTTAAGTCGTGGCAGTCGAGAGGTCTTGAAACTGTCTTCTTTCGTTTAGTGTCAATCCTTGTAAAGTAAAGTGAATTTAAAGTAAAGTAAATTTATAAAGTGTTGTGAATAGTGTATAGTGAATTTATAAAGAAATTGTGATTACGAAAAAAAAAATAATAAAAAATAAAAATCTTTATTATCGGACAACTTAAGGGTCCATAGTTTGTTAGTAAATACTTAACTATATATATAATAAAAGAGTGATATAGACTCTGTTCTCTTTTCACAATTTACCCACGAAAGCTCACAGTATCCGAAGGAATGATCCTAAATCATGAAAGCCCATCCGACATATATTCGGAATGAGGTATTTTTGTGGGCGTCTCTTTATAATATCAGGAAATAATAACACACAAACGTATAGTTTTCTATTCTCAGCTCATCAAATAATTGTTTCAAATTTAATTATTTATTTAAATTACTATGGAAACGTGACGGATTCATCTTCACAAGCCCTTCACACTGCCCACCGCCATGATCTGCGGCCTGATTACGCAACTCCGTGGACATCAATATCTAGTACTTTAGTTACCATTAGGTAACTAAATTCTACGGCTAATCTCTGGAACGGCTGGACCTATTTTAACGAGACTTTCACTAGAAGATAGCTGAAGTTATAAGGATTAATTAAGGCTACTTTCATCATCATCGTCATCGTCATCAAACTAATGATCTCCGAATCGGCTCGACCGACTGTGACGGGAGCATTCACCGGAGCTCATGTTAGTAGGAGTAACCTATACATCTATATATTATATAAAAAAGTAGTGTTAGTTACATTATTTATAACTCAAGAACGGCTTTATCGATAAGGCTGAAAATTAGCGAGGAGGTAGCTTAGATCCAGGAGACGGACATAGGATACTATTTATTTCATTCGACAGCGTTCCCGTGTGCGTTGCGGGTTCTGCGGTAGGGTTCCGCGTTGCGGATTCCACGTTGCGGGTTCCGCGTTGCGGGGACCGCGTTGCGGGTTCCGCGTTGTTTTTTTTTTTAGTTGAATTTTATCATAAACTGTTTTTATGCTCAACGAAGTGGGCAAGGGTCAGCTAGTATAATATATAGGATATAGTCCTTTCTAGGCGTCATTTTGTATTGTCTGTATCGTCAGGAAATAATAAGCCTCTTATACTATACTATTATAATATCCGACAAGTAACATTTTCACATTAAACTATTTGAAATAAAATAAAAATAAAATATGTTTATTTCAGGCTTAGCCCATAATAATGTTAACAAAACAACCTTAAAATTATGTTAGTAGTAGGTACAGTTAATTAGCTTAGGTATTCGTGGCCCATATCCATTGGGGCTTCGGGGATATTCGTATGTTTTTGTACTCAGTGTCGCAGAAGCGGACTGTCCAGCTTAGCGCTGAGCACGCTCAGGATGCTGGTGGGGCCCCCGTGCGTGCGGAATATCAGCGATGCGGTGCGGTGCCTCAGCACGGTGTGGAAACCGTCAGTGCGCGCATGCGCAAACATCGCGGACGCACTAGAGTACCACGGAAGCCCAACCAACACCCTGAACGCCTTATTATACTGTACTCAGAGAGCGTTGATGGCCCGCTGCGTGTAGTTGATCCACAGGTTGCAGGTGTAGAGAGTTAGGCAAAATGCTTTGAACAGTGTAATTTTAACATCTGTACTACACCTCGCGAATCTGCGTGCCAACATATTATATATCATACAGCGGACCGCCATCGCACTTCTCTCCCTTTCGATGTCTCCATCGTCTTTCAAATCCTCAGTGACCACATGGCCGAGGTATTTGAACTCATTTACTCTCTGAAGAGCACCACCATCGAGTACTACCGGCGCCACATCTCCCAGTCCACGACCCTTAAAATATTAGAAGCTCACATTTTTTACACGAGACCGTGCATTCTCGCCTAAGCCTCACATATTCCAATCATTCTTCTCAGGGCGGCAATTGATGGGCTGAGCAACAATATCATCAGCATAACTAATGCTGTTAACACATTGTCCATCGATGTAGCATGCTACTCTGGTTTCGCTCAGCTCAACAATCATCCTATCTACGGGAGCGAAGAATATGTTAGTCCCCACTGCCTTACTCCACACTCCAACCTATACTCGTCAGAGAATTCTGGTATCGCCATTTGACCTGGTTAGTTTGGTGTCCGTACCAATATCTAAGGACATTAATTAATTCGCCCGGCAGACCAGAGTCTTTTAGTTTTTGCCATAGGATATCGTATCTTACCAGGTCAAATGCCTTGGAGAGATCAAGAAAAGCTGCATATACGGGCGTGTTCCTATCTGTGTAATACCTGGTAGTATAATAGCGCACTCTGTTGATAGCCCTGGCCTGAAACCGAATTGTGCATCATGCAAATTAAGATGTTTTTTAAGTTGACTCTCAAACATGCTGTCAAGTATTTTAGATGCGGTTGTTGCTAATGATATATGGCGGTAATTGTACACATCGGAGCTATCTACAGTCTTGTTTTTAATTATTGGAACTACCACCGTCTTTATCTGGTCGTTTGGCAGATAGAAGTGCCTAATACATTGTGTATATTGAATGTGCTACCTAAATAGATTAGCGACGTCTTTCGCTTCACTGATACCGTTAACACTTATCGGGACGCTGGGCTTTTTGTTTAATTTCTTTGTTTTCAAAAACCTTTAAAATCATTATTTTTATGTTTATTAGCTAAAATATTAATTCTTGGTTATTCTGGCAATAAAGTAATTTATTTTTAAATATTTTTCTAGACATATACATTTCATTATAAATATTACCATTACTAGGTCTTCTATACCATATCCAAGTCAAAAATGTCTGCCTAGCATCGCTATGAGCGTCACGAACATACTTATTCCATCCGACAATGGGACGACCACGGTGTTGTATGCCACCACCACCACGGCCTACACAGCTGTCAGCAGCAGCTTCTTGTAACAATATCACCATAAAGAGTGTTTATCGCGGCCAAGTGAAGCCCACTACTATTACTACACATATTATCACAACACTTGTGAAACTCATGAGGGAAGTTAATTTCTCGTAATTTTTCATTACAACATTTTGTATATCTACTTGATTTCGATCCCTGTCTCCCCATAGCACCTTGTTTGGCTTGGCAAATAATGGTTCAGTAGTTCGACAAACTGATTTTAAGATACACATAATTTCAACTGGATAGTGATCACAACAGAAAACATCATTACGTACCTTAACTGAGGTAACCGTCTTAAGCGCTGCCTCGGTGACAATACAGTGATCCACCTGCGGCTACCATGTGCTTCACTTTAAAAAGTATGGGTATTAAGTAAGTAAATAAGTAGCCATCGATCTGACATAAGTAGCCTGATTGCACTAATTCGACTACTTTCGCACGGAATCACAGACACGTAACTGCACTTGCTGTTCCTGTATAGAAGTCCTGTACTTCCATACGGCCTTCCGCGCAATATACCGTTTGTTAGGTCCACCGCTGACTTGCCGCAGTATCCAAAGTCGCTACTTATTTTACCATGTTCATGTATCTCGTTCGGTAAAAGCCATATCTCCCGTAGTGAAATAATATCAGCATTTTGGCAAAGACTTCGTATACACTCCAATGATCTATTGTAAGATTTACAATTAAAGGTAATAAGTTTTAAACATTAAATATTAATTTAGGTTTACTATCCATTTAGATTTATTATTGTACCAGTATCGGATTTCTTACGCCTGTCCAAATTTCGTTTACCAAATTCAATAAAACGACGAGAACTATCTACTACCATCAGGCCCTAAGGTGCTATCCAAAAACAAATTCAGCTTATCCTTAGGAACACAGATTTTATATGAGTTGTATTCTCTAAGTTGTTTCGATTCGATTTTCTGCATGGTGATATCGACATTTGCTTTTCTCGATATATACGTAACATGATGATTTTCCCAAGTGTCCTTATGTACGTTATTTATGAAGAGCGGTACACTGTTATACGCTGCCTTATAACTCTCAACGATCTCGCGCGGGTCAGCAGTCGGCACCGCCGGCCATCCCGGGGGAGGCGAGGCGGCAAACGATAAAATTTGTGTTAACAAAGCTAATATCGGCAACTCTAGTTTCATTTTAAACTTATCAAGTAAAAGTGTGTAGAGTATATCAAGGACGCTACATCCTTTATATAATACTAGCTGACCCTTGCCCACTTCGTTGAGCATAAAAAGAGTTTATGATGAAATTCAACTAAAAAAAAACAACGTGGAACCCGCAACGCGGGAACCCGGAACCCGCAACGCGGGAACCCGCAACGCGAGACCCGCAACGTGAAAACCCTGAACCCGCAACGCGGGAACCCGCAACGCGGAACCCGCAACGTGAAAACCCTGAACCCGCAACGCGGGAACCCTGAACCCGCAACGCGGGAACCCTGAACCCGCAACGCGGGAACCCTGAACCCGCAACGCGGGAACCTGGAACCCGCAACGCGGGAACCCGGAGCCCGCAACGCGGGAACCCGGAACCCGCAACGCGGGAACCCGGAACCCGCAACGCGGGAACCCGGAACCCGCAACGCGGAACCCGCAACGCGGAACCCGCAACGTGAGAACCCTGAACCCGCATCGCGGGAACCCTGAACCCGCAACGCGGGAACCCTGAACCCGCAACGCGGGAACCCTGAACCCGCAACGCGGGAACCCTGAACCCGCAACGCGGGAACCCTGAACCCGCAACGCGGGAACCCTGAACCCGCAACGTGGGATCCCGGAACCCGCAACGCGGGAACCCGGAACCCGCAACGTGGGAACCCGGAACCCGCAACGCGGGAAAGCTGAACCCGCAACGCGGAACTCGGAACCCGCAACGCGGGAACCCGAAACCCGCAACGCGGGAACCCGGAACCCGCAACGCGGGAACCCGGAACCCGCAACGCGGGACCCGGAACCCGCAACGCGGGAACCCGGAACCCGCAACGCGGGAACCCGGAACCCGCAACGCGGGAACCCGGAACCCGCAACGCGGGAACCCGGAACCCGCAACGCGGGAACCCAGAACCCGCAACGCGGGAACCGGAACCCGCAACGCGGGAACCCGAAACCCGCAACGCGGGAACCCGGAACCCGCAACGCGGGAACCTGGAACCCGCAACGCGGGAACCCGGAACTCGCAACGCGGAACCCGCAGCATGGGAACCCGAAACCCGCAACGCGGAACCAGCAGCATGGGAACCCGAAACCCGCAACGCGGAACCCACAACGCGAAACCCAAACGCAGAACCCGCAACGTTCACGGAAACGCTGACAAAATATGGAATAAATAGTATCCTATGTCCGTCTACTTGCTCTAAGCTACTTCCTCACCAATTTTCAGCCATATCGATAAAGCCGTTCTTGAGTTATAAATAATTTAACTAACACGACTTACTTTTATACATATAGATGTATAGATTACTCCTACTAACATAAGCTAAGCCCGGTGAATGTCACAGTCGGTCCAGCCAATCCGGTGATCATTAGTTAGATGACGACGATGATGATGATGAAAAGTAGCCTCAATTAATCCTTATAACTTTAGCTATCTACCAGTGAAAGTCTCGTTAAAATCGGTCCAGCCGTTCCAGAGATTAGCCGGAGCAAAGAGAGACGCTGACAAACATTTTTTTTTTTAATTACATTTTCGTTTTCAGTAAATATCGTTGCCAATGCAAAAAAAAGCAGAAGATATCGTTTAAAATGTCATAATATGCATTTAGAAAAACGTTGCTAAATGAAAGTTACATACTGACACTTCAATTTTATTTATTTGTATAGATGTATAGATTTGGAAAACTTCTCCAATCTTGGCATTTTCACTGACGCGGTGCGGGGCGCATAGGAACTAAGTGGTTCCCAAGCGGAGTGGAGCAGAGATTTCGAGCATAATGATTGGTCAATTCGGGTACCGCAAGCTCCTGTCCGCCTCGCCCCGCGTCAATGGAAACGCAGCCAAACGTCTATAACGTCTACCGGTCGCCATGGTAACGGCGTTGTTTTCAAATAGAAAACAAAAATTAGGAAATGCTATACATACCGTATTTATATCAGCTTAAACTATTTGGATTCATGTTTTTGTTAATCCTAATAATTTTATTACTCCAAATAGTTTAAGCTGATATAAAAACGGTATTTATAGCATTTCATAATTTTTATTTTCCATTTGTAAATAATGATGTTGCCATGACAGCCGTGTCATATAAACTGCCAACGACGTGAATCGATCGAGCCCAGGTTCAAACCCCGCGTGATCATCACGTATTTTCTTCTTTTTTCTAATTTTCTGCTTATTTTTTTCAACATTTTCTTTCATAATAACCTTTTCGTAACAATAACGAACATACCGTAAAAATAATTTGCGAAATTGGTCAAGCAGTTGTCGAAGCGCATACGATGTAAGAAATTTTGGAGGTCGTTTTTCTACACTTTGGGCTACATTTTTGGGGTTTTAGTAAGGAACCCTACTTTTTTTAAACATATAATATAGCCTATGTTCAGCGCAAAGAATGTAGCTTTCCAACGGTGAAAGAATTTTTCATATTGGTTCAGTGGTTTCAGAGCCTATTCCATTCAAACAAACAAACAATCAAACATTACCTCTTTATAATATTAGTATAGATATAGATATTGCATACAAAAAATTTGAAGCGAAGTAGAAGTAGAGTAGTAGTAAATAAATAGTAGTAATATGCATTTTTATATTTTTATAAAATTCACAACTCTTTATTTAGGAATCGGACGAGGCTACGAAATGGACATCTCAGATAACTGCGAAGAACTAGACCAAACAAGTGATGCACCATCAGAACGAGAAGGAGACAAACCGTACAGCTGTGATGTGTGCTTAAAGAAATTTTCAGAAAAGGGAAATTTACGACAACACAGCAGGGTTCATATGGGAGACAAAGCATACAAACCATACAGCTGTGATGTGTGCTTAAAGAAGTTTTCACAAAAGGGATATTTACGAAAACACAATAGGCTTCATACGGGAGACAAACCATACAGCTGTGATGTGTGTTTTAAGAAATTTTCAGAAAAGGGAAATTTACGACAACACAGTAGGGTTCATACGAGAGACAAACCATACAGCTGTGATCTGTGTTTTAAGAAATTTTTAGAAAAGGGAAATTTACGACAACACAGCAGGGTTCATATGGGAGACAAAGCATACAAACCATACAGCTGTGATGTGTGCTTAAAGAAGTTTTCACAAAAGGGATATTTACGAAAACACAATAGGCTTCATACGGGAGACAAACCATACAGCTGTGATGTGTGTTTTAAGAAATTTTCAGAAAAGGGAAATTTACGACAACACAGTAGGGTTCATACGGGAGACAAACCATACAGCTGTGATGTGTGTTTTAAGAAATTTTCAGAAAAGGGAAATTTACGACAACACAGTAGGGTTCATACGGGAGACAAACCATACAGCTGTGATGTGTGTTTGAAGAAGTTTTCACGAAAAGGACATTTAGGAAGACACACTAGTATTCATACGGGAGACAAACCATACAGCTGTGATGTGTGTTTGAAGAAGTTTTCACAAAAGGGAAATTTACAATGAGCGGTTTTTATTTTGACAGTTCTACTGGTTTCAGAAAACTGCTGATAGATGGCATTAAACCTAAGTAATATGTCAAGTCCTGTGTAAAATGTCAATTTCCGCTTTGTTTTTTGTTTGTTTACCTTTCAACTTTCTTTCTTTCCCTTGCAATAGTTTATTATTTATTAATTGTGCCCTGAGAACTAAACTAAACATGGCTAGTCCATGCGCACTACAATTTAGTAAAAATATAGGTAACCACCGCTTTCCCCGAGATGAAACTCGGAGATCAAGATGGATAGAGGCTATCAAACATATAAAAACAGGATTAACTATTAGAAAAAAATCCTTCATACTATGTTCAACTCACTTTACGCCAGCAGATTTCATCTCTCCGTCATCACATTTGGCAAGAGCCCCAAGAGGTAAAATATTTATCTTAGCGTCGAGTGGAAAATACTCGGCAGCAGGCTGAAATTTGGCATGTATATTTCTTAGAATCTAAGTATAGGGGTTTATTATTTGTTTCAAAAATCAAAGATATCGAAGCCAGCGAGCTATAATGTATGTAGGTTTCGTCGGAAGTGTAGGAGATCACTAAGAAAGGAATTTGAAAGGATTATTTTTGTGAAACAGCATCTGGCAACTACCACTCAACAAAGATCACAGATTTTTGACATATTACATTATGCAAGCGCCATCTTACGGTAGTCTCTGTACCTAAAAGTGACACTTCGAAAACCCCTCATTACATAGTAATGTTCATTCGGGAGACAAACCATACAGCTGTGATGTGTGTTTGAAGAAGTTTTCTCAAAATAAAACCCAGTTTCACCAAACAATGTTTAATAAATAACGCCCTTTTAAATCACTTGAAAGACTGTTATTAGCTATCGAGCGTCCCACCACGCACTAATGACTTGTCAATTCACTTAATATAATTCCTGCTGTTTTATTTGCTCTATTATATTTGCACTGAGACAAACATTTAGATGGGCAGGTCACGCAGGTATAAGGATGAAAGATGGACCAAAAGAATAGTGGAGTGGACTGGACCTCAAGGCAGTAGAGCAAGAGGCCGCCCGTGTGCCAGATGGGCAGGCGAGATAGTAGCGACAGCAGGACCACGATGGCTGGCCACGGCTACAAATAGACAGAAGTGGCATTCTTTGAAGGAGGCTTTTTAGACCGGTCGGGCTAGCGTATTTTGGGGTGATAACCTTCAAAAATTCTAAAGTTTCTGAATTTTTGCAGGTGGATAGAGTAGTACCCAATTAGCTTGAAAGATGGCACAGGAGCATGAAACAAGCGCTGACTGCGCGTCTCACTGATAACACGTCTTGGTATGACGAACTTCCTACTGTACTTTAAGGCTTGCACACAATTAGTAGGAGCGATAACGGGGAGGAGCGATAACCCTGCTGAATATGCTACGGGCAAACGATTCGTTTACCCGGAGAGTTTTATGACGTATTAGATGAGAAAAATTTAAACGAACACGCATTTTTGGATAAATTAAAAATAAACTTACGGAATTTAAAACCGGTGCCACGGCAGTTGCGACACTCGCGCACTATATTCGTTCACAAATAATTAAATAATTGTGATTACGTATTTTTAAGAAATGACGCAGTTCGTCGGCAGCTAACATCGCCATACGACATAGATAGAGTTATAAGCAGGAAAGGGAAGATATTTAAGCTACAACTGCCCAAAAGGACAATGGTTGTTTCTATAGATAGACTGAAACCGGCATTTATTTTGAATGAGTTTGATAACGAACAATTGGAAGATAATAATAGTAAAACCATTGGCAATAAAAACGTTAATAAGCTAGTTCAAGAAAGTGAAAATGTAAGTTATAATGTAAAGAAAGTAACAAGAAGTGGTCGTACTGTAAAACTGCCTGTACGTTTTAATTGTTAAATTATGTATTAGTATGGGTATTCACTATTTATGTCATATAAAATGTTATAAGAGAGAATATAAATGATGTGTGTAGAAGCACTTATGGAGTTACCAACTCAACTCGTTACTATTAAGTTTCTGCAAAGTAGCATTTTCGCAATAAGCGTTGTTCACTGCTAGTATATGGGTTTTAACTTTTTCGTGTGCATTATAACTGCTACCTTTTGTACGAACGGACGAAGTATTCGAATTTAAGCAACATGGGTAAAGCATACAGTAAGGAAGAAATTGTCGTTGCCCAAAATGTCACTGTGTAGGCAGAGTTGGAGAAACAGAATGTTACTACCACAATTTTATGTGTGGTCATGGGAATTTTGATATTTTTGGCACTGGTGATGTATTTTCGCTACCGTATAAAGAATTGGATGACGATTAAATTTGTGTATTAATATAATAAAAATTTTAAATATGTTTATAGTGTAAAAGTATTAAATATATTTCCGTTATCTAGTACCTGTAACACAAGTTCTTCGGATACTTAGTACGGGGCCAGATTGACGTGGTGCGAAGCGTCCATAGATATTATAAATGTTCACAAGATTTGTGGCGGGCGGCAATAGCCCAGCGGCCACGTCGCAGGTGCGAGTCTAGCCACCGCCCACCGCCGGATGTGACGGGTAACGCGATACGCAAGATAGTGCGCTGTGTTATAGTGAACGGTGCTTAGTGCTTACAGCTTAGATATAAGAATGTTAGGATAAGATATTAAATAGCATTGTCAAATTTGTTATCTATGTCATGTCAGATTTTTTTTTGATGTATTTGTAAAAAATTCGGGGATGTAGTGTAGGGACCGTGTATGTGTGAATGTGCGAATGTCAGCGGTTTTGTGTATGTTTGCGACGACGGCCAGTCACTGCGTGAGGCCTAGTCGGTATGAACGAGAGTTTAGTTTCGGGATAATAAAAGGCCATATAAATCGACTGATGTGTTTTAATTGAGTGACCAGCAAAAGGTGTTTAAATAAAGTGGAATAGTGAGACTCCTACAAACACTTTCACACTACACTTTTTGACATTTTTCTCAAGTTTTATTTTAAAACCATAACAAAAAATACATAATTGATAATTATGTAGTACTTTCATGCTATAAACAGCCCCGCGCTCCCCTCACACACTGGAAGGAATTTGTTTTGTGAATAAAATCTACAACAATATTAATAATATTATAGGTATTAATATATTAATTTGTTCCATTTTTATATAGGTAAGTACATATAAAAAATATATTGGTGGTATTTGTACCACTTTAAAAAGTAATTCTTTTGAATATTTTCAGACAGAAATATGCATAGAAAATATTAGGGTATGGAACTGGAATTTCCTGGAGACGAAAATCCCGGATTTTTTTAACCATTTTCTGAAAACAGAAATGTTATATTATGTTATTCGTCAAAATTAAACGTATAGAATGAGTTATTTATATTTATTCGAGGGTCACCCTGGGGCTATATGCAACCATAATTAGAATTTTTAACTATAAGTTTATGATTTTTGCAACTTACATACGCATTAATAATAGAAAATTAAATCTGAAAGAAAGAAAAAGAACAAATCATCTGTTATTACATTACAAATTATAGTGTATATGCCATAATGTACCAACTGTTTTTGAAAACGAAATTATATTACTATCTTTTATTACTTCATTCTAAAGTGTTGCTGATAAGAATCAAATCCTGGTAAAAATATAATTTTTTAAAAAGGATAGGTGATAATCGTATCTATAGGAGAATACTGAAAGAAGTTGCGAACTCGATTTTGACAAAAACTGTAACAACGTTATTAGATCTTTACTAAATAAATTTCCTAGCCGAGAAAAATCATAGAGTTAATTAAATTGTTACATCATTCGTTAGTGTTGGTGATAAGGATCATACCACAAGCTTAAGAAAAGTGTTTTTTTGTATCAAAAACTTATGTTTATAATTAAATAATTTAATTAGGACAGCAAAATTCTTCAAATGAATTTATCTAGGACAATATAGGAACAAGGCATAGTGTTCAGCCAAGTTAAAAGAAAACTGTACTGGCTTATGTCCTGTGTAGTGTGTGTATGTATTACTTGAACCATTTGATGGCACTTTCGACCCTCTTGTAACTTGAAATTTATAAAAATATAATCTATAGGCATTTGAAATTTGGCAAGAATACACAAATTTAATTCACGTAGATCTACTAGTTACTAGTTTATATCTATACTTATAATAAAACTGTAGAGAGGTCAATTCTGTACATTGATTATTTTTTCTAAATACATATTGGAGGATGATTGGCGATCGATACTGATGCCAAAAATGCAATTAGTAAAATTTTTGTCTGTCTGTCTGTCTGTCTGTCTGTATGTGCGCGATAGGAACAAAAACTACTGAAGGGATTTTAACCAAACTTGGTACAGCACAACTGGGCAGGTTATAGGCTATATAACATAACGCTACGATACATAGGAGCCGAGCAGTGACTATAAATTGAAAGCAAGTCGGAGGAATTTCGCGCGCGCGGGCTGCGGACGAACGGTTCATGCGGGGGGCGCGGGGGGATCGCTTACACAGTGACGCGAAGCAATAGAATGTGGCACTAAAGTAGATTAGAACTTGAAATAAGTACCTAACTAACAGATTTTTTTTCTGAGAAGAGTGTTTCCACAGTGTCATAATAATATAAAAATTGTATTTTTGAACTTGCTTCACAAATTGAAATAAATTATCATTTATTGTATAAATCAACTTAATTAACTGTATTATTAAAAGAAAGCCTTTCGCGATAATCTAAAAAAACGGGCAATTAAGCGGTTTTTGGTAAACTATTTATACCATCACGGTAATTATCCTTATCATTTTTAATACGTTAGTTGGCTTAAGAATTTCATGAAGACTAAGTATATAGTCTGACAAGAAAATAATAATTTATGAAAGGGCCCTTTATATATATTATATTTTTAAATATATAATATATATTTAAAAATATTTGCCCTTTATACCTAGCAAGTATAATTAATAGTTTAGGAGATAATATAGCAAAATTAAAATCGTTTCGCCGTGATTCGACCGCCGCATCGCGGCGCCGCGCGATACAGGCTGATGCGTGACGTCTTACATCCGAGTCGGGGTGTAGTGTAGGTATCAGATGCTGGTAGGTAGGAATTTTGGCGAAGGTCAACCAAAGGAACTCCACCCCACTGCTGGGTAAAAAATACTATTAAAATGTGCTAACAGGCAGTACCGGTAGTATGAATTTAACCACGCACAGCCGCTAACTGTGCCCCCAGTAATAATCGTGTTAAAAGTACGGCGTATGGCGTATAGATGTCGCTTTGATTTGAAGATATATGACAATAAAAAAAATACTGGACGTTTGTATGAAGCGCGGCGGCAACCGCGCTGCTTCAAACATTCAAATTTATTCTTTTTTTATTTTATATTTTGTTTAAAACAAAATTTCATTTATTTATATTATTATTATTATAATTAGGGTAGGTTATAAAAAACGCTACTAAAGCCGATCGGCGCGGCGCGCCGAGCTGGGGCCTAACTCTCCAAACTGATTCGATTTTAACTCAGATTCGATCGTGCCGCATACTCCCGAAGAAATTGACGTTTGTTTATTTTTATTCTCTGTCGATTGATATGGTCTGGTGTACAAAAAGTTACGTTCTAACGTTTTTCTTTATCCTAATTAATTTCAAAGTAATCTACCAAATAAAACACCAAAAACCGTTAAGATCGAACTGATTCGATTCTCAGTTGTGTCGAGAGTAAGCCCGGATCCTCGGCGGGGCGTGCCGCTGCGCCCATGTCTAACCGAGAGTTCCGTTTTAAAGACCTTAGTAATTGCAATATAAGTTTAAATTTAATAATACTTCAAAACATTAATGACAAAAACGGTAATAAGTTGAAAAAATTGAAAATATTTTTATGGTTTCGCAATTTATCCTATGTCGTTTAAATTTGATATGAAGCAACATTTTAATAGTGCATTAAGATGTTGCTTCATATCAAATTTCTATTCCCGGGAAGTACCCTTTAGGTTTTGGTTCCCTTTGGCGTGTCGAAAATTGCGAAAATTAGCGATATAAACGGCTGAATCTTTGGGTAGATGTGGCCAAGATGCCTGTTTCTTTTCACAGCCAGAAGGGACAGTAGAGCTGAGTTTTTAATATGATTTTTAGCTTGATACCTACACGTGTTAAAGTTTTGACACCCAGACAGACAGACGGACATCGAAGTTAAATACTTTACTAAATTAACGTGAAAAATTGTCTGGGTCTATACGGTGCATTCGAATAATATTATCCTAACTTCGAATACCTTTGCTGACTTCTACATATTGTTCGAAGGCCTACTTCTTTTGCCGAGCTCCGAAAGGATAGTAATATATTATTATTATACCCTGCATACCAAGAGGCTTGCTGGGTACGTGTCTTGCTGGATCGGGATCAACACTGGGATGCACTGGGAAGTACCTATTAGCAAAAGTTCTCAGCGTTTGCGCCAATAAACTAAAAATATATTGTTAAATAGTTAATGGAATCAGGCGTTACTTTGCGGAAATCCATAGCATACAATTTAAATATATATATTATATAGCAATATCCCGCGAAACAATTATAACCACAACCTGCAAGCAGATGAGTGAGTGTACGCATAGGCATGCGTTTGATGCACCTCCCTCCTCCCACACTGCTTATGCGTACACTCGCAAGCAAAAAACATGAAAACACCACCACCACACAAGCAATAATGTTAACACGATCGTGCAAAGTCCCACCACCATGCAGGTTGCAAAACTCGACGCGCGTTTCGCTCCGACCCCGGAGCATCCTCAGGATGTTGACTCTGCGAACAATGTTCGTTAATATATTTAAAAATTGCGCACCGAGAGTAGACTTTTAAAAAATTTGGCGCTTGGCGCCACCAGCGCAGCGTCGGTGTGAAAACGATCATCGTCTGCAGTCGCTGCGGCGTAAAGTCCATACAAATCTCAGTACAGAGATCTTCGTCGCGTATATGAGCGTACTATCAAGTAGTCCCGTTCGCATAAAAGAAAAAAAAATATTATACATACAGACGAATTGAGAACCTTCTCCTTTTTTTGAAGTCGGTTAATAATACACGGTCATTTTTCGAGCTGGTAGTAGGAATTGTTAGCATTTTCATAGAAAAAATACCTCAAAACATTCACGACAAAAACGGCCATTATTTGACAGTAAACTATTATTATTACTCCATCGGCCTACTTCTTTTGCCTATGCACGTCTAATACCGTGTATAAAGAAGCATTACTATAAATTAGTGATTTTAAATATCCAAACGACAGTGTTTATGAACTAAGAATGTATTTGAACTGCTGCCTTAAATCACTTTTCCACGAGTACGAAGTCGCGGGCACAGCTAGTTAAATATAAATCAGTACGTTCGGATCAATCAAGGCGGTCGCGCGTAGTCGCACACCGGTTCATTTGAACATGGTTCAATAAATCAATATTTATTTTGGTATCGGCAACTCTGCTTTCATTTTAAACTTATCAATTAAAAGTGTATAGAGTCTTCAAGGACGCTACATCCATTAATTATAATATTATGTATAATTTATCGCATAGAAAAACTTTGAAGTGAAGTAGAATTAGAGTAGTAGTAAATAAATAGTAGTAATATGCATTTATATATTTTTATAACATTCACACCTCTTTATTTAGGTATCGGACGAGGCTACGAAATGGACATCTCAGATAACTGCGAAGAACAAGACCAAACAAGCGATGTACCATCAGAACGTTACAAGGAACTGTTCAGCTGTGACGTGTGCTTGAAGAAGTTTTTACGAAAAGAAGATTTACGAAAACACAGTAATGTTCATACGGGAGACAAACCATACAGCTGTGATGTGTGCTTGAAGAAATTTTCACTAAAAGGAAATTTACGAAAACACAGTAGGGTACATACGGGAGACAAACCATACAGCTGTGATGTGTGCTTGAAGAAATTTTCAATAAAAGGAAATTTACGAAAACACAGTAATGTTCATACGGGAGACAAACCATACAGCTGTGATGTGTGTTTGAAGAAGTTTTCACAAAAAGGACATTTACGAACACACAGTAGTGTACATACGGGAGACAAACCATACAGCTGTGATGTGTGTTTGAAGAAGTTTTCACGAAACGGAGATTTACAAAGACACATTCGTATTCATAAGGGAGACAAACCATACAGCTGTGATCTGTGTTTGAAGAAGTTTTCAGAAAAGGGAAAGTTACGACAACACAGTAATGTTCATACGGGAGACAAACCATACAGCTGTGATGTATGTTTGAAGAAGTTTTCACAAAAAAGAAGTTTAGAAAGACACATAAGAGTTTGTCAAAAGGGGGAATGAAAATATAATAAAATTAAAGAAAGCTAAAATATGATAAAGTAGAATGGCCAAAAGTTAACTGTAAAAATATATTAAAGTGCAGATTTACTAAAATCAAAATTCAAAGTAAAACGATAAACCAATGTATTTATAAGTTTTAATGTATCACACTACTTATATTTTAATTACAAGAAATTAAGACAATTAGCAACACACCATTTTATATACTACATTTCCTTTTATCAATAAATATATGTAAATGGAAGAAACCAAAATATCTTAAACAGCTTTGTAATATTTTTACTGTTATTAGTATTCCTAGGAATAGAATTTAAACAATAAATTAATAAACTATGGAATAAAATTAAATGTATTTAACAACCTGGTAATTTACTTTTTATTTAAAAGTACCAAACACATGATACTTTAGCAAATTAGACTATTTTTACAGTATACCAATAATTTATCATCAAAATATATTTCCAAGTATTAAATAATAATAAATTATTTTCTTATTTAAACACTATAATAAAACGAGACATAATAATATTACTTAGCTACAACATAATATAGAGGCTTTTAGAAAATATGGTACTTATTTCAAATTTGTTCACTTAATATCTGGTTCAGAACTGAATCCAATATAGCGGACACATTCTTTTATAAGTATAATTTGGCGCCATTTACACCGGAAGATATAACACAATGACAATATTATTTTAAAGCGGAAGTTCGTAGAATAATTTACATTATGAAATACTGAAATTGACATACAAAAATGTTTACAATGAATGTTCAATTATTTTCACATTATTTCAGAATTTAACCTTAATAATTACATTTTTATTAAACATCTCAAATTATCAAATTCTAGAACGGGAAATAATATTATACTGACATAAATGTCAAAGTGACTTAAAAACAACTTTGTTAAGAATGACATAATTATAATTGTTTTATTAAATTATTCACAAAATAATAAATTCATAGTTACAATTTAAATTTGTTACAAATTGCCATATTAATAATCAAATCTGACAAGTTCATATGGGCAACAACTATACAGCTGGGATGTATGTTTAAAGAAATTTTCTCAAAATAAAAACCCAGTTTCACCAAACAATGTTAAATAAATAACGCCTTGTCACTTGAAAGACTGTTATGAGCTATGGAGCTTCCCACCACGCACTAATGTCTTGTCAATTCACTTAATATAATTCCTACTGTTGAGGTCCGTTAAATGTGTAACAGACTTTAAAATATTAGAGGTGGGTTATATCAGGCTAAGCTCGATACCTGTTATTACTGTTACTGTTTTATTTCAATACTTGTTGTGGCTTTTTTATTTATTGTAGGAAAACTTTAGTGTAGGCAGTGGGCACCCTACTAGTAGTAGAATTTAGAAAATTTATAAAAGTACACACAGTGACCTTAAAAAAAAGTTAAATGGTTGAGGACCTGACGGCCCTCCATGTGTTATTTTTTTAACAGGTAGTCTGTAGCTGTTAAAAAATAACAGCTCACTTTCACATGAACGGTATTCTGGAATGGAGCCCACACTAAAGTTTTCCTACAATAAATAAAAAAGCCATTTATTTCATGCAATTCGTATGTTAACGCGCGACAGATGCGCCGCCACACGGCAAGCATCGTCACTTTCCGCCGAGCCACCGCACGCGTCACTTACGCTGCGCATTGTCATACAATATTATACAAAATTAGTTGTTTATCCAAATAAACGTTAAGGAAGCCTACTGGGTTTCATTCAATCACCATTGGACGCAGAATACCTCACCAGAAGCTGGTCCTTCGAGCCGGATTGCATATTTTGGAAGAAACAAACCCTTGGATGCAAGCACGTGTTTGATTCTGACGTGATATTACGAGGTGTCTCCTGAGTCCAGAAGTTTGCAAATCAATCGGAATCTAAAACCAGGAAGGTGGAAAGTCATTGCATTTGTGAGTTTGTTCCAATTTATTGTCTCAAACCCTTCCCCTAATCCTAATTACTTTAGGCCTTTAAGCCGCCATTTTATAGTTGTCTTTATTGCGCATTACTATCGCAAACAACTAGGTATTGCACTGCTGCATTATAGGTGCATTGACTTTATTATTGCATTAAACTCCTTATAATCAGTTATTACATTAAAACTTTATAATAACTATATGAAAACTCTTCTAATCATAACCAATATAAATCTATTATTCTTACCTAACTGCAAAAAATAACATTGCAAGTATCGCTCATATTCCTTATCTATCTCGCATTCCAGAGCTTATTGTCTGCGCACGTGATACCTACCTACGCCCTTGGCCGTGAACTTCTTGCTGTTCTGCACGCTTACGAACTTATTTAAGTATTACCATTTTATTCATTATCATTTGTCGTCACTTATTTGTGAACTAGATTATTGTATTGCATAAAATAAACAACATACCTTTATTAGTTACCCATTTACGTACATTACAACTATTTTAGTACATTATAACCGTTATAACTTTATAATTACAATGAGTTTAACATTAAAGGAATTAAAGAAAAAACGAGGTTCGTATAAAGCAAAATTAACTCAATTTAAAAATTATTTAGACGTGTTTCAAACTTGCGAAAGTCCTAGTAGTACGCAACTTACTGAGCTTAACAGTAGGTTAACAAAAATCGAAGAAAGTTATAATGAATATGATTCAATACAGATTGAAATAGAAAGTTTGCCGGACATTTCAGACGCTGAATGCCAAGAAGCCTACGAGGATCGTGAAATGTTCGAGAGCTCCTTCTTTGCTACAACGGCGCGCGCTCGCAGCCTGCTGACCGAGCATGCCTCTGCGGGCCACGAAGGAGGAGTCGCATCAGGGAAAGGTTCATTACAAGGTTCTGTTCTTACAGGTGGGCCAAGCTTAAAACTACCTATTATACATTTACCTACCTTTTCTGGACAGTACGACAATTGGTTAGAGTTTCACGATACTTACCTTTCGCTAATACATTGCAATGACAGCATACCTAGAATTAATAAATTTCATTATTTGCGTTCCGCTTTAAAGGAAGGTGCTGCCAATATTATCAGTTATTTAGAGTTTTCAGCCAGCAATTACGATATTGCATGGCAACTTTTGTGCGAACGTTATCACAATAGCAAACTACTCATTAGTAATCATATCCAAGCTATTTTAGATATCGAACCTATTCATAAAGAATCGTCTGTTGCTTTACGAAACATGATTGATACATTAAACAAAAACCTTAGATCTCTGCAAACCCTTAACATAAACACGGAGAACTGGGACATTTTAATCATTCACATTGCTTCTAGTAGATTAGATATTGTGACCAGTAGAAATTGGAAAGAACACATGAATCTTTCAAAAAATCTACCTGATTTACATACATTTGTTTCATTTATAAAAAATCGTGCTGAACTACTAGAGACAATTGTAAACCAAACACAGCACATTAAACGTAGGTATAGCGAACCTATCCACGGTCGCCCACGAACATTTGTAACAAGTACCGGTGTCTCAACACACACACATTCATGTCATTTTTGTAAAGAAAATCATCCCATTTATTTATGTCCTAAATTCAAGTCTTTATCAATTCAAAATAGATTACATAAAGTTAGTCAGCGTACGGACGTGTGTAAGGTGTAATTGCGTGTGGTTAATTAAGCACTTAATTATTAGTTATATTACAACTAATAAACTTGATAAATAAAAATGGTGCAGTGTAAGAAGTGTAAACTTTTTGTATCCCTGAGTAAAGACGATATTGTAGAGTGTAAAGGTGTCTGTGAGGGCATATTTCACAAAAAATGTGTTCGTAATTATAAACAATTCGCGAAGAAGGAAAAATGTGAGGAATGTCTGAGCAGTATCGCCGGTTCTACTTCCCAAATAAAGTTAAACCCAAGGGAGGAATCGGGTGAAAGCGTACTAGCGGAGGTTAATAAAAAACTTGAAGTCATTTATGGTATGGAAAAGAAGCTGGCGGAGCTTGCGGAAACCGTCGATTTTTATGCTGAAATGTACCAGGGCATGACAGAGTTTAAGGAGGCGGCCGAAAAGAAGTTTAAAGCTTTGGAACAGAAAAATATATACTTGGAAAAATGCAACAGAGCGTTAGAAGAAAGATTGGAGGAATTGGAAAGTAAAGAAAAGGAAAACTATATAGAAATATGTGGGTTAGAAAACAAGGCCAACGAAAACACGGTCAACATTGTTAAAGAAGTGGCTAAGGTTCTACACCTCAACCCAGAGGATGTTGAAGATGCAGAAAGAGTAGGGAAAGAGAAAGAGGGGGAGTCAAGGCCACGAATAATTCAAGTAAGGCTTCGAAGTAAAAATGTTCGGGAGAAGTGGATGGAGGCGAAGAAAGCTTCTTCAAAGGCTAAAGGGAATATAACCAACCACTACATTTACAACAACGGCAACAACAACCAAATTTATATAAATGAATCGTTACCTAAGTCTAAGCGACAATTGTTGTGGATGACGAGAAGTCTAATGAAACCGAAAGGCTACCAATATATATGGGTACAAAATGGCAATATACTGATTAAGAAGAATAATGAAGAAACCAGGATCTATAACGTTAAGTGTGAAAAAATATTAAATGACCTGCTAGGGTCCCAACACTTAGAGTAGTGCAAAAAACGCGCCGTGTACACACTACGTGATTTTTTAATCATTTAAAATTCGATAATTTACAGGAAGATTTACTTAGCGACTTTGAATACAAAAGATTATACGATATAAATAGTTTAAACAAAGAATTAACACAGAGAAAAGGGCAGATTCATATTATGCACCTTAATATTAGATCACTACGGAAAAACTATAACGAAATACTTATACTATTGGAGGAGAACAACTATTTAATTGACATATTAATACTAAGTGAAATAAATATTAAAGGTGAGGAACTACCATACTACAAAATAAATGGATATAATAACTATATACTAAGCAGGGAGAAAAATAGGGGAGGAGGTCTATTGATATATACAAAAAAAGAACTAAGTTTTCAAGCTCAGGGGAAAATTACAGGAGCCTCGGAGACTATACATGGACAGCTGATGGAAGAGATGGGTAAAATACACATAATTGCGATATATAGACCGCCTCAGAAAAATAAATTAACATTTATTCAAGAAATAGATACACTAATAAAAAACATTCCAAAAACAGAAAGTATTATTTTAATTGGTGACATTAACATAAATATGTTAAACGGAATAGAAAACTTTACCACAAGAAAATACAAGGACACGCTGTGTGAACTCGGACTGCAAAGCGCTGTACCGAATACCGAAGTCACGCGCGAGGCGATCATCGACGGGAAGAGCGAGAGGTCGTGCTTGGATCACGTGTGGGTGCGAGCGAGATGCCACGAGAACCGACCGCTGTCGTTCGTCCTTGAAGTGCATGCGTCGGATCACTATGCAGTTGGACTGTCTTTAAAAACTTTAGGGAATCATAAAAATATTACACGTAATTTTAATTCAAAAAAATATTCTGTTAAAAATGTTATTAACGAAAAACTGTTAAAGAAAAAATTTGATGAATATGATTGGATGCAATTGTACATGACAAAGTGTCCACTTAAATTGTATGAAGAATTGTACAAAGTTTTTGACGAGTTTTACAAGAGTAGTATGGTCCAAGTCACTATAAAACATAATAAAAGGTTACGACAGCCGTGGATAGATCAGGATTTGTATAATATGTTATCGCGTAGGGATTACATGTTTAAATTATGGAAAGCTGAGCCTACTAATATGAGTAAAAGGTTAGAATATACTAGGTTTAGAAATAAAGTAAATAAATTGATATATTTAGCCAAAAATAGATATAGACAGTCTGAATTGTTACAATGTAAGGGCGATTTTAGAAAAATCTGGGAGAATATAAACTCGTGGTTAGGTGTAGAAAAAAATAGTTTAGATAGTATTATTTTAAGGTATTTAGGGAAAAAAGATAGTACAAGAAACATATGTAATAACTTTACACAAACATTTACCAAAGAAATAGAAAATATTAAACATATATGTAATACAAAATTTTTAAACAGAAAAGAGTATGTAAGCCCATGTAACATGAGTTTTAGGTTTAAAAAAATTAATCCATCTTCTGTAGAAAAAAAGGTATACGTGTACAGGATCTTAAGTACCTAAAAAAAAATATTAGTCCTATTTTAGCCAACTTCATTAACATGTGTTTACAACAAAGCATTTATCCAGAACAGTTAAAATGTGCTATAATACGACCAATTTATAAGTCCGGTAGTCACTCGGAATACGTTAACTACAGGCCGATAGCAATCTTGTCTGCTATCGATAAAATAGTAGAAAAGGTAGCTGTCGGTCAGGTAAGTACATTTCTGGAGACAAATAACGTGCTCACTGAGACTCAACACGGCTTTAGGAAGGGCAGGAGCACGACGACGGCCTTGTTGAGTTTCACTGACTATGTCAACGACGCCTTGGACTCCGGGGAACAGCTGATAGCACTCTTTATCGACTACAAAAAGGCATTTGACACACTAGATCATGAAATACTTTTGCAGGCGATGGATGAATGCGGTATACGTGGGCCGACTAGTATGTGGTTTAGAAATTATTTAACAAATAGAAAAATAAGAACGGTGATTGATGGTGTGGCTGGTGATGATGCGGATGTGAGTCAGGGTGTACCGACCGGGTCTGTCTATGGTCCGGTCGGGTATATTATGCATGTGAATGGAGTATCTAATGTGATAAGGAAGTGTAAGGTATTTATGTATGCGGATGATATGTGTGTGGTGTATGCCTCAAAAGATATGTCACAGGTGCGCGAATTTATACAGTATGACTTTGAGAATATTACAAAATGGGCACACGATAATGGAATTATTTTAAACCTTAAAAAAACGCAATGTATGCATCTACACTCGCCGCACAACCACAAAGCAAAAAATATTAATTTAAACGATATAAAAATTTTGGGTCACACATATGAATGTTTACACATTAGACAGGCTAACTGCAGTTGTTCTACGCTAGACTATGTGGATAACTTTAAATATTTAGGTCTTAAAATTGATAAAAACTTTAACTGGGCTTTACATGCAATTGACGTTTGCAATAAACTGAGGTCAGTGCTAGGTAAGTTTTATCAGCTAAAACGGATACTAAGTGTGGAAACACTGAAAATTGTGTATTATGCACTAGCAGACTCGCTGATAAACTACGGACTAGTGGTATATGGGCGTACGTTTATGACATATTTAAATAATATAAAAAACTTACAAATGAGACTGTTAAAATATTTAGTGAGTAATAAAGTAAAATATGAATAGTTAATGGAATCAGGCGTTACTTTGCGGAAATCCATAGCATACAATTTATATATATTATATATCTAGCAATATCCCGCGAAACAATTATAACCACAACCTGCAAGCAGATGAGTGAGTGTACGCATAGGCATGCGTTTGATGCACCTCCGAACATTGTTCGCAGAGTCAACATCCTGAGGATGCTCCGGGGTCGGAGCGAAACGCGCGTCGAGTTTTGCAACCTGCATGGTGGTGGGACTTTGCACGATCGTGTTAACATTATTGCTTGTGTGGTGGTGGTGTTTTCATGTTTTTTGCTTGCGAGTGTACGCATAAGCAGTGTGGGAGGAGGGAGGTGCATCAAACGCATGCCTATGCGTACACTCACTCATCTGCTTGCAGGTTGTGGTTATAATTGTTTCGCGGGATATTGCTAGATATATAATATATATAAATTGTAAAATATGAATGTAAAAAAGAATATAAAAAAATATTTCAAGTGTGCAATATCATGCCAATAGAAGAAAAGGTGAAATACTTAATAGGATTACAGTATTACTATAGTGATGAGTATAAGGAGTTAGTACAAAATAAATATAATACTAGGAGAGTTAGAGAGCAAAGACTGATTAAACCAAAAATAAAAAACTATTATGGAGAGAGGACAAATAAATACTTAGTACCAAAAATATTTAATACTTTAGATATATTAAGAACTGAAGATAAAATGTCACCAGGAATATTAAAGAAAAAACTAAAGATTGCAATGTTAAGTATATAGAAATAAATAAAAATATTAAGTTAAGAAAAGACAACATAATTATGTTGTTTGATATGTTAAGTTGTTTTGTTTTGATATAAGTTTTAGTTTAGTATTGTTTTGTATGTAATTATTGAGCGCATCTCGCCGTCAAACACTCGTTTGGCGAGATAAATTTGTATTAGAAATATTATATTTTTATAATGAATAAATAAATTAAAAAAAAAAAAAAAAAAAAAAAAAAACAATTGAGACTTTGCATTAATTGTTTACGAAAGGGACATGAAGCCAATAGATGTAAACTAGGATCGTGTAAGTTGTGTGCTAAGTGGCACAACACAATGCTTCACGTTGATAAACCGCAGCAGGTTTCCAACCCGCCTTCGGCAACGGATGGTAGTAAGTGTATGACAATGACCGCTCACACTGCTAAGGTCTCTAAAACAAAAATTATTACTGACAATAACGATAAAATCTCATCCAATAGTGTCGTCTTATCATCTACTCACCACAGCAGCGTGCTGTTGTCTACAGCGTTAATTTATGTTCTAGACCGTGATGGAACTAAACACATAGCACGAGCCCTACTTGATAACGGAAGTACATCTATAGTCGGAATTTTAATTCGATTCCAGATTTGACATATTCAGTGTTGCAACGTTATGACAAGTACTAAATAGTGGCGTGCGAAATTATTCGATACAAAAATGGAATATTTCGGGATCGATTCCTCTCGTTTATAGTAGTATACCTAAAAAAAGAGAAATAAAAGGAAATAGATGTATTTTGGTAATATTTTATTTTATAAATTGTCGCCGTCATCGCTATCGCTGTCAATTTCTGTAACATGTTCTGTCTGATAAAAACTAGCTGACCCGTGCCCACTTCGTTGAGCATAAAAATAGTTTATGACTTAAAACAAACTAACGTTCGCGTTCTTTAGTTATAAGTAGTGTAGGTACCTAACACGACTTTCTTTTATATATATATTAGTCTAGCTGACCCGTGCCCACTTCGTTGAGCATGGAAACCGTGTAAACCTTCGCGGGACGAACGAATATTTCAAGACCAAAAATAGCCGAGTCAGCTGATCTCGAGTTTTAGCGAGACTAATGAACAGCAACATTGATTTTTATATAGCCTATGTTACTCAGTGATAATGTAGCTTTCGAATGAAAAAAGAATTTGATTAAAATCGGTCCAGTACTTTTTGAGTTAAGTCGTTACATACAAAAATACAAATCATTCCTCTTTATAATATTAATAATGTAGATTACACCTACTAACATAAGCTAAGCCGGTGAATGCTCCGGTCGAAAACAGTTGGTCCAGTCGATTCGGAGATCATTAGTTTGATGACGATGATGATGATGAAAAGTAGCCTATGTTAATCCTCATAACTTTAGCTATCTACCAGTGAAAGTCTCGTCAATATCCCTACAGCCGTTTCAGAGATTAGCCGGAACAAACAGACATGCGGACAGACAGACAGACAATTTTTTTTAAAATTGCATTGTCGTTTTCAGTATCCTTCATATTATGCATTTAGTAAAACATTGCTAATTGAAAGTTACAAACAGACACTTCAATATAATTAAGGGCCGATTTTTCAATCGTCAGATAACTTTTATCTGTTGAATAAACATGTGACTTTGACATTTGTTCCATACAAAATATGTCAAAGTCACATATTTATTCCTTACATAAATTTATTTGTATAGATGTGTCTGATGTTGTCAATTAACATATTATCTAACCTACTCATTTTTTCCTCTCCTTTAACCACATGGGATACGCGTTTAGACCATTACAATAAAGCAGTGATTACCAATTAATAAATAATTATTATGAATAATAATGTATTTATTTAAATAAAAATCAATAATTTAGTCTTTAATTGGCACACCATTATTATGATTATTAACTTAAATCGCGATTGTTTATCGATTTTTGTGTTCATCACTACACTAATAAATGTGGTATCATTATTTTACAAAATGACATTAGCTAATGTCAAATGTGGAATCTAATTAAAATTCCGAGTATAGTTTCATAACCGAAAAATTTATTAAAAAATTAAACTTACCTATTAGTTCCACCTCAACCTCAGTAGAAGGATTGAGTGGTAACCTTTTACATATTACAAAACGTTCTTCTCTGACATTTTGTTCACGGACAGAAAACTATACAAAAAATATTAATTGTTTTGTAGTTCCACACATTACGCAATTTGTACCGTCCACTAGATTTAATACTTTTCCTTTAAATATTAATAAAAGGATAAAATTAGCTGACCCTGATTTTAATATTCCAGCCGAAGTAGACATCCTTTTGAGCGCTGATATATTTTGGGATATATTAGGACATAACCGTATTTCTTTAGGTAAAAACAAACCAACAATCAGCGAAACAAAACTAGGTTGGTTGGTTTCAGGTATACTGAACACACGTAATAATAATACAACCACGTCTTATTTTAATAATACAGTCCATTGCCATTTCTCAAATGATTTTGAAGTTGAGCAACATTTAAATAGATTTTTTGAATTGGAGTCTGTTCCCTCACCTTATAAATCATTACGGAGGGAAGATAACGAAATAGAAAAGCATTTTATGACAACAACTGTTCGACAAAAGGATGGTCGGTTTGTAGTACAGATTCCATTAAAACAATCACCTTACGTTTTAGGTGATTCATATGATCAAGCATTAAATAGATCAAGCATAAAACATTTCTTTCATTAAAACGTAAATCTAAAAGAGATCATTTATTTAATCAAAAATATTTTGGGTTGACTATATATAAACTTTCTAAAACTCCTTAAGCGTCTCCGTTTTACTTTAAAAAAAAAAACTTGTCTTTATGGTGGCGGGGACCAGATTTTTTAACTTTACCCCAATCTATGTGGCCCAAGAATCCTGGGTTTACACCCACCGACTTACCTGAGATTAAATTAAAATGTAAAACATCAATTTTGAATGACAGCTTTATTCATAAACTAGCTGTGCCCGCGACTTCGTACGCGTGGAACAGTGATTTAGGGCACTTTAGTATTTTTAAATATATTTTTAGTTTATTGGCGCAACCGCTGAGAACTTTCGCTAATAGGTACTTCCCAGTGCATCCCAGTGTTGATCCCGATCCAGCAAGTCACGTACCCGGCAAGCCTCTTGGTATGCAGGGTATAATAATAATATATTACTATCCTTTCGGAGCTCGGCAAAAGAAGTAGGCCTTCGAACAATATGTAGAAGTCAGCAAAGGTATTCGAAGTTAGGATAATATTATTCGAATGCACCGTATAGACCCAGACAATTTTTCACGTTAATTTAGTAAAGTATTTAACTTCGATGTCCGTCTGTCTGTCTGGGTATCAAAACTTTAACACGTGTAGGTATCAAGCTAAAAATCATATTAAAAACTCAGCTCTACTGTCCCTTCTGGCTGTGAAAAGATACAGGCATCTTGGCCACATCTACCCAAAGATTCAGCCGTTTATATCGTTAATTTTCGCAATTTTCGACACGCCAAAGGGAACCAAAACCTAAAGGGAATAGAAATTTGATATGAAGCAACATTTTAATGCACTATTAAAATGTTGCTTCATATCAAATTTAAACGACATAGGATAAATTGCGAAACCATAAAAATATTTTCAATTTTTTCAACTTATTACCGTTTTTGTCATTAATGTTTTGAAGTATGTATTATTAAATTTAAACTTATATTGCAATTACTAAGGTCTTTAAAACGGAACTCTCGGTTAGACATGGGCGCAGCGGCACGCCCCGCCGAGGATCCAGCAGGCTTACTCTCGACACAACTGAGAATCGAATCAGTTCGATCTTAACGGTTTTTGGTGTTTTATTTGGTAGATTACTTTGAAATTAATTAGGATAAAGAAAACCGTTAGAACGTAACTTTTTGTACACCAGACCATATCAATCGACAGATAATAAAAATAAACAAACATCAATTTCTTCGGGAGTATGCGGCACGATCGAATCTGAATTAAAATCGAATCAGTTTGGAGAGTTAGGCCCCAGCTCGGCGCGCCGCGCCGCACCGATCGGCTTTAGTAGCGTTTTTTATAACCTACCCTAAGTATAATAATAATAATATAAATAAATGAAATTTTGTTTTAAACAAAATATAAAATAAAAAAAGAATAAATTTGAATGTTTGAAGCAGCGCGGTTCCCGCCGCGCTTCATACAAACGTCCAGTATTTTTTTTATTGTCATATATCTTCAAATCAAAGCGACATCTATACGCCATACGCCGTACTTTTAACACGATTATTACTGGGGGCACAGTGTGCGTGGTTAAATTCATACTGCCTGTTAGCACATTTTAATAGTATTTTTTACCCAGCAGTGGGGTGGAGTTCCTTTGGTTGACCTTCGCCAAAATTCCTACCTACCAGCATCTGATACCTACACTACACTCGGATGTAAGACGTCACGCATCAGCCTGTATCGCGCGGCGCCGCGATGGGGCGGTCGAATCACGGCGAAACGATTTTAATTTTGCTATAGTTATTATCTCCTAAACTATTAATATACTTGCTAGGTATAAAGGGCAAATAATATAGTAGTCTTCATGAAATGCTTAAGCCAACTAACGTATTAAAAATGATAAGGATTAATACCGTGATGGTATAAATAGTTTACCAAAAGCCGCTTAATTGCCCGTTTTTTTTAGATTATCGCGAAGGCTTTCTTTTAATAATACAGTTAATTAAGTTGATTTATACAATAAATGATAATTTATTTCAATTTGTGAAGCAAGTTCAAAAATACAATTTTTATATATGACACTGTGGAAACACTCTTCTCAGAAAAAAAAATCTGTTAGTTAGGTACTTATTTCAAGTTCTAATCTACTTTAGTGCCATATTCTATTGCTTCGCGTCACTGTGTAAGCGATCCCCCCGCGCCCCCCGCATGAACCGTTCGTCCGCAGCCCGCGCGCGCGAAATTCCTCCGACTTGCTTCCAATTTATCGTCACTGCTCGGCTCCTATGTATCGTAGCGTTATGTTATATAGCCTATAACCTGCTCAGGAATATGGGCTACAATCGTACCAAGTTTGGTTCAAATCCCTTCAGTAGTTTTTGTTCCTATCGCGCACATACAGACAGACAGACAGACAGACAGACAGACAGACAGACAAAAATTTTACTAATTGCATTTTTGGCATCAGTATCGATCGCCAATCATCCTCCAATATGTATTTTGAAAAAATATTCAATGTACAGAATTGACCTCTCTACAGTTTTATTATAAGTATAGATATAGATATTCCAGTTATAGTAAATTACTTCGTATAACATCATATATTTTGCGTTTTATTCATAACTGTCGATTTCCTTCCAATAAATTTACTTCATATTTAAAAGCAGCAGAATTAACTTCAGCCACTCACATTTTATGTAAAATTGTTCAAAGAGATATGTTTACTAAGGAATATATAAGCTTATGTAACAAAAAACAACTGCTACCTAAAAGTAAATTACTTAATTTGAACCCTTTTTTTAACAGAAGACAATCTAATTAGAGTAGGTGGTAGATTGTCTAATTCAAACTATGACTACAACACTAAACACCCCATTCTCCTCCACGCATCTCATCACATCACCCATCTTTTATTTAAATATTATCATGTTCTTTTAATGCATGCTGGACCACAATTATTATTATCAACTTTAAGACATAAATACTGGCCAATAAGAGGTCGCGATCTCGCTCGTAAGATAACACACGCTTGTCATACTTGTTGTAAGTTTGCAGGTAAAACCATTCAACCTATAATGGCAGATCTACCAAAGGAACGTCTCTATAGTGAATATCCTTTCATTAACACCGCGGTTGATTATGCTGGTCCCATTTTACTTGCTGACAAAAAAGGTAGAGGATGTAAACTTGTAAAATCATATATAATATGTGTATTTGTTTGCTTGGCTGTAAGAGCAGTACATATTGAACTTGTCACTGACCTTAGTACAGAGGCTTTCATTGCCGCTTTAAATAGAGTCATTTCCCGCAGAGGTAAGCCCGCTAATATATATTCTGATAACGGTACAAATTTTGTAGGAGCGTATAACGAGCTCTCGACTTTCTTAAAATCAAAATGTAATAATATAAGTTCGTATGCGGCAGAACAAGCATTAAATTTTAGATTTTCACCTGCATACAGTCCCCACTTTAACGGTTTGGCTGAAGGTTCCGTCAAGTCAATTAAGCATCATTTAAAGCGAATATTATCCCTTACTAACCTTACTTACGACGAAATGAATACTGTCCTTATCCAAATAGAAGGAATTCTTAATTCTCGGCCCTTAACCCCATTATCTTCAGATCCTAATGATCTCATACCTTTAACACCTTCTCAATTTTTAATTGGACGAACAATAACAATGCTGCCTTTCTCACAGGTTGATATCGAGAGAGAAACACCGATTTGCAGTCTACCTCGGTATCAAAGAGCTCAAGCTCTGACAGCTCATTTCTGGAATAGATACTATAAAGAGTACATTTCAGAATTACAGAAACGTACAAAATGGCAGCACAAAGATGGACGACAACTCCACGCTGGGGACATGGTGCTGGTGAAGGATGACCGGCTCCCGCCCAACCGCTGGCAGCTGGGGAGAATTGCTCGCGTGCATCCCGGAGCAGACGGAGTCGCACGTGTCGCCGACGTCAATACAACTACGGGAACGATAAGAAGAGCCTACAACCGACTATGCCCTTTACCTTCAGTGGATTCCTTGGAACTAACCGTTCCAACCCGGGGAAGCTGTTAACGCGCGACAGATGCGCCGCCACACGGCAAGCATCGTCACTTTCCGCCGAGCCACCGCACGCGTCACTTACGCTGCGCATTGTCATACAATATTATACAAAATTAGTTGTTTATCCAAATAAACGTTAAGGAAGCCTACTGGGTTTCATTCAATCACCATTGGACGCAGAATACCTCACCACTTTATTGACATATGACTGAGGTCAATATATTCTTGCATAAACTCACAATATTTAAACAAAAATATTGTGAGTTTATGCAAGAATATATTGACCTCAGTCATATGTCAATAAACGAAGGTAAAAACGACAAATATAGCTATTTTTTACCCCATCACGGAGTTTTACGAGAGTCTAGTCTTACTACAAAATTAAGAGCTGTTTTTGACGCGTCAGCCTACACAACTTCAGGTCTGTCATTCAACAACATCCAGTGTGTAGGACCCACAGTACAAGACGATTTAATTAGTATACTCATTCGTTTTAGACAGCACAAATATGTAGTTACGTCCGACTGTCAAAAAATGTACAGATGTGTTCTGGTAGCTGAAGATCAGAGATGCCTACAACAAATACTGTGGCGCTCTGAACCCACCAAAAAGCTTAAAACATACAAATTAAATACAGTTACATATGGTACGGCTTCGGCACCGTACTTAGCTACTCGATGTCTTGTGCAGCTCGGTAATGAATGCACTGACCCTTCAATACGTGAAACTATAGTAGCTTAATACCTTCAATACGTGAAACCATAGTTAGTAGTTACATGATACAGACAAATTTAAACAGTTTCAATTAATGATTGTTGTTGCTAGCTAGGTCTTTATGAACTGTATCTATAGTGTGCACTAAATTATATAAAAAGGGCAGGCTCAGTCTATCGTCAACAATCTCCAGTACGTATCACTCTTAGCACGTCTGTCTTAATACTGATTGAGTGGAGGCAACCCCCACTAACTTATATAGTTATAGTACTTATATTGTCCACGATAATGAGACCACCATTTAGACAAACACTACAGTATGTGCTGTAGTTAGTGAGGTTCTGTGTATTAGGAATGGCGATGTCTATAAGGTATACTATTTTATTACGTTTGTCGTGTATATGAGACTCGTTCTATCCCAGAAGAGTTTGTAATCAGCCGAGTCTAATATTAATTGGGGTGTGTGTTTGTAATATGGAGATTTTTCTGTGATGAGGTTGTATTTGTATCCGCCATTGTACATTGTGCATAAAGTGTATAAAATAAATAAATAAATATTTGTGTGCGAGTATCTGATGTTTGATTGCTGCCACTTGGTCGTGTCTGTGTTTGTAGTATGTTTGTGTGATGGATGAGCAAGCGCCTGTTATGTGTTGTATTGTCTCTGATAATGTATTTACGGCAATATTTTGTATCTATCGTCTGTTCCTGTATTGCCATCATGAAAAATTTCGTTTCGGGGAACATTTCTACTTGCGTTTGAAGCTATTTTGTCAACGGTAATATTAGTTAGATCTAGCCGGTGCCGACCATGCAGTGATTTTTGTGTCCACGATTCGATTTTTTGTTGGTTTTTGTAAATATTTATATTTTTAGTCTCATCAGCGAGGTGAAATGTTTTTATCTGTGCTTTGTTATAAAATAATGTTCTGAGGAGTGTTATTTGCATATTGTGAAAATAAGGATATCCATAAGTCCTCTACCGCTCTCAATGTTGGGTAAAATTTGCCGTTGGATGCAGGCCCTTGGGTGGTGTTTCCTATACTTCGTCATCGTCTTATTTATTAATCTTTGTAGGATTTTCAGCACTGTTTGGTTCGAGCGGATTATTCCAAAAGAATTAGTAATTTAAATATATAATATACATAACAATGTTATGATTTAAAAGTACAATTATTAAAACAAAGTGTACAAAGTTGTAACCTAGCATAGGCACCTTATTCCCAAGGTGTGCAATCATTAATGAAATCATTAACCTCATAATTACCTTTAGCACACAAACGTTCCTTAACGAATCCCAGAAAACGTTCAAAATATTTCTATAAATAAATTTAAAAAAATAGTTAAGGAACGTTTGTGTGCTAAAGGTAGGCCTATATTAAAAGTATATTAAAAGATTTACTTACTTTGCTAAGTCTAATCTCTGGTATATCTTCGTTGCAAGAAGCTGCTGCTGACAGCTGTGTAGCCCGTGGTGGTAGTGGCAGACAACACCGTGGTCGTCCCATTGTCGGATGGAATAATAATACTGAAAGCCGCAACTGCCTTTGATCTGGCGGTGGCTAACACCTTTTTTAAAAAAAGAGACAGCCATTTAATAACCTACAGTAGCAGCAATCACAGCACTCAAATCGACTACTTTCTTTTGCGGAGGAAAAGTATGGCAACGGTGAGAGATGCTAAAGTTATACCCGGAGAAGCCCTAGTATCACAACATGGCCTCCTCATATTGGACCTAAAATTTAAAAATAAAATAATCGGGAATAAGCCAAAGCCCCTAAAACAAGATGGAAATTATTGGGAAAAGAAAAGTATGCAAGAGAATTTAGGATGAAAGTTATATACGGAATGAGAGAAATGAATGATATGAATAAAAAATCAATTAATGATCGCTGGGTGGAGTTGGCAAAATTAATAAGGAAAACAGCAAAGGATGTCTTCGGGGAGACTAAAGGGAAAGGAAAGATAGACAAAGATACCTGGTGGTGGAACGAAGCAATCCAAAGTATCCTTAAAGAAAAAAAGAAGGCCTTTAAAGAATGGAAAGGTACTGATGTCAACGACACAATACTGAGAGATAGGAGAAGAATGAGATATGATGAATGCAAAAAGAATGCCAAAAAAGCAGTAGCCATTGAAAGGGCCAAGGTACAATGTGAACTGTATAAATCACTCGACAGCCCAAGTGGACAAAAAGACCTGTACCGTTTGGTAAGATTGAGAGAGAAGAGTGCAAGAGATGCTTTGAAAGTTAAATGCATAAAAGATGAGACTGGAAAGGTTCTGATGAAAGATGAAGATATTAAGAAACGTTGGAAGGAATATTTTGAGAAATTAATGAATAAAGAGAATGAATGGAGTGGAGAACTAGAAAATAGCTCCATAAATATAGGTGTAGTACAAGAAGTAAGTTTCGAAGAAGTCAAGGAAGCAGTGCAAGGGATGAAAAATGGTAAATCTATTGGCCCGGATGGAATACCAGTGGAAGTATGAAAGTTGTAGAAAGCGGATGGATGGATGTGGCTGATTTTATTCTTCAATAAGTTGCTACAAGAAGAGGCGATCCCAGATGAATGGTGTAACAGCTTGTTGGTGCCCATATTTAAAAACAAGGGTGATGTGCAAGATTGTGGGAACTACCGAGGAATAAAGCTCATGTCACATACTATGAAAATTTGGGAGAGAGTGATAGAGAGACGGATAAGAGAAGAGAGTGATGTGACCCAGAACCAGTTTGGATTTATGCCTGGGAGAGGAACCATGGATGCCATCTTTGCACTTCGCCAATTGTGCGAAAGATACAGAGGTATGCACAGAAACCTACACATGGTGTTCGTGGATCTGGAGAAGGCATACGACCGTGTACCCAGGAAAGTTCTGTGGTGGGCAATGAAAGGTAAGAGAGTGCCTGGGAAATACCTGCAGCTTATCCGCGCTATGTACAGAGACGCGAGTGCACAAGTCCGGTCCGAAGCTGGTACCACGGACAAGTTCAATGTGTCAGTGGGATTACACCAGGGTTCGGCTCTAAGCCCATATCTCTTCCTCCTGATTATGGATGCACTGACATCGGACATACAGGAGGAGGCACCCTGGTGTATGTTGTTCGCTGATGACATTGTTCTTGTCGGAGAAAGTGCTCCCGAGGTCCAGAACAGACTGGAAATATGGCGAGAGAGATTAGAGAGTGTTGGCCTGAAGATAAGCAGAACCAAAACTGAACATCTGTTCTGCGACTTCGGCGGTATAACTCCTTTCTCTCACATCGCCTTAAACGGTGTATTCCTACCGGTCTGTTCCGACTTTAGGTACCTGGGTTCACTTATCCAACACGACGGTGGTATTGACCGAGACGTAAAGAGCCGGATAAATGCAGGTTGGATGAAATGGCGGCAGGTCTCAGGAGCAATTTGCGATCCGAAAATGCCCTTAAAACTCAAGGGCAAGATCTACAAGTCCGTCGTAAGACCTGTCGTACTGTATGGATCTGAATGCTGGGCAACAAAAGAGATCGATGAAAGAAGAGTACACGTGGCGGAGATGAGAATGTTGAGATGGATGTGTGATGTGACAAGAATGGACAGGATTAGGAACGAATATATTAGAGGAAGTTTAAAAGTAGCAGCTGTGACTGAAAAGTTGAGGAATAAAAGGTTGTCGTGGTATGGACACGTAATGAGGAGGGATGAAAGCTACATTGGAAGGAAGGTCATGGCTATGGATGTGGAAGGATATAAGGGTCGAGGTAGACCAAAAAAGGTTTGGATGGACTGTGTGAAGAAAGATATGCGTGATAAGGATGTGTGTGCTGAGATGACGAATAATAGAGATGAATGGAAGCGAAAAACATGTTGTGCCGACCCCATCTAGAGTGGGATAAGGGCAGGATAAAGATACTATACACATATTTAAGATTTTTATTATATTAATACACAAATTTAATACACATCCATGACCCAGGAACATTGAAAACTTTATGTTCCCTCGGCGGGATTCGCACCCGCGACCTCTCGGTCGAGCACCAACGCGCCGCACCACTGCGCTACGGAGGTTGTCAATTAATTACATACTTATTATATATAAATCAGTACGTTCAGATCAATCAAGGCGATCGCGCGTGGTCGCACACCGGTTCATTTGAACATGGTTCAATAAATCAATATTTATTTTGGTATCGGCAACTCTGCTTTCATTTTAAACTTATCAATTAAAAGTGTGTAGAGTCTTCAAGGACGCTACATCCTTTAATTATAATATTATGTATAATTTATCGCATAGAAAAACTTTGAAGTTAAGTAGAAGTAGAGTAGTAGTAAATAAATAGTATGCATTTATATATTTTTATAACATTCACACCTCTTTATTAAGGTATCGGACGAGGCTACGAAATGGACATCTCAGATAACTGCGAAGAACAAGACCAAACAAGCGATGTACCATCAGAACGTTACAAGGAACTGTTCAGCTGTGATGTGTGCTTGAAGAAGTTTTTACGAAAAGATGATTTACGAAAACACAGTAATGTTCATACGGGTGACAAACCATACAGCTGTGATGTGTGTTTGAAGAAGTTTTCACGAAAAGAACATTTACGTAAACACAGTAATGTTCATACGGGAGACAAACCATACAGCTGTGATGTGTGTTTGAAGAAGTTTTCACAAAAGGGAAATTTACGACAACACAGAAGGGTTCATACGGGAGACAAACCATACCGCTGTTATGTGTGTTTGAAGAAGTTTTCACAAAAAGAAGATTTAAAAAGACATATTCGTATTCATAATGGAGACAAACCATACAGCTGTAATGTGTGTTTGAAGAAGTTTTCACAAAAAGGAGATTTAAAAAGACATATTCGTATTCATAATGGAGACAAACCATACAGCTGTGATCTGTATTTGAAGAAGTTTTCAGAAAAGGGAAAGTTACGACGACACAGTAATGTTCATACGGGAGACAAGCCATACAGCTGTGATGTATGTTTGAAGAAGTTTTCACAAAAAATAAGTTTAGAAAGACACATAAGAGTTCATATGGGCAACAACTATACAGCTGGGATGTATGTTTAAATTTTCTCAAAATAAAAACCCAGTTTCACCAAACAATGTTAAATAAATAACGCCTTGTCACTTGAAATACTGTTTTGAACTATCGAACTTCCCACCACGCACTAGTGTCTTGTCAATTCACTTAATATAATTCCTGCTGTTGAGGTCCGTTAAATGTGTAACAGACTTTAAATTATAACAGGCCAAGCTCGATACCTGTTATTACTGTTACTGTTTTATTTAAATACTTGTTGTGGCTTTTTTATTTATTGTAGGAAAACTTTAGTGTAGGCAGTGGGCACCCTACTAGTAGTAGAATTTAGAAAATTTATAAAAGTACACACAGTGACCTTATAAAAAAGCTAAATGGTTGAGGACCTGACGGCCCTCCATGTGTTATTTTTTTAACAGGTAGTCTGTAGCTGTTAAAAAATAAGAGCTCACTTTCACATGAACAGTCTTCTGGAATGGTGCCCGCACTAAAGTTTTCCTACAATTAATAAAAAAGCCATTTATTTCATGCAATTCGTACATAGTTAGTAGTTACATGATACAGACAAATTTAAACCGTTTCAATTAATGATATAGTAATAATACACTATATACTTGCACTTTTTTCCACTTTATTAGTTTTAACACAAGTTATTTCTTAAAATACACTACCGATTTCGACATAGTCATCATCAGGTGCAAAAAGTGCAAGTATATAGTGTATTATTACTATATAACATGTATTTCCATCAAGAACCTACGGTACATTCAATAACATCAATTAATGATTGTTGTTGATAGCTAGGTCTTTATGAACTGTATCTATAGTGTGCACTAAATTATATAAAAAGGGCAGGCTCAGTGTGTCAACAACCTCCAGTACGTATCACTCTTAGCACGTCTGTCTTAATACTGATTGAGTGGGGGCAACCCCCACTAACGTATATAGTTATAGTACTCATATTGTCCACGATAATGAGACCACCATTTAGACAAACACTACACTATGTACTGTAGTGAGGTTGTGTGTATTAGGGATGGCGATGTCTATAAGGTATACTATTTTATTACGATTGTCGTGTATATGAGACTCGTTCTGTCCCGAAGAGTTTGTAATCAGCCGAGTCTAATATTAATTGGGGTGTGTATGCAGTGATTTTTGTGTCCACGATTCGATTTTTTGTTGGTTTGTGTAAATATTTATATTTTTAGTCTCATCAGCGAGGTGAAATGTTTTTATCTGTGCGTTGTTATAAAATAATGTTCTGAGGAGTGTTATTTGTATATTGTGAAAATAAGGATATCCATAAGTCCTCTACCGCCCTCAATCTCGGGTAAAATTTGCCGTTGGATGCAGGCCCTTGGGTGGTGTTTCCTATACTTCGTCATCGTCTTATTTATTAATCTTTGTAGGGTTTTCAGCACTGTTTGGTTCGAGCGGATTATTCCAAAAGAATTGGTAATTAAAATATATAATATACATAACAATGTTATGATTTAAAAGTACAATTATTAAAACAAAGTGTACAAAGTTGTAACCTAGCATAGGCACCTTATTCCCAAGGTGTGCAATCATTAATGAAATTATTAACCTTATAATTACCTTTAGGACACAAACGTTCCTTAACGAATCCCAGAAAACGTTCAAAATCTTTCTATAAATAAATTTCAAAAATTAGTTAAGAAACGTTTGTGTGCTAAAGGTAGGCCTATGTATACGCCTATAGGCGTATACATTGACCTTTAAAAGATTTACTTACTTTGCTAAGTCTAATCTCTGGTATATCTTCGTTGCAAGAAGCTGCTGCTGACAGCTGTGTAGCCCGTGGTGGTAGTGGCAGACAACACCGTGGTCGTCCCATTGTCGGATGGAATAAGTTGGCAGAAATTTTTGACTTGGATATGGTATAGTAGACCTAGTAATGGTAATGTTTATAATGAAATGTATATGTCTACAAAAATATTTTATAATAAATGACTTTATTGCCAGAATAATCAGGAACTAATAAAAATAAATATTTTAGCTAGTAAACATAAAAATAATGATTTTAAAAGTTTTTGGAAACAAACAAAGAAATTAAACACAAAACCCAGCGTCTCGATGAGTGTAAACGGTATCAGTGAAGCGAAAGACGTCGCTAATCTGTTTAGGTATCACATTCAATTAAGAACTTCGCTGGATAGTGTGCTTGAAAAGACCAGTTGTGCGGAGGCCGTGGTGTCAACGGTTCCTGAGCGCGTCACAGCTGAACAAATTGCTGTAAAAGTAAAGAGTATGATATGACGCGAGGAAAGTCGCCTGGACATGACGGCCTCAGCATAGAAGATTATCAGCATGCGGGGCCATATCTTCCAAGATTCTTGGGAATATTATATACACTATGTATTAGGCACTTCTATCTACCAAACGACCAGATAAAGACGGTGGTAGTTCCAATAATTAAAAACAAGACTGTAGATAGCTCCGATGTGTACAATTACCGCCCGATATCATTAGCAACAACCGCATCTAAAATACTTGACAGCATGTTTGTGAGTCAACTTTAAAAACATCTTAATTTACATGATGCACAATTCGGTTTCAGTCCAGGGCTATCAACAGAATGCGCTATTGTGTCTCTCAAGCAGACTATCAGGTATTACACAGATAGGAATACGCCCGTATATGCAGCTTTTCTTGATGTCTCCCAGGCATTTGACCTGGTTAGATATGATATCTTATGGCAAAAACTAAAAGACTCTGGTGTGCCGGGCGAATTAATTAATGTCCTTAGATATTGGTATGGACACCAAACTAACCATCAAAGACAACTGCCATCGAGAACTCTCTGATGAGTATAGGTTGGAGTGTGGAGTAAGACAGTGGGGACTAACGTCTTCTTCGCTCTTCAACTTGTATGTAGACAGGATGATTGTTGAGCTGAGTGACACCAGAGTAGGGTGCTACATCGACGGCCAATGTGTTAACAACATTAGTTATGCTGATGATATTGTTGTTCAACCCATCAATTGCCGCCCTAAGAAGAATGATTGGAATATGTGAGGCATACACGAGGATGCACGGTCTCGTGTAAAAAATGTGAGCTTCTAAAATTTCAATCCAAGAGTCGTAGATTGGGATGTGGCGCCGGTAGTACTCGATGGTGGTGCTCTTTAGTGAGTAAAAGTGTTCAAAAACCTCGGCCATGTGGTCACTGAGGATTTGAAAGACGATGGAGACATCGAAAGGGAGAGAAGAGCGATGGTGGTCCGCGGTATGATATATAATATGTTGGCACGCAGATTCGCGAGGTGTACTAAATCGTATCGTAGAAATTCGCATCGCAAGATCCTGCGATGCGGCATCGCAGCTTTGCGTGGGAGCCCTAAAGGTGTATAAGATTCCGTAATAGTCTAGATTACGTGTTTAAGTGAAATCAAGTCTTTCAAAAGCCGAGTGGCGTCCAAGTGATCAAAAGTGACCGGGGGTAGTTTTTGTAGATCACGAGCAACGAAAATCGGCATCTCCTCCTCCGGATCCTTTTGTTTTACTAGTGAGATAATGTACTCTAGTTCCCGTTGCGTTTTTCCTTCTCTTTTACGGATGATCCTTCTTCCCGGTGTCTTAACGACCGAGGTCAACAAAAGATTTTTACTGCACTATTTTTTTCTGTTCTGGTTTAAACACAGTGGCATAATATAGTCTGTTGATTGAATCCTCGTCCATCGCATCACATTTGTTTTGAAAAGTCAAAACTTCGTTTATCACCAAATTATAGTTTTAAAAATTTTACAACAGATGTTTGTGTCCGACCGCACGCACCTCTACGCGCCAATTACTTAGATTAGATTTAAACAAATTACTTTGGAAACGTATAAACCCTTATGTTTTAATTTTGAATAAATGCTTTTTATTTTTTATTTATATTATTTATAACGAATTAGGGCTCTCACACAAATCCAAGATGGGATGCGATACGATACCGCATCTATTATTTTTACACTCATTTAACATCGATCCGATCGCAAATATATGCGATGCGATGGGTATTCACGGTTTTGTGTGGGAGCCCTTAGGCCGATATCTTGACAAGTTCTGCTCTGCACACGGTATCCTTTCGTAGACAACAACGTAGGCAACTCTACTTTCATTTCAAACTTATCAATTAAAAGTGTGTAGAGTCTATCAAGGACGCTACATCCTTTAATTATATAATGTACTAGCTGTGCCCTGCACCTTCGTTCGCGTGGTTTTTGAGTGACTTAAGCCGTTTATGCAGCGCACGCAATTAAAGTCCCCAAGTGTGAATCATTTTCCCAGTTTTTGCAACATTTCTCACTGACGCTACGCTCCTATTGGTCGCAGCGTAATGTTATATAGCCTAAAGCCATCCTCTATAAATGGAAATAAAAAAATAAAATAGAAAAACTTTAAAGTGAAGTAGAAGTAGAGTAGTAGTAAATAAATAGTAGTAATATGCATTTATATATTTTTATAACATTCACACCTCTTTGTTTAGGTATCGGACGAGGTTATGAAATGGACATCTCAGATAACTGCGAAGAACTAGACCATACAAGTGATGCACCATCAGAACGTTACAAGGAACCGTTCAGCTGTGACGTGTGCTTGAAGAAGTTTTTACGAAAAGAAGATTTACGAAAACACAGTAATGTTCATACGGGAGACAAACCATACAGCTGTGATGTGTGTTTGAAGAAGTTTTCACAAAAAGGAGATTTACAAAGACACATTCGTATTCATATGGGAGACAAACCATACAGCTGTGATGTGTGCTTGAAGAAGTTTTCGCGAAAAGGACATTTACGAACACACAGTAGTGTACATACGGAAGTCAAACCATACAGCTGTGATGTGTGTTTGAAGAAGATTTTACGAAAAGGAGATTTACAAAGACACATTCGTATTCATGTGGGAAACAAACCATACAGCTGTGATGTGTGTTTGAAGAAATTTTTACGAAAAGAAGATTTACGAAAACACAGTAATGTTCATACGGGAGATAAACCATACAGCTGTGATGTGTGTTTGAAGAAATTTTCACAAAAAAGAGATTTACAAAGACACATTCGTATTCATACGGGAGACAAACCATACAGCTGTGATGTGTGTTTGAAGAAGTTTTCACAAAAAGGAGATTTACGAAGACACAGTAGGGTTCATACGGGAGACAAACCATACAGCTGTGATGTGTGTTTGAAGAAGTTTTCACAAAAAGGAGATTTACGAAGACACATTCGTATTCATACGGGAGACAAACCATACAGCTGTGATGTGTGTTTGAAGAAATTTTCACGAAAAGGAAATTTACGACAACACAGTAGGGTTCATACACAGAAGAGTAAAAGAGATTAGAATGGCATTGTAGGCGGGGCAGACGCGCCGTACATATGATCAAATGATCATATGTCAGCCGAAACACGTTTTATCGGTCAACAGTCACAATCTTACTGTGACAGCGTACGGAGCTCTATAAAAAGTCGTTAAAAGTGCCGTGTTGCGCTGTTTTAACGTGTCGGAAAAGAAGCCAAGTGTGTAGTGTAGCCCAAGAAAGAATTTCTTTCCACCGGTAAGTCCAAAAACTTTAAATTTTATGTGATATTAGTAATTATTTCCATAGCATTATGTAGTTCGTGATCGAAAACGATACATTCGTATTTAGGCGCAAAATTATCCATTGCTGCAATACGTGGGTACCATTTTGTGTAATGTCTTTGCGAGTGAGCAATGTATTGCATTCGCAGCGATTGTTCTCCTCGCCGAATGACAGCTTCAATTCTAGGTACTTCGTGCGTATCGATAGTGTTGTACCAAGATGTAAACAATGTCGATCTAAGAAAATGATATTATAATTTAAGCAACTCTCTTTATTGATAATTACCATCATATTATTGTTTATTTAATTTAGCTTTCTATTAAGAAATAAAAGATAATTTCATACGGACATTATTATAATTATATTGTTATATCTGTGATTAATGTATGTTTTTTTTTGCCTAGTAAATAAATAAATAGATTATTAAGGACCGATTTTTCCATCCTCAGATACACAACCAGATAGCGTTTATTCGACGAATAGCAATATTTTGAGTTTTTCAATACTCAGATAGTTGTTAACTGTCTAATAAGACACCTATTAAAGGAATAAAATTATCTGCTGCTTGAAGAGCCTGATAAGGCTTTATTTCCCCGATAAGTTCGTGTCTGCATTTATATTTAACAGTTTCGTCAATTTCTTTGGGTATCAGAATCTAATAAAATTGATGTTTTTGAAGCAATGGACGACTTAGCAATCGAGGAGGTACCTGAATACCTCAATTATTTACATCTGTCTGGTAGAAAACCCCGACCAGTTAGTATTTTCAACAGTACCTTATGCCTAATAGTAGTAGTGATGATTGTAACTAGCACAAGGAATATTTTGAGTCACTGACAAGCTAGTTTCTTACAAATCACATTATACTAATAATATCTATGGATGTTGTCAACACCACTTCAATCTGGCCCTGTGCTAAGCATACAAAGAACTTTACGAACGATAACGGAAATATATTTAATACTTTTTATACAATACACAAATTATTTTTATTAGATTATACACACATTTAATACACATCAATGACCCAGGAACATTGGATTTTTTTTTCTCTCGGTGGGATTTGAATGTGCAACCTCTCGGTTGAGCACCAACAACAATGCAGTCGACTATTGTACTATGGAGGCAGCGTAGTGGTTGAGTGCATTGGTGCTCAAGTATTGACATTGAATAAGCTATTACTAACAAGTAACAAATATAAAACAACATATAATGTAACTCTTTAATATTTAATTAATAGGATTTCTTATTTATAGAATTGATTATCTATACATATAATAAATCTGTAGAGGGGTCATGTCTGTACATTAAGAATATTTAAGTGAAAATTAAAAAAAGGGGGTCTATAAAACCCACAGAACCTAAAAATAACATTTTTGAAAAAAATGTCTGTCTGTGTCTGATAGACAGTATCTGTGTGTGTAAAGTCCATATAAATCTCAGTACAGAGATCTTCGTCGCGTATATGAGCGTACTATCAAGTAGTCCCGTTCGCATAAAAAAAAAAAAATATTATACATATAGACGAATTGAGAACCTCCTCCTTTTTTTGAAGTCGGCTTATAATACACGGTAATTTTTTGAGCTGGTAGTAGGAATTGTTAGAAACATTCACGACAAAAACGGCCATTATTTGACAGTAAACTATTATTATTAAAAATAAATAAAGAAGCATTACTATAAATTAGTGATTTTAAATATCCAAACGACAGTGTTCATAAACTAAAAATGTATTTGAACTGCTGCCCTAAATCACTTTTCCACGCGTACGAAGTCGCGGGCACAGCTAGTTATTGAATAAAGAAATCACAGCCATAAACTATGTGCGCTAAACTATTGAAATGTTACTCTTTAAACATTAAGGAGAAACAAAAAACATAGTATTATAAAGTTTCACATTTTTATTACAAATAAGATGACATTGTCAGTAACACAGTAATTGTTTGCTGCATTTTGCTCTATTTATATATATTTTGTTCTTTCCTCATATCATAATTCTCATAGACATAACATCTTTTATGCTCCTTTTCTAGAAAATAATGCCATCTTTGCTATTGTAGTTTTATCAGCTGTCCATCAACTCTGAATCTGCAAAAAATTTATGATTTGATGTATCAGTAATTTCCGGTATAAAATGGCAAACCAAAAAGATATTAATCTTTAAATTTCAAGCAATGTTCCAACTTAATTCATGCATTAATACATGAATTTATTTTTGCATATACCTATATTTTGTTTGCAACGAAGAAACCTATATAATAGTTTCGGTTCAATTTTCTTTTTCTCCTTTGAAAAGTAAGCGGTTTTGATTAGCAATATGTTAGATAATAAAATAATAAATACCTTTGGAAATAAAATTCTATACAAGAAAATTACTATTTTGTAGTTTGATATTTTGTCACGAGTTCTATTACAACTAACAAGTTCGGAGTTGGTAAAGTTGCAGAACGTCCTCGCATCCTTTTTTGTTCCAAATGGAACATAGATGTAAATAATAAGGGTTTTATAAAATTATAAAACCCTTATTATTTACATCTATGTTACACAACAAAAATACATAATAATTATTTGTAAGCTTGAATTTTCGAAAGACAATATTGACAACTGACAAGTGACAACTGAAAAAGTTATATCTACCGAACTTGTTGCTGTTCTTTTTTAACATATTGAATGCAATAACTGTGCATCTCACTTGCACACAAATAGTGTGAAGTTGTCTGGTTAAATACCACTAATAGCTATTCTGTAGCTATAAGACGATTGAAAAATCGAAAATATTTATTGGCTTGACAACTAGGCAAATAATTTTATTTGTCAGGCTACTATTTGACGATTTATCTGAGTATTGAAAAATCGGCCCTAAGAACAATACATTAGTCGTACGGTACCCTGTCACCCCTCAAAAATTTAACCGAACTATTGCAAAAAATGTGACAATTATTTTATCGATTTCAATTATCGACCTTCGGTCGCCCTAGCGTCTATGAGAAAAGTGCGCGTGTGTAAGTGTACATCTAATGCATTGTTTACGTTAGTGTGACAACCAATTACAAATTAGCGATCTAAGTGTGTGAGGTTTATTTGTGTGCGTAACGCTCGTACGTATTGGGTTATTTCCATGTAGTGGAATTAAGAGCGGCGACACGCGTTCTGATACAAATTTGAAACTATTTCCATTCTAACCTCTTTATCTGTTCTGTGGGTTCATACGTGAGACAAACCATACAGCTCTGTGTTTGAAGAAGTTTTCACAAAAAAGAAGTTTAGAAAGACACATTAGAGTTCATATGGGCAACAACTATACTGCTGGGATGTATGTTTAAGAAATTTTCTCAAAATAAAACCCAGTTTCACCAAACAATGTTAAATAAATAACGCCTTGTCACTTAAAATACTGTTAAGAGCTATCGAGCGTCCCACCACGCACTAATGTCTTGTCAATTCACTTAATATAATTCCTACTGTTGTGGTCCGTTAAATGTGTAACAGACTTTAAATTAGAGGTGGGTTATAACAGGTCAAGCTCGATACCTGTTATAACTGTTACTGTTTTATTTAAATACTTGTCATAGACTACCTGTTAAAAAAATAACAGCTAACTTTCACATGAACGGTCTTCCGGAATGGAGGGCCGTCAGGTCCTCAACCATTTAACTTTTTTTAGGTCTCTGTGTGTACTTTTGTAAATTTTCTAAATTCTACTACTAGTAGGGTGCCCACTGTCCACACTAAAGTTTTCCTGCAATAAAAAAAAAGCTATTTATTTCATGCTATTCGTACATTGTTAGTAGTTACATGATACAGACAAATTTAAACAGTTTTAATTAATGATTGTTGTTGACATCTAGGTCTTTATGAACCTATTACACATAGATTAATAATTGGTCGCTTTGACTAGATACCGTCCAGCGTAGGTATTGAAAAATGCGGCAACAAATAATACGCCGAATTCGGCGTACCCGCGCCAGTCGCGCTACAAGCGTAAAGTGAAGTAGACGTCTCGATAATTTGTCAAAGATTTGTGTGAGAGCGAAGCAAAATGCCGATTTGCATAGTCAAACTATGTAAAAATAATACTACATGAAACAAGAAAAATACTGGCATCACATACCATTAGTAAGTATTGTATAAATCTTCTAAAACACAGTCAAATAATATAATCCTAAAATCTCCGATCGGAGTACCGCTTTGTGTTCAATGTTGCCTTGTATTCAAAAATTTTTAACCATATTTAGTATCAGATTACCCGTGTTTGCCACGTCATGTCATGGCATAGTAACGCCAAGAAACATATTGTTTACGACTTGACAGGCAACCATGATATGACGTTTGTGCGTTGTCATTTTGGATTGGATTTTATAACGAGTCGCCTGCATTTGCGAGTATTCGTGGTGTAGGGGGCTTAAGGGAGATAGTCATAATTCCCCCTATAGATATTTTGAATGCCGGAGTTGCGTCTAAATATTTAAAAAAAAATCAAAAAATTTTAAATATTATTTCAATGATGCGAAACGGAACGTAAACTAAAACGTGCTTTAGTACAGTTTTTCAAATTGTATTATGTGAAAAGGTGAAACGAAACGCAACTCGCCATCTCGGATGGAGGATATTATCAGCTAATGTCTAATTTGTGCGTTATTCCTCTGCTTCCGAGTATACCTATATTATGTTGGTATACTCGGAAGTATATTTCGTTCGTATCGACTTCTGCCCGATTCACTCTAGTTAAGGAAAATAGGTGATTGAACTAGAATAAACAACACACTTTGCGTGGCAAATAAAACTTCGAAATTTATATCTCAAAAACTGAAGTATTCGCGGAGGGAAAGAGGGGGGCGGGCTATATTTGACTAGTAGATAGGACATGACTTTTAAGGCCTTATTAAAATTTTGAATCATGAACGTTTCCTTGATATACCTATATAACATTCTTAGTAAAAATGTTGTCATTTTTACTAAGAATGTTATATATATCAAGGAAACGTTCATGATTCAAAATTTTAATAAGGCCTTAAGGCGAGGAGTAACCGCAACTAGCGCCACTCTTTTAAAATAAATTTTACAATGACACAACGATCTAATTAAAAAAAGTAATCGGTTCAAACTTTAAGTAAGTAGTTAAACTAATTTATTGGCATTTAATTACAGCTCTAAATCCTATACTTTATTTACTCTCGTAAGTAATAACTTAAACGGCCGTTCTTTCCCTCCGCGAATACTTCAGTTTTTGAGATATAAATTTCGAAGTTTTATTTGCCACGCAAAATGCGCTGGAAAAGTGTGTTGTTTATTCTAGTTCAATCACCTATTTTCCTTAACTAGAGTGAATCGGGCAGAAGTCGATACGAACGAAATATACTTCCGAGTATACCAACATAATATAGGTATACTCGGAAGCAGAGGAATAACGCACAAATTAGACATTAGCTGATAATATCCTCCATCCGAGATGGCGAGTTGCGTTTCGTTTCACCTTTTCACATAATACAATTTGAAAAACTGTACTAAAGCATAAAGTTTACGTTCCGTTTCGCATCATTGAAATAATATTTGAACATTTTTGATTTGCCTGTCAAGTCGTAAACAATATGTTTCATGACATGACGTGGCAAACACGGGTAATCTGATACTAAATATGGTTAAAATTTTTTGAATACAAGGCAACATTGAACACAAAGCGGTACTCCGATCGGAGATTTTAGGATTATATTATTTGACTGTGTTTTAGAAGATTTATACAATACTTACTAATGGTATGTGATGCCAGTATTTTTCTTGTTTCATGTAGTATTATTTTTACATAGTTTGACTATGCAAATCGGCATTTTGCTTCGCTCTCACACAAATCTTTGACAAATTATCGAGACGTCTACTTCGCTTTACGCATAGAGTATAATAATATAAATAGGTATAGAGGGTACGCTCTCAGGTTTTTTTGACTACTACTAATGTCATTTGATAGCTACATAGCGCCATCTGATATCATCTCCCGCAAACTTTTGGTATGTATAGCTATACATACATACCAGTTTATTTGCAGTTTATTTTCAGCTTATATTTTACTTGTATTTAAGTTGATAAAGTTTGGCTTTGTTAAATAATTTACATATTTATATTCATTATCATTTAGTCATTATTACATAATAAATACCTATTCATTTAACAAATCATAGCCAAACTTTATCAACTTCTATACAGTAAAGTTTAATACTTTACAGAAACCTTGAATTTCACAATAAATGGATAGGTAGGTACATAATAAAACCATTTTTATTTTACAGTTTATTTATTTATTCACAGGTTATACACTTACATTATTGAACATAGAATGTATTATGTACTTACTACACAAATCACAAGCGTCTATAACGCAAACAAATAGCACAAACGTAGCGTCCTGGTCGCAAAAAAACGATTGCACTGAAATAGTGGAGGAACTAAAAGCTCAACTCACACAATATCTTCTGGAAATACGCACTTCACACAAAGAACAGCACAAATAATAAGGAACAAAACTACAAACGCAAGGAGCAGTCGCCATATTTGCTAAGCAATTTGACCAAGTACCTATCAATCACTTCACTGTGTTGCTATAGTAATTATTACTTAAAGTTGTAAGGTATTCAAAATTTTAAATTTATTAATTTTATTATAAAACGAGTTCAGTAAAATAATTAGATACTGAAATAAATATTTTAAATAAATAAATTTCAGAAATAAATTATTGTATAAAATTATCGACTGTGCTACCATCTGTGACACTTTACAGTAACTAGTTGTTTTGGGAAATGATTACAGATGTCGCATTTTGAGTAAAAAAATCACAGAATTTGTCATTGTATGGAAGTGTCCGACCCCTGGCTTTACGCTTGTAGCGCGACTGGCGCGGGTACGCCAAATTCGGCGTATTATTTGTTGCCGCATTTTTCAATACGTTGGACGGTATGATGTTTAAAAAAATTACTTAGTACCAAATTACCTTATTAGTTACAGAACATAATATTATAATTTTAAACAAAAAAGAACCGACTTCAAAAGGTAAACTAAAAAGCAAAAAATTAATTTACTTCGCACAAAGTAATACACGCGCATTATTGTCAGTAAATAAATTTATTCTATAATTTTGAAGTCGGTGCCAAGTTTAGCGTTCTTTCATACTTTTTTCTATACTTATAATAAAACTGTAGAGAGGTCAATTCTGTACATTGAATATTTTTTCAAAATACATATTGGAGGATGATTGGCGATCGATACTGATGCCAAAAATGCAATTAGTAAAATTTTTGTCTGTCTGTCTGTCTGTCTGTATGTGCGCGATAGGAACAAAAACTACTGAAGGGATTTTAACCAAACTTGGTACGATTGTAGCCCATATTCCTGGGCAGGTTATAGGCTATATAACATAACGCTACGATACATAGGAGCCGAGCAGTGACGATAAATTGGAAGCAAGTCGGAGGAATTTCGCGCGCGCGTTCTGCGGACGAACGGTTCATGCGGGGGGCGCGGGGGATCGCTTACACAGTGACGCGAAGCAATAGAATGTGGCACTAAAGTAGATTAGAACTTTAAATAAGTACCTAACTAACAGATTTTTTTTTCTGAGAAGAGTGTTTCCACAGTGTCATAATAATATAAAAATTGTATTTTTGAACTTGCTTCACAAATTGAAATAAATTATCATTTATTGTATAAATCAACTTAATTAACTGTATTATTAAAAGAAAGCCTTTCGCGATAATCTAAAAAAACGGGCAATTAAGCGGTTTTTGGTAAACTATTTATACCATCACGGTATTAATCCTTATCATTTTTAATACGTGTTAAAGTTTTGACACCCAGACAGACAGACGGACGTCGAAGTTAAATACCTACTTTACTAAATTATCGTGAAAAATTGTCTGGGTCTATACGGTGCATTCGAATAATATTATCCTAACTTCGAATACCTTTGCTGACTTCTACATATTGTTGGAAGGCCTACTTATTTTGCCGAGCTCCGAAAGAATGGTAATATATTATTATTATACTCTGCATACCAAGAGGCTTGCCGGGTACGTGACTTGCTGGATCGGGATCAACACTGGCATGCACTGGGAAGTACCTATTAGCGAAAGTTCTCAGCGGTTGCGCCAATAAACTAAAAATATATTTTAAAATACTAAAGTGCCCTAAATCACTTTTCCACGCGTACGAAGTCGCGGGCACAGCTAGTTATTTAATATTAGTTTGTAAGCCAGAACTTAGGTAGGTACATAATATTAGGTCCTTTTTCTTAGGTCTATTTTTCAACAGACGCTTAGGTGTTGTGTATGTCAGCCTCATAGGTTCAGACAATGTTCCCTACACAAGGGACATATCCATAAAACTGTATATTTTGCTTGCCTCTGGGGACAACTGTTCCGAAAGGATACAAATGATCTGCCCATTGTATAGGCAACCCAAGTCTCCCTAAGATGTCAACTCTGCAGTTCGAGCACACTCCAGCAATACATGTAAAAGGTCCTCTGGCTTTTGACACACTTCACAATTAGGTGAAGGCTTACCAAATAATAAAACTTATTTGCTGGAATGTGCCCAGATCGCAACCTAAAGGCTGACACCAATGACTTTCTGGACATGTTACAAGAAATAAACCAAGGCTCCCTTATGGGTTTATTTTGGATGGTACTATACACCTCTGTTAAGTTCCTCGCCACAAACAAATTAAAGTAAACAAACTTATAACACCCCGTCGTTTTTGCGTCGGGGGTTATTAAAATAAATGTAAACTGAGGAGCTGCTGACGCTGCCCTCGTGCCGCTGCCGCTGCCGCATGACGTGGTGGGAGTGCTGCGTCGGTGCTACGTCTGCCTATGGTACCGTAGGGACCCCCCCCCCCCCAAAGATCGGCAATTATTTTATTCAAATTCAAATCCTGGAAGCTTCTTAAATTAATTTGCGGTTGCGCCATCTTTTCTACACACACAATTTATTAAAAAAATAATATTATTTAGGAATTTAATTGTTTATAAGATCGAACAAACGTCAATAGTGATCGAACAAACGATACCTAATCAATTAACATAAGGTAATTAATCTCTAAGGACGATAAAAATAAAGATACCTATTTAGTAATGGGGCCAAGTTAAAACCAAGTTAAAACAAAGGAACAAACGATTTTTACATCAAACAATCACGAACTAGCGACGAACAAACGATTAAACATAAAAAAAAATCAAAAACAGATATAATAAATATTCTTTTAAATATTTATAATAAATATTTTAGTAAATATAATAAATTTTCTTTCTTCTTCTTCTTCTTCATATAAGTGGGGCTAAATTAAAGTAGGTAGGTATTTAATTTAGCGCCACTTATATTTTTTACAGTCAATAATTAGAAAACTATTGTAGTGCTTATTTGTTCTACGAGGACTATATTATAAATAAATCACACTCGCGAATGGTAAACTTTATATTTACAACTATATATAACAAATAAAGGAACACTAACAATAAAAAAAATAAACGAATATAAAACAATACAAGTTTTATATTACTAAAAACTAATTAGGTAACAAAAATGGGAAAACTTCAAATAAAAACGCGCGAAGTCCTCCAATCTCAAAATTCTCTCTCAATTTAAATATTAGCGGCAAAAACTTTCTACAATCTAAAATTCCTCCTTCCTCTTCTCCACAACGTAATCGTTGTACCTCGCTGGCATTACGGCGGTACGCCGTTGCCGCGTTGACGTATTTTTATTATTATTGACGATATACTCCCCCTCTAGTCTAGGAGATCGCCCACGTTCCTGGACTAGTTCGGTATGAACTTTTTTTGGTCGTCCGCGGTGTCGTTTCGGTATCACAGGTACATGACTAGGCTGAAAGTCTCCCTCACTAGTGTTTTCTATAAAAGGGGTTAAGTCATGGGTATGATACTTTCCTAGAGAATCTTCGGGATTTTCTACAGGGGAAATAAAATAAGTTGTAGGACTACATTTCTTAGTTATGACATATGGCCCATCCCTTTTGGGTACAAATTTTGAAGTGATTCCTTTTCTCGCTTTACTGAGAACGTGAGTAGTTACGCACCAAAACTCTATCCCCTACTTTATAAATTGGGCTAGGTCGGCGTGCACGATCAGCCACACGTTTAGCCTGATCTTGCTGGGATTCGACTCGTTCTCTGACAGAAATCAGAGACCTTATAAAAGACCGCAGGTATGGAGTAATTTGGGGAACAAAATTTTCTTTATCGAGAATAGCTCTTAAATCGTGTCGAGCATCAGTAGGTGATCTCATCTCTCTGGCAAACATTAGAAAAGAAGGAGTAGCCCCAGTGGTTCTACATAGAGCACTAGGTATTCAAAGCATAACGTATCACTGGTAACTTTTCAGGCCATAAGCTATGATCATTTTCTACCAGCTGAGAAAGTTGAGCCTTGAGATCGCGATTTTTGCGTTCTGCAGGATTTGCTTCGGGATGATAAAGTGGGACAAAGCTTTGTTTAATGCCTAAAATAAACATGCACTGTTGCATGACAGCTCCGACAAACTGAACGCCATTGTCAGATATGACTCTGCGTGGGAAACCGTATCTAAGAAAATATTCCTCAGTAAGAATACGGGCACATGCTTCAGCAGTTGCCTCCTGAAGTGAGAAGAGTTCAACCCACTTAGTGGCGGTGTCTTCAATAAGAAGAATCCATCTTTCTCCTTTTCCACCTTCAGGTAAGGGTCCAAAAAGGTCTATCGCGAGTACTTCATTGCGTTGTTGCAGAACTGGCGTTTGTAACAGACCAGGTGGTTTGTCATTTACTGCTTTGTATCGCTGACAGTCCACACAAGTCTTTACGTAATCGGCAATCACCCTTCGCATTCCGGGAAAATAATATGATTGAGCAATTTTAAAATAAGTACGATCAATTTCAGGATGTCCAGCTAAAGAAGAATTATGATATTCCTTGAGTATCTCCGCTTGCATGGAAATTGGTATGACAAGTTGGGGATTCTCGCTTTCCGAATCGGGATTATACCGGTATAATACTCCTTGTGTTAATAAGTATCCCCGTTCCGACCATCTTCGGGCTGACAGTTCGTCTGGACTCTCCATATCTTTTATAATCTTGTTAACTTCTGGATCATTGATTTGCTCCTGTCTCAATTCAGCAGGGTTCTTGGTGGGTAAATCGATTATCACCGTGCAAACACCACAACTATCTTCCGTACCTTCGGAACATACTGGCCTGCTCAATGTATCAGCCACTACATTTGCCTTTCCAGGCATGTACTGATAACGGATATCAAATGTTTGTAATTTTAGAGCCCACCTTACTAAACGCCCTGTTGGAGATTTTAACGTCATCAACCATCGGAGGGGTTGATGATCGCTGCCTACTAAAACTGGATGTCCGTCCAAATAACATCTAAAACGCTCCACTGCCCACACTACAGCTAAAGCTTCGCGCTCTGTCGTTGAGTAGTTGCGTTCAGCGGCGTTTAAGAGACGGCTTGCGTATTCGATTGGCCATTCATTTTTGTCCTCCCCCTGGAGTAGAACTGCTCCAACGGCATAGTTACTGGCGTCGGTTCGGAGAATGAATGGCTGACTGAAATCTCCCTGGATCAAGATTGGTGCTGAGGTAAGTAAGTGTTTTAGCTCATTGAAAGCCTTAGCCTGAGCTGAACCCCAGGTCCAGGTCTGCAGTTTTCTCGTTAACCTAGTTAACGGCTCAGCTACGGACGAGAAATTTGGAATAAATTTCCTAAACCAAGAACAGGTTTGTAGAAAGGTCCGCAGATGTTTCAAATTATTTGGCTCGTTCATATCTAAGACGGCTTGTACCTTCTCAGGGTCCGGAGACACCCCTTGTTCATTAATAATGTGCCCTAGATATTTAACCCGTTCCCTGGCAAAAACACACTTCTCTCGATTAACTCTTAATTTAAAATCTCGCAAGCGATTAAATACCACTTGGAGGTCTTGAAGGTGCTGCTGAAATCCCTCAGATATTACCAAAATATCATCTAAGTAAGCAAGGAGGGTAACATTTGCCAGAGCTGAGCAAGAACGTAGCCGATCAATCAAACGTTGAAATGTTGATGGCGCATTCTTCAAGCCAAAAGGCATGCGTTTAAATCGGAAAGTTCCTAGAGGACTTATGAACGCAGTCTTATCTCTATCCTGCTCATTAACGCTCACCTGCCAATATCCCGATCGCAAATCCAGTGTACTCATGTAACAATCTCTTTTCGTTGACTGTAACAACTCATCAATCAATGGCATAGGATAATGATCTGTTTTGGTGATATTGTTTAATCGTCTGTAATCGACGCAGAAACGAGTGGTACCATTTGCTTTCGGAATAAGCAGAGCTGGTGAACACCACGCTGACTCACATTCCTCTATGATGTTGTCGTTTAGCATTTTGTCAATTTCTTGACGCATGATTTCCTTCTTTGCAGGAGTAAGACGATAAGGGGGTACAAAAATAGGAGGGTGCTCACCCGTGTCAATGCGATGCTCAGCGAAAGGAGTTGGCTCTCCCCCTAGCTGGAAGATGTCCGCATTCACAACCAAGGACTGCGCCAGCAGGTCCCGGTCAGGTGGAGCTAGTTTTGTCCCTTCATCTTCCCTAAGCACGTCCGTATAAGAACAGCCAGTAGCTGGTGATGAAGAAGGCTCATAACACATTTGAAATTGAATAGAGCTATTAATGGAAAAATACCAACACTCGCGATGAAAATCCAAAACGACACCGCTTTGAAATAAAAAATCCATACCAAGTAAAGTTTCATTATTACGCGCGTCTGGAAGTATAAGAAAGGAAGTCCGTATTACTTTGTCTTTTAGTCTGACATCTAATTCTGTACTAAAAACGTCTAAATCTCTAACGACTCCATCGGCTAATTTTATACTTTTACGCGTTGGAAAAATAGGATGATCCCTACTGCGAAGAAGAAGAAGAAGCGTATGACCTCCGATACAGTGCTTTGCCCCGGTGTCAATCAGCGCGGTTCCCCGCGAACCTAAAATCTCGATATTGAATATCGGCCTCAAAATATTTCGGTTAAAATCGACACCGGCGCAGGCTTGCTCCGCACACTCTGTTTTGTTAGTACAAAATACATAATTATTATCTAAAACAGAGGTAGAAAAAGTAATATTGGAGTTGGAGTTACATCTTTCATCTTTTAGAACATCACCCGAAACAAAAATATTTTGTAAAGTACTTTGCTGATGTTGAGCTCTTGGACTATAATTTAAATCAAAATTATTATCTACATTATAAAAATCGTTATCATAACTAGGCCTCCGACTGTACATTGAGTCACAAATCTTATGGCCTCTACTGTACAGTCATCCATTAGGACAGTCGCACACTAAAGACATTTTACAATTATGTACAGAGTTTGACTTACACAATTTACATAACTTACAAATTTTACAATTATTATTATTTATATTTACAGAATCAAAACTATTTACATTATTGTTTAGACCATTATTAGTATTTACACTATAAAATGTTTGTTCACTATTATTGCATTTAATGCATTTGTCTCTCGTCGTATTTACTGTACCACATTTGTAACACGAAACAGGTTGACTTGGAATGTCTGTGCACTCACCTTTGCTTATTAACTTACGGCACTGATCACGTTGGTGTCCGTAGTTTTTGCAATACACGCAGTATGGTCGATTCTGTTTCGTTGGTAGTGTGCGCTGCTCTTTAGACTGCGCGAAGGCGGGAACGACGGGACCTTGCGCGCGAACGGCTTGAAGAGGCCCCGGAGTGGCGCGGTCGCCGTCACCATGACGACCGCCTGCGCCTGCACTTTGCATAGAACGCGATAAATGATTTTGTTGAGAAATCGTTACATATGAATGTTTCTTGGTTTGAGGTTTTATAGACTCTTTCACTGAATCTTCGACTAAACGAGCTTTGTTTAGCAATTCAGAAAAATTAGATATGTCTTCTCGGCGTAATCGTTTTCTAATTTTATGATTCAATAGACCATAAACCATGTCAATCTGCACTTTTATCGTGAGATCATTTGGCGGTAATCTTGCTATAAGAGCTCTACATTTTGATACATACAAATCTGTTCGCTCATTATCGCCTTGCTCAAATTTAAATAACTCACGATATATCTTGTACTCTGGGCGACGGTCTCCATAAGCATCTCGCAAATTTTCAAGGACTTGTTTCCAAGTTGTAATTTCAGCACGAATACTTTGCCACCAAATCGCGGCTTCATTAGTAAGGAGCATTGACATACCTCTTATAGCAATAACGTCAGTCATGCTAGTACATTCTTTATAGGCTTCTAAAGCATCTATAAAAGTTTCTACATTTTCTGAACCGGAGAATCTCGCTGTACATTGGAGAAAATTTCCTGTCGACTCAGCCGCACTCGACGTTGGAGCCGGAGAAGGAGCGGGAAGAGGAGAGGGAACAGAAAAACGCTCCAATACACGTTCACACATATCGGAACTAGATTTAAGTATGTATTGTTTCTAAAAGCGCGGCAAAATTTTCGCGGGACATGGTGATATTAGCATCAACCTGTGAAGCATCGAGCGATTGCCTTCCGCGTGTTTTCGGCATTTTGCTTGAATCACTTTACACTTTAGTTAATTAAAAACAGTTTATTTATACACTGAGACTGTGGCATTGGGGAATCGGGCCTACAGTTGGGACGCCATTTATTGTAGTGCTTATTTGTTCTACGAGGACTATATTATAAATAAATCACACTCGCGAATGGTAAACTTTATATTTACAACTATATATAACAAATAAAGGAACACTAACAATAAAAAAAATAAACGAATATAAAACAATACAAGTTTTATATTACTAAAAACTAATTAGGTAACAAAAATGGGAAAACTTCAAATAAAAACGCGCGAAGTCCTCCAATCTCAAAATTCTCTCTCAATTTAAATATTAGCGGCAAAAACTTTCTACAATCTAAAATTCCTCCTTCCTCTTCTCCACAACGTAATCGTTGTACCTCGCTGGCATTACGGCGGTACGCCGTTGCCGCGTTGACGTATTTTTATTATTATTGACGATAAAACTGTTTATATAAAAAGTTATACAGTTTTTCGCTCCACTGAAAAGTTACGTCGGGTGAAGATTTCACCATTAAGTTGGCCCCTCTTAGAAAGGGGGGCGATAAAAAAGATACTTAATAATCTAGGAACGGAGCCAACTTAAGGGTGAAATTTGTTTAGTTAATTATAAATAAAGTATTAAAAACGAACAAACGATTTTTACATTCGAACAATAACGAAGAAACGAAAGGAACACACCGTAAATTCTGCTTATCCTTTTGACATTACATAAGAAGAAGAAGAATTATTCGCTATTTCTACATAATTTGTGAAATTGTGTTTGTTTTGTGTAATAACTAGTGTGGTGTAGTTTTAAAGACTTAAGCTCATTCTTTAAAAATGTTAAATGAAACTTATTGCACTTTATGCTTATCACACAATAAAAGAACTATAAACATATTTAAAACAGATGTGCAATGTGTCTACGAAAACCTCGCAAACATTACGGTACGTAACATAATAAAATATAATATATTATAGGTATAATCCGGTGTATTTAGATATAACGGTAAACTATTGCCCACTTATGGACTAGAAACACATTGACTTAGAAAAAACACAATAAGTACTACCAACATATTATATCAATTACTTAAACCATTATAATTTTTTTTACAAACCTAAGAAAGTCTTCATAAACATCAAATGACCGGCGTGGTCCAAAGAACGCTAAGAGTGTCTTTAGTAATATTTCCTTAATAAATGAAGACATGAATGGATGAAGGAAGCGTCAATAGAATCAATGTACTTAGGTAATACATATCGTAAAATATTTTTATATTTTAGGATATGAAGTAGATTTATTCAATAGTTCATTTTTAATATCTTACAGGTTACATATCAAACAAGTTGGATGTGTTTCATTTGCCACAAGAGACTACGACAGTGTTATCTTTTAAAGAAGTTGGCTGTAAAGACTCGCGGTCTCATTGAAAATGTCCGTGAGAATGAGGTACTTCCATTGAAGGCACACGTAATAATATATTATAAGTACTATAGATAACATAATATAATTTTATTCTTATTCATTCTGATCTTTACGTGAACAAAAAGCCATAGACTGTTTAGTGATGCAAAGGCATACAATGACTGGGAATATCAATCAAATCAATTTTGATTACTTTTTGGTTAGTAGGTATGAATAATGTAGCTATTATATAATAATGTATAACTTTTATCATTTGTAAATATACCTATTTATCTATAGTATTGTTTCATAAATTATCAAGTAAAATGCACCTTCAGTCTCACATCTGTTGTCATCTTTTTGTTTTATCATTTTTATTTAATTTATCCGGTTTTTGTGTGTGAAAACTTTTAATTTTAATGAGTGATATTAGTGATCAGGAGCCTTCGGGTGTCGATATTACCAATATGAGTGCTAGAGAGGTGTGAAGAATCAAGATCTTTGCCAGTACTTAGAGAAGAATATCGTAGTGTACCATGTACAGAGTACAAGGAAAGATTCAAGTACTGTTGAAGATAGTGAAGGTTTTCTCATAGTAAGTAAGGGAGAAAAACCTTTATTCCACCATCACATGAAGAACTTTTTTCAAGTATTGGCGGATGTACCTGTTTCATGAGACTGCAGTGTCTTCTCAGAATCCTCTCCAAACAAACAATTGGCCATTGCAAAACTAATTAAAAATGGAAGATGTGCAAGATATTGTGAAACATTCTTATAAAAATCCCTAGAAAATTTTAATTTGGTTTAAGTCCAGCATTTCTGCTGAGAAGTTTATGAGTAGTGAGAATAATAAGAAAAGAGTTACGAGATTGGATGTGAAGAAAACCTAATGAACTTGTTTACTCATAAGGGGTATAGATATTCATAATATGGAAGAAGAAATAAAAGAAATGTTGAAATGAAATCGGATTGTGAAGTGGAGATAAAAGCAGTAAAGCGGCTATTAAAAAAGAATGTGCAAGGGCAATGAGTTAAATCTCAGTCAGTCTCGACATTTAGAATTGCTTTCCAAGGGGCCATTCTGCAAATATGGTAACCGAAGTCATCACTCATGCAATCAATGCATCTTTGCCAAGACAGTGGCAGTTTATTGATGCCCTTCTTAAATCAGCTGGACGGGAAGCAGCAAATTCTTCAAAGGCATTTTGTACTGCCTCTTGGGTATTTAATTTTATCCAAAGGCCCGAGGTTATCCAAGTTCTGGTAAAAGTATCGCAATGTCTGGTGAGTAGGGTGGATGAAAGAGAGCTTCCAACCCCAGTTCTTGCAACTTAGAGACGTTGTCGTGCAGGAGCAGCGGAGGCGATTGACCAATGTGGTTGGAGATGTGCCTCTAGCTCCTCCATCATTGTGTTCAGTTCTTTACAGTACACATCTGCAGTACAGCTCAGCCTGTTTGGTAAGCTGTGATGAATCACACCTAGACCACCAAACAGCGACCATCACTTTTCTAGGGGTAAGTTTTCGTTTAGCTCATTGTTTAGGTGCTGCACCAGGATCCAAGCAACTTGTGAGCGCTTGCGGTTATCAAACAATCTTTTTTCATCGCAGGTACCAGTGCAAGTCACGTCTCGACGCGTACTTCTCGCTGGCGATCATTGTTCGTGGGGCCCCTTTTAAGCTTTTTTTTACCTTGCCAATTTGACGAAAATGGACTAACATTGTTTTGACGTTAACGTCGAAAGCTGCTGCTAATTCTGCCGTAGATTGTGTGTCATCAGCTTCCACAAACGCCTTTAATTCGTCAGTGTCGACTGAAGTCTTCGGACGACCGCAAGGTTCAATTTTCAGGTCGAAATTTCCAGAACAGAATCGAGCAAACCAACAACAGGTGGTGCGTTGGTTTTTAGTGTTAGCTCTGTTAACGTGTTGATGTTGAGTGCTGCTTGTGCCGAGTAGCTGCCACGACGGTATTCATTTTCCATAACTACTCAAATTTTAAACATATCCATGATGACGAAAAAGATTGAAATGGGATGAAAATGTAGTGTAGACAAAAATTATTATGATTTGAAAGGGCCAGTACTGCAGAACGGCAATTTTATAGATAAAGACCAACACACTGCTATCAAGCAGTGTGTTGATATTTTTTTCAATTTCTTTCAAACGCACTGATGTGCGAGCTGTTTGACGCTATATTTTTTTCATGTATTAAATCTACATTAAAGTGCGATATACTCGTTATAAAATACTGTGACCGCAAGGATTAATCTATTATTACGTCGCCGCCGGCTACTCTTAAAGAAAAATTTGAGGTGAAACTGAGTTTCACATCAAATTTTTCTGAACTCTGAGAACATGAGTACATTCTATACCGGGTGTAAAAAGAGCAGTCACTGTAACTTTGGGATAGGATTATATGACCTTGACTGATTCTAGAAATGAATTTATTTCATTATTTATTTTTAGAGATTTTTTTTTGTGCAATTATTTATTTTAGTCGCAATGCGTAACTGTTTGGAACAACGTTCTGCATTAAATTCTTAAATTTTATAATTTTTGCTCTAGTACGTAATGAACTTCTTCTACTCTACTTCAGCTGATTGCTGTGTTGTGCAGCCTATTGAATTTTTAATTTTTTTTAAAACAGTGGATCAAAAGCAAATGACTAGTACCAATGGATATATCTCTTGCCTGGTTATGCCACGAAGTTATAGTGACTGCTCTTTTTACACCCTGTTTATAGGTAGCCTTATTCCCAAGGTGTGCTATCATTCATATAATTATTAGGGGTGGGCCGAAATTCGTTTTACATTCGGTTTAACCGAACTTCGGCAACTTGAACCGAACTTCGTCATTCGGCCGAATTTCGGTTATAATGCCGAACATTCGGCACTAAATATACTTGCACTTTCATAATAGAAATTACTGAAGTTCAGTGAAATAAAATAAGTGATATATTCATTCAAAGTCATTTATTTGAATTAGAAAAAGTAATCATACGTGATAAACAAAAAACTTAATCTGGCCTTTTTAACTAGATACCAGTCTCAAAAATCTTTGGTTATTTAACAAAACACAAAATTAAACCGCTAAAATTTTATTTTTGTTTAAGTAAGAAAGATGGCTGGTTTTGTTAGTCTGCCCTTATCATCAAGTCTTAGAAATCTAATCTACCTTAATCAAAAAACAAAAATTAAAGTAGGTACTTTTTCTTTACAATATAGGTATATTATATATAGGTATATTATACATAGGTATATTTGCAGCAAGTGCATAAACAAGTCACAACACGAAGCTTCTTCGTATTGCGACTTGTTTATTCACTTGCCGAAATTGAACCGAACTTCGGCCGAACTTCGGCCGAATTTTTCATTTTTACCGAATGTTCGGCCGAAGTTCGTATTCGGTTAAAACCACATTCGGCCCATCACTAATAATTATTAACTTTATAGTAAGCTTTTGCACACAAACGTTCTTTGGCTACTTTCTGAAACTTATTAGTTGAAAATTTTTTAACGTTTTCTAGGATCCTATTGTATAGGCGTATACATTGGCCTTTAAACGATTTTTTTTTGTCAAAAACTAAATTCTTATTTTTTTCGGAAAATAAGCAATAAAGCAAAAATATTTTTCTTTTTTTAAATTTTTTGTAAAAGAAATGAAAAAAACTCATTTCTAGAATGAGAAAAGGTTGTATAGTCATATCCCAAAGTTATAGTGACTGCTCTTTTTACATCCGTTATAATTAATTATTCCAGTCAAATATGATCATTTAAGATTCCAGCAACATTAGTTAAGTGCATAAAATAAGATGTTTACCATTGTATCAGAATGTATAGGAACAACGTATATATGTAATATGATGAATTAAAACTTTTTTTTGTAATGAAGTTCATAAGTTAAATATTCTGTTAAATAAAAAACAAAGGGATCAGAATTAAAACATTCTTTTTTTAGATTGATATAAAGTTTGGCATGTTTGAATCATTGTTAAACTTATCAACTTCCAACACAAAGATTATTTCCACATTGCTACCAGCTGATTGCAACATCAAAACGGAGCCAGATGAAAAAACCGAAATTAATTTGAACGATACAGGTAAGTCATACACTATCTAGCTAAATATTGAGAAAAGCACTGTATTTTTAATGTTATGCTGTATTTCAAGACCAAAGTTTATAAGAAATACCTATAAAAATATAAATTGAATTTTAAATGCAATCTCAGACTTGACTTAACACTTATGGATGTTCTAATTTGTTTTTGTTTGCTTAGAAATTAAAGGTGAAGCTGTAGAAACAACAAACAGCTTTATAGATGATGAACAACCTTCGAGCTCATCATACTCTGATTCAAAGGATTTACAAGTTGTTGATCCTGATCATAGGCAGGATCCATTGAAATTGGAGAGAAGTAATACTCGTCAAGAGGCGAAGGAGCTGAAATTGATTATAGAAAAGCTTAGTCCAAGTATTATTGAGAAATATGTTCGAACAAAACACATAGAACAGTTAGAGGGGGAAGGAGAAGCAACTTACACAACTAAACAAATCAAACAAGAGATAGAAGAGGAGGTAGCTGATGAAGGTAAGTCCTACTTATAACCATAATGCAGTAGGCAGCAGCATATATTTTAATTAAATAAGTAAGGTAAGTGTCCCTATGTATCTTCAGCATCCTAAGGCTCTTATAGCTTCAATTAAATATATATATCGCCTCCGTGGTTCAAGTTTGGTTAGGATAATGCAGGCTGATCACCTGATTGTCCGACAAGAAAGATGATCCATGCGTCGGATGGGCATGTAAAAAGTCGGTCCTGTCCCTATTCTCTCGCCAGTCGTGTCGGTTTCCCGTCCCACTGGGTTATGAGAGTAAAAGGAAGAGAGAGTTTCTGTGTATTGCGCACACACTTGGGCACTATTAAATAACTCCTGCGTAGCTGGCCTGGGTTCAATGAAATCGGCTACCGACATCGAAATCGGTGAGGGGAGCTATTAAATATATATGTTACGGTAAGAGTGAATAATCGTCCACATTTATTTATTTTGACACCAACACGTTTAGTCCGGCGTCATTTAGCTTCTCCATTGTAAGCGATAATGAGGTGATGAAAATTCTTAAATCTCTACAATCCAACGCACTAGGCATTGATGGTGTGTCATTGGAAATGCTTTTATTGATCAGTCGTTCCAATATCTGTCTTAAAACAATCACTAAAATTATAAATATTTCTCTTATAAATGGTTCTTTTCCTAAAACCTGGCATCGTGCTATAGTGAAACCTATACCTAAAAAGGACAATGTGACTGACTTAAAAGAACTTAGACCTATAAGTATTCTACCATGTATGTCGAAAATACTTGAGAAGATCGTCTGCAGCCAAATAACTAAATATCTAGAAAATAATAACATTTTACCGTCAGTACAATCAGGTTTTCGTAAAAGCCATAGTACTACAACTGCACTCCTTGATGTTGTTGACAACATACTTAGCGCACAGGATATAGGTGAGGGGACTATTTTGGTTCTTCTTGATTACTCGCGCGCTTTCGACACAATAAATATTCCCCTACTACTCTCCAAGCAAAAATATTACGGATTCGACGACGATGCTATATCCTGGTTCTCTAGTTACCTTACAAATCGATCTCAAGTCGTAGAAATTCGAAATATCGAGGGTGTTCCTACACGGTCGGAACCATGCTGTGTGGACAGAGGAGTGCCCCAAGGGTCAGTTCTCGGACCTCAAATATTTAGTATTTACTGCGCAGATATCACTCACAACATACACCACTGTAAATACCATGTATACGCGGATGACATTCAATTATACATCTCATTCAAACCAGGTAAGCTAAAAAAGGCCTTGGAGTGGCTAAATGATGATTTGAGACGTATATTTGAATGGTCAGAAGCTAACGCTTTGGTATTAAATCCATCTAAGACTAAATACATGGTTCTGGGCTCTAAAAATCAAGTAAAAAGAATTTGTGATACTCAGTTATCGGTAAATATTAAAGGTAAAGAAATCGAAAGAGTCAGTGATGCAAGAAATTTAGGTATTGTTATTGATGAAAATTTTCATTTTGAAAAACACACAGTACAGACAGTTAGAAATTGTTTATATAGATTAAAATTATTATATAAAATTAGAAACTATTTGCCTAAAGAATTACGTGTAACTATTTGCGAATCCCTCGTCCTTTCCAAATTAAATTATGCGGATATTGTTGTTGGGCCGTGTCTTCTATCTAAATCTAAAAAATTAATCCAAAAAGTCCAAAATGCGTGTGCTAGATACTGTTTGACTATCCCTCCTAGAACTCATGTTTCTCCATACATAAATAATGAACGATGGCTCAATATGGATTATCGCCGACAGCTTCACTTTGCTACCCTTCTTTTTGGAGTCATAAAGCTCAAAACACCTTCCTACCTTTACAATAAACTGCAGTGGGCTGGTGACAGTCAGCTATCCATGACCACCAGGGGTTCGAGCTATTTGCTAATCTTGCAACCTCACCATTCCGCAGCGTTTAGAGGAAGCTTCAAGCATGTTGCCAGTAAGGTCTGGAATAACCTTCTGCCTCCGCTACGAGCTTTAAAATTTATAGATAACTTTGAGATTAAATTTAAGGATTACTTATTACAACTACAAATATCTAATTAGTTTAGAAAAACACGTGACATTAAGTTTCCTTGCTCCTACATTGTTCTACTTAAATGTTTATTAAGTATATGTATAGGTGCTTATTTTTTAATTTATTCAAAAGAAAGGCATTTTAGAATCGTATCATATCTATTGTTACTCTTCTCATTTTATTTTTTAAATATATTTATTAGCAACATATATTATTTTAATATTATAAGTATTTTACACTTATAAACACAACACAATAACAGCAACAACCTACATAACAATATTTTATAAAAACATGTTATAAGTATAATCTATACTAATATTATAAAGAGGTAACGTTTGATTGTTTGTTTGTTTGTTTGTTTGTTTGTTTGTTTGTTTGAATGGAATAGGCTCTGAAACCACTGAACCAATATGAAAAATTCTTTCACCGTTGGAAAGCTACATTCCTAGCGCTGAACATAGGCTATATTATATGTTTAAAAAAAGTAGGGTTCCTTACTAAAACCCCAAAAATGTAGCCCAAAGTGTAAAAAAACGACCTCCAAAATTTCTTACATCGTATGCGCTTCGACAACGGCTTGACCAATTTCGCAAATTTTTTTACGGTATGTTCATTATTGTTACGAAAAGGTTATTATGAAAGAAAATGTTGAAAAAAATAAGCAGAAAATTAGAAAAAAGAAGAAAATACGTGATGGTCACGCGGGGTTTGAACCTGGGCTCGATCGATTCACGTCGTTGGCAGTTTATATGACACGGCTGTCATGGCAACATCATTATTTACAAATGGAAAATAAAAATTATGAAATGCTATAAATACCGTTTTTATATCAGCTTAAACTATTTGGAGTAATAAAATTATTAGGATTAACAAAAACATGAATCCAAATAGTTTAAGCTGATATAAATACGGTATGTATAGCATTTCCTAATTTTTGTTTTCCATTTGTAAACAACGCCGTTACCATGGCGACCGGTAGACGTTATAGACGTTTGGCTGCGTTTCCATTGACGCGGGGCGAGGCGGACAGGAGCTTGCGGTACCCGAATTGACCAATCACTATGCTCGAAATCTCTGCTCCACTCCGTTTGGGAACCACTAAGTTCCTATGCGCCCCGCACCGCGTCAGTGAAAACGCCACTATTGGAGAAGTTTTCCAAATCTATACATCTATACAAATAAATAAAATTGAAGTGTCAGTATGTAACTTTCAATTAGCAACGTTTTTCTAAATGCATATGACATTTTAAACGATATCTTCTGCTTTTTTTTGCATTGGCAACGATATTTACTGAAAACGAAAATGTAATTTAAAAAAAAATGTCTGTCATCGTCTCTCTTTGCTCCGGCTAATCTCTGGAACGGCTGGACCGATTTTAACGAGACTTTCACTGGTAGATAGGTAAAGTTATAAGGATTAATTTAGGCTACTTTTCATCATCATCATCGTCGTCATCTACTAATGATCACCGGATTGGCTGGACCGACTGTGACATTCACCGGGCTTAGCTTATGTTAGTAGGAGTAATCTATACATCTATATGTATAAAAGTAAGTCGTGTTAGTTAAATTATTTATAACTCAAGAACGGCTTTATCGATATGCCTGAAAATTGGTGAGGAAGTAGCTTAGAGCAAGTAGACGGACATAGGATACTATTTATTCCATATTTTGTCAGCGTTTCCGTGAACGTTGCGGGTTCTGCGTTTGGGTTTCGCGTTGTGGGTTGCGCGTTGCGGGTTCCGGGTTTCCGTGTTGCGGGTTCCGGGTTTCGCGTTGCGGGTTCCGCGTTGCGGGTTCCGCGTTGCGGGTTCCGCGTTGCGGGTTTCGGGTTCCCATGCTGCTGGTTCCGCGTTGCGGGTTTCGGGTTCCCATGCTGCGGGTTCCGCGTTGCGAGTTCCGGGTTCCCGCGTAGCGGGTTCCGGGTTCCCGCGTTGCGGGTTCCGGGTTCCCGCGTTGCGGGTTCCGGGTTCCCGCGTTGCGGGTTCCGAGTTCCGCGTTGCGGGTTCGGGGTTCCCGCGTTGCGGGTTCCGGGTTCCCGCGTTGCATGTTCAGGGTTCCCGCATTGCGAGTTCCGGGTTCCCGGGTTGCGGGTTCCGGGTTCCCGCTTTGCGGGTTCAGCTTTCCCGCGTTGCGGGTTCCGGGTTCCCGCGTTGCGGGTTCTGGGTTCCCGCGTTGAGGGTTCCGGGTTCCCGCGTTGCGGGTTCCGAGTTCCGCGTTGCGGGTTCCGGGTTTCCGCGTTGCGGGTTCCGAGTTCCCGCGTTGCGGGTTCAGGGTTCCCGCGTTGCGGGTTCCGGGTTCCCGCGTTGCGGGTTCCGGGTTCCCGCGTTGCGGGTTCCGAGTTCCGCGTTGCGGGTTCCGGGTTCCCGTGTTGCAGGTTCCGGGTTCCCGCGTTGCGGGTTCAGGGTTCCCGCGTTGCGGGTTCAGGGTTCCCGCGTTGCGGGTTCAGGGTTCCCGCGTTGCGGGTTCAGGGTTCCCGCGTTGCGGGTTCAGGGTTTTCACGTTGCGGGTTCCGCGTTGCGGGTTCCCGCGTTGCGGGTTCCGGGTTCCCGCGTTGCGGGTTCCGGGTTCCCGCGTTGCGGGTTCCACGTTGTTTTTTTTTTTAGTTGAATTTCATCATAAACTCTTTTTATGCTCAACGAAGTGGGCAAGGGTCAGCTAGTATGTAATATATTTATTAAGAACTGTTATTTTTCACCTTCTCTTGTTAATTTTAAGTGGGGGTAGGGTATCACGGAAGACCAGGGACGGCGGCGACTGTCGCTCTGATATCCTGAGTGATATCCTTTTCTGTTTTTGGGCATTGCACTACCAAATTATTATTTTATTTAGTTTTTTGTTATTATTTTTAAGAGAATATGCTTTGTTTTTTAATTTTTTACTTCCTTAATTTTATGATTTTGTTTATGTTTTCTGTACGTGTATTAGGTGGTGTAATAACTAAAATGGAAATAAATGATATACTTATTATTATTATTATTAATAATTGAAGATTATTAATAATTATCTATTACTATTAATAATTACCGAAAGTCGAGGTTAAAGTGATAAATTAATCACATTTGTCGGTTTTTATTAATAATTTAACCCTAGTAGTGATAAATGTAATAAGTGGCCAAGGGTTGCGGGGCGGGCGGTGTGTGCGACGTGAGAGAGGTGCGGGGGGGGGGGGGGGGGCTCGGTGTCATTGTTTTAAAAGCACGCGCACGTTATTTGTTGTTGCTGAAATACAAAGGGTTAGGTGGTAGGTTAGGTGAGACATTTAAGATTGCGCACGAGCCGAGCGAAGCGTGCCGCGGCAGCGGCCGGCGAGTGCCACAAGCGAATTCTGCCCGAAGTTACGGAAAATAGGTGATTGAACTAGAATAAAAATGGCTAGGTTAGGTTAGGTGAGACATTTAAGATTGCGCACGAGCCGAGCGAAGCGTGCCGCGGCAGCGGCCGGCGAGTGCCAGAAGCGAATTCTGCCCGAAGTTACGGAAAATAGGTGATTGAACTAGAATAAAAATGGCTAGGTTAGGTTAGGTGAGACATTTAAGATTGCGCACGAGCCGAGCGAAGCGTGCCGCGGTAGCGGCCGGCGAGTGCCAGAAGCGAATTCTGCCCGAAGTTACGGAAAATAGGTGATTGAGCTAGAATAAAAATGGCTAGGTTAGGTGAGGTGAGACATTTAAGATTGCGCCAGAAGCGAATTCTGCCCGTTTAACTCTTTTTCAGAGAAAATAAGTAATTGAACTAAAATAGAAACTTCTCAAAATCGTATATTATTTGACTAGTAGTTATGGCATGACTTTAAAGGCCTATAGTAAAAAAGCTGTCAAAATTACCTCAAAAGTAGTCGAATCTTCATACAAAAATACGAATTTTAAATATACAGAATAACATTTACCAATATGTGTCGTGAATTATTAATAATTACTACTAAAAGTAATAAATTTCGATCGTTTATTCACATTTACCAAAACATGTGATTATGTATACTAATATTATAAAGAGGTAACGTTTGATTGTTTGTTTGAATGGAATAGGCTCTGAAACCACTGAACCAATATGAAAAATTCTTTCACCGTTGGAAAGCTACATTCCTAGCGCTGAACATAGGCTATGTTATATGTTTAAAAAAAGTAGGGTTCCTTACTAAAACCCCAAAAATGTAGCCCAAAGTGTAAAAAAACGACCTCCAAATGTTTCTTACGTCGTGTGCGCTTCGACAACGGCTTGACCAATTTCGCAATTTTTTTTACGTTATTGTCACGAAAAGGTTATTATGAAAGAAAATGTTGAAAAAAATAAGCAGAAAATTAGAAAAAAGAAGAAAATACGTGATGGTCACGCGGGGTTTGAACCTGGGCTCAATCGATTCACGTCGTTGCCAGTTTATATCACACGGGTGTCATGGTAACGACATTGTTTACAAATGGAAAATAAAAATTATGAAATGCTATAAATAACGTATTAACATAAACTTAAACTATTTGGATTCATTAAACTATTTGTCCACCACTAATAAATAGTCGGGATATTTTAATAGGTAACATTTGACAGTTTAGCAAAAATGAGCGACGTAACGTTGTAACGACGACATAATAAAATAAATATTTTCTTTTTGTTAAAACTGCAGAATTTACTAAACTTTATTTAATAATTATTAGATATTTATTGTCAACATAACCAATATGAGTTTTTTTACGATTTGCTTTCACTGATAAACGATCTTAAATATAATAATACAAATTATGATTTAATGAAATAAACGTCGTGATAATGTTACGTCAGTTAACACTTTTTCTTATTAAACACTAGAGACTTACTCAAAAAATCGATTAATCTTTTAACAACTATAAATATACCTATTTAAATAAAGTACTTAAGTTATAAGTTGTAATAAGAATATATAATAAATGTTAATTTAAAAATCAGATCGAAGGAGTTAGGTCCATGGTCATAATTCACGAACAATTAAAAAAAAAATCGAAAACGTCATGAAAAGACGCCACTATGTCTTTTGTCGTCATTTGTCTTTGTGCGAAGTTAACGTCTGTCTGTTCTGTCTTTTTTTTTTCTTGCTACTGAAAACGAAAATGCAATTAAAAAAAATGTCTGTCTGTCTGTTAGCGTGTTTCTTTGCTCCATCTAATCTCCGGAACGGCTGGACCGATTTTAACGAGACTTTCACTGGTAGATAGCTAAAGTTATAAGGATTAATTTAGGCTTCTTTTCATCATCATCATCATCGTTATCTAACTAATGATCACCGAATCGGCTGGACCGACTGTGACGGGAGCATTCACCGGGCGTTAGCTTATGTTAGTTCCATCTATACATCAGCTATTTGTATTAAAGTAAGTCGTGTTAGTTAAATTATTTATAACTCAAGAACGGCTTTATCGATATGGTTGAAAATTGGTGAGGAAGTAACTTAGAGCCAGTAGACGGACATAGGATATTTATTCCATTTGACAGCGCAGAACCAGCAACGTTCACGGAAGGGTTTGGCGTTGTGGGTTCCGCGTTGCGGGTTCCAGGTTCCCGTGTTGCGGGTTCCGGGTTCCGCGTCGCGGGTTCCGGGTTCCCGCGTTGCGGGTTCCGGGTCCCCGCGTTGTGGGTTCCGGGTTCCCGCGTTGCGGGTTCCGCGTTGTGGGTTCCGGGTTCCCGCGTTGCGGGTTCCGCGTTGCGGATTCCGCGTTCCCGCGTTGCGGGTTTGGGTTCCCGCGTTGCGGGTTCCGGGTTCCCGCGTTGTGGGTTCCGGGTTCCCGCGTTGCGGGTACCGGGTTCCCGCGTTGCGGGTTTCGTGTTCCCGCGTTGCGGGTTTCGGGTTCCCATGCTGCGGGTTCCGCGTTGCGGGTTCCGGGTTCCCGCGTTGCGGGTTCCGGGTTCCCGCGTTGCGGGTTCCGGGTTCCCGCGTTGCGGGTTCCGGGTCCCCGCGTTGCGGGTTCCGCGTTCCCGCGTTGCGGGTTCCTGGTTCCCGCGTTGCGGGTTCCGGGTTCCCGCGTTGCGGGTTCCGGGTTCCCGCGTTGCGGGTTTTGGGTTCCCATGCTGCGGTTTCCGGTTTCCCATGCTGCGGGTTCCGGGTTCCCGCGTTGCGGGTTCCGCGTTCCCGAGTTAGGGGTTGTTTTTTTTAGTTGAATTTCATCATAAACTGTTTTTATGCTCAACGAAGTGGGCAAGGGTCAGCTAGTTATTTATAATTTTGTAAAAATATTAATAATTTTCAATTAATCAGATTTACCGTAACATATATATGTATTGAGAACCTCCTCCTTTTTATAGATTCGGTTAACGGAACCCATAAAGGATCACTTTTTTGTCCGTCTGTTTGTTTGTCAAGACGTCGATCAGCTAATCTAAACTTTCATTTAATTTAATTAAATTTTTAAGGCATAGCAAGAATATAAATACTCGCAATGGCAATTATAATTTTAAATAACAAAATAGTATTTATGCACCCATTACAGATATTATGCACATCATTAATTAATTAAAAACACAATTGGGTAGAAAACTTATAAAAAAATATCTACTATATTGAGATAAAACATTAAATTATAGGGACATTTGTATTAAACATAATTTATCAATAAAATAATAATATAGAAAAGTCCATTTAAAGTAAATGTTACCATTAGATAATAGAAATAGCACAAATATCACATTTGAAGAAAATATGATTTCCCATAATCAACAACGAGTCGCCATTTTTTACCCGTGTCAGATTTTTTTGGACTTGAGCAATCAGTTGCGAGGTTCAATAATCCCTTAATTTAACATTTTATTAATTTGAATTTTCATTTCATCTTTTTGAGAAAGGGGTAATTTATAATGTTTCGAAAATACCGGTCTTGTGTTCGTCTTTAAAGTTATTGTATGAGCATATGCATCCGTAGTACTCAGTTTCTCCTGGCAGGTAGAAAATAGCATAAATATTTTTATACTTTTTCTGCTCGTTATCATATTTTATATGATTTAAATCTTATATATATGTTGCAGTCAAAACTCTTAACCAGTCAAAAGTACTATTGACTAGCAAAATTTGTCAAAAGTGCTTTTGACTGAACAGGTTGGTCAAAAGGGGTTTTGACTTAAAATTATTGGTTATTAGTACTTTTGACTGCTAGTTTTCAGTTAAAAGTACTTTTGACTGACGCTCTTTTAACTGTTATTTCAGTCATAAGTATTATTAACTAAAGCATACGGTCAAAAGTACTTTTGACTGACGCTCTTTTAACTGTTATTTCAGTCATAAGTATTATTAACTAAAGCATACGGTCAAAAGTACTTTTGACTGATTTTGCTAGTCAATAGTACTTTTGACTGGTTAAGAGTTTTGACTGCAACATATATAAAAAGGAATCGCTGTTCGTTAGTCTCGCTAAAACTCGAAAACGGCTGAACCGATTCGGCTATTTTTAGTCATGAAATTCGTGGAAGTCCAGGGAAGATTTAAACGATTTGTATGCTCAACGAAGTGGTCACTGATCAGCTAGTCTTCTTATATTATTGCACAACATTTCTAGAACAACCTAATCATTTGAATTGGTTTCACATTTAAAAATGGTGGTTTTAATGAATCTGCACCTTCCACAACCGGTTTGAGCTTGAATGATTTAATGAAAAGAGGTACAGAAAGATCTGCAGAGTCTTCTTATCAAGTGAAGACAGATTAGATACGGCTTTACAGCTGACGTGGACAAAATGTTTAGGCTGGTATACCAAATATGTACACTTCCAGAAGACCGACAATATCAAAAAAATTTTTGGAGACAAATGGTGTCTCATTTCACGAAATAAGCATTTTCCAATTGACAACAGTGACATACGGCACCAAGGCCGCGGCATTTCTGGCAATGCTGACTCTTCGACGTTTAGCTCAAGATTAGAGGCGAAATTATCAAGACAGAAACTGCGTCAAAAAATGTTGAGTTAGCATTTTATAAGGACGATTTGGTACACGGAGGTCATTCTGTCGAATCGTCAAAAAAAATGTCTGATAGGTACAGGATATTGTTTTGATTTTAAAGTCAGGCGGCTTTACGAAATGAAAGGCGAGTGATCAAGATTTAATCCAAACTCTTGATGGTAATACTGAACAAATAAATTACGATTTTAAAAACACCGATGCATCAAAAACTTTAGGTTTTAGTTGGAACCCACAGCAAGACCAATTTGATTTTACATCGAAATTAGACTTTACAACTAAAAAGCTTACAAAACGTATTTTACTTTCAAACAATTTTGATATGTGCATATATATATATATATATATATATATATAGAGCCAGATATGAATATGGACACAAAACGAGACGGAAGCACGCCCCCAAGTGGCAAAATGGCGTAACTTATTTATGGCGCGCTTTGACATGAGTCGGGACTTTTCTCGGCGAGATTGAATTGATTCGTGATTAAGGCGAGCAGTGACCGCAACTAGCGCCACTCTTTTTAAAATAAATTTTACAATGACACAAAGATCTTATTAAAAAAAGTAATCGGTTCAAACTTTAAGTAAATAGTTAAACTAATTTATTGGCATTTAATTACAGCTCTAAATCCTATACCGTATTTACTCTCGTAAGTAATAACTAAAACGGCCGTTTTAGTTATTACTCACGAGATATACTATATAATATTAGTTTAACTATTATATATGACTATAATAAGCTAGTTTAACTATTTACTTCAAGTTTGAACTGATTACTTTTTTAATAAGATCTTTGTGTCATTGTAAAATTTATTTTAAAAAGAGTGGCGCTAGTTGCGGTCACTGCTCGCCTTAAGTCATGGCAGTCGAGAGGTCTTGAAACTGTCTTCTTTCGTTTAGTGTCAATCCTTGTAAAGTAAAGTGAATTTAAAGTAAAGTAAATTTATAAAGTGTTGTGAATAGTGTATAGTGAATTTATAAAGAAATTGTGATTACGAATAAAAGAGTGATATAGACTCTGTTCTCTTTTCACGATTTACCCACGAAAGCCCACAGTATCCGAAGGAATGATCCTAAATCATGAAAGCCCATCCGACATATATTCGGAATGAGGTATTTTTGTGGGCGTCTCTTTATAATATCAGGAAATAATAACACACAAACGTATAGTTTTCTATTCTCAGCTATCAAATAATTGTTTCAAATTTAATTATTTATTTAAATTACTATGGAAACGTGACGGATTCATCTTCACAAGCCCTTCACACTGCCCACCGCCATGATCTGCGGCCTGATTACGCAACTCCGTGGACATCAATATCTAGTACTTACGTAATGGTAACTAAATTCTACGGCTAATCTCTGGAACGGCTGGAGCGATTTTAACGAGACTTTCACTAGAAGATAGCTGAAGTTATAAGGATTAATTAAGGCTACTTTCATCATCATCGTCATCGTCATCAAACTAATGATCTCCGAATCGGCTCGACCGACTGTGACGGGAGCATTCACCGGAGCTCATGTTAGTAGGAGTAACCTATACATCTATATATTATATAAAAAAGTAGTGTTAGTTACATTATTTATAACTCAAGAACGGCTTTATGGATAAGGCTGAAAATTAGTGAGGAGGTAGCTTAGATCCAGGAGACGGACTACTACTAGGATACTATTTATTTCATTCGACAGCGTTCCCGTGTGCGTTGCGGGTTCTGCGTTAGGGTTCCGCGTTGCGGATTCCACGTTGCGGGTTCCGCGTTGTTTTTTTTTTTAGTTGAATTTTATCATAAACTGTTTTTATGCTCAACGAAGTGGGCAAGGGTCAGCTAGTATAATATATAGGAGTCAGGTCCTTTGTAGGCGTCATTTTGTATTGTCTGTATCGTCAGGAAATAATAAGCGTCTTATACTGTACTATTATAATATCCGACAAGTAACATTTTCACATTAAACTATTTGAAATAAAATAAAAATAAAATATGATTATTTCAGGCTTAGCCCATAATAATGTTAACAAAACAACCTAAAAATTATGTTAGTAGTAGGTACAGTTAATTAGCTTAGGTATTTGTGGCCCATATCCATTGGGCGATTGGGGCTTCGGGGATATTCGTATGTTTTTGTACTCAGTGTCGCAGAAGCGGACTGTCCAGCTTAGCGCTGAGCACGCTCAGGATGCTGGTGGGGCTCCGGCGCGTGCGGAATATCAGCGATGCTGTGCGGTGCCTCAGCACGGTGTGGAAACCGTCAGTGCGCGCATGCGCAAACATCGCGGACGCACTAGAGTACCACGGAAGCCCCACCAACACCCTGAACGCCTTATTATACTGTACTCAGAGAGCGTTGATGGCCCGCTGCGTGTAGTTGATCCACAGGTTGCAGGTGTAGAGAGTTAGGCAAAATGCTTTGAACAGTGTAATTTTAACATCTGTACTACACCTCGAGAATCTGCGTGCCAACATATTATATATCATACAGCGGACCGCCATCGCACTTCTCTTCCTTTCGATGTCTTCATCGTCTTTCAAATCCTCAGTGACCACATGGCCGAGGTATTTGAACTCATTTACTCTCTGAAGAGCACCACCATCGAGTACTACCGGCGCCACATCTCCCAGTCCACGACCCTAGTATTGAAATATTAGAAGCTCACATTTTTTACACGAGACCGTGCATTCTCGCCTAAGCCTCACATATTCCAATCATTCTTCTCAGGGCGGCAATTGATGGGCTGAGCAACAATATCATCAGCATAACTAATGCTGTTAACACATTGTCCATCGATGTAGCAGCCTACTCTGGTTTCGCTCAGCTCAACAATCATCCTATCTACGGGAGCGAAGAATATGTTAGTCCCCACTGCCTTACTCCACATTCCAACCAATACTCGTCAGAGAATTCTGGTATCGCCATTTGACCTGGTTAATTTGGTGTCCGTACCAATATCTAAGGACATTAATTAATTCGCCCGGCAGACCAGAGTCTTTTAGTTTTTGCATAGGATATCGTATCTTACCAGGTCAAATGCCTTGGAGAGATCAAGAAAAGCTGCATATACGGGCATATTCCTATCTGTGTAATACCTGATAGTATAATAGCGCACTCTGTTGATAGCCCTGGCCTGAAACCGAATTGTGCATCATGCAAATTAAGATGTTTTTTAAGTTGACTCTCAAACATGCTGTCAAGTATTTTAGACGCGGTTGTTGCTAATGATATATGGCGGTAATTGTACACATCGGAGCTATCTACAGTCTTGTTTTTAATTATTGGAACTACCACCGTCTTTATCTGGTCGTTTGGCAGATAGAAGTGCCTAATACATTGTGTATATTGAATGTGCTACCTAAATAGATTAGCGACGTCTTTCGCTTCACTGATACCGTTTACACTTATCGGGACGCTGGGCTTTGTGTTTAATTTCTTTGTTGGTTTTCAAAAACCTTAAAAATCATTATTTTTATGTTTATTAGCTAAAATATTAATTCTTGGTTATTCTGGCAATAAAGTTATTTATTTTTAAATATTTTTCTAGACATATACATTTCATTATAAATATTACCATTACTAGGTCTTCTATACCATATCCAAGTCAAAAATGTCTGCCTAGCATCGCTATGAGCGTCACGAACATACTTATTCCATCCGACAATGGGACGACCACGGTGTTGTCTGCCACCACCACCACGGCCTACACAGCTGTCAGCAGCAGCTTCTTGTAACAATATCACCATAAAGAGTGTTTATCGCGGCCAAGTGAAGCCCACTACTATTACTACACATATTATCACAACACTTGTGAAACTCATGAGGGAAGTTAATTTCTCGTAATTTTTCATTACCACATTTTGTATATATACTTGATTTGGATCCCTGTCTCCCCATAGCACCTTGTTCGGCTTGGCAAATAATGGTTCAGTAGTTCGACAAACTGATTTTAAGATACACATAATTTCAACTGGATAGTTATCACAACAGAAAACATCATTACGTACCTTAACTGAGGTAACCGTCTTAAGCGCTGCCTCGGTAACAATACAGTGATCCACCTGCGGCTACCATGTGCTTCACTTTAAAAAGTATGGGTATTAAGTAAGTAAATAAGTAGTCATCGATCTGACATAAGTAGCCTGATTGCACTAATTCGACTACTTTCGCACGGAATCACAGACACGTAACTGCACTTGCTGTTCCTGTATAGAAGTCTTGTACTTCCAAACGGCCTTCCGCGCAATATACCGTTTGTTAGGTCCACCGCTGACTTGCCGCAGTATCCAAAGTCGCTACTTATTTTACCATGTTCATGTATCTCGTTCGGTAAAAGCCATATCTCCCGTAGTGAAATAACATCAGCATTTTGGCAAAGACTTCGTATACCCTCCAATGATCTATTGTAAGATTTACAATTAAAGGTAATAAGTTTTAAACATTAAATATTAATTTAGGTTTACTATCCATTTACATTTATTATTGTACCAGTATCGGATTTCTTACGCCTGTCCAAATTTCGTTTACCAAATTCAATAAAACGACGAGAACTATCTACTACCATCAGGCCATAAGGTGCTATCCAAAAACAAATTTAGCTTATCCTTAGGAACACACATTTTATATGAGTTGTATTCTCTAAGTTGTTTCGATTCAATTTTCTGCATGGTGATATCGACATTTGCTTTTCTCGATATATACGAAACATGATGATTTTCCCAAGTGTCCTTATGTACGTTATTTATGAAGAGCGGTACACTGTTATACGCTGCCTTATAACTCTCAACGATCTCGCGCGGGACAGTCGGCACCGCCGGTCATCCCGGGGGAGGCGAGGCGGCAGCCGCCCTCCTCCAAGGCGGTTTGTGAGAATCAGTGTGTGTGGTGCAAACGATAAAATTTGTGTTAACAAAGCTAATATCGGCAACTCTAGTTTCATTTTAAACTTATCAAGTAAAAGTGTGTAGAGTATATCAAGGACGCTACATCCTTTATATAATATATTGCATACAAAAACTTTGAAGCGAAGTAGAAGTAGAGTAGTAGTAAATAAATAGTAGCAATATGCATTTATATATTTTTATAATATTCACACCTCTTTATTTAGGAATCGGACGAGGCTACGAAATGGACATCTCAGATAACTGCGAAGAACTAGACCAAACAAGTGATGCACCATCAGAACGAGAAGGAGACAAACCGTACAGCTGTGATGTGTGCTTAAAGAAGTTTTCACAAAAGGGATATTTACGAAAACACAGCAGGGTTCATATGGGAGACAAAGCATACAAACCATACAGCTGTGATGTGTGTTTGAAGAAGTTTTCACAAAAGGGAGATTTACGAAAACACAGTAGGGTTCATACGGGAGACAAACCATACAGCTGTGATGTGTGTTTTAAGAAATTTTCAGAAAAGGGAAATTTACGACAACACAGTAGGGTTCATACGGGAGATAAACCATACAGCTGTGATGTGTGTATGAAGAAATTTTCTGAAAAGGGAAATTTACGACAACACAGTAGGGTTCATACGGGAGACAAGCCATACAGCTGTTGTGTGTGTTTGATGAAGTTTTCACAAAAAGGAAGTTTAGAAAGACACGTAAATGTTCATATGGGCGACAAGTATACAGCTGAGATGTATGTTTAAAGAAGTTTTCTCAAAATAAAACCCAGTTGAAACTGGGTTTGGTGAACCAAACAATGTTAAATAAATAACGCCCTTTTAAATCACTTGAAAGACTGTTATGAGCTATGGAGCGTCCCACCACGCACTAATGTCTTGTCAATTCACTTAATATAATTCCTGCTGTTTTATTTGCTCTATTATATTTGCACTGAGACAAACATTTAGATGGGCAGGTCACGCAGGTATAAGGATGAAAGATGGACCAAAAGAACAGTGGAGTAGATTGGACCTCAAGGCAAGAGAGCAAGAGGCCGCCCGTGTGCCAGATGGGCAGGCGAGATAGTAGCGACAGCAGGACCACGATGGCTGGCCACGGCTACAAATAGACAGAAGTGGCATTCTTTGAAGGAGGCTTTTTAGACCGGTCGGGCTAGCGTATTTTGGGGAGATAACATTCAAAAATTCTAAAGTTTCTGAATTTTTGCAGGTGGATAGAGTAGTACCCAATTAGCTTGTTTTCAAGTTTTGTGTCATTTTTGACCATTGCATTTTGAGTAAATCGAAAATAAGTGGGCGATTTTTTAAATTTGTAATAAAACTGTTTTAAAAAATTTAAAGTTTAATTAGAATAACAACGGGGGCATGTGTGGGATATCATTCAGATTATGTATACCTAATTTGTGCCATTTTAGCCCATTGCAACCCGACATATTGCCAGTTCGTTAAAACAGTACCTGTAAAAATTTATAGTCGATGAAACAACTATAATTCAGCTTATGAGTGTTACATAAACTCATGAAAAAAAATTGTGTCAGATTAATCCACGGGTTTCGAAGTTTTTTTTTTTTTTTTTTGTTTTTTCACGCTTATAGACACTCCAAAAAATATTAAAGTGACTTGAGTTTATATATTTAATATAACAATTTAATGATAAGTAAATCTATATTTTAATTTCGTGTCATTTTCATGCACGGGTTAAAGAATTAAACAGAAAAATATGAAAATAATTGTGAACATGTGAGTAAATGACATGGATGTACGCGGGGGCTGCGTGACGCGCGGTGTGTGGGGTCAGCCGTAGTCCATTTCAAATTTCTTTAATTTGTATTTCTGTGAGCTCCCGTGTTCGCCGCGCCGCGTGACATCACGTAAGGTATACGTTACACACTAGGAAGTAAGAACATGTAGGGACCGTGTATGTGTGAATGTGCGAATGTCAGCGGTTTTGTGTCTGGAAGGTAAGTATGTTTGCGACGACGGCCAGTCACTGCGTGAGGCCTAGTTGGTATGAACGAGAGTTTAGTTTCGGGATAGTAAAAGGCCATATAAATCGACTGATGTGTTTTAATTGAGTGACCAGCAAAAGGTGTAGTAAACATTAAATAAAGTGGAATAGTGAGACTCCTACAGTGGTGACCCCGACGTGATTTGTCTTAAAAAAAATAACATTTTTTTCTACAAATTACGATTAGTTAGCTGTCGTGACGTTAATATAAATCATAATGGAAGGTTCGGCTGAAATAAAACAGAAGGAAGGTGCGACGGAAAATTTTTCTCAATTGGCTGCTATATCTGTAACTTCTCGAATACTGGATTTTTGGACAGAGATGACGAGATTGTGGTTTGTACAAGTAGAGAGCATGCTTGCACCGCAAAAAGTGGGGGATCAGGCTAAATATGATCTTATAGTGACCAAATTGCAACGTGAGGTACTTCGTCAAGTAAGTGACATTCTTATGGCGCCTCCAGAAACTAATAAGTGCGAAGTATTACAAAAGCATTTACTGGAAGTATATGAAGAAAGTGCCATGAAACAATTTCAAAAACTGGTCGGTGGCATGGAATTGAGCAGCCAAAAACCGTCGCAATTATTGCGACGAATGCGTGAACTGGGTATTAATGCCAAAATATCAGAGGAAACATTACGGAATTTATGGTTTACGAGACTTCCAACTTCTGTCAGAGCTGTGCTCACGGTTAGTCAGGACCAAAACTTAGAGAATTTTGCTAATATAGCGGATAAGGTATTGGAAAATACACGAGGAAGCGAGGTCGATGAAATAACTTCGAGTTCGACTCCCGAGAGCAGCATGCAGCCACCGCTAAATGATTTAATAACATAAGTACAACGGCTTAACTTAGAAGTAGCAGCACTTAGAGTAGAGGTTAATCGTCGAAGCCCAAGCAGGAGAGGTCGCGGTGGAAACGGGTTCAGGACAAGGTCAATCAAGGTCACGAACACCGAATGACCCGGACTAGTTATGTCGAGAACATTTTAGATACCGTAATAGAGCGCGTAATTGCGAAAGTCCCTGTGCATGGAAAAATCAGTCGGAAAACTAGGACAGGTGCAATCGGCGACGGTGGGCGGCTGCATCCCTATGAAAAATCACCGTCTCAGTGTTTTTGATAGAGAAAGTGGACAAAAATTTTTAGTTGATACAGGAGCTAATGTGTCCGTGGTTCCAGCTACATGTAAGCAGAAATTAAGTGGTGAGTGTTCTGACTAAAGATTGTTTGCAGCAAATAATACCGAAATTAAAACATACGGAACCAAAACTATTAATTTGAATTTAGGGTTGCGCAGACCGTATCGGTGCACATTTGTTATTGCAGATGTGAATCAAGCAATATTGGGTGCTGATTTCTTGGAATATCATAATTTGTTAGTGGATTTAAACAAGCTGAAGCTTATAGATAAAACGACTAGCTTGTTAACGTTTGGCCGAATGGTTAACTGTAAGGAACCCTCTGTCAGTACTATTAATAATAGTCACCCTTATCTTGATTTACTGTCCGAGATTTCAGATGTAACTAAACCAATATCATTTCACAAATTTAGATCGTGAGTCACACAATGATATATATCATCATATCGAGACAACGAGTAAGCCGGTTCACGCCCGAGCGCGGCCGCTACCGCCAGATAGATATCATAAAGTTAAAAATTAATTTCGGCTGATGCAGGAAATGGGCATATGCAGGCCATCAAAAAGTGAATGGGCCAGTCCCGTGCATGTAGTTGCTAAAAAAAATGGAGACATACGACCTGTAGGCGATTACCGGCGTCTCAACGCCATCACTAAACCGGACCGGTATCCGGTACCGAGACTGCATGATTTCACGTTTATTTTGTCTGGTAAAAAGATTTTCTCAAAAATAGATATTAACAAAGCATATCATTTCGTTAAAATTGCCCCCAAGGATGTTGAAAAAACGGCAGTAATTACGCCTTTTGGACTTTACGAATTTACACGAATGAATTTTGGCCTAAAAAATGCTAGTCAAACGTTTCCAAGATTCATGAATAACGACGTATTGAAAAACTTAGATTTTTTATTTAATTTTATTGATGCCGTAATAGTTGCCAGCGAGAATTAAGAAATGCATAGGATTCATCTTAAAAAGGTATTTGAACGTTTTAGGAATCACGGGATAGCAATTAATTTGTCTAAGTGTGATTTTGGTAGAAGCGAAATAGAATTTTTAGGTTACAGGGTTTCATCAGAGGGATTTCAACCCCTGGAAAGTAAAATTAAGGTCATAACAGAATATCCGAGGCCAGAAACGATTGATCAACTTAGGTATGATTAACTTTTACAGAGCTAATATACCTAACGCTACAGAGCACCAAAAAATATTAAATTCATTTTTAAAGGGAGCAAAAAAGAAAGATCAAACAAAAATATTATGGAATGATGTTTCATTAGATGCCTTTGAGCAATGTAAAAATAATCTGAAAAAAGCAGTTTTGTTGAGTCATCCTATGACAAATGTACTGTGTCTTTAATGACAGATGCGTCAAATAAATGTGCAGGCGGTGTATTACAGCAGTGGGTAAATAACGCGTGGGTTCCTTTAGGATATTTTTCAAAAAAGTTTCAACTGCGCAACAAAAATATTCCACCTACGACAGGGAGTTGACAGCAATTTTTATGGCTATAAAACATTTTAGGCCTCTTTCGAAGGTCGCGAATTAATTATTTATACTGACCATAAGCCATTAATTTATGCAATGAAAAAAGTCGAAAGTAATTCGGAAACGCCTAGGCGCACCAGGCAATTGTTATTCATAAGTGAGTTCTCAACTGATATTAGATACGTCAAGGCTTCAAAGTAGCTGACGCGTTGTCCAGGATAGAAACAATTCAATGTCCCACGGTTGTCGAGTACCCGGAATTAGCTAAAGCGCAAGAATGCGACTCGGAATTATCGCGGTTAATTAACGATCATAATGATAATATTTCTTTACAGAAAATTCTCATTCCTAACTGCAAAAATTTTATATTTTGTGAAAATTCAACCGGTATTTGTAGACCTTATGTGCCTGAAAGTTATAGAAAAATTGTATTTCAATCATTACATTCCAATAGCCATCCTGGAATTAGAGCGACACGTAAGCTAGTGTACAGCGTTTTTTTTTGGCCAGGGTTAAATAAGGATGTCTGGAGATGGGCTAAGACATGTATATCTTGCCAAAAAGCAAAGATTGGCAGACATACAGTTTCAGAACTCGAACATTTTGCACATGCCGAGCGTTTTGATATAGTAGGCCCACTGCCACCAACTAAGGAGGGGTATAACGATAATAGATAGGTTCTCACGATGGGCAGAGGCTGTGCCAAGTTACGAAGTTACAGCAGAAGTAGTTGCTAAGGCGTTTTACGATAATTGGATAACGCGTTTTGGTGCCCCGGAGCTTATTACCAGCGACCAAGGGCGCCAATTTGAGAGCAATCTATTTCAAGAATTATTAAAAATATTTGGAGTTAAAAATGTCGAAGTAGTCCATATAGACCGCAAGGTAACGGCGTAGTTGAAAAATGGCACAGGAGCATGAAACAAGCGCTGACTGCGCGTCTCACTGATAATGCGTCTTGGTATGACGAACTTCCTACTGTACTTTTAGGCTTGCACACAATTAGTAGGAGTGATAACGGGGTAAGCCCTTCTGAATATGTCTACGGGCAAACGATTCGTTTACCCGGAGAGTTTTATGACGTATTAGATGAGAAAAATTTAAACGTACACGCATTTTTGGATCAATTAAAAATAAATTTACGGAATTTAAAACCGGTGCCACGGCAGTTGCGACACTCGCGCACTATATTCGTTCACAAATAATTAAATAATTGTGATTACGTATTTTTAAGAAATGATGCAGTTCGTCGGCAGCTAACATCGCCATACGACGGGCCGTATAGAGTTATAAGCAGGAAAGGGAAGATATTTAAGCTACAACTGCCCAAGAGGACAATGGTTGTTTCTATAGATAGACTGAAACCGGCATTTATTTTGAATGAGTTTGATAACGAACAATTGGAAGATAATAATAGTAAAACCATTGGCAATAAAAACGTTAATAAGCTAGTTCAAGAAAGTGAAAATGTAAGTTATAATGTAAAGAAAGTAACAAGAAGTGGTCGTACTGTAAAACTGCCTGTACGTTTTAATTGTTAAATTATGTATTAGTATGGGTATTCACTATTTATGTCATATATAATGTTATAAGAGAGAATATAAATGATGTGTGTAGAAGCCCTTATGGAGTTACCAACTCAACTCGTTACTATTAAGTTTCTGCAAAGTAGCATTTTCGCAATAAGCATTGTTCACTGCTAGTATATGGGTTTTAACTTTTAACTTTTTCGTGTTCATTATAACTGCTACCTTTTGTACGAACGGACGAAGTATTCGAATTTAAGCAACATGGGTAAAGCATACAGTAAGGAAGAAGTTGTCGTTGCCCAAATGTCTCTGTGTAGGCAGAGTTGGAGAAACAGAATGTTACTACCACAATTTTATGTGTGGTCATGGGAATTTTGATATTTTTGGCACTGGTGATGTATTTTCGCTACCGTATAAAGAATTGGATGACGATTAAATTTGTGTATTAATAAAAATCTTAAATATGTTTATAGTGTAAAAGTATTAAATATATTTCCGTTGTCTGGTACCTGTAACACAAGTTCTTCGGATACTTAGTACGGGGCCAGATTGACGTGGTGCGAAGCGTCCATAGATATTATAAATGTTCACAAGATTTGTGGCGGGCGGCAATAGCCCAGCGGCCACGTCGCAGGTGCGAGTCTAGCCACCGCCCACCGCCGGATGTGACGGGTAACGCGATACGCAAGATAGTGCGCTGTGTTATAGTGAACGGTGCTTAGTGCTTACAGCTTAGATATAAGAATGTTAGGATAAGATATTAAATAGCATTGTCAAATTTGTTATCTATGTCATGTCTGAATTTTTTTTTTTATGTATTTGTAAAAAATTCGGGGATGTAGTGTAGGGACCGTGTATGTGTGAATGTGCGAATGTCAGCGGTTTTGTGTATGTTTGCGACGACGGCCAGTCACTGCGTGAGGCCTAGTCGGTATGAACGAGAGTTTAGTTTCGGGATAATAAAAGGCCTCAAAAAATCAGTCTATAAATCAGTCGATTTATAGACTGATGTGTTTTAATTGAGTGACCAGCAAAAGGTGTTTAAATAAAGTGAAATAGTGAGACTCCTACAAACACTTTCACACTACACTTTTTGACATTTTTCTCAAGTTTTATTTTAAAACCATAACAAAAAATACATAATTGATAATTATGTAGTACTTTCATGCTATAAACAGCCCCGCGCTCCCATCACACACTGGAAGGAATTTGTTTTGTGAATAAAATCTACAACAATAATTAATAATATTATAGGTATTAGTTTATTAATTTGTTCCATTTTATATAGGTAAGTTATATAGGTAAGTAACATATAAAAAATAATATTGGTGGTATTTGTACCACTTTAAAAAGTAATTCTTTTAAATATTTTCAGACAGAAATATGCATAGAAAATATTAGGGTATGGAACTAGAATTTCCTGGAGACGAAAATCCCGGAATTTTTTTTACCGTTTTCTGAAAACGAGTTAATGACAGAAATGTTATATTATGTTATTCGTCAAAATTAAACGTTTAGAATGAGTTATTTATATTTATTCGAGGGTCACCCTGGGGCTATATGCAACCATAATTAGAATTTTTAACTATAAGTTTATGATTTTTGCAACTTACATACGCATTAATAATAGAAAATTAAATCTGAAAGAAAGAAAAAGAACAAATCATCTGTTATTACATTACAAATTATAGTGCCATAATGTACCAACTGATTTTGAAAACGAAATTATATTACTATCTTTTATTACTTCATTCTAAAGTGTTGCTGATAAGAATCAAATCCTGGAAAAAGATAATTTTTTAAAAAGGATAGGTGATAATCGTATCTATAGGAGAAATAAAAAATACTGAAAGAAGTTGCGAACTCGATTTTGACAAAAACTGTAACTACGATATTAGATCTTTACTAAATAAATTTCCTAGCCGAGAAAAATCATACAGTTAATTAAATTGTTACATCATTCGTTAGTGTTGGTGATAAGGATCATACCACAAGCTTAAGAAAAGTGTTTTTTTTGTATCAAAAAGTTATGTTTATAATTAAATAATTTAATTAGGACAGCAAAATTCTTCAAATGAATTTATCTAGGACAATATAGGAACAAGGCATAGTGTTCAGCCAAGTTAAAAGAAAACTGTACTGGCCTATGTCCTGTGTAGTGTGTGTATGTATTACTTGAACCATTTGATGGCACTTTCGACCCTCTTGTAACTTGAAATTTATAAAAATATAATCTATAGGCATTTGATATTTGGCAATAATACACAAATTTAATTCACGTAGATCTACTAGTTATTAGTTTATATAAACTTTTAAAAGCTAACAATTTCGTCGCTGACTAAGATATAGATAAAAGTTTCTACACTAACAGATAATTTAGATTTTAGACAAGTAAATATGATATTATAGTAGTTTGATAGACCGATACTAAGCGAAAATTATGAAAACTTAAAAGTATAAATTACAATTGATAGCTAGTGAGAATGTATGGTATGATGATGAATAAAAAAGGTACAATAACTCAAGTCTATCCAGCCAGTCACTTGGAACAATAATTAAAAATGAGATATGCCAAATACGTACAAGTGTCATATTCGGGCCCGTGCGAATTTCTTACGCCGGTTTTGTCGACGGTTAAATTATAATTTAAACAATAAATTAATAAACTGTGGAATAAAATAAAATGTATTTAACAACCTGGTAATTTACTTTTTATTTAAAAGTACCAATCACATGATACTTTAACAATTTAGACTATTTTTACAATATACCAATAATTTATCATCAAAATATATTTCCAAGTATTAAATATTAATAAATTATTTACTTATTAAAACACTATAATAAAACGAGGCATAATATTACTTATAAGTATAATTTGGCGCCATTTACACCGGAAGATATAACAAACAATGACAATATTATTTTAAAGCGGAAGTTCGTAGAATAATTTTCAATATGAATTACTGAATTTGACATACAAAAATGTTTACAAAGATTGTACAATTATTTCAGAATTTAACCTTAATACTAATTACATTTTTATTAAACATCTTAAATTAACAAATTCTAGAACCGGAAACAATATTAACACTGACATAAATGTCAAAGTGACTTAAAAACTACTTTGTTAGGAATTACATAATTATTTGTGTTTATTATATTATTCAAAAAATAATAAATTCATAATTAGTTATAATTTAAATTTGTTACAAATTGACATATTAATAATCAAATCTGGCACGCGCAATCAAATTTCATCAGCTCGAAATCGCCGCGGGAGCCGATAGCGACTCTTACACGCAAAACAACACGCATAACAACACGCATGTGTGTGTAAGCGCTAGGTTGAGCGTACAGCGTACAAGTAATATTGAATAGTTTTTAACGCGTGTAATCTCCAAAAATGTGCTCTCTCATACAATGTTTGAGTAGGGTAACCATAATTTCGATTTTATTTGAGAATACTTTTTACTCTACGTACAAGTATCCCTCATTCCCTCAGCATAGCAAGCCGGCGTAACGCCGGTTTTCATAGAGAACCATGGCCGTGGTTAAGACCCGCTATTGGAATTAATATTATTGCAACGGCAGACGAATAATATGCTTTTTCAAGAAGGCACTTTTTAACCGTATTTCGGTGTGAAGTGACGCTTAGATTTTATTAGCGAGTCCGACCTTGACTATTGTACTTAAGCATTTTTACCCGACTTCGGCGAAGCCAAAAGGAAGGGTAATGATTTTGGCAGTCTATGTATGTATGTATGTATGTATGTTTGTATGTATGTATGTATGTTCCCTCGTAGCGGCTAAACTACTGGTCCGATTTTGATAAATGAGGTGTCAATCGATTCGTATTAATGCCGCGGGTAACATAGGCTATATAATTTTTTGAAAAATTTTGAACTTTGAAAATTATACCTCAAAAACTATCTCCAAAAAAAATTAAATTAAGATATTTGTATCGTGTTTGGTATCAAAAGATTGGTCTTGGCAAGCACATTACGAATATGTATTTATATATTTTATTTATTATTATATTTTATTGTTAAATTCAAAATAAAGGTTTAAAATGCGGACGTACAAGTATCTGTGAATTGATACTTTCTATGTAATGGACAATTAAATAAAAATATAATAATTATTTTATATGATGTGAAAACAGAAAAATATTAAATAAAAAAAAAGATTAAAAAACTATAACCCGACTTCGCAAAAAATGGGTCTAAAAAGTCTGAAACAAGAAAATAATTCAATTTCAAATCCAGAAATGCATAGGTACAAAAATGGTCAAGGTAGAGCCGTGGTCGTACCCGCTAATAAAATGTAAGCATTAGTTCACACCGAAATACGGTGGAAAAAAAAATCAAGGATCGATGCCAATAGCGGGTGCGACCACGGCTCTACCTTGACCATTTTTGTACCTATGCATTTCTGGATTTCAAATTGAATTATTTTCTTGTTTCAGACTTTTTAGACCCATTTTTTGCGAAGTCGGGTTATAGTTTTTTAATTAGTCATCTGTCTAATATTTACTTTTTTGTTTGAGCCTTTTTAGACCTAGATTTCATTTAATTTATTTCTGTTTCCATGATGTTTACAAAAGTACTAGCTGTGACCGCGACTTCGTACGCGTGTAAAAGTGATTTAGGGCACTTTAGTATTTTTAAATATATTTTTAGTTTATGAACACTGTCGTTTGGGTATTTATATACTTAACTAATTTATAGTAATGCTTCTTTATACATGGTCACACGGAGGCCGATGAAGTAATAATAGTTTCAAATAATGGCTCAGACATGCCCTATTAAGACATAGGATTAACCCCAATAGACGTAACTATATCTTGAATATTCAAACAACTACTCAGCATCAAAAAGTGCAAAGAACACCAGCATGACTGCAAACCAATGGCGCAAGTCACGTGCACTAATATGGATACATCTACAAATTTACAAAAATATTTTTGCGTTCATATTTCAAAAATATCTTCACCATATTGTATTCAAAGCCTGTAATTAATCAGCAAAATTATGAATACATTATTATCATAATGAAGTAAAACACAAAATTTCAGTAAATAGTATATATACTATTTACTAGAATTTAAATGTATACACACAAGTGTACAGCTTGGCAAAAAAGAGTGTGGAATAAATGAGGTCGCTTTTCCTTTTTTAGTGGCAACCCTCAATAACACCTCTATAAACAATTTTAATACTTGTAATTTTTAGTTTTGACCTATTTAAACGAATATAGGGACCTTACTTAACATAATAATATTATAGTAAAATATCTTTTATTTTATTATAATAATAAAAATTTAAACAATTTTATACTTGTGATTTTTAGTTTTGACCTATTTAAACGAATATAGGTTACCTTACTCAAAATAATTATACTTAATGATAAAATACCTTTTATTTGAAATATGATATCGTTCTTAAAGACTAACGATGTCTAAGACGCGCTAGTTATTCAATTAAATAAGCAGATTCAATCAGATGAATGCGACATATAAACACACACACAGTTTTATTCTATTAATAAAATGTATTTTAAATTTAACACTTAAGTTTACAGTATGTAAAATCTAGAGGGAAAGGGCATGTTAACCCTTACTACAGGTTTACCAGCATATCAAGGATAACAGGGCTTCACTCATGATGCAACTCTAATGTGTATTTTAAAATTGTATGTACCTTTTTATAAGAAACATTATTAGTATCTACTTCTTTATACAATCAACTTTGGCAACAATAAACTTTTTTTATTTTTATATAAATATTACTGAGATTAGCGCGTTTAATCAAACTTACAAACAAACTCTTCTGCTTTATAATATAAATATAGATTTCATTCTACTTATATTATTCACGGCATTACTATAATAATATGACTTATAACACAAGTTTTTTTTAAAGTGGGTATACAATAAAACTAAATATTACGTATTTCTATAATACTTTAATCAGAGTTTAACAAAGTTTCGTCTAAATATTCTACGCCTGAAAACATTGTCATATCGCTGGAGCTTCCTGCAACTTCAGAATCATAATATTCTGATTCTGATGATTCACAGCTGCTACTGTCGTCTCTGAGGTTAATTACCAGCTGTTCAATATCTTCATAAATTGTTTTAATTACCTAAAACAAAAAAAAAATATAATATGTAAATAATTTAATTTTAATAATGTAATAATAACTTCAAGTATCATTTTTATTCGTGTTGAAGTATACATTAATTGTCAGTCGGAAAAACATAACCTCAAAATCAGATGTTTGTAAACAAGACTAAAAATCACTGAAATATAGTTTAAACAAAACTATAAATTCATATGCAATATAATAACATATGTAGGAACCTTATTATGCTGATAAATAGGGATAAATACCTGTCATATCGGCAGTTCTTTGATAAACATTACCTATTTGTGATAAAATTTGTCCTGCTTCAGATTGAGCCAAACATCGCAATAAAACTTTATAAATCACTGCTGTACCACTACTACGAATAGTTTTGTTTTATTCTGAACAATTCAGAAGAGCTAATTTGAGCTACAATTATAATTAATCAATGTAAACAGCTTGCGTGAACGGACTTTTGACATAGAATGTACTAGTAGTTCAAATCAAGTATCGTCCACTCTTCTTTTAACATACAGGCTATTCTTCTCTGGAATGCTCTTCCTCTGGAAATCAGGACGTCAAACACCAAAGACACATTTAAGCGCAGACTTCGTGACTTTTATTTTAAACAATTGGCAGATTCATAAGATCCTCAGTATTTTATATAAAAATATATATATATATATATATATATATATATATATATATATTATAGTACATATATTTATTATTTATTATGTAGTTTATATTTATTAATATTATTATGGTATAGTTCCTATATATGTATATAATATATGTCGGATGGGCTCTCATGATTTAGTATCATTCCTTCGGATACTGTGGGCTTTCGTGGGTAAATCGTGAAAAGAGAACAGAGTAACAATATCACTTGTTTATTCGTAATCACAATTTCTTTATAAATTCACTATTCACTACACTTTATGAATTTACTTTACTTTAAATTCACTTTACTTTACTTTACAAGTATTGACACTAACGAAACATAACACGTTTCAAGACATCTCAACTTGGCGACCAAATCACGAATGAATTCAGTCTCGTCAAGAAAGTCCCGAGTCATGTCAAAGCGCGCCATAGACAAGTTGCGCCATTTTGCCACTTGGGGGCGCGCTTCCGTCTCGTTTTGTGTCCATATTCATATCCGGCTCCGACACGGCCATTCTGATAAGTCACACGTCCCGTGTGATGCTTCTGCAAAAGAGAAAACCAGCTGCAATATCACGAGCCTTTCGCTCGGCCAACTCTGACCAATCTCCACAAATCATCAAAAATAAAGTTCAGATCTCAATAAAATTTTGTTTCAAATAATCTTTCAAATAAAATTCTCGATCAAAAAAATTTCGACATGGAATGATACCCTGGGTCATGTTACTTAAATCATGTTAAAACTGTAGGAACTGTAACACAAATAAACTAGTAAAATCTCTAACTCCACTACCATACCCAATTTCATAGACATGGAACTCACAAGGTTCATTGTCCCAGACCCCCAGTCAAACGCCCTCCTGACATAAAACGGACTTAATATAGTCCGAGTTACCGGTTACGAAATAACTGGACGGTCAACCTCATCACTCATAGTACGGTAGGTAGAGATTTTACCCAACAACACAAACTTGTTCATCATTAGCAAAATCTTTATCATCTTTCACCAATACATGACCCGAAGGAATCTTTCTCGTAACGTATGCAGCGTCATAAGTACGCTTTGAACTTGCAACTTTTACAGCCTTATTTTCAACTATGAAAAACAACCAATCGAAAATCTATTTACTTACGCCTTATTGCTTTTCATAAGGTGTATTATTTGAACTATCCTTTTATCTCGGTTACTGTATAAAACAGTCAATGTACCTTCTCAACTAAGATTTGTAAAAAGGGTTCATAGAAACAGACTATACACAGTCTTCACACTAAAGTCACGAGATAAACAATTACGCTCACCAAATAAACTCAATATCCAAATCTGATGAAGTACAGAGTGCAGGCCCCTTGACGCCTGATGCCATCAATAAAGGCCGATACATTGCAGCATTGCTGCATTGGCAGCAGTACCCAGCACAGCTCGACGCGCGCCGTCTGCGTCACGTCGCGGCGCTCGTTCATTGAATCTCCGTCTGTACACAAAATTAAACAGCACAAAAAAATGTTCAAACTGTCCAATTATGTTCTTTTTAGGGTTTCCTATCCGTGGGGTGTCGAAAAAAGAGTAGCACCTCCTATCAACCATCTTTCCCGTAGATGCGCCCGCCAACCCGCCTGCCAAACGTGGCGAGTATAGGCAACTACCCCCCATGTAATATTTTAAGGGAGGCTTATATCCAGAAGTGAACATCATATCCGAAATGATGATGATCATCCAAGGATAAATAACAGGAACAGAAAATTTTAATACTTTGCTGTATGTCTGTTTGCCACAACATCGCAGTTCAAATATCGCGGACAATTATTATGAGATCAAAATGTTAAATTGATTTTGCAATAAATTTCATTTTATTTCCTTTCAACGATCTAACTAATACGATAAAGAAAAGCTGTTACAGTAACAGTCTCATAATAACAACTGATCAGCAGCTGTCCCAATAATACAACTTGACCACTACATTTTAGTTGCACCATCGCGGGAATTGAACCCACAACTCTTAAGTGGAGAGCCACGCTCTGGTCACGTGAGCGATCACAATACCAGAAGACTCCCAAGTGCGTTTACAACCTTTCACATGATAACCAAGTTCACCGAAGCTGACTGAAGTAGACCGATGAACTTTCTTATCCACCTCAGCCACAAGCTCACGGCCTCTGCCACTGGACCGTTGAGTGTGTGCTGCCGCGTTCACCATCAACACCAGCCACAGGTACCTAGTAGGCTTACATACTGCAGCTTCTGGAAACGTGAAATTAAAATGCGTCAATTCAATAAAGTTTATTTAAATCACAACCGATTTTCTTTTCGACGCAAATTACACTATTATTGCCGTAACTTATAGTAATTCCAATCCGCCTAGTGTGAAAGTAATAGATAGACAAACATGTTTCAATTTTACAGCTTACAACAACAATATCATAAACTGACAGTTTTATTGCGGATCGCGAATGTCCTAGCACTTATTATCAGTTATCAATTTGTTTAAACACTCTCAGAATAAATAACAAACACGACATTATTTAAAGTTACTTTTGAAACTGATCAATGGCTATTTCTTACTACGTATGCGGTAACGCCAAATAAGAAATAGAACTGTGTACAAACTGTATGTATCTACTGTGATTAACACCCACTTGATGAACTTCGCTATTTAATAGCAGGGATGTTAGGGAGCTCCGTAACCGTAACCGAATCCGAAATAAAACTTTTGCTACTGTAAAAAGGAAACCAATATCCAATATCCGTAACCGAAATTATCCGAAACAAATGGGTAATCCGATATCATTTAATATCCATTTCTTCCCGGTTTAATAGACATGGTAAGTTTACGGAAATTTAATTTAAGTCGTTTCAAACTAGGTAGCATCTTCCAAACAATATTTGTACACGTCAATTGCTTTTGTTTATGCAGTGCAGGTGCACCGATACGCATACCGGATGTTGTATATTCAGGCACACCTAATAAGAATATAGTACGTCCAATAAAAAGTTTCAGGTGTTGGTAACCAATGAATAACTGCCGCCCAGTAGATACGATATCGACTCTATAGTACTATTCACCTTTCCTACTTTCTTACTTCACGTTAATGTGAATCCGTTAGAACTTTATCAATTCTGAATTAATGAACACCCAACAAATAATACGAACGCCTAATTGTATTATCAAATACACATGAGAATTGCTTATCATATTATGATTTTGATCACTTTATTACAAACAGTACAATTTCACGAAATGAAATGTCGATAATGATCTTCTGCTGATCAAACTTTCAAGTGCTGCTGTATTACAGCGTGATCTACTTCGGTCAATGAAACGGTAATAATGATGAATATCTGTAAGACGTATGTCCTATGTACTAAGTACTTGTTTTTACTTTGCGTTAATAATTGCTTATTCACTTAGATTATTTTTTTTAAATAATAATTTGGTTATAAAACCAGAACCATTTAGAACTTTATAATGAAATAAGTAACGATCATGATACAACCAGTTCACATCATTGCGAAGCGAGTAGAGAAGTCCATAAGAGGCACAATGCTTGTCTGCGCTGGTCGGACACCCAGCACGCTGGTCGGTCACCCAGCAATCAGCACGATGGTCGGTCACCCAGCACAGCTCCTTCTCCCCTTGGCGAGGCTATGCATCATCCGGTCGAACATCATCCCAGTGTATTGACCATCTGCACATAAAACAAAACAGCAAAACAAAAGAACACTTTAGTGTAGGTACAATAATTTATTGTAAATGAAATTTCGCGATAATATAAGCAAGATATTTTATGGACACTTGAAACACAAATTAATAACTAGTGTATTGGGCTTTAAAAATTATTTGAGTAATAAAAAGTTGGCTACCACCTTCTACCAAAACCATAATCAAAGCCTGTCGTTAAAGCACCACTGCTGGTGTCGCCACCGTGTAGACGTCACGTCACTGTCATCATCACGTCACCGCTGTCAGTACTTCTACTCCTTCTTAATCATCGTGGCGGGATTATTGGTACACGGTATCCTTGCAGCACTCTGCTCACCGCTGTCCCGTCTTACCACAATTACGCCATGTACATAGCTTGCAAAGCAGCACGGGTTAGTACGTACTGCCCAACTCATGTGGATCGAGTTTGTATTGATTTGCAATGATTACTATTATCACTTTTTGCAGACCACACAAAAGATTACACTTTTTTTTTTTACTACCCGCACTTTTAAAAAAAACCTCTCTCTTGCACGATTTGATCCCACTTCTGATGTCGGATGGGCTCTCATGATTTAGTATCATTCCTTCGGATACTGTGGGCTTTCGTGGGTAAATCGTGAAAAGAGAACAGAGTAACAATATCACTTGTTTATTCGTAATCACAATTTCTTTATAAATTCACTATTCACTACACTTTATGAATTTACTTTACTTTAAATTCACTTTACTTTACTTTACAAGTATTGACACTAACGAAACATAACACGTTTCAAGACATCTCAACTTGGCGACCAAATCACGAATGAATTCAGTCTCGTCAAGAAAGTCCCGAGTCATGTCAAAGCGCGCCATAGACAAGTTGCGCCATTTTGCCACTTGGGGGCGCGCTTCCGTCTCGTTTTGTGTCCATATTCATATCCGGCTCCGACATATATATTATTTAATTTATGTATATTGTTTTATAACGTAATTTATGTTATTTATAGCATGTTTTGTTGGTTTTTTTTTATTAGTCTCTTTTTTTCACCGGCACCTATACAATTTTGTTTCTGTAACGCCCAAAGGTTGACTGGTAGAGAATGCTATACGGCATTAAGTCCGCCTTTGTACTGTGTGTGCATTAAGTTAAATAAATAAAATAAATAAATAAAATAGTAGTTGACATGTTCAGTAGTGTTGCCTCATGTGTAAAATTTTAGTTTCCGCTGTCACCGCGTCAGACTCTTTTTTGCCAAGCTGTATATACTTTATTAAAATTAAAAAATTAAAAATGTTTATTTCCAAAAAACAGTTTACAGTAATTGAGTAGAAATCATAGTCACCTAGTAAGCTTACGCCTGTATCAGGTGACCAGGATCATTCCACAGCTAACATAACAATACACGAATACAATAGAATAGAATATATTTTTTTTCCCATTTTTTGGCCTGCACGGTTTGTGCAAAAAAAAATACATTTCTAGAATGAAAAAAGATAGTATAATCATATCCTAAAGTTATAGTGACTGCTCTTTTTACACCCGTTATAGCTTCTCAAAACCGCTAAATTGTCCGTTTCTTTAAGTTTATCGCAAAAGGCTTTCTTTTAATAATACCAAAAGTTGATTTTATACAATAAATAATTATTTATTTCAGTTTGTGAAGCAAGTTCAAAAATACAGTTTTTATATTATTGACACTTTGGAAACACTTGTCTTTTTAATAAAATCTTGTTGTTACTTTCATGTTCTAATCTACTTTAGTGCCACGCTATAGCTTCGCGTCACTGTGTAAGCGATCCCCCCGCGTGCCCCGCCCGAACCGTTCGTCCGCAGTTCGCGCGCGAAATTCATCGACTTGCTTCAAAGCCCATCGTCACTGCTCGGCTCCTATGTATCGTAGCGTTATGTTATATATCCCGGGTTATCCTGCCTAGGAATATGGTCTACAATCGTAATAATTTTGGGTTAAAATCCCTTCCGTGGTTTTTGATCCATGCGTGCACATACAGACATAAATACAGACAAAAAATATAGATGAGTGTATAAAAGAATTATAACCCGTCTTTGCAAAAACGGATCAAGGGCAAGAAACGCATAATATTAAGTAGCCTGCCTAGGTACAGTATACTTACCTAACATAATATTATTATCCTATCTACAACTGATCGCTTACGGGCATAAGTACTACATACTTACGTTTAAGTGTGAAATAATGATTAATAATAATTGTTCCATTTGTTGGCATTATTAAGGAAATAGATACATTTTCGTCTAGTAGAGTAAAAGGTATTCTCAAATAAAATCGAAATTATGGTTACCCTACTCAAACATTGTACAAGAGAGCACATTTTTGGAGATTACACGCGTTGAAAACCATTCTGAGGGTAAAACGATATGCCATTCTAATCAGGTTAATGTGTCGAATAAATGGATATAAAAACCGAATTCATAGCAATTACAGATAATGAGATATCAGCGTACAAAGAAGCGTTACGTTGGCGCGGCCATTGTAATTTTTTGTTTTGGTCCGATTTGTCTGTTTAAATAACATTTCGTCGTATTTATTGCTTTCATTAGTTTCGACAAATTAAGCCCTTACTACCTTCCTGTATCAGTTTTTTGTACAAGTCTTATGATATAAAGAAATAATCAACATTAAAGAAACACGAAGTTCACGACTGCGCCGCCACGGCTTCTGAGGTAAATATCTCTTAAAATATTGATTTCTAGTTTATAATTTCTTTTTTGTCAATTTTCGCCAAATTCAATCTTCATACTAGAAAAAGAATTAGATCTCTAACCCACGTAGTTCCTGAGATTTCAATGGCCGCGCCATCGTGGACATTACGTTGGCGCGGCCAACTTAAAACCCTTATAACTTCTTTGTTTCTACTTCGACAAATTTTTGGTTTGGACCCATCGATTTTGTCAAATTTTGCCTAAATTTTGGGCGAACATTTTCATCATATTTCTACCGTGGCGGAGCAGTTGTAACGCACACGTTTATCCTTAGGAACACACATTTTATATGAGTTGTTTTCTCTGAGTTGTTTCGATGTCGTGATATCGACATTTGTGTTACGTTTTACGACAAACTATATGATTTTCCCAAGTGTCCTTATGTACGTTATTTATGAAGAGCAGTACACTGTTAGATATAACTCTCAACGATCTCGCGCGGGACAGTCGGCGCCGCCGGTCATCCCGGGGGTGGCGAGGCGGCAGCCGCCCTCCTCCAAGGCGGTTTGTGAGAATCAGTGTGTGTGGTGCAAGCGATAAAATTTGTGTTAACAAATCTAATATCGGCAACTCTAGTTTCATTTCAAACTTATCAAGTAAAAGTGTGTAGAGTATATCAAGGACGCTACATCCTTTATATAATATATTGCATACAAAAACTTTGAAGCGAAGTAGAAGTAGAGTAGTAGTAAACAATTGTTGTATGTAATATGCATTTATATATTTTAATAACATTCACACCTCTTTATGTAGGTATCGGACGAGGCTACGAAATGGACATCTCAGATAACTGCAAAGAACTAGACCAAACAAGCGATGCACCATCAGAACATTACAAGGAACCGTTCAGCTGTGATGTGTGCTCGAAGAAGTTTTTACGAAAAGAGCATTTACGAAGACACAGTAGTGTTCATAGGGGAGACAAACCATACAGCTGTGATGTGTGTTTGAAGAAGTTTTCACAAAAGGGAGATTTACGAAAACACAGCAGGGTTCATACGGGAGACAACCCATACAGCTGTGGTGAGTGTTTGAAGAAGTTTTCACAAAAAGGAGATTTACAAAGACACAGTAGTGTTCATAGGGGAGACAAACCGTACAGCTGTGATGTGTGCTTGAAGAAGTTTTCACAAAAGGGATATTTACGAAAACACAGTAGTATTCATACGGGAGACAAACCACACAGCTGTGAAGTGTGTTTGAAGAAGTTTTCACAAAAGGGAGATTTACGAAAACACAGTAGGGTTCATACGGGAGACAAACCATACAGCTGTGATGTGTGTTTTAAGAAATTTTCAGAAAAGGGAAATTTACGACAACACATTCGTATTCATACGGGAGACAAACCATACAGCTGTGATGTGTGTTTGAAGAAATTTTCAGAAAAGGGAAATTTACGACAACACAGTAGGGTTCATACGGGAGACAAGCCATACAGCTGTGATGTGTGTTTGAAGAAGTTTTCACGAAAAGTAAGTTTAGAAAGACACATAAGAGTTCATATGGGCAACAACTATACAGCTGGGATGTAACATGTTTAAAGAAGTTTTCTCAAAATAAAACCCAGTTTCACCAAACAATGTTAAATAAATAAAGCCTTTTACTATTAGACCGGTCGGGCTAGCGTATTTTGGGGAGATAACATTCAAAAATTCTAAAGTTCTTAATTTTTGCAGGTGGATAGAGTAGTACCCAATTAGCTTATTTTCAAGTTTTGTGTCATTTTTGACCATTGCATTTTGAGTAAATCGAAAATAAGTGGGCGATTTTTTAAATTTGTAATAAAACTGTTTTAAAAAATTTAAAGTTTAATTAGAATAACAACGGGGGCATGTGTGGGATATCATTCAGATTATGTATACCTAATTTGTGCCATTTTAGCCCATTGCAACCCGACATATTGCCAGTTCGTTAAAACAGTACCTGTAAAAAAATTATAGTCGATGAAACAACTATAATTCAGCTTAGGAGTGTTACATAAACTCATGAAAAAAAATTGTGTCAGATTAATCCACGGGTTTCGAAGTATTTAATTTTTTTTTGTTTTTCCACGCTTATAGACACTCCAAAAAAATATTAAAGTTACTAGAGTTTACATATTTATTATCACAATTTAATGATAAATCTATATTTTAATTTTGTGTCATTTTCATGCACGGGTTAAAGAATTAAACACAAAAATATGAAAATAATTGTGCACGGAGTAAATATCGGGTATGAACGCGGGGGCTGCGGTGCGGCGCGCGGTGTGCGGGGAAGGACTGTCAGCCGTTATAGTCCGTTTTAATTCTATATTTTGTATTTCTCCACCCGCGCGGCGCGTGACGTCATTTAAGGTAGACGATACACACTATGTATATAAGTATGAATACTTTCACACTACACTTTTTGAGTTCACTGTAGGAACTCGGTTCGAATTTTTCTCAAGGTTCATGCCATAAACAGCCCCGCGCTCCCCTCACATACTGGAAGGAATTTGTTTTGTAAATTAAATCCAAAACAATAATTTATAATAATATATTAATTTGTTCCATTTGTATATATTACTAGCTGACCCTTGCCCACTTCGTTGAGCATAAAAACAGTTTATGATGAAATTCAACTAAAAAAAAACAACGCGGAACCCGCAACGCGGAACCCGGAACCCGCAACGCGGGAACCCGGAACCCGCAACGCGGGAACGCGGAACCCGCAACGCGGAACCCGCGACGCGGAACCCGAAACCCAGAACGTTAGATGACGATGATGGTGATGATGATGATGATGATGAAAAGTAGCCTAAATTAATCCTTATAACTTTAGCTATCTACCAGTGAAAGTCTCGTTAAAGTCGGTCCAGCCGTTCCAGAGATTAGCCGGAGCAAAGAGACATGCCGACAGACAGACAGACAATTTTTTTTTAATTTGCATTTTAGTTTTCAGTAAATATCGTTCATATGCATATAGAAAAGCGTTGCTAATTGAAAGTTACAAACTGACACTTCAATTTTATTTATTTGTATAGGATGTATAGATTTGGAAATTTGGATGTTGGCCCGTCTAATGTCTATAGGGCTGCGTTTCCACTGACGCGGAGGAGATTAGCAGTGCCAAAGCGAAGTGGAGCGGAGATTTCGAGCATAGTGATTGGTCAATTCGGGTACCGCAAGCTCCCGCCCGCCTCGCTCCGCGTCAGTGGAAACGCAGCCTAACGTCTATAACGTCTAGCGGTCGTTATGGTAACAACGTTGTTTACAAATGGAAAACAAAAATTATGAAATGCTATAAATACTGTATTTATATCAGCTTAAACTATTTGGATTCATATTTTTTGTTAATCTAAATAGGTTTATTAATCCAAATAGTTTAAGCTGATATAAAAACGGTATTTTTAACATTTGTGTGTCCCCCTCGCTCTGGTCGCCCCGCCTCCCGCATTCGCCCTATCTCGCTAATAAGTTTCTTTTATTAATAACTTTAAAACCCGTGGATGAAAATGACCCAAATTTTCAAATGTGATCTGTAACGACTTTATAATCAGAAAGGCTTAAACTCTAATAACTTTAATTTTCTTTTGCAGCTTCTACGAGCTGTTTAATTAAAAAAACCTCATTATCTTTAAATCCCGTGGATGAATGTGACACAAAACTTGTACAGCAATAGAGGTCAATCATATAAACCGTGTAACACCAATTTTACAAATTGTAATTTTTTTTTGGGCTGATTAGGCGATGTTCTAGGTCTTAGATAATTACTCGAAAACCCGTGGATGGATCTGACACAAAATACATCTATAGATCAGTTACTACCTCAATAACATCACAAAGGTTAAATTTTCAACTATAATTTTCTTTTCGACCGACAGCGACCAAAAAGAGAAATACCTAAATATCTACTAACGCAATGGTCCAATATGACACAAAATCAGATTTTAGGCTCAGCAAATGGTCCTGAAACTATATGCCAAAAATAAAAAAACTTTAGAGTTTTTGAAACCTAAATACCTATTCCGACGGGTCTATATCTACTATCACTTGAAAGCTATCGAGCGTCCCACCACGCACTAATGTCTTGTCAATTCACTTAATATAATTCCTGCTGTTTTATTTGCTCTATTATATTTGCACTGAGACAAAAATTTAGATGGGCAGGTCACGTTGCTAGGTATAAGGATGAAAGATGGACCAAAAGAACAGTGGAGTGGACTGGAACTCAAGGCAGTAGAGCTAGAGGCCGCCAGTGTGCCAGATGGGCAGACGAGATAGTAGCGACAGCAGGACCACAATGGCTGGCCACGGCTACAAATAGAGAGAAGTGGCATTCTTTGAAGGAGGCTTTTACCCGAAGGGGGTCCATACAGAATAAATGAATTTTGATTTTTAACATAGGATTGTGTTATCATCGGCGTAATATTTTTATATTTTGTATATAATATTTCACTTTCTTTTATTATTTTGTAATTTTATTACTTTGTTAAATCATAATCAATCCATATTATAATTTTTTATTCTCACTATATGTTATTTAATTTGTATGGAATTCAATAAAGCTATTATAGTGGATAAGCTTTAAATATTATTTTAAAATGAACAAAATACAAAGTTAGAAATAGAGTCACAAAATGTTTATGTATAACTAAACTTTACGAACTCTTCACAATCTAAATTAGAACAAATGATATTAATATATTAACCACGAGATGTAATAACGTCCACCACGTTCGAAAAGTCAGGAAAAAGTGAAGCGCCTCGCCGGCGCTGTTTATCGGGAACGGACGAACGGGTTCGCTCAGCGTAATATCATCAGAGCGAACTAGGCCCTGCCCCCTCGTCATCAATTGTTTGTAACTCGGCCTCTCCTGACCGGTCAGCGGCGTCCTCGACCGCTTGGTTGGCAGATGCCTCCAGGCCATCATCATCAAAGCCATCGTCAGGTGTATCATTATCTGAAAAACAATAACACATTTACAAAGTCAAAAGTGACTTGTGAGTTTCAACGATTCTAATTACGATTGCAAGCCTGCATTCAAGCCATCGCAACCAAAACCGTTTTAGCTCAGGAAGATTTTCTGTCTTTCTTTTTTTTTTATAATTAAACACGAACGAAAAGCTCCGGATCCTCGTCGTCGTGTCACATAACGAAAGCATTACATTTTTAATGCTTAAGCTATGCCCCGTGGCACGAAGCGTCACATTCGCTTGCAACGATTCCCTTGACCATATCATAGGCATCCCATTCCCATAACATGGCCTCTACTCGCATATTTAATGCATTGGGTCTTGAACTGCATTCAATATGCCCCGTGGCACGAATCATCACATGCGCTTGCCACGATTCCCTTGACCATATCATAGGCATCCCATTCGCGTAACATGGCCTCTACTCACATAATGAATGCATTAGGTCTTTAACTGCATTTAATATGCCCCGTGGCACGAAGCATCACATTCGCTTGCCACGACTGCAGTGATCAAACGATCAACAAAAACAGATATACCACATAACATGTAAGTAAGTCTGGAGGTAAACAATCCTCCCCTAATTCTTCAGTTGATTTCAACCAACCAACGCCTTCAAAGACGGCTAAACAGGCATTGGGCGTCCATTCACCACGCCATCGAGCCATATATTCCGCAGCCGCTTGAATTCGCTTGCCATAAGATTATGTCATAAGTTCCAATTCATAACGATTGTGATCACGAACAATCTTGTAGGGGCCTCTTATGCCTGAGTCAAGCTGCCAGTAGCTTGCTTACAAATAAATACGAAGTCACCAACAGCATAGGATCGAAGTTCTTTACGACGTTAATTTACAGCATAACGCCAAAAGTAACCGGGCTAGACCCAAAAATTGCCGCACCTGCTTAACGTTACTAGGCTTTGGACACTTAACCTTTCTCGGACTCGGCTGTACCTGACCCTGGCTTATGAGCCTACCTAAATACTCCACTTCTGTTTTAAAAAGGAGCATTGTTTTTTAATCAATGGAAAATCCTGCTTTAGTATACAGGCACCTTTCGCAAGATCGTATGCCCTTTCTAAATAATTGTCTAAGTGTATTAGATGTCAAAATGATCTGTTGATGGACCACGAAAGTGTTAGTAAGCCGATACGACATTTTTAAATTGACCTTACCGTTTATTATTGTGAGAACCCAATGCTTTAATTGACAAACGGGCAGGATTGTAGGTAGACTGAAAATATTTTTTTGCTTTACTGTAAACGGACTAAACCTCAACTAATCGATTCGGCTGGAGCTAGCATTAGGTGCAGCAGTTTTTACTTGCTCATCATAAATACCCCGAATAACAATGGTAGTTTTTAGGTCATCCGGGAGACCACCGTAATATTAAGGCGCAACAATGATTTTCGTTCATATTCCGGGTAGGTATCAAATTTATTTGAAATCATACATATTACATCAAAAAGCACATTAGCCAAATCAACACTCGGTGGACACGGAGATCTGAAGTCTAATTTAAAATTAGTCCAGGTCGCATGTAGCCCAGTAACTCAACCACGTGCGAGCGTCACCATTAAGGCAGCTCCGAGAGGTGACAGGCACTCACGATCGTCCCATCGATTTGTTACGCGACCACGATCAACCTCTGCACACCAAAAGTCGAAGTTATTCACACTGAGATCAAAGTTAGATGTGTAGTAATGGAATAATCTTACTTGAATTAATGATGTTAACGCGCTCACAAGCCTGTCCGATATACTGATAGCAAACTCCCTAGTTTCCTGCCGTGGCAGAGAACTCGGTTGTTGAGCTGGAAAAGAGTTTTGTTGTACCGCGCCCTCAGCCAAAGTAGAAAAAGAATTCACACTTGGCGTTGGAGCTGGTGCCCGTGGTGGACGTTGCTGTTCAGAAACTGAGGAAGTCAACGAGGCAGGTAATCTGCCCTCAATTGTGTTTATTTTTTAATATAATTAAAAAATATATATATAATTAACATTGCCTAAAATTGTTTCTAAGGTCATTAGGTCTGTCATGACGGCTATTAGAGCTGTCAGGACGCCGGCGCCTGTTAGATCTACTACGATAGCGAGATTTATCTCGAATGCAGTCCTTACTTTTTGAAGACCGCCGAGGCATTATGAAAGCACAAAAATGATAATTAGTTACCAATAATTAAATTCGTACTAACTTTCTAAAAATAGCAAGCAAAAGTTTTCAATCTACCCGCATTACCAAATATTTAAAAGAACAAACGAACAATTATCAGTAAAACCTTTACAATAGGCTACGTTTAAATCCCAATTCTGATATAATGGATAAGCCTTAAATATTATTTTAAAATAAACAAAATACAAAGTTAGAAATAGAATCACAATATCTTTATGTATAACTAAACATTACGAACTCTTCACAATCTAAATTAGAACAAATGATATTAAAATATTAACCACGAATTGTTTATCGGGAACGGACGAACGGGTTCGCTCAGCGTAATATCATCAGACCTAACTAGTTATAAATAGTAAAACACAAACTACTTGCACTTTTTTCCACTTTATTTGATATTTCACATTAATAATTACTTAAAATACACGACCGGTTTCGACATAGTCATCATCAGGTAGACCTAACTAGGCCCCGCCCCCTCGTCATAAATTTTTTGTAACGCTATATGTATTAATAATATATTGTTTTTTTAAATGTCCTTTCCTCCTTTGCGGGGTTGACTAACGCCGCTGGCTTGTGGTCAAACAAATTCAGGTGCGATGATATTAATTAACTATTAATATTATCGCAATTTTTGCGAACGAAGCGGCCTTTGTTAAGTTAAGAGCGCGCAATAAAATTTCATCAACTCGAAATCGCCGCGGGAGCCGATATCGACTCACACACGCAAAACAACACGCACGTGTGTGTTAGCGCTAGGTTGAGCGTACAGCGTAAAAGTAATATTGATACTTTGATCCTAATGAATTTTAATATAACCTACCATTTCAATACTTCTATAAAATTTAATGGTATTTAAGTTATAAAATACAAATTATATTTACATACTCGACATACTAGTAATCGCCTGCGGCTCAGTGCGCGTTATTGTCGAACCATCGGGAACAACTTTCGCGATGCTGTGTGAAAAGAGTTTCATGGTGATTGGTTTCAGTAGGTGAGGCGTGAAGAAGAAACAAACAAACACACGAACAAACAAACCAACTTTCACATTTACAATTTAGAATAAGTAAATAATGAGAATAAAATATTCAACAACCTAATTTTTATAAAAATACTAGCTGACCCGTGCCCACTTCGTTGAGCGTAAAAACAGTTTATGGTGAAATTCGGAACCCGCAACCCGGGAACCCGTGTAGTGTGTGTGTAACAATTCCGACTCGGAATTGTTACACGTCATGCGAATTTTAAAAAATCATCCGGCTAATGTCATATTATAATAATATGACATTAGCCGGATATTTCCTAGTTCTTTTTTTTCTTGTGGCCGATTTTTCAATCATCAGATAACTTTTATCTAAGGAATAAATTTGTGACTTTGGCAGATTTTGTATGGAACAAATGTCAAAGTCACGTGTTTATTCAACAGATAAAAGTTATCTGACGATTGAAAAATCCGCCCTTAGAAACATAAACTTATATTTAACAGCAAGAAAAACAAAGACAGAACAGACAGACAAACAGATAGCACATAATAAACGCAGTCACTTCGCACAATGACAAATGACGACAAAAGACATAGTGGCGTCATAACATGACGTTTCCGATTTTTAGTATTTTTATAGTTAGTTAAAAGATAAATCGATTTTTTTGAGTAAGTCCCTAGTGCTTAATAAGAAAAAGTGTTAACTGACGTAACATTATAACGACGTTTATTTAATTAAATCATAATTCGTTTACTATATTTAAGATCGTTTATCAGTGAAAGCAAAACGTAAAAAAAACTCATATTGGTTATGTTGACAATAAATAAATAATAATTATTAAATAAAGTTACTAAATTCTGCAGTTTTAACAAAAAGAAAATATTTATTTTATTATGTCGTCGTTACAACGTTACGTCGCTCATTTTTGATAAAGTGTCAAATGTTACCTATTAAAATGACCCGACTATAGCAAATAATTAAAATTGCTACTATAATTTGAGATTTAAACTATCCTGTCTCTCAAGTTGGATCGAACTGCACATGGTGTGCGAATTTTATTATAATCGGTTAAGTGGTTTAGGAGTCCATTGAGGACAAACATTGTGACACGAGATATATATATATTAAAGATAGTCATTTATTTTTCATCTTTGATGTCCAGAAATGTTTGTCCCTAAATATTTTACTGACCCACTCCCGACTACCCACTAAAATGTACTAAATTACTAATTTTAGTGGGTAGTCGGGATGGACAGGCTTTTTTCAGTGACAAAATTGTTGTCACTGAAAAATTGTTGCCTGTCACTTTGTGTTGTTGTTTGTAGTATGTTTGTGTGATAGATGAGCAAGCACCTGTTATGTGTTGTATTGTCTCTGATAATGTATTTACGGCAATATTTTGTATCTGATCCTGTATTGCCATCATATAAAACCTTTCGTTTCGGGGAACAATTTTCCTTGCTTTAACCATTTCACGCTATTTTGTCAACGGCGTTATTGGTCAGATCTAGCCGGTGCCGATCATGCAGTGATTTTTGTGTCCACGATTCGATTTTTTGTTGGTTTGTGTAAATATTTATATTTTTAGTCTCATCAGCGAGGTGAAATGTTTTTATCTGTGCGTTGTTATAAAATAATGTTCTGAGGAGTGTTATTTGTATGTTGTGTAAATTAAGGATATCCATAAGTCCTCTACCGCCCTCAATCTCGGGTAAAATTTGCCGTTGGATGCAGGCCCTTGGGTGGTATTTCCTATACTTCGTCATCGTCTTATTTATTAATCTTTGTAGGGTTTTCAGCTCTGTTTGGTTCCAGCGGATTATTCCAAAAGAATTGGTAATTTAAATATATAATATACATAACAATGTTATGATTTAAAAGTACAATTATTAAAACAAAGTGTACAAAGTTGTAACCTAGCATAGGCACCTTATTCCCAAGGTGTGCAATGATTAATGAAATCATTAACCTTATAATCCCAGAAAACGTTCAAAATCTTTCTATAAATAAATTTCAAAAATTAGTTAAGGAACGTTTGTGTGCTAAAGGTAGGCCTATAGGCACCCGCCAGTCGTCTGTGATTTGTCATTTTTCAAAAAACCGTAATCTGTGGAGGTACTTCAGGGTGGTCTCGAATTACGTCATCCGCGCGAGGATCAAATTACAAATATTTCAAATATTTTGTTTATGAGCTTTATTTAGATTATATAAACAATATGTCGTTTAAATCGCTATGAAACAAGCTAACATATACATATAGATTGGTTTAGTTTGGCCTTGTAATGTATAACTTATTCCAATTTGAAATTAGGTAAAACTATTTTTTCCCAATTTTTTGGTATTAAAGTCGTTGAATTAAAAAATATATAAAATATTTTATCCAAAAGCTTTTTTCGTCCTCAGGTTTATACATATTACTTCCCATTATTAGTAAAAAATAAGACACATTACGTTCATTGTTTCTAAACCACAAGCATTATAAAAACACGGCACTTCACGCGGCCTCGAACTCGGGCAAAAAAAAAGGGTCTTGTTTACACTTCAATTCCGAGAACTCCATTGTCGAGTGGCCGGGAATGTTACTCATTGTTTATTATGGTTAATAATCTTATACACAAACGAAAGTTGAAGCGTTAAAACTGTTTTGTTTATTAGAAATCAAACGATGAAAAAAACACTAGTTAATACGAAAAAATTTCAAATCATGTTTGATGAAATATCAATTTTTGTGCAAAATATTTTTCAATTATACATTATAATGCATGAAATATTGTTTGTATATTACTTACCTATCCAATTAATAGCACAAAACACAATTCACTGCACAAAACAAATATATTTTAACAATTTTATAAAAGACGGTTGGTGTAAAAAAACAACAATGAGCGACGTCATTTTCATACGGCTCGTATTTCATACTAACAGGTTCCATAGATTAAAGCAAGTTTTTAAAGGACAATCTATATATTTTTTTAAAAATTGGCACATCTGTGGCAAAGAAAAACACAAAAAGCCGTCAACTGTTGAGAAATCTATTTTAGTATCGCGCACCCGACTCTAGGAGTCGGCTCCACAGACAGCGGTTTTTTTGACAGCGCTCCTAGAGCGGGCGCCACAGACGGGGCGTATACATTGACCTTTAAAAGATTTACTTACTTTGTAGTTTTTAAGTATTTTAAATATTATGTATGTTAGTCTTTAAGGTATTTATAATATGGGCCTATGCAGCCTGCAATAAATGGTATTTAATTTAATTTAATTTAATTTAATTTGCTAAGTCTAATCACTGGTATATCTTCGTTGCAAGAAGCTGCTGCTGACAGCTGTGTAGCCCGTGGTGGTAGTGGCAGACAACACCGTGGTCGTCCCATTGTCGGATGGAATAAGTTAGGCAGAAATTTTTGACTTGGATATGGTACCTATAGTAGACCTAGTAATGGTAATATTTATAATGAAATGTATATGTCTACAAAAACATTTTATAATAAATGACTTTATTGCCAGAATAATCAGAAATTAATAAAAATAAATATTTTAGCTAATACAAAAAAATATACAACATAAAAATATTGATTTTAAAAGTTTTTGGAAACAAACAAAGAAATTAAACACAAAGCCCAGCGTCCCGATGAGTGTAAACGGTATCAGTGAAGCGAAAGACGTCGCTAATCTGTTTAGGTATCACATTCAATTAAGAACTTCGCTGGATAGTGAGCTTAAAAAGACCGCATGTGCGGAGGCCGCGGTGTCAACGGTTCCTGAGCGCGTCACAGCAGAAAAAATTGCTGTAAAAGTAAAGAGTATGACGCGGGAAAGTCGTCTGGACATGACGGCCTTAGCATAGAACATTATCAGCATGCGGGGCCACACCTCCCAAGACTCTTGGGACTATTATATACACTATGTATTAGGCACTTCTATCTGCCAAACGACCAGATAAAGACGGTGGTAGTTCCAATAATTAAAAACAAGACTGGAGATAGCTCTGATGTGTACAATTACCGCCATATATCATTAGCAACAACAGCATCTAAAATACTTGACAGCATGTTTGTGAGTCAACTTAAAAAACATCTTAATTTGCATGATGCACAATTCGGTTTCGGGCTAGGGCTATCAACAGAATCCGCTATTATGTCTCTCAAGCAAACTATCAGGTATTACACAGAAAGGACCGTATATGCAGCTTTTCTTGATCTCTCCAAGGCATTTAAACTGGTTAGATATGATATCCTATGGCTAAAACTAAAAGACTCTGGTGTGCCGGGCGAATTAATTAATGTCCTTAGATATTGGTATGGACACCAAACTAACCATCAAAGTCAAATGCCATCGAGAATTCTCTGATGAGTATAAGTTGGAGTGTGGGGTAAGGCAGTGGGTACTAACGTCCTCTTCGCTCTTCAACTTGTATGTAGACAGGATGATTGTTGAGCTGAGCGACACCAGAGTAGGATGCTACATCGACGGCCAATGTGTTAACAGCATTAGTTATGCTGATGATATTGTTGCTCAACCCATCAATTGCCGCCCTAAGGAATATGTGAGGCATACACGAGGATGCACGGTCTCGTGTAAAAAATGTGAGCTTCTAAAATTTCAATCCAAGGGTCGTAGATTGGGAGATGTGGCGCCGGTAGTACTCGATGGTGGTGCTCTTCAGACAGTAAAAGAGTTCAAATACCTCGGCCATGTGGTCAGTGAGGATTTGAAAGACGATGGAGACATCGAAAGGGAGAGAAGTGCGATGGCGGTCCGCGGTATGATATATAATATGTTGGCACGCAGATTCGCGAGGTGTACTAAATCGTATCGCAGAAATTGGCATCACAAGATCCTGCGATGCGAATTTATTTTTAATTTTTTCTTCTTCTTTTATTTTTGCAATAGCGGCTGCAAAGGATTTGCACCATTCCGCCATTTGTCAAATATCACCGAACTCGTGAAGTTTGTTCCAGACTTTGCGTCTCAATTCCGTTCTCAGCTCCGATACGGCTTAATTAATTAATAATAATATATATCTAATAATATCTATATAGTCCATTGAAAAGTTACATTTTGGGTTGCGTTTTTTAGAGGACGCAATTTTATTTTTTTGATGTGTAGGGGGGGTCAGTGTTAAAAAACCAAGTTTGTTGGGTCGCCACCCTTGTCCCACGGCCGCCATCTTGAAAATAGGGGTTGAAATGATATTTACGATATATCTCTTAAACTATTTATTTTATAAAAAATTTTTTTACCATTTTTTGTTGCAAATTAAATTCTCTGCAACTTTGCTCCAGTAACTTTTTGCCGTAGAACTATAAATAAAAAAGTTATAAGCGAAAATCTTCGGAAATTCGAGAAAAAAAATTATATTTTTCGATGTAACTTTTTTTTTATCATTTTACGAAAAAATGATAGCCGACCATTTTTGTACATCGTTTTTTGAGGAACAACTTTTATTCGCATCATTTTTTCATTAAGTAAATAGCTAAGGTTTTACAGCGCTCCGAAGTGAGTACTATTTTTCAGTACTCTTAACTATACCTATATTATACGTGTGTCAATAATTAAGGTTTTACAGCGCTCCGAAGTGAGTACTATTTTTCAGTACTCTTAACTACACCTATATTATACGTGTGTACCTATGATAAGTATAGATAAGAGATATATCGTAAATACCATTTCAACCCCTATTTTCAAGATGGCGGCCGTGGGACAAGGGTGGCGACCCCACAAACTTGGTTTTAGCTTTACACTGACCCCCCCTACACATCAAAAAATTAAATTGCGTCCTCTAAAAAACGCAAGGTAAGGCCTAAAAAATGTAACATTTCAATCGACTAATAGACGCTTCACACCACGTCAATCTGGCCCTGTGCTAAGTATCCGAAGAACTTGTGTTACAGATACCAGATAACGGAAATATATGTTTAATACTTTTATACTATACACATATTTAACATTTTTATTATATTAATACACAAATTTAATACACATCCATGACCCAGGAACATTGAAAACTTTATGTTCCCTCGGCGGGATTCGCACCCGCGACCTCTCGGTCGAGCACCAACGCGCTGCACCACTGCGCTACGGAGGTCGTCAATTAATTACATACTTATGTATACTTATAATAAAACTCTAGAGAGGTCAATTCTGTACATTGAATATTTTTTCAAAATTCTTATTGGAGGATGATTGGTGATCGATACTGATGCCAAAAATGCAATCAATAAATTTTTTGTCTGTCTGTCTGTATGTGCACGCATGGAACAAAAACTACTGAACGGATTTTAACCAAACTTAGTACGATTGTAGTCCATACTCCTGAGCAGGTTATAGGCTATAAAACATAACGCTAAGACACATAGGAGCCGAGTAGTGACGATAAATTTGAAGTAAGTCGTACGAATTTCGACGCGTGTCGAAATTCTGACGACTAAAGTGGAGACCTGATGATGGCGTCGTGAGGAATCGAGGGAACTTCTCGAAATTTATAGCGACACTCATAGTAATTATGTATTTGTTTCAAGTAACTTAAGCATATCCTACTAAAAACATAATTATAAAGCAACTATCAAGGTAATACCGATACTGCTTAGTCTTTGAAGATATACGTTTGGAAATTTCGACATCGCTTAAAGTACTGCAAGCATAATATGTCACTATATCAATTACTGTAGTCATCACCACCCCTGTCTTCACCAGATAGTAGGTATCCAGATATACCATCATAACAATATGATGAAATAGGCAAGTATTAAAAAAGGGAAAAAAATAGTTTTTAGCCAAATAAAACAATAAAAACTGACTTAAAATAATAAAAGAGTTATTTTATAGAACTCATAATATTGAGTTTGGATGGTACCGATTTTGTTATAATGAAAATTTGTATTTAATTTTATAGTCATTCAACTTTATAAATAATATTATAACTATATTGTCGGCTATGAGAGCTTATAATATATATAGGTACTTTTGAAAGTCTATAGTATATATTATATTTTTTTTCCGCTCCTCTGGCCGTAAGTAAACTTTTCTTCTTATATCTATACTAATATCATAAAGCGGAAGAGTTTGTTTCTTTGTTTGTTTGTTTAAGCGCGGTAATCTCAGGAACTACTGTTCCGATTTGAAAAATATTTATAAGGCGCCCGACACCGCCGCGACGTCTTTCACATTTGGGGACTTTTGTTGCATGCGCTGCATAAACTAAACGGTTTCAGTTAATCAAACACCACGCGAACGAAGTCGCGGGCACAGCTAGTTATGTACATAAATCAGTACGTTCGGATCAATCACGGCGATCGCGCGTGGTCGCACACCGGTTCATTTGAACATGGTTCAATAAATCAATATTTATTTTGGTATCGGCAACTCTGCTTTCATTTTAAACTTATCAATTAAAAGTGTGTAGAGTCTTCAAAGACGCTACATCCTTTAATTATAATATTATGTATAATTTATCGCATAGAAAAACTTTGAAGTGAAGTAGAAGTAGAGTAGTAGTAAATAAATAGAAGTAATATGCATTTATATATTTTTACAACATTCACACCTCTTTATTTAGGTATCGGACGAGGCTGCGAAATGGACATCTCAGATAACTGCGAAGAACTGAAAAGCGATGTACCATCAGAACGTTACAAGGAACTGTTCAGCTGTGATGTGCGCTTGAAGAAGTTTTCACGAAAAGAACATTTACGTAAACACAGTAATGTTCATTCATACGGGAAACAAACCGTACAGCTGTGATGTGTGTTTGAAGAAGTTTTCACAAAAGGGAAATTTACGTAAACACAGTAATGTTCATACGGGAGACAAACCATACAGCTGTGATGTGTGTTTGAAGAAGTTTTCACGAAAAGAACATTTACGTAAACACAGTAATGTTCATACGGGAGACAAACCATACAGCTGTGATGTGTGTTTGAAGAAGTTTTCACGAAAAGAACATTTACATAAACACAGTAATGTTCATACGGGAGACAAACCATACAGCTGTGATGTGTGTTTGCAGAAGTTTTCACAAAAAGGAGATTTACGGAGACACAGTAATGTTCATAGGGGAGACAAACCATACAGCTGTGATGTGTGTTTGAAGAAGTTTTCACGAAAAGAACATTTACGAAGACACAGTAATGTTCATAGGGGAGACAAACCATACAGCTGTGATGTGTGTTTGAAGAAGTTTTCACGAAAAGAACATTTACGTAAACACAGTAATGTTCATAGGGAGACAAACCATACAGCTGTGATGTGTGTTTGAAGAAGTTTTCACAAAAGGGAAATTTACGACAACACAGTAATGTTCATACGGGAGACAAACCATACAGCTGTGATGTGTGTTTGAAGAAGTTTTCAGAAAAGGGAAAGTTACGACGACACAGTAATGTTCATATGGGAGACAAGCCATACAGCTGTGATGTATGTTTGAAGACGTTTTCACAAAAAAGAAGTTTAGAAAGACACATAAGAGTTCATATGGGCAACAACTATACAGCTGGGATGTATGTTTAAATTTTCTCAAAATAAAAACCCAGTTTCACCAAACAATGTTAAATAAATAACGCCTTGTCACTTGAAAGACTTTTTTGAGCTATCGAGCTTCCCACCACGCACTAGTGTCTTGTCAATTCACTTAATATAATTCCTGCTGTTGAGGTCCGTTACATGTGTAACAGACTTTAAATTATAAAAGGCCAAGCTCGATACCTGTTATTACTGTTACTGTTTTATTTAAATACTTGTTGTGGCTTTTTTATTTATTGTAGGAAACCTTTAGTGTAGGCAGTGGGCACCCTACTAGTTGTAGAATTTAGAAAATTTATAAAAGTACACACAGTGACCTTATAAAAAAGCTAAATGGTTGAGGACCTGACGGCCCTCCATGTGTTATTTTTTTAACAGGTAGTCTGTAGCTGTTAAAAATAACGGCTCACTTTCACATCAACGGTCTTCTGAAATGCAGCCCGCACTAAAGTTTTCCTACAATAAATAAAAAATCCATTTATTTCATGCAATTTAAACAATTAATGATTGTTGTTGATAGCTAGGTCTTTATGAACTGTATCTATAGTGTGCACTAAATTATATAAAAAGGGCAGGCTCAGTCTATCGTCAACAACCTCCAGTACGTATCACTCTTAGCACGTCTGTCTTAATACTGATTGAGTGGGGGCAACCCCCACTAACGTATATAGTTATAGTACTTATATTGTCCACGATACTGAGACCACCATTTAGATATACATTACAGTATGTGCTGTAGTGAGGTTGTGTGTATTAGGGATGGCGATGTCTATAGGAGGAGGTATACTATTTTATTACGATTGTCGTGTATATGAGACTCGTTCTGTCCCGAAGAGTTTGTAATCAGCCGAGTCTAATATTAATTGGGGTGTGTATTTGTAATATGGAGATTTTTCTGTGATGAAGTTGTATTTGTGTGCGAGTATCTGATGTTTGATTGCTGCCAATTCTGCCGTCGTACCGAAAAAGGGCATAATTAACATTTTTTCCAAAATTGAGTTATATACATATTCGGAATCAGGAAAAAAAGGCCTATCTGCCTGATTTTTTGTATATTTTTAGCATTTAAATCTAAAGAGATAGCATAAGCATAAAAGGCATAAATGCTCCACTTTCAGACTTTATTACTCTCAAAAAGGCACATTGAAACATATGTCTTCTATATTACTGTCATAAATTTAATATGTTTAAAAGATAAGCCACAACTAGCATTTTATGTCTTTACAACTTAATGCACGCGTAAATTTTTTTATGAAAAAAGCGCCAATAGCAGATGTGCCCCTGCTACTAAACATCACACAGCAAAACTGAAGTGGGGAAGACGAGGTACACCGAGAATTTATCAGTTGTGCCTGACGTATCGTCTGAATCCACGCTGCTTAAACTGCTGCTGCGCGAGTGCTGCGTAAGTTTTTTGTTAGGTGTCCCTTTTATTAATAAGACATTTTGTATGAATGGTTCGAATATTATTATAAAGTTTTTTTATATATTTAGTACAAAATAAAGTGCCTAATTAAATTACATGCAACTATTTTCCATAATATTATGCTACCTACAAGTATACAATTATAATATATTTTATAAACATGCATAATATAATCATGCATGGTAGTAAAACAGTGTCCTTTTTATTTAGAGAGTACTTTTTATTACTCATGATTACTTTTTCAGCAATATGTCGTCGTGAAGCGCAGGAATAATAAACGTTGCTTTACGAAACCGAAAGTCTGAAACGGAACAAAATATATCTATCCCGTCAACAAGCAATAATATTTCAAACCCTATAAATCTGATTTATTTATGTTTGTTACAGGTTGTAATACCTTTTAATATTCTTTATTTTTAAATTGATAATAAAACTTTTTCTACAAACTAAATCATTTATTTGTTTCATTGAATTCATTGTCAAAACAAAATAATAAAAAATGTTTAAATTCTCCAAAATAATAATTTTAATATTATGTATTATATAAAATACAATAATCAATAAAAATATATGTAAATGAGGCTTAATTGATTTTAATTCTCATTTAATTTAAGTTTCCCGCTTCTTACTTATTATAGTTATATGTGAAAGTATTATCTGTGGTGACAGCGCTTTGCGCTATGTTCATTCTATTATCTATCCTTTGTCTATAGAAAAATGGTCACCACGCTAGCTTTGAAATAATACAGTATTAAAGTATATAATTTATTATTGTAAGAAATAATATTTGAAGCAATAGCTTTTAATGTTGTTTCTCTTTACAGGTAAGTAATTTGTACATAAATGTGAAAATCTGTAAAACCATTTTTTGAATATTTCATAAAAATAAATTTCTCTTTACAGAGCAACAACTTAAGGTGTTTTTTGTTTCAATAAACAACATATTACATATATAAGGTTGTATTACAATATTGCTTTTTTATTGTAATAGTTTTAGAGTTACATTTAGAGTTAAATTGACAAGTGTGCCTTTTAATTGTAACATCTAAAATATTTTTCTACAATGTAACATTGTAAAGGCATATTTGGTAACATATGCCTTTTTAGTGTAATAATACCGTTTGTAATATATTTTTAGTGTTAAGTTGAAAATAAAAAAGCTAATTATTTAATTAATAAATAAGAATAATTATTTTATTGTTTATGTATATTATGTTCACAATACAAAAATGCGAGTATTAACATTAACACAATACCTAAAAAATATGACGCAGGAGGATATTTTTAACAAAAACTAAAAAATATCTCGATGGCCATTTTCTCAATATTTACAAATTGTTAGTTATGTCCTTTTTTTTTTGTTGGATGCAGGCCCTTGGGTGGTGTTTCCTATACTTCGTCATCGTCTTATTTATTAATCTTTGTAGGGTTTTCAGCTCTGTTTGGTTCGAGTGGATTGTTCCAAAAGAATTGGTAATTTAAATATATAATATACATAACAATGTTATGATTTAAAAGTACAATTATTAAAACAAAGTGTACAAAGTTGTAACCTAGCATAGGCACCTTATTCCCAAGGTGTGCAATCATTAATGACATCATTAACCTTATAATTACCTTTAGCATACAAACGTTCCTTAACGAATCCCAGAAAACGTTCAAAATCTTTCTATAAATAAATTTAAAAAATTAGTTAAGGAACATTTGTGTGCTAAAGGTACCTATAGGCGTATACATTGACCTTTAAAAGATTTACTTACTTTGCTAAGTCTAATCACTGGTATATCTTCGTTGCAAGAAGCTGCTGCTGACAGCTGTGTAGCCCGTGGTGGTGGTGGTGGCAGACAACACCGTGGTCGTCCCATTGTCGGATGGATTAAGTTAGGCAGAAATTTTTGACTTGGATATGGTATAGTAGACCTAGTAATGGTAATATTTATAATGAAATGTATATGTCTACAAAAACATTTTATAATAAATGACTTTATTGCCAGAATAATCAGAAATTAATAAAAATAAATATTTTAGCCAATACATAAAAATATACAACATAAAAATATTGATTTTAAAAGTTTTTGGAAACAAACAAAGAAATTAAACACAAAGCCCAGCGTCCCGATGAGTGTAAACGGTATCAGTGAAGCGAAAGACGTCGCTAATCTGTTTAGGTATCACATTCAATTAAGAACTTCGCTGGATAGTGAGCTTAAAAAGACCGCATGTGCGGAGGCCGCGGTGTCAACGGTTCCTGAGCGCGTCACAGCAGAAAAAATTGCTGTAAAAGTAAAGAGTATGACGCGGGGAAAGTCGTCTGGACATGACGGCCTCAGCATAGAACATTATCAGCATGCGGGGCCACACCTCCCAAGACTCTTGGGACTATTATATACACTATGTATTAGGCACTTCTATCTGCCAAACGACCAGATAAAGACGGTGATAGTTCCAACAATTAAAAACAAGACTGGAGATAGCTCTGATGTGTACAATTACCGCCATATATCATTAGCAACAACAGCATCTAAAATACTTGACAGCATGTTTGTGAGTCAACTTAAAAAACATCTTAATTTGCATGGTGCACAATTCGGTTTCGGGCCAGGGCTATCAACAGAATCCGCTATTATGTCTCTCAAGCAGACTATCAGGTATTACACAGAAAGGACCGTATATGCAGCTTTTCTTGATCTCTCCAAGGCATTTGACCTGGTTAGATATGATATCCTATGGCTAAAACTAAAAGACTCTGGTGTGCCGGGCGAATTAATTAATGTCCTTTGATTTTTGACTTTGATGGTTAGTTTGGTGTCCATACCAATGTATGGACACCAAACTAACCATCAAAGTCAAATGCCATCGAGAATTCTCTGATGAGTATAAGTTGGAGTGTGGAGTAAGACAGTGGGTACTAACGTCCTCTTCGCTCTTCAACTTCTATGTAGACAGGATGATTGTTGAGCTGAGCGACACCAGAGTAGGCTGCTACATCGACGGCTAATGTGTTAACAGCATTAGTTATGCTGATGATATTGTTGCTGAACCCATCAATTGCCGCCCTAAGAAGAGTGATTGGAATATGTGAGGCATACACGAGGATGCACGTTCTCGTGTAAAAAATGTGAGCTTCTAAAATTTCAATCCAAGGGTCGTAGATTGGGAGATGTGGCGCCGGTAGTACTCGATGGTGGTGCTCTTCAGAGAGTAAAAGAGTTCAAATACCTCGGCCATGTGGTCAGTGAGGATTTGAAAGACGATGGAGACATCGAAAGGGAGAGAAGTGCGATGGCGGTCCGCGGTATGATATATAATATGTTGGCACGCAGATTCGCGAGGTGTACTAGATCGTATCGCAGAAATTGGCATTGGATCCTGCGATGCGAATTTCTTTTTAATTTCTTCTTCTTCTTTTATTTTTGCAATAGCGGCTGCAAAGGATTTGCACTATTCCGCCATTTGTCAAATATCACCGAACTCGTGAAGTTTGTTCCAGACTTTGCGTCTCAATTCCGTTCTCAGCTCCGATACGGCTTAATTAATTAATAATAATATATATCTAATAATATCTATATAGTCCATTGAAAAGTTACATTTTGGGTTGCGTTTTTTAGAGGGCGCAATTTTATTTTTTTGATGTGTAGGGGGGGTCAGTGTTAAGCTAAAACCAAGTTTGTGGGGTCGCCACCCTTGTGCCACGGCCGCCATCTTGAAAATAGGGGTTGAAATGGTATTTACGATATATCTCTTAAACTATTTATTTTATAAAAAAAATTGTTAACATTTTTTGTTGCAAATTAAAAGTGCAGAACTCTTAACCTCCAGCACCCCCTGAGCTTCTAAAATTGATCTTTTGCAAATGCAAATGAAACTGTGGAGCGATGTGTGGATGCCGAAAAGCAGGAATGAATTGTTCTGCAAACAAACGTCCAGTATTTTTTTATTGTCATATATCTTCAAATCAAAGCGACATTTATACGCCATACGCCGTACTTTTAACACGATTATTACTGGGGGCACAGTTAGCGGCTGTGCGTGGTTAAATTCATACTACCGGTACTGCCTGTTAGCACATTTTAATAGTATTTTTTACCCAGCAGTGGGGTGGAGTTCCTTTGGTTGACCTTCGCCAAAATTCCTACCTACCAGCATCTGATACCTACACTACACCCCGACTCGGATGTAAGACGTCTCGCATCAGCCTGTATCGCGCGGCGCCGCGATGCGCGGGCGAATCACGGCGAAACGATTTTAATTTTGCTATATTATCTCCTATACTATTAATTATACTTGCTAGGTATAAAGGGCAAATATAGTTCATGAAATGCTTAAGCCAACTAACGTATTAAAAATGATAAGGATTAATACCGTGATGGTATAAAATATAAATAGTTTACCAAAAACCGCTTAGTTGCCCGTTTTTTTAGATTATCGCGAAAGGCTTTTTTTAATAATACAGTTAATTAAGTTGATTTATACAATAAATGATAATTTATTTCAATTTGTGAAGCAAGTTCAAAAATACAATTTTTATATTATTATGACACTGTGGAAACACTCTTATCAGAAAAAAAAATCTGTTAGTTAGGTACTTATTTCAAGTTCTAATCTACTTTAGTGCCACATTCTATTGCTTCGCGTCACTGTGTAAGCGATCCCCCCGCGCCCCCCGCATGAACCGTTCGTCCGCAGCCCGCGCGCGCGAAATTCCTCCGACTTGCTTCCAATTTATCGTCACTGCTCGGCTCCTATGTATCGTAGCGTTATGTTATATAGCCTATAACCTGCCCAGGAATATGGGCTACAATCGTACCAAGTTTGGTTAAAATCCCTTCAGTAGTTTTTGTTCCCATCGCGCACATACAGACAGACAGACAGACCGACAAAAATTTTACTAATTGCATTTTTGGCATCAGTATCGATCGCCAATCATCCTCCAATATGTATTTTGAAAAAATATTCAATGTACAGAATTGACCTCTCTACAGTTTTATTATAAGTATAGATTATATCTTTTTTCCGCTCCTCTGGCCGTAAGTAAACTTTTCTTCTTATATCTATACTAATATCATAAAGCGGAAGAGTTTGTTTCTTTGTTTGTTTGTTTAAGCGCGGTAATCTCAGGAACTACTGTTCCGATTTGAAAAATATTTATAAGGCGCCCGACACCGCCGCGACGTCTTTCACATTTGGGGACTTTTGTTGCATGCGCTGCATAAACTAAACGGTTTCAGTTAATCAAACACCACGCGAACGAAGTCGCGGGCACAGCTAGTTATGTACATAAATCAGTACGTTCGGATCAATCTCGGCGATCGCGCGTGGTCGCACACCGGTTCATTTGAACATGGTTCAATAAATCAATATTTATTTTGGTATCGGCAACTCTGCTTTCATTTTAAACTTATCAATTAAAAGTGTGTAGAGTCTTCAAAGACGCTACATCCTTTAATTATAATATTATGTATGTTTGTATGTATGTATGTTTATCGCATAGAAAAACTTTGAAGTGAAGTAGAAGTAGAGTAGTAGTAAATAAATAGAAGTAATATGCATTTATATATTTTTATAACATTCACACCTCTTTATTTAGGTATCGGACGAGGCTACGAAATGGACATCTCAGATAACTGCGAAGAACTGAAAAGCGATGTACCATCAGAACGTTACAAGGAACTGTTCAGCTGTGATGTGCGCTTGAAGAAGTTTTCACGAAAAGAACATTTACGTAAACACAGTAATGTTCATACGGGAGACAAACCGTACAGCTGTGATGTGTGTTTGAAGAAGTTTTCACAAAAGGAAAATTTACGACAACACATTCGTATTCATACGGGAGACAAACCATACAGCTGTGATGTGTGTTTGAAGAAGTTTTCACAAAAGGGAAATTTACGTAAACACAGTAATGTTCATACGGGAGACAAACCATACAGCTGTGATGTGTGTTTGAAGAAGTTTTCACAAAAAGGATATTTAAAAAGACATATTCGTATTCATAATGGAGACAAACCATACAGCTGTGATGTGTGTTTGAAGCAGTTTTCAGAAAAGGGAAAGTTTCGACGACACAGTAATGTTCATACGGGAGACAAGCCATACAGCTGTGATGTGTGCTTGAAGAAATTTTCACTGAAAGGAAATTTACGAACACACAGTAATGTTCATACGGGAGACAAACCATACAGCTGTAATGTGTGTTTGAAGAAGTTTTTACGAAAAGAAGATTTACGAAAACACAGTAGGGTACATACAGGAGACAAACCATACAGCTGTGATGTGTGTTTGAAGAAGTTTTCACAAAAAGGAGATTTACGAAGACACAGTAATGTTCATAGTGGAGACAAACCATACAGCTGTGATGTGTGCTTGAAGAAGTTTTCACGAAAAGAACATTTACGTAAACACAGTAATGTTCATACGGGAGACAAACCATACAGCTGTGATGTGTGTTTGAAGAAGTTTTCACAAAAAGGACATTTACGACTACACAGTTATGTTCATATGGGAGACAAACCATACAGCTGTGATGTGTGTTTGAAGAAGTTTTCACAAAAAGGAGTTTTAAAAAGACATATTCGTATTCATAATGGAGACAAACCATACAGCTGTGATGTGTGTTTGAAGAAGTTTTCACAAAAAGGACATTTACGACAACACAGTTATGTTCATATGGGAGACAAACCATACAGCTGTGATGTATGTTTGAAGAAGTTTTCACAAAAAAGAAGTTTAGAAAGACACATAAGAGTTCATATGGGCAACAACTATACAGCTGGGATGTATGTTTAAATTTTCTCAAAATAAAAACCCAGTTTCACCAAACAATGTTAAATAAATAACGCCTTGTCACTTGAAAGACTGGTTTGAGCTATCGAGCTTCCCACCACGCACTAGTGTCTTGTTAATTCACTTAATATAATTCCTGCTGTTGAGGTCCGTTAAATATGTAACAGACTTTAAATTATAACAGGCGTAGCTCGATACCTGTTATTACTGTTACTGTTTTATTTAAATACTTGTTGTGGCTTTTTTATTTATTGTAGGAAAACTTTAGTGTAGGCAATGGGCACCCTACTAGTAGTAGAATTTAGAAAATTTATAAAAGTACACACAGTGACCTTATAAAAAAGCTAAATGGTTGAGGACCTGACGGCCCTCCATGTGTTATTTTTTTTAACAGGTAGTCTGTAGCTGTTAAAAAATAACAGCTCACTTTCACATGAACGGTCTTCTGGAATGGAGCCCGCACTAAAGTTTTCCTACAATAAATAAAAAAGCCATTTATTTCATGCATATCGTACATAGTTAGTGGTTACATGATACAGACAAATTTAATCAGTTTCAATTAATGATTGTTGTTGATAGCTAGGTCTTTATGAACTGTATCTATAGTGTGCACTAAATTATATAAAAAGGGCAGGCTCAGTCTATCGTCAACAACCTCCAGTACGTATCACTCTTAGCACGTCTGTCTTAATACTGATTGATTGGGGGCAACCCCCACTAACGTATTCAATGTGATACCTAAATAGACTAGCGACGTCTTTCGCTTCACTGATACCGTTTACACTTATCGGGACGCTATTACGAATATTACCATTACTAGGTCTACCTAGTAATGGTAATATTTATAATGAAATGTATATGTCTACAAAAATATTTTATAATAAATGACTTTATTGCCAGAATAATCAGGAATTAATAAAAATAAATATTTTAGCTAGTAAACATAAAAATAATGATTTTAAAAGTTTTTGGAAACAAACAAAAAAATTAAACACAAAACCCAGCGTCCCGATAAGTGTAAACGGTATCAGTGAAGCGAAAGACGTCGCTTGTCTATTTAGGTATCACATTCAATTAAGAACTTCGCTAGATAGTGAGCTTGAAAAGACCAGATATGCGGAGGCCGTGGTGTCAACGGTGCCTGAGCGCTTCACAGCAGAACAAATTGCTGTAAAAGTAAAGAGTATGACGCTGCGAAAGTCGCCTGGACATGACGGCCTCAGCATAGAACATTATCAGCATGCGGGGCCATATCTTCCAAGATTCTTGTGAATATTATATACACTATGTATTAGGCACTTCTATCTACCAAACGACCAGATAAAGACGGTGGTAGTTCCATTAATTAAAAACAAGACTGGAGATAGCTCCGATATGTACAATTACCGCCCGATATCATTAGCAACAACCGCATCTAAAATACTTGACAGCATGTGTTCAGATTTATAATATGTATTAGCCGCATACAATATGTCTTTAGCCTATTAATTAGCACGTTGTAAATTTATTTTTAAAATATTTCAAATTTGGAACATGACGGCACATTTTTTCACTGCAAAATTATTCGCAATGTACCATTTTTCATTTTTATTATTTTAATACATTATTATACCTTACGAAGAAATATCATTAATTTTGACCCCTTATTAATTTAACGAGAGAGGGCGAACGATGAAGATCGACTCCGAGTTCGAAAATTGATTAAAAATAGAAAAAGTGCTTTTTGCATTTCAAAAATTAGTGCAGTGTTTATAAAAAGTTGCAAATTAAAACATATATTGTGGACAAAGTTAAATAGTGAGTAACTATTAAAAAAAAAGTGCAAAACATTCAAGTGAAAAGACGGTTATTTCTGGACAATTAGTGACTTTTTTTTAAATATCAACACTAGTGCTGGTGTTAACATAAACTTACATGTGCAAAAGTGATAGAACATTTTGTCAACAAAGAAATAATTTGCAAATGCTAAAAAAAATACAATGATTTTGCAAAATTGACTAGGAATACAGCGACATCTATGAGCGATCCTTAGTACTTCTTAGCATCTTAGATCCTCATAGATCATCCAACGATCTAGTTGCAAACTACTTCCGGTAGAGGGCTCCACAAGTATTACAATTCAACAGGTGTCAACACAAAGACGTGAAATATAACTCAAATAGCCATGGAGGATGTTATAAATATGCTTCGAAAAATTCAAAATGAATTAGACGAACAAAAAAATACTATTGTTCAATCGGCTGACAAAGTTACGGAACAAGTTACACAAAATATCCAATGCATATTTGAAGAAAAGTTTAAAAAACTAGAAGAAAAATACGAAAACTTGAAAGAAAAGGTGGAAAACCAAGTAAAAAGAATATATTTCTTGGAAAAGAAGTCACGACAAAGGAATATAGTAATTTTTGGCCTAGCAGAAATGGAAAAAATGTATGCAAATTTAGAAAAAAATGTATTAGACTTTATTAACCAACACTTCTCAGCGAACCTAAACAAAAGTGACATTCAGGAAATTAAAAGAATAGGAAAGAAAGATAAAAAACCTCGTCCCATTATAGTAACATTTACCACGCTGGGAACTAAAATAGATATCCTTAAAAGAAGATACGTCCTTAAAGATACCCCTTACTATATAAAGGAAGATCTACCACAGCATATAATAGAAAAAAGAAAGGAATTACAGCAGCAATTAAACACATAAATAGGAAAAGGGAACGCTGGTACTATTAGATACGACAAACTAATAATATTCCGCAAAAACTCTGAAGAAATAAATAACAAAAAACGAACGCTTATTTTATCACCGGACAGTAACGCTATCTCTTCTCAGACTGAACAAAAAACACCACTAAACAAAAAGAATAAAATACAAACCGCCTTGAGGAGGATGACCAGTGTGTCAGAAGAAGCTCCCAAAACTGGGATACTTAACTATCTACACACTAAAAACTGTACTAGCCTACCTAACGATCAACCTACTCATCGCAACGAATAGCAATTACCGCACCCCTCTCATCCAAAAATCACATCACAAGAAGTAACAAAATATTATAAAAATACTTATCTTCCAAGCCGGCTGTTCACCGAGTAAGATTATGACCAAAACCCTCTAAAGAAAAACTTGCGAACCAACACCACTCTACAACAATCGACACAAGCAAATAGATTTTATAACTCCAGGAACAAATCAAAGGACAAGCTCTACATAATAACTTACAATGTTAGAACGTTATCTACTCACGAACGCTTAATAGAGTTTAGCAATGCAATCCAAGATATTAAATATGATGTAATTGGGCTGTCTGAAGTAAGACGTATGGGCACCAAGTTTGAAGAATACAACAATTTTATACTGTGCTACACAGGCCTCATACCCGAAAAATATGGAGTTGGTTTTATAATAAATAAAACTCACAAAAAAAGTATTGAAAGCTACATAGGTTTTAGTAATAGAGTTACGTTATTAAACCTTAGTATCCAAGGACTTCATATATCCGTCATTCAAGTTTATGCACCGACTGAAGCAGCAAAAGAAGAGGAAATTAATACATTTTATTCCCAAGTGAACAAAGCCATTGACCAATCTTACCCGAATTATATAATAATGGGTGACTTTAATGCCAAAATAGGACAACAAAGAAATGACGAAGGTTTAATAATGAAACCACACGGATATGGGGAAAGGAACCTAAGAGGCCAGATGCTAATTGACTTTGCTCTTGAACACAAACTGGCAATTTTAAACACCTTTTTCTATAAAAATCCCAAACAAAAATGGACCTGGCGATCACCGAACGGCAAGCACAAAAATGAAATAGATTACATATTATCAAATCAACCCAAACTTTTTCAAAATATAGAAGTTTTACATGTCACGTATCCATCTGATCACCGACCAATACGAGCAACTCTATCCATCATCAAACAAAAGAAGAATCGGACAGCTTACAGAGATAAAAAGAAGTTTTCACTTAAAACTGAGCACGAAATAGCAAACTACAAACAAAACATTTCATGTCACATCCAAAATTTAAATGTATGTCAAGAAAATTTATCAGTACAGGGATACTATGACTTACTATCTAATGCTATATGCCAAAGCTTACAAGACGCACGACCATCCAAAGAAACTCCAAAAGGTACCCATAAAGCACTGCAAGAACGCACACTAGCCCTTATTAAGAGAAGACAGGAACTACACCGTATCAAAAATAAAACCAGAGCCACAAAAAACGAATTATCATTATATCATATATTATAGCTATATACAAGCTTATAAGCAAATACATAAAACTTGACTACAAATGTTATAGATTAAAAACTTTTGAAAATCATTTAAAACAAACAGGAAACTCGAAAGAAGCTCTAAAAGAGTTACGAACACATAAAGGCTGGATAGACAGCCTAAACAGCGAAGGTAAAATAGTGAACAATCGGAGATAAATTATTATAACAGCAACAAACTTTTATAGAACTCTATATAGTGCTCAAGTAACAGACTGTCGCAGTAGCCATATAAATATGTCTAAAAACAAAACTAATATTAAAAATATATCACTAATATTCGAGGACGAAGTAATTCAGGCAATAAAGAAGTTGAAGATAGATAAAAGCCCAGGCCCGGATGGTATCACAAATGAGGCCATAAAAGTCGCTTACCCACTTCTGACTCCACCCTTAACGTACCTTTTTAACATCATATTAGACACCGCTGAAATACCATCACAGTGGATGGAGTCAGAAATAATTTTAATTTATAAAAAAGGGAATTCAAAAGACATTACTAACTACAGACCCATAAGTTTACTCTCATGTCTTTACAAACTTTTCTCTACAATTATTAATAATCGAATAAGTACTAACGTGGAATCAAATCAACCAATTGAACAAGCCGGCTTTAGAAAAAGTTTCTCGACGATTGATCACATACATACGCTAGAACTAATAATGGAAAAATATGAGGAAAATCAAAGAGCGCTCTACATCGCGTTCATTGATTATAAAAAGGCTTTCGATACAGTGTCACACTCCAGTATTATATTCACTGCTCTACAAGACCAGGAACTTAACGAGGAGTACATTCAAATAATAAGAAATATTTACAAGAACAGCGTAGCAAAAATAAAATTAGAATCTACTGGTCCTACGTTTCCTATTAAAAGAGGTGTAAAACAAGGTGACCCGTTGTCCCCAAAAATATTTATATCCATCCTAGAATTTATAATAAAAAGATTAATGTGGGAAAAAGTGGGACTCAATATTAACGGCAAGTATTTAAGTCATCTGCGTTTTGCAGATGACTTAGTTCTGTTATCGGAAACAAGCCAACAACTTCAAACCATGCTTGACTCATTAAATACTGCTAGCAAACGTGTAGGACTAGAAATGAATCTAGCTAAAACAATGGCCATGACAAATAGAGCAAATAAAAAAATATTTATAAAACAAAACATTACAATACACCGAAAAATATAATTACCTGGGAAAACTTATTGGATTTGATAGGAAACTAAATGAACTAGAAGTAGAACGAAGAGCGCAAAATACGTGGAATAAATATTGGTCATTAAGTGAAATATTCAAAAGCAACATTCCAATAAGTATAAAAACCAAAGTTATGACGTCATGCCTCCTACCCTGCCTGACCTATGCATGCCAAACCTGGAAGTACACTTCAAAAATTAAAAATAAAATTACTACTTGCCAACACGGTATAGAACGCAGCATGCTTAATATTAAGAAAATACAAAAAATACGGCACTTTAATATTAGGTCAATCACAAAAGCTAAAGATGCTCTAACTTATGCTAAAAAACTTAAGTGGAAGTGGGCAGGGCACGTAGCGAGACTTGAGGATGGCAGATGGACTAGCAGAGTCACAAAATGGAAAGGCCCATACGGCAAGCGGGTCCAAGGGAGACCATACACGAGGTGGGAAGACGAAATAGTGAGAATAGCCGGCCCCTGTTGGCCACAAGTAGCTCAAGATAGGGACAAGTGGATCTCTTTAGAGGAGGCCTTCACCTTCAAATAAAATGAGGGGTTCTTGCACGTTTTTACGTAGAAATTAAAATAAATAAGTATAGTATGTATTTTTTCAAAGCATGTTTTGTCTATTATATTAGTATTTAATTTAAAAGAAAAATATGTTATGTTATATGCACCAAATGTATTTTTTTTGCAAGATTTTTTTTTATTTTATTAATTTAAAACCCAGAATAAAGATTTGGTCCTGAAGATTGGTCAAATTCGAGCCGGATTATTAAGAGGAAACCACACGGACGAGAGAAATGAAAAATAGGTATTTGAAAAGTTTGTTGCCGTCTCCAATGCGCCTTGATCACGTGGTTCACGCCCGATATCGATGTGTGAGTGAGATCGTCTATGTGTGCGTGCGCCGCGCGCCGCCCGCGTTGGGCGCCTCGCTACTTATAATGCTTAAAGTAAATCGGACTATATTTTATGATTATGACAAGAAATGGAATCTTCGTTAGACACTTTAGTTTTTACCTCGACTAGATACCTAGTACCAGAAATGGTCGATGCTCGTATACAATAACTAGTGAAGTCCATAGTTTCATAATATTATGGTGTTAATTCTACATCCTATAATTAAAGTATGTGGCTCATTCAATCCGAAATTGTCTAGATCATTGTGCTAATTCGGCACATAATTAAATTAGCCCATTAAATAATCTAAAAGCTTTACCTATATACTTGTAAGGGTGTGCCCTATTTGTGGTGTTAAATAAAAGTTAACTCTTCGGACTTCATAATATTATATTATCAAGTATATTACATAGGTATTGGTACATAGGTAGTACATAGGTGCCGGCAGGGCAACATACCCTTACGGATACTAAATTGTAACTGGCTTTATAAAATTAAAGACTAAGCGGGGCACCTGACACTACAGGCTACAACACACATGCATACAAATGCGTATGTGCATAACTGCATACGCTGCACGTTACAGTACTCCCCCCAAAAATTTAAAATTTTTCATTACATGTTTTATACATGTATTACAAACATATAAAATAATTCTTATAATTATGTTATGTATAAGTGCAATATAAAATGCATGCAAGTGACACTCGCAGGTGTCGAATATGCACATTTGCAAAACATGACAACTTCACAAGGCATAACAAATAACAATATGCTACCAAGATACAATTACAAATTACAATGAATGTAATAATGCAATACATTACATTAGTGAGAAATTATTTCATCATTATAATTCAAACAACATGTTTTACAATATAAAAATGAAACAAACAACACAATCTAAAGTTATGTGCTTAAAATGAACTTCACACTACAATTAGAGAAAAAAATTGACCCACCAAGCACCGCAAACGCGAACATAAATATAACACTTTTGCACTCTAGCAGCCTTCTATATGGGTCTGCGCTGGCTTGGCGGTATCGCGAGCCTTACGAAAACTCGCTGTGGCTCTGGAGAAGTTAGACATGGTAGAGTTCTGCACGAACTCGACCTGCTCCAACAGCCACTTCTTCGTCTGGTTAATGCCGTAACGACAAAGAACATAGGCAGACTAAATAACTTAGACTAACCTAACAGAAATAACACTACTGCCCATCCGACATACGATGCTATCATCGCGTTGTGATTTTCATTCACTTGAACTTCGGATTGATTGACAACTATTTTATCTTTAGTAGATTGATTACCTATGATTAATAAAAATGTAAAATAATGTAAATATAACTTGTATAAAATATTAAACTTGTAAAAAAAAACTTATATTCGATAGTAAAGTTCGAAAAAATAAAAGGAATATAATAAACCACTAAGTATTTCAACGTGCTACAAATTGAAACGTGCGGGCTTTTTAACTAATCGGCCACTACGCGTAGTGTGGCGTAGCGGGCTAGCGGCAGGCGAGTCGCTTTCCGCTGTCGCTTGTGACGAGTTATCCTGCTTAGTATGGTTATCATTTTCTTTAGTACTTGAATAATAACAATTAAATGCAGGTTTTAAACGATCAATCGAAATATATGTATTCCGACCTGACAACTGAATTAAATAAGTTTTATCCTTTCTTTCTAAAACTTTAAAAGGTCCATCGTATGGAGGTTGAAGCGACTTCCGAACTGAGTCGTTGCGAACGAAAACATGTGTGCAGCGATTTAGCTCCGGGTGTACGAATAGCGTGGTCGAATCCTTATGTGATATCGGTTTCGGTTTGAGATCGCGTATCACTTTTCGCAACCTTTCCACGTATTCACTTTCATTTAATATTTTATAATTTATATTATGATTTAAAAATTCTCCAGGAAGTCTCATAGATTGACCGAAAGTAAGTTCGGCTGCGCTGACGCCGGTGTCGGATCTAGGCGCAGCACGAAGTCCGAGCATGACTATCGGCAACTCTTCAACCCAAGTTTTACTATTCAATCTAGCCATAAGAGCGGCTTTGAGAGATCTGTGCCATCTCTCTACCATTCCATTACTCTGGGGATGATATGGAGTGGTACGAGTTTTATAAATACCTAAAAATTTCATGAGCTGCTGAAAAATATTGCTTTCAAACTGTCTCCCTTGGTCACTCGTAAGCTGGTGAGGGATGCCATAACGTACAATCCAACCTTCAAATATAACTTTTGAAACAGTCTCAGCAGTTATATCTTTAACGGGAAAAGCTTCCGGCCAACCGGTCTCTCTATCTATTATTGTAACAAGATACCTGTAGTCATGCAAGGATATCGGCAGGGGGCCTACGATGTCAACGTGAATATGTGTAAAGCGTTCTGCTAGCGGAAATTGTCCTAGCTTCGATCTATTATGTCGATGTATTTTAGCTCTTTGACATGACAAACACGACTTTGTCCAATTACCTACGTCACTGTTAATATTTTCCCAAAAAAATCTTTCCTTTAATAGCTTTCGCGAGGTACGAATTCCGGGGTGACTGAGGTTGTGAATATTCTCAAAAGCGATTTTTCTAAATGTTTTAGGCAAATAAGCTCTAGTTCGATCGGTGGACATTTCACACCACACGGCTATGTCGCTACCGGGTAGAATTACCTGTTTAAAATTATATTTATTATTTTGACGTAACTTTTTTAATTCGTCATCATCATTCTGCGCGCGGCTAACTGCGGAGTAGTCCAAAGTTCCGGAATGGGATATACTCTCTACGCGAGACAACGCATCCGCTACGATATTTTTATCACCATCAATGTGACGAATGTTCGTAGTGAATTCGCTGATAAAAAGTAACTGCCTAACGCGTCTTGGCAATTCGTTATTGCTACCGACCTTAGAAAAAGCGTAAGTTAAAGGCTTATTATCTGTATAGATCATCAAATCTTGACCTTCTACCGTATTTCTAAAATACTTAACGGCTAAATAAATCGCTAGTAATTCACGGTCAAAAGTGCTATATTTTTGTTGAGTAGGTGACATCTTCTTGGAAAAGTAACCAAGCGGCGTCCACGCGCCGTTTATGCGCTGTTGCAACACCGCGCCCACACATGCATTTGATGCGTCAGTCATAAGTGCAAGCGGAGTGTTAAATTTCGGATAGGATAAGCTAGCAGCTTGCTGTAATTTATTTTTACATTGTATAAATGCTTCGTTCGACTTTTCGGTCCATATGATTTTTGTCTTGTCCTTTCTCTTAGAAGACTTTAAATATTGATTAAGCTCATCCTGATATTCTACTGCATTCGGCAGATGCAAGCTATAGAAATTGACCATGCCTAAAAATCTACGCAATTCCTCGACCGTTGTAGGCCTAGGAAAAGCGCAAATTGCAGCTACTTTTTCTTTAAGGGGGCTAATCCCAGTTGCGGCAACTTCGAAACCTAAAAATTCTACTTTCGACTGGCCAAATGAGCATTTATTTAAGTTAATAGTAAGACCGAATTTATTTAAACGTTCAAAAACTAAATTTAAATGTTTTTTATGCGTAACCAAATCCTCACTTGCAATTATGATGTCATCAATGTACGTATATAAAAAGTCTAAACCTTCCAAAACTGTATTATTCATAAACCGTTGAAAAGTTTGTGTGGCATTACGAAGACCAAATGTCATTCGTGGGAATTCAAATAAGCCAAAAGGTGTAATTATAGCGGTCTTAGCAACGTCTTCAGGAGCGACCATTATAAAATGATACGCGCGATTGATATCAATTCGCGTAAATACGTTTTTGCCTTGAAGTATGTATGTAAAATCATGTATACGGGGTATAGGATATCTATCAGGCTTAGTGATAGCGTTAAGAGCTCTATAATCTCCACAGGGTCGCAACTGACCATCCTTTTTTGGAACAACTTGAAGTGGACTGGCCCACGCACTTTTCGACGGTCTACAAATCCCCAGCTCCAGCATGAGCTGAAATTCTTCCTTCACCTTTGCATACCTATGAGGTGGCAACGGCCTCGCTTTTGCATGAACGGGCGGGCCACTGGTCTCGATATAGTGGTACACCGAGTGCTTAGCAGGTTCCCTAAACGAAACGGGCTTGGTGAGGTCTGGGTATTTAACCAAAATGTCATAATAAGGATGACATTCGTCGATCGTTTTAACCGATTGTTCGTTACATTGAACAACCTCGGCTGAAACGTTTAAGTGCGTAATTTCGTCTATTAATCTACGTGACGCTATATCAACTAACAATCTATATTTCGACAAAAAATCTGCGCCAATAATTGGCTGGCATACATCAGCGACCAAAATTTAAATTTAAAGTTTTTAAACCATAAGTTTTTATAAGTGTTCCATTGGCGGCATGCAAATTATAATTATTATTTTTAAAATATTCACTCAAATCTTTTACTTTATTTCGAGGAATAACAGAGACATTTGCGCCGGTATCTATTAAAAATCTTACATGACTAAACTTATCTTTAATTAGTAAGCGGTGATTCACTCCTATGCAGCTGGCCACCGCTGCTGGCTGCACGACGGAGAGTTTCCCTGGTCATCCTTCCAGGCGCAGGGCGGGATGCACCGGTGAGCCTTCTCCTGGAACTTCGCGTGGTAGAAGCATAGTTCCTGGCGCGCTGGGGACCTGGGTCGCGAATCTTGTCGACGGCGTCCAGAAGAGCGGGATCGAGCGCGGCCACTGCTACGGTAGAATCTTCTTCTCGGGCGTGACAGGGTCATCCGGTCGAGTCGCTGGTTGATCTTAGCGATTTCGGCTACGATCGAATCACTCGATGAGGAGGCGATCTCGTCTACTCCCGTAGGTCTCACAGTCTCCATGACTTTGTCAGCTATCGACGCTAGGGTGTTCAGCTCCTTCGTGTCGGACACTTTATATTGTCACTCAAAGTTTTTTTATTTTTAAAATTTATAGTCCGAATTATTTTAGAAAACACGCACGGCACCTATGCAATCACATCACGTCGGGGTCACCAATGTAAGGGTGTGCCCTATTTGTGGTGTTAAATAAAAGTTAACTCTTCGGACTTCATAATATTATATTATCAAGTATATTACATAGGTATTGGTACATAGGTAGTACATAGGTGCCGGCAGGGCAACATACCCTTACGGATACTAAATTGTAACTGGCTTTATAAAATTAAAGACTAAGCGGGGCACCTGACACTACAGGCTACAACACACATGCATACAAATGCGTATGTGCATAACGGCATACGCTGCACGTTACATACTCAAACACCTTCAAAAAATAATGTTTGGTTTATAGGCTATTGTTCGAACTTCGATAACTATAAATATTTACGAAATTTGAAAAAAATATCCTCAAAGAGGAGGAAATTTACCAAAAAAAGGTTACACTCCCGGAATTGTACCTCCATTATTTATATTTTTAAATTAACGCTAAAAATAGCCCTCCGCGCCATTGTTGCATGCAGACGGCCTCTTAGGCGTCAGTTAATATTTTTAAAGTAGGTACCTAAGTACTTAGAGTTAAATGAAAAATATAAAAATATGTAAAGTATAATCTAAATACTCACAAGAATTGATTTCTGTCGGATTTTTTCATATAAAATTATATTTCAATAATTATGCTAGACAATAATTTTTTCAAACTTCCGTTATCGTTCTAAACTAAAAAATATTTAAATAATGTCCGTTTATAGAATAAATAACTACAAACCAAACTATTTTTGAAGATGTTAATTGTTTATAACTTTTGAATTTTTTTTGGGCAAATTTCATTGTGATCATTACGATCATTATGATTATCAAATGGTCAATATGATCTAAATATCATCGGATCGAATAAGCTAACCACATATTATGTAATTTTAATCGCAGTATTTAAATTTTTTATTTACACGAAAGGATCATGCTCCATAGAAGTCTAGGCCATAAATTCAAGTAACCAGCCAATGAAAACAAATATGCTATACTTACACACAGCTATGTATAGTGAGTCAAACTGAAAATTTTCAGTTAAGTAACTAAGTATTAAGTATTCTCTAGGAACACAGAAAAAAATATTTATAAGCATTATTCGGCGAGCGATCATAACCGTGGTAAATTGTTTAGCGCCAACGCAAAATTACTTTTGCATATTTATATATTGAATTTGTTAGTTTTTGAACTTAGGGTACATTTGTTTAAAATTTTAATTTAAAAGAGCTTAAAAAAAGTTTTTCCCACTTTTTTTAACGGTTGATTTTTTTATTACAAATATATTAAGTATCTCAGACTTGCTGTAACACTTATGACTTATTAATAAAGAAGTGTAAAACTAGGACTCTCTTGGTTGATACAAACTAATACTAAGATTAGCTTCTTTATTTCATTAATAGTTTGATTTCAAGGACGTATCAGGTGAACCGGGTTTAGGAACGCTGTTTCAACTAAGATCTAACTTTTCAAAAACTTTGACTAGTAAAATAACGTTTCGTTATACTTTTAAAAGTAGCAGATTTATTAGTTTCATAACAAATATAATATTTATCAATATTTCTGTAAATGAAGTAACAAAATTTGTAGTATAAATATCAAAAAGAGACTTTAATCTCAATTATTACATTAAAAACCAGTTTTTCATTAATATTTTGGTAGAAATAAAATATTCCATCACAAAGAAAGTTCATATTCGGAACTAGAAATAGGTAAAACGGAATGAGATAGTGACATAAGCCTCAAAACAACTCTCAAATCATTGTTTACTTTCGAAAGTTCATCTATAACTTGATTTGTGTCCATGCCACGTCAAAGACCACGCCTATTTTGCCACGCTGTATTTTTATTTTTGTATTGTATTGTTGTGTTGACTTGTGCTGTCAAATGTGTCAAATGTCATTAAAACGTCAATTTTTACCATAGACCTTCTGTCATATGTATTTTTATGTTTTTTTTTTATTTTTAATTTCTTTATTTCATTAAGTATTTGTTTTCTTTTTTTTGTGTGTTTTGTAATAATTGTGCAGTGTATTGTATGTTTTAATTATTGTACCCCTGTGATGTCACTCATTGGCCCTGGCAGAATACCAGTGCAGCGGGCTTGCTCGCTGCGTATAGCTGAGCTAGGGTCCATTTTTGACATCACACAGCATATTATATACTTAGCTTTAGTTTAGTTTTTAGATTCATATTGTTCCCTCTATTTATCCTATATGTGTTGTGTGATGATAAAATAAATATTTTTATTCTTATTCTATTATTCTACTCAAGTAGCAGTTTGACAGCTGTTGATACCGCTCATACTCAGTTGAGACACCGTCTTTAAGTTAAGTGCTTAAGTACTATTTATTAATTCGACTGTCATCTCAAATACTGAATTGAGGTTGAGGTTGAGATCGTTTTATTTATATGTAGTATGTATTACTTAATTCAAAATTCACAATATTTTATTTAGAAATGAAACTTTACAAGCTATTTTCGGAAAGACAACAAAAAGGCTATAACTTATATAGTAGCTAGTATATTATTTCTACAAGAAAGTTATGTAAATGAGAGTTGTCATAGAGCCTCCTTGCCTGTCAATGAATAAAAAAAATGGGATGTTGATTTTTAAACTTTTAGAAAAATTATACTTAGCAGATTTGGAGCTGGATAAGTCAAAATATAAGCGTCTGTTTTCAATAGTATATAAGTCTATCGTAGTAATTTAAATTTGACCGGCCGTAGGAAATTAATAAGTTGACGATAATAAACAATTTTAAAGAATTTATTTCAGTATAATTATATTCATAAACACAAAAAAAATACTAATAGTCCACAGACGCTGGAGTATGTTCGACGACATAGAAAAAAGTATTTAAAAAATATATTGACTTTAAAATAACAATATTATAACTCACAAACAAGCCGAAATCTTAATAATTATTTTAACAAAAAATTTAAATGTATAATGTAATCTAAAATATTCAAAACACTTACACCAACTGGGGTCTCATCATAAGATATTATTTCTCCAAAAATATAATAGGTATTTTAGTTAAGACTTATACAAATCGAGCTCAAAATTATTTTGGACACTTTTTACTAACATTTTAAGAGTATTATTGCTGTAATTATTCAGTACGGTTGCCTTTACAACATTATAATATAATACGTTTTGGTCGACCGACTATTTGACGTTATGGCCCAATACGATCCTCGTTATTTGGCAGTAAGCATGAGAGAATGATGGACGCATAATAGTTTTTTTTAAATGTTTTTTTGAATATAATTTAATTAGATGTATCTTATATTATATAATTAAAGTTAGTGTAATATAATAATTTAATAATAAATATGAAAAAAGCTATAGACTTCACGAAAAAGATGTAAGAAGAAATGTCGATATCGATAAACAACACTAGTTTATCGATATCATTATCGACTACGTGTCACATCACGCGTGTGTGTACGTATTTGTCCGCGTCCCCCTACCTCAAGCCTCGCCCCTCATAGTGCGATAGGGACAACTGCAGCTAGAACTGAAATTACCTATTAAAAGTACCAGAAATCGACGTTTAGGGGATTTCTGTTTCCTCCTCCAAAACTTAACCGATTTAGATAATTCTTTCTTTATTAGCTGAAAAAAGAAATTAACTAGGTTCCTATTTTTTGATTTTGTTGCATAGTGTACTCAAATCTGTTTCCTGGATGTTTAAACACGGCGGAGAGTCTGGCGGTTTTTTTTAGGTTTTTGAACGTCCATATCTCTTTAAGTAATTAGTTTATTAAAAAAAGGTAAAAAGAGGGACGTACAGATATTATTCATAGATATTCATGAAAAAAATAGTTACTCTAGACTAATTATCCAGGGAGGAAATAGAAATGCCCTAGACCTCTATTTTTGTATGGAAAAAAATTCGTGGTGTTTCCTCTTAAGGATAAAAAATTGAAGAAACTGTTGGAGCCAACGGGAATTATATTATTGAGGAGAATTTTGAACCAGATTATTGAAGAATTATTATCATTATTGGACTAAAAGAATATTGGAAAACGGTAATATGGGGTACATTGCGAATAATTTTGCTCTGAGCGGTATTATTGATTATTATTATTTTCGCTAATGTGGTAAGGTTTATTTTGTAATTATTTCATTCATATTAGGTACGCAGGTAAAATATTCATTGTATTAAAAATTATTATTAAATTATAACTGTGACAAAGACAATTCAATTGTATAAGTATTATAAAATTTTAAAGATTATTAAAATACGTTATAAGTAAATTTAATATAATGACGTCTACATAATTTTATTGTTCAAGTTATAAATAGATTGATATTATTATTAGTTGTCACAGTAAATATTCATTGTTATTAGTTTTTAATATTAATTTGCTTCTGTATTACAGTATTAAGTCGATTTATATTTACTCCCAAATGGCCGCGGAGAAGGAATTAATAAGGAAACGCGCGAGTTATAAGGGCCGACTTCCTATTTTCAGCAAACATGTAGAGCAGCTCGCGGAGGTATCACTAGATAGTAAGGGAAAAGCAGAGCTAGAGTTGCGTCTAAGAAAGGTAGAAGAATTGTACAACCAATACAACGAAGTGCAGGTGAGTCTGGAATGTATATCAGAAAGCATCGAGGAGCAATTGTCCGAGCGGTCGGAGTTCGAATCTCAGCATTTTGACATTGTTGCTCGTGCTCAGGGGCTACTCTCTTCCGTTGAACAAAATGAGTCTGTTAAATATAGTTCTCACAGAGCAAGCGGTAGTGCGGTTAGGTTGCCTACTATACAGCTTCCGAAATTCTGTGGAGCTTACACTTCTCTAGTTTGATTCACTGCAACCCTGAAATAGAAAATATTAACAAAATTCATTACTTACGTACTTCACTTAAAGGCTCCGCTGCTGTGGTTATAAAGTCGATAGAATTTTCCTGTAATAATTATATTTTGGCATGGGATTTACTATGCGATAGGTATGATAACAAGCGACTCCTTATACAAAGCCACGTTAATTCATTATTTAATACACCGATTTTAAGTAAAGAGTCGTCTTGTAATATTAAGAAATTGATTGACATTTTGAATAAAAATCTAAGAGCGTTAGAATCATTGGGGGAACCCGTTAAACATTGGAACACGCTATTAATTTACATTGTTACGAATAAATTAGATCAGAAAACGTATAGAGTGGGAGGAGTTTAGAGGAAGGATTGATAGTAATTAATGAGATTACTTTCGATACGTTTTTAAGTTTCTTGAGCAGTCGCGCCAATTTAGTTGAGACATTAGAACTTTCTCGTAACAACAATTCAGGGGGCTTACCCAACATGCTTTTACGTTTGTCGTTATCGAAGTACGCTATTTAAAAATGTATGGAATTGACTTTTGCGTACGACTAATGACGTCCTTAGTCGTAATCGATATTTGTAGTGCTACCCAACCTGTACATTTTTGTCGTAGACGATAACAGTAAACTTTTACGCTTTCCAATTGACGATAATGTTATATGAAATGGCTACCCAACTTACACATTTTGACATTTTGTCGAACGCTATCTTATACGTTATTGTTTTCAAGATAACGAAGTCTAAAGAGGTGCTTTTAACTCCGATATCGAACAATATGGCGGATATTTATTAATCAGCTGATATTCTTGTTTAGAGTACAATAGAGTTTAGGTGCTTTGCGATTATTGTTGGCCGCACAACACGAATATACCTAGGAGAGGCGTATATATACAGTAATTGAAGGCAATAGAAGACATTCCCGACATTATTTGTTGTCTCCCGATATAAAACATTGATAACTGATTTATATCCTGTTACTGGCTTTGATCCTATCTATACTGTATTGTTAATGTATTACTAATAAGCTGTTGGTTACCCAAACAAAATAATGCCAAAACAATGCCAAAAACTTAGCAGTGTTTGGCATAATTAGTGAATTACTTACAAGCAAGTGATCTGTAGGTAGTGCAAACTGCTGTTGAAGACAAGATAATATGAGATTTTGGCAAAATTACTAAGCTTTGGTTGGTAGGTAGGTACTCGGATTTGCAAACATAAAAACCAATGCTAAAGACTGCTAAGTGAAAGAGATGATAATGAAAAAGAAATGCTTACTGTATTAAAAATATTTTAGAACTAGAATTAGGTAAATAGAATAATTCATCAGGAATAAGAAAGCATTCATGAACAAAATGTGGCCAAATGGAACTGTAAAAACAAATCTTAGTATACTAAACTATTTCTCATTATACCTACTGACTAATTAAGTGTAAATAAATACAACAATAATAATTGTTAATAAAACATTTTTTCCAGTACTTATTTGTAATTCATTTAATTCCTTTAAAGTTAAGTAACTTTACTTGTTAATATCTTAACATATAAAACATTGAAAACTGATTCATAAGCTTCAAATTACTTGTAAAACATTAGAAACTAAATAAGTATTAATATGTTTAATTGTTGTAAATCTTAGCAGTTTTTGACATAATTAGTTTCAAAGTGAATTACTTATATTAAGCAACATCAAAAGCAAGTGAAAATCTGTAGGTACTGCAAACTGGTAGGTGAAGACAAGATAATATGAGATAAAACGTGGCCAAATGGAACTGTAAAAATTAACAAATCTAAGTATACTAAACTATTTCTCATTATACTGATTAATTAAGAGTAAAATAAATACAACAATAATAATTGTTAATAAAACATTTTTTTCCAGTATTTGTAATTAATTTAATCCCTTTAAAGTTAAATAAATTTACTTGTTAATAACTTAACGACTCACATGACGGTTCCAATCCTACCTAGGATTAGAACCTAGCCTACATGTTCCATAACAAGGTAGGAATTAAACACCCACCGTCTGACGGTGAGTAATAATTATGAAAATGGGATAAAAACACACCAGGCAGTATATGTAAATATTTATTAATATGTCTGACGGTGAGTAATAATTATGAAAATGGGATAAAAACACACCAGGCAGTATATGTAAATATTTATTAATATGAAATGTCAATATTGAAAATTTGAGTGTCCCACGTGATTCTTTGTTTATTTTTCTTTTCAATGCCTTATCGCTGCAGGTCAGCAGGCACTAGATGGTGCAGGTGATGTGTCCTATTAAGGCTGCTGCAGCCATTGTCTGAAAAAATATATATTATTAGCTTTATCAGGACTTAATATAGATATAGACTTATGTGCTTTCATTCACACAAATATATTAATTATAATTAAACATATCCATTTTGTGATTTGTGAAAACCACTTGTTATTTTATTGTTACCTAGACAGGTGATGATAATATGTTTATATATGGATCAAGTTATATAAATACAAATAAGTTTTATAAATAATGATTAATTAAACAATGACTTTATACAGTAGTTACTTCAATTATACCCAATATTATTATGCCAATGCCTACATAATATTATGCCAATCAATTTCCCATAAGGGTAGGCCGGCACATAATATCTAAATGTAATAAGATCCTAACATTCATACTTCATTCACTAACTCACATGGTTATGTTACGGGTGACGATTTTATTGATCAAGGTACACAGTATGAATGGCTACTTTAGCCATTTGATATTCGTGACTGCGTAGTATATACAAAGTCTCCCATTACTCCCATACGAAGTAGATAATATTATACTTATTATTATCGAATATGATGTTATGATAAATGACTGGCTGCCAGGTAGGTACGAAAAGCCTTAAATTGTATACCTACTAAGCACCACTTTTTTGTTCTACCATAATTATTGTTGCCGTTTGCATAAACATTCCATTTAAACACTTTACATAAAAGTTTTATTTACTTACCTGTGTTGTTGTTAACCTCTATTAATGTATGAATTTCTCCGTGATTGTATTACTGATCTATGGCATCGTGCTTTTTTGCACTCTTCATAGTTTGATTACACATCTTCTTCACTAATTACTAATAGCTTCAATACAAGTTCATTGTTAAAAACATCTAAGTAGCAACTCGTCGGCCATTCGGCAGTGTTACCAACTCTCATAAATATTTATGTCCAAACTTACAACAAAAGTCCCAAAATGGTAACAACTACTTAAAAAAAATCCCTAAATTTTCTTATGGCACTGAAAACTATAAATATAATAAAAATAAATTAATCCTGATAAAAATGTGATTATGTCCATTATACGTTAAGATACACTACCAACATTATTTATTATACAGATTGACTTTTAAAATTTTGGTCGTTATAGGTAAGTAAAAAAATAGAGACCCCAAATAAAAACCTAAACAATTTTACACCTAAAAACTGCTTGTAGAAATTTTTTGCCACCGAATTTAGGGGAAAAACTCCTAGGTTGGCAACACTGGCACATGGTAGTTTGTTGTCTTGTAACATGATAGTCTAGTGACGGATTTGACAGTTGACACAGTTGACACTTGACAGCGAAAATTACGTTATATGGCGCCGGAACCAGAGACAAAACGTTTTCAAAATTACGCCATGACGAAGCGCAATCTTAGTGCATGTTAGGTACGAAATCAATGTCGCTATCTCAAAACAGATAACGTATCTACAGAACTTTACGTAACTAAGCGATGGCATCTTGGGTAAGGCCCCTGGTACTCATTCAAGTAAACAAAATGTTAATCTTAGATCGATAGTAAGTGTACAGGAACCGAAGAAGTTTAATTCACTGTCACCGTATCCCTGTCCGCCGTGTCCCATGTGTAGCGAAATTCATAAATTAATTAATTCTCCTCAGTTTTTAATGTTGAGTAATGAGGAGAGATATAAAGCATTACCGGCTCTAAAGGTATGCTTTAATTGCTTACAAAAAGGGCATTTTTCTAGTAAGTGTTATAGGCCAGGGTGTCATATGTGCAAGAAGAAACACAATTTTAGGTTACATATTGATAATTTTAGATTCAAACAAGGTACAAGTCCTGTGGTGACTTCTAGTTGTAATGTTTCAAATTCAGACGTCCAGACTGTTGCATTGACGTCAAATATTTCAAGTTTTACTAACACCGAACAGAGTGATGTTATTTTGTCAACCGCTCTAGTTAAAGTATGGGATAAAAATAATAAGTTTCACACAGTCCGTGCAGTACTAGACAGCGGCAGTACATGTAGTTTTGTCACAGAAAAACTAGGTTTAAAAGTTAAGAGTACTCGTCGATCTCTGGTGGGCATTAAGAATATAGAGTCACACATAAGTAAGTCTTGTCACGCAAATATCTATTCCATTAACGATGATTATAATTTTACGGCAAACTGTTATGTTTTGCCATTGATTTTTGACCAGATGCCACGGCACCACATAAATATATTAGACCTGAATATTCCGTCGGATATTCAATTGGCAGATCCCGACTTTATCTCGCCAAAGGACATAGATATTTTGATAGGCGCAGATCACTTTTGGGATATTCTAGGGTCACAAAAGACAAGCTTAGGCAAAGGTAAACCTATAATTATTGAAACAAAATTAGGATGGGTTGTTTCGGGTCCATATGACTATAATTACTCTACAGTTCATTCACGTGATTTACAATGTAATTAAAAAAAATTAAGTCCTGTACAAAATACATGTGATGATTTATCTAGGTTTAAGGAATTAGGAGATATTGGCCCTAATTCGTCATGTTATTCACAAGAAGAGTTGAAATGTGAGGACCACTTTTAAGGAATACTACTCGCCTTAGTAACGGTCGAACACCGTTTAAAAAGAATTCAAATATTGTAGGAGATTCGTATAATAGAGCTTCCCATTGTTTATCTCCGTTAGAGCGCAGACTAGCGAAAGATAGTAAAATGTGTATTTTGTATTTTGATTTTATGTCGGGGTACGAAAACATAGAACATAAAACTAAAATTAGTAAGAAAAAATATTATTAATTATTTTTTGTATATAGTATTTGAAAAACATTATTAGATTAACATGTTAATTTATTTACATTTTTATTTTATTTAACTTGTTTACATTCCGATCTATTATTACAAAAATATGAATTTGTGGTGAATGGACCATCATATTTTGTAAAATTTAGTTATTGATTAATGGTCATTTGTTTTCAGAGCTACCTATATTAATAATAATTTTACTAAAAATGCGACCAAATGTTGTTGAGCACGAATGTTTATAAAATTGAGATTAAAAATAAGATTATTAACTTTGAAAGATTTTCTAAGTATTTTCGCCTAGTTCGTTAAATAGCGTTACGTTTTATTAAGTTGTGTAAAAAGAAAAAAATTTAACTGGTTATATTAATGAAGATGAATTTCGAAACACACTAAAATTAATTATTATTGCATGTCAAGAAGAATATTTTCCCGAATATCAACTTTAATTGAAAAGTAAAAAATTACCAACAAAAAATGTATTATAAAAATTTACACCGTTTTGGAATAATGATAAGATGATGCGTATCGGGGGTCGTCTCGAAATTCAAATTTTCACCATAGTAAAAAGCGTCCTATATTGTTACAGTCCACTCATTACTTTACTAAGTTATTATTTGATTATGAGCATAAAAGATTAATGCATGCTGGGCCACAATTGCTTTTAGCTACAATACGAGATAACTATTGGCCGATAGGTGGTCGAAACTTGGCTAAGAATTGTTTTCATAAATGTATATTATGTTCTCGTATAGCAGGTAAAAGTGTGAACCCTTTAATGGGAAACTTGCCACAGCAGCAGCGGCTTCAAGTAGGTGGATCTATATTCCAAAATGTTGGAATAGACTATGCCGGTCCTATTATGATGGTGAGTCGTCCAGGAAGGTTGCAGGCTGTTAAAATCCTATATAGCAATTTTTATTTGTCGAGCCACTAAATGTGTACATTTAGAGTTAGTGGGTAATCTAACCAGCAGTACTTTTATGAACGCTCTAAACAGATTCATTGCGCGGAGGGGTAAGCCTAGTGATATATATTCCGACAATGGCACTTCGTTTGTCGGTGCTTATAATGAATTATCGAAATTTGTGAAAAACAACTCTGACCAAATAAGCGCTAGCTACTCTAATGATAGCATAAATTTCATTTTATTCCTGCATACTCTCCACATTTTGGCGGCATTTGGGAGGCAGGTGTGAAATCTACTAAGTTCGATTTGAAACGAGTACTAGGAAATTGTAATCTAACATTTGAAGAGTTAAGTACCACATTAGCTCAAATTGAGGCAATACTAAACTCGAGACCCCTCACGCCTCTGTCGTCCGATCCGGCGGATTTGAGTCCACTCACACCCGGACACTTTATTATCGGTCGTCCTATGACATCGTTACCTGATAAGTACAAGTTACAAGATCAGAACATACGACCTGTGTCGAGATTCCATTGCATAGAGCAACTGAAACAACATTTTTGGACACGTTGGAGCAAAGAGTTTGTATCAGAATTGCAAATACGTCTAAATGGCGTTCTGATGTCGACGTTCTCAAACTGGATACATTGGTAGTTGTCAAGGAAGATAATATACCACCTTTGAAATGGAAATTGGGACGAGTAGTTGCTGTCCATCCAGGCCGTGATGGAGTGGTGCGAGTCGCCGATCTCCAAACTTCTTCAGGAGTCATCAGAAGATCCTTTGCAAAAATATGTCCTCTCCCAATATAAGTTACAATTTAAGTTTATTGTTTTTTAAAATATGATTTAATTATTAATGTTTAGTTACTATTTAATTTTAGTTCAACAGTAACTTTTGAAAAGGCTTAGTTTAATTTTAATGTTTAGTATGTAGGTATATTATATTTTATTTTCCTTGGGGCTAAGTTGTTTTTATATTGTTTCATTAATTGTTCATTTATGTTTTACTTTATTCTTATAAATCGATTATAAAATTGTTCATAATTTGTTTGAAAGATAAAATTTCAACGCCCGGGGGCAGGTTCAGATTTATAATATTATTATGTATTAGCCGCATACATTATGTATTTAGCCTATTAATTAGCACGCTGTAAATTTATTTTTAAAATATTTCAAATTTGGAACATGACGACACATTTTTTCACTGCAAAATTATTCGCCATGTAAAACCTATGTACCATTTTTCATTTTTATTATTTTAATACATTATAATTACCTTACCAATAAATATTATTAATTTTGACCCCTAATTAGTTTAAAAACCCAGAATAAAGATTTGGTCCTGAAGAGCATGTTTGTGAGTCAACTTTAAAAACATCTTAATTTGCATGATGCACAATTCGGTTTCAGTCCAGGGCTATCAACAGAATGCGCTATTGTGTCTCTCAAGCAGACTATCAGGTATTACACAGATAGGAATACGCCCGTATATGCAGCTTTTCTTGATGTCTCCCAGGCATTTGACCTGGTTAGATATGATATCTTATGGCAAAAACTAAAAGACTCTGGTGTGCCGGGCGAATTAATTAATGTCCTTAGATATTGGTATGGACACCAAACTAACCATCAAAGTCAAATGCCATCGAGAATTCTCTGATGAGTATAGGTTGGAGTGTGGAGTAAGACAGTGGGGACTACCGTCTTCTTCGCTCTTCAACTTGTATGTAGACAGGATGATTGTTGAGCTGAGCGACACCAGAGTAGGCTGCTACATCGACGGCCAATGTGTTAACAGCATTAGTTAAGCTGATGATATTGTTGCTCAACCCATCAATTGCCGCCCTAAGAAGAATGATTGGAATATGTGAGGCATACACGAGGATGCACGGTCTCGTGTAAAAAATGTGAGCTTCGAAAATTTCAATCCAAGAGTCGTAGATTGGGATGTGGCGCCGGTAGTACTCGATGGTGGTGCTCTTCAGAGAGTAAAAGTGTTCAAATACCTCGGCCATGTGGTCACTGAGGATTTGAAAGACGATGGAGACATCGAAAGGGAGAGAAGTGCGATGGTGGTCCGCTGTATGATATATAATATGTTGGCAAGCAGACTTTTTTGTAGATCACGAGCAACGAAAATCGGCATCTGCTCCTCCGGGTCCTTTTGTTTTATTAGTGAGATAATGTACTCTAGTTCCCGTTGCGTTTTTCCTTCTCTTTCACGGATGATCCTTCTTCCCGGTGTCTTAACGACCGAGATGAACAAAAGATTTTTACTGCACTATTTTTGTCTGTTCTGGTTTAAACACAGTGGCATATAGTCTGTTGATTGATTCCTCGTCCATCGCATCACATTTGTTTTGAAAAGTCCAAAACTTCGTTTATCACCAAATTATAGTTTTCAAATTTTTACAACAGATGTTTGTGTCCGACCGCACGCACATCTACGCGCCTACTGTTATTTAGAGATTACTTAGATTAGATTTAAACAAATTACTTTGGAAACGTATGGACCCTTATGTTTTAATTTTGAATAAATGCTTTTTATTTTTAATTTATATTATTTATAACGAATTAGGGCTCTCACACAAATCCAAGATGGGATGCGATACGATGCCGCATCTGTTATATTTACACTCATTTAACATCGATCCGATCGCAAATATATGCGATGCAATGGGTATTCGCGGTTTTGTGTGGGAGCCCTTAGGCCGATATCTTGACAAGTTCTGCTCTGCACACGGTATCCTTTCGTAGACAACAACGTAGGCAACTCTACTTTCATTTCAAACTTATCAATTAAAAGTGTGTAGAGTCTATCAAGGACGCTACATCCTTTAATTATATAATGTACTAGCTGTGCCCTGCACCTTCGTTCGCGTGGTTTTTGAGTGACTTAAGCCGTTTATGCAGCGCACGCAATTAAAGTTTTCAAGTGTGAATCATTTTCCCAGTTTTTGCAACATTTCTCACTGACGCTTCGCTCCTATTGGTCGCAGCGTAATGTTATATAGCCTAAAGCGTAGCTCTATAAATGGAAATAAAAAAAGAAAATTGAAAAACTTTAACGTGAAGTAGAAGTAGAGTAGTAGTAAATAAATAGTAGTAATATGCATTTATATATTTTTATAACATTCACACCTCTTTGTTTAGGTGTCGGACGAGGTTATGAAATGGACATCTCAGATAACTGCGAAGAACTAGACCATACAAGTGATGCACCATCAGAACGTTACAAGGAACCGTTCAGCTGTGACGTGTGCTTGAAAAAGTTTTTACGAAAAGAAGATTTACGAAAACACAGTAATGTTCATACGGGAGACAAACCATACAGCTGTGATGTGTGTTTGAAGAAGTTTTCACAAAAAGGAGATTTACAAAGACACATTCGTATTCATATGGGAGACAAACCATACAGCTGTGATGTGTGCTTGAAGAAGTTTTCGCGAAAAGGACATTTACGAACACACAGTAGTGTACATACGGAAGTCAAACCATACAGCTGTGATGTGTGTTTGAAGAAGATTTTACGAAAAGGAGATTTACAAAGACACATTCGTATTCATGTGGGAAACAAACCATACAGCTGTGATGTGTGTTTGAAGAAATTTTTACGAAAAGAAGATTTACGAAAACACAGTAATGTTCATACGGGAGACAAACCATACAGCTGTGATGTGTGTTTGAAGAAATTTTCACAAAAAAGAGATTTACAAAGACACATTCGTATTCATACGGGAGACAAACCATACAGCTGTGATGAGTGTTTGAAGAAGTTTTCACAAAAAGGAGATTTACGAAGACACAGTAGGGTTCATACGGGAGACAAACCATACAGCTGTGATGTGTGTTTGAAGAAGTTTTCACAAAAAGGAGATTTACGAAGACACATTCGTATTCCTACGGGAGACAAACCATACAGCTGTGATGTGTGTTTAAAGAAATTTTCACGAAAAGGAAATTTACGACAACACAGTAGGGTTCATACGTGAGACAAACCATACAGCTCTGTGTTTGAAGAAGTTTTCACAAAAAAGAAGTTTAGAAAGACACATAAGAGTTCATATGGGCAACAACTATACTGCTGGGATGTATGTTTAAGAAATTTTCTCAAAATAAAACCCAGTTTCACCAAACAATGTTAAATAAATAACGCCTTGTCACTTAAAATACTGTTAAGAGCTATCGAGCGTCCCACCACGCACTAATGTCTTGTCAATTCACTTAATATAATTCCTACTGTTGTGGTCCGTTTAATGTGTAACAGACTTTAAATTAGAGGTGGGTTATAACAGGTCAAGCTCGATACCTGTTATAACTGTTACTGTTTTATTTAAATACTTGTCATAGACTACCTGTTAAAAAAATAACAGCTAACTTTCACATGAACGGTCTTCCGGAATGGAGGGCCGTCAGGTCCTCAACCATTTAACTTTTTTAAGGTCTCTGTGTGTACTTTTGTAAATTTTCTAAATTCTACTACTAGTAGGGTGCCCACTGTCCACACTAAAGTTTTCCTGCAATAAAAAAAAAGCTATTTATTTCATGCTATTCGTACATTGTTAGTAGTTACATGATACAGACAAATTTAAACAGTTTTAATTAATGATTGTTGTTGACATCTAGGTCTTTATGAACCTATTACACATAGATTAATAATTGGTCGCTTTGACTAGATACCGTCCAGCGTAGGTATTGAAAAATGCGGCAACAAATAATACGCCGAATTCGGCGTACCCGCGCCAGTCGCGCTACAAGCGTAAAGTGAAGTAGACGTCTCGATAATTTGTCAATGATTTGTGTGAGAGCGAAGCAAAATGCCGATTTGCATAGTCAAACTATGTAAAAATAATACTACATGAAACAAGAAAAATACTGGCATCACATACCATTAGTAAGTATTGTATAAATCTTCTAAAACACAGTCAAATAATATAATCCTAAAATCTCCGATCGGAGTACCGCTTTGTGTTCAATGTTGCCTTGTATTCAAAAATTTTTAACCATATTTAGTATCAGATTACCCGTGTTTGCCACGTCATGTCATGGCATAGTAACGCCAAGAAACATATTGTTTACGACTTGACAGGCAACCATGATATGACGTTTGTGCGTTGTCATTTTGGATTGGATTTTATAACGAGTCGCCTGCATTTGCGAGTATTCGTGGTGTAGGGGGCTTAAGGGAGATAGTCATAATTCCCCCTATAGATATTTTTAATGCCGGAGTTGCGTCTAAATATTTAAAAAAAAATCAAAAATTTTTAAATATTATTTCAATGATGCGAAACGGAACGTAAACTTTATGCTTTAGTACAGTTTTTCAAATTGTATTATGTGAAAAGGTGAAACGAAACGCAACTCGCCATCTCGGATGGAGGATATTATCAGCTAATGTCTAATTTGTGCGTTATTCCTCTGCTTCCGAGTATACCTATATTATGTTGGTATACTCGGAAGTATATTTCGTTCGTATCGACTTCTGCCCGATTCACTCTAGTTAAGAAAAATAGGTGATTGAACTAGAATAAACAACACACTTTTCCAGCGCATTTTGCGTGGCAAATAAAACTTCGAAATTTATATCTCAAAAACTGAAGTATTCGCGGAGGGAAAGAGGGGGGCGGGCTATATTTGACTAGTAGATAGGACATGACTTTTAAGGCCTTATTAAAATTTTGAATCATGAACGTTTCCTTGATATACCTATATAACATTCTTAGTAAAAATGTTGTCATTTTTACTAAGAATGTTATATATATCAAGGAAACGTTCATGATTCAAAATTTTAATAAGGCCTTAAGGCGAGGAGTAACCGCAACTAGCGCCACTCTTTTAAAATAAATTTTACAATGACACAACGATCTAATTAAAAAAAGTAATCGGTTCAAACTTTAAGTAAGTAGTTAAACTAATTTATTGGCATTTAATTACAGCTCTAAATCCTATACTTTATTTACTCTCGTAAGTAATAACTTAAACGGCCGTTCTTTCCCTCCGCGAATACTTCAGTTTTTGAGATATAAATTTCGAAGTTTTATTTGCCACGCAAAATGCGCTGGAAAAGTGTGTTGTTTATTCTAGTTCAATCACCTATTTTCCTTAACTAGAGTGAATCGGGCAGAAGTCGATACGAACGAAATATACTTCCGAGTATACCAACATAATATAGGTATACTCGGAAGCAGAGGAATAACGCACAAATTAGACATTAGCTGATAATATCCTCCATCCGAGATGGCGAGTTGCGTTTCGTTTCACCTTTTCACATAATACAATTTGAAAAACTGTACTAAAGCACAAAGTTTACGTTCCGTTTCGCATCATTGAAATAATATTTGAACATTTTTGATTTGCCTGTCAAGTCGTAAACAATAGGTATGTTTCATGACATGACGTGGCAAACACGGGTAATCTGATACTAAATATGGTTAAAATTTTTTGAATACAAGGCAACATTGAACACAAAGCGGTACTCCGATCGGAGATTTTAGGATTATATTATTTGACTGTGTTTTAGAAGATTTATACAATACTTACTAATGGTATGTGATGCCAGTATTTTTCTTGTTTCATGTAGTATTATTTTTACATAGTTTGACTATGCAAATCGGCATTTTGCTTCGCTCTCACACAAATCTTTGACAAATTATCGAGACGTCTTCTTCGCTTTACGCTTGCAGTAGCGCGACTGGCGCGGGTACGCCAAATTCGGCGTATTATTTGTTGCCGCATTTTTCAATACGCTGGACGGTATGATGTTTAAAAAAATTACTTAGTACCAAATTACCTTATTAGTTACAGAACATAATATTATAATTTTAAACAAAAAAGAACCGACTTCAAAAGGTAAACTAAAAAGCAAAAAATTAATTTACTTCGCACAAAGTAATACACGCGCATTATTGTCAGTAAATAAATTTATTCTATAATTTTGAAGTCGGTGCCAAGTTTAGCGTTCTTTCATATTTTTTTTTATTTAATATTAGTTTGTAAGCCAGAACTTAGGTAGGTACATAGTATTAGGTCCTTTTTCTTAGGTCTATTTTTCAACAGACGCTTAGGTGTTGTGTATGTCAGCCTCATAGGTTCAGACAATGTTCCCTACACAAGGGACATATCCATAAAACTGTATATTTTGCTTGCCTCTGGGGACAACTGTTCCGAAAGGATACAAATGATCTGCCCATTGTATACGCAACCCAAGTCTCCCTAAGATGTCAACTCTGCAGTTCGAGCACACTCCAGCAATACATGTAAAAGGTCCTCTGGCTTTTGACACACTTCACAATTAGGTGAAGGCTTAATTCCTACCAAATAATAAAACTTATTTGCTGGAATGTGCCCAGATCGCAACCTAAAGGCTGACACCAATGACTTTCTGGACATGTTACAAGAAATAAACCAAGGCTCCCTTATGGGTTTATTTTGGATGGTACTATACACCTCTGTTAAGTTCCTCGCCACAAACAAATTAAAGTAAACAAACTTATAACACCCCGTCGTTTTTGCGTCGGGGGTTAATAAAATAAATGTAAACTGAGGAGCTGCTGACGCTGCCCTCGTGCCGCTGCCGCATGACGTGGTGGGAGTGTTGCGTCGGTGCTACGTCTGCCTATGGTACCGTAGGGAACCCCCCCCCCCCAAAGATCGGCAATTAATTTATTCAAATTCAAATCCTGGAAGCTTCTTAAATTAATTTGCGGTTGCGCCATCTTTTCTACACACACAATTTATTAAAAAAAAATATTTTGTAATGGAAACTATAATGATAAATAATTATTATTTAGGAATTTAATTGTTTATAAGATCGAACAAACGTCAATAGTGATCGAACAAACGATACCTAATCAATTAACATTAGGTAATTAATCTCTAAGGACGATAAAAATAAATATACCTATTTAGTAATGGGGCCAAGTTAAAACCAAGTTAAAACAAAAGGAACAAACGATTTTTACATCAAACAATCACGAACTAGCGACGAACAAACGATTAAACATAAAAAAAATCAAAAACAGATATAATAAATATTCTTTTAAATATTTATAATAAATAATAAAATATATATAATAAATTTTCTTTCTTCTTCTTCATATAAGTGGGGCTAAATTAAAGTAGGTAGGTATTTAATTTAGCGCCACTTATATTTTATACAGTCAATAATTAGAAAACTGTTTATATAAAAATTTATACAGTTTTTCGCTCCACTGAAAAGTTACGTCGGGTGAAGATTTCACCATTAAGTTGGCCCCTCTTAGAAAGGGGGGCGATAAAAAAGATACTTAATAATCTAGGAACGGAGCCAACTTAAGGGTGAAATTTGTTTAGTTAATTATAAATAAAGTATTAAAAACGAACAAACGATTTTTACATTCGAACAATAACGAAGAAACGAAAGGAACACACCGTAAATTCTGCTTATCCTTTTGACATTACATAAGAAGAAGAAGAATTATTCGCTTATATTAAAATTTCTACATAATTTGTGAAATTGTGTTTGTTTTGTGTAATAGTGTGGTGTAGTTTTAAAGACATAAGCTCATTCTTTAAAAATGTTAAATGAAACTTATTGCACTTTATGCTTATCACACAATAAAAGAACTATAAACATATTTAAAACAGATGTGCAATGTGTCTACGAAAACCTCGCAAACATTACGGTACGTAACATAATAAAATATAATATATTATAGGTATAATCCGGTGTATTTAGATATAACGGTAAACTATTGCCCACTTATGGACTTGAAACACATTGACTTAGAAAAAACACAATAAGTACTACCAACATATTATATCAATTACTTAAACCATTATAATTTTTTTTACAAACCTAAGAAAGTCTTCATAAACATCAAATGACCGGCGTGGTCCAAAGAACGTTAAGAGTGTCTTTAGTAATATTTCCTTAATAAATGAAGACATGAATGGATGAAGGAACCGTCAATAGAATCAATGTACTTAGGTAATACATATCGTAAAATATTTTTATATTTTAGTATATGAAGTAGATTTATTCAATAGTTCATTTTTAATAATTTACAGGTTACATATCAAACAAGTTGGATGTGTTTCATTTGCCACAAGAGACTACAACAGTGTTATCTTTTAAAGAAGTTGGCTGTAAAGACTCGCGGTCTCATTGAAAATGTCCATGAGAATGAGGTACTTCCATTGAAGGCACACGTAATAATATATTATAAGTACTATAGATAACATAATATATTTTATTCTTATTCATTCTGATCTTTACGTGAACAAAAAGCCATAGACTGTTTAGTGATGAAAGGCATACAATGACTGGGAATATCAATCAAATCAATTTTGATTACTTTTTGGTTAGTAGGTATGAATAATGTAGCTGTATAACTTTTATCATTTGTAAATATACCTATTTATCTATAGTATTGTTTCATAAATTATCAAGTAAAATGCACCTTCAGTCTCACATCTGTTGTCATCTTTTTGTTTTATCATTTTTATTTAATTTATCTGGTTTTTGTGTGTGAAAACTTTTAATTTTAATGAGTGATATTAGTGATCAGGAGCCTTCTGGTGTAGATATTGCCAATATGAGTGCTAGAGAGGTGTGAAGAATCAAGATCTTTGCCAGTACTTAGAGAAGAATATCGTAGTGTACCATGTACAGAGTACAAGGAAAGATTCAAGTACTGTTGATGATAGTGAAGGTTTTCTCATAGTAAGTAAGGGATAAAAACCTTTATTCCACCATCACATGAAGATAGAAACTTTTTTCAAGTATTGGCGGATGTACCTGTTTCATGAGACTGCAGTATCTTCTCAGAATCCTATCCAAACAAACAATTGGCCATTGCAAAACTAATTAAAAATGGAAGATGTGCAAGATATTGTGAAACTTTCTTATAAAAATCCCTAGAAAATTTTAATTTGGTTCAAGTCCAGCATTTCTGCTGAGAAGTTTATGAGTAGTGAGAATAATAAGAAAAGAGTTACGAGATTGGATGTGAAGAAAACCTAATGAACTTGTTTACTCATAAGGGGTATAGATATTCATAATATGGAAGAAGAAATAAAAGAAATGTTGAAATGAAATCGGATTGTGAAGTGGAGATAAAAGCAGTAAAGCGGCTATTAAAAAAGAATGTGCAAGGGCAATGAGTTAAATCTCAGTCAGTCTCGACATTTAGAATTGCTTTCCAAGGGGCCATTCTGCAAATATGGTGAACATGTTAACTGCACAACTGATCAGTTTCTGAATCAGATGAGGAAAGTATGAATGTCACAAAGAAAGAGCCAAAGAAGTTTTCACAGTTCTTAAACCGGGCTTATGATATTTCATCTGTGATCAGTCTCTTGACTATAAGCACATGTGTTGTAATAATAGATCTTTATCTATAAAATTGCCGTTCTGCAGTACTGGCCATTTCAAATCATAATAATTTTTGTCTACACTACATTTTCATTGCATTTCAATCTTTTTCGTCATCATGGATATGTTTAAAATTTGAGTAGTTATGGAAAATGAATACCGTCGTGGCAGCTACGCGGCTCAAGCGGCACTCAACATCAACACGTTTACAGAGCTAACACTAAAAACCAACGCACCACCTGTTGTTGGTTTGCTCGATTCTGTTCTGGAAATTTCGACCTGAAAATTGAACCTTGCGGTCGTCCGAAGACTTCAGTCGACAATGACGAATTAAAGGCGTTTGTGGAAGCTGATGACACACAATCTACGGCAGAATTAGCAGCAGCTTTCGACGTTAACGTCAAAACAATGTTAGTCCATTTTCGTCAAATTGGCAAGGTAAAAAAAGCTTAAAAGGGGCCCCACGAACAATGATCGCCAGCGAGAAGTACGCGTCGAGACGTGACTTGCACTGGTACCTGCGATGAAAAAAGATTGTTTGATAACCGCAAGCGCTCACAAGTTGCTTGGATCCTGGTGCAGCACCTAAACAATGAGTTAAACGAAAACTTACCCCTAGAAAAGTGATGGTCGCTGTTTGGTGGTCTAGGTGTGATTCATCACAGCTTACCAAACAGGCTGAGCTTTACTGCAGATGTGTACTGTAAAGAACTGAACACAATGATGGAGAAGCTAGAGGCACATCTCCAACCACATTGGTCAATCGCCTCCGCTGCTCCTGCACGACAACGTCTCCAAGTTGCAAGAACTGGGGTTGGAAGCTCTCTTTCATCCACCCTACTCACCAGACATTGCGATACTTTTACCAGAACTTGGATAACCTCGGGCCTTTGTATAAAATTAAATACCCAAGAGGCAGTACAAAATGCCTTTGAAGAATTTGCTGCTTCCCGTCCAGCTGATTTAAGAAGGGCATCAATAAACTGCCACTGTGTTGGCAAAGATGCATTGATTGCATGAGTGATTACTTCGATTACTACAAATAATTTTCACATTTTATACATTTACAATATTATATATAGGAGGAACTACAATATACATAATTTTTGTTTCTCTTATTTACAGGTGTTGTTTATATTATATTAACTTAAAATATACTTACTCCTATTTACAGAGAAACAAAATCGTTTATTCTCTTATATGATATAATCATATATGTCGCAGTCATCTTATTGAAATCGACATTTCATTGAGTGACTAGCGTTCTTATCGAATGACGATATTAAATTGAAAGACTAGGCCGAACATTGATTGAACAATCGTCACTCAACATTAGTGAGCGGAGTAAAATCAGTCAGGTGATTGAAATTTTTTCTCACTGCGGCGCTAGTAGTCACCAAAAGAAATATACAAACAAAATAATACAAACAGCTCGCACATCAGTGCGTTTGAAAGAAATTGAAAAAAATATCAACACACTGCTATCAAACAGTGTGTTGATATTTTTTTCACCTGACTGATTTTACTCCGCTCACTAATGTTAAGTGACGATTGTTCAATCAATGTTCGGCCTAGTCTTTATATTTAATGCCTCTCGGGTATTTAATTTTATCCAAAGGCCCGAGGTTATCCAAGTTCTGGTAAAAGTATAGCAATGTCTGGTGAGTAGGGTGGATGAAAGAGAGCTTCCAACCCCAGTTCTTGCAACTTAGAGACGTTGTCGTGCAGGAGCAGCGGAGGCGATTGACCAATGTGGTTGGAGATGTGCCTCTAGCTCCTCCATCATTGTGTTCAGTTCTTTACAGTATACATCTGCAGTAAAGCTCAGCCTGTTTGGTAAGCTGTGATGAATCACACCTAGACCACCAAACAGCGACCATCACTTTTCTAGGGGTAAGTTTTCGTTTAGCTCATTGTTTAGGTGCTGCACCAGGATCCAAGCAACTTGTGAGCGCTTGCGGTTATCAAACAATCTTTTTTCATCGCAGGTACCAGTGCAAGTCACGTCTCGACGCGTACTTCTCGCTGGCGATCATTGTTCGTGGGGCCCCTTTTAAGCTTTTTTTTACCTTGCCAATTTGACGAAAATGGACTAACATTGTTTTGACGTTAACGTCGAAAGCTGCTGCTGATTCTGCCGTAGATTGTGTGTCATCAGCTTCCACAAACGCCTTTAATTCGTCATTGTCGACTGAAGTCTTCGGACGACCGCAAGGTTCAATTTTCAGGTCGAAATTTCCAGAACAGAATCGAGCAAACCAACAACAGGTGGTGCGTTGGTTTTTAGTGTTAGCTCTGTTAACGTGTTGATGTTGAGTGCTGCTTGTGCCGAGTAGCTGCCACGACGGTATTCATTTTCCATAACTACTCAAATTTTAAACATATCCATGATGACGAAAAAGATTGAAATGGGATGAAAATGTAGTGTAGACAAAAATTATTATGATTTGAAAGGGCCAGTACTGCAGAACGGCAATTTTATAGATAAAGACCAACACACTGCTATCAAGCAGTGTGTTGATATTTTTTTCAATTTCTTTCAAACGCACTGATGTGCGAGCTGTTTGACGCTATATTTTTTTCATGTATTAAATCTACATTAAAGTGCGATATACTCGTTATAAAATACTGTGACAGCAAGGATTAATCTATTATTACGTCGCCGCCGGCTACTCTTAAAGAAAAAATTGAGGTGAAACTGAGTTTCACCTCAAATTTTTCTGAACTCTGAGAACATGAGTACATTCTATACCGGGTGTAAAAAGAGCAGTCACTGTAACTTTGGGATAGGATTATATGACCTTGACTGATTCTAGAAATGAATTTATTTCATTATTTATTTTTAGAGATTTTTTTTTGTGCAATTATTTATTTTAGTCGCAATGCGTAACTGTTTGGAACAACGTTCTGCATTAAATTCTTAAATTTTATAATTTTTGCCCTAGTACGTAATGAACTTCTTACGCGTGCTATTGACCTATCAGCGTAATCAGCTGATTGCTGTGTTGCACAACACAGTGGATTTTTAAATTTTTTTAAAACAGTGGATCAAAAGCAAATGACTAGTACCAATGGATATATCCCTTGCCTGGTTATGCCACGAAGTTATAGTGACTGCTCTTTTTACACCCTGTTTATAGGTAGCCTTATTCCCAAGGTGTGCTATCATTCATATAATTATTAACTTTATAGTAAGCTTTTGCACACAAACGTTCTTTGGCTACTTTCTGAAACTCATTAGTTGAAAATTTTTTAACGTTTTCTAGGATCCTATTGTATAGGCGTATACATTGGCCTTTAAACGATTTTTTTTTGTCAAAAACTAAATTATTATTTTTTTCGGAAAATAAGCAATAAAGCAAAAATATTTTTCTTTTTTTAAATTTTTTGTAAAAGAAATGAAAAAAACTCATTTCTAGAATGAGAAAAGGTTGTATAGTCATATCCCAAAGTTATAGTGACTGCTCTTTTTACATCCGTTATAATTAATTATTCCAGTCAAGTATGATCATTTAAGATTCCAGCAACATTAGTTAAGTGCATAAAATAAGATGTTTACCATTGTATCAGAATGTATAGGAACAACGTATATATGTAATATGATGAATTAAAACTTTTTTTTGTAATGAAGTTCATAAGTTGAATATTCTGTTAAATAAAAAACAAAGGGATCAGAATTAAAACATTCTTTTTTTAGATTGATATAAAGTTTGGCATGTTTGAATCATTGTTAAACTTATCAACTTCCAACACAAAGATTATTTCCACATTGCTACCAGCTGATTGCAACATCAAAACGGAGCCAGATGAAAAAACCGAAATTAATTTGAACGATACAGGTAAGTCATACACTATCTAGCTAAATATTGAGAAAAGCACTGTATTTTTAATGTTATGCTGTATTTCAAGACCAAAGTTTATAAGATATACCTATAAAAATATAAATTGAATTTTAAATGCAATCTCAGACTTGACTTAACACTTATGGATGTTCTAATTTGTTTTTATTTGCTTAGAAATTAAAGGCGAAACTGTAGAAACAACAAACAGCTTTATAGATGATGAACAACCTTCGAGCTCATCATACTCTGATTCAAAGGATTTACAAGTTGTTGATCCTGATCATAGGCAGGATCCATTGAAATTGGAGAGAAGTAATACTCGTCAAGAGGCGAAGGAGCTGAAATTGATTATAGAAAAGCTTAGTCCAAGTATTATTGAGAAATATGTTCGAACAAAACACATAGAACAGTTAGAGGGGGAAGGAGAAGCAACTTACACAACTGAACAAATCAAACAAGAGATAGAAGAGGAGGTAGCTGATGAAGGTAAGTCCTACTTATAACCATACTGCAGTAGGCAGCAGCATATATTTTAATTAAATAAGTAAGGTAAGTGTCCCTATGTATCTTCAGCATCCAAGGCTCTTATAGCTTCAATTAAATATATATATCGCCTCCGTGGTTCAAGTTTGGTTAGGATAATGCAGGCTGATCACCTGATTCTCCGACAAGAAAGATGATCCATGCGTCGGATGGGCATGTAAAAAGTCGGTCCTGTCCCTATTCTCTCGCCAGTCGTGTCGGTTTCCCGTCCCACTGGGTTATGAGAGTAAAAGGAAGAGAGAGTTTCTGTGTATTGCGCACACACTTGGGCACTATTAAATAACTCCTGCGTAGCTGGCCTGGGTTCAATGAAATCGGCTACCGACATCGAAATCGGTGAGGGGAGCTATTAAATATATATGTTACGGTAAGAGTAAATAATCGTCCACATTTATTTATTTTGACACCAACACGTTTAGTCCGGCGTCATTTAGCTTCTCCATTGTAAGCGATAATGAGGTGATGAAAATTCTTAAATCTCTACAATCCAACGTACTAGGCATTGATGGTGTGTCATTGGAAATGCATTTATTGATCAGTCGTTCCAATATCTGTCTTAAAACAATCACTAAAATTATAAATATTTCTCTTATAAATGGTTCTTTTCCTAAAACCTGGCATCGTGCTATAGTGAAACCTATACCTAAAAAGGACAATGTGACTGACTTAAAAGAACTTAGACCTATAAGTATTCTACCATGTATGTCGAAAATACTTGAGAAGATCGTCTGCAGCCAAATAACTAAATATCTAGAAAATAATAACATTTTACCGTCAGTACAATCAGGTTTTCGTAAAAGCCATAGTACTACAACTGCACTCCTTGATGTTGTTGACAACATACTTAGCGCACAGGATATAGGTGAGGGGCTATTTTGGTTCTTCTTGATTACTCGCGCGCTTTCGACACAATAAATATTCCCCTACTACTCTCCAAGCAAAAATATTACGGATTCGACGACGATGCTATATCCTGGTTCTCTAGTTACCTTACAAATCGATCTCAAGTCGTAGAAATTCGAAATATCGAGGGTGTTCCTACACGGTCGGAACCATGCTGTGTGGACAGAGGAGTGCCCCAAGGGTCAGTTCTCGGACCTCAAATATTTAGTATTTACTGCGCAGATATCACTCACAACATACACCACTGTAAATACCATGTATACGCGGATGACATTCAATTATACATCTCATTCAAACCAGGTAAGCTAAAAAAGGCCTTGGAGTGGCTAAATGATGATTTGAGACGTATATTTGAATGGTCAGAAGCTAACGCTTTGGTATTAAATCCATCTAAGACTAAATACATGTTTCTGGGCTCTAAAAATCAAGTAAAAAGAATTTGTGATACTCAGTTATCGGTAAATATTAAAGGTAAAGAAATCGAAAGAGTCAGTGATGCAAGAAATTTAGGTATTGTTATTGATGAAAATTTACATTTTGAAAAACACACAGTACAGACAGTTAGAAATTGTTTATATAGATTAAAATTATTATATAAAATTAGAAACTATTTGCCTAAAGAATTACGTGTAACTATTTGCGAATCCCTCGTCCTTTCCAAATTAAATTATGCGGATATTGTTGTTGGGCCGTGTCTTCTATCTAAATCTAAAAAATTAATCCAAAAAGTCCAAAATGCGTGTGCTAGATACTGTTTGACTATCCCTCCTAGAACTCATGTTTCTCCATACATAAATAATGAACTATGGCTCAATATGGATTATCGCCGACAGCTTCACTTTGCTACCCTTCTTTTTGGAGTCATAAAGCTCAAAACACCTTCCTACCTTTACAATAAACTGCAGTGGGCTGGTGACAGTCAGCTATCCATGACCACCAGGGGTTCGAGCTATTTGCTAATCTTGCAACCTCACCATTCCGCAGCGTTTAGAGGAAGCTTCAAGCATGTTGCCAGTAAGGTCTGGAATAACCTTCTGCCTCCGCTACGAGCTTTAAAATTTATAGATAACTTTAAGATTAAATTTAAGGATTACTTATTACAACTACAAATATCTAATTAGTTTAGAAAAACACGTGACATTAAGTTTCCTTGCTCCTATATTGTTCTACTTAAATGTTTATTATATGTATGGGTGCTTATTTTTTAATTTATTCAAAAGAAAGGCATTTTAGAATCGTATCATATCTATTGTTACTCTTCTCATTTTATTTTTTAAATATATTTATTAGCAACATATATTATTTTAATATTATAAGTATTTTACACTTATAAACACAACACAATAACAGCAACAACCTACATAACAATATTTTATAAAAACATATTATAAGTATAATATGTAATATATTTATTAAGAACTGTTATTTTTCACCTTCTCTTGTTAATTTTAAGTGGGGGTAGGGTATCACGGAAGACCAGGGACGGCGGTGACTGTCGCTGTCATATCCTGAGTGATATCCTTTTCTGTTTTTGGGCATTGCACTACCAAATTATTATTTTATTTAGTTTTTTTGTTATTATTTTTAAGAGAATATGCTTTGTTTTTTAATTTTTTACTTCCTTAATTTTATGATTTTGTTTATGTTTTCTGTACGTGTATTAGGTGGTGTAATAACTAAAATGGAAATAAATGATATATTATTATTCTTATTAATAATTGAAGATTATTAATAATTATCTATTATTATTAATAATTACCGAAAGTCGAGGTTAAAGTGATAAATTAATCACATTTGTCGGTTTTTATTAATAATTTAACCCTAGTAGTGATAAATGTAATAAGTGGCCAAGGGTTGCGGGGCGGGCGGTGTGTGCGACGTGAGAGAGGTGCGGGGGGGGGGGGGGGGGGCTCGGTGTCATTGTTTTAAAAGCACGCGCACGTTATTTGTTGTTGCTGAAATACAAAGGGTTAGGTGGTAGGTTAGGTGAGACATTTAAGATTACGCACGAGCCGAGCGAAGCGTGCCGCGGCAGCGGCCGGCGAGTGCCACAAGTGAATTCTGCCCGAAGTTACGGAAAATAGGTGATTGAACTAGAATAAAAATGGCTAGGTTAGGTTAGGTGAGACATTTAAGATTGCGCACGAGCCGAGCGAAGCGTGCCGCGGCACCGGCCGGCGAGTGCCAGAAGCGAATTCTGCCCGAAGTTACGGAAAATAGGTGATTGAACTAGAATAAAAATGGCTAGGTTAGGTTAGGTGAGACATTTAAGATTGCGCACGAGCCGAGCGAAGCGTGCCGCGGTAGCGGCCGGCGAGTGCCAGAAGCGAATTCTGCCCGAAGTTACGGAAAATAGGTGATTGAACTAGAATAAAAATGGCTAGGTTAGGTGAGATGAGACATTTAAGATTGCGCCAGAAGCGAATTCTGCCCGTTTAACTCTTTTTCAGAGAAAATAAGTAATTGAACTAAAATAGAAACTTCTCAAAATCGTATATTATTTGACTAGTAGTTATGGCATGACTTTAAAGGCCTATAGTAAAAAAAGCTGTCAAAATTACCTCAAAAGTAGTCGAATCTTCATACAAAAATACGAATTTTAAAAATACAGAATAACATTTACCAATATGTGTCGTGAATTATTAATAATTACTACTAAAAGTAATAAATTTCGATCGTTTATTCACATTTACCAAAACATGTGATTATCTATACTAATATTATAAAGAGGTAACGTTTGATTGTTTGTTTGTTTGTTTGTTTGTTTGAATGGAATAGGCTCTGAAACCACTGAACCAATATGAAAAATTCTTTCACCGTTGGAAAGCTACATTCATAGCGCTGAACATAGGCTATGTTATATGTTTAAAAAAGTAGGGTTCCTTACTAAAACCCCAAAAATGTAGCCCAATGTGTAAAAAAACGACCTCCAAAATTTCTTACGTCGTGTGCGCTTCGACAACGGCTTGACCAATTTCGCAATTTTTTTTACGTTATTGTCACGAAAAGGTTATTATGAAAGAAAATGTTGAAAAAAATAAGCAGAAAATTAGAAAAAAGAAGAAAATACGTGATGGTCACGCGGGGTTTGAACCTGGGCTCAATCGATTCACGTCGTTGCCAGTTTATATGACACGGGTGTCATGGTAACGACATTGTTTACAAATGGAAAATAAAAATTATGAAATGCTATAAATAACGTATTAACATAAACTTAAACTATTTGGATTCATTAAACTATTTGTCCACCACTAATAAATAGTCGGGATATTTTAATAGGTAACATTTGACAGTTTATCAAAAATGAGCGACGTAACGTTGTAACGACGACATAATAAAATAAATATTTTCTTTTTGTGTGTGCAGAATTTACTAAACTTTATTTAATAATTATTAGATATTTATTGTCAACATAACCAATATGAGTTTTTTTACGATTTGCTTTCACTGATAAACGATCTTAAATATAATATACAAATTATGATTTAATGAAATAAACGTCGTGATAATGTTACGTCAGTTAACACTTTTTCTTATTAAACACTAGAGACTTACTCAAAAAATCGATTAATCTTTTAACAACTATAAATATACCTATTTAAAAAAAGTACTTAAGTTATAAGTTGTAATAAGAATATATAATAAATGTTAATTTAAAAATCAGATCGAAGGAGTTAGGTCCATGGTCATAATTCACGAACAATTAAAAAAAAAATCGAAAACGTCATGAAAAGACGCCACTATGTCTTTTGTCGTCATTTGTCTTTGTGCGAAGTTAACGTCTGTCTGTTCTGTCTTTTTTTTTTCTTGCTACTGAAAACGAAAATGCAATTAAAAAAAATGTCTGTCTGTCTGTTAGCGTGTTTCTTTGCTCCATCTAATCTCTGGAACGGCTGGACCGATTTTAACGAGACTTTCACTGGTAGATAGCTAAAGTTATAAGGATTAATTTAGGCTTCTTTTCATCATCATCATCATCGTTATCTAACTAATGATCACCGAATCGGCTGGACCGACTGTGACGGGAGCATTCACCGGGCGTTAGCTTATGTTAGTTCCATCTATACATCAGCTATTTGTATTAAAGTAAGTCGTGTTAGTTAAATTATTTATAACTCAAGAACGGCTTTATCGATATGGTTGAAAATTGGTGAGGAAGTAACTTAGAGCCAGTAGACGGACATATGATATTTATTCCATTTGACAGCGCAGAACCAGCAACGTTCACGGAATGGTTTGGCGTTGTGGGTTCCGCGTTGCGGGTTCCAGGTTCCCGTGTTGCGGGTTCCGGGTTCCGCGTCGCGGGTCCCGGGTTCCCGCGTTGCGGGTTCCGGGTCCCCGCGTTGTGGGTTCCGGGTTCCCGCGTTGCGGGTTCCGCGTTGTGGGTTCCGGGTTCCCGCGTTGCGGGTTCCGCGTTGCGGATTCCGCGTTCCCGCGTTGCGGGTTTGGGTTCCCGCGTTGCGGGTTCCGGGTTCCCGCGTTGTGGGTTCCGGGTTCCCGCGTTGCGGGTACCGGGTTCCCGCGTTGCGGGTTTCGTGTTCCCGCGTTGCGGGTTCCGGGTTCCCGCGTTGCGGGTTTCGGGTTCCCATGCTGCGGGTTCCGCGTTGCGGGTTCCGGGTTCCCGGTTCCGGGTTCCCGCGTTGCGGGTTCCGGGTTCCCGCGTTGCGGGTTCCGGGTCCCCGCGTTGCGGGTTCCGGGTCCCCGCGTTGCGGGTTCCGCGTTCCCGCGTTGCGGGTTCCTGGTTCCCGCGTTGCGGGTTCCGGGTTCCCGCGTTGCGGGTTTCGGGTTCCCATGCTGCGGGTTCCGCGTTGCGGGTTCCGGGTTCCCGCGTTGCGGGTTCCGGGTTCCCGCGTTGCGGGTTCCGGGTCCCCGCGTTGCGGGTTCCGTGTTCCCGCGTTGCGGGTTCCTGGTTCCCGCGTTGCGGGTTCCGGGTTCCCGCGTTGCGGGTTTTGGGTTCCCATGCTGCGGTTTCCGGTTTCCCTTGCTGCGGGTTCCGGGTTCCCGCGTTGCGGGTTCCGCGTTCCCGAGTTAGGGGTTGTTTTTTTTAGTTGAATTTCATCATAAACTGTTTTTATGCTCAACGAAGTGGGCAAGGGTCAGCTAGTTATTTATAATTTTGTAAAAATATTAATAATTTTCAATTAATCAGATTTACCGTAACATATATATGTATTGAGAACCTCCTCCTTTTTATAGATTCGGTTAACGGAACCCATTAAGGATCACTTTTTTGTCCGTCTGTTTGTTTGTCAAGACGTCGATCAGCTAATCTAAACTTTCATTTAATTTAATTCAATTTTTAAGGCATAGCAAGAATATAAATACTCGCAATGGCAATTATAATTTTAAATAACAAAATAGTATTTATGCACCTATTACAGATATTATGCACATCATTAATTAATTAAAAACACAATTGGGTAGATAACTTATAAAAAAATATCTACTATATTGAGATAAACACATTAAATTATAGGGACATTTGTATTAAACATAATTTATCAGTAAAATAATAATATAGAAAAGTCCATTTAAAGTAAATGTTACCATTAGATAATAGAAATAGCACAAATATCACATTTGAAGAAAATATGATTTCCCATAATCAACAACGAGTCGCCATTTTTTACCCGTTTCAGATTTTTTTGGACTTGAGCAATCAGTTGCGAGGTTCAATAATCCCTTCATTTAACATTTTATTAATTTGAATTTTCATTTCATCTTTTTGAGAATGGGGTAATTTATAATGTTTCGAAAATACCGGTCTTGTGTTCGTCTTTAAAGTTATTGTATGAGTATAAGCATCCGTAGTACTCAGTTTCTCCTGGCAGGTAGAAAATAGCATAAATATTTTTATACTTTTTCTGCTCTTTATCATATTTTATATGATTTAAATCTTATATATATGTTGCAGTCAAAACTCTTAAGCAGTCAAAAGTACTATTGACTAGCAAAATCTGTCAAAAGTGCTTTTGACTGAACAGGTTGGTCAAAAGAGGTTTTGACTTAAAATTATTGGTTATTAGTACTTTTGACTGCTAGTTTTCAGTTAAAAGTACTTTTGACTGACGCTCTTTTAACTGTTATTTCAGTCATAAGTATTATTAACTAAAGCATACGGTCAAAAGTACTTTTGACTGACGCTCTTTTAACTGTTATTTCAGTCATAAGTATTATTAACTAAAGCATACGCTCAAAACTACTTTTGACTGATTTTGCTAGTCAATAGTACTTTTGACTGGTTAAGAGTTTTGACTGCAACATATATAAAAAGGAATCGCTGTTCGTTAGTCTCGCTAAAACTCGAAAACGGCTGAACCGATTCGGCTATTTATAGTCATGAAATATTCGTGTAAGTCCAGGGAAGATTTAAACGATTTGTATGCTCAACGAAGTGGTCACTGATCAGCTAGTCTTCTTATATTATTCCACAACATTTCTAGAACAACCTAATCATTTGAATTGGTTTCACATTTAAAAATGGTGGTTTTAATGAATCTGCACCTTCCACAACCGGTTTGAGCTTGAATGATTTAGTGAAAAGAGGTACAGAAAGATCTGCAGAGTCTTCTTATCAAGTGAAGACAGTTTAGATACGGCTTTACAGCTGACGTGGACAAAATGTTTAGGCTGGTATACCAAATATGTACACTTCCAGAAGACCGACAATATCAAAAAAATTTTTGGAGACAAATGGTGTCTCATTTCACGAAATAAGCATTTTCCAATTGACAACAGTGACATACGGCACCAAGGCCGCGGCATTTCTGGCAATGCTGACTCTTCGACGTTTAGCTCAAGATTAGAGGCGAAATTATCAAGACAGAAACTGCGTCAAAAAATGTTGAGTTAGCATTTTATAAGGACGATTTGGTACACGGAGGTCATTCTGTCGAATCGTCAAAAAAAATGTCTGATAGGTACAGGATATTGTTTTGATTTTAAAGTCAGGCGGCTTTACGAAATGAAAGGCGAGTGATCAAGATTTAATCCAAACTCTTGATGGTAATACTGAACAAATAAATTACGATTTTAAAAACACCGATGCATCAAAAACTTTAGGTTTTAGTTACACAGCAAGACCACAGCAAGAGCGAGACGGAAGCACGCCCCCAAGTGGCAAAATGGCGTAACTTATTTATGGCGCGCTTTGACATGAGTTGGGACTTTTCTCGGCGAGATTGAATTGATTCGTGATTAAGGCGAGCAGTGACCGCAACTAGCGCCACTCTTTTTAAAATAAATTTTACAATGACACAAAGATCTTATTAAAAAAAGTAATCGGTTCAAACTTTAAGTAAATAGTTAAACTAATTTATTGGCATTTAATTACAGCTCTAAATCCTATACCGTATTTACTCTCGTAAGTAATAACTAAAACGGCCGTTTTAGTTATTACTCACGAGATATACTATATAATATTAGTTTAACTATTATATATGACTATAATAAGCTAGTTTAACTATTTACTTAAAGTTTGAACTGATTACTTTTTTAATAAGATCTTTGTGTCATTGTAAAATTTATTTTAAAAAGAGTGGCGCTAGTTGCGGTCACTGCTCGCCTTAAGTCGTGGCAGTCGAGAGGTCTTGAAACTGTCTTCTTTCGTTTAGTGTCAATCCTTGTAAAGTAAAGTGAATTTAAAGTAAAGTAAATTTATAAAGTGTTGTGAATAGTGTATAGTGAATTTATAAAGAAATTGTGATTACGAATAAAAAAAAATAAAAAATAAAAATCTTTATTATCGGACAACTTAAGGGTCCATAGTTTGTTAGTAAATACTTAACTATATATATATAATAAAAGAGTGATATAGACTCTGTTCTCTTTTCACGATTTACCCACGAAAGCCCACAGTATCCGAAGGAATGATCCTAAATCATGAAAGCCCATCCGACATATATTCGGAATGAGGTATTTTTGTGGGCGTCTCTTTATAATATCAGGAAATAATAACACTCAAACGTATAGTTTTCTATTCTCAGCTATCAAATAATTGTTTCAAATTTAATTATTTATTTAAATTACTATGGAAACGTGACGAATTCATCTTCACAAGCCCTTCACACTGCCCACCGCCATGATCTGCGGCCTGATTACGCAACTCCGTGGACATCAATATCTAGTACTTACGTAATGGTAACTAAATTCTACGGCTAATCTCTGGAACGGCTGGAGCGATTTTAACGAGACTTTCACTAGAAGATAGCTGAAGTTATAAGGATTAATTAAGGCTACTTTCATCATCATCGTCATCGTCATCAAACTAATGATCTCCGAATCGGCTCGACCGACTGTGACGGGAGCATTCACCGGAGCTCATGTTAGTAGGAGTAACCTATACATCTATATATTATATAAAAAAGTAGTGTTAGTTACATTATTTATAACTCAAGAACGGCTTTATGGATAAGGCTGAAAATTAGTGAGGAGGTAGCTTAGATCCAGGAGACGGACTACTACTAGGATACTATTTATTTCATTCGACAGCGTTCCCGTGTGCGTTGCGGGTTCTGCGTTAGGGTTCCGCGTTGCGGATTCCACGTTGCGGGTTCCGCGTTGTTTTTTTTTTTAGTTGAATTTTATCATAAACTGTTTTTATGCTCAACGAAGTGGGCAAGGGTCAGCTAGTATAATATATAGGAGGCAGGTCCTTTGTAGGCGTCATTTTGTATTGTCTGTATCGTCAGGAAATAATAAGCGTCTTATACTGTACTATTATAATATCCGACAAGTAACATTTTCACATTAAACTATTTGAAATAAAATAAAAATAAAATATGTTTATTTCAGGCTTAGCCCATAATAATGTTAACAAAACAACCTAAAAATTATGTTAGTAGTAGGTACAGTTAATTAGCTTAGGTATTTGTGGCCCATATCCATTGGGCGATTGGGGCTTCGGGGATATTCGTATGTTTTTGTACTCAGTGTCGCAGAAGCGGACTGTCCAGCTTAGCGCTGAGCACGCTCAGGATGCTGGTGGGGCTCCGGCGCGTGCGGAATATCAGCGATGCTGTGCGGTGCCTCAGCACGGTGTGGAAACCGTCAGTGCGCGCATGCGCAAACATCGCGGACGCACTAGAGTACCACGGAAGCCCCACCAACACCCTGAACGCCTTATTATACTGTACTCAGAGAGCGTTAATGGCCCGCTGCGTGTAGTTGATCCACAGGTTGCAGGTGTAGAGAGTTAGGCAAAATGCTTTGAACAGTGTAATTTTAACATCTGTACTACACCTCGAGAATCTGCGTGCCAACATATTATATATCATACAGCGGACCGCCATCGCTCTTCTCTTCCTTTCGATGTCTCCATCGTCTTTCAAATCCTCAGTGACCACATGGCCGAGGTATTTGAACTCTTTTACTCTCTGAAGAGCACCACCATCGAGTACTACCGGCGCCACATCTCCCAGTCCACGACCCTAGTATTGAAATATTAGAAGCTCACATTTTTTACACGAGACCGTGCATTCTCGCCTAAGCCTCACATATTCCAATCATTCTTCTCAGGGCGGCAATTGATGGGCTGAGCAACAATATCATCAGCATAACTAATGCTGTTAACACATTGTCCATCGATGTAGCAGTCTACTCTGGTTTCGCTCAGCTCAACAATCATCCTATCTACGGGAGCGAAGAATATGTTAGTCCCCACTGCCTTACTCCACACTCCAACCTATACTCGTCAGAGAATTCTGGTATCGCCATTTGACCTGGTTAGTTTGGTGTCCGTACCAATATCTAAGGACATTAATTAATTCGCCCCGCAGACCAGAGTCTTTTAGTTTTCGCCATAGGATATCGTATCTTACCAGGTCAAATGCCTTGGAGAGATCAAGAAAAGCTGCATATACGGGCGTATTCCTATCTGTGTAATACCTGATAGTATAATAGCGCACTCTGTTGATAGCCCTGGCCTGAAACCGAATTGTGCATCATGCAAATTAAGATGTTTTTTAAGTTGACTCTCAAACATGCTTGACAGCATGTCAAGTATTTTAGATGCGGTTGTTGCTAATGATATATGGCGGTAATTGTACACATCGGAGCTATCTACAGTCTTGTTTTTAATTATTGGAACTACCACCGTCTTTATCTGGTCGTTTGGCAGATAGAAGTGCCTAATACATTGTGTATATTGAATGTGCTACCTAAATAGATTAGCGACGTCTTTCGCTTCACTGATACCGTTTACACTTATCGGGACGCTGGGCTTTGTGTTTAATTTCTTTGTTTGTTTTCAAAAACCTTTAAAATCATTATTTTTATGTTTATTAGCTAAAATATTAATTCTTGGTTATTCTGGCAATAAAGTAATTTATTTTTAAATATTTTTCTAGACATATACATTTCATTATAAATATTACCATTACTAGGTCTTCTATACCATATCCAAGTCAAAAATGTCTGCCTAGCATCGCTATGAGCGTCACGAACATACTTATTCCATCCGACAATGGGACGACCACGGTGTTGTCTGCCACCACCACCACGGCCTACACAGCTGTCAGCAGCAGCTTCTTGTAACAATATCACCATAAAGAGTGTTTATCGCGGCCAAGTGAAGCCCACTACTATTACTACACATATTATCACAACACTTGTGAAACTCATGAGGGAAGTTAATTTCTCGTAATTTTTCATTACAACATTTTGTATATCTACTTGATTTGGATCCCTGTCTCCCCATAGCACCTTGTTTTGCTTGGCAAATAATTGTTCAGTAGTTCGACAAACTGATTTTAAGATACACATAATTTCAACTGGATAGTGATCACAACAGAAAACATCATTACGTACCTTAACTGAGGTAACCGTCTTTAGCGCTGCCTCGGTAACAATACAGTGATCCACCTGCGGCTACCATGTGCTTCACTTTAAAAAGTATGGGTATTAAGTAAGTAAATAAGTAGCCATCGATCTGACATAAGTAGCCTGATTGCACTAATTCGACTACTTTCGCACGGAATCACAGACACGTAACTGCACTTGCTGTTCCTGTATAGAAGTCCTGTACTTCCATACGGCCTTCCGCGCAATATACCGTTTGTTAGGTCCACCGCTGACTTGCCGCAGTATCCAAAGTCGCTACTTATTTTACCATGTTCATGTATCTCGTTCGGTAAAAGCCATATCTCCCGTAGTGAAATAACATCAGCATTTTGGCAAAGACTTCGTATACCCTCCAATGATCTATTGTAAGATTTACAATTAAAGGTAATAAGTTTTAAACATTAAATATTAATTTAGGTTTACTATCCATTTAGATTTATTATTGTACCAGTATCGGATTTCTTACGCCTGTCCAAATTTCGTTTACCAAATTCAATAAAACGACGAGAACTATCTACTACCATCGGGCCATAAGGTGCTATCCAAAAACAAATTCAGCTTATCCTTAGGAACACACATTTTATATGAGTTGTATTCTCTAAGTTGTTTCGATTCAATTTTATGCATGGTGATATCGACATTTGCTTTTCTCGATATATACGAAACATGATGATTTTCCCAAGTGTCCTTATGTACGTTATTTATGAAGAGCGGTACACTGTTATACGCTGCCTTATAACTCTCAACGATCTCGCGCGGGACAGTCGGCACCGCCGGTCATCCTGGGGGAGGCGAGGCGGCAGCCGCCCTCCTCCAAGGCGGTTTGTGAGAATCAGTGTGTGTGGTGCAAACGATTAAATTTGTGTTAACAAAGCTAATATCGGCAACTCTAGTTTCATTTTAAACTTATCAAGTAAAAGTGTGTAGAGTATATTAAGGACGCTACATCCTTTATACAATATATTGCATACAAAAACTTTGAAGCGAAGTAGAAGTAGAGTAGTAGTAAATAAATAGTAGCAATATGCATTTATATATTTTTATAATATTCACACCTCTTTATTTAGGAATCGGACGAGGCTACGAAATGGACATCTCAGATAACTGCGAAGAACTAGACCAAACAAGTGATGCACCATCAGAACGAGAAGGAGACAAACCGTACAGCTGTGATGTGTGCTTAAAGAAGTTTTCACAAAAGGGATATTTACGAAAACACAGCAGGGTTCATATGGGAGACAAAGCATACAAACCATACAGCTGTGATGTGTGTTTGAAGAAGTTTTCACAAAAGGGAGATTTACGAAAACACAGTAGGGTTCATACGGGAGACAAACCATACAGCTGTGATGTGTGTTTTAAGAAATTTTCAGAAAAGGGAAATTTACGACAACACAGTAGGGTTCATACGGGAGACAAACCATACAGCTGTGATGTGTGTATGAAGAAATTTTCTGAAAAGGGAAATTTACGACAACACAGTAGGGTTCATACGGGAGACAAGCCATACAGCTGTTGTGTGTGTTTGATGAAGTTTTCACAAAAAGGAAGTTTAGAAAGACACGTAAATGTTCATATGGGCGACAAGTATACAGCTGAGATGTATGTTTAAAGAAGTTTTCTCAAAATAAAACCCAGTTGAAACTGGGTTTGGTGAACCAAACAATGTTAAATAAATAACGCCCTTTTAAATCACTTGAAAGACTGTTATGAGCTATGGAGCGTCCCACCACGCACTAATGTCTTGTCAATTCACTTAATATAATTCCTGCTGTTTTATTTGCTCTATTATATTTGCACTGAGACAAACATTTAGATGGGCAGGTCACGCAGGTATAAGGATGAAAGATGGACCAAAAGAACAGTGGAGTAGATTGGACCTCAAGGCAAGAGAGCAAGAGGCCGCCCGTGTGCCAGATGGGCAGGCGAGATAGTAGCGACAGCAGGACCACGATGGCTGGCCACGGCTACAAATAGACAGAAGTGGCATTCTTTGAAGGAGGCTTTTTAGACCGGTCGGGCTAGCGTATTTTGGGGAGATAACATTCAAAAATTCTAAAGTTTCTGAATTTTTGCAGGTGGATAGAGTAGTACCCAATTAGCTTGTTTTCAAGTTTTGTGTCATTTTTGACCATTGCATTTTGAGTAAATCGAAAATAAGTGGGCGATTTTTTAAATTTGTAATAAAACTGTTTTAAAAAATTTAAAGTTTAATTAGAATAACAACGGGGGCATGTGTGGGATATCATTCAGATTATGTATACCTAATTTGTGCCATTTTAGCCCATTGCAACCCGACATATTGCCAGTTCGTTAAAACAGTACCTGTAAAAATTTATAGTCGATGAAACAACTATAATTCAGCTTATGAGTGTTACATAAACTCATGAAAAAAAATTGTGTCAGATTAATCCACGGGTTTCGAAGTATTTTTTTTTTGTTTTTTCACGCTTATAGACACTCCAAAAAATATTAAAGTGACTTGAGTTTATATATTTAATATAACAATTTAATGATAAGTAAATCTATATTTTAATTTCGTGTCATTTTCATGCACGGGTTAAAGAATTAAACAGAAAAATATGAAAATAATTGTGAACATGTGAGTAAATGACATGGATGTACGCGGGGGCTGCGCGACGCGCGGTGTGTGGGGTCAGCCGTAGTCCATTTCAAATTTCTTTAATCTGGGGGCACGGTCGTGCCCCCGTCAAGACGAGCGAAGCGAAGCGCAAGGGCACTACCTACCTTTTCTCGAAAGGTTTCATCGTTTTTTTGAGCTCTCATAACTTTTGTTTGGAAGATACTAAATAGTTGAAATTTTCAACATATAATTACATTGGTAAAGACATGAAACATACAAAGTTTGAATGTCGTAGCTATTATACTTTAGATTTTATCAACGTCTAATAACCCCAAATTTCGTCACTGACTCATTTATAGATCATCAAAATTCATAAGGTACTTCCTGAAATCCTAGAAAGCTGATATTATTTATGTAAGCTGTTATTGCTACAAAACCAACAAAAAAATTATTAAAATATAACTGCCGCCATTTTGAATCCAATATGGTGGACGGTACAAAATGGATGTTTACTATACGAATCTGATCTTTAATACATAAAAGGAATACAATATATACAAGTATATAAAAAACCTACGACCTACTTTTTGTAGGACCGATAATCGGTCAGACTTTTGCTCCATATAATTTCTATCCGACTTTATTTATTTTGAGTGCGTTGCACTACTGAAATCAGTATGTTCTATTTCATTCCGATTATTAATCGGTGACCGACTTTTTTTAGATGAAAGATATATTTATGAGAGGAAAATTAGTTTTTTATCCACTTTTATAAAATTAGGCATTTGCTGTCCGTACAAATTACAAAATATGTAAAACACGTGAAATGGGTTATCGGTCCAATAGTAGTCAACGGCAGTTTTCAGTCGTATACGATATTTTTTTACTGCGAATGTTATTCGATTGTTAGGAAATGTTCACATTTCGTATTCATAATTAACCAGCTTACAAAAATAAATGAAATCCCACCAAAAACATTTTCATGTAAAAATGTTGCCAAGACGAGCCTACATAGCTTACCCTCTGGAAAAGTTATCAGATATCGTATAAAGCCAAGCTCTACACTACACCTTAATCAAAAACTATCAAAAAGTGGTCAGATCTCATGTAGAACCAAAATTCATGATCTATGCACCCTTACTTCACCAGGCTTAACTTCACTTACGCTACATTGCAGTTAAAACGTGATACTTGACCGTTTTGCTACCGTTACGAGGATTTCATAGGGATTCATTAATCGTATGTAAAATAAAACGGCCAAGTATCACGTATTGACTGCAATGTAGCGTAAGTGAAGTTAAGCCTGGTGAAGTAAGGGTGCATAGATCATGAATTTTGGTTCTACATGAGATCTGACCACTTTTTGATAGTTTTTGATTAAGGTGTAGTGTAGAGCTTGGCTTTATACGATATCTGATAACTTTTCCAGAGGGTAAGCTATGTAGGCTCGTCTTGGCAACATTTTTACATGAAAATGTTTTTGGTGGGATTTGTATTTCTGTGAGCTCCCGTGTTCGCCGCGCCGCGTGACATCACGTAAGGTAGACGTTACACACTAGGAAGTAAGAACATGTAGGGACCGTGTATGTGTGAATGTGCGAATGTCAGCGGTTTTGTGTCTGGAAGGTAAGTATGTTTGCGACGACGGCCAGTCACTGCGTGAGGCCTAGTCGGTATGAACGAGAGTTTAGTTTCGGGATAGTAAAAGGCCATATAAATCGACTGATGTGTTTTAATTGAGTGACCAGCAAAAGGTGTAGTAAACATTAAATAAAGTGGAATAGTGAGACTCCTACAGTGGTGACCCCGACGTGATTTGTCTTAAAAAAAAATAACATTTTTTTCTACAAATTACGATTAGTTAGCTGTCGTGACGTTAATATAAATCATAATGGAAGGTTCGGCTGAAATATAACAGAAGGAAGGTGCGACGGAAAATTTTTCTCAATTGGCTGCTATATCTGTAACTTCTCGAATACTGGATTTTTGGACAGAGATGACGAGATTGTGGTTTGTACAAGTAGAGAGCATGCTTGCACCGCAAAAAGTGGGGGATCAGGCTAAATATGATCTTATAGTGACCAAATTGCAACGTGAGGTACTTCGTCAAGTAAGTGACATTCTTATGGCGCCTCCAGAAACTAATAAGTGCGAAGTATTAAAAAAGCATTTACTGGAAGTATATGAAGAAAGTGCCATGAAACAATTTCAAAAACTGGTCGGTGGCATGGAATTGAGCAGCCAAAAACCGTCGCAATTATTGCGACGAATGCGTGAACTGGGTATTAATGCCAAAATATCAGAGGAAACATTACGGAATTTATGGTTTACGAGACTTCCAACTTCTGTCAGAGCTGTGCTCACGGTTAGTCAGGACCAAAACTTAGAGAATTTAGCTAATATAGCGGATAAGGTAGTGGAAAATACACGAGGAAGCGAGGTCGATGAAATAACTTCGAGTTCGACTCCCGAGAGCAGCATGCAGCCACCGCTAAATGATTTAATAACATAAGTACAACGGCTTAACTTAGAAGTAGCGGCACTTAGAGTAGAGGTTAATCGTCGAAGCCCAAGCAGGAGAGGTCGCGGTGGAAACGGGTTCAGGACCAGGTCAATCAAGGTCACGAACACCGAATGACCCGGACTAGTTATGTCGAGAACATTTTAGATACCGTAATAGAGCGCGTAATTGCGAAAGTCCCTGTGCATGGAAAAATCAGTCGGAAAACTAGGACAGGTGCAATCGGCGACGGTGGGCGGCTGCATCCCTATGAAAAATCACCGTCTCAGTGTTTTTGATAGAGAAAGTGGACAAAAATTTTTAGTTGATACAGGAGCTAATGTGTCAGTGGTTCCAGCTACATGTAAGCAGAAATTAAGTGGTGAGTGTTCTGACTAAAGATTGTTTGCAGCAAATAATACCGAAATTAAAACATACGAAACCAAAACTATTAATTTGAATTTAGGGTTGCGCAGACCGTATCGGTGGACATTTGTTATTGCAGATGTGAATCAAGCAATATTGGGTGCTGATTTCTTGGAATATCATAATTTGTTAGTGGATTTAAACAAGCAGAAGCTTATAGATAAAACGACTAGCTTGTTAACGTTTGGCCGAATGGTTAACTGTAAGGAACCCTCTGTCAGTACTATTAATAATAGTCACCCTTATCTTGATTTACTGTCCGAGATTTCAGATGTAACTAAACCAATATCATTTACAAATTTAGATCGTGAGTCACACAATGATATATATCATCATATCGAGACAACGAGTAAGCCGGTTCATGCCCGAGCGCGGCCGCTACCGCCAGATAGATATCATAAAGTTAAAAATTAATTTCGGCTGATGCAGGAAATGGGCATATGCAGGCCATCAAAAAGTGAATGGGCCAGTCCCGTGCATGTAGTTGCTAAAAAAAATGGAGACATACGACCTGTAGGCGATTACCGGCGTCTCAACGCCATCACTATACCGGACCGGTATCCGGTACCGAGACTGCATGATTTCACGTTTATTTTGTCTGGTAAAAAGATTTTCTCAAAAATAGATATTAACAAAGCATATCATTTCGTTAAAATTGCCCCCAAGGATGTTGAAAAAACGGCAGTAATTACGCCTTTTGGACTTTACGAATTTACACGAATGAATTTTGGCCTAAAAAATGCTAGTCAAACGTTTCCAAGATTCATGAATAACGACGTATTGAAAAACTTAGATTTTTTATTTAATTTTATTGATGCCGTAATAGTTGCCAGCGAGAATTTAGAAATGCATAGGATTCATCTTAAAAAGGTATTTGAACGTTTTAGGAATTACGGGATAGCAATTAATTTGTCTAAGTGTGATTTTGGTAGAAGCGAAATAGAATTTTTAGGTTACAGGGTTTCATCAGAGGGATTTCAACCCCTGGAAAGTAAAATTAAGGTCATAACAGAATATCCGAGGCCAGAAACGATTGATCAACTGAGGTATGATTAACTTTTACAGAGCTAATATACCTAACGCTACAGAGCACCAAATAATATTAAATTCATTTTTAAAGGGAGCAAAAAAGAAAGATCAAACAAAAATATTATGGAATGATGTTTCATTAGATGCCTTTGAGCAATGTAAAAATAATCTGAAAAAAGCAGTTTTGTTGAGTCATCCTATGACAAATGTAAAAAAAAAAAAATAAAAAAAAAAGCCTTATATTTCTTACTAAAACTAATACAGTTTTTTAACTATATATTTAAATAAATTAAAACTAACATGTTAACTAAATATAAATAGACAAATTATTAATAAACTAGTTCAGTTTGGAAAAGTAAGAACCCCTCTTCTCTCGAAGGTGAAGGCCTCCTCTAGAGATCTCCATATTTCTTTATCCTTAGCTGTCTCTACCCAATTTTCTCCTGCCACCCTTGTGATGTCGTCTGCCCACCGTGCCACTGGTCTTCCTCTCTTTCTCACGCCTGAGGCCCCCTTCCAACACGTTAATTTGTGAGTCCATCGATCATCCTTCAATCTAGCTACGTGACCCGCCCAACGCCATTTAAGTTTCTTACAGTGGTATAGAGCATCAACTAACTTTACTAACTACTATAAACTAACTTTTGTTATTTTCCTATCTTATCGTGTCTAATCTTTTGAATTTTCTTTATTTTTAATATAATTCTTTCCATGCCTCTTTGACAAGATCTTATTTTAGATTTCGTTTGGTATGTAAGTTTCCATGTTTGGCAAGCGTAGGTTAGTGAGGGCAGTATACATGTATCTATAACTTTTTTCTTAACAGTAACCGGCATGTCACTTTTCATAACTTCTTTCAAGCTCCAAAAGCGTTTCCAAGCATTTGCAATTCTTCTATCTATTTCAAGTTCATTTCTCTGTTTATGAAATGAGATTTGCTTACCAAGATATATAAATGTGTCAACGTACTCTAGCGGTGTATTATCCAGAAATATCGGGTGTTTGATAGAGTTCGTCATAATGTTGGTTTTACTACGATTAATTTCTAGACCAACTCGTTGGCTTGCGACATGCAGGTCGTTAATCATTAGCTGTAGCTCGATTATATTCTCCGAGAGCAAAACAATGTCATCGGCAAATCTTAGGTGACTTATGTATCTATTATTTATTTTCAAACCTAGTCTTGACCAATTTAAGTTTCCAATTACTTGTTGTAGTACAGCTATAAATATTGTGGGAGAAATCGCATCCCCCTGTCTTACTCCTCTTCTGATATTAATCGGAGGTCCGATTGTATCTAGTCTAATTCTGCTATTACAATTTTTATACAGATTTTGTAAGGTCTTCAGATACTGTGTTTCAATATTTTGCGCTTGTAGAGATTCCCATATTGAATGATGGTAGAGGGAATCAAAAGCTTTTTGGTAGTCAATAAATACCAGGTAGAGCGGTCTGTGAAACTCTTGGTATTTATCAATGAGCAGTTCAATAGAGTGGATATGATCCACAGTAGAAAAACCTTTCCTGAATCCTGCCTGTTCGACAGTCTGGTGAATGTCTACAGTGCTTCGGATTCTCTTTTCTAGAATTGAGGAGAATAGTTTGTACATCGAAGACATCGATGACAAATGTACTGTGTCTTTAATGACAGATGCGTCAAATAAATGTGCAGGCGGTGTATTACAGCAGTGGGTAAATAACGCGTGGGCACCGTTAGGATATTTTTCAAAAAAGTTTTCTACTGCGCAACAAAAATATTCCACCTACGACAGGGAGTTGACAGCAATTTTTATGGCTATAAAACATTTTAGGCCGCTTTCGAAGGTCGCGAATTAATTATTTATACTGACCATAAGCCATTAATTTATGCAATGAAAAAAGTCGAAAGTAATTCGGAAACGCCTAGGCGCACCAGGCAATTGTTATTCATAAGTGAGTTCTCAACTGATATTAGATACGTCAAGGCTTCAAAGTAGCTGACGCGTTGTCCAGGATAGAAACAATTCAATGTCCCACGGTTGTCGAGTACCCGGAATTAGCTAACGATCATAATGATAATATTTCTTTACAGAAAATTCTCATTCCTAACTGCAAACATTTTATATTTTGTGAAAATTCAACCGGTATTTGTAGACCTTATGTGCCTGAAAGTTATATAATATATAAAAATTGTATTTCAATCATTACATTCCAATAGCCATCCTGGAATTAGAGCGACACGTAAGCTAGTGGCACAGCGTTTTTTTTTGGCCAGGGTTAAATAAGGATGTCGGGAGATGGGCTAAGACATGTATATCTTGCCAAAAAGCAAAGATTGGCAGACATACAGTTTCAGAACTCGAACATTTTGCACATGCCGAGCGTTTTGCACATGTGCATATATATATAGTAGGCCCACTGCCACCAACTAAGGAGGGGTATAACGATGATAGATAGGTTCTCACGATGGGCAGAGGCTGTGCCAAGTTACGAAGTTACAGCAGAAGTAGTTGCTAAGGCGTTTTACGATAATTGGATAACGCGTTTTGGTGCCCCGGAGCTTATTACCAGCGACCAAGGGCGCCAATTTGAGAGCAATCTATTTCAAGAATTATTAAAAATATTTGGAGTTAAAAATGTCGAGGTAGTCCATATAGACCGCAAGGTAACGGCGTAGTTGAAAAATGGCACAGGAGCATGAAACAAGCGCTGACTGCGCGTCTCACTGATAATGCGTCTTGGTATGACGAACTTCCTACTGTACTTTTAGGCTTGCACACAATTAGTAGGAGTGATAACGGGGTAAGCCCTTCTGAATATGTCTACGGGCAAACGATTCGTTTACCCGGAGAGTTTTATGACGTATTAGATGAGAAAAATTTAAACGTACACGCATTTTTGGATCAATTAAAAATAAATTTACGGAATTTAAAACCGGTGCCACGGCAGTTGCGACACTCGCGCACTATATTCGTTCACAAAGAATTAAATAATTGTGATTACGTATTTTTAAGAAATGACGCAGTTCGTCGGCAGCTAACATCGCCATACGACGGGCCGTATAGAGTTATAAGCAGGAAAGGGAAGATATTTAAGCTACAACTGCCCAAAAGGACAATGGTTGTTTCTATAGATAGACTGAAACCGGCATTTATTTTGAATGAGTTTGATAACGAACAATTGGAAGATAATAATAGTAAAACCATTGGCAATAAAAACGTTAATAAGCTAGTTCAAGAAAGTGAAAATGTAAGTTATAATGTAAAGAAAGTAACAAGAAGTGGTCGTACTGTAAAACTGCCTGTACGTTTTAATTGTTAAATTATGTATTAGTATGGGTATTCACTATTTATGTCATATAAAATGTTATAAGAAAGAATATAAATGATGTGTGTAGAAGCACTTATAGAGTTACCAACTCAACTCGTTACTATTAAGTTTCTGCAAAGTAGCATTTTCGCAATAAGCGTTGTTCACTGCTAGTATATGGGTTTCAACTTTTTCGTGTGCATTATAACTGCTACCTTTTGTACGAACGGACGAAGTATTCGAATTTAAGCAACATGGGTAAAGCATACAGTAAGGAAGAAATTGTCGTTGCCCAAAATGTCACTGTGTAGGCAGAGTTGGAGAAACAGAATGTTACTACCACAATTTTATGTGTGGTCATGGGAATTTTGATATTTTTGGCACTGGTGATGTATTTTCGCTACCGTATAAAGAATTGGATGACGATTAAATTTGTGTATTAATATAATAAAAATCTTAAATATGTTTATAGTGTAAAAGTATTAAATATATTTCCGTTATCTAGTACCTGTAACACAAGTTCTTCGGATACTTAGCACGGGGCCAGATTGACGTGGTGTGAAGCGTCCATAGATATTATAAATGTTCACAAGATTTGTGGCGGGCGGCAATAGCCCAGCGTCGCAAGTCGCAGCGTCGATACGCAAGATAGTGCGCTGTGTTATAGTGAACGGTGCTTAGTGCTTACAGCTTAGTTATAAGAATGTTAGGATAAGATATTAAATAACATTGTCAAATTTGTTATCTATGTCATGTCAGATTTTTTTTTATGTATTTGTAAAAAATTCGGGGATGTAGTGTAGGGACCGTGTATGTGTGAATGTGCGAATGTCAGAGGCCTAGTCGGTATGAACGAGAGTTTAGTTTCGGGATAATAAAAGGCCATATAAATCGACTGATGTGTTTTAATTGAGTGACCAGCAAAAGGTGTTTAAATTAAAATAGGAATAGTGAGACTCCTACAAACACTTTCACACTACACTTTTTGACATTTTTCTCAAGTTTAATTTTAAAACCATAACAAAAAATACATAATTGATAATTATGTAGTACTTTTATGCTATAAACAGCCCCGCGCTCCCCTCACACACTGGAAGGAATTTGTTTTGTGAATAAAATCTACAACAATAATTAATAATATTATAGGTATTAATATATTAATTTGTTCCATTTTTATATAGGTAAGTACATATAAAAAATATATTGGTGGTATTTGTACCACTTTAAAAAGTAATTTAAATATTTTCAGACAGAAATATGCATAGAAAATATTAGGGTATGGAACTGGAATTTCCTGAAGACGAAAATCCCGGATTTTTTTAACCATTTTCTGAAAACAGAAATGTTATATTATGTTATTCGTCAAAATTAAACGTATAGAATGAGTTATTTATATTTATTCGAGGGTCACCCTGGGGCTATATGCAACCATAATTAGAATTTTGAACTATAAGTTTATGATTTTTGCAACTTACATACGCATTAATAATAGAAAATTAAATCTGAAAGAAAGAAAAAGAACAAATCATCTGTTATTACATTACAAATTATAGTGTATATGCCATAATGTACCAACTGTTTTTGAAAACGAAATTATATTACTATCTTTTATTACTTCATTCTAAAGTGTTGCTGATAAGAATCAAATCCTGGTAAAAATATACTTTTTTAAAAAGGATAGGTGATAATCGTAACTATAGGAGAATACTGAAAGAAGTTGCGAACTCGATTTTGACAAAAACTGTAACAACGTTATTAGATCTTTACTAAATAAATTTCCTAGCCGAGAAAAATCATAGAGTTAATTAAATTGTTACATCATTCGTTAGTGTTGGTGATAAGGATCATACCACAAGCTTAAGAAAAGTGTTTTTTTGTATCAAAAACTTATGTTTATAATTAAATAATTTAATTAGGACAGCAAAATTCTTCAAATGAATTTATCTAGGACAATATAGGAACAAGGCATAGTGTTCAGCCAAGTTAAAAGAAAACTGTACTGGCCTATGTCCTGTGTAGTGTGTGTATGTATTACTTGAACCATTTGATGGCACTTTCGACCCTCTTGTAACTTGAAATTTATAAAAATATAATCTATAGGCATTTGAAATTTGGCAAGAATACACAAATTTAATTCACGTAGATCTACTAGTTACTAGTTTATATCTATACTTATAATAAAACTGTAGAGAGGTCAATTCTGTACATTGAATATTTTTTCTAAATACATATTGGAGGATGATTGGCGATCGATACTGATGACAAAAATGCAATTAGTAAAATTTTTGTCTGTCTGTCTGTCTGTATGTGCGCGATAGGAACAAAAACTACTGAAGGGATTTTAACCAAACTTGGTACAGCACAACTGGGCAGGTTATAGGCTATATAACATAACGCTACGATACATAGGAGCCGAGCAGTGACGATAAATTGAAAGCAAGTCGGAGGAATTTCGCGCGCGCGGGCTGCGGACGAACGGTTCATGCGGGGGGCGCGGGGGGATCGCTTACACAGTGACGCGAAGCAATAGAATGTGGCACTAAAGTAGATTAGAACTTGAAATAAGTACCTAACTAACAGATTTTTTTTCTGAGAAGAGTGTTTCCACAGTGTCATAATAATATAAAAATTGTATTTTTGAACTTGCTTCACAAATTGAAATAAATTATCATTTATTGTATAAATCAACTTAATTAACTGTATTATTCACAGAACAGATAAAGAGGTTAGAATGGAAATAGTTTCAAATTTGTATCAGAACGCGTGTCGCCGCTCTTAATTCCACTACATGGAAATAACCCAATACGTACGAGCGTTACGCACACAAATAAACCTCACACACTTAGATCGCTAATTTGTAATTGGTTGTCACACTAACGTAAACAATGCATTAGATGTACACTTACACACGCGCACTTTTCTCATAGACGCTAGGGCGACCGAAGGTCGATAATTGAAATCGATAAAATAATTGTCACATTTTTTGCAATAGTTCGGTTAAATTTTTGAGGGGTGACAGGGTACCGTACGACTAATGTATTGTTCTTAGGGCCGATTTTTCAATACTCAGATAAATCGTCAAATAGTAGCCTGACAAATAAAATTATTTGCCTAGTTGTCAAGCCAATAAATATTTTCGATTTTTCAATCGTCTTATAGCTACAGAATAGCTATTATTGGTATTTAACCAGACAACTTCACACTATTTGTGTGCAAGTGAGATGCACAGTTATTGCATTCAATATGTTAAAAAAGAACAGCAACATGTTCGGTAGATATAACTTTTTCAGTTGTCACTTGTCAGTTGTCAATATTGTCTTTCGAAAATTCAAGCTTACAAATAATTATTATGTATTTTTGTTGTGTAACATAGATGTAAATAATAAGGGTTTTATAATTTTATAAAACCCTTATTATTTACATCTATGTTCCATTTGGAACAAAAAAGGATGCGAGGACGTTCTGCAACTTTACCAACTCCGAACTTGTTAGTTGTAATAGAACTCGTGACAAAATATCAAACTAAAAAATAGTAATTTTCTTGTATAGAATTTTATTGCCAAAGGTATTTATTATTTTATTATCTAACATATTGCTAATCAAAACCGCTTACTTTTCAAAGGAGAAAAACAAAATTGAACCGAAACTATTATATAGGTTTCTTCGTTGCAAACAAAATATAGGTATATGCAAAAATAAATTCATGTATTAATGCATGAATTAGGTTGGAACATTGCTTGAAATTTAAAGATTAATATCTTTTTGGTTTGCCATTTTGTTGCCAGTTTAAAGAGTAACATTTCAATTGAAAGAATAAACTCGTAGGAATAGAATATAACACTTTTATTGCAAATAGTATTTACACTCTCGAGTTCTTTGCTGTAATGCCTTTGTCAATATGGCCGACAAACATTCTTCGGCCATCCGGTTATTAAGTTGAATACAATAAATCTATTTAGTTATATTTTAAAACTATATAACAATTCTTATGATAAATTCTAAATAATTTTTGAGAAACAATAATAGTAATGAATCTTGATTTTTAACACCAATATTAATGTAATAATTAATCGTATATAATTTTTTGAGTTAAAAACGGAAACATGAATAGTGTTGCCAACATAATAATCTATTTTACATTTTTTTATTTATTTCAATGTTTGCCACATGACAAAACTAAACAGTAATTATAATTGCGAGTGTTGGCAACAATAGTGCAGAACCAATATTTAATAGTATACAATTTTAAATTAAGAGGCAGTAATGAGCTAATTTCTAACAGTCGGCCATCCTGAATTCGTTTTGCCTGGCCTCAGGCAATGACATTATAATTTAGGTATTATGTACCTAATAACAGATCCTGCTTAAACCTTAAAGAATACAACATAGTATGCACAGATTTGTTTTTATTTAACAATTTTCGGCCATCCTTTTGCAATCATTGAATGACCCCATTCACTTAGCTTTTCACTAACAGTTCTCTTTGCACTGCACAATATCACTTCTCACTTTCACTTTACACAAATACACTAGACCCATTCCGGGTAATGATCACATGCACAGGAGACTGGAGTGCTAGGCACACACACGCTACACGGCGTGCTGGCTTCGGAGATAATGCACTTTTGCACTCGTGGGGTGCATATGCATTGCAGACTGGAACACCAGGAACACACGCGCCCCATGGCGTGCCGGCTTCGGAGGTGATGCACTTTTGCACTCACAGGGTGTATCTGCATAGGAGACTGGAGTGCCAGGCACACACGCGCCACGCGGTGTGGTGGTTTCGGAGATAATGCCCTTTTGCACTTATGGGGTGCATATGCATTGCAGACTGGAACATCAGGAACCCACACGCCACACGGCGTGCCGGCTTCGGAGATGATGCACTTTTGCACCCACGGGCGCATCTGCATCGGAGGCTGGAATACCAGGGACGCACGCACCCCATGGCGTGTCGGCCTCGGAGATGTATCGAAGTCTTTGCTACTTACCGCTTACACCTCGTGGTGTTACGGCCCTTTGTATTTGTTTTGTATGGCATGCTACCTACCGCTCACCCCTCCGGGTGTTTCGGCCCATAGCTCTTTTGTATGCCACGCTACCTACCGCTTACACCTCGGGGTGTTTCGGCCCATAGCTGATTTGTATCTGTTTTGTATGGCACGCTACCTACCGCTTACACCTCCGGGTGTTTCGGCCCATAGCTGTTTTGTATGCCACGCTACCTACCGCTTACACCTCTGGGTGTTTCGGCCCATAGCTGATTTGTATCTGTTTTGTATGGCACGCTACATACCGCTTACACCTCGGGGTGTTTCGGCCCATAGCTGTTCTGTATGTGTTTTGTATGCTACGTATCTTCATTTGTTGGGCAGCGCGCGGGTTCATGCAATTGTAATTCGATATCTCGGCTCGCTCAACGCTTTTACGTAGTAACTCATTGGGACCGGTTAACAGAACAATTAATATTGGAGTGTAGTGTAAAATTTTATCATTATAAACAAATAAATGAAATATCATAATAAACTGAAAAATCACTTCAAGGAAGAAAAAATATTAAGTAACATGAAATATTAATTAGTGGTTAATCATTCATCACTTGATTCGTCACTTATATTATCATCGTCGTCAGAGCTACCGATGGGTCCCAACCTTATCCACGGCTTCATTTTCTCTGCTGAGTAAATATTTTTATACTTTCTACTCGAAAAACCGTCTACGCTGCAGACTTCGTAACGGTCGTTGTCTAGTACGGCGGATACCTTATAAGGACCGCTGTATGGGGGAATAAGTTTATTACTACTTCCGATATTATGAACATTTTTTTGGACCATCACCAAATCTCCTATTTTATATACGTGTGCAGGACAGCGCTTCTTATCAAATCGGGCTTTCATCGCACCCTGTTCTTTATTTATATGAGAAGCTACTTCTTCGCGTGATCTTTGTACATTTTCGTTTTGTTCTAGATTCATTGAAGTCTCGTGTAGATGACTTTCGGTAATATTCACTGTTTGTTTACCGAAAACGACTTCAGCTGGATTTTTGCCGATACCTTTATTAATGGTATTATTTAAACTCCATTGAACTTGATTTAGTTTTGTATCCCAATTGCGATCGTCTTCGGTGAAGCTGAGAGCCGTCAATGAACCTAGAATAGAGCGGTTATATCGCTCGATTTGACCGTTTGCCCTAGGGGTAGCAACCGCGTTCTTGACGTGCTTTATTTGGTTTGAATCTATAAACCGTCTAAACTCTTCAGAGGTGAAACTGGTACCTCTGTCGGAAATTATCACTTTTGGAGATCCGAATAATCCAATAAATTCTCGTAAGACCTGAATTGAGGTTTTGCTTTTAGTATTCCGAACCGCCCGTAACACGATAAACTTCGTAAATGAATCAATGATTCCTAAAATGTAAGTATTTCCATTTTTGCTGCGCACAAAAGGACCTACATGATCTATATGTATACACTCGAACGGTGTAGTAGGTTTTGGTATGGGGTGTAACATACCTTGCTTTTTACCAGAAGGTTCCTTAGCATAGGCACATTGAATGCATGCTCGGACATATTTTTTTACAAAACGTGTCATACCTGGAAACCAGTAATCTCTTCGCATTTTATTCAGAGTCTTTTCAAAGGAAAAGTGACCACTTTCATCATGACACAGTAAACAAACTTTCCAACGAGCATCACGTGGTACTGCCCATTTTATATCGCTGCCAATTTTTCTGTATATTTTACCATCATTTAGACAATAGTTGTTAATAATGTCCTTTGCTTCCGTACAATTTTTATCAAGGATACATTTAATAAGTTTTAATTTTGGATCAGCTACTTGTATTGAGAGTAACGTCGGGGCATCTAAACTAATTTTAAATATGGAAACTTCCGGTTTGTCGTCCTCAGAGTAAGGTAAAGCGTTACGACTCAATGCATCTGCGTGTTGAAGTTGACTACCAGGTCTATATTCTACAGTAAAATTGTAATCTTGCACGAGAAGCCACCATCGGGCTATACGAGGAATCAAATCGCGTTTAGTTAACGTTGTTCTTAGTGCATTGCAATCGGTCACCACTTTGAACGGTATGCCTATTAAATAAACTCTAAAACGTTTTAAAGACATTACGACTGCTAGTGTCTCCAGTTCGTACGAGTGCAAATGCTGTTCTTCAGGAGAGGTCTGGCGGCTGTAATATGCGACCGCCCGAAGGGATGAATTTTCTGTTTCCCTTTGTAATAAAATTCCACCAATGCCGTATTGACTGGCATCAGTGTGGAGTTCAGTGAGGTTTTCAGGATTGTATATGCTCAGAACTGGTCTTGATGTTAGGGATTCTTTAATTTTAATAAATGCATCTATTTGTTCTTCACCCCAAGTCCATGGTATATTTGCTCTAGTCAATATCGTTAAGGGTCTAGCTACCGTTGCGAAATTGCGAATGAATTTTCGGAAGAAACTAGCTAAACCTATAAACTGCCGTATTTCGTGTGGGTTTTTAGGGGATGGAAAAGCTAAAACTGCATCTGTTTTACGTAAGCCTGGTCGGACTCCTTTTATTGATATTTCAAAACCTAAATATTCGATTGTTTCTTTAAAAAAATGACACTTCTTTAAATTTAGCGATAATTTAGCTTCACGTAATATACATAGGACCTGTTTCAATTTTTGGATCCCTTCATCGATTGAACAAGAACCTATTACTATGTCATCCATATATGCAAGAACTGATGGTATTTTATGCTTGTATAACAGGTTATGCACCATTCTTTGAAATACGGCCGGAGCATTCGTCAGACCAAACGGCATACGATTATACTCATAATGTCCGTCTGGTGTAACGAAAGCCGTATAGTGCTTGGAGTCCTCAGACATTGGTATTTGATGATAACCCTGCGTTAGATCTAGTGTACTAAAGTACTTTTGTCCCTGAAGATTATCTATTTGATCGTCGATTAACGGCATAGGATATTTATCCTTAGTAGTTTTTCGGTTAAGTGCCCGATAATCGACACAAAGACGCAACTCGCCGTTTTTCTTTGGCACTAATATTATCGGACTCGCATACTCCGAGTTTGATTCTCGAATTATGTCACTTGCTAAAAGTTCGGTTATGATTTGAGAAACTTTATCACGCTCTGCTAATGACAACCTGTAAGGGCGGTATGTAACGGGGGAATTATCGTGCAAATTGATCGTCATTTCGGCTACTGATGTTTTCCCTAACTCGGCAGTTGAAAACGCGAAACAGTCTCTGTACTCATTTAATATATCTAGTAATACGTTCACAGCCTCAGGTGATAGGGTTTTGTCGACGTTCAGATCATCATGCGAAATTTGTGTAATGGTGTTAGATAGATGTCTCACATTTATGATACAACTATTTTTAACATCTACAGGAAATATTTCACTAGGTAAACCTAAACCCCTAACTAAGTTGTTATTTTCAGAAATTTTTATCTCTTTTGAATTTAGAGGTATTAATATTATGCGACCTAAACCTTTAGTAATGGAGTATATCCCGGGTAATATTAAATATTCAGTTCCTTCATTTAATCTAAGGTCAGGTGTAATACGGACGAATCCAGTAAAATCAGGATTACTCGATACTTCTATTGAACAATCATGACTAACTATAGAATCTTTTATAGGTTTGAGAAGAACTACATTAGATTTGTTTGGTAAAATTTGATATAGAATTAAATCTTTGTCCGACTTAAATACCCTAACTGAAGGATGCTCTGTTAATGACTGGCCTATTAATATATCAGCAGGTAAATATGATTCAGAAACTACGAATGCTACTACCTGTAATTCCACCATGTTTATTTTTATCAGAATATTAGTTTTTCCTTCGGGTATAATAGAATTATTCCCAAAACCTCTTAATTTTGGCAAATTATGGACATTTAATTTTAATTTTAACATAGAGCTAATTTTATTACTGATCAGTGTACACTCACTTCCAAGATCTACGTACCCAGATATATCAATCCCATTAACATTGACCTGTTTGAAATACTTAGCGTTACTGTTACCTCCAGTTTCATCGATAGTCATAACTTGTTTTGAAATAGGTTTGACATCAGCAATGTTGTTAGTATTGTTATTAGGTTTGTAAGCTAAATTAACTCTACAATTTGATTCTACATGACCGAAACGATTACACTTCGTACAAGTGAGAATCTCTTTTGTACAGCTTTTCATAACATGGCCAGCTTCTTTACAATTAAAACAAGTGATGATTTTCTTCTCACCCGAAGTTTCGTGAAAATTTTTATATTTATTATCACGAAACTCTGAAAACTTACGAAAATTATGAGAATGGCTGCGCTCTTTAAAATTGTTTCTTTTGGGTATTAATGTATCCCCTTTAGTCTGTGAGATATTTTGTAAATAATGTAAAACTTGTTCAGGATCATTATATTGTGCTCCCTGTATATTCATTCTAATATTATTATCGTAAATCCCGTGGCTCAAGCAATCTACAGCTTGCCGACCTTTTAATTGACATCGATTAATTAGCATAATCTTATCGTAAAAATATTCAACTAACGTCTCATCGCGTCGACTTTTTCGGTTAAGCATCTCAGCTAAAAGGTCACCATAATTCTGATTGACCGGAAAAGTTTTGATTAGTTTTTGTTGCCATTCTACCCATGTGTGCTTAACGGTAGTTAGGCCATCATACCACTTTTTTGCTAACCCGGACAGTTTTGGTAATGCGTAAAAAATTGTTTGTTGCTCTGACCATCCGTAAATTTCAGCAGATTCATTAATTTTGGTGATCCAATCGTTTATGGTTTGGTCCTTTGAGGCGGGGTCAAATTCAGTAATAACATTTTGCGAGCCCTGTACATTGTTAGAATTATTGTTACGAAGATTCCTTCCACCTTGTAATGCCGTGATTAATTGTTCAATAATGTTCTTTGAATCATCTGGTAACGGAGTAGGGGTTGCGTTTACTACTCTTTCATTAATAGGTCTTTCGTTTGAAGAATCTAGCCTCCTACTTGATAACTCTCTGCCCTGCTGTCGAGGCGTCATTGCTTCTGCTCGCGATCTATGACCCAAGTGCCGCGAACGAGTAACGACGTTAAGCGCAGGCGTTCTGCTAGAACTACAGCTTGAAGACCGATCGGCCCAAAATCTTCGATGGGATCGTCGTGCACGCGTGCGGCTACGGCGGCGTCTTACGTACCGACGATGGCGATCACGAGAACCCGATCTTTCGTAACGTGAGGAGGACCTACCACCAGCTTGGCTACGATGTCGCTTACGGTTTTTTCGAGTCGGTCTAGTCACATTATTTCTATCGGTCGTACGTTTTATAGAATAAGTTGTAGGACCCTTCGGTGTACCTTCCCGGTCTGCCATATTTGAAACTTTAAGTAACGTATAGACTGTATGAACAAATAACTTTACTGATAATATTATATTTAAAAACAATTGGGAATTATGAGTGTTTGAGAATTATATAGGTAATATATATTAAATGAATATTATTCGATACTTATGAACAAAGAGAATAATGAATTTTGATTAGTTCAGTATGCCCGGCCAAATGGTACAAGCAACAGCTAAAAGCAATCCGAGACACGACTATAACAATCGCAATAATATCTGAAAATAGTTACTGCTATGAGGATACATACTTTAATTTTAACAAACATCTATTACCACCTTTTAGTTTTCAAGGTCGTAAAACAATGTATACACATATTCATTAAATTAATAAATGTAATAATAGAAAGGATTATAATAATTGTTATTATTATTATTATTTTATTTAACATATTGCTAATCAAAATCGCTTACTTTTAAAATGAGAAAAGAAAATTGAACCGAAACTATTATATAGGTTTCTTCATTGCAAACAAAATATAAGTATAATATTATGCAGAAATAAATTCATGTATTAATGCATGAATTAGGTTGGAACATTGCTTGAAATTTAAAGATTAATATCTTTTTGGTTTGCCATTTTACACCATAAATTATTGAATGTAAATCTAATCATTAATTCTTTTTTTTTTTTTTTTTTCAGATGAAAGATGTTATGTCTTGAGAATTATGAAATGAGGAAAGAACAAAATATATATATATATATAGAGCAAAATGCAACAAGCAATTACTAAGTTACTAACAATATCATCTTATTTGTAATAAAATTGTGAAACTTTATAATTTGTTTTTTTTTTTTGTTCTTTATGTTTAAAGAGTAACATTTCAATAGTTTAGCGCACATAGTTTATGGCTGTGATTTCGTTATTTAATAATAATCAATTCTTATAAATCCTATTAATTAAATATCAAAGAGTTATGATATATATTGTTTTATATTTGTTACTTGTTAGTAGCAGCTTATTCAATGTCAATACTAAGCACCAATTTCCCTTTTCTAATACCTAACTTTTATAATGTTGTGGCATAGTAATTTAATTTATCGTTATTAAATATTCAAAAGCAACTTATGTTAACTGCATAATATGTAGATATTATCTGCTTGTTTCCACTAATGATGTTATTTTGCTGGTATATTTTCGATTTTTACTCTTATTGCGTTGTAATAAGGACGATTTTTCTTAGCAGCGAAATAAGTATAATATATTATTATTGTACAAAATTAGCTGTTTTGTTTTATCACTTACAAAGGTGATGTGGTACAAAGAATTTTCACTTTTATGACGGTTACCAAAGAAAGATTATTCTTTGCTCATTCTACACTTATGCTCAAATAATTACTAATAAATCGATTTGTGTTAATTGCTTACGTTTAAACGGCTATCTCTAATTATAATACATACTTGGTATATTGAAAATTATCATAGACGACCTAAACTAAACTTCTCCTATAGTATTGTAATCGTTTTGAATTTCCACTGCAAATAAAACAATAATCACTTACCGATTTTCGCGCGTTATTTTATACAATACCAAATGTAGGCGTAGATACTCTGTGTCCGTAACTTCTGAATTGAAAGAATAAACTCGTAGGAATAGAATATAACACTTTTATTGCAAATAGTATTTACACTCTCGAGTTCTTTGCTGTAATGCCTTTGTCAATATGGCCGACAAACATTCTTCGGCCATCCGGTTATTAAGTTGAATACAATAAATCTATTTAGTTATATTTTAAAACTATATAACAATTCTTATGATAAATTCTAAATAATTTTTGAGAAACAATAATAGTAATGAATCTTGATTTTTAACACCAATATTAATGTAATAATTAATCGTATATAATTTTTTGAGTTAAAAACGGAAACATGAATAGTGTTGCCAACATAATAATCTATTTTACATTTTTTTATTTATTTCAATGTTTGCCACATGACAAAACTAAACAGTAATTATAATTGCGAGTGTTGGCAACAATAGTGCAGAACCAATATTTAATAGTATACAATTTTAAATTAAGAGGCAGTAATGAGCTAATTTCTAACACAATAGTTTAGCGCACATAGTTTATGGCTGTGATTTCTTTATTCAATAACTAGCTGTGCCCGCGACTTCGTACGCGTGGAAAAGTGATTTAGGGCAGCAGTTCAAATACATTTTTAGTTTATGAACACGGTCGTTTGGATATTTAAAATCACTAATTTATAGTAATGCTTCTTTATTTATTTTTAATAATAATAGTTTACTGTCAAATAATGGCCGTTTTTGTCGTGAATGTTTTGAGGTATTTTTTCTATGAAAATGCTAACAATTCCTACTACCAGCTCAAAAAATGACCGTGTATTATAAGCCAACTTCAAAAAAAGGAGGAGGTTCTCAATTCGTCTGTATGTATAATATTTTTTTTTCTTTTATGGAACGGGACTACTTGATAGTACGCTCATATACGCGACGAAGATCTCTGTACTGAGATTTATATGGACTTTACACACACAGATAGACAGACAGACAGACATTTTTTTCAAAAATGTTATTTTTAGGTTCTGTGGGTTTTATAGACCCCCTTTTTTAATTTTCACTTAAATATTCTTAATGTACAGACATGACCCCTCTACAGATTTATTATATGTATAGATAATCAATTCTATAAATAAGAAATCCTATTAATTAAATATTAAAGAGTTACATTATATGTTGTTTTATATTTGTTACTTGTTAGTAATAGCTTATTCAATGTCAATACTTGAGCACCAATGCACTCAACCACTACGCTGCCTCCATAGTGTAATAGTCGACTGCATTGGTGCTCAACCGAGAGGTTGGACATTCAAAACCCACCGAGGGAACAAAAGTTTTCAATGTTCCTGGGTCATTGATGTGTATTAAATGTGTGTATAATCTAATAAAAATAATTTGTGTATCGTATAAAAAGTATTAAATATATTTCCGTTATCGTTCGTAAAGTTCTTTGTATGCTTAGCACAGGGCCAGATTGAAGTGGTGTTCACAACGTCCATAGATATTATTAGTATAATGTGATTTGTAAGAAACTAGCTTGTCAGTGACTCAAAATATTCCTTGTGCTAGTTACAATCATCACTACTACTATTAGGCATAAGGTACTGTTGAAAATACTAGCTGGTCGGGGTTTTCTACCAGACAGATGTAAATAATTGAGGAATTCAGGTACCTCCTCGATTGCTAAGTCGTCCATTGCTTCAAAAACATCGATTTTATTAGATTCTGATACCCAAAGAAATTGACGAAACATGTTAAATATAAATGCAGACACGAACTTATCGGGGAAATAAAGCCTTATCAGGCTCTTCAAGCAGCAGATAATTTTATTCCTTTAATAGGTGTCTTATTAGACAGTTAACAACTATCTGAGTATTGAAAAACTCAAAATATTGCTATTCGTCGAATAAACGCTATCTGGTTGTTTATCTGAGGATGGAAAAATCGGTCCTTAATAATCTATTTATTTATTTACTAGGCAAAAAAAAACATACATTAATCACAGATATAACAATATAATTATAATAATGTCCGTATGAAATTATCTTTTATTTCTTAATAGAAAGCTAAATTAAATAAACAATAATATGATGGTAATTATCAATAAAGAGAGTTGCTTAAATTATAATATAATTTTCTTAGATCGACATTGTTTACATCTTGGTACAACACTATCGATACGCACGAAGTACCTAGAATTGAAGCTGTCATTCGGCGAGGAGAACAATCGCTACGAATGCAATACATTGCTCACTCGCAAAGACATTACACAAAATGGTACCCACGTATTGCAGCAATGGATAATTTTGCGCCTAAATACGAATGTATCGTTTTCGATCACGAACTACATAATGCTATGGAAATAATTACTAATATCACATGAAATTTAAAGTTTTTGGACTTACCGGTGGAAAGAAATTCCTTCTCGGGCTACACTACACACTTGGCTTCTTTTCCGACACGTTAAAACAGCGCAACACGGCATTTTTAACGACTTTTTATGGAGCTCCGTACGCTGTCACAGTAAGATTGTGACTGTTGACCGATAAAACGTGTTTCGGCTGACATATGATCATTTGATCATATGTACGGCGCGTCTGCCCCGCCTACAATGCCATTCTAATCTCTTTTACTCTTCTGTGGTATTATTAAAAGAAAGCCTTTCGCGATAATCTAAAAAAACGGGCAATTAAGCGGTTTTTGGTAAACTATTTATACCATCACGGTAATTATCCTTATCATTTTTGATACGTTAGTTGGCTTAAGAATTTCATGAAGACTATATAGTCTGACAAGAAAATAATAATTTATGAAAGGGCCCTTTATATATATTATATTTTTAAATATATAATATATATTTAAAAATATTTGCCCTTTATACCTAGCAAGTATAATTAATAGTTTAGGAGATAATATAGCAAAATTAAAATCGTTTCGCCGTGATTCGACCGCCGCATCGCGGCGCCGCGCGATACAGGCTGATGCGTGACGTCTTACATCCGAGTCGGGGTGTAGTGTAGGTATCAGATGCTGGTAGGTAGGAATTTTGGCGAAGGTCAACTAAAGGAACTCCACCCCACTGCTGGGTAAAAAATACTATTAAAATGTGCTAACAGGCAGTACCGGTAGTATGAATTTAACCACGCACAGCCGCTAACTGTGCCCCCAGTAATAATCGTGTTAAAAGTACGGCGTATGGCGTATAGATGTCGCTTTGATTTGAAGATATATGACAATAAAAAAAATACTGGACGTTTGTATGAAGCGCGGCGGGAACCGCGCTGCTTCAAACATTCAAATTTATTCTTTTTTTATTTTATATTTTGTTTAAAACAAAATTTCATTTATTTATATTATTATTATTAATCTTAGGGTAGGTTATAAAAAACGCTACTAAAGCCGATCGGCGCGGCGCGCCGAGCTGGGGCCTAACTGTCCAAACTGATTCGATTTTAATTCAGATTCGATCGTGCCGCATACTCCCGAAGAAATTGACGTTTGTTTATTTTTATTCTCTGTCGATTGATATGGTCTGGTGTACAAAAAGTTACGTTCTAACGGTTTTCTTTAACCTAATTAATTTCAAAGTAATCTACCAAATAAAACACCAAAAACCGTTAAGATCGAACTGATTCGATTCTCAGTTGTGTCGAGAGTAAGCCTGCTGGATCCTCGGCGGGGCGTGCCGCTGCGCCCATGTCTAACCGAGAGTTCCGTTTTAAAGACCTTAGTAATTGCAATATAAGTTTAAATTTAATAATACTTCAAAACATTAATGACAAAAACGGTAATAAGTTGAAAAAATTGAAAATATTTTTATGGTTTCGCAATTTATCCTATGTCGTTTAAATTTGATATGAAGCAACATTTTAATAGTGCATTAAGATGTTGCTTCATATCAAATTTCTATTCCCGGGAAGTACCCTTTAGGTTTTGGTTCCCTTTGGCGTGTCGAAAATTGCGAAAATTAGCGATATAAACGGCTGAATCTTTGGGTAGATGTGGCCAAGATGCCTGTTTCTTTTCACAGCCAGAAGGGACAGTAGAGCTGAGTTTTTAATATGATTTTTAGCTTGATACCTACACGTGTTAAAGTTTTGACACCCAGACAGACAGACGGACATCGAAGTTAAATACTTTACTAAATTAACGTGAAAAATTGTCTGGGTCTATACGGTGCATTCGAATAATATTATCCTAACTTCGAATACCTTTGCTGACTTCTACATATTGTTCGAAGGCCTACTTCTTTTGCCGAGCTCCGAAAGGATAGTAATATATTATTATTATACCCTGCATACCAAGAGGCTTGCTGGGTACGTGTCTTGCTGGATCGGGATCAACACTGGGATGCACTGGGAAGTACCTATTAGCAAAAGTTCTCAGCGTTTGCGCCAATAAACTAAAAATATATTGTTAAATAGTTAATGGAATCAGGCGTTACTTTGCGGAAATCCATAGCATACAATTTAAATATATATATTATATCTAGCAATATCCCGCGAAACAATTATAACCACAACCTGCAAGCAGATGAGTGAGTGTACGCATAGGCATGCGTTTGATGCACCTCCCTCCTCCCACACTGCTTATGCGTACACTCGCAAGCAAAAAACATGAAAACACCACCACCACACAAGCAATAATGTTAACACGATCGTGCAAAGTCCCACCACCATGCAGGTTGCAAAACTCGACGCGCGTTTCGCTCCGACCCCGGAGCATCCTCAGGATGTTGACTCTGCGAACAATGTTCGTTAATATATTTAAAAATTGCGCACCGAGAGTAGACTTTTAAAAAATTTGGCGCTTGGCGCCACCAGCGCAGCGTCGGTGTGAAAACGATCATCGTCTGCAGTCGCTGCGGCGTAAAGTCCATACAAATCTCAGTACAGAGATCTTCGTCGCGTATATGAGCGTACTATCAAGTAGTCCCGTTCGCATAAAAGAAAAAAAAATATTATACATACAGACGAATTGAGAACCTTCTCCTTTTTTTGAAGTCGGTTAATAATACACGGTCATTTTTCGAGCTGGTAGTAGGAATTGTTAGCATTTTCATAGAAAAAATACCTCAAAACATTCACGACAAAAACGGCCATTATTTGACAGTAAACTATTATTATTACTCCATCGGCCTACTTCTTTTGCCTATGCACGTCTAATACCGTGTATAAAGAAGCATTACTATAAATTAGTGATTTTAAATATCCAAACGACAGTGTTCATAAACTAAGAATGTATTTGAACTGCTGCCTTAAATCACTTTTCCACGAGTACGAAGTCGCGGGCACAGCTAGTTAAATATAAATCAGTACGTTCGGATCAATCAAGGCGGTCGCGCGTAGTCGCACACCGGTTCATTTGAACATGGTTCAATAAATCAATATTTATTTTGGTATCGGCAACTCTGCTTTCATTTTAAACTTATCAATTAAAAGTGTATAGAGTCTTCAAGGACGCTACATCCATTAATTATAATATTATGTATAATTTATCGCATAGAAAAACTTTGAAGTGAAGTAGAATTAGAGTAGTAGTAAATAAATAGTAGTAATATGCATTTATATATTTTTATAACATTCACACCTCTTTATTTAGGTATCGGACGAGGCTACGAAATGGACATCTCAGATAACTGCGAAGAACAAGACCAAACAAGCGATGTACCATCAGAACGTTACAAGGAACTGTTCAGCTGTGACGTGTGCTTGAAGAAGTTTTTACGAAAAGAAGATTTACGAAAACACAGTAATGTTCATACGGGAGACAAACCATACAGCTGTGATGTGTGCTTGAAGAAATTTTCACTAAAAGGAAATTTACGAAAACACAGTAGGGTACATACGGGAGACAAACCATACAGCTGTGATGTGTGCTTGAAGAAATTTTCAATAAAAGGAAATTTACGAAAACACAGTAATGTTCATACGGGAGACAAACCATACAGCTGTGATGTGTGTTTGAAGAAGTTTTCACAAAAAGGACATTTACGAACACACAGTAGTGTACATACGGGAGACAAACCATACAGCTGTGATGTGTGTTTGAAGAAGTTTTCACGAAACGGAGATTTACAAAGACACATTCGTATTCATAAGGGAGACAAACCATACAGCTGTGATCTGTGTTTGAAGAAGTTTTCAGAAAAGGGAAAGTTACGACAACATAGTAGGGTTCATACGGGAGACAAACCATACAGCTGTGATGTATGTTTGAAGAAGTTTTCACAAAAAAGAAGTTTAGAAAGACACATAAGAGTTTGTCAAAAGGGGGAATGAAAATATAATAAAATTAAAGAAAGCTAAAATATGATAAAGTAGAATGGCCAAAAGTTAACTGTAAAAATATATTAAAGTGCAGATTTACTAAAATCAAAATTCAAAGTAAAACGATAAACCAATGTATTTATAAGTTTTATTGTATCACACTACTTATATTTTAATTACAAGAAATTAAGACAATTAGCAACACACCATTTTATATACTACATTTCCTTTTATCAATAAATATATGTAAATGGAAGAAACCAAAATATCTTAAACAGTTTTGTAATATTTTTACTGTTATTAGTATTCCTAGGAATAGAATTTAAACAATAAATTAATAAACTATGGAATAAAATTAAATGTATTTAACAACCTGGTAATTTACTTTTTATTTAAAAGTACCAAACACATGATACTTTAGCAAATTAGACTATTTTTACAATATACCAATAATTTATCATCAAAATATATTTCCAAGTATTAAATAATAATAAATTATTTTCTTATTTAAACACTATAATAAAACGAGACATAATAATATTACTTAGCTACAACATAATATAGAGGCTTTTAGAAAATATGGTACTTATTTTAAATTTGTTCACTTAATATCTGGTTTAGAACTGAATCCAATATAGCGGACACATTCTTTTATAAGTATAATTTGGCGCCATTTACACCGGAAGATATAACACAATGACAATATTATTTTAAAGCGGAAGTTCGTAGAATAATTTACATTATGAAATACTGAAATTGACATACAAAAATGTTTACAATGAATGTTCAATTATTTTCACATTATTTCAGAATTTAACCTTAATAATTACATTTTTATTAAACATCTCAAATTATCAAATTCTAGAACCGGAAATAATATTATACTGACATAAATGTCAAAGTGACTTAAAAACTACTTTGTTAAGAATGACATAATTATAATTGTTTTATTAAATTATTCACAAAATAATAAATTCATAGTTACAATTTAAATTTGTTACAAATTGCCATATTAATAATCAAATCTGACAAGTTCATATGGGCAACAACTATACAGCTGGGATGTATGTTTAAAGAAATTTTCTCAAAATAAAAACCCAGTTTCACCAAACAATGTTAAATAAATAACGCCTTGTCACTTGAAAGACTGTTATGAGCTATCGAGCTTCCCACCACGCACTAATGTCTTGTCAATTCACTTAATATAATTCCTACTGTTGAGGTCCGTTAAATGTGTAACAGACTTTAAAATATTAGAGGTGGGTTATATCAGGCTAAGCTCGATACCTGTTATTACTGTTACTGTTTTATTTCAATACTTGTTGTGGCTTTTTTATTTATTGTAGGAAAACTTTAGTGTAGGCAGTGGGCACCCTACTAGTAGTAGAATTTAGAAAATTTATAAAAGTACACACAGTGACCTTAAAAAAAAGTTAAATGGTTGAGGACCTGACGGCCCTCCATGTGTTATTTTTTTAACAGGTAGTCTGTAGCTGTTAAAAAATAACAGCTCACTTTCACATGAACGGTATTCTGGAATGGAGCCCACACTAAAGTTTTCCTACAATAAATAAAAAAGCCATTTATTTCATGCAATTCGTATGTTAACGCGCGACAGATGCGCCGCCACACGGCAAGCATCGTCACTTTCCGCCGAGCCACCGCACGCGTCACTTACGCTGCGCATTGTCATACAATATTATACAAAATTAGTTGTTTATCCAAATAAACGTTAAGGAAGCCTACTGGGTTTCATTCAATCACCATTGGACGCAGAATACCTCACCAGAAGCTGGTCCTTCGAGCCGGATTGCATATTTTGGAAGAAACAAACCCTTGGATGCAAGCACGTGTTTGATTCTGACGTGATATTACGAGGTGTCTCCTGAGTCCAGAAGTTTGCAAATCAATCGGAATCTAAAACCAGGAAGGTGGAAAGTCATTGCATTTGTGAGTTTGTTCCAATTTATTGTCTCAAACCCGTCCCCTAATCCTAATTACTTTAGGCCTTTAAGCCGCCATTTTATAGTTGTCTTTATTGCGCATTACCATCGCAAAACAACTTTTGCACTGCTGCATTATAGGTGCATTTACTTTATTATTGCATTAAAACATTTAAAAGAAGTAATTATCATTAAATTAATTACTTTGGGCCTTTATTACGCCAGTATATAGTTGTCTTTATTGCGCATTACTATCGCAAACAACTAGGTATTGCACTGCTGCATTATAGGTGCATTGACTTTATTATTGCATTAAACTCCTTATAATCAGTTATTACATTAAAACTTTATAATAACTATATGAAAACTCTTCTAATCATAACCAATATAAATCTATTATTCTTACCTAACTGCAAAAAATAACATTGCAAGTATCGCTCATATTCCTTATCTATCTCGCATTCCAGAGCTTATTGTCTGCGCAGGTGATACCTACCTACGCCCTTGGCCGTGAACTTCTTGCTGTTCTGCACGGTTACGAACTTATTTAAGTATTACCATTTTATTCATTATCATTTGTCGTCACTTATTTGTGAACTAGATTATTGTATTGCATAAAATAAACAACATACCTTTATTAGTTACCCATTTACGTACATTACAACTATTTTAGTACATTATAACCGTTATAACTTTATAATTACAATGAGTTTAACATTAAAGGAATTAAAGAAAAAACGAGGTTCGTATAAAGCAAAATTAACTCAATTTAAAAATTATTTAGACGTGTTTCAAACTTGCGAAAGTCCTAGTAGTACGCAACTTACTGAGCTTAACAGTAGGTTAACAAAAATCGAAGAAAGTTATAATGAATATGATTCAATACAGATTGAAATAGAAAGTTTGCCGGACATTTCAGACGCTGAATGCCAAGAAGCCTACGAGGATCGTGAAATGTTCGAGAGCTCCTTCTTTGCTACAACGGCGCGCGCTCGCAGCCTGCTGACCGAGCATGCCTCTGCGGGCCACGAAGGAGGAGTCGCATCAGGGAAAGGTTCATTACAAGGTTCTGTTCTTACAGGTGGGCCAAGCTTAAAACTACCTATTATACATTTACCTACCTTTTCTGGACAGTACGACAATTGGTTAGAGTTTCACGATACTTACCTTTCGCTAATACATTGCAATGACAGCATACCTAGAATTAATAAATTTCATTATTTGCGTTCCGCTTTAAAGGAAGGTGCTGCCAATATTATCAGTTATTTAGAGTTTTCAGCCAGCAATTACGATATTGCATGGCAACTTTTGTGCGAACGTTATCACAATAGCAAACTACTCATTAGTAATCATATCCAAGCTATTTTAGATATCGAACCTATTCATAAAGAATCGTCTGTTGCTTTACGAAACATGATTGATACATTAAACAAAAACCTTAGATCTCTGCAAACCCTTAACATAAACACGGAGAACTGGGACATTTTAATCATTCACATTGCTTCTAGTAGATTAGATATTGTGACCAGTAGAAATTGGAAAGAACACATGAATCTTTCAAAAAATCTACCTGATTTACATACATTTGTTTCATTTATAAAAAATCGTGCTGAACTACTAGAGACAATTGTAAACCAAACACAGCACATTAAACGTAGGTATAGCGAACCTATCCACGGTCGCCCACGAACATTTGTAACAAGTACCGGTGTCTCAACACACACACATTCATGTCATTTTTGTAAAGAAAATCATCCCATTTATTTATGTCCTAAATTCAAGTCTTTATCAATTCAAAATAGATTACATAAAGTTAAACAATTGAGACTTTGCATTAATTGTTTACGAAAGGGACATGAAGCCAATAGATGTAAACTAGGATCGTGTAAGTTGTGTGCTAAGTGGCACAACACAATGCTTCACGTTGATAAACCGCAGCAGGTTTCCAACCCGCCTTCGGCAACGGATGGTAGTAAGTGTATGACAATGACCGCTCACACTGCTAAGGTCTCTAAAACAAAAATTATTACTGACAATAACGATAAAATCTCATCCAATAGTGTCGTCTTATCATCTACTCACCACAGCAGCGTGCTGTTGTCTACAGCGTTAATTTATGTTCTAGACCGTGATGGAACTAAACACATAGCACGAGCCCTACTTGATAACGGAAGTACATCTAGTTTCATAACCGAAAAATTTATTAAAAAATTAAACTTACCTATTAGTTCCACCTCAACCTCAGTAGAAGGATTGAGAACCTTTTACATATTACAAAACGTTCTTCTCTGACATTTTGTTCACGGACAGAAAACTATACAAAAAATATTAATTGTTTTGTAGTTCCACACATTACGCAATTTGTACCGTCCACTAGATTTAATACTTTTCCTTTAAATATTAATAAAAGGATAAAATTAGCTGACCCTGATTTTAATATTCCAGCCGAAGTAGACATCCTTTTGAGCGCTGATATATTTTGGGATATATTAGGACATAACCGTATTTCTTTAGGTAAAAACAAACCAACAATCAGCGAAACAAAACTAGGTTGGTTGGTTTCAGGTATACTGAACACACGTAATAATAATACAACCACGTCTTATTTTAATAATACAGTCCATTGCCATTTCTCAAATGATTTTGAAGTTGAGCAACATTTAAATAGATTTTTTGAATTGGAGTCTGTTCCCTCACCTTATAAATCATTACGGAGGGAAGATAACGAAATAGAAAAGCATTTTATGACAACAACTGTTCGTCAAAAGGATGGTCGGTTTGTAGTACAGATTCCATTAAAACAATCACCTGACGTTTTAGGTGATTCATATGATCAAGCATTAAATAGATCAAGCATAAAACATTTCTTTCATTAAAACGTAAATCTAAAAGAGATCATTTATTTAATCAAAAATATTTTGGGTTGACTATATATAAACTTTCTAAAACTCCTTAAGCGTCTCCGTTTTACTTTAAAAAAAAAAAAACTTGTCTTTATGGTGGCGGGGACCAGATTTTTTAACTTTACCCCAATCTATGTGGCCCAAGAATCCTGGGTTTACACCCACCGACTTACCTGAGATTAAATTAAAATGTAAAACATCAATTTTGAATGACAGCTTTATTCATAAATATTCCAGTTATAGTAAATTACTTCGTATAACATCATATATTTTGCGTTTTATTCATAACTGTCGATTTCCTTCCAATAAATTTACTTCATATTTAAAAGCAGCAGAATTAACTTCAGCCACTCACATTTTATGTAAAATTGTTCAAAGAGATATGTTTACTAAGGAATATATAAGCTTATGTAACAAAAAACAACTGCCACCTAAAAGTAAATTACTTAATTTGAACCCTTTTTTTAACAGAAGACAATCTAATTAGAGTAGGTGGTAGATTGTCTAATTCAAACTATGACTACAACACTAAACACCCCATTCTCCTCCACGCATCTCATCACATCACCCATCTTTTATTTAAATATTATCATGTTCTTTTAATGCATGCTGGACCACAATTATTATTATCAACTTTAAGACATAAATACTGGCCAATAAGAGGTCGCGATCTCGCTCGTAAGATAACACACGCTTGTCATACTTGTTGTAAGTTTGCAGGTAAAACCATTCAACCTATAATGGCAGATCTACCAAAGGAACGTCTCTATAGTGAATATCCTTTCATTAACACCGCGGTTGATTATGCTGGTCCCATTTTACTTGCTGACAAAAAAGGTAGAGGATGTAAACTTGTAAAATCATATATAATATGTGTATTTGTTTGCTTGGCTGTAAGAGCAGTACATATTGAACTTGTCACTGACCTTAGTACAGAGGCTTTCATTGCCGCTTTAAATAGAGTCATTTCCCGCAGAGGTAAGCCCGCTAATATATATTCTGATAACGGTACAAATTTTGTAGGAGCGTATAACGAGCTCTCGACTTTCTTAAAATCAAAATGTAATAATATAAGTTCGTATGCGGCAGAACAAGCATTAAATTTTAGATTTTCACCTGCATACAGTCCCCACTTTAACGGTTTGGCTGAAGGTTCCGTCAAGTCAATTAAGCATCATTTAAAGCGAATATTATCCCTTACTAACCTTACTTACGACGAAATGAATACTGTCCTTATCCAAATAGAAGGAATTCTTAATTCTCGGCCCTTAACCCCATTATCTTCAGATCCTAATGATCTCATACCTTTAACACCTTCTCAATTTTTAATTGGACGAACAATAACAATGCTGCCTTTCTCACAGGTTGATATCGAGAGAGAAACACCGATTTGCAGTCTACCTCGGTATCAAAGAGCTCAAGCTCTGACAGCTCATTTCTGGAATAGATACTATAAAGAGTACATTTCAGAATTACAGAAACGTACAAAATGGCAGCACAAAGATGGACGACAACTCCACGCTGGGGACATGGTGCTGGTGAAGGATGACCGGCTCCCGCCCAACCGCTGGCAGCTGGGGAGAATTGCTCGCGTGCATCCCGGAGCAGACGGAGTCGCACGTGTCGCCGACGTCAATACAACTACGGGAACGATAAGAAGAGCCTACAACCGACTATGCCCTTTACCTTCAGTGGATTCCTTGGAACTAACCGTTCCAACCCGGGGAAGCTGTTAACGCGCGACAGATGCGCCGCCACACGGCAAGCATCGTCACTTTCCGCCGAGCCACCGCACGCGTCACTTACGCTGCGCATTGTCATACAATATTATACAAAATTAGTTGTTTATCCAAATAAACGTTAAGGAAGCCTACTGGGTTTCATTCAATCACCATTGGACGCAGAATACCTCACCACTTTATTGACATATGACTGAGGTCAATATATTCTTGCATAAACTCACAATATTTAAACAAAAATATTGTGAGTTTATGCAAGAATATATTGACCTCAGTCATATGTCAATAAACGAAGGTAAAAACGACAAATATAGCTATTTTTTACCCCATCACGGAGTTTTACGAGAGTCTAGTCTTACTACAAAATTAAGAGCTGTTTTTGACGCGTCAGCCTACACAACTTCAGGTCTGTCATTCAACAACATCCAGTGTGTAGGACCCACAGTACAAGACGATTTAATTCACAGAAGAGTAAAAGAGATTAGAATGGCATTGTAGGCGGGGCAGACGCGCCGTACATATGATCAAATGATCATATGTCAGCCGAAACACGTTTTATCGGTCAACAGTCACAATCTTACTGTGACAGCGTACAGAGCTCCATAAAAAGTCGTTAAAAATGCCGTGTTGCGCTGTTTTAACTTGTCGGAAAAGAAGCCAAGTGTGTAGTGTAGCCCAAGAAGGAATTTCTTTCCACCGGTAAGTCCAAAAACTTTAAATTTTATGTGATATTAGTAATTATTTCCATAGCATTATGTAGTTCGTGATCGAAAACGATACATTCGTATTTAGGCGCAAAATTATCCATTGCTGCAATACGTGGGTACCATTTTGTGTAATGTCTTTGCGAGTGAGCAATGTATTGCATTCGCAGCGATTGTTCTCCTCGCCGAATGACAGCTTCAATTCTAGGTACTTCGTGCGTATCGATAGTGTTGTACCAAGATGTAAACAATGTCGATCTAAGAAAATGATATTATAATTTAAGCAACTCTCTTTATTGATAATTACCATCATATTATTGTTTATTTAATTTAGCTTTCTATTAAGAAATAAAAGATAATTTCATACGGACATTATTATAATTATATTGTTATACCTGTGATTGATGTATGTTTTTTTTGCCTAGTAAATAAATAAATAGATTATTAAGGACCGATTTTTCCATCCTCAGATACACAACCAGATAGCGTTTATTCGACGAATAGAAATATTTTGAGTTTTTCAATACACAGATAGTTGTTAACTGTCTAATAAGACGCCTATTAAAGGAATAAAATTATCTGCTGCTTGAAGAGCCTGATAAGGCTTTATTTCCCCGATAAGTTCGTGTCTGCATTTATATTTAACAGTTTCGTCAATTTCTTTGGGTATCAGAATCTAATAAAATTTATGTTTTTGAAGCAATGGACGACTTAGCAATCGAGAAGGTACCTGAATTCCTCAATTATTTACATCTGTCTGGTAGAAAACCCCGACCAGCTAGTATTTTCAACAATACCTTATGCCTAATAGTAGTAGTGATGATTGTAACTAGCACAAGGAATATTTTGAGTCACTGACAAGCTAGTTTCTTACAAATCACATTATACTAATAATATCTATGGACGTTGTGAACACCACTTTAATCTAGCCCTGTGCTAAGCATACAAAGAACTTTACGAACGATAACGGAAATATATTTAATACTTTTTATACAATACACAAATTATTTTTATTAGATTATACACACATTTAATACACATCAATGACCCAGAAACATTGGATTTTTCTCTCGGTGGGATTTGAATGTGCAACCTCTCGGTTGAGCACCAACAACAATGCATTCGACTATTGTACTATGGAGCAGCGTAGTGGTTGAGTGCATTGGTGCTCAAGTATTGACATTGAATAAGCTATTACTAACAAGTAACAAATATAAAACAACATATAATGTAACTCTTTAATATTTAATTAATAGGATTTCTTATTTATAGAATTGATTATCTAGACATATAATAAATCTGTAGAGGGGTCATGTCTGTACATTAAGAATATTTAAGTGAAAATTAAAAAAGGGGGTCTATAAAACCCACAGAACCTAAAAATAACATTTTTGAAAAAAAAATGTCTGTCTGTCTGTCTATCTGTGTGTGTAAAGTCCATATAAATCTCAGTACAGAGATCTTCGTCGCGTATATGAGCGTACTATCAAGTAGTCCCGTTCGCATAAAAGAAAAAAACATATTATACATACAGACGAATTGAGAACCTCCTCCTTTTTGTGAACTCGGCTTATAATACACGGTCATTTTTTGAGCTGGTAGTAGGAATTGTTAGCATTTTCATAGAAAAAATACCTCAAAACATTCACGACACAAAACGGCCATTATTTGACAGTAAACTATTATTATTAAAAATAAATAAAGAAGCATTACTATAAATTAGTGATTTTAAATATCCAAACGACAGTGTTCATAAACTAATAATGTATTTGAACTGCTGCCCTAAATCACTTTTCCACGCGTACGAAGTCGCGGGCACAGCTAGTTATTGAATAAAGAAATCACAGCCATAAACTATGTGCGCTAAACTATTGAAATATTACTCTTTAAACATTAAGGAGAAACAAAAAACATAATATTATAAAGTTTCACATTTTTATTACAAATAAGATGATATTGTCAGTAACACAGTAATTGTTTGCTGCATTTTGCTCTATTTATATATATTTTGTTCTTTCCTATATCATAATTCTCAAGACATAACATCTTTTATGCTCCTTTTCTAGAAAATAATGCCATCTTTGCTATTGTAGTTTTATCAGCTGTCCATCAACTCTGAATCTGCAAAAAATTTATGATTAGATGTATCAGTATTTTCCGGTATAAAATGGCAAACCAAAAAGATATTAATCTTTAAATTTCAAGCAATGTTCCAACCTAATTCATGCATTAATACATGAATTTATTTTTGCATATACCTATATTTTGTTTGCAACGAAGAAACCTATATAATAGTTTCGGTTCAATTTTCTTTTTCTCCTTTGAAAAGTAAGCGGTTTTGATTAGCAATATGTTAGATAATAAAATAATAAATACCTTTGGCAATAAAATTCTATACAAGAAAATTACTATTTTGTAGTTTGATATTTTGTCACGAGTTCTATTACAACTAACAAGTTCGGAGTTGGTAAAGTTGCAGAACGTCCTCGCATCCTTTTTTGTTCCAAATGGAACATAGATGTAAATAATAAGGGTTTTATAAAATTATAAAGCCCTTATTATTTACATCTATGTTACACAACAAAAATACATAATAATTATTTGTAAGCTTGAATTTTCGAAAGACAATATTGACAACTGACAAGTGACAACTGAAAAAGTTATACCTACCGAACATGTTGCTGTTCTTTTTTAACATATTGAATGCAATAACTGTGTATCTCACTTGCACACAAATAGTGTGAAGTTGTCTGGTTAAATACTACTAATAGCTATTCTGTAGCTATAAGACGATTGAAAAATCGAAAATATTTATTGGCTTGACAACTAGGCAAATAATTTTATTTGTCAGGCTACTATTTGACGATTTATCTGAGTATTGAAAAATCGGCCCTAAGAACAACACATTAGTCGTACGGTACCCTGTCACCCCTCAAAAATTTAACCGAACTATTGCAAAAAATGTGACAATTATTTTATCGATATCAATTATCGACCTTCGGTCGCCCTAGCGTCTATGAGAAAAGTGCGCGTGTGTAAGTGTACATCTAATGCATTGTTTACGTTAGTGTGACAACCAATTACAAATTAGCGATCTAAGTGTGTGAGGTTTATTTGTGTGCGTAACGCTCGTACGTATTGGGTTACTTCCATGTAGTGGAATTAAGAGCGGCGACACGCGTTCTGATACAAATTTGAAACTATTTCCATTCTAACCTCTTTATCTGTTCTGTGATTTAATTAGTATACTCATTCGTTTTAGACAGCACAAATATGTAGTTACGTCCGACTGTCAAAAAATGTACAGATGTGTTCTGGTAGCTGAAGATCAGAGATGCCTACAACAAATACTGTGGCGCTCTGAACCCACCAAAAAGCTTAAAACATACAAATTAAATACAGTTACATATGGTACGGCTTCGGCACCGTACTTAGCTACTCGATGTCTTGTGCAGCTCGGTAATGAATGCACTGACCCTTCAATACGTGAAACTATAGTAGCTTAATACCTTCAATACGTGAAACCATAGTTAGTAGTTACATGATACAGACAAATTTAAACAGTTTCAATTAATGATTGTTGTTGCTAGCTAGGTCTTTATGAACTGTATCTATAGTGTGCACTAAATTATATAAAAAGGGCAGGCTCAGTCTATCGTCAACAATCTCCAGTACGTATCACTCTTAGCACGTCTGTCTTAATACTGATTGAGTGGAGGCAACCCCCACTAACTTATATAGTTATAGTACTTATATTGTCCACGATCACAGAAGAGTAAAAGAGATTAGAATGGCATTGTAGGCGGGGCAGACGCGCCGTACATATGATCAAATGATCATATGTCAGCCGAAACACGTTTTATCGGTCAACAGTCACAATCTTACTGTGACAGCGTACGGAGCTCCATAAAAAGTCGTTAAAAATGCCGTGTTGCGCTGTTTAAATGTGTCGGAAAAGAAGCCAAGTGTGTAGTGTAGCCCAAGAAGGAATTTCTTTCCACCGGTAAGTCCAAAAACTTTAAATTTTATGTGATATTAGTAATTATTTCCATAGCATTATGTAGTTCGTGATCGAAAACGATACATTCGTATTTAGGCGCAAAATTATCCATTGCTGCAATACGTGGGTACCATTTTGTGTAATGTCTTTGCGAGTGAGCAATGTATTGCATTCGCAGCGATTGTTCTCCTCGCCGAATGACAGCTTCAATTCTAGGTACTTCATGCGTATCGATAGTGTTGTACCAAGATGTAAACAATGTCGATCTAAGAAAATGATATTATAATTTAAGCAACTCTATTTATTGATAATTACCATCATATTATTGTTTATTTAATTTAGCTTTCTATTAAGAAATAAAAGATAATTTCATACGGACATTATTATAATTATATTGTTATATCTGTGATTAATGTATGTTTTTTTGCCCAGTAAATAAATAAATAGATTATTAAGGACCGATTTTTCCATCCTCAGATAAACAACCAGATAGCGTTTATTCGACGAATAGCAATATTTTAAGTTTTTCAATACTCAGATAGTTGTTAACTGTCTAATAAGACACCTATTAAAGGAATAAAATTATCTGCTGCTTGAAGAGCCTGATAAGGCTTTATTACCCCGATAAGTTCGTGTCTGCATTTATATTTAACAGTTTCGTCAATTTCTTTGGGTATCAGAATCTAATAAAATTGATGTTTTTGAAGCAATGGACGACTTAGCAATCGAGGAGGTACCTGGATTCCTCAATTATTTACATCTGTCTGGTAGAAAACCCCGACCAGCTAGTATTTTCAACAGTACCTTATGCCTAATAGTAGTAGTGATGATTGTAACTAGCACAAGGAATATTTTGAGTCACTGACAAGCTAGTTTCTTACAAATCACATTATACTAATAATATCTATGGACGTTGTGAACACCACTTTAATCTGGCCCTGTGCTAAGCATACAAAGAACTTTACGAACGATAACGGAAATATATTTAATACTTTTTATACAATACACAAATTATTTTTATTAGATTATACACACATTTAATACACATCAATGACCCAGGAACATTGGATTTTTTTTTCTCTCGGTGGGATTTGAATGTGCAACCTCTCGGTTGAGCACCAACAACAATGCAGTCGACTATTGTACTATGGAGGCAGCGTAGTGGTTGAGTGCATTGGTTCTCAAGTATTGACATTGAATAAGCTATTACTAACAAGTAACAAATATAAAACAACATATAATGTAACTCTTTAATATTTAATTAATAGGATTTCTTATTTATAGAATTGATGATAGTAAATCTGTAGAGGGGTCATGTCTGTACATTAAGAATATTTAAGTGAAAATTAAAAAAAGGGGGTCTATAAAACCCACAGAACCTAAAAATAACATTTTTGAAAAAAAATGTCTGTCTGTCTGTCTATCTGTGTGTGTAAAGTCCATATAAATCTCAGTACAGAGATCTTCGTCGCGTATATGAGCGTACTATCAAGTAGTCCCGTTCCATAAAAGAAAAAAACATATTATACATACAGACGAATTGAGAACCTCCTCCTTTTTTTGAAGTCGGTTAATAACACACGGTCATTTTTTGAGCTGGTAGTAGGAATTGTTAGCATTTTCATAGAAAAAATACCTCAAAATATTCACGACAAAAACGGCCATTATTTGACAGTAAACTATTATTATTAAAAATAAATAAAGAAGCATTACTATAAATTAGTGATTTTAAATATCCAAACGACAGTGTTCATAAACTAAAAATGTATTTGAACTGCTGCCCTAAATCACTTTTCCACGCGTACGAAGTCGCGGGCACAGCTAGTTATTGAATAAAGAAATCACAGCCATAAACTATGTGCGCTAAACTATTGAAATGTTACTCTTTAAACATTAAGGAGAAACAAAAAACATAATATTATAAAGTTTCACATTTTTATTACAAATAAGATGACATTGTCAGTAACACAGTAATTGTTTGCTGCATTTTGCTCTATTTATATATATTTTGTTCTTTCCTCATATCATAATTCTCAAGACATAACATCTTTTATGCTCCTTTTCTAGAAAATAATGCCATCTTTGCTATTGTAGTTTTATCAGTTGTCCATCAACTCTGAATCTGCAAAAAATTTATGATTAGATGTATCAGTAATTTCCGGTATAAAATGGCAAACCAAAAAGATATTAATCTTTAAATTTCAAGCAATGTTCCAACCTAATTCATGCATTAATACATGAATTTATTTTTGCATATACCTATATTTTGTTTGCAACGAAGAAACCTATATAATAGTTTCGGTTCAATTTTCCTTTTCTCCTTTAAAAATTAAGCGGTTTTGATTAGCAATATGTTAGATAATAAAATAATAAATACCTTTGGCAATAAAATTCTATACAAGAAAATTACTATTTTGTAGTTTGATATTTTGTCACGAGTTCTATTACAACTAACAAGTTCGGAGTTGGTAAAGTTGCAGAACGTCCTCGCATCCTTTTTTGTTCCAAATGGAACATAGATGTAAATAATAAGGGTTTTATAAAATTATAAAACCCTTATTATTTACATCTATGTTACACAACAAAAATACATAATAATTATTTGTAAGCTTGAATTTTCGAAAGACAATATTGACAACTGACAAGTGACAACTGAAAAAGTTATACCTACCGAACATGTTGCTGTTCTTTTTTAACATATTGAATGCAATAACTGTGCATCTCACTTGCACACAAATAGTGTGAAGTTGTCTGGTTAAATACCACTAATAGCTATTCTGTAGCTATAAGACGATTGAAAAATCGAAAATATTTATTGGCTTGACAACTAGGCAAATAATTTTATTTATCAGGCTACTATTTGACGATTTATCTGAGTATTGAAAAATCGGCCCTAAGAACAACACATTAGTCGTACGGTACCCTGTCACCCCTCAAAAATTTAACCGAACTATTGCAAAAAATGTGACAATTATTTTATCGATATCAATTATCGACCGTCGGTCGCCCTAGCGTCTATGAGAAAAGTGCGCGTGTGTAAGTGTACATCTAATGCATTGTTTACGTTAGTGTGACAACCAATTACAAATTAGCGATCTAAGTGTGTGAGGTTTATTTGTGTGCGTAACGCTCGTACGTATTGGGTTACTTCCATGTAGTGGAATTAAGAGCGGCGACACGCGTTCTGATACAAATTTGAAACTATTTCCATTCTAACCTCTTTATCTGTTCTGTGTCCACGATAATGAGACCACCATTTAGACAAACACTACAGTATGTGCTGTAGTGAGGTTCTGTGTATTAGGAATGGCGATGTCTATAAGGTATACTATTTTATTACGTTTGTCGTGTATATGAGACTCGTTCTATCCCAGAAGAGTTTGTAATCAGCCGAGTCTAATATTAATTGGGGTGTGTATTTGTAATATGGAGATTTTTCTGTGATGAGGTTGTATTTGTATCCGCCATTGTACATTGTGCATAAAGTGTATAAAATAAATAAATAAATATTTGTGTGCGAGTATCTGATGTTTGATTGCTGCCACTTGGTCGTGTCTGTGTTTGTAGTATGTTTGTGTGATGGATGAGCAAGCGCCTGTTATGTGTTGTATTGTCTCTGATAATGTATTTACGGCAATATTTTGTATCTATCGTCTGATCCTGTATTGCCATCATGAAAAATTTCGTTTCGGGGAACATTTCTCCTTGCGTTTGAAGCTTATTATTAGCTATTTTGTCAACGGTAATATTAGTTAGATCTAGCCGGTGCCGACCATGCAGTGATTTTTGTGTCCACGATTCGATTTTTTGTTGGTTTTTGTAAATATTTATATTTTTAGTCTCATCAGCGAGGTGAAATGTTTTTATCTGTGCTTTGTTATAAAATAATGTTCTGAGGAGTGTTATTTGCATATTGTGAAAATAAGGATATCAATAAGTCCTCTACCGCTCTCAATGTTGGGTAAAATTTGCCGTTGGATGCAGGCCCTTGGGTGGTGTTTCCTATACTTCGTCATCGTCTTATTTATTAATCTTTGTAGGATTTTCAGCACTGTTTGGTTCGAGCGGATTATTCCAAAAGAATTAGTAATTTAAATATATAATATACATAACAATGTTATGATTTAAAAGTACAATTATTAAAACAAAGTGTACAAAGTTGTAACCTAGCATAGGCACCTTATTCCCAAGGTGTGCAATCATTAATGAAATCATTAACCTCATAATTACCTTTAGCACACAAACGTTCCTTAACGAATCCCAGAAAACGTTCAAAATATTTCTATAAATAAATTTAAAAAAATAGTTAAGGAACGTTTGTGTGCTAAAGGTAGGCCTATATTAAAAGTATATTAAAAGATTTACTTACTTTGCTAAGTCTAATCTCTGGTATATCTTCGTTGCAAGAAGCTGCTGCTGACAGCTGTGTAGCCCGTGGTGGTAGTGGCAGACAACACCGTGGTCGTCCCATTGTCGGATGGAATAATAATACTGGAAGCCGCAACTGCCTTTGATCTGGCGGTGGCTAACACCTTTTTTAAAAAAAGAGACAGCCATTTAATAACCTACAGTAGCAGCAATCACAGCACTTAAATCGACTACTTTCTTTTGCGGAGGAAAAGTATGGCAACGGTGAGAGATGCTAAAGTTATACCCGGAGAAGCCCTAGTATCACAACATGGCCTCCTCATATTGGACCTAAAATTTAAAAATAAAATAATCGGGAATAAGCCAAAGCCCCTAAAACAAGATGGAAGTTATTGGGAAAAGAAAAGTATGCAAGAGAATTTAGGATGAAAGTTATATACGGAATGAGAGAAATGAATGATATGAATGAAAAATCAATTAATGATCGCTGGGTGGAGTTGGCAAAATTAATAAGGAAAACAGCAAAGGATGTCTTCGGGGAGACTAAAGGGAAAGGAAAGATAGACAAAGATACCTGGTGGTGGAACGAAGCAATCCAAAGTATCCTTAAAGAAAAAAAGAAGGCCTTTAAAGAATGGAAAGGTACTGATGTCAACGACACAATACTGAGAGATAGGAGAAGAATGAGATATGATGAATGCAAAAAGAATGCCAAAAAAGCAGTAGCCATTGAAAGGGCCAAGGTACAATGTGAACTGTATAAATCACTCGACAGCCCAAGTGGACAAAAAGACCTGTACCGTTTGGTAAGATTGAGAGAGAAGAGTGCAAGAGATGCTTTGAAAGTTAAATGCATAAATGATGAGTCTGGAAAGGTTCTGATGAAAGATGAAGATATTAAGAAACGTTGGAAGGAATATTTTGAGAAATTAATGAATAAAGAGAATGAATGGAGTGGAGAACTAGAAAATAGCTCCATAAATATAGGTGTAGTACAAGAAGTAAGTTTCGAAGAAGTCAAGGAAGCAGTGCAAGGGATGAAAAATGGTAAATCTATTGGCCCGGATGGAATACCAGTGGAAGTATGAAAGTTGTAGAAAGCGGATGGATGGATGTGGCTGACTTTATTCTTCAATAAGTTGCTACAAGAAGAGGCGATCCCAGATGAATGGTGTAACAGCTTGTTGGTGCCCATATTTAAAAACAAGGGTGATGTGCAAGATTGTGGGAACTACCGAGGAATAAAGCTCATGTCACATACTATGAAAATTTGGGAGAGAGTGATAGAGAGACGGATAAGAGAAGAGAGTGATGTGACCCAGAACCAGTTTGGATTTATGCCTGGGAGAGGAACCATGGATGCCATCTTTGCACTTCGCCAATTGTGCGAAAGATACAGAGGTATGCACAGAAACCTACACATGGTGTTCGTGGATCTGGAGAAGGCATACGACCGTGTACCCAGGAAAGTTCTGTGGTGGGCAATGAAAGGTAAGAGAGTGCCTGGGAAATACCTGCAGCTTATCCGCGCTATGTACAGAGACGCGAGTACACAAGTCCGGTCCGAAGCTGGTACCATGGACAAGTTCAATGTGTCAGTGGGATTACACCAGGGTTCGGCTCTAAGCCCATATCTCTTCCTCCTGATTATGGATGCACTGACATCGGACATACAGGAGGAGGCACCCTGGTGTATGTTGTTCGCTGATGACATTGTTCTTGTCGGAGAAAGTGCTCCCGAGGTCCAGAACAGACTGGAAATATGGCGAGAGAGATTAGAGAGTGTTGGCCTGAAGATAAGCAGAACCAAAACTGAACATCTGTTCTGCGACTTCGGCGGTATAACTCCTTTCTCTCACATCGCCTTAAACGGTGTATTCCTACCGGTCTGTTCCGACTTTAGGTACCTGGGTTCACTTATCCAACACGACGGTGGTATTGACCGAGACGTAAAGAGCCGGATAAATGCAGGTTGGATGAAATGGCGGCAGGTCTCAGGAGCAATTTGCGATCCGAAAATGCCCTTAAAACTCAAGGGCAAGATCTACAAGTCCGTCGTAAGACCTGTCGTACTGTATGGATCTGAATGCTGGGCAACAAAAGAGATCGATGAAAGAAGAGTACACGTGGCGGAGATGAGAATGTTGAGATGGATGTGTGATGTGACAAGAATGGACAGGATTAGGAACGAATATATTAGAGGAAGTTTAAAAGTAGCAGCTGTGACTGAAAAGTTGAGGAATAAAAGGTTGTCGTGGTATGGACACGTAATGAGGAGGGATGAAAGCTACATTGGAAGGAAGGTCATGGCTATGGATGTGGAAGGATATAAGGGTCGAGGTAGACCAAAAAAGGTTTGGATGGACTGTGTGAAGAAAGATATGCGTGATAAGGATGTGTGTGCTGAGATGACGAATAATAGAGATGAATGGAAGCGAAAAACATGTTGTGCCGACCCCATCTAGAGTGGGATAAGGACAGGATAAAGATACTATACACATATTTAAGATTTTTATTATATTAATACACAAATTTAATACACATCCATGACCCAGGAACATTGAAAACTTTATGTTCCCTCGGCGGGATTCGCACCCGCGACCTCTCGGTCGAGCACCAACGCGCCGCACCACTGCGCTACGGAGGTTGTCAATTAATTACATACTTATTATATATAAATCAGTACGTTCGGATCAATCAAGGCGATCGCGCGTGGTCGCACACCGGTTCATTTGAACATGGTTCAATAAATCAATATTTATTTTGGTATCGGCAACTCTGCTTTCATTTTAAACTTATCAATTAAAAGTGTGTAGAGTCTTCAAGGACGCTACATCCTTTAAATATAATATTATGTATAATTTATCGCATAGAAAAACTTTGAAGTTAAGTAGAAGTAGAGTAGTAGTAAATAAATAGTATGCATTTATATATTTTTATAACATTCACACCTCTTTATTAAGGTATCGGACGAGGCTACGAAATGGACATCTCAGATAACTGCGAAGAACAAGACCAAACAAGCGATGTACCATCAGAACGTTACAAGGAACTGTTCAGCTGTGATGTGTGCTTGAAGAAGTTTTTACGAAAAGATGATTTACGAAAACACAGTAATGTTCATACGGGTGACAAACCATACAGCTGTGATGTGTGTTTGAAGAAGTTTTCACGAAAAGAACATTTACGTAAACACAGTAATGTTCATACGGGAGACAAACCATACAGCTGTGATGTGTGTTTGAAGAAGTTTTCACAAAAGGGAAATTTACGACAACACAGAAGGGTTCATACGGGAGACAAACCATACCGCTGTTATGTGTGTTTGAAGAAGTTTTCACAAAAAGAAGATTTAAAAAGACATATTCGTATTCATAATGGAGACAAACCATACAGCTGTAATGTGTGTTTGAAGAAGTTTTCACAAAAAGGAGATTTAAAAAGACATATTCGTATTCATAATGGAGACAAACCATACAGCTGTGATCTGTATTTGAAGAAGTTTTCAGAAAAGGGAAAGTTACGACGACACAGTAATGTTCATACGGGAGACAAGCCATACAGCTGTGATGTATGTTTGAAGAAGTTTTCACAAAAAAGAAGTTTAGAAAGACACATAAGAGTTCATATGGGCAACAACTATACAGCTGGGATGTATGTTTAAATTTTCTCAAAATAAAAACCCAGTTTCACCAAACAATGTTAAATAAATAACGCCTTGTCACTTGAAATACTGTTTTGAACTATCGAACTTCCCACCACGCACTAGTGTCTTGTCAATTCACTTAATACAGGGTGTAAAAAGAGCAGTCACTATTCTGGCGTGGTGTTATAACCAGGCATGAGGTATATCCACTGGTACTAGTCATTTGCTTTTAATCCATTGTTTTAAAATTTTAATTTTTTGCAATACGCAATGTAAAACGTACACAACCTCACGGGCAGTAGCGGGTAACCACGCCCCGCGCCGGTTTTCGCGCGTACAGGTGCATCCAAACGAATTGCAAATAGAGAAAAACAGCTGATAGTGTTCAAATAAACATAAACATAATAGAATAAATCTAAAAATTGCATGCTCCTTACACCGATTTCGATGTAGGTGGCCGATTTCGTTAAAACCAGGCCAGCTACGCAGAAGTGCCCAAGTGTGAGCGCAATACACAAGGACGCTCTCTTCCTTTTACTCTCCCCATAACCCGGGACGATTAACCGACACGACTGGAAAAATAACAGGCGCAGGGCCGATTTTTTACATGCCATTGCTACGCAGTACGCATGGTTTATCTTTCTAATCAGACAATCAGTAAACTAAGAAAATACTTTCTTTTGTTCTAACGTGGGAATAGAACCCACGACCTCCGGGTCGAGAGCTATGCTCTGAACCACTATACGATTGAGGCGATAATACTTTAATATTAATAATACCGCGATACTCAAGAACACTCTTTATCCTTTTACTTCCATAACCCAGTGGGAGGTTTACCTAACTCGATTGACCACCATGAGAACACGCCGCAGGTTCATATTTCATGTCGACAATAAGGAGATGTTCCAACGCGGGAATCGAACCCACGTCCTCCGCCAAGCCAAGCTTTATACCACCTGTTAGCGGAGGCGACTATAACGTCTTAAGAACACGTTTATAATAATAATAATATCTATGGACGCTTGTTTATGCGACATTCGCAATGCTCATTATTATTTAATAAATTAAATTTAAAACTTAAAATTAATTGAGATTGTGACACAGTAGGTAGCTTCTTAGTTTAGTTTACAAACGAAAAATATGGTCCGACAATTAAATTGACCAGCAAGTCGACAATTTCCAAATTCACCGATCAAACATCATTCAGTTACAGAATAAAGACGTATTAAAAACCTGAATAACCAACCTTGTTGTGTTTTAAATCCTCAATGCCTCTGCAATATACCTAAAATCTTCTTACGCGGTACTTAAATGTATGGTATTTAAAAATGAAAGTCACACACAAACACATTTAAACAGTGAAAAATAAATAATACTAATTAGTAATCACAAAAGAAACACCTAAAAGAAACGAAACCGTAATAATAAACACAAAAATTAAAACATTTAAAACGATGATTATAAAATTATCGCGGAAAAATAATAATCTAACCACACGGCTTTACTGCCACGTGCCAACTGTCTACGAAAAAAATAATTTACGCAAAACATGTACCTACCCAATGCACTAAAACGCAAAATGCTAAGCATGCACCCAATGCACTTAAAGTATCGATAGATTTGGATATCGATAATTATTAGGTACCTACCTACCTATTTTATTTTTCATACGTGAATAATTTTAATGTTAAGTAACATAATTAAATGTTTAAAATTTAATACTTCATTAAGTTACCGTATACTCGCATTAGGTAATAATGAGATCATCTTTAAATCTTAATATTACAAACATTATTAATCTATTTTCAATTAGTGGTCTGAAAGATATTCATAGAAACTTAGCTGAATTAATGTAAAACAGTAAGTTACATAGTAATTATTTAAAAATATCGACTACGTCGAAGTTAATTTTCATAGGTCACATCACTAATAGGTAGTAGGTTCTTTCGCCCGCCACCCCCCGCGCCCCGCAATCCCTTGCAACGGTCGGCGCGGGAGGCCCTTGGTGTGCATATTTCCCGCGCGGGAATATGCACTTTATTACAAAGTAGCAGAAAGTAGAAAATAGTATTTTCTAAAGAGTTGTTTGTCGGTATGTTTTAAACGTCGACACAAAGTATTTTCGAATTCAGTTGTAGTTTATATCTCGAGGTAAAATATTGGTTGATTTATTTTTTAGTTAGGTATTTTTTTACATCATAGGTAGATTGTGTTTGAAAGCGTAATGTTGTGTTGTGTGATGTGTCCATCTAATGATAATTATTGTGTTATGCTGCTTGGATTGCTAGGAACTATTGTTATCGAAATACGAATTTTAAAAGTTTAAGTGAGACGTGAGTCGTGACATTGTAGATGCGACTAGCTACATCATTCACGTAAGTAAACAGACGTCGTTTTACATACCTACTTAATTAATCTGAATTTGGACTGAGTAGGCTACGTTTTAAATAGGTATCTTTCAGGAATCTTCGCTTTTATACATCGTCTGTATTACAGTTAATAATTACAGACTCTGTAATTTCCATAAAAAAGCGATGATTGCCGATTGCCATTAAGAGTTAGTTAGTATGTAGGTACACAGGTTTTGTTACAGAGAAAGTTTTAGTTTGTCATGATAACAAATTCGAGCGAATACCTATACGATGCAGGCAATCTAGGAGTTCCAAGTTCAAAACGATTCATCCGTCCGCTGGTGACTACACTATGTGTAAGGTCCAGTTGTACCAGATTTTAACCCAGAGTTAGTTTATAACTTACGAGTTGAATACCTAACACTTAATACAAACACATTTGGTACAAGGCTTATAGTATTCGCGTGTAGACTGTAGGTACAATATGTATTACAATTACGGTAGGGAGTCGGTAGGTACTCTGAGTGAGCGCCGCGCGCTCAGTCAGCTGAGGAGGTCAATAGACCGCGCATCGCTTTTCATTACGTTTTAAGGCAAAAATTATAAAAAATAGGAATTTAATGCAAAATGTTGTTCCAAACAGTTTAGACTTGCGACTAAAAATAATAAATTAAACAAAAAAAAAATTTTTTTGAAAAAAAAAAGTTTAAAAAAAAGTGCATTTCTAGAATCAGTCAAGGTCCTATAATCTTATCCCAAAGTTATCGTGACCGGTCTTTTTACACCCTGTATAATTCCTGCTGTTGAGGTCCGTTAAATGTGTAACAGACTTTAAATTATAAAAGGCCAAGCTCGATACCTGTTATTACTGTTACTGTTTTATTTAAATACTTGTTGTGGCTTTTTTATTTATTGTAGGAAAACTTTAGTGTAGGCAGTGGGCACCCTACTAGTAGTAGAATTTAGAAAATTTATAAAAGTACACACAGTTACCTTATAAAAAAGCTAAATGGTTGAGGACCTGACGGCCCTCCATGTGTTATTTTTTTAACAGGTAGTCTGTAGCTGTTAAAAAATAAGAGCTCACTTTCACATGAACAGTCTTCTGGAATGGTGCCCGCACTAAAGTTTTCCTACAATTAATAAAAAAGCCATTTATTTCATGCAATTCGTACATAGTTAGTAGTTACATGATACAGACAAATTTAAACCGTTTCAATTAATGATATAGTAATAATACACTATATACTTGCACTTTTTTCCACTTTATTAGTTTTAACACAAGTTATTTCTTAAAATACACTACCGATTTCGACATAGTCATCATCAGGTGCAAAAAGTGCAAGTATATAGTGTATTATTACTATATAACATGTATTTCCATCAAGAACCTACGGTACATTCAATAACATCAATTAATGATTGTTGTTGATAGCTAGGTCTTTATGAACTGTATCTATAGTGTGCACTAAATTAAACTACTCAAAACAAAATAGGGCCCACCACGATTTTTTCACAAAAAGTGTAATACATGTTGCTTTCAACTTATTTATGGGCCAGTTCAAGTGTTTCACCGTAAAACTTACATGTTTATGAGTTCTTATCGATCTTTTGAACAACACTTTTTTAAATTTTTACCCTCAAGTGGCCAGGCAAAACAAATTGAGTAAAATCACCCAATGCACAATTTCTTATTCAGTTGTATTCCGACTATCGTTACAGACGCTTTTTGTTTTGTTTTACTGTTTTTTTAAAAGAGTTACTAGAGCACGTTATAATGCCACGTATTCGGAACCATATGAACATGGAAAGTGCTTCAAGAGCTGTGGTATTGTTGCAAGAGGGAGAGTCACAGCGAGCAGTAGCATTACGACTTGGATTTTCACGACGAGCGATCAGAAATGTGTGGGAACGCTATCAGGAGACTGGCAGTGTAGCTAGGAGACCTGGATCAGGTAGAACACGATCCACAACGACTCAAGACGATCGATTCCTTCGATTATCTGCCCGTAGAGAGCGCACCGTCACCGCCCGTGCTCTACAAAATCGACTCCGGGAAGCCACTGGTACGCTGGTAAGTGACCAAACGGTCCGGAACAGACTGCATGAAGACGGGCAACGATCCAGAGTGCGTGTTGTGCGCATTAAACTCACGAGGGCTCATCGTGCAGCTCGTCTTAGGTTCGCACGTGAGCGTTTGGATTGGACCATGGACAATTGGAGGACTGTACTCTTCACAGATGAGACAAAAGTTAAGTTTTTAAGTGATGACAGACGCATACGAGTGTGGAGAAGAGAAGGTGAACGCTTTACCAACCCTTGCATCCGCGAGACTGATCGGTTTGGGGGGCCCAGTGTTATGGTGTGGGGCGGTATCAGCTTAATGGGTAAAACGGAGCTGGTAATTTTAAACGAGGGTACCGTAACTGCTGCCAGCTACGTCGAGCGTGTGGTCCGACCTCATATCGTCCCCTATGCACAACGTGTGGGCGATAATTTTATTCTTATGCAGGATAATGCTCGTGCGCATACGGCTCGCCTAACCCAGAGGGCTCTATCTGAAGCCAATATCTCAGTTTTACCGTGGCCGGCAATGAGCCCCGACCTCAATCCGATCGAACATTTATGGGACCAGATGAAAAGAAGCCTAAAAGCTAATTATAGTGAAGTGCACAGTGAACAGGAGCTCATAAACGCTTTAAAAATGTGCTGGGAGCAAATACCCCAGGAAAATGTCACCCACTTAATTGAGAGTGTCCCAAACAGGCTCAGAGAGTGCGTTCGTAGTAGAGGAGGACCCACTCGATACTAGGACACCCCTATGTAACCCGCCCTATTTGTTAAATTACCAAAAATAAAACTTGAAATAATTATTTTTTATGTAAAATTTTTCATTTTTCATGTTAATGAGTATTTTTAAGAAAATTAAAGTTATTTTCATTATTTTATTGTTTTACCCAATTAATAACACTTTACCCTCACTATATCTACCCATAAATAATATATTTTTTTAATAGTTTTCTTTGCCGATGAAAAAAACAAAGTGGGCCCTATTTTGTTTTGAGTAGTTTATATAAAAAGGGCAGGCTCAGTGTGTCAACAACCTCCAGTACGTATCACTCTTAGCACGTCTGTCTTAATACTGATTGAGTGGGGGCAACCCCCACTAACGTATATAGTTATAGTACTCATATTGTCCACGATAATGAGACCACCATTTAGACAAATACTACACTATGTACTGTAGTGAGGTTGTGTGTATTAGGGATGGCGATGTCTATAAGGTATACTATTTTATTACGATTGTCGTGTATATGAGACTCGTTCTGTCCCGAAGAGTTTGTAATCAGCCGAGTCTAATATTAATTGGGGTGTGTATGCAGTGATTTTTGTGTCCACGATTCGATTTTTTGTTGGTTTGTGTAAATATTTATATTTTTAGTCTCATCAGCGAGGTGAAATGTTTTTATCTGTGCGTTGTTATAAAATAATGTTCTGAGGAGTGTTATTTGTATATTGTGAAAATAAGGATATCCATAAGTCCTCTACCGCCCTCAATCTCGGGTAAAATTTGCCGTTGGATGCAGGCCCTTGGGTGGTGTTTCCTATACTTCGTCATCGTCTTATTTATTAATCTTTGTAGGGTTTTCAGCACTGTTTGGTTCGAGCGGATTATTCCAAAAGAATTGGTAATTAAAATATATAATATACATAACAATGTTATGATTTAAAAGTACAATTATTAAAACAAAGTGTACAAAGTTGTAACCTAGCATAGGCACCTTATTCCCAAGGTGTGCAATCATTAATGAAATTATTAACCTTATAATTACCTTTAGGACACAAACGTTCCTTAACGAATCCCAGAAAACGTTCAAAATCTTTCTATAAATAAATTTCAAAAATTAGTTAAGAAACGTTTGTGTGCTAAAGGTAGGCCTATGTATACGCCTATAGGCGTATACATTGACCTTTAAAAGATTTACTTACTTTGCTAAGTCTAATCTCTGGTATATCTTCGTTGCAAGAAGCTGCTGCTGACAGCTGTGTAGCCCGTGGTGGTAGTGGCAGACAACACCGTGGTCGTCCCATTGTCGGATGGAATAAGTTGGCAGAAATTTTTGACTTGGATATGGTATAGTAGACCTAGTAATGGTAATGTTTATAATGAAATGTATATGTCTACAAAAATATTTTATAATAAATGACTTTATTGCCAGAATAATCAGGAACTAATAAAAATAAATATTTTAGCTAGTAAACATAAAAATAATGATTTTAAAAGTTTTTGGAAACAAACAAAGAAATTAAACACAAAACCCAGCGTCTCGATGAGTGTAAACGGTATCAGTGAAGCGAAAGACGTCGCTAATCTGTTTAGGTATCACATTCAATTAAGAACTTCGCTGGATAGTGTGCTTGAAAAGACCAGTTGTGCGGAGGCCGTGGTGTCAACGGTTCCTGAGCGCGTCACAGCTGAACAAATTGCTGTAAAAGTAAAGAGTATGATATGACGCGAGGAAAGTCGCCTGGACATGACGGGCTCAGCATAGAAGATTATCAGCATGCGGGGCCATATCTTCCAAGATTCTTGGGAATATTATATACACTATGTATTAGGCACTTCTATCTACCAAACGACCAGATAAAGACGGTGGTAGTTCCAATAATTAAAAACAAGACTGTAGATAGCTCCGATGTGTACAATTACCGCCCGATATCATTAGCAACAACCGCATCTAACATACTTGACAGCATGTTTGTGAGTCAACTTTAAAAACATCTTAATTTACATGATGCACAATTCGGTTTCAGTCCAGGGCTATCAACAGAATGCGCTATTGTGTCTCTCAAGCAGACTATCAGGTATTACACAGATAGGAATACGCCCGTATATGCAGCTTTTCTTGATGTCTCCCAGGCATTTGACCTGGTTAGATATGATATCTTATGGCAAAAACTAAAAGACTCTGGTGTGCCGGGCGAATTAATTAATGTCCTTAGATATTGGTATGGACACCAAACTAACCATCAAAGTCAACTGCCATCGAGAACTCTCTGATGAGTATAGGTTGGAGTGTGGAGTAAGACAGTGGGGACTAACGTCTTCTTCGCTCTTCAACTTGTATGTAGACAGGATGATTGTTGAGCTGAGTGACACCAGAGTAGGGTGCTACATCGACGGCCAATGTGTTAACAACATTAGTTATGCTGATGATATTGTTGTTCAACCCATCAATTGCCGCCCTAAGAAGAATGATTGGAATATGTGAGGCATACACGAGGATGCACGGTCTCGTGTAAAAAATGTGAGCTTCTAAAATTTCAATCCAAGAGTCGTAGATTGGGATGTGGCGCCGGTAGTACTCGATGGTGGTGCTCTTCAGACAGTAAAAGAGTTCAAATACCTCGGCCATGTGGTCAGTGAGGATTTGAAAGACGATGGAGACATCGAAAGGGAGAGAAGAGCGATGGCGGTCCGCGGTATGATATATAATATGTTGGCACGCAGATTCGCGAGGTGTACTAAATCGTATCGTAGAAATTCGCATCGCAAGATCCTGCGATGCGGCATCGCAGCTTTGCGTGGGAGCCCTAAAGGTGTATAAGATTCCGTAATAGTCTAGATTACGTGTTTAAGTGAAATCAAGTCTTTCAAAAGCCGAGTGGCGTCCAAGTGATCAAAAGTGACCGGGGGTAGTTTTTGTAGATCACGAGCAACGAAAATCGGCATCTCCTCCTCCGGATCCTTTTGTTTTACTAGTGAGATAATGTACTCTAGTTCCCGTTGCGTTTTTCCTTCTCTTTTACGGATGATCCTTCTTCCCGGTGTCTTAACGACCGAGGTCAACAAAAGATTTTTACTGCACTATTTTTTTCTGTTCTGGTTTAAACACAGTGGCATAATATAGTCTGTTGATTGAATCCTCGTCCATCGCATCACATTTGTTTTGAAAAGTCAAAACTTCGTTTATCACCAAATTATAGTTTTAAAAATTTTACAACAGATGTTTGTGTCCGACCGCACGCACCTCTACGCGCCTATTACTTAGATTAGATTTAAACAAATTACTTTGGAAACGTATAAACCCTTATGTTTTAATTTTGAATAAATGCTTTTTATTTTTTATTTATATTATTTATAACGAATTAGGGCTCTCACACAAATCCAAGATGGGATGCGATACGATACCGCATCTATTATTTTTACACTCATTTAACATCGATCCGATCGCAAATATATGCGATGCGATGGGTATTCACGGTTTTGTGTGGGAGCCCTTAGGCCGATATCTTGACAAGTTCTGCTCTGCACACGGTATCCTTTCGTAGACAACAACGTAGGCAACTCTACTTTCATTTCAAACTTATCAATTAAAAGTGTGTAGAGTCTATCAAGGACGCTACATCCTTTAATTATATAATGTACTAGCTGTGCCCTGCACCTTCGTTCGCGTGGTTTTTGAGTGACTTAAGCCGTTTATGCAGCGCACGCAATTAAAGTCCCCAAGTGTGAATCATTTTCCCAGTTTTTGCAACATTTCTCACTGACGCTTCGCTCCTATTGGTCGCAGCGTAATGTTATATAGCCTAAAGCGTAGCTCTATAAATGGAAATAAAAAAAGAAAATAGAAAAACTTTAAAGTGAAGTAGAAGTAGAGTAGTAGTAAATAAATAGTAGTAATATGCATTTATATATTTTTATAACATTCACACCTCTTTGTTTAGGTATCGGACGAGGTTATGAAATGGACATCTCAGATAACTGCGAAGAACTAGACCATACAAGTGATGCACCATCAGAACGTTACAAGAAACCGTTCAGCTGTGACGTGTGCTTGAAGAAGTTTTTACGAAAAGAAGATTTACGAAAACACAGTAATGTTCATACGGGAGACAAACCATACAGCTGTGATGTGTGTTTGAAGAAGTTTTCACAAAAAGGAGATTTACAAAGACACATTCGTATTCATATGGGAGACAAACCATACAGCTGTGATGTGTGCTTGAAGAAGTTTTCGCGAAAAGGACATTTACGAACACACAGTAGTGTACATACGGAAGTCAAACCATACAGCTGTGATGTGTGTTTGAAGAAGATTTTACGAAAAGGAGATTTACAAAGACACATTCGTATTCATGTGGGAAACAAACCATACAGCTGTGATGTGTGTTTGAAGAAATTTTTACGAAAAGAAGATTTACGAAAACACAGTAATGTTCATACGGGAGATAAACCATACAGCTGTGATGTGTGTTTGAAGAAATTTTCACAAAAAAGAGATTTACAAAGACACATTCGTATTCATACGGGAGACAAACCATACAGCTGTGATGTGTGTTTGAAGAAGTTTTCACAAAAAGGAGATTTACGAAGACACAGTAGGGTTCATACGGGAGACAAACCATACAGCTGTGATGTGTGTTTGAAGAAGTTTTCACAAAAAGGAGATTTACGAAGACACATTCGTATTCATACGGGAGACAAACCATACAGCTGTGATGTGTGTTTGAAGAAATTTTCACGAAAAGGAAATTTACGACAACACAGTAGGGTTCATACACGTTCATACGTGAGACAAACCATACAGCTCTGTGTTTGAAGAAGTTTTCACAAAAAAGAAGTTTAGAAAGACACATTAGAGTTCATATGGGCAACAACTATACTGCTGGGATGTATGTTTAAGAAATTTTCTCAAAATAAAACCCAGTTTCACCAAACAATGTTAAATAAATAACGCCTTGTCACTTAAAATACTGTTAAGAGCTATCGAGCGTCCCACCACGCACTAATGTCTTGTCAATTCACTTAATATAATTCCTACTGTTGTGGTCCGTTAAATGTGTAACAGACTTTAAATTAGAGGTGGGTTATAACAGGTCAAGCTCGATACCTGTTATAACTGTTACTGTTTTATTTAAATACTTGTCATAGACTACCTGTTAAAAAAATAACAGCTAACTTTCACATGAACGGTCTTCCGGAATGGAGGGCCGTCAGGTCCTCAACCATTTAACTTTTTTAAGGTCTCTGTGTGTACTTTTGTAAATTTTCTAAATTCTACTACTAGTAGGGTGCCCACTGTCCACACTAAAGTTTTCCTGCAATAAAAAAAAGCTATTTATTTCATGCTATTCGTACATTGTTAGTAGTTACATGATACAGACAAATTTAAACAGTTTTAATTAATGATTGTTGTTGACATCTAGGTCTTTATGAACCTATTACACATAGATTAATAATTGGTCGCTTTGACTAGATACCGTCCAGCGTAGGTATTGAAAAATGCGGCAACAAATAATACGCCGAATTCGGCGTACCCGCGCCAGTCGCGCTACAAGCGTAAAGTGAAGTAGACGTCTCGATAATTTGTCAAAGATTTGTGTGAGAGCGAAGCAAAATGCCGATTTGCATAGTCAAACTATGTAAAAATAATACTACATGAAACAAGAAAAATACTGGCATCACATACCATTAGTAAGTATTGTATAAATCTTCTAAAACACAGTCAAATAATATAATCCTAAAATCTCCGATCGGAGTACCGCTTTGTGTTCAATGTTGCCTTGTATTCAAAAATTTTTAACCATATTTAGTATCAGATTACCCGTGTTTGCCACGTCATGTCATGGCATAGTAACGCCAAGAAACATATTGTTTACGACTTGACAGGCAACCATGATATGACGTTTGTGCGTTGTCATTTTGGATTGGATTTTATAACGAGTCGCCTGCATTTGCGAGTATTCGTGGTGTAGGGGGCTTAAGGGAGATAGTCATAATTCCCCCTATAGATATTTTGAATGCCGGAGTTGCGTCTAAATATTTAAAAAAAAATCAAAAATTTTTAAATATTATTTCAATGATGCGAAACGGAACGTAAACTTTATGCTTTAGTACAGTTTTTCAAATTGTATTATGTGAAAAGGTGAAACGAAACGCAACTCGCCATCTCGGATGGAGGATATTATCAGCTAATGTCTAATTTGTGCGTTATTCCTCTGCTTCCGAGTATACCTATATTATGTTGGTATACTCGGAAGTATATTTCGTTCGTATCGACTTCTGCCCGATTCACTCTAGTTAAGGAAAATAGGTGATTGAACTAGAATAAACAACACACTTTTCCAGCGCATTTTGCGTGGCAAATAAAACTTCGAAATTTATATCTCAAAAACTGAAGTATTCGCGGAGGGAAAGAGGGGGGCGGGCTATATTTGACTAGTAGATAGGACATGACTTTTAAGGCCTTATTAAAATTTTGAATCATGAACGTTTCCTTGATATACCTATATAACATTCATTTATTTTATTTATTTATTTATTTATATTTTATTGCATGAATGTAATTGGGTACAAAGGATCTTAGTTTTGTAAAACAATGTGTCTATACATTCTGCCAGTCGAGTGGCGTGCAAAGCATCAGATACAGTCATTTAATTTATTTAATTAACAGTAGTCAAAGATTCAATATTTGCTTAAAATGTCAATAAATGTTACATAAAATTCCTATAAATAAATTACATACAACAGTCAAAAAAATCATTTTTAAATATTTTAATCATAATTTATTGTTCACGATAGAGATCTTCGACACTGTAGAAGCATTTTTCAATGAGATATTTCTTTAATTCGCTTTTAAATTTCTGAATACTGTCTATTTCTTTGATATGCCGTGGTATTTTATTGTAAATTTTTGTAGACATGCCAAAAATACTTTTTCTAAGTAGACTAGTTCTCGATTCAAAACAGCAGAGTTTATGCGCAAGCCTTTTAGCAGTAAACCGAGTAAATAATGAAAGGTTTCTTCATTTTTTCTTAGTAAAAATGTTGTCATTTTTACTAAGAATGTTATATATATCAAGGAAACGTTCATGATTCAAAATTTTAATAAGGCCTTAAGGCGAGGAGTAACCGCAACTAGCGCCACTCTTTTAAAATAAATTTTACAATGACACAACGATCTAATTAAAAAAAGTAATCGGTTCAAACTTTAAGTAAGTAGTTAAACTAATTTATTGGCATTTAATTACAGCTCTAAATCCTATACTTTATTTACTCTCGTAAGTAATAATTTAAACGGCCGTTCTTTCCCTCCGCGAATACTTCAGTTTTTGAGATATAAATTTCGAAGTTTTATTTGCCACGCAAAATGCGCTGGAAAAGTGTGTTGTTTATTCTAGTTCAATCACCTATTTTCCTTAACTAGAGTGAATCGGGCAGAAGTCGATACGAACGAAATATACTTCCGAGTATACCAACATAATATAGGTATACTCGGAAGCAGAGGAATAACGCACAAATTAGACATTAGCTGATAATATCCTCCATCCGAGATGGCGAGTTGCGTTTCGTTTCACCTTTTCACATAATACAATTTGAAAAACTGTACTAAAGCATAAAGTTTACGTTCCGTTTCGCATCATTGAAATAATATTTGAACATTTTTGATTTGCCTGTCAAGTCGTAAACAATATGTTTCATGACATGACGTGGCAAACACGGGTAATCTGATACTAAATCTGGTTAAAATTTTTTGAATACAAGGCAACATTGAACACAAAGCGGTACTCCGATCGGAGATTTTAGGATTATATTATTTGACTGTGTTTTAGAAGATTTATACAATACTTACTAATGGTATGTGATGCCAGTATTTTTCTTGTTTCATGTAGTATTATTTTTACATAGTTTGACTATGCAAATCGGCATTTTGCTTCGCTCTCACACAAATCTTTGACAAATTATCGAGACGTCTACTTCGCTTTACGCTTGTAGCGCGACTGGCGCGGGTACGCCAAATTCGGCGTATTATTTGTTGCCGCATTTTTCAATACGTTGGACGGTATGATGTTTAAAAAAATTACTTAGTACCAAATTACCTTATTAGTTACAGAACATAATATTATAATTTTAAACAAAAAAGAACCGACTTCAAAAGGTAAACTAAAAAGCAAAAAATTAATTTACTTCGCACAAAGTAATACACGCGCATTATTGTCAGTAAATAAATTTATTCTATAATTTTGAAGTCGGTGCCAAGTTTAGCGTTCTTTCATACTTTTTTCTATACTTATAATAAAACTGTAGAGAGGTCAATTCTGTACATTGAATATTTTTTCAAAATACATATTGGAGGATGATTGGCGATCGATACTGATGCCAAAAATGCAATTAGTAAAATTTTTGTCTGTCTGTCTGTCTGTCTGTATGTGCGCGATAGGAACAAAAACTACTGAAGGGATTTTAACCAAACTTGGTACGATTGTAGCCCATATTCCTGGGCAGGTTATAGGCTATATAACATAACGCTACGATACATAGGAGCCGAGCAGTGACGATAAATTGGAAGCAAGTCGGAGGAATTTCGCGCGCGCGTTCTGCGGACGAACGGTTCATGCGGGGGGCGCGGGGGATCGCTTACACAGTGACGCGAAGCAATAGAATGTGGCACTAAAGTAGATTAGAACTTTAAATAAGTACCTAACTAACAGATTTTTTTTTCTGAGAAGAGTGTTTCCACAGTGTCATAATAATATAAAAATTGTATTTTTGAACTTGCTTCACAAATTGAAATAAATTATCATTTATTGTATAAATCAACTTAATTAACTGTATTATTAAAAGAAAGCCTTTCGCGATAATCTAAAAAAACGGGCAATTAAGCGGTTTTTGGTAAACTATTTATACCATCACGGTATTAATCCTTATCATTTTTAATACGTGTTAAAGTTTTGACACCCAGACAGACAGACGGACGTCGAAGTTAAATACCTACTTTACTAAATTATCGTGAAAAATTGTCTGGGTCTATACGGTGCATTCGAATAATATTATCCTAACTTCGAATACCTTTGCTGACTTCTACATATTGTTGGAAGGCCTACTTATTTTGCCGAGCTCCGAAAGAATGGTAATATATTATTATTATACCCTGCATACCAAGAGGCTTGCCGGGTACGTGACTTGCTGGATCGGGATCAACACTGGCATGCACTGGGAAGTACCTATTAGCGAAAGTTCTCAGCGGTTGCGCCAATAAACTAAAAATATATTTAAAAATACTAAAGTGCCCTAAATCACTTTTCCACGCGTACGAAGTCGCGGGCACAGCTAGTTATTTAATATTAGTTTGTAAGCCAGAACTTAGGTAGGTACATAATATTAGGTCCTTTTTCTTAGGTCTATTTTTCAACAGACGCTTAGGTGTTGTGTATGTCAGCCTCATAGGTTCAGACAATGTTCCCTACACAAGGGACATATCCATAAAACTGTATATTTTGCTTGCCTCTGGGGACAACTGTTCCGAAAGGATACAAATGATCTGCCCATTGTATAGGCAACCCAAGTCTCCCTAAGATGTCAACTCTGCAGTTCGAGCACACTCCAGCAATACATGTAAAAGGTCCTCTGGCTTTTGACACACTTCACAATTAGGTGAAGGCTTAATTCCTACCAAATAATAAAACTTATTTGCTGGAATGTGCCCAGATCGCAACCTAAAGGCTGACACCAATGACTTTCTGGACATGTTACAAGAAATAAACCAAGGCTCCCTTATGGGTTTATTTTGGATGGTACTATACACCTCTGTTAAGTTCCTCGCCACAAACAAATTAAAGTAAACAAACTTATAACACCCCGTCGTTTTTGCGTCGGGGGTTATTAAAATAAATGTAAACTGAGGAGCTGCTGACGCTGCCCTCGTGCCGCTGCCGCTGCCGCATGACGTGGTGGGAGTGCTGCGTCGGTGCTACGTCTGCCTATGGTACCGTAGGGACCCCCCCCCCCCAAAGATCGGCAATTATTTTATTCAAATTCAAATCCTGGAAGCTTCTTAAATTAATTTGCGGTTGCGCCATCTTTTCTACACACACAATTTATTAAAAAAATAATATTATTTAGGAATTTAATTGTTTATAAGATCGAACAAACGTCAATAGTGATCGAACAAACGATACCTAATCAATTAACATTAGGTAATTAATCTCTAAGGACGATAAAAATAAAGATACCTATTTAGTAATGGGGCCAAGTTAAAACCAAGTTAAAACAAAGGAACAAACGATTTTTACATCAAACAATCACGAACTAGCGACGAACAAACGATTAAACATAAAAAAAAATCAAAAACAGATATAATAAATATTCTTTTAAATATTTATAATAAATATTTTAGTAAATATAATAAATTTTCTTTCTTCTTCTTCTTCTTCATATAAGTGGGGCTAAATTAAAGTAGGTAGGTATTTAATTTAGCGCCACTTATATTTTTTACAGTCAATAATTAGAAAACTATTGTAGTGCTTATTTGTTCTACGAGGACTATATTATAAATAAATCACACTCGCGAATGGTAAACTTTATATTTACAACTATATATAACAAATAAAGGAACACTAACAATAAAAAAAATAAACGAATATAAAACAATACAAGTTTTATATTACTAAAAACTAATTAGGTAACAAAAATGGGAAAACTTCAAATAAAAACGCGCGAAGTCCTCCAATCTCAAAATTCTCTCTCAATTTAAATATTAGCGGCAAAAACTTTCTACAATCTAAAATTCCTCCTTCCTCTTCTCCACAACGTAATCGTTGTACCTCGCTGGCATTACGGCGGTACGCCGTTGCCGCGTTGACGTATTTTTATTATTATTGACGATATACTCCCCCTCTAGTCTAGGAGATCGCCCACGTTCCTGGACTAGTTCGGTATGAACTTTTTTTGGTCGTCCGCGGTGTCGTTTCGGTATCACAGGTACATGACTAGGCTGAAAGTCTCCCTCACTAGTGTTTTCTATAAAAGGGGTTAAGTCATGGGTATGATACTTTCCTAGAGAATCTTCGGGATTTTCTACAGGGGAAATAAAATAAGTTGTAGGACTACATTTCTTAGTTATGACATATGGCCCATCCCTTTTGGGTACAAATTTTGAAGTGATTCCTTTTCTCGCTTTACTGAGAACGTGAGTACGCACCAAAACTCTATCCCCTACTTTATAAATTGGGCTAGGTCGGCGTGCACGATCAGCCACACGTTTAGCCTGATCTTGCTGGGATTCGACTCGTTCTCTGACAGAAATCAGAGACCTTATAAAAGACCGCAGGTATGGAGTAATTTGGGGAACAAAATTTTCTTTATCGAGAATAGCTCTTAAATCGTGTCGAGCATCAGTAGGTGATCTCATCTCTCTGGCAAACATTAGAAAAGAAGGAGTAGCCCCAGTGGTTCTACATAGAGCACTAGGTATTCAAAGCATAACGTATCACTGGTAACTTTTCAGGCCATAAGCTATGATCATTTTCTACCAGCTGAGAAAGTTGAGCCTTGAGATCGCGATTTTTGCGTTCTGCAGGATTTGCTTCGGGATGATAAAGTGGGACAAAGCTTTGTTTAATGCCTAAAATAAACATGCACTGTTGCATGACAGCTCCGACAAACTGAACGCCATTGTCAGATATGACTCTGCGTGGGAAACCGTATCTAAGAAAATATTCCTCAGTAAGAATACGGGCACATGCTTCAGCAGTTGCCTCCTGAAGTGAGAAGAGTTCAACCCACTTAGTGGCGGTGTCTTCAATAAGAAGAATCCATCTTTCTCCTTTTCCACCTTCAGGTAAGGGTCCAAAAAGGTCTATCGCGAGTACTTCATTGCGTTGTTGCAGAACTGGCGTTTGTAACAGACCAGGTGGTTTGTCATTTACTGCTTTGTATCGCTGACAGTCCACACAAGTCTTTACGTAATCGGCAATCACCCTTCGCATTCCGGGAAAATAATATGATTGAGCAATTTTAAAATAAGTACGATCAATTCCAGGATGTCCAGCTAAAGAAGAATTATGATATTCCTTGAGTATCTCCGCTTGCATGGAAATTGGTATGACAAGTTGGGGATTCTCGCTTTCCGAATCGGGATTATACCGGTATAATACTCCTTGTGTTAATAAGTATCCCCGTTCCGACCATCTTCGGGCTGACAGTTCGTCTGGACTCTCCATATCTTTTATAATCTTGTTAACTTCTGGATCATTGATTTGCTCCTGTCTCAATTCAGCAGGGTTCTTGGTGGGTAAATCGATTATCACCGTGCAAACACCACAACTATCTTCCGTACCTTCGGAACATACTGGCCTGCTCAATGTATCAGCCACTACATTTGCCTTTCCAGGCATGTACTGATAACGGATATCAAATGTTTGTAATTTTAGAGCCCACCTTACTAAACGCCCTGTTGGAGATTTTAACGTCATCAACCATCGGAGGGGTTGATGATCGCTGCCTACTAAAACTGGATGTCCGTCCAAATAACATCTAAAACGCTCCACTGCCCACACTACAGCTAAAGCTTCGCGCTCTGTCGTTGAGTAGTTGCGTTCAGCGGCGTTTAAGAGACGGCTTGCGTATTCGATTGGCCTTTCATTTTTGTCCTCCCCCTGGAGTAGAACTGCTCCAACGGCATAGTTACTGGCGTCGGTTCGGAGAATGAATGGCTGACTGAAATCTCCCTGGATCAAGATTGGTGCTGAGGTAAGTAAGTGTTTTAGCTCATTGAAAGCCTTAGCCTGAGCTGAACCCCAGGTCCAGGTCTGCAGTTTTCTCGTTAACCTAGTTAACGGCTCAGCTACGGACGAGAAATTTGGAATAAATTTCCTAAACCAAGAACAGGTTTGTAGAAAGGTCCGCAGATGTTTCAAATTATTTGGCTCGTTCATATCTAAGACGGCTTGTACCTTCTCAGGGTCCGGAGACACCCCTTGTTCATTAATAATGTGCCCTAGATATTTAACCCGTTCCCTGGCAAAAACACACTTCTCTCGATTAACTCGTAATTTAAAATCTCGCAAGCGATTAAATACCACTTGGAGGTCTTGAAGGTGCTGCTGAAATCCCTCAGATATTACCAAAATATCATCTAAGTAAGCAAGGAGGGTAACATTTGCCAGAGCTGAGCAAGAACGTAGCCGATCAATCAAACGTTGAAATGTTGATGGCGCATTCTTCAAGCCAAAAGGCATGCGTTTAAATCGGAAAGTTCCTAGAGGACTTATGAACGCAGTCTTATCTCTATCCTGCTCATTAACGCTCACCTGCCAATATCCCGATCGCAAATCCAGTGTACTCATGTAACAATCTCTTTTCGTTGACTGTAACAACTCATCAATCAATGGCATAGGATAATGATCTGTTTTGGTGATATTGTTTAATCGTCTGTAATCGACGCAGAAACGAGTGGTACCATTTGCTTTCGGAATAAGCAGAGCTGGTGAACACCACGCTGACTCACATTCCTCTATGATGTTGTCGTTTAGCATTTTGTCAATTTCTTGACGCATGATTTCCTTCTTTGCAGGAGTAAGACGATAAGGGGGTACAAAAATAGGAGGGTGCTCACCCGTGTCAATGCGATGCTCAGCGAAAGGAGTTGGCTCTCCCCCTAGCTGGAAGATGTCCGCATTCACAACCAAGGACTGCGCCAGCAGGTCCCGGTCAGGTGGAGCTAGTTTTGTCCCTTCATCTTCGCTAAGCACGTCCGTATAAGAACAGCCAGTAGCTGGTGATGAAGAAGGCTCATAACACATTTGAAATTGAATAGAGCTATTAATGGAAAAATACCAACACTCGCGATGAAAATCCAAAACGACACCGCTTTGAAATAAAAAATCCATACCAAGTAAAGTTTCATTATTACGCGCGTCTGGAAGTATAAGAAAGGAAGTCCGTATTACTTTGTCTTTTAGTCTGACATCTAATTCTGTACTAAAAACGTCTAAATCTCTAACGACTCCATCGGCTAATTTTATACTTTTACGCGTTGGAAAAATAGGATGATCCCTACTGCGAAGAAGAAGAAGAAGCGTATGACCTCCGATACAGTGCTTTGCCCCGGTGTCAATCAGCGCGGTTCCCCGCGAACCTAAAATCTCGATATTGAATATCGGCCTCAAAATATTTCGGTTAAAATCGACACCGGCGCAGGCTTGCTCCGCACACTCTGTTTTGTTAGTACAAAATACATAATTATTATCTAAAACAGAGGTAGAAAAAGTAATATTGGAGTTGGAGTTACATCTTTCATCTTTTAACATCACCCGAAACAAAAATATTTTGTAAAGTACTTTGCTGATGTTGAGCTCTTGGACTATAATTTAAATCAAAATTATTATCTACATTATAAAAATCGTTATCATAACTAGGCCTCCGACTGTACATTGAGTCACAAATCTTATGGCCTCTACTGTACAGTCATCCCAGTGCCGGTCCTATTAATATTTTTAACTGGTGCGAGAACTAAAAATGGCGCCCCTCTAAATAAAATATAATGTTTAAGTAGTTGCTTTATTATCCACCAGAAAAAGCAGATTATTCTGCCGTCAAAAATGATCGTAGAAAAGTTCGTTTAACCAGTTTATGCGAATACCTATATAAATGTGATGTGGGGGACTGAAAAATAATTATAATGATTGTCAACTTTTATTTATTCTGTTCTAACATTAATCGAATCTAATGAGAATTTAGCAAAAATACAAAAACATCCTATATAGCCACTTTTCTAGCTTTAGAACTTGCAAATTTTTTTATCAACTCGGAGTAATTTAACTTTTCGGCAATGACATTTTCTATGGACAAAATTCCGAGATCGGACAGTCTTTCCTGACACATAGTAGACCGTAGGTAAGTCTTAATAAGTTTCAATTTACTGAAATTTCGTTCGCCTTTGGCAACAGTTACAGGTATAGTTAGTAAGATGCGAAGTGATGTCCATACATTCGGGAAAATATCTTGCCAATCATTTCTTTTTATAATTTGAAGAACCTTTATTGGTTCTCCTGATTGAAGATCATTTAATAATGGCTTTAGGCTACACAACACTCGCGCGCGTTTGAACGACTTGACAATTCAATAGACAATGCCTGCATAGTGAAACAAGTGACGGACGAAATGTCACCCCGGAACCCGCTCCCCCGCAATTTTTTCGTACGTGTGTCGCGCGACTCGCGCGGTCGGTCGAGCGTTTTTTGTCTCACGTTTTGGGTCATTTTGGCGCCCCCATCAAGAGATGGCGCCCGGTGCGGTCGCACCGCTCGCACCGCCCTAGGACCGGCCCTGAGTCATCCATTAGGACAGTCGCACACTAAAGACATTTTACAATTATGTACAGAGTTTGACTTACACAATTTACATAACTTACAAATTTTACAATTATTATTATTTATATTTACAGAATCAAAACTATTTACATTATTGTTTAGACCATTATTAGTATTTACACTATAAAATGTTTGTTCACTATTATTGCATTTAATGCATTTGTCTCTCGTCGTATTTACTGTACCACATTTGTAACACGAAACAGGTTGACTTGGAATGTCTGTGCACTCACCTTTGCTTATTAACTTACGGCACTGATCACGTTGGTGTCCGTAGTTTTTGCAATACACGCAGTATGGTCGATTCTGTTTCGTTGGTGGTGTGCGCTGCTCTTTAGACTGCGCGAAGGCGGGAACGACGGGACCTTGCGCGCGAACGGCTTGAAGAGGCCCCGGAGTGGCGCGGTCGCCGTCACCATGACGACCGCCTGCGCCTGCACTTTGCATAGAACGCGATAAATGATTTTGTTGAGAAATCGTTACATATGAATGTTTCTTGGTTTGAGGTTTTATAGACTCTTTCACTGAATCTTCGACTAAACGAGCTTTGTTTAGCAATTCAGAAAAATTAGATATGTCTTCTCGGCGTAATCGTTTTCTAATTTTATGATTCAATAGACCATAAACCATGTCAATCTGCACTTTTATCGTGAGATCATTTGGCGGTAATCTTGCTATAAGAGCTCTACATTTTGATACATACAAATCTGTTCGCTCATTATCGCCTTGCTCAAATTTAAATAACTCACGATATATCTTGTACTCTGGGCGACGGTCTCCATAAGCATCTCGCAAATTTTCAAGGACTTGTTTCCAAGTTGTAATTTCAGCACGAATACTTTGCCACCAAATCGCGGCTTCATTAGTAAGGAGCATTGACATACCTCTTATAGCAATAACGTCAGTCATGCTAGTACATTCTTTATAGGCTTCTAAAGCATCTATAAAAGTTTCTACATTTTCTGAACCGGAGAATCTCGCTGTACATTGGAGAAAATTTCCTGTCGACTCAGCCGCACTCGACGTTGGAGCCGGAGAAGGAGCGGGAAGAGGAGAGGGAACAGAAAAACGCTCCAATACACGTTCACACATATCGGAACTAGATTTATGTATTGTTTCTAAAAGCGCGGCAAAATTTTCGCGGGACATGGTGATATTAGCATCAACCTGTGAAGCATCGAGCGATTGCCTTCCGCGTGTTTTCGGCATTTTGCTTGAATCACTTTACACTTTAGTTAATTAAAAACAGTTTATTTATACACTGAGACTGTGGCATTGGGGAATCGGGCCTACAGTTGGGACGCCATTTATTGTAGTGCTTATTTGTTCTACGAGGACTATATTATAAATAAATCACACTCGCGAATGGTAAACTTTATATTTACAACTATATATAACAAATAAAGGAACACTAACAATAAAAAAAATAAACGAATATAAAACAATACAAGTTTTATATTACTAAAAACTAATTAGGTAACAAAAATGGGAAAACTTCAAATAAAAACGCGCGAAGTCCTCCAATCTCAAAATTCTCTCTCAATTTAAATATTAGCGGCAAAAACTTTCTACAATCTAAAATTCCTCCTTCCTCTTCTCCACAACGTAATCGTTGTACCTCGCTGGCATTACGGCGGTACGCCGTTGCCGCGTTGACGTATTTTTATTATTATTGACGATAAAACTGTTTATATAAAAAGTTATACAGTTTTTCGCTCCACTGAAAAGTTACGTCGGGTGAAGATTTCACCATTAAGTTGGCCCCTCTTAGAAAGGGGGGCGATAAAAAAGATACTTAATAATCTAGGAACGGAGCCAACTTAAGGGTGAAATTTGTTTAGTTAATTATAAATAAAGTATTAAAAACGAACAAACGATTTTTACATTCGAACAATAACGAAGAAACGAAAGGAACACACCGTAAATTCTGCTTATCCTTTTGACATTACATAAGAAGAAGAAGAATTATTCGCTATTTCTACATAATTTGTGAAATTGTGTTTGTTTTGTGTATTATCTAGTGTGGTGTAGTTTTAAAGACTTAAAAATGTTAAATGAAACTTATTGCACTTTATGCTTATCACACAATAAAAGAACTATAAACATATTTAAAACAGATGTGCAATGTGTCTACGAAAACCTCGCAAACATTACGGTACGTAACATAATAAAATATAATATATTATAGGTATAATCCGGTGTATTTAGATATAACGGTAAACTATTGCCCACTTATGGACTAGAAACACATTGACTTAGAAAAAACACAATAAGTACTACCAACATATTATATCAATTACTTAAACCATTATAATTTTTTTTACAAACCTAAGAAAGTCTTCATAAACATCAAATGACCGGCGTGGTCCAAAGAACGCTAAGAGTGTCTTTAGTAATATTTCCTTAATAAATGAAGACATGAATGGATGAAGGAAGCGTCAATAGAATCAATGTACTTAGGTAATACATATCGTAAAATATTTTTATATTTTAGGATATGAAGTAGATTTATTCAATAGTTCATTTTTAATATCTTACAGGTTACATATCAAACAAGTTGGATGTGTTTCATTTGCCACAAGAGACTACGACAGTGTTATCTTTTAAAGAAGTTGGCTGTAAAGACTCGCGGTCTCATTGAAAATGTCCGTGAGAATGAGGTACTTCCATTGAAGGCACACGTAATAATATATTATAAGTACTATAGATAACATAATATAATTTTATTCTTATTCATTCTGATCTTTACGTGAACAAAAAGCCATAGACTGTTTAGTGATGCAAAGGCATACAATGACTGGGAATATCAATCAAATCAATTTTGATTACTTTTTGGTTAGTAGGTATGAATAATGTAGCTATTATATAATAATGTATAACTTTTATCATTTGTAAATATACCTATTTATCTATAGTATTGTTTCATAAATTATCAAGTAAAATGCACCTTCAGTCTCACATCTGTTGTCATCTTTTTGTTTTATCATTTTTATTTAATTTATCCGGTTTTTGTGTGTGAAAACTTTTAATTTTAATGAGTGATATTAGTGATCAGGAGCCTTCGGGTGTCGATATTACCAATATGAGTGCTAGAGAGGTGTGAAGAATCAAGATCTTTGCCAGTACTTAGAGAAGAATATCGTAGTGTACCATGTACAGAGTACAAGGAAAGATTCAAGTACTGTTGAAGATAGTGAAGGTTTTCTCATAGTAAGTAAGGGAGAAAAACCTTTATTCCACCATCACATGAAGAACTTTTTTCAAGTATTGGCGGATGTACCTGTTTCATGAGACTGCAGTGTCTTCTCAGAATCCTCTCCAAACAAACAATTGGCCATTGCAAAACTAATTAAAAATGGAAGATGTGCAAGATATTGTGAAACATTCTTATAAAAATCCCTAGAAAATTTTAATTTGGTTCAAGTCCAGCATTTCTGCTGAGAAGTTTATGAGTAGTGAGAATAATAAGAAAAGAGTTACGAGATTGGATGTGAAGAAAACCTAATGAACTTGTTTACTCATAAGGGGTATAGATATTCATAATATGGAAGAAGAAATAAAAGAAATGTTGAAATGAAATCGGATTGTGAAGTGGAGATAAAAGCAGTAAAGCGGCTATTAAAAAAGAATGTGCAAGGGCAATGAGTTAAATCTCAGTCAGTCTCGACATTTAGAATTGCTTTCCAAGGGGCCATTCTGCAAATATGGTGAACATGTTAACTGCACAACTGATCAGTTTCTGAATCAGATGAGGAAAGTATGAATGTCACAAAGAAAGAGCCAAAGAAGTTTTCACAGTTCTTAAACCGGGCTTATGATATTTCATCTGTGATCAGTCTCTTGACTATAAGCACATGTGTTGTAATAATAGATCTTTATCTATAAAATTGCCGTTCTGCAGTACTGGCCATTTCAAATCATAATAATTTTTGTCTACACTACATTTTCATTGCATTTCAATCTTTTTCGTCATCATGGATATGTTTAAAATTTGAGTAGTTATGGAAAATGAATACCGTCGTGGCAGCTACGCGGCTCAAGCGGCACTCAACATCAACACGTTTACAGAGCTAACACTAAAAACCAACGCACCACCTGTTGTTGGTTTGCTCGATTCTGTTCTGGAAATTTCGACCTGAAAATTGAACCTTGCGGTCGTCCGAAGATTTCAGTCGACAATGACGAATTAAAGGCGTTTGTGGAAGCTGATGACACACAATCTACGGCAGAATTAGCAGCAGCTTTCGACGTTAACGTCAAAACAATGTTAGTCCATTTTCGTCAAATTGGCAAGGTAAAAAAAGCTTAAAAGGGGCCCCACGAACAATGATCGCCAGCGAGAAGTACGCGTCGAGACGTGACTTGCACTGGTACCTGCGATGAAAAAAGATTGTTTGATAACCGCAAGCGCTCACAAGTTGCTTGGATCCTGGTGCAGCACCTAAACAATGAGCTAAACGAAAACTTACCCCTAGAAAAGTGATGGTCGCTGTTTGGTGGTCTAGGTGTGATTCATCACAGCTTACCAAACAGGCTGAGCTTTACTGCAGATGTGTACTGTAAAGAACTGAACACAATGATGGAGAAGCTAGAGGCACATCTCCAACCACATTGGTCAATCGCCTCCGCTGCTCCTGCACGACAACGTCTCCAAGTTGCAAGAACTGGGGTTGGAAGCTCTCTTTCATCCACCCTACTCACCAGACATTGCGATACTTTTACCAGAACTTGGATAACCTCGGGCCTTTGTATAAAATTAAATACCCAAGAGGCAGTACAAAATGCCTTTGAAGAATTTGCTGCTTCCCGTCCAGCTGATTTAAGAAGGGCATCAATAAACTGCCACTGTCTTGGCAAAGATGCATTGATTGCATGAGTGATGACTTCGATTACTACAAATAATTTTCACATTTTATACATTTACAATATTATATATAGGAGGAACTACAATATACATAATTTTTGTTTCTCTTATTTACAGGTGTTGTTTATATTATATTAACTTAAAATATACTTACTCCTATTTACAGAGAAACAAAATCGTTTATTCTCTTATATGATATAATCATATATGTCGCAGTCATCTTATTGAAATCGACATTTCATTGAGTGACTAGCGTTCTTATCGAATGACGATATTAAATTGAAAGACTAGGCCGAACATTGATTGAACAATCGTCACTCAACATTAGTGAGCGGAGTAAAATCAGTCAGGTGATTGAAATTTTTTCTCACTGCGGCGCTAGTAGTCACCAAAAGAAATATACAAACAAAATAATGCAAACAGCTCGCACATCAGTGCGTTTGAAAGAAATTGAAAAAAATATCAACACACTGCTATCAAACAGTGTGTTGATATTTTTTTCACCTGACTGATTTTACTCCGCTCACTAATGTTAAGTGACGATTGTTCAATCAATGTTCGGCCTAGTCTTTATATTTAATGCCTCTCGGGTATTTAATTTTATCCAAAGGCCCGAGGTTATCCAAGTTCTGGTAAAAGTATCGCAATGTCTGGTGAGTAGGGTGGATGAAAGAGAGCTTCCAACCCTAGTTCTTGCAACTTAGAGACGTTGTCGTGCAGGAGCAGCGGAGGCGATTGACCAATGTGGTTGGAGATGTGCCTCTAGCTCCTCCATCATTGTGTTCAGTTCTTTACAGTACACATCTGCAGTACAGCTCAGCCTGTTTGGTAAGCTGTGATGAATCACACCTAGACCACCAAACAGCGACCATCACTTTTCTAGGGGTAAGTTTTCGTTTAGCTCATTGTTTAGGTGCTGCACCAGGATCCAAGCAACTTGTGAGCGCTTGCGGTTATCAAACAATCTTTTTTCATCGCAGGTACCAGTGCAAGTCACGTCTCGACGCGTACTTCTCGCTGGCGATCATTGTTCGTGGGGCCCCTTTTAAGCTTTTTTTTACCTTGCCAATTTGACGAAAATGGACTAACATTGTTTTGACGTTAACGTCGAAAGCTGCTGCTAATTCTGCCGTAGATTGTGTGTCATCAGCTTCCACAAACGCCTTTAATTCGTCAGTGTCGACTGAAGTCTTCGGACGACCGCAAGGTTCAATTTTCAGGTCGAAATTTCCAGAACAGAATCGAGCAAACCAACAACAGGTGGTGCGTTGGTTTTTAGTGTTAGCTCTGTTAACGTGTTGATGTTGAGTGCTGCTTGTGCCGAGTAGCTGCCACGACGGTATTCATTTTCCATAACTACTCAAATTTTAAACATATCCATGATGACGAAAAAGATTGAAATGGGATGAAAATGTAGTGTAGACAAAAATTATTATGATTTGAAAGGGCCAGTACTGCAGAACGGCAATTTTATAGATAAAGACCAACACACTGCTATCAAGCAGTGTGTTGATATTTTTTTCAATTTCTTTCAAACGCACTGATGTGCGAGCTGTTTGACGCTATATTTTTTTCATGTATTAAATCTACATTAAAGTGCGATATACTCGTTATAAAATACTGTGACCGCAAGGATTAATCTATTATTACGTCGCCGCCGGCTACTCTTAAAGAAAAATTTGAGGTGAAACTGAGTTTCACCTCAAATTTTTCTGAACTCTGAGAACATGAGTACATTCTATACCGGGTGTAAAAAGAGCAGTCACTGTAACTTTGGGATAGGATTATATGACCTTGACTGATTCTAGAAATGAATTTATTTCATTATTTATTTTTAGAGATTTTTTTTTGTGCAATTATTTATTTTAGTCGCAATGCGTAACTGTTTGGAACAACGTTCTGCATTAAATTCTTAAATTTTATAATTTTTGCTCTAGTACGTAATGAACTTCTTCTACTCTACTTCAGCTGATTGCTGTGTTGTGCAGCCTATTGAATTTTTAAATTTTTTTAAAACAGTGGATCAAAAGCAAATGACTAGTACCAATGGATATATCTCTTGCCTGGTTATGCCACGAAGTTATAGTGACTGCTCTTTTTACACCCTGTTTATAGGTAGCCTTATTCCCAAGGTGTGCTATCATTCATATAATTATTAACTTTATAGTAAGCTTTTGCACACAAACGTTCTTTGGCTACTTTCTGAAACTTATTAGTTGAAAATTTTTTAACGTTTTCTAGGATCCTATTGTATAGGCGTATACATTGGCCTTTAAACGATTTTTTTTTGTCAAAAACTAAATTCTTATTTTTTTCGGAAAATAAGCAATAAAGCAAAAATATTTTTCTTTTTTTAAATTTTTTGTAAAAGAAATGAAAAAAACTCATTTCTAGAATGAGAAAAGGTTGTATTGTCATATCCCAAAGTTATAGTGACTGCTCTTTTTACATCCGTTATAATTAATTATTCCAGTCAAGTATGATATCATTTAAGATTCCAGCAACATTAGTTAAGTGCATAAAATAAGATGTTTACCATTGTATCAGAATGTATAGGAACAACGTATATATGTAATATGATGAATTAAAACTTTTTTTTGTAATGAAGTTCATAAGTTAAATATTCTGTTAAATAAAAAACAAAGGGATCAGAATTAAAACATTCTTTTTTTAGATTGATATAAAGTTTGGCATGTTTGAATCATTGTTAAACTTATCAACTTCCAACACAAAGATTATTTCCACATTGCTACCAGCTGATTGCAACATCAAAACGGAGCCAGATGAAAAAACCGAAATTAATTTGAACGATACAGGTAAGTCATACACTATCTAGCTAAATATTGAGAAAAGCACTGTATTTTTAATGTTATGCTGTATTTCAAGACCAAAGTTTATAAGAAATACCTATAAAAATATAAATTGAATTTTAAATGCAATCTCAGACTTGACTTAACACTTATGGATGTTCTAATTTGTTTTTGTTTGCTTAGAAATTAAAGGTGAAGCTGTAGAAACAACAAACAGCTTTATAGATGATGAACAACCTTCGAGCTCATCATACTCTGATTCAAAGGATTTACAAGTTGTTGATCCTGATCATAGGCAGGATCCATTGAAATTGGAGAGAAGTAATACTCGTCAAGAGGCGAAGGAGCTGAAATTGATTATAGAAAAGCTTAGTCCAAGTATTATTGAGAAATATGTTCGAACAAAACACATAGAACAGTTAGAGGGGGAAGGAGAAGCAACTTACACAACTAAACAAATCAAACAAGAGATAGAAGAGGAGGTAGCTGATGAAGGTAAGTCCTACTTATAACCATAATGCAGTAGGCAGCAGCATATATTTTAATTAAATAAGTAAGGTAAGTGTCCCTATGTATCTTCAGCATCCTAAGGCTCTTATAGCTTCAATTAAATATATATATCGCCTCCGTGGTTCAAGTTTGGTTAGGATAATGCAGGCTGATCACCTGATTGTCCGACAAGAAAGATGATCCATGCGTCGGATGGGCATGTAAAAAGTCGGTCCTGTCCCTATTCTCTCGCCAGTCGTGTCGGTTTCCCGTCCCACTGGGTTATGAGAGTAAAAGGAAGAGAGAGTTTCTGTGTATTGCGCACACACTTGGGCACTATTAAATAACTCCTGCGTAGCTGGCCTGGGTTCAATGAAATCGGCTACCGACATCGAAATCGGTGAGGGGAGCTATTAAATATATATGTTACGGTAAGAGTGAATAATCGTCCACATTTATTTATTTTGACACCAACACGTTTAGTCCGGCGTCATTTAGCTTCTCCATTGTAAGCGATAATGAGGTGATGGAAATTCTTAAATCTCTACAATCCAACGCACTAGGCATTGATGGTGTGTCATTGGAAATGCTTTTATTGATCAGTCGTTCCAATATCTGTCTTAAAACAATCACTAAAATTATAAATATTTCTCTTATAAATGGTTCTTTTCCTAAAACCTGGCATCGTGCTATAGTGAAACCTATACCTAAAAAGGACAATGTGACTGACTTAAAAGAACTTAGACCTATAAGTATTCTACCATGTATGTCGAAAATACTTGAGAAGATCGTCTGCAGCCAAATAACTAAATATCTAGAAAATAATAACATTTTACCGTCAGTACAATCAGGTTTTCGTAAAAGCCATAGTACTACAACTGAACTCCTTGATGTTGTTGACAACATACTTAGCGCACAGGATATAGGTGAGGGGACTATTTTGGTTCTTCTTGATTACTCGCGCGCTTTCGACACAATAAATATTCCCCTACTACTGTCCAAGCAAAAATATTACGGATTCGACGACGATGCTATATCCTGGTTCTCTAGTTACCTTACAAATCGATCTCAAGTCGTAGAAATTCGAAATATCGAGGGTGTTCCTACACGGTCGGAACCATGCTGTGTGGACAGAGGAGTGCCCCAAGGGTCAGTTCTCGGACCTCAAATATTTAGTATTTACTGCGCAGATATCACTCACAACATACACCACTGTAAATACCATGTATACGCGGATGACATTCAATTATACATCTCATTCAAACCAGGTAAGCTAAAAAAGGCCTTGGAGTGGCTAAATGATGATTTGAGACGTATATTTGAATGGTCAGAAGCTAACGCTTTGGTATTAAATCCATCTAAGACTAAATACATGGTTCTGGGCTCTAAAAATCAAGTAAAAAGAATTTGTGATACTCAGTTATCGGTAAATATTAAAGGTAAAGAAATCGAAAGAGTCAGTGATGCAAGAAATTTAGGTATTGTTATTGATGAAAATTTACATTTTGAAAAACACACAGTACAGACAGTTAGAAATTGTTTATATAGATTAAAATTATTATATAAAATTAGAAACTATTTGCCTAAAGAATTACGTGTAACTATTTGCGAATCCCTCGTCCTTTCCAAATTAAATTATGCGGATATTGTTGTTGGGCCGTGTCTTCTATCTAAATCTAAAAAATTAATCCAAAAAGTCCAAAATGCGTGTGCTAGATACTGTTTGACTATCCCTCCTAGAACTCATGTTTCTCCATACATAAATAATGAACGATGGCTCAATATGGATTATCGCCGACAGCTTCACTTTGCTACCCTTCTTTTTGGAGTCATAAAGCTCAAAACACCTTCCTACCTTTACAATAAACTGCAGTGGGCTGGTGACAGTCAGCTATCCATGACCACCAGGGGTTCGAGCTATTTGCTAATCTTGCAACCTCACCATTCCGCAGCGTTTAGAGGAAGCTTCAAGCATGTTGCCAGTAAGGTCTGGAATAACCTTCTGCCTCCGCTACGAGCTTTAAAATTTATAGATAACTTTGAGATTAAATTTAAGGATTACTTATTACAACTACAAATATCTAATTAGTTTAGAAAAACACGTGACATTAAGTTTCCTTGCTCCTACATTGTTCTACTTAAATGTTTATTAAGTATATGTATAGGTGCTTATTTTTTAATTTATTCAAAAGAAAGGCATTTTAGAATCGTATCATATATATTGTTACTCTTCTCATTTTATTTTTTAAATATATTTATTAGCAACATATATTATTTTAATATTATAAGTATTTTACACTTATAAACACAACACAATAACAGCAACAACCTACATAACAATATTTTATAAAAACATGTTATAAGTATAATATGTAATATATTTATTAAGAACTGTTATTTTTCACCTTCTCTTGTTAATTTTAAGTGGGGGTAGGGTATCACGGAAGACCAGGGACGGCGGCGACTGTCGCTCTCATATCCTGAGTGATATCCTTTTCTGTTTTTGGGCATTGCACTACCAAATTATTATTTTATTTAGTTTTTTTGTTATTATTTTTAAGAGAATATGCTTTGTTTTTTAATTTTTTACTTCCTTAATTTTATGATTTTGTTTATGTTTTCTGTACGTGTATTAGGTGGTGTAATAACTAAAATGGAAATAAATGATATACTTATTATTATTATTATTAATAATTGAAGATTATTAATAATTATCTATTACTATTAATAATTACCGAAAGTCGAGGTTAAAGTGATAAATTAATCACATTTGTCGGTTTTTATTAATAATTTAACCCTAGTAGTGATAAATGTAATAAGTGGCCAAGGGTTGCGGGGCGGGCGGTGTGTGCGACGTGAGAGAGGTGCGGGGGGGGGGGGGGGGGGCGGGGGTCTTTGTTTTAAAAGCACGCGCACGTTATTTGTTGTTGCTGAAATACAAAGGGTTAGGTGGTAGGTTAGGTGAGACATTTAAGATTGCGCACGAGCCGAGCGAAGCGTGCCGCGGCAGCGGCCGGCGAGTGCCACAAGCGAATTCTGCCCGAAGTTACGGAAAATAGGTGATTGAACTAGAATAAAAATGGCTAGGTTAGGTTAGGTGAGACATTTAAGATTGCGCACGAGCCGAGCGAAGCGTGCCGCGGCAGCGGCCGGCGAGTGCCAGAAGCGAATTCTGCCCGAAGTTACGGAAAATAGGTGATTGAACTAGAATAAAAATGGCTAGGTTAGGTTAGGTGAGACATTTAAGATTGCGCACGAGCCGAGCGAAGCGTGCCGCGGTAGCGGCCGGCGAGTGCCAGAAGCGAATTCTGCCCGAAGTTACGGAAAATAGGTGATTGAGCTAGAATAAAAATGGCTAGGTTAGGTGAGGTGAGACATTTAAGATTGCGCCAGAAGCGAATTCTGCCCGTTTAACTCTTTTTCAGAGAAAATAAGTAATTGAACTAAAATAGAAACTTCTCAAAATCGTATATTATTTGACTAGTAGTTATGGCATGACTTTAAAGGCCTATAGTAAAAAAGCTGTCAAAATTACCTCAAAAGTAGTCGAATCTTCATACAAAAATACGAATTTTAAATATACAGAATAACATTTACCAATATGTGTCGTGAATTATTAATAATTACTACTAAAAGTAATAAATTTCGATCGTTTATTTACATTTACCAAAACATGTGATTATGTATACTAATATTATAAAGAGGTAACGTTTGATTGTTTGTTTGAATGGAATAGGCTCTGAAACCACTGAACCAATATGAAAAATTCTTTCACCGTTGGAAAGCTACATTCCTAGCGCTGAACATAGGCTATGTTATATGTTTAAAAAAAGTAGGGTTCCTTACTAAAACCCCAAAAATGTAGCCCAAAGTGTAAAAAAACGACCTCCAAATGTTTCTTACGTCGTGTGCGCTTCGACAACGGCTTGACCAATTTCGCAATTTTTTTTACGTTATTGTCACGAAAAGGTTATTATGAAAGAAAATGTTGAAAAAAATAAGCAGAAAATTAGAAAAAAGAAGAAAATACGTGATGGTCACGCGGGGTTTGAACCTGGGCTCAATCGATTCACGTCGTTGCCAGTTTATATCACACGGGTGTCATGGTAACGACATTGTTTACAAATGGAAAATAAAAATTATGAAATGCTATAAATAACGTATTAACATAAACTTAAACTATTTGGATTCATTAAACTATTTGTCCACCACTAATAAATAGTCGGGATATTTTAATAGGTAACATTTGACAATTTAGCAAAAATGAGCGACGTAACGTTGTAACGACGACATAATAAAATAAATATTTTCTTTTTGTTAAAACTGCAGAATTTACTAAACTTTATTTAATAATTATTAGATATTTATTGTCAACATAACCAATATGAGTTTTTTTACGATTTGCTTTCACTGATAAACGATCTTAAATATAATAATACAAATTATGATTTAATGAAATAAACGTCGTGATAATGTTACGTCAGTTAACACTTTTTCTTATTAAACACTAGAGACTTACTCAAAAAATCGATTAATCTTTTAACAACTATAAATATACCTATTTAAAAAAAGTACTTAAGTTATAAGTTGTAATAAGAATATATAATAAATGTTAATTTAAAAATCAGATCGAAGGAGTTAGGTCCATGGTCATAATTCACGAACAATTAAAAAAAAAATCGAAAACGTCATGAAAAGACGCCACTATGTCTTTTGTCGTCATTTGTCTTTGTGCGAAGTTAACGTCTGTCTGTTCTGTCTTTTTTTTTTCTTGCTACTGAAAACGAAAATGCAATTAAAAAAAATGTCTGTCTGTCTGTTAGCGTGTTTCTTTGCTCCATCTAATCTCTGGAACGGCTGGACCGATTTTAACGAGACTTTCACTGGTAGATAGCTAAAGTTATAAGGATTAATTTAGGCTTCTTTTCATCATCATCGTTATCTAACTAATGATCACCGAATCGGCTGGACCGACTGTGACGGGAGCATTCACCGGGCGTTAGCTTATGTTAGTTCCATCTATACATCAGCTATTTGTATTAAAGTAAGTCGTGTTAGTTAAATTATTTATAACTCAAGAACGGCTTTATCGATATGGTTGAAAATTGGTGAGGAAGTAACTTAGAGCCAGTAGACGGACATAGGATATTTATTCCATTTGACAGCGCAGAACCAGCAACGTTCACGGAAGGGTTTGGCGTTGTGGGTTCCGCGTTGCGGGTTCCAGGTTCCCGTGTTGCGGGTTCCGGGTTCCGCGTCGCGGGTTCCGGGTTCCCGCGTTGCGGGTTCCGGGTCCCCGCGTTGTGGGTTCCGGGTTCCCGCGTTGCGGGTTCCGCGTTGTGGGTTCCGGGTTCCCGCGTTGCGGGTTCCGCGTTGCGGGTTCCGCGTTGTGGGTTCCGGGTTCCCGCGTTGCGGGTTCCGCGTTGCGGATTCCGCGTTGCGGGTTCCGGGTCCCCGCGTTGCGGGTTCCGCGTTCCCGCGTTGCGGGTTCCTGGTTCCCGCGTTGCGGGTTCCGGGTTCCCGCGTTGTGGGTTCCGGGTTCCCGCGTTGCGGGTACCGGGTTCCCGCGTTGCGGGTTTCGTGTTCCCGCGTTGCGGGTTCCGGGTTCCCGCGTTGCGGGTTTCGGGTTCCCATGCTGCGGGTTCCGCGTTGCGGGTTCCGGGTTCCCGCGTTGCGGGTTCCGGGTTCCCGCGTTGCGGGTTCCGGGTTCCCGCGTTGCGGGTTCCGGGTCCCCGCGTTGCGGGTTCCGCGTTCCCGCGTTGCGGGTTCCTGGTTCCCGCGTTGCGGGTTCCGGGTTCCCGCGTTGCGGGTTCCGGGTTCCCGCGTTGCGGGTTTTGGGTTCCCATGCTGCGGTTTCCGGTTTCCCATGCTGCGGGTTCCGGGTTCCCGCGTTGCGGGTTCCGCGTTCCCGAGTTAGGGGTTGTTTTTTTTAGTTGAATTTCATCATAAACTGTTTTTATGCTCAACGAAGTGGGCAAGGGTCAGCTAGTTATTTATAATTTTGTAAAAATATTAATAATTTTCAATTAATCAGATTTACCGTAACATATATATGTATTGAGAACCTCCTCCTTTTTATAGATTCGGTTAACGGAACCCATAAAGGATCACTTTTTTGTCCGTCTGTTTGTTTGTCAAGACGTCGATCAGCTAATCTAAACTTTCATTTAATTTAATTTAATTTTTAAGGCATAGCAAGAATATAAATACTCGCAATGGCAATTATAATTTTAAATAACAAAATAGTATTTATGCACCCATTACAGATATTATGCACATCATTAATTAATTAAAAACACAATTGGGTAGAAAACTTATAAAAAAATATCTACTATATTGAGATAAAACATTAAATTATAGGGACATTTGTATTAAACATAATTTATCAATAAAATAATAATATAGAAAAGTCCATTTAAAGTAAATGTTACCATTAGATAATAGAAATAGCACAAATATCACATTTGAAGAAAATATGATTTCCCATAATCAACAACGAGTCGCCATTTTTTACCCGTGTCAGATTTTTTTGGACTTGAGCAATCAGTTGCGAGGTTCAATAATCCCTTAATTTAACATTTTATTAATTTGAATTTTCATTTCATCTTTTTGAGAAAGGGGTAATTTATAATGTTTCGAAAATACCGGTCTTGTGTTCGTCTTTAAAGTTATTGTATGAGCATATGCATCCGTAGTACTCAGTTTCTCCTGGCAGGTAGAAAATAGCATAAATATTTTTATACTTTTTCTGCTCGTTATCATATTTTATATGATTTAAATCTTATATATATGTTGCAGTCAAAACTCTTAACCAGTCAAAAGTACTATTGACTAGCAAAATTTGTCAAAAGTGCTTTTGACTGAACAGGTTGGTCAAAAGGGGTTTTGACTTAAAATTATTGGTTATTAGTACTTTTGACTGCTAGTTTTCAGTTAAAAGTACTTTTGACTGACGCTCTTTTAACTGTTATTTCAGTCATAAGTATTATTAACTAAAGCATACGGTCAAAAGTACTTTTGACTGACGCTCTTTTAACTGTTATTTCAGTCATAAGTATTATTAACTAAAGCATACGGTTAAAAGTACTTTTGACTGATTTTGCTAGTCAATAGTACTTTTGACTGGTTAAGAGTTTTGACTGCAACATATATCAAATCAAATCAAATTCGGCTATTTTTAGTCATGAAATTCGTGGAAGTCCAGGGAAGATTTAAACGATTTGTATGCTCAACGAAGTGGTCACTGATCAGCTAGTCTTCTTATATTATTGCACAACATTTCTAGAACAACCTAATCATTTGAATTGGTTTCACATTTAAAAATGGTGGTTTTAATGAATCTGCACCTTCCACAACCGGTTTGAGCTTGAATGATTTAATGAAAAGAGGTACAGAAAGATCTGCAGAGTCTTCTTATCAAGTGGAGACAGATTAGATACGGCTTTACAGCTGACGTGGACAAAATGTTTAGGCTGGTATACCAAATATGTACACTTCCAGAAGACCGACAATATCAAAAAAATTTTTGGAGACAAATGGTGTCTCATTTCACGAAATAAGCATTTTCCAATTGACAACAGTGACATACGGCACCAAGGCCGCGGCATTTCTGGCAATGCTGACTCTTCGACGTTTAGCTCAAGATTAGAGGCGAAATTATCAAGACAGAAACTGCGTCAAAAAATGTTGAGTTAGCATTTTATAAGGACGATTTGGTACACGGAGGTCATTCTGTCGAATCGTCAAAAAAAATGTCTGATAGGTACAGGATATTGTTTTGATTTTAAAGTCAGGCGGCTTTACGAAATGAAAGGCGAGTGATCAAGATTTAATCCAAACTCTTGATGGTAATACTGAACAAATAAATTACGATTTTAAAAACACCGATGCATCAAAAACTTTAGGTTTTAGTTGGAACCCACAGCAAGACCAATTTGATTTTACATCGAAATTAGACTTTACAACTAAAAAGCTTACAAAACGTATTTTACTTTCAAACAATTTTGATATGTGCATATATATATATATATATATATATATAGAGCCAGATATGAATATGGACACAAAACGAGACGGAAGCACGCCCCCAAGTGGCAAAATGGCGTAACTTATTTATGGCGCGCTTTGACATGAGTCGGGACTTTTCTCGGCGAGATTGAATTGATTCGTGATTAAGGCGAGCAGTGACCGCAACTAGCGCCACTCTTTTTAAAATAAATTTTACAATGACACAAAGATCTTATTAAAAAAAGTAATCGGTTCAAACTTTAAGTAAATAGTTAAACTAATTTATTGGCATTTAATTACAGCTCTAAATCCTATACCGTATTTACTCTCGTAAGTAATAACTAAAACGGCCGTTTTAGTTATTACTCACGAGATATACTATATAATATTAGTTTAACTATTATATATGACTATAATAAGCTAGTTTAACTATTTATTTAAAGTTTGAACTGATTACTTTTTTAATAAGATCTTTGTGTCATTGTAAAATTTATTTTAAAAAGAGTGGCGCTAGTTGCGGTCACTGCTCGCCTTAAGTCATGGCAGTCGAGAGGTCTTGAAACTGTCTTCTTTCGTTTAGTGTCAATCCTTGTAAAGTAAAGTGAATTTAAAGTAAAGTAAATTTATAAAGTGTTGTGAATAGTGTATAGTGAATTTATAAAGAAATTGTGATTACGAATAAAAGAGTGATATAGACTCTGTTCTCTTTTCACGATTTACCCACGAAAGCCCACAGTATCCGAAGGAATGATCCTAAATCATGAAAGCCCATCCGACATATATTCGGAATGAGGTATTTTTGTGGGCGTCTCTTTATAATATCAGGAAATAATAACACTCAAACGTATAGTTTTCTATTCTCAGCTATCAAATAATTGTTTCAAATTTAATTATTTATTTAAATTACTATGGAAACGTGACGGATTCATCTTCACAAGCCCTTCACACTGCCCACCGCCATGATCTGCGGCCTGATTACGCAACTCCGTGGACATCAATATCTAGTACTTACGTAATGGTAACTAAATTCTACGGCTAATCTCTGGAACGGCTGGAGCGATTTTAACGAGACTTTCACTAGAAGATAGCTGAAGTTATAAGGATTAATTAAGGCTACTTTCATCATCATCGTCATCGTCATCAAACTAATGATCTCCGAATCGGCTCGACCGACTGTGACGGGAGCATTCACCGGAGCTCATGTTAGTAGGAGTAACCTATACATCTATATATTATATAAAAAAGTAGTGTTAGTTACATTATTTATAACTCAAGAACGGCTTTATGGATAAGGCTGAAAATTAGTGAGGAGGTAGCTTAGATCCAGGAGACGGACTACTACTAGGATACTATTTATTTCATTCGACAGCGTTCCCGTGTGCGTTGCGGGTTCTGCGTTAGGGTTCCGCGTTGCGGATTCCACGTTGCGGATTCCACGTTGCGGGTTCCGCGTTGTTTTTTTTTTAGTTGAATTTTATCATAAACTGTTTTTATGCTCAACGAAGTGGGCAAGGGTCAGCTAGTATAATATATAGGAGTCAGGTCCTTTGTAGGCGTCATTTTGTATTGTCTGTATCGTCAGGAAATAATAAGCGTCTTATACTGTACTATTATAATATCCGACAAGTAACATTTTCACATTAAACTATTTGAAATAAAATAAAAATAAAATATGTTTATTTCAGGCTTAGCCCATAATAATGTTAACAAAACAACCTAAAAATTATGTTAGTAGTAGGTACAGTTAATTAGCTTAGGTATTTGTGGCCCATATCCATTGGGCGACTGGGGCTTCGGGGATATTCGTATGTTTTTGTACTCAGTGTCGCAGAAGCGGACTGTCCAGCTTAGCGCTGAGCACGCTCAGGATGCTGGTGGGGCTCCCGTGCGTGCGGAATATCAGCGATGCGGTGCGGTGCCTCAGCACGGTGTGGAAACCGTCAGTGCGCGCATGCGCAAACATCGCGGACGCACTAGAGTACCACGGAAGCCCCACCAACACCCTGAACGCCTTATTATACTGTACTCAGAGAGCGTTAATGGCCCGCTGCGTGTAGTTGATCCACAGGTTGCAGGTGTAGAGAGTTAGGCAAAATGCTTTGAACAGTGTAATTTTAACATCTGTACTACACCTCGAGAATCTGCGTGCCAACATATTATATATCATACAGCGGACTGCCATCGCTCTTCTCTTCCTTTCGATGTCTCCATCGTCTTTCAAATCCTCAGTGACCACATGGCCGAGGTATTTGAACTCTTTTACTCTCTGAAGAGCACCACCATCGAGTACTACCGGCGCCACATCTCCCAGTCCACGACCCTAGTATTGAAATATTAGAAGCTCACATTTTTTACACGAGACCGTGCATTCTCGCCTAAGCCTCACATATTCCAATCATTCTTCTCAGGGCGGCAATTGATGGGCTGAGCAACAATATCATCAGCATAACTAATGCTGTTAACACATTGTCCATCGATGTAGCAGTCTACTCTGGTTTCGCTCAGCTCAACAATCATCCTATCTACGGGAGCGAAGAATATGTTAGTCCCCACTGCCTTACTCCACACTCCAACCTATACTCGTCAGAGAATTCTGGTATCGCCATTTGACCTGGTTAGTTTGGTGTCCGTACCAATATCTAAGGACATTAATTAATTCGCCCCGCAGACCAGAGTCTTTTAGTTTTCGCCATAGGATATCGTATCTTACCAGGTCAAATGCCTTGGAGAGATCAAGAAAAGCTGCATATACGGGCGTATTCCTATCTGTGTAATACCTGATAGTATAATAGCGCACTCTGTTGATAGCCCTGGCCTGAAACCGAATTGTGCATCATGCAAATTAAGATGTTTTTTAAGTTGACTCTCAAACATGCTTGACAGCATGTCAAGTATTTTAGATGCGGTTGTTGCTAATGATATATGGCGGTAATTGTACACATCGGAGCTATCTACAGTCTTGTTTTTAATTATTGGAACTACCACCGTCTTTATCTGGTCGTTTGGCAGATAGAAGTGCCTAATACATTGTGTATATTGAATGTGCTACCTAAATAGATTAGCGACGTCTTTCGCTTCACTGATACCGTTTACACTTATCGGGACGCTGGGCTTTGTGTTTAATTTCTTTGTTTGTTTTCAAAAACCTTTAAAATCATTATTTTTATGTTTATTAGCTAAAATATTAATTCTTGGTTATTCTGGCAATAAAGTAATTTATTTTTAAATATTTTTCTAGACATATACATTTCATTATAAATATTACCATTACTAGGTCTTCTATACCATATCCAAGTCAAAAATGTCTGCCTAGCATCGCTATGAGCGTCACGAACATACTTATTCCATCCGACAATGGGACGACCACGGTGTTGTCTGCCACCACCACCACGGCCTACACAGCTGTCAGCAGCAGCTTCTTGTAACAATATCACCATAAAGAGTGTTTATCGCGGCCAAGTGAAGCCCACTACTATTACTACACATATTATCACAACACTTGTGAAACTCATGAGGGAAGTTAATTTCTCGTAATTTTTCATTACAACATTTTGTATATCTACTTGATTTGGATCCCTGTCTCCCCATAGCACCTTGTTTTGCTTGGCAAATAATTGTTCAGTAGTTCGACAAACTGATTTTAAGATACACATAATTTCAACTGGATAGTGATCACAACAGAAAACATCATTACGTACCTTAACTGAGGTAACCGTCTTTAGCGCTGCCTCGGTAACAATACAGTGATCCACCTGCGGCTACCATGTGCTTCACTTTAAAAAGTATGGGTATTAAGTAAGTAAATAAGTAGCCATCGATCTGACATAAGTAGCCTGATTGCACTAATTCGACTACTTTCGCACGGAATCACAGACACGTAACTGCACTTGCTGTTCCTGTATAGAAGTCCTGTACTTCCATACGGCCTTCCGCGCAATATACCGTTTGTTAGGTCCACCGCTGACTTGCCGCAGTATCCAAAGTCGCTACTTATTTTACCATGTTCATGTATCTCGTTCGGTAAAAGCCATATCTCCCGTAGTGAAATAACATCAGCATTTTGGCAAAGACTTCGTATACCCTCCAATGATCTATTGTAAGATTTACAATTAAAGGTAATAAGTTTTAAACATTAAATATTAATTTAGGTTTACTATCCATTTAGATTTATTATTGTACCAGTATCGGATTTCTTACGCCTGTCCAAATTTCGTTTACCAAATTCAATAAAACGACGAGAACTATCTACTACCATCGGGCCATAAGGTGCTATCCAAAAACAAATTCAGCTTATCCTTAGGAACACACATTTTATATGAGTTGTATTCTCTAAGTTGTTTCGATTCAATTTTATGCATGGTGATATCGACATTTGCTTTTCTCGATATATACGAAACATGATGATTTTCCCAAGTGTCCTTATGTACGTTATTTATGAAGAGCGGTACACTGTTATACGCTGCCTTATAACTCTCAACGATCTCGCGCGGGACAGTCGGCACCGCCGGTCATCCTGGGGGAGGCGAGGCGGCAGCCGCCCTCCTCCAAGGCGGTTTGTGAGAATCAGTGTGTGTGGTGCAAACGATTAAATTTGTGTTAACAAAGCTAATATCGGCAACTCTAGTTTCATTTTAAACTTATCAAGTAAAAGTGTGTAGAGTATATTAAGGACGCTACATCCTTTATACAATATATTGCATACAAAAACTTTGAAGCGAAGTAGAAGTAGAGTAGTAGTAAATAAATAGTAGCAATATGCATTTATATATTTTTATAATATTCACACCTCTTTATTTAGGAATCGGACGAGGCTACGAAATGGACATCTCAGATAACTGCGAAGAACTAGACCAAACAAGTGATGCACCATCAGAACGAGAAGGAGACAAACCGTACAGCTGTGATGTGTGCTTAAAGAAGTTTTCACAAAAGGGATATTTACGAAAACACAGCAGGGTTCATATGGGAGACAAAGCATACAAACCATACAGCTGTGATGTGTGTTTGAAGAAGTTTTCACAAAAGGGAGATTTACGAAAACACAGTAGGGTTCATACGGGAGACAAACCATACAGCTGTGATGTGTGTTTTAAGAAATTTTCAGAAAAGGGAAATTTACGACAACACAGTAGGGTTCATACGGGAGACAAACCATACAGCTGTGATGTGTGTATGAAGAAATTTTCTGAAAAGGGAAATTTACGACAACACAGTAGGGTTCATACGGGAGACAAGCCATACAGCTGTTGTGTGTGTTTGATGAAGTTTTCACAAAAAGGAAGTTTAGAAAGACACGTAAATGTTCATATGGGCGACAAGTATACAGCTGAGATGTATGTTTAAAGAAGTTTTCTCAAAATAAAACCCAGTTGAAACTGGGTTTGGTGAACCAAACAATGTTAAATAAATAACGCCCTTTTAAATCACTTGAAAGACTGTTATGAGCTATGGAGCGTCCCACCACGCACTAATGTCTTGTCAATTCACTTAATATAATTCCTGCTGTTTTATTTGCTCTATTATATTTGCACTGAGACAAACATTTAGATGGGCAGGTCACGCAGGTATAAGGATGAAAGATGGACCAAAAGAACAGTGGAGTAGATTGGACCTCAAGGCAAGAGAGCAAGAGGCCGCCCGTGTGCCAGATGGGCAGGCGAGATAGTAGCGACAGCAGGACCACGATGGCTGGCCACGGCTACAAATAGACAGAAGTGGCATTCTTTGAAGGAGGCTTTTTAGACCGGTCGGGCTAGCGTATTTTGGGGAGATAACATTCAAAAATTCTAAAGTTTCTGAATTTTTGCAGGTGGATAGAGTAGTACCCAATTAGCTTGTTTTCAAGTTTTGTGTCATTTTTGACCATTGCATTTTGAGTAAATCGAAAATAAGTGGGCGATTTTTTAAATTTGTAATAAAACTGTTTTAAAAAATTTAAAGTTTAATTAGAATAACAACGGGGGCATGTGTGGGATATCATTCAGATTATGTATACCTAATTTGTGCCATTTTAGCCCATTGCAACCCGACATATTGCCAGTTCGTTAAAACAGTACCTGTAAAAATTTATAGTCGATGAAACAACTATAATTCAGCTTATGAGTGTTACATAAACTCATGAAAAAAAATTGTGTCAGATTAATCCACGGGTTTCGAAGTATTTTTTTTTTTGTTTTTTCACGCTTATAGACACTCCAAAAAATATTAAAGTGACTTGAGTTTATATATTTAATATAACAATTTAATGATAAGTAAATCTATATTTTAATTTCGTGTCATTTTCATGCACGGGTTAAAGAATTAAACAGAAAAATATGAAAATAATTGTGAACATGTGAGTAAATGACATGGATGTACGCGGGGGCTGCGCGACGCGCGGTGTGTGGGGTCAGCCGTAGTCCATTTCAAATTTCTTTAATCTGGGGGCACGGTCGTGCCCCCGTCAAGACGAGCGAAGCGAAGCGCAAGGTCACTACCTACCTTTTCTCGAAAGGTTTCATCGTTTTTTTGAGCTCTCATAACTTTTGTTTGGAAGATACTAAATAGTTGAAATTTTCAACATATAATTACATTGGTAAAGACATGAAACATACAAAGTTTGAATGTCGTAGCTATTATACTTTAGATTTTATCAACGTCTAATAACCCCAAATTTCGTCACTGACTCATTTATAGATCATCAAAATTCATAAGGTACTTCCTGAAATCCTAGAAAGCTGATATTATTTATGTAAGCTGTTATTGCTACAAAACCAACAAAAAAATTATTAAAATATAACTGCCGCCATTTTGAATCCAATATGGTGGACGGTACAAAATGGATGTTTACTATACGAATCTGATCTTTAATACATAAAAGGAATACAATATATACAAGTATATAAAAAACCTACGACCTACTTTTTGTAGGACCGATAATCGGTCAGACTTTTGCTCCATATAATTTCTATCCGACTTTATTTATTTTGAGTGCGTTGCACTACTGAAATCAGTATGTTCTATTTCATTCCGATTATTAATCGGTGACCGACTTTTTTTAGATGAAAGATATATTTATGAGAGGAAAATTAGTTTTTTATCCACTTTTATAAAATTAGGCATTTGCTGTCCGTACAAATTACAAAATATGTAAAACACGTGAAATGGGTTATCGGTCCAATAGTAGTCAACGGCAGTTTTCAGTCGTATACGATATTTTTTTACTGCGAATGTTATTCGATTGTTAGGAAATGTTCACATTTCGTATTCATAATTAACCAGCTTACAAAAATAAATGAAATCCCACCAAAAACATTTTCATGTAAAAATGTTGCCAAGACGAGCCTACATAGCTTACCCTCTGGAAAAGTTATCAGATATCGTATAAAGCCAAGCTCTACACTACACCTTAATCAAAAACTATCAAAAAGTGGTCAGATCTCATGTAGAACCAAAATTCATGATCTATGCACCCTTACTTCACCAGGCTTAACTTCACTTACGCTACATTGCAGTTAAAACGTGATACTTGACCGTTTTGCTACCGTTACGAGGATTTCATAGGGATTCATTAATCGTATGTAAAATAAAACGGCCAAGTATCACGTATTGACTGCAATGTAGCGTAAGTGAAGTTAAGCCTGGTGAAGTAAGGGTGCATAGATCATGAATTTTGGTTCTACATGAGATCTGACCACTTTTTGATAGTTTTTGATTAAGGTGTAGTGTAGAGCTTGGCTTTATACGATATCTGATAACTTTTCCAGAGGGTAAGCTATGTAGGCTCGTCTTGGCAACATTTTTACATGAAAATGTTTTTGGTGGGATTTGTATTTCTGTGAGCTCCCGTGTTCGCCGCGCCGCGTGACATCACGTAAGGTAGACGTTACACACTAGGAAGTAAGAACATGTAGGGACCGTGTATGTGTGAATGTGCGAATGTCAGCGGTTTTGTGTCTGGAAGGTAAGTATGTTTGCGACGACGGCCAGTCACTGCGTGAGGCCTAGTCGGTATGAACGAGAGTTTAGTTTCGGGATAGTAAAAGGCCATATAAATCGACTGATGTGTTTTAATTGAGTGACCAGCAAAAGGTGTAGTAAACATTAAATAAAGTGGAATAGTGAGACTCCTACAGTGGTGACCCCGACGTGATTTGTCTTAAAAAAAAATAACATTTTTTTCTACAAATTACGATTAGTTAGCTGTCGTGACGTTAATATAAATCATAATGGAAGGTTCGGCTGAAATATAACAGAAGGAAGGTGCGACGGAAAATTTTTCTCAATTGGCTGCTATATCTGTAACTTCTCGAATACTGGATTTTTGGACAGAGATGACGAGATTGTGGTTTGTACAAGTAGAGAGCATGCTTGCACCGCAAAAAGTGGGGGATCAGGCTAAATATGATCTTATAGTGACCAAATTGCAACGTGAGGTACTTCGTCAAGTAAGTGACATTCTTATGGCGCCTCCAGAAACTAATAAGTGCGAAGTATTAAAAAAGCATTTACTGGAAGTATATGAAGAAAGTGCCATGAAACAATTTCAAAAACTGGTCGGTGGCATGGAATTGAGCAGCCAAAAACCGTCGCAATTATTGCGACGAATGCGTGAACTGGGTATTAATGCCAAAATATCAGAGGAAACATTACGGAATTTATGGTTTACGAGACTTCCAACTTCTGTCAGAGCTGTGCTCACGGTTAGTCAGGACCAAAACTTAGAGAATTTAGCTAATATAGCGGATAAGGTAGTGGAAAATACACGAGGAAGCGAGGTCGATGAAATAACTTCGAGTTCGACTCCCGAGAGCAGCATGCAGCCACCGCTAAATGATTTAATAACATAAGTACAACGGCTTAACTTAGAAGTAGCGGCACTTAGAGTAGAGGTTAATCGTCGAAGCCCAAGCAGGAGAGGTCGCGGTGGAAACGGGTTCAGGACCAGGTCAATCAAGGTCACGAACACCGAATGACCCGGACTAGTTATGTCGAGAACATTTTAGATACCGTAATAGAGCGCGTAATTGCGAAAGTCCCTGTGCATGGAAAAATCAGTCGGAAAACTAGGACAGGTGCAATCGGCGACGGTGGGCGGCTGCATCCCTATGAAAAATCACCGTCTCAGTGTTTTTGATAGAGAAAGTGGACAAAAATTTTTAGTTGATACAGGAGCTAATGTGTCAGTGGTTCCAGCTACATGTAAGCAGAAATTAAGTGGTGAGTGTTCTGACTAAAGATTGTTTGCAGCAAATAATACCGAAATTAAAACATACGGAACCAAAACTATTAATTTGAATTTAGGGTTGCGCAGACCGTATCGGTGGACATTTGTTATTGCAGATGTGAATCAAGCAATATTGGGTGCTGATTTCTTGGAATATCATAATTTGTTAGTGGATTTAAACAAGCAGAAGCTTATAGATAAAACGACTAGCTTGTTAACGTTTGGCCGAATGGTTAACTGTAAGGAACCCTCTGTCAGTACTATTAATAATAGTCACCCTTATCTTGATTTACTGTCCGAGATTTCAGATGTAACTAAACCAATATCATTTACAAATTTAGATCGTGAGTCACACAATGATATATATCATCATATCGAGACAACGAGTAAGCCGGTTCATGCCCGAGCGCGGCCGCTACCGCCAGATAGATATCATAAAGTTAAAAATTAATTTCGGCTGATGCAGGAAATGGGCATATGCAGGCCATCAAAAAGTGAATGGGCCAGTCCCGTGCATGTAGTTGCTAAAAAAAATGGAGACATACGACCTGTAGGCGATTACCGGCGTCTCAACGCCATCACTATACCGGACCGGTATCCGGTACCGAGACTGCATGATTTCACGTTTATTTTGTCTGGTAAAAAGATTTTCTCAAAAATAGATATTAACAAAGCATATCATTTCGTTAAAATTGCCCCCAAGGATGTTGAAAAAACGGCAGTAATTACGCCTTTTGGACTTTACGAATTTACACGAATGAATTTTGGCCTAAAAAATGCTAGTCAAACGTTTCCAAGATTCATGAATAACGACGTATTGAAAAACTTAGATTTTTTATTATATTTAATTGATGCCGTAATAGTTGCCAGCGAGAATTTAGAAATGCATAGGATTCATCTTAAAAAGGTATTTGAACGTTTTAGGAATTACGGGATAGCAATTAATTTGTCTAAGTGTGATTTTGGTAGAAGCGAAATAGAATTTTTAGGTTACAGGGTTTCATCAGAGGGATTTCAACCCCTGGAAAGTAAAATTAAGGTCATAACAGAATATCCGAGGCCAGAAACGATTGATCAACTGAGGTATGATTAACTTTTACAGAGCTAATATACCTAACGCTACAGAGCACCAAATAATATTAAATTCATTTTTAAAGGGAGCAAAAAAGAAAGATCAAACAAAAATATTATGGAATGATGTTTCATTAGATGCCTTTGAGCAATGTAAAAATAATCTGAAAAAAGCAGTTTTGTTGAGTCATCCTATGACAAATGTAAAAAAAAAAAAAATAAAAAAAAAGCCTTATATTTCTTACTAAAACTAATACAGTTTTTTAACTATATATTTAAATAAATTAAAACTAACATGTTAACTAAATATAAATAGACAAATTATTAATAAACTAGTTCAGTTTGGAAAAGTAAGAACCCCTCTTCTCTCGAAGGTGAAGGCCTCCTCTAGAGATCTCCATATTTCTTTATCCTTAGCTGTCTCTACCCAATTTTCTCCTGCCACCCTTGTGATGTCGTCTGCCCACCGTGCCACTGGTCTTCCTCTCTTTCTCACGCCTGAGGCCCCCTTCCAACACGTTAATTTGTGAGTCCATCGATCATCCTTCAATCTAGCTACGTGACCCGCCCAACGCCATTTAAGTTTCTTACAGTGGTATAGAGCATCAACTAACTTTACTAACTACTATAAACTAACTTTTGTTATTTTCCTATCTTATCGTGTCTAATCTTTTGAATTTTCTTTATTTTTAATATAATTCTTTCCATGCCTCTTTGACAAGATCTTATTTTAGATTTCGTTTGGTATGTAAGTTTCCATGTTTGGCAAGCGTAGGTTAGTGAGGGCAGTATACATGTATCTATAACTTTTTTCTTAACAGTAACCGGCATGTCACTTTTCATAACTTCTTTCAAGCTCCAAAAGCGTTTCCAAGCATTTGCAATTCTTCTATCTATTTCAAGTTCATTTCTCTGTTTATGAAATGAGATTTGCTTACCAAGATATATAAATGTGTCAACGTACTCTAGCGGTGTATTATCCAGAAATATCGGGTGTTTGATAGAGTTCGTCATAATGTTGGTTTTACTACGATTAATTTCTAGACCAACTCGTTGGCTTGCGACATGCAGGTCGTTAATCATTAGCTGTAGCTCGATTATATTCTCCGAGAGCAAAACAATGTCATCGGCAAATCTTAGGTGACTTATGTATCTATTATTTATTTTCAAACCTAGTCTTGACCAATTTAAGTTTCCAATTACTTGTTGTAGTACAGCTATAAATATTGTGGGAGAAATCGCATCCCCCTGTCTTACTCCTCTTCTGATATTAATCGGAGGTCCGATTGTATCTAGTCTAATTCTGCTATTACAATTTTTATACAGATTTTGTAAGGTCTTCAGATACTGTGTTTCAATATTTTGCGCTTGTAGAGATTCCCATATTGAATGATGGTAGAGGGAATCAAAAGCTTTTTGGTAGTCAATAAATACCAGGTAGAGCGGTCTGTGAAACTCTTGGTATTTATCAATGAGCAGTTCAATAGAGTGGATATGATCCACAGTAGAAAAACCTTTCCTGAATCCTGCCTGTTCGACAGTCTGGTGAATGTCTACAGTGCTTCGGATTCTCTTTTCTAGAATTGAGGAGAATAGTTTGTACATCGAAGACATCGATGACAAATGTACTGTGTCTTTAATGACAGATGCGTCAAATAAATGTGCAGGCGGTGTATTACAGCAGTGGGTAAATAACGCGTGGGCACCGTTAGGATATTTTTCAAAAAAGTTTTCTACTGCGCAACAAAAATATTCCACCTACGACAGGGAGTTGACAGCAATTTTTATGGCTATAAAACATTTTAGGCCGCTTTCGAAGGTCGCGAATTAATTATTTATACTGACCATAAGCCATTAATTTATGCAATGAAAAAAGTCGAAAGTAATTCGGAAACGCCTAGGCGCACCAGGCAATTGTTATTCATAAGTGAGTTCTCAACTGATATTAGATACGTCAAGGCTTCAAAGTAGCTGACGCGTTGTCCAGGATAGAAACAATTCAATGTCCCACGGTTGTCGAGTACCCGGAATTAGCTAACGATCATAATGATAATATTTCTTTACAGAAAATTCTCATTCCTAACTGCAAACATTTTATATTTTGTGAAAATTCAACCGGTATTTGTAGACCTTATGTGCCTGAAAGTTATATAATATATAAAAATTGTATTTCAATCATTACATTCCAATAGCCATCCTGGAATTAGAGCGACACGTAAGCTAGTGGCACAGCGTTTTTTTTTGGCCAGGGTTAAATAAGGATGTCGGGAGATGGGCTAAGACATGTATATCTTGCCAAAAAGCAAAGATTGGCAGACATACAGTTTCAGAACTCGAACATTTTGCACATGCCGAGCGTTTTGCACATGTGCATATATATATAGTAGGCCCACTGCCACCAACTAAGGAGGGGTATAACGATGATAGATAGGTTCTCACGATGGGCAGAGGCTGTGCCAAGTTACGAAGTTACAGCAGAAGTAGTTGCTAAGGCGTTTTACGATAATTGGATAACGCGTTTTGGTGCCCCGGAGCTTATTACCAGCGACCAAGGGCGCCAATTTGAGAGCAATCTATTTCAAGAATTATTAAAAATATTTGGAGTTAAAAATGTCGAGGTAGTCCATATAGACCGCAAGGTAACGGCGTAGTTGAAAAATGGCACAGGAGCATGAAACAAGCGCTGACTGCGCGTCTCACTGATAATGCGTCTTGGTATGACGAACTTCCTACTGTACTTTTAGGCTTGCACACAATTAGTAGGAGTGATAACGGGGTAAGCCCTTCTGAATATGTCTACGGGCAAACGATTCGTTTACCCGGAGAGTTTTATGACGTATTAGATGAGAAAAATTTAAACGTACACGCATTTTTGGATCAATTAAAAATAAATTTACGGAATTTAAAACCGGTGCCACGGCAGTTGCGACACTCGCGCACTATATTCGTTCACAAAGAATTAAATAATTGTGATTACGTATTTTTAAGAAATGACGCAGTTCGTCGGCAGCTAACATCGCCATACGACGGGCCGTATAGAGTTATAAGCAGGAAAGGGAAGATATTTAAGCTACAACTGCCCAAAAGGACAATGGTTGTTTCTATAGATAGACTGAAACCGGCATTTATTTTGAATGAGTTTGATAACGAACAATTGGAAGATAATAATAGTAAAACCATTGGCAATAAAAACGTTAATAAGCTAGTTCAAGAAAGTGAAAATGTAAGTTATAATGTAAAGAAAGTAACAAGAAGTGGTCGTACTGTAAAACTGCCTGTACGTTTTAATTGTTAAATTATGTATTAGTATGGGTATTCACTATTTATGTCATATAAAATGTTATAAGAGAGAATATAAATGATGTGTGTAGAAGCCCTTATGGAGTTACCAACTCAACTCGTTACTATTAAGTTTCTGCAAAGTAGCATTTTCGCAATAAGCATTGTTCACTGCTAGTATATGGGTTTTAACTTTTTCGTGTGCATTATAACTGCTACCTTTTGTACGAACGGACGAAGTATTCGAATTTAAGCAACATGGGTAAAGCATACAGTAAGGAAGAAGTTGTCGTTGCCCAAAATGTCTCTGTGTAGGCAGAGTTGGAGAAACAGAATGTTACTACCACAATTTTATGTGTGGTCATGGGAATTTTGATATTTTTGGCACTGGTGATGTATTTTCGCTACCGTATAAAGAATTGGATGACGATTAAATTTGTGTATTAATAAAAATCTTAAATATGTTTATAGTGTAAAAGTATTAAATATATTTCCGTTGTCTGGTACCTGTAACACAAGTTCTTCGGATACTTAGTACGGGGCCAGATTGACGTGGTGCGAAGCGTCCATAGATATTATAAATGTTCACAAGATTTGTGGCGGGCGGCAATAGCCCAGCGGCCACGTCGCAGGTGCGAGTCTAGCCACCGCCCACCGCCGGATGTGACGGGTAACGCGATACGCAAGATAGTGCGCTGTGTTATAGTGAACGGTGCTTAGTGCTTACAGCTTAGATATAAGAATGTTAGGATAAGATATTAAATAGCATTGTCAAATTTGTTATCTATGTCATGTCTGAATTTTTTTTTTTTATGTATTTGTAAAAAATTCGGGGATGTAGTGTAGGGACCGTGTATGTGTGAATGTGCGAATGTCAGCGGTTTTGTGTATGTTTGCGACGACGGCCAGTCACTGCGTGAGGCCTAGTCGGTATGAACGAGAGTTTAGTTTCGGGATAATAAAAGGCCTCAAAAAATCAGTCTATAAATCAGTCGATTTATAGACTGATGTGTTTTAATTGAGTGACCAGCAAAAGGTGTTTAAATAAAGTGAAATAGTGAGACTCCTACAAACACTTTCACACTACACTTTTTGACATTTTTCTCAAGTTTTATTTTAAAACCATAACAAAAAATACATAATTGATAATTATGTAGTACTTTCATGCTATAAACAGCCCCGCGCTCCCATCACACACTGGAAGGAATTTGTTTTGTGAATAAAATCTAAAACAATAATTAATAATATTATAGGTATTAGTTTATTAATTTGTTCCATTTTATATAGGTAAGTTATATAGGTAAGTAACATATAAAAAATATATTGGTGGTATTTGTACCACTTTAAAAAGTAATTCTTTTAAATATTTTCAGACAGAAATATGCATAGAAAATATTAGGGTATGGAACTGGAATTTCCTGGAGACGAAAATCCCGGAATTTTTTTAACCGTTTACTGAAAACGAGTTAATGACAGAAATGTTATATTATGTTATTCGTCAAAATTAAACGTTTAGAATGAGTTATTTATATTTATTCGAGGGTCACCCTGGGGCTATATGCAACCATAATTAGAATTTTTAACTATAAGTTTATGATTTTTGCAACTTACATACGCATTAATAATAGAAAATTAAATCTGAAAGAAAGAAAAAGAACAAATCATCTGTTATTACATTACAAATTATAGTGTATATGCCATAATGTACCAACTGATTTTGAAAACGAAATTATATTACTATCTTTTATTACTTCATTCTAAAGTGTTGCTGATAAGAATCTAATCCTGGAAAAAGATAATTTTTTAAAAAGGATAGGTGATAATCGTAACTATAGGAGAAATAAAAAATACTGAAAGAAGTTGCGAACTCGATTTTGACAAAAACTGTAACTACGATATTAGATCTTTACTAAATAAATTTCCTAGCCGAGAAAAATCATACAGTTAATTAAATTGTTACATCATTCGTTAGTGTTGGTGATAAGGATCATACCACAAGCAAGAAAAGTGTTTTTTTTGTATCAAAAACTTATGTTTATAATTAAATAATTTAATTAGGACAGCAAAATTCTTCAAATGAATTTATCTAGGACAATATAGGAACAAGGCATAGTGTTCAGCCAAGTTAAAAGAAAACTGTACTGGCCTATGTCCTGTGTAGTGTGTGTATGTATTACTTGAACCATTTGATGGCACTTTCGACCCTCTTGTAACTTGAAATTTATAAAAATATAATCTATAGGCATTTGAAATTTGGCAAGAATACACAAATTTAATTCACGTAGATCTACTAGTTATTAGTTTATATAAACTTTTAAAAGCTAACAATTTCGTCGCTGACTAAGATATAGATAAAAGTTTCTACACTAACAGATAATTTAGATTTTAGACAAGTAAATATGATATTATAGTAGTTTGATAGACCGATACTAAGCGAAAATTATGAAAACTTAAAAGTATAAATTACAATTGATAGCTAGTGAGAATGTATGGTATGATGATGAATAAAAAAGGTACAATAACTCAAGTCTATCCAGCCAGTCACTTGGAACAATAATTAAAAATGAGATTATGCCAAATACGTACAAATGTCATATTCGGGCCCGTGCGAATTTCTTACGCCGGTTTTGTCGACGGTTAAATTATAATTTAAACAATAAATTAATAAACTGTGGAATAAAATAAAATGTATTTAACAACCTGGTAATTTACTTTTTATTTAAAAGTACCAATCACATGATACTTTAACAATTTAGACTATTTCTACAATATACCAATAATTTATCATCAAACTATATTTCCAAGTATTAAATATTAATAAATTATTTACTTATTAAAACACTATAATAAAACGAGGCATAATATTACTTATAAGTATAATTTGGCGCCATTTACACCGGAAGATATAACAAACAATGACAATATTATTTTAAAGCGGAAGTTCGTAGAATAATTTTCAATATGAATTACTGAATTTGACATACAAAAATGTTTACAAAGATTGTTCAATTATTTCAGAATTTAACCTTAATACTAATTACATTTTTATTAAACATCTTAAATTAACAAATTCTAGAACCGGAAACAATATTAACACTGACAAATGTCAAAGTGACTTAAAAACTACTTTGTTAGGAATTACATAATTATTTGTGTTTATTATATTATTCAAAAAATAATAAATTCATAATTAGTTATAATTTAAATTTGTTACAATTTGACATATTAATAACATTAACACTGACATAAATGTCAAAGTGACTTAAAAACAACTTTGTTAGGAATTACATAATTATTTGTGTTTATTATATTATTCAAAAAATAATTTAATTTAAATTTGTTACAAATTGACATATTAATAATCAAATCTGGCACGCGCAATCAAATTTCATCAGCTCGAAATCGCCGCGGGAGCCGATATCGACTCTTACACGCAAAACAACACGCATAACAACACGCATGTGTGTGTAAGCGCTAGGTTGAGCGTACAGCGTACAAGTAATATTGAATAGTTTTTAACGCGTGTAATCTCCAAAAATGTGCTCTCTCATACAATGTTTGAGTAGGGTAACCATAATTTCGATTTTATTTGAGAATACTTTTTACTCTACGTACAACTATCCCTCATTCCCTCACCATAGCAAGCCGGCGTAACGCCGGTTTTCATAGAGAACCATGGCCGTGGTTAAGACCCGCTATTGATATTAATATTATTGCAACGGCAGACGAATAATATGCTTTTTCAAGAAGGCACTTTTTTACCGTATTTCGGTGTGAAGTGACGCTTAGATTTTATTAGCGAGTCCGACCTTGACTATTGTACTTATGCATTTTTAGTCATCTGTCTAATATTTACTTTCTTGTTTGAGCCTTTTTAGACCTAGATTTCATTTAATTTATTTCTGTTTCCATGATGTTTACAAAAGTACTAGCTGTGACCGCGACTTCGTACGCGTGTAAAAGTGATTTAGGGCACTTTAGTATTTTTAAATATATTTTTAGTTTATGAACACTGTCGTTTGGGTATTTATAGTAATGCTTCTTTATACATGGTCACACGGAGGCCGATGAAATAATAATAATAGTTTCAAATAATGGCTCAGACATGCCCTATTAAGACATAGGATTAACCCCAATAGACGTAACTATATCTTGAATATTCAAACAACTACTCAGCATCAAAAAGTGCAAAGAACACCAGCATGACTGCAAACCAATGGCGCAAGTCACGTGCACTAATATGGATACATCTACAAATTTACAAAAATATTTTTGCGTTCATATTTCAAAAATATCTTCACCATATTGTATTCAAAGCCTGTAATTAATCAGCAAAATTATGAATACATTATTATCATAATGAAGTAAAACACAAAATTTCAGTAAATAGTATATATACTATTTACTAGAATTTAAATGTATACACACAAGTGTATATACTTTATTAAAATTAAAAAATTAAAAATGTTTATTTCCAAAAAACAGTTTACAGTAATTGAGTAGAAATCATAGTCACCTAGTAAGCTTACGCCTGTATCAGGTGACCAGGATCATTCCACAGCTAACATAACAATACACGAATACAATAGAATAGAATATAATTTTTTTCCCCATTTTTTGGCCTGCACGGTTTGTGCAAAAAAAAATACATTTCTAGAATGAAAAAAGATAGTATAATCATATCCTAAAGTTATAGTGACTGCTCTTTTTACACCCGTTATAGCTTCTCAAAACCGCTAAATTGTCCGTTTCTTTAAGTTTATCGCGAAAGGCTTTCTTTTTAACCGACTTCCAAAAAAAGGAGGAGGTTCTCAATTCGTCTGTATGTTTTTTTTTTTAATAATACCAAAAGTTGATTTTATACAATAAATAATTATTTATTTCAGTTTGTGAAGCAAGTTCAAAAATACAGTTTTTATATTATTGACACTTTGGAAACACTTGTCTTCTTGTCTTTTTAATAAAATCTTGTTGTTACTTATTTAATGTTCTAATCTACTTTAGTGCCACGCTATAGCTTCGCGTCACTGTGTAAGCGATCCCCCCGCGTGCCCCGCCCGAACGGTTCGTCCGCAGTTCGCGCGCGAAATTCATCGACTTGCTTCAAAGTTATCGTCACTGCTCGGCTCCTATGTATCGTAGCGTTATGTTATATATCCCGGGTTATCCTGCTTAGGAATATGGTCTACAATCGTAATAATTTTGGGTTAAAATACCTTCCGTGGTTTTTGATCCATGCGTGCACATACAGACATAAATACAGACAAAAAATATAGATGAGTGTATAAAAGAATTATAACCCGTCTTTGCAAAAACGGATCAAGGGCAAGAAACGCATAATATTAAGTAGCCTGCCTAGGTACAGTATACTTACCTAACATAATATTATTATCCTATCTACAACTGATCGCTTACGGGCATAAGTACTACATACTTACGTTTAAGTGTGAAATAATGATTAATAATAATTGTTCCATTTGTTGGCATTATTAAGGAAATAGATACATTTTCGTCTAGTAGAGTAAAAGGTATTCTCAAATAAAATCGAAATTATGGTTACCCTACTCAAACATTGTACAAGAGAGCACATTTTTGGAGATTACACGCGTTGAAAACCATTCTGAGGGTAAAACGATATGCCATTCTAATCAGGTTAATGTGTCGAATAAATGGATATGAAAACCGAATTCCTAGCAATTACAGATAATGAGATATCAGCGTACAAAGAAGCGTTACGTTGGCGCGGCCATTGTAATTTTTTGTTTTGGTCCGATTTGTCTGTTTAAATAACATTTCGTCGTATTTATTGCTTTCATTAGTTTCGACAAATTAAGCCCTTACTACCTTCCTGTATCAGTTTTTTGTACAAGTCTTATGATATAAAGAAATAATCAACATTAAAGAAACACGAAGTTCACGACTGCGCCGCCACGATTTCTGAGGTAAATATCTCTTAAAATATTGATTTCTAGTTTATAATTTCTTTTTTGTCAATTTTCGCCAAATTCAATCTTCATACTAGAAAAAGAATCAGATCTCTAACCCACGTAGTTCCTGAGATTTCAATGGCCGCGCCATCGTGGACATTACGTTGGCGCGGCCAACTTAAAACCCTTATAACTTCTTTGTTTCTACTTCGACAAATTTTTGGTTTGGACCCATCGATTTTGTCAAATTTTGCCTAAATTTTGGGCGAACATTTTCATCATATTTCTACCGTGGCGGAGCAGTTGTAACGCACACGTTTATCCTTAGGAACACACATTTTATATGAGTTGTTTTCTCTGAGTTGTTTCGATGTCGTGATATCGACATTTGTGTTACGTTTTACGACAAACTATATGATTTTCCCAAGTGTCCTTATGTACGTTATTTATGAAGAGCAGTACACTGTTAGATATAACTCTCAACGATCTCGCGCGGGACAGTCGGCGCCGCCGGTCATCCCGGGGGTGGCGAGGCGGCAGCCAAGGCGGTTTGTGAGAATCAGTGTGTGTGGTGCAAGCGATAAAATTTGTGTTAACAAATCTAATATCGGCAACTCTAGTTTCATTTCAAACTTATCAAGTAAAAGTGTGTAGAGTATATCAAGGACGCTACATCCTTTATATAATATATTGCATACAAAAACTTTGAAGCGAAGTAGAAGTAGAGTAGTAGTAAACAATTGTTGTATGTAATATGCATTTATATATTTTAATAACATTCACACCTCTTTATGTAGGTATCGGACGAGGCTACGAAATGGACATCTCAGATAACTGCAAAGAACTAGACCAAACAAGCGATGCACCATCAGAACATTACAAGGAACCGTTCAGCTGTGATGTGTGCTCGAAGAAGTTTTTACGAAAAGAGCATTTACGAAGACACAGTAGTGTTCATAGGGGAGACAAACCATACAGCTGTGATGTGTGTTTGAAGAAGTTTTCACAAAAGGGAGATTTACGAAAACACAGCAGGGTTCATACGGGAGACAACCCATACAGCTGTGGTGAGTGTTTGAAGAAGTTTTCACAAAAGGGAGATTTACGAAAACACAGTAGGGTTCATACGGGAGACAAACCATACAGCTGTGATGTGTGTTTTAAGAAATTTTCAGAAAAGGGAAATTTACGAAGACACAGTAGTGTTCATAGGGGAGACAAACCATCATACAGCTGTGATGTGTGTTTGAAGAAATTTTCAGAAAAGGGAAATTTACGACAACACAGTAGGGTTCATACGGGAGACAAACCATACAGCTGTGATGTGTGTTTGAAGAAGTTTTCACAAAAAGGAGATTTAAAAAGACATATTCGTATTCATAATGGAGACAAACCATACAGCTGTGATCTGTGTTTGAAGAAATTTTCAGAAAAGGGAAATTTACGACAACACAGTAGGGTTCATACGGGAGACAAACCATACAGCTGTGATGTGTGTTTGAAGAAGTTTTCACAAAAAGTAAGTTTAGAAAGACACCTAAAAGTTCATACGGGCAACAACTATACAGCTGGGATGTAACATGTTTAAAGAAGTTTTCTCAAAATAAAACCCAGTTTCACCAAACAATGTTAAATAAATAAAGCCTTTTACTATCTACTATCACTTTAAAGCTATCGAGCGTCCCACCACGCACTAATGTCTTGTCAATTCACTTAATATAATTCCTGCTGTTTTATTTGCTCTATTATATTTGCACTGAGACAAAAATTTAGATGGGCAGGTCACGTTGTTAGGTATAAGGATGAAAGATGGACCAAAAGAACAGTGGAGTGGACTGGACCTCAAGGCAGTAGAGCTAGAGGCCGCCCGTGTGCCAGATGGGCAGACGAGATAGTAGCGACAGCAGGACCACAATGGCTGGCCACGGCTACAAATAGAGAGAAGTGGCATTCTTTGAAGGAGGCTTTTACCCGAAGGGGGTCCATACAGAATAAATGAATTTTGATTTTTAACATAGGATTGTGTTATCATCGGCGTAATATTTTTATATTTTGTATATAATATTTCACTTTCTTTTATTATTTTGTAATTTTATTACTTTGTTAAATCATAATCAATCCATATTATATTTTTTTATTCTCACAATATGTTATTTAATTTGTATGGAATTCAATAAAGCTATTATAGTGGATAAGCTTTAAATATTATTTTAAAATGAACAAAATACAAAGTTAGAAATAGAATCACAAAATGTTTATGTATAACTAAACTTTACGAACTCTTCACAATCTAAATTAGAACAAAAGATATTAATATATTAACCACGAGATGTAATAACGTCCACCACGTTCGAAAAGTCAGGAAAAAGTGAAGCGCCTCGCCGGCGCTGTTTATCGGGAACGGACGAACGGGTTCGCTCAGCGTAATAACATCAGAGCGAACTAGGCCCTGCCCCTTCGTCATCAATTGTTTGTAAGTCGGCCTCTCCTGACCGGTCAGCGGCGTCCTCGACCGCTTGGTTGGCAGATGCCTCCAGGCCATCATCATCAAAGCCATCGTCAGGTGTATCATTATCTGAAAAACAATAACACATTTACAAAGTCAAAAGTGACTTGTGAGTTTCAACGATTCTAATTACGATTGCAAGCCTGCATTCAAGCCATCGCAACCAAAACCGTTTTAGCTCAGGAAGATTTTCTGCCTTTCTTTTTTTTATAATTAAACACGAACGAAAAGCTCCGGATCCTCGTCGTCGTGTCACATAACGAAAGCATTACATTTTTAATGCTTAAGCTATGCCCCGTGGCACGAAGCATCACATTCGCTTGCCACGATTCCCTTGACCATATCATAGGCTTCCCATTCGCATAACATGGCCTCTACTCGCATATTTAATGCATTGGGTCTTGAACTGCATTCAATATGCCCCGTGGCACGAATCATCACATGCGCTTGCCACAATTCCCTTGACCATATCATAGGCATCCCATTCGCGTAACATGGCCTCTACTCACATAATGAATGCATTAGGTCTTTAACTGCATTTAATATGCCCCGTGGCACGAAGCATTACATTCGCTTGCCACGATTGCAGTGATCAAACGATCAACAAAAACAGATATACCACATAACATGTAAGTAAGTCTGGAGGTAAATAATCCTCCCCTAATTCTTCAGTTGATTTCAACCAACCAACGCCTTCAAAGACGGCTAAACAGGCATTGGGCGTCCATTCACCACGCCATCGAGCCATATATTCCGCAGCCGCTTGAGTTCGCTTGCCATAAGATTATGTCATAAGTTCCAATTCATAACGATTGTGATCACGAACAATCTTGTAGGGGCCTCTTATGCCTGAGTCAAGCTGCCAGTAGCCTGCTTACAAATAAATACGAAGTCACCAACAGCATAGGATCGAGGTTCTTTACGACGTTAATTTACAGCATAACGCCAAAAGTAACCGGGCTAGACCCAAAAATTGCCGCACCTGTTTAACGTTACTAGGCTTTGGAGACTTAATCTTTCTCGGACTCGGCTGTACCTGACCCTGGCTTATGAGCCTACCTAAATACTCCACTTCTGTTTTTAAAAAGGAGCATTGTTTTTTAATCAATGGAAAATCCTGCTTTAGGGTGCAGGCACCTTTCGCAATATCGTATGCCCTGTCTAAATAATTGTCTAAGTCTATTAGATGTTTAAGTGTATTCAAAATGATCTGTTAATGGACCACGAAAGTGTTAGTAAGCCGATACGACATTTTTAAATTGACCTTATCGTTTATTATTGTGAGAACCCAATGCTTTAATTGACAAACGGATTGTGGATAGACTGAAAATATTTTTTTGCTTTACTGTAAACGGACAAAACCTCAACTAATTGATTCGGCTAGAGCTAGCATTAGTTGCAGCAGTTTTTACTTGCTCATCAGAAATACCCGAATAACAATGGCAGTTTTTAGGTCATCCGAGAGACCACCGTAATATTAAGGCGCAACAATGATTTTCGTTCATATTCCGGGTAGGTATTAAATTTATTTGAAATCATACACATTACATCAAAAAGCACATTAGCCAAATCAACACTCGGTGGACACGGATTTCTGAAGTCTAATTTAAAATTAGTCCTGGTCGCATGTAGCCCAGTAACTCAACCACGTGCGCGCGTTTAAGGCAGCTCCGAGAGGTGACAGGCACTCACGATCGTCCCATTGATTTGTTACGTGACCACGATCAACCTCTGCACACCAAAAGTCGAAGTTATATACACTGGGATCAAAGTTAGATGTGTAGTAATGGAATAATCTTACTTGAATCAATGATGTTAACGCGCTCACAAGCCTGTCCGATATACTGATAGCAAACTCCCTAGTTTCCTGCCATGGCAGAGAACTCGGTTGTTGAGCTGGAAAAGAGTTTTGTTGTACCGCGCCCTCAGCCAAAGTAGAAAAAGAATTCACACTTGGCGTTGGAGCTGGTGCCCGTGGTGGACGTTGCTGTTCAGAAACTGAGGAAGTCGACGAGGCAGGTAATCGGCCCTCAATAGTGTTTATTGTTTTTAAGGTCATTAGGTCTGTCATGACGGCTATTAGAGCTGTCAGGACGCCGGCGCCTGTTAGATCTACTACGATAGCGAGATTTATCTCGAATACAGTCCTTCTTACTTTTTGAAGACCGCCGAGGCATTATGAAAGCACAAAAATGACAATTAGTTACCAATAATTAAATTCGTACTAACTTTCTAAAAATAGCACGCAAAAATTTTCAATCTGCATTACCAAATATTTAAAAGAACAAACGAACAATTATCAGTAAAACCTTTACAATCCTCCTCCTCACGTCGTACTCCTCATTGCTGAGGGTCGTGATACCCGCACGGAAATAATTTATCTGCGACTATTTTGCGCCACATATAGCGATCTTTAGCAGTATGGAGAGCGTCATGAATTTTGGTGTCAAGCGCAGTGCGTACTTGGTCCAACCATCGCATTGGATATCGACCTCTCGGGCGGCGACCATCAATCTTGCCTGTAACCAGCAGCTGTTCTAGGTTATGACCATCTTTTCTTGCAATGTGACCAAAGAAGTCTATAACTCTGCGTAAACATATAGATGATAGCCTGGATTTTATTTGCAGTTGGCGTTAGTGCGAAAGGCTGTCCACGGTATTTGTAGCATTTTTCGCCAGAACCACATCTCGAAAGCATCTATTCGGTCGCGGTCTGCTTTTTTTAAAGTCCAAGTTTCCGCTCCGTAGGTGAATATGGAAAAGATGAGTGACTGAACTAGTTTCATTTTTGTTTTCCGAGAGATGTTGTGGTCTTTCCATATTTTTTGCAATTGAGACATAGCACTCTTGGACATCCCTATACGCCTTCTTATCTCTTTCTCGCACGACCCATTGTTGCCAATATTGGAACCAAGGTATATGAAGTCGGTGACTATCTCGAGGTTGAGCAGGCCCGTAAGATGTAGTGTGCCCGTGCGATCTACCACCATTAGCTTTGTTTTCGCGTTATTAATTTTGAGGCCAAGGTTTGAACTTATAGTTTCCATTCTGTTAAGGAGCAAGACCATTTCTTGTTCACTTGCGGCTAATAAAGTAGTGTCTCTGTTTAAAAAAAAAAGTATTATCTGCATAACGAAGATTACATATTTTGGTGCCTCCAACTGAGACTCCTCCTTCCCAATCTTCACATGCTTTCCTAATGATGTACTCTCCATAGACGTTAAAAAGAATTGGTGACAGAATGCAGCCTTGCCTTACGCCTTTTCCAAAGGTTCTGAGATTGTCGTGTCGATTCTAACAACACCTTTATTGTTCTCATATAGCGTCCGAATAAGGGCAATAAGGTGATGCGGAACGCCAAGTTCTTTTAATACTCTCCACAGGTCCGACCATACAACACAATCGAAAGCCTTGGAGTAATCTACGAAACACAAGATAAGAGGTGTGTTAAACTCGTAGGATTTTTCGATCAGTTGACGGATATTTAGGATTTGTTCACGAGTGCCTTTACCCTTCACAAAGCCAGCTTGTTCTTGTGAGATCTGCCAGTCCAGAAAATAGCGAATTCTGTTATTTATAATATGAAGAAGTACTTTGCTAGCATGGGATATAAGTGCCAGGGTTCTGATATAATGGATAAACCTTAAATATTATTTTAAAATAAACAAAATACAAAGTTAGAAATAGAATCACAATATCTTTATGTATAACTAAACATTACGAACTCTTCACAATCTAAATTAGAACAAATGATATTAAAATATTAACCACGAATTGTTTATCGGGAACGGACGAACGGGTTCGCGTAATATCATCAGACCTAACTAGGCCCCGCCCCCTCGTCATCAATTTTTTTTTATTAATAATAATAATATAGTTTGTAACGCTATATTATTATTATTGTTTTTTTAAATGTCCTTTCCTCCTTTGCGGGGTTGGCTAAAGCTGCGGGCTTGTGGCCAAACAACTTCAGGTGCGATGATAATAATTAACTATTAATAGCCAAAATTTTGCGAACGAAGCGGCATGTGTTAAGAGCGTGCAATAAAATTTAATCAACTCGAAATCGCCGCGGGAGCCGATATCGACTCACACACGCAAAACAACACGCATGTGTGTGTTAGCGCTAGGTTGAGCGTACAGCGTAAAAGTAATATTGATACTTTGATCCTAATGAATTTTAATATAACCTACCATTTCAATACTTCTATAAAATTTAATGGTATTTAAGTTATAAAATACAAATTATACATACTCGACATACTAGTAATCGCCCGCGGCTCAGTGATTGGTTCAGTAGGTGAGGCGTGAAGAAGAAACAAACAAACACACGAACAAACAAACCAATTTTCACATTTACAATTTAGAGTAAGTAAAAATTGAGAATAAAAAATTCAACAACCTTATTGTCTGCGCTACAAGTGGCGCCATCTGTTGCCTCAAGTGGGAACTAATTTGAACCTATCTGGTTCCCACAGGCGACGGTGGCGCTGATGGGGCGCCGCAGGCGCGGACGCCATCTTATAATCTTCATTCTACACACACGCGAGACGCCACGCCAAATAGCTTAACGTAATTAATTTCATGTAACAAGTATTGTATTTTATAATAAATAAATGTCTTATAAAACGTCTTAATAAACATATCATTGAAGAGAACCCGGAAGCCCCCGTTGCTGAACCATTTGGACCTTACGAGCTCGGATTGCGGAAAGAACAAAGAAGAATTCATCTTCGACGACTCCGATCAGATTAACGGTCAGGCCTTCCATGATCAATCTCCATTCCTTCCCTATTTGGTGTGTGTTTGAACCGTGTTGTTTGCATTTTTCAGATTAGTGATTGCCACCGTATTGAGTTTCTCCATCTTCAATTGCGTGCTCCCCGTATAGCCGCAACGCCACGTTTCGGCTTCCAATTGTAAGTACCTTATTTCATTCTCCAAACAAGCCTTTAAAATGGGTAATGAGGATAATCAATTGCCTAAATCTATGCGAACTAATGACATTGTTGAACTTCGAAAGCAACGTGGTATATTGCGAGCTCGCTTAACTCAGTTCAAAAGATTTTTAGATAATTTCAATATGGAGCCTCCCTCCAAGCTACAAATAAAAGAAATTAAAGCTAGAATGATCGCGGCTAGTGAACATTATAGTAATTTTAACGTAATTGAAACGCAGATCGAGCTTAAGTGCCACGATGCAGATATAGAATCGAATTTAGAATATGTCGAACAATTTGAATCGCTTTATTTCACCGCTTTAGCCGTCGCTGAAGGCTTAATCGAAGATAGTGAGACGGTGCCAGGCTCCAAAGCGCATGCGCATACAAATAACGTTAAATTGCCGGAAATTAGCTTAGCCTCTTTCGATGGTTCTTATGACAATTGGCTGGAGTTTCGAAATTCTTTTGTTAACATGATACATAAACGCACAGATCTAGACCCAATACAAAAGCTACATTACTTACGTTCAGCACTTAGTGGCTCAGCAAAGCAGGTAATAAGCGCCTTAGACTTCACCGCAGAAAATTATCATGTTGCATGGGACCTGTTAGATTCTAGATTTCATAATTTTAGGTTATTAATTCATAACCACGTTAAGGCTTTATTTTCCATTTCGCCAATTAAATACGAATCAGCAACACAAGTAAGAAAATTAATAGATACTGTGAAAAGAAATTTGCGTGCCCTAAGTACTTTACAGGAACCTACAGGGTCTTGGGATACCTTGATAATTTACATGGTGGTATCTAAACTCGATTCAGTAACGGAACGTGAGTGGGAGAATCATTTGGGAATTATTTGTTCGGATCCTAAGAAAAGGTTAGTTTTAGAGGACTTACTTATGTTCTTAAACAATAAAGCAGATACGCTTGACATGATAAGTGCTAGTAAATCACAAAATAAGCAACCTTCAGTTGAGCATACGCATAAAACGTCATATAGTAAAAATATATCCTCGCATAGTTTTATAGCTAATACTAGTAAGGGGAAAGGTTCGAATAATTTTAGTAAAAATAAACATTTCAGTATTTTATGTTCTCTTTGTAACGGCAATCACTATATATATACGTGTTCTAGGTTTTTAAATTTATCTGTACGTGACAGGTCTAATTTCGTAACGCAAAAACATTTGTGTCGAAATTGTTTACGTTTTGGGCATAATATTTTAGATTGTAAGTTCAGTTATTGCAAGTTATGTTCACAAAATCACAATACTTTGCTCCACCCGACCGATATAGATAAGACAGATGCGAGTGTGCGTAGCGGACGATCAGATGTTCATAGTGCTTCCGATGTTGTCGCTAGTTCGTCTACAGCTATGCACTCTGTAACTATAGATACCTTTAACGCGGCTGTGCCTCACGCTATAGGTACATTGCAACCGGTGTTATTGTGTACGGCGTTAGTGGAAGTAGAAAACACAGATAAGCAAATATTTACAGTTAAGGCTTTGTTAGATAATGGTAGTCAACATTGTTTCATAACAAGTAAATTAAGACGATTATTAAAAGCGCCTTTATTACAGTCCACAGTTCAGATTTGTGGTGTAGCACAATCTGTAACGCAAGCGAATCATTCATGCGAAGTAACTATTCGATCAAAATCAAGCGATTACAGTACTAAGGTTCGATGCCTTGTATTGGAAAAAATTACGTCGAGTTTACCCTCGACACATATAGATACGAAGCTTATGCGTATTCCATCTAATATTCAATTAGCAGACCCAAACTTTTACATACCTTCCGAAATCGACATGCTTATTGGTGCGGATCTCTTTTGGGATATATTAGATGGCGACAAAATGCGATTAGAAAATGGGCCATACCTACAAAACTCGAGGTTAGGTTGGTTGCTAAGCGGGCCTTTATACACTAAGTCCCTACGCGTATATAACTCTAATTCTAAAATTCAATGTAATTTTAGTCAAACTATAAACGATCAACTTACAAAATTTTGGGAGATCGAGAACGTATCACAGTCACGTGACGTTCTAACTCATGATGAACGAATATGTGAGAACTTATTTAATGAAACTACGATGCGAAATCAGGATGGTAGGTTCTCTGTTCGTATACCATTAAAGGAATCACCTAACGTATTAGGTGACTCATATAATATGGCTAAAAATAGGTTCTTGTCTTTAGAACGTAAATTAGAACGTTCGCCTAATCTTAAACGTATGTATTGCGATTTTATGCGTGAATACGAGGACCTAGGGCATATGACGCGTATAAATAAAATTGACAATCCTAACTATTTTTTGTGTCATCACGGGGTGATTAAGGATAGCAGTACGACCACAAAACTCCGAGTAGTTTTTGATGGGAGTGCAGCTACAACATCTAACAAATCATTAAACGATATCCAGTTGCCGGGTCCTGCACTCCAGAATGACATATTTTCAATCCTTTTACGATTCAGACAGTATAAATATGTAGCGTGCTCCGACGTAACCAAAATGTTTAGGCAGGTAATGATCCAAAAGGATCAAAGATCCTTGCAACTTATCCTGTGGCGTGATAAACCTACGTCCCCATTAAACGTTTATACTTTAAATACTGTCACTTATGGTTTATCTGCATCCCCTTATTTAAGTATGCGATGTATAAGGCAGTTAGGGTTGGAAACGGACGATGACGTCATAGCTGACGTCATCAAAAATGATATATTTGTCGACGATTTAATAACTGGTAATGATCATTACGATACCCTGATCAATATCTGTAAAAAAACCTCACAGGTTTTGCAGTCTGGTTGTTTCGAGCTTCGCAAGTGGAAATTCAACTCTGAGATGACGCAAACCACTACCATGTTTGTAACTGAAAACACTCAAAATAAAACTCTTGGTATAGGATGGCGAAGCGGTCCCGATGAATTACACTACACTACAAAGATCGAGTTCAATCCTAATGTGCTAGTAACTAAGCGAGTGATGTTATCCACCATTTCCCAAATTTACGATCCTTTAGGTTTACTTTCACCTGTCGTAATCATAGCAAAAATGTTGTTACAAAAATTGTGGCTTTGTAAATTAGATTGGGATACCCCAGTACCGTCGGATATAATATCTACGTGGAACGCTTTTATCATTTCTTTAGAAAAACTTCATGAATGTAGTATACCACGTCATGTAATGAGTAATAATTTACAAAACACGGAGCTTCATATATTTTGTGATAGTTCAAACGACGCTTACGGGGCTTGTGCATATATACGTACTTATAGCAACGATTCTGATATTTGTTGTCGGTTACTATGCGCAAAAAGCAAAGTTAGTCCTTTAAAGGCGCTCACTATACCTAGGTTAGAACTTTCTGCGGCTTTAATCGGTGCTAAACTGTACAAAAAACTAGTAGACTCACTACGGTTAACTTTTACGAGGGTATGCTTCTGGACCGATTCGACAATAGTGATAGGTTGGTTGCGTATGTCACCGCATTTACTCAAGACATTTGTCCAAAACCGTGTCACAGAAATAAATGACTTAACCGGAGACTCGAACTGGTTACATGTGAGCAGTAAAAATAATCCCGCTGACTTATTGTCCAGAGGAGTAAATCTCGACTTACTAGTAACTAATAGTTTATGGTGGAACGGGCCGTCTTATTTACAGGATCGACACTATAATATTTTAAATGAACCTAGTGTTGATAATAATTCACATATTATAACTAATTTACCAGAGTTAAAATCTAAAACCCATAATTTAGTGTGTACTTCACAATCGCATGATTTGTTTACCTTTGATAATTATTCATCTTTCAGTAAATTAAAACGTATAGGTGCGTACGTGTTACGATTCATTACAGCTGTTCGCCGTTATAGCGGAGACACAAAACAACAAACCGGTTTGCTATCAGTAGATTCATTATGCGCCGCAGAGCGCATGTTAGTTATTATTGCACAAAAACAATCTTTCCCGGAGCTTTATTTTAAATTACTTAATAACTTACCTTTTAAAACAAATACTAAAGAATTAAATCGTATATCCGGTCTCAACGTATTTATGGATAAGAATAAAATAATAAGAGTCGGTGGTAGACTATCTAATTCTCGTACATTTGAATATGAAAAGAAATATCCTATTTTGTTATGTAACAAAAATAATTTCACTGTTTTATTAGTTAGGTATGAACATAAACGTCTCCTTCATGCTGGTCCACAACAATTATTGTGTTGTTTACGTGAACGATGGTGGCCATTGAGTGCGAGAAACCTAACACGTAAGATAGTGCGTGAATGCGTAATTTGTACTCGTATGAGAGGAAAAACTTTAAATCCTATAATGGGAAACTTACCAGCCGATCGTCTGGATCCAGGTCTACCGTTTTTGAGAACGGGTGTAGATTATGGTGGACCAATATTTATATTAAATCGTAAGGGGAGAGGAGCTCGTTTAATTAAAGCATATATTTGCCTATTCGTTTGTTTCCTTACTAGAGCTATTCACTTGGAGCTTGTCACTAGTCTTTCTAGTGATGATTATATTTTAGCGTTAAAGCGATTCATTAGTAGACGGGGAAAACCAAATATTATTTACTCTGATAATGGTAAAAATTTTGTAGGAGCTGAGAAAGAATTTTCGAGCTTCTTAAATGATTCTAACAATGTTAACAATATAGTCGACTTCGCGGTTAATGATGGCATTGATTTTTCATTCATACCACCTTATGCACCACATTTTGGCTGTTGGGAGAGTGGGATCAGGTCCTGCAAGTACCATCTAAAACGCGTCATTGGTAATGCTAATCTGACTTATGAGGAATGCACCACGGTTCTGACTCAGATCGAAGCCGTGTTGAATTCCCGTCCCCTGACTCCTATGTCCACAGATCCCTTAGACTTCTCACCTCTCACACCGGGCCACTTCCTAATCGGCCGACCGCTGACGGCGCCAGTACACGACAACTTCACTGAACATAGCACGAGACTTAACCGCTACCAGCGCGTCGAACAACTCCGTCAACACTTTTGGCAGCGGTGGGCTAAGGAGTACGTGTCTGAGCTCCAAACCAGAACGAAATGGAAGACACACAAGGGTGACATCCAATTGGGCAGTCTCGTTTTAGTCAAGGAGGACAATACGCCACCTCTCAAGTGGAAGTTGGGACGGGTTGTCAAATTGTTCCCGGGAGCCGATGGGGTCGCCCGTGTAGCTGACCTGCAAACAGCAACGGGTATCATTCGGCGTGCATTTCCCCGCATCTGCCCGCTACCCCTGCAATCGGAAGAACAACAAGATGGAGTGTTGGAACCGGAGGCTTCCAAGGCCGGGGCCATGTCTGCGCTACAAGTGGCGCCATCTGTTGCCTCAAGTGGGAACTAATTTGAACCTATCTGGTTCCCACAGGCGACGGTGGCGCTGATGGGGCGCCGCAGGCGCGGACGCCATCTTATAATCTTCATTCTACACACACGCGAGACGCCACGCCAAATAGCTTAACGTAATTAATTTCATGTAACAAGTATTGTATTTTATAATAAATAAATGTCTTATAAAACGTCTTAATAAACATATCATTGAAGAGAACCCGGAAGCCCCCGTTGCTGAACCACTTATTTTTATAAAAATACTAGCTGACCCGTGCCCACTTCGTTGAGCATAAAAACAGTTTATGGTGAAATTCAAACTAAACTTTTTTTTCAACTAAAAAAAACAACCCACAACCCGAGAACCCGCAACGCGGAACCCGCAACTCGGGAACCCGCAACGCGGAACCCGCAACGCGGATCCCGCAACTCGGATCCCGCAACTCGGAACCCGCAACCCGGGAACCCGTGTAGTGTGTGTGTAACAATTCCGACTCGGAATTGTTACACGTCATGCGAATATTAAAAAATCATCCGGCTAATGTCATATTATAATAATATGACATTAGCCGGATATTTCCTAGTTCTTTTTTTCTTATGGCCGAATTTTCAATCATCAGATAACTTTTATCTAAGGAATAAATTTGTGACTTTGGCAGATTTTGTATGGAACAAATGTCAAAGTCACGTATTTATTCAACAGATAAAAGTTGTCTGACGATTGAAAAATCGGCCCTTAGAAACATAAACTTATATTTAACAGCAAGAAAAACAAAGACAGAACAGACAGACCAACAGATAGCACATAATAAAAGCAGTCATTTCCCACATTGACAAATGACGACAAAAGACATAGTGGCGACATAACATGACGTTTTCGATTTTGAGTATTTTTATAGTTAGTTAAAAGATTAATCGATTTTTTTGAGTAAGTCCCTAGTGCTTAATAAGAAAAACCCTGTGTTCCAGTAGCTGATAGTAAACGAAAAAAACGTTTTTTTCATACAGATTTGCGTTTCTTTAGCACTGTTTAGGGTATAGATAAAGAATCCTCTAGATTTGACACAGTGCCACAGCCGAAAGGGACAAACGAAAAGTATATACAATATCTGTGTTGCCAACCCCATTTAAATTTACCCAATTTATTCAGGAATCTTACTACTCGGGACTAACAAAGATTAGTACAGAACAGTAAAATACAAATTTATTAATGAGAGAAAGTTTGTTCATCTATATATTTGTTTCCATTAAATTATGAAATTTGGAACGGATAAAGCAGGAAACAATATGTTACGTTTATGACGTGTAAATGTACCAACGGTTCCCATTTGCGCATACAAAGTAGCATTGGCTGCTACTTTGTATGCCCAAAACATACCATACAACAAATTTACATTAAAAAAACGTCTTTACATCATAATTATTTTCATCACAGACGCGGACGTAATAATAATTTATGTATGTCGGTACTCTATTCATGTTATCGAATGTACTATAATTTCACATTTTTGACATTCTTTTTATGTAGTAATAAAACACAAACTAGGTATGTACTTGCACTTTTTTTCACTTTATTATAATATATTAGGTATATATTATAGTAAAGTGAAACGATGATAACGATGACTTAGTCGAAACCGGTTGTGTATTTTAACAAATATAAAAATATTTAAATTAATGTACAACAACTAATAAAGTATATACGTAAAAAGGTATATAAAATAAAAAATAAGGTGTTTAAAGGTAATCTGTGCATATAGTCATTATTTAAATGATTTTATTATAATATTTTCATTTTTTTATAATTATTGGTATATTACAACATATATGAGTCGTTATTCAAAATGATTATTTCCGTAACTGTATTCATACTGTTTGCTATTGGAAGTAGATGCTGTCAAAAGGGGAATGAAAATATAATAAAATTAAAGAAAGCTAAAATATGATAAAGTAGAATGGCCAAAAGTTAACTGTAAAAATATATTAAAGTGCAGATTTACTAAAATCAAAATTCAAAGTAAGACGATAAACCAATGTATTTATAAGTTTTATTGTATCACACTACTTATATTTTAATTACAAGAAATTAAGACAATTAGCAACACACCATTTTATATACTAAATTTCCTTTTATCAATAAATATATGTAAATGGAAGAAACCAAAATATCTTAAACAGCTTTGTAATATTTTTTACTGTTATTAGTATTCCTAGGAATAGAATTTAAACAAATTAATAAACTATGGAATAAAATTAAATGTATTTAACAACCTGGTAATTTACTTTTTATTTAAAAGTACCAAACACATGATACTTTAGCAAATTAGACTATTTTTACAATATACCAATAATTTATCATCAAAATATATTTCCAAGTATTAAATAATAATAAATTATTTACTTATTTAAACACTATAATAAAACAAGACATAATAATATTACTTAGCTACAACATAATATAGAGGCTTTTAGAAAATATGGTACTTATCTTAAATTTGTTCACTTAATATCTGGTTCAGAACTGAATCCAATATAGCGGACTCATTCTTTTATAAGTATCATTTGGCGCCATTTGCACCGGAAGAATATAACACAATGACAATATTATTTTAAAGCGGAAGTTCGTAGAATAATTTACATTATGAAATACTGAAATTGACATACAAAAATGTTTACAATGAATGTTCAATTATTTTCACATTATTTCAGAATTTAACCTTAATAATTACATTTTTATTAAACATCTCAAATTATCAAATTGTAGAACCGGAAACAATATTATATTGACATAAATGTCAAAGTGACGTAAAAACTACTTTGTTAAGAATGACATAATTATAATTGTTTTATTAAATTATTCACAAAATAATAAATTCATAGTTAGTTACCATTTAAATTTGTTACAAATTGCCATATTAATAATCAAATCTGACACACGAATTTCTTCCTCCTCGTTTAAGCATTTTGTATTTTCCTTTTCATGCCTCCTATAGTGTGGATCCCTTACCAGCATTTCCGGGGACATTCATATTATTAATTTATTTCTTATACCAACTACAATTTATAGATATAATCTCATTCGACTATTCACCGCAGTTCAAGAGTTCATGAATGGAAATTTTTGGAGTGACTTTTACGACTTATATTCACTATACGTCTTCCAATAAATATTTCTTCGACTTTCCTAAAACAAAGCAATAATATATGAAATAGGAGAAGTAGAGGCGTTCGTTACATGTAGACAAGATTTCCATTTCCATCGTTATTTTACAGTAAAAAAATAGTACTTTTAGTGAACTTATGTAGGTAAATTTCAGTAGACTCTACACAAGACTCTGAATATAATATTATGTTTATAACATTATAATAATCACTTTTAGAGTACGTAAATAAATACCATAATAGTAACTAACCTGCTCAATGACATGATGCGTAGGAATAGATAACGGGTTTAAATATGTCATATTTGCTGTTAATTTCTAAAATAACTTTGTTCAAAATATCTAGAGCATACTCGAGTATATTTGGTTGGTTGCTAGTTTTGTCGGCCTGTGGCACGAATCCATAATTGGCGGGTTGAAGAGTCCTTTGGAAATCTGTAACAACAGTTTCACTATTGCACAGCTTAAGATTGAATAATAAAATTAAAAATAATATATATATATAGACGGTCGAATTCGAAAGACGAGATTTAAACTATCCTATCTCTCAAGTTGGATCGGACTGCACATGGTGTGCGAATTTTATTATAATCGGTTAAGTGGTTTAGGAGTCCATTGAGGACAAACATTGTGACACGAGATTTATATAATATATTAAGAAGATAGTCATTTATTTTTCATATTTGATGTCCAGAAATGTTTGTCCCTAAATATTTTACTGACCCACTCCCGACTACCCACTAAAATGTACTAAAATACTAATTTTAGTGGGTAGTCGGGATGGACAGGCTTTTTTCAGTGACAAAATTGTTGTCACTGAAAAATTGTTGCCTGTCACTTTGTGTTGTTGTTTGTAGTATGTTTGTGTGATAGATGAGCAAGCACCTGTTATGTGTTGTATTGTCTCTGATAGTGTATTTACGGCAATATTTTGTATCTATTATCTGATCCTGTATTGCCATCATAAAACCTTTCGTTTAGGGGAACAATTTTCCTTGCTTTAACCATTTCACGCTATTTTGTCAACGGCGTTATTGGTTAGATCTAGCCGGTGCCGATCATGCAGTGATTTTTGTGTCCACGATTCGATTTTTTGTTGGTTTGTGTAAATATTTATATTTTTAGTCTCATCAGCGAGGTGAAATGTTTTTATCTGTGCGTTGTTATAAAATAATGTTCTGAGGAGTGTCATTTGTATGTTGTGTAAATTAAGGATATCCATAAGTCCTCTACCGCCCTCAATCTTGGGTAAAATTTGCTGTTGGATGCAGGCCCTTGGGTGGTGTTTCCTATACTTCGTCATCGTCTTATTTATTAATCTTTGTAGGGTTTTCAGCTCTGTTTGGTTCGAGTGGATTGTTCCAAAAGAATTGGTAATTTAAATATATAATATACATAACAATGTTATGATTTAAAAGTACAATTATTAAAACAAAGTGTACAAAGTTGTAACCTAGCATAGGCACCTTATTCCCAAGGTGTGCAATCATTAATGACATCATTAACCTTATAATTACCTTTAGCATACAAACGTTCCTTAACAAATCCCAGAAAACGTTCAAAATCTTTCTATTAATAAATTTAAAAAATTAGTTAAGGAACGTTTGTGTGCTAAAGGTAGGCCTATAGGCACCCGTAGTTATACGCCTATAGGCGTATACATTGACCTTTAAAAGATTTACTTACTTTGCTAAGTCTAATCACTGGTATATCTTCGTTGCAAGAAGCTGCTGCTGACAGCTGTGTAGCCCGTGGTGGTGGTGGTGGCAGACAACACCGTGGTCGTCCCATTGTCGGATGGATTAAGTTAGGCAGAAATTTTTGACTTGGATATGGTATAGTAGACCTAGTAATGGTAATATTTATAATGAAATGTATATGTCTACAAAAACATTTTATAATAAATGACTTTATTGCCAGAATAATCAGAAATTAATAAAAATAAATATTTTAGCCAATACATAAAAATATACAACATAAAAATATTGATTTTAAAAGTTTTTGGAAACAAACAAAGAAATTAAACACAAAGCCCAGCGTCCCGATGAGTGTAAACGGTATCAGTGAAGCGAAAGACGTCGCTAATCTGTTTAGGTATCACATTCAATTAAGAACTTCGCTGGATAGTGAGCTTAAAAAGACCGGATGTGCGGAGGCCGTGGTGTCAACGGTTCCTGACCGCGTCACAGCAGAAAAAATTGCTGTAAAAGTAAAGAGTATGACGCGGGGAAAGTCGTCTGGACATGACGGCCTCAGCATAGAACATTATCAGCATGCGGGGCCACACCTCCCAAGACTCTTGGGACTATTATATACACTATGTATTAGGCACTTCTATCTGCCAAACGACCAGATAAAGACGGTGATAGTTCCAACAATTAAAAACAAGACTGGAGATAGCTCTGATGTGTACAATTACCGCCATATATCATTAGCAACAACAGCATCTAAAATACTTGACAGCATGTTTGTGAGTCAACTTAAAAAACATCTTAATTTGCATGGTGCACAATTCGGTTTCGGGCAAGGACTATCAACAGAATCCGCTATTATATCTCTCAAGCAGACTATCAGGTATTACACAGAAAGGCCCTTATATGCAGCTTTTCTTGATCTCTCCAAGGCATTTGACCTGGTTAGATATGATATCTTATGGCAAAAACTAAAAGACTCTGGTGTGCCGGGCGAATTAATTAATGTCCTTAGATATTGGTATGGACACCAAACTAACCATCAAAGTCAAATGCCATCGAGAATTCTCTGATGAGTATAAGTTGGAGTGTGAAGTAAGACAGTGGGTACTAACGTCCTCTTCGCTCTTCAACTTCTATGTAGACAGGATGATTGTTGAGCTGAGCGACACCAGAGTAGGCTGCTACATCGACGGCCAATGTGTTAACAGCATTAGTTATGCTGATGATATTGTTGCTCAACCCATCAATTCCCGCCCTAAGAAGAATGATTGGAATATGTGAGGCATACACGAGGATGCACGGTCTCGTGTAAAAAATGTGAGCTTCTAAAATTTCAATCCAAGGGACGTAGATTGGGAGATGTGGCGCCGGTAGTACTCGATGGTGGTGCTCTTCAGAGAGTATAAGAGTTCAAATACCTCGGCCATGTGGTCAGTGAGGATTTGAAACACGATGGAGACATCGAAAGGGAGAGAAGTGCGATGGCGGTCCGCGGTATGATATATAATATGTTGGCACGCAGATTCGCGAGGTGTACTAAATCGTATCGCAGAAATTGGCATCGCAAGATCCTGCGATGCCAATTTCTTTTTAATTTTTTCTTCTTCTTTTATTTTTGCAATAGCAGCTGCAAAGGATTTGCACCATTCCGCACTTTTGTCAAATATCACCGAACTCGTGAAGTTTGTTCCAGACTTTGCGTCTCAATTCCGTTCTCAGCTCCGATACGGCTTAATTAATTAATAATAATATATATCTAATAATATCTATATAGTCCATTGAAAAGTTACATTTTGGGTTGCGTTTTTTAGAGGACGCAATTTTATTTTTTTGATGTGTAGGGGGGGTCAGTGTTAAGCTAAAACCAAGTTTGTGGGGTCGCCACCCTTGTCCCACGGCCGCCATCTTGAAAATAGGGGTTGAAATGGTATTTACGATATATCTCTTAAACTATTTATTTAATAAAAAAAAATTTACCATTTTTTGTTGCAAATTAAATTCTCTGCAACTTTGCTCCAGTAACTTTTTGTCGTAGAACTATAAATAAAAAAGTTATAAGCGAAAATCTTCGGAAATTCGAGAAAAAAAATTATATTTTTCGATGTAACTTTTTTTTATCATTTTACGAAAAAATGATAGCCGACCATTTTTGTACATCGTTTTTTGAGGAACAACTTTTATTCGCATCATTTTTTCATTAAGTCAATAGCTAAGGTTTTACTCCGCTCCGAAGTGAGTACTATTTTTCAGTACTCTTAACTATACCTATATTATACGTGTGTCAATAGTTAAGGTTTTACAGCGCTCCGAAGTGAGTACTATTTTTCAGTACTCTTAACTACACCTATATTATACGTGTGTACCTATGATAAGTATAGATAAGAGATATATCGTAAATACCATTTCAACCCCTATTTTCAAGATGGCGGCCGTGGGACAAGGGTGGCGACCCCACAAACTTGGTTTTAGCTTTACACTGCCCCTACACATCAAAAAATTAAATTGCGTCCTCTAAAAAACGCAAGGTAAGGCCTAAAAAATGTAACATTTCAATCGACTAATAGACGCTTCACACCACGTCAATCTGGCCCTGTGCTAAGTATCCGAAGAACTTGTGTTACAGATACCAGATAACGGAAATATATGTTTAATACTTTTATACTATACACATATTTAAGATTTTTATTATATTAATACACAAAGGAGAAAGCCCATTTCAGGCCCAGAGCGGACAGCCGTCTTAAGAAGACTTAATTTCTCCAGAAATGTATAATAAAGAGACATGATTTTTGATAACATTCAAATAACCGCCACTATAATCAGTAATGTTCCAATAAAAAAAGGAATTTTATTGGATTATTTGGAACCTAAATATAACGTTGAGGTGAAATGTTACCCGATGATAAAACTCTAATCAATCAATCCGAATATCGATTTATAAACAAATAAAATAAACTCATGTAAAATACAAATAACGGGTCACTGTTGGTAATTCTGTAAAGAATTAATCAAAAGAAAACATTTATCTTAAAACCAATGTTTACGTTTGTTACTATAAACGATAAAGATTAATAAAAAGTCATATTATATCGATTATTTTTTACGTAATCGATTTATCGATTTCATTTTTTTGCGACAAGCGGCAACACTGATGACTGAAATGTCATTTTTCAAACGAATGATTTCGACCGTTCGTTTGTTGCTCAAAGATGCGTTTTGTTTTGTTTTCGATTTTTTTCACCGCAATCTGGCTTTCTCGCCTGAACTTGTTTCGGCTTATCACGTACGACTTTGGCATTGTTTTACTAGTTTTGTTCTCTCCTTCTACGATTACTTGGCCCTGGATTAAAGGATTACGCTATTTGATTGTGCATACCAAAATGTCTGAAGAATATTGTATATTATGTTGTGGTAATAATGTTACCGAGAACCGTATTTTAGAGCCCGAAGAATTAAGTGTCATACAACAGTGGGTTGCACGGCAGCAGGTAATCATAATATTATAATAAAATGTTTCTATTATTTCTTTAATTATGGTTTAATCGTTAAATCTTTTACGGTTGAAAATATTTATCATTAATGTTAATATGATTTAGGTGTCAGGCGATAATCTTGTTTGCCACAATTGCTGGGGAGCAATAACTGAAAGTCTTGCACTACAACAAGGGCTATCTTATTATATCTTACTATTATAAATTATTGAAAAGTCGGAAAAGGCCTTGAAAATAAAATAGACAAAAAGTAAAAAAATATATTTCTACAATAATGGCGGCATTTTAAGTTTTTTTCTCAGATATCTAATACTATTAACATTTTAGAACACTCATTTTTAATGCGATTTTTTGATGTCCACATTGGGCCTGAGACACTATGGAGAGTGGGCTTTCTCCTTTAATACACATCCATGACCCAGGAACATTGAAAACTTTATGTTCCCTCGGCGGGATTCGCACCCGCGACCTCTCGGTCGAGCACCAACGCGCTGCACCACTGCGCTACGGAGGTCGTCAATTAATTACATACTTATGTATACTTATAATAAAACTCTAGAGAGGTCAATTCTGTACCTTGAATATTTTTTCAAAATTCTTATTGGAGGATGATTGGTGATCGATACTGATGCTAAAAATGCAATCAATAAATTTTTTGTCTGTCTGTCTGTATGTGCACGCATGGAACAAAAACTACTGAACGGATTTTAACCAAACTTATATAGTACGATTGTAGTCCATACTCCTGAGCAGGTTATAGGCTATAAAACATAACGCTAAGACACATAGGAGCCGAGTAGTGACGATAAATTTGAAGTAAGTCGTACGAATTTCGACACGCGTCGAAATTCGTACGACTTACTTCAAATTTATCGACGAAAGTGGAGACCTGATGATGGCGTCGTGAGGAATCGAGGGAACTTCTCGAAATTTATAGGGACACTCATAGTAATTATGTATTTGTTTCAAGTAACTTAAGCATATCCTACTAAAAACATAATTATAAAGCAACTATCAAGGTAATACCGATACTGCTTAGTCTTTGAACGTATATCACGTTTGGAAATTTCGACATCGCTTAAAGTACTGCAAGCATAATATTATGTCACTATATCAATTACAGTAGTCATCACCACCCCTGTCTTCACCAGATAGTAGGTATCCAGATATACCATCATAACAATATGATGAAATAGGCAAGTATAAAAAAAGGGAAAAAAATAGTTTTTAGCCAAATAAAACAATAAAAACTGACTTTCAATAATAAAAGAGTTATTTTATAGAACTCATAATATTGAGTTTGGATGGTACCGATTTTGTTATAATGAAAATTTGTATTTAATTTTATAGTCATTCAACTTTATAAATAATATGTTATATATTGTCGGCTATGAGAGCTTATAATATATATGTTCCAGAAAAATCTACTTTGGAGAGCGATTAACTCCAGCTAACCGAAATTTATTTCGTGAATGTAGAATACGTTTTAAGGAAGCAGGATATAAGTTTTGTTGGACAAAAAGAGGAACCATACTGGTCAAAAAAGAAGAAGGAAACGGACCTGGTGCCCAAGTCATTCCTATCAGATCTTTCGATGACATTGATCGATTACTGGGTGGTCAGCAGTCCAGTAGTGGATTGGAAGAAAGAAGTAACGGACTTGCATAGTTTTTTTTATTATTTCTCATATTATCTTTGTTTTTTATTTAAAATTATGTCTTTTATCATTTTGTTAATTTTGAAAATTTAACGCGCATTTTACATATAACAATTCACACTTTTACACATACCACATATTTACTAAAACTAACATTATATCTCTTTAATCTCTCACTTTATGATATTTTAATCCACGAACCATATTATGCACTTAGTTGGCAGGTACAAAACTATATAAAAAATATTAGTTCAAGATTTTGTTATTTTTATGACAATGTCTAGCATTGATATTTTAAACGATATTGATACAATAGTAACACCCTGCCATCTGATTGAATATCCTGAGGCTTGTGGAAATATTATAACTAGTAAGTTCAATTTAAAAATTTTAACTTTTAATATTAGAAGCCTTCAGCAAAATTTCGACAGGTTCCTTGTAGCTTTCGCACGTTTTCGCATTGATTTTGATGTAATTGTGTTGATCGAATGCTGGTTACAATCTGGTTCACTGGTACCACAAATAGACGGTTACACTTATTTTAGGTCTAACCACTGCAACAATAGAGCTGGGGGCGTCGTTACTTATGTAAGAAATATATGGAGCCCAGAAGTAAGCGAACCCAATATAGATGGAGCTGATTGTCTATTTATAACTATAAAAAATCTATTTTGTGTGCTTGCAATATATAGATCTCCTTCTTGTACTAATTTAGATCCCTTTTTCAACTCGCTTTCATCTACAGTTCAATCTATAGTAAATTCCCCATGTGTAGTTTTTTATTTTTTTTTTTATTTTTTATTTTATTAAGATAACAACAACCTTATTCTATTTATATTAACTTACACTGTATTATTTCCTATAAAGGTCAATTATAGTTATCTACTTAAATACAAAGTTTACAGACATATTTAGTTACTTAAACTACTAAAAAAATATATACATATAAATGCAAGTATATCAAAGTTAAATTTTAAATTATACACCAACAGAAGGTAGTAAGAAAAAATTGATAACTTCAACGCAATTTCTTAGAATGTTACATTATGGTAAGAAGTAGTCACAATATTATTTGTCTACATTTAGCCACTCAATCGTTTTCTCAACTTAACCTGCCGTTTTTGAGTTTAGTATATTATTCCAAAAAAATATAAAATGGTTACAAATATATAAAAATAAAAAATTGTCTTTTATTCTATTTGATTCTCCCCACACATTTTATTACACAGTACACCTGCAAAATTCAGACAAGTACACAGTTCATTTAGAATTCATGTTAATGCCTTCGCCTGTCAATACATTTTTCACCTTATTCATAAATGACTTTTTATCGCCCAGAAAAATGTCAATATTAAAAAATATTTTATTATAATCTCTTACTATTCTAGTTAATATAGCATTCTGACCATAAGACGTACGATGTGTAGGCACATCTAGTATAGGAGTATTTCTTGTGCGGTAATTAGGGGTATTAAATGTAATCCTTCCAAGTAAATCCGGGCTGTCAATACGTCCTCTCAAGATGTCAAAAAGTAGACCCATATTCATTAATTGACGTCTCTCCTCAAGAGTAAGCAAGTGATATGTGCGACAATTATCAATATATTCAGTAGATTTTTTTTTTGCCTTTAAAATTTAATTGGCCTATAAATTTCTTTTGAATTCTTTCAATTCTTTTTATATGGACTGCATAATAAGGTTGCCATGTTTGACAAGCGTACTCTAATATGTTTCTAACATATGCAAAATATAGGATTTTTAAACTAAAAATATCATTAAAAGGTCTACTGGTTCTTAAAATAAAGCCTAAATTTCTGTAAGATTTACTGACAACTGCATCTATATGTTTAACCATAGTCATTCTCGAGTCAAACAATATACCCAGGTCTTTTACCTCTTCAACTCGACTAATAGGGACACCGTTGAAATTATAAGTGTGAAGGATTGGATACTTTTTGCGACTAAATGTTATACATTGACATTTGCTTGTGTTAACTGAAATATTATTAAGACGGTAGTACTGGTACAAACTATTTAAGTCATTTTGTAGTTTTTTAAAATCTTCTACTGAGGAAATTTTTAAAAAAACTTTTTTGTCATCAGCGTATGACAGATGATAAGCGTGATTTATATGTAAAGGAATATCATAAATGTATGCGATATAGAAAAGTGGTCCCAGGTGCGAGCCCTGTGGGACACCCGAGTGAACCCGAATGTAATTCGACTTTTATCCACCCATAGCCACAGCCTGAGAACGATTTGACAGATAAGAAGAAACCCATCTTAGTAGATCTCCATGAATACCCAGATCCAGCAATTTTTGTAAAAGTATGGTGTGATCCACTCGGTCAAAAGCTTTCTCGAAGTCTGTGTAAATCACGTCTACCTGTCCATTTTCTTCCATTAGTTCTAAAACATAATTAGTGTGAAGTGTTAAATTAGAAATAGTGGAGCGACCTCGGAGAAAGCCATGCTGGGTATTAGGTATTCCCTTCATAATTGTCGGGTATATATTATCAAAAACTATTTTTTCCATCAATTTTGACAATGTATTCAAAATAGAAATAGGCCGGTAGTTTGTTATTTCAGATTTAGACCCTTTTTTAAACACAGGGATTACATGAGCTGTTTTCCATACAGTAGGAAACACACAATCCGCTAAAGAACGTTGAAAAAGCAATGTAATTGGTAAAGCTAAGCTACCCGCGCATGATCGTAGAAAAATAGGTGGAATGGAGTCACACCCTGGTCCTTTAGTGGAGTCGAGAGTTCGAAGCTTTTTTTGGACATAGCTTTCCGAAATGTATATAGAAGATATATTTTCGTTGTTAAGCTGTCCATTGGGAACTGAAGGGATAACATCTCCACTGTCGATAGTAGGTGTAACAAATACACTTTCGAAAAAATTGTTAAATGCCGTGCAAATGGAAGCGCCGTCATTTAACTCACAGCCATTGAATACAAATTTTTGCGGGTACATAGATCCACCTCGTTTTGATTTAACATACGTCCAAAAGTATTTTGGTGACCTCCTAATTTTATATTCAATGTTACTAGTGAACTTAGAAAAACATTCCTTTTGAATTTTATGTTGTCTAGTTCTAAGAAGCTTAAAGTCGTCATAGTCAATTGGGTTTTTATATTTTTTCCAACGCTTATGGGCAGCAGATTTTTCTTTTATAATTTTTATCAAAGCTCGACTGTACCAGACAGGATAGGATGATTTGTTTATTGAAATTGGTAAGAATTGGTCAAAACATTCATATAACTTTAGGTAAAAATTATTTACAGCGGTGTCTATATCATCGACATCTATTACAGAATGCCAATTAATAGATTTTAAATATTCATTAATTAAATTATAATCACCCTTATGAAAATTATATCGATGTTGTATTTGCTCCTTAAACGGTCTAGTGTGTAGGACCATTAAATTTATATTAAGGGGTGGATGAAAGTTGTCTAATTTAGTCAGCGGATTAGTTTCGATAATGGATAAGGGAAGAGTGCAAAAACACAGATCAATAACATTACCACTTACATTCGGAATATTGTTATATTGACTGAGTCCTAAATATAATAGATCGTCAATAAAATTTTGGGCAATTTCTTGAGTTTCAACTCTGCCAACATGTCTCACTGAGCAGACTCTGTTAGACCAGTTCAAACATGACAAGTTAAAATCCCCTATTAGTAGGTAATTGTCTAAAGGTTTACGCTCGTAAATCAACTTTACTGCTTCTGAAACACGAGGCACACAATGTGTTATAATAGAATCATTAGGCGGAATGTATACTAAAATGATGTGCAAATCTATCGTGGTATGCAATTTACTAGAAGATATCGTTAAACAAAGCGATTCAATTGTTGCACATACCCAATCAATATTAATTCGAGCCTCGAGGTTGCGACGTATACATACCATGACGCCACCACCGGACTGTTTGCCAGTTGAGTATAGATCGCGATTAAATTCAGGAACACATAGCGTTTGCCAGTTGAGTATAGTTGTAGCAGGTGACATAAATATAAATATTAATTGTAATGAAAGTACCCAGCTTGAGGATGTAAGCACCCGATATCTTTCTTTACTAGCTGAACTGAACCTGGTTCCCACGGTCACTAAACCTACACGCGCTAAATCTTGCTTGGACCACATAAATATTACTTCGAAATTTCAAACGGAGTCAGTTATCTGTAAAACAGATGTGACAGATCATGATATTATTATTACCGGTGTTGCTTTTAATACTCCCTTAACATATGAAAAGAAAAAAATACGATTAAAAATCGACTACCCGTCTATAATAACTGATCTTGAAAATGTCGACTGGTGCGATGTCACTAGTTTACCCACGAGTCAAACCACCCTAAAACAAGGACTTAATATAAAAAATAATATAATATCAGGAACGGAGCCGAATGATGGAATTAGTATTTCATTCAATACTAAGAATCAGTTAGTGGAATGTACACCTTGGACATCGAAGAAAACGGACAAAGCGATGTTAAACTAACTGCTTCCAGAATTTCCCATTGTTGCAGTCATCGTGTGCAGTCTACACCCCCCTTTCGTCGCACCTCGCATTTTAGTTTATAAGGCATTGTAGCCATAACTCTTGATCCATTTCTACTTGTATTCTTGTGATAGGTTCTAGTTTATTTATACAGTTTATTTAAATATTGTAACAGTTTAATTTAATGTTAAAATAAATAAATTATTTTTTTATAAATCTTTTGATTTGAGATATTTTGACTGGCGCCCAACGTGGGGCCCAGCAACGTTAAATTCAGTGCATTTCAGCAGGAAATAACTGGTCAAGGAATCGCCTGGATAACGGAGTTTTTTAAAACTGAGAGCTGAGGTCCCGCAATTAAAAAAAATTGTCAAAATATAAGGAAGGAAACAATATAATGCTGAAAATAGTGATCGTCATATTGCTGTGAGTACCTAGCATATATTCCTTAATATCCTCCTTTTCCCGTAAAGCTGTATAATAGACTTAAGAATATTTAAGTAGGTGGATCACCCTTCTTCTGATTAGACAGGGTAATTACAGCCATAGACATAGTCACCGGCCATTATTTAATTTAATTTAACCCCACTTATAATCAAGTAAGGGCATTTTAGTTTTAAGTTTGTTTAACCCTGGCTCATAGAAGTTTTTAGGGCAATATTTAAGCTCAAACCATAGCGTTTGTTAGCCAATTTTGAAAGTTTTTTAAAGGTTAATATATTATATATAAAGTTTAAATATGGATAGCAGATCGCTAATGGGATTTATTCCTACATACGATGGAGATGCATTGACACTCTATAGCTATTTAAATTCGGCTAAACAATGGTTGGCTCATGCAGATGAAAGTCCTGAAAATGTAATGTTGTTATTAGGAAAATTAACAGGAAGAGCTTTAGCAATAACAACAATGATAGATCATTCTTTTAAGTGGATTAATATTGAAAAAACATTAAAAGCAGAGTGTGGCGATAACCGTCAGCTCAACACACTGTTGGCTGAAATAGGTACAGTCAAAAGGAAAGGTTCCTTTAAAGACTATATTTATGAATTAAAACAAAAGTTATTTTTTATAAAGAGTAAATTGATGGATCGTATAACTGATAAAAATACAGTAGATTTAATGATGGAAACTTACATAGATGCGGCACAAAATGCTTTGTGTGATAGTTTACCGCCTCAATTGCAGTTGAGTGTGGCTAACTGTGATTTTTCGGAAACTTCGACAAAAGTTTTGCAGTTAGAAGGTAGAGGTAAACTGTCGAGTAATTTACACAAAATACCCGAAAATTTCCCGCGTTTTCCATTTAAAAATAATTACAATAACCCACAATTTAATAATAATCATAATCAGCCTGGTCCGTCGAGGTACGGCCAGATGCAAACGAATTTTAATAATCAACAAAGGTTTCAAAAACCTCAAAATAACTATTATCAACGTAATGGCCCGTGGACACCAAATCCTAATAATGTATTTACGAAACCGCAACACTCGTATTTTAGGGGTCCGTCTTCACATAATTTTAATAGGGTAAATAATACAACGGAGGACATTTCGATGAGAACGGCTTCACAAAATAGGCCGAATCAAACGAATTTAGGCAAAGGTTATGTCGCGGAAGAAGTATTTTACCATGATGAGGAGTCCATGGCACGCGATAATTATTATGATTTTAAATATCCGCATAGTTATGACGAATATGTTGAGGAATCGAATTCTGAAGAATTTAATAATCAAAATTTTCAGAACGTTACTCAAACCAAAAAAGGATCATAGAATTTAATCATGTAAAATCATACTTACCGTATTTTGAAATTGATTACCCTAGATTAAAAATTTTAATCGATACGGGCAGTCAACGCTCATTTATTACTGATAATGCATCACGATATTTTAGTAAATACTTTAAGCCAGAAAAATTTACGGTTAGAACGTCTCATGGTGTAACACACCATGACGGAATGATAGAAACCCCATACTGGCGTAAATATTTTGGTTCAGGAAATAGTCAAATGAAATTTTATATATACAATTTTAGTGATAAATACGATATTTTAATGGGAACTGACATGATCGAACAAATTGACGCAAAAATTGATTTAAAAGAACGAAAGTTAATTTTACCGAGTCATGAAATTTTGATATACCACATGTCCGGCGAAAATAGTTTAAATATTAAAGATTTATGTGATACTTACGCAGATTTATTTACAGAAAACGTAACAAATAGTGCGACAACTTCAATTAAACATAAAATTAATTTAATTTGTGAGGAGCCTGTGTATCAACGTCCTTTTAGGTTACCCCAAATACAGCAGGAAGAAGTTGATAAACAAATAAACACTCTTTTAAGTGAAAAAATTATACAACCCTCAGAATCTCCTTGGTCATCCCCTGTGCATATAGTTTCAAAGAAAATTGACCAATCTGGCGTTCAAAAATGGCGCATGGTTATAGACTATAGGCGATTAAATGATATAACTAAGTCCGATAAATTTCCTTTACCTAATATAGAAGAGTTATTTTCAAAATTACAGGGAAATAATTATTTTTCAACTTTAGATTTAACTTCAGGATATCATCAGATATTAATGGACGAGGAATCCATTGAAAAAACAGCATTTAGTACCCCAAACGGTCACTATGAATTTTTACGTATGCCCTTTGGTTTAAAAAATGCTCCTGCGACTTTTCAGCGCATGATGAATAATATATTAAAATTAGAAATTTCACGTAATATATGTTTAGTGTATTTAGACGATATTATTATTTATTCAAAAAGTAAACAAGATCATGTAAATAAATTACAACAAGTTTTTGAAGCTTTACGTAAAGCAAACCTTAAATTAAATAAAAATAAGTGTGTGTTTATGAAAGAGGAGATAGAATTTTTAGGTCATGTTTTAAATCAAGATGGTTTGAAACCTAATCAGTCTAAAATTGAAGCAATAAAAAGGTTTCCGATTCCAAAGACATTAAAAGAAATTAGAGGATTTTTGGGATTAATCGGTTACTATCGAAAATTTGTACCTAATTTAAGTAAAATAGTTAAACCATTAACTGAATATACAAAAAAGAATGCCACGATAGATATTACTAATAAAAAATATATTGAAGCTTTTAATATGTGTAAACATTTGCTTACTAATGCCCCTATTTTAGCTTTTCCTAATTTTGATAAAATATTCGTTGTAACTACAGACGCCTCTGATATTGCACTAGGCGCAGTTTTAAGTCAGGAAAATCATCCGATTGCTTATGCTTCGCGTACGTTAAGCGATACCGAGCAAAAATATAATACAACCGAAAAAGAGCTATTAAGTATTTTGTTTGCATTAAATCAATTTAGACCGTATATTTATGGTAGGAGATTTATATTAAGAACTGATCATAAAGCATTAATCTGGTTATCTAAATTAAAAGAACCAAATCAAAAGTTAACTCGATGGAAGTTAAAACTTCAGGATTATGATTTTAAAATTGAACATGTGAAAGGCAAGGAAAATTATGTAGCTGATGCATTAAGTCGAGTTGAGTTACATCACACAAGTACCGATTCAATTGCGGCACAATGCGGTGATGACTCCTCCAATAACACAATGCAAGAACATGAAACTCCAGTTAATACGGAATCCAACTCTTGGGTATCCGAGAACAATGCATCGTTAAGTAACACAGTACATTCTTGCATTGAAAATAATGAACCAGGTATACCCATCAGTAACACATATCCTCCTAAACGGTTGAGACGTGTTGTGTTCGAAGTGGCTCCATACAAAGACGCCAAATACGAGCAAGGTATGTGGTATTTTTATATTCCACCGGATAATCAGGAAGAAATTATTAAAGAATTTATGTTAGAATATTTAGGTAAAGAAAAATATGCTTTTATCATTCCTAACGAAGAACTTTATTACAAAATTTCGGAAGTATATAGAAAGTTTTTTGATGCTACTAAATTTAAACCAGTAAGGTACGTTAAGTCACTAATAGAAATTACTGATAAGAACGAGCAGTTAAAGTTAATTAAATCATATCATCTTATGGACAATAGACATGCAGGAATAGAGGTTGTATATAAACAACTACGAGAAAAATATTATTGGGAAAAATTAAGAAAACAAATAAAAAAATATATTACAAATTGTGAACTATGTAAAAAGGAAAAATATAATAGGCATCCAAATGTAACACCGGTTTCTGAAACAGAAACACCAAATGAGCCGATGGATATTTGGCACATAGATTTTATGTCTCTTGAAAAACAATGGTATTTAACTATTATAGATAAGTTCTCTAAATTTGCAATAGTTAAGCCTACTGAAAAAACTTTAGTTTATGATGCTTTATCTGAAGTATTTGCATTAATAGGAGCCCCAAATAAAATTATTCACGATGGCGAACAATCTTTTTGTAGTGAATTAATTAAAGAATTATTTAACACTTATAGTATTAATGATCATACGACTTCGCCACAACATCATAAATCAAATTCGGACGTAGAACGTTTACATAGTACTCTTCAAGAATTATACCGTTTACAACGAGAATCTGATTTAAATAAAAATCAAAAAATTAATTTTATAACTCATTCTTATAATAATACTACCCATACGGCAATAAATATGTCACCTTTTGAGGTACATTTTGGTAGAAAACCAAAAATAAGGAGTTTTGAGAATCTGAAAGTAGTAATTCAAACTTATACCACTCAACAACGAGATTTCGTTCAAAATTTAAATAAAAATGTAAATGAGTTATTAAAAAAACAAAAGGAGTATAGAAATAATAGATTAAATAAACAAATTAAACCCTTAAAATCATTTAAAATTGGGACAAAGGCTTATGTTAAAAATAGTATGGCTGAACGACATAAGACTAAATCAAGATATTTAGGTCCTTACGAGATTATCAGCATTGAGCCTCACAACAAGTTTAAATTAAGTAATGGCAGAGTATATCATTTAGAGGAATTAATTGTTGTTTCAGACTCAATAACGTCTTTGGATACAGATTCCGAAGGTTAGCACCGTCGGAAAATGTAATTGTACTAGAATTAAGTCCATCTAAAATCATAGAAGGAAGATGGAATATTATTCATAAATTAGATATAACGCCTATTAGAAATAATTTAGAATTAATTAAAAGTTCAGTTAATTATGCTTAGTCAAAGTTTACCAATAATGAATTTATCCATATTTTTCAAAGAATTTATATTATTTTAGAACATATTGAAGAAATTTGTAAACATTTAAATATTCAAGGTAGTAATAGAGTTAAAAGAGGATTAATAAATGGTTTAGGAACGATTATTAAATTTATTACTGGTAATTTAGATGACAATGATTTAAATAAAATTCAAAATGATTTGGAAACAACTAAAATTGCTGTAAATAAACAAATATCTATTACTGATGACGCTTTAGAGGAATATTACAAACAATTGTCGAATATTAGCCAAATTCAACAAGATATTAATAATCAGTTTAATCAAGTAATTAAAGGTAAAATGCAACAAAAGGTAGCTATATCATTACTTTTACAAGCAGAAACATTACAGGATGTTGCTGAAAGATTAGTCACAGCAATAACATTTGCAGAGCACAATATGTTTCATTATAGTATTGTGCAATCACATATTTTAGTAGATACTTTAAATGATATTCCTAAAGATGTCATGATCTCTACTAATTTAAATGATATAGAACCATTTTTAACCGTAGAAAGTAAGATTGTTTATGATGTAGTCTATTTTGTAATAGGTATACCATTAGTTAAGACTAGTTTATATAATACAAGAAAAATTGTTCCTTTTATTCACTATAACCTATCCTGTTCCTATCCTATTATGCGAAAGGTAACTCTAGCATATAAAGAAAATGAAATATATGAAGTTTATGATTGTTTGGAATTGAATACTTTAATTTGTAAAGGAGATCTTATTAAACTAGAAAGTTGCGAAACAGAAATTTTGACAAACAAAGAAAGTAATAGGTGTCAAACCGTTCCTATAAAATGTCCTGCACAGGAAATTCTTCAAATATCCCCAAAAGTAATTTATATGTTTTTCAATAAAACAACTGAAGTAAATTTGAGTTGTAACAAGGATCAACAGACCAGTTGGACAAAAGGGTCTAATATTTTATATGGAGAGAATTGTGATTTGAATGTTTCAGGAATTAGATTATTTCAGACAAAGGAATCTACCGATAAATTAATTATTGGAGACATTGAGATGCAGAAGATTGAAGAAGTACCTGAAATTAATCTTACATATGATAAAGACAAAATAACGACAATACTGAAACAATTTAAAGAACTCGAACTTTATACTGGGAACAAACGACATAAGATAATACAATACAGTTGGATAAGTATTATTACAGTTATTGTTATAATCACAATTTTGTTTCAAATTCTCAGATCCGGAATTTTTTCAAAATCCCGTACTTCGAATTTGGGAGGGGACAGTCAAACCACCCTAAAACAAGGACTTAATATAAAAAATAATATAATATCAGGAACGGAGCCGAATGATGGAATTAGTATTTCATTCAATACTAAGAATCAGTTAGTGGAATGTACACCTTGGACATCGAAGAAAACGGACAAAGCGATGTTAAACTAACTGCTTCCAGAATTTCCCATTGTTGCAGTCATCGTGTGCAGTCTACACCCCCCTTTCGTCGCACCTCGCATTTTAGTTTATAAGGCATTGTAGCCATAACTCTTGATCCATTTCTACTTGTATTCTTGTGATAGGTTCTAGTTTATTTATACAGTTTATTTAAATATTGTAACAGTTTAATTTAATGTTAAAATAAATAAATTATTTTTTTATAAATCTTTTGATTTGAGATATTTTGACTCACGGTTGATGATGCAGTAACAAAATTTAATAGCAAGCTTTCAATCATACTCAATAAACATTCTTCTAACGTTCCAATTAGTCGATCTAAGTTCATCTTCAAACCCTGGATGACACCTGGCCTAATTAGATGTTCGAAGCACAGGGATGCTCTACACGCTAAAGTTCGTCTCAATCCAGGTGATGCTACCGCAAAATTAGTATATACGCGCTATAGGAATTTTTATTTTACCTTAATAAAAAAATTAAAACAGAAATATGAAGAGTTAGAGCTAGAGAAAAATAAGAAAAACCAGAAAAAACTTTGGGATACTATAAAAAATATAACTCACACAAACAAAACCAATAGAAATCCAGCTGAACTTACAGTGACCAAACATAATATCATTGAATCGCTCGATTATTGTAATAATTACTTTTCTAGTGTCGGTAAAACCCTCGCAAATAAAATACTTACAGTTCATAGAGAAAGTGAAGAATCACTCGCATCTAAAGTTAAAATAAATAACTCACCTACGCAGTCCCTCTTCTTGCAACCAACAGATGAATCTGAAGTTGAATCTATCATTGCGAATCTAAAATCTGATAGTGCCCCTGGTCTAGATGGAATAAATAATAGACTACTTAAATCAATAAAAAAAATTATTGCTACTCCACTTACCTTTATTTTTAATCTAAGCTTAACTGAAGGAACATTTCCATTAATATGGAAAGCAGCTGCTGTAGCACCGATATATAAATATGGCAGTAGGTCTGATCCTAGCAACTACAGACCAATATCACTTCTTTGCTCGTTCTCAAAAATTCTTGAAAAAATTGTTCATAAACGCCTAATTAGTTTTCTGGATCTGCATAATTTATTATCAAACAGACAATTTGGCTTTCGAGTAAACAAATCAACAGAAGATGCCGTAAAACTACTAACAGATGTTGTTTCAAATTATCTAGAAAACAAACGGGCTTGTGTTGGTGCATTTATAGACTTGGCAAAGGCATTTGACACAATCTCAATACCGATTTTGTTGCGAAAGTTGGAATTGTTTGGCGTAAGAGGCAATACCTTGGAGTGGTTCCGTAGCTATTTAACGCATCGTACACAGTGTGTGAAAATTAATCAGCAAATAAGCAACCATCAGAAGATTGATTTTGGCATACCACAAGGCAGTATACTGCCTTGTGGTATGCCAAAATCAATCTTGGGTCAATCATTGGGTCCTACGCTTTTTATAATTTATATGAACGACATTTTGAACCTAAAATTAATTAACACCGACGTAATATGTTACGCTGATGACACAGTGCTAATTTTTAATGGTGGAAATTGGGCCGAGGTAGTACATACAGCTGAAAGATCACTTAGGGAAACTGCTAAATGGTTACAGAATAACCTTCTCACTCTTAGTGTCCCAAAAACCAAGCTCATCTTTTTTCACAAGACAAAAACAACAGCACCACCCACTAACTTAAACATAAAATTGCACACATGTCTACCGGATTGCGTAAATTGTGATTGTAACCAACTAAGTAAAACACCTCATATAAAATATCTAGGAGTTATAGTAGACGAAAAATTAAGTTTTTGGGAACATCTGGTACTTACTGCAAACAGAATCAGAAAGCTTATTTACATCTTCAAAAACTTACGCACCTCAGCCTCGTTAAATTTATTGCAAACCGTATATGTATTAATTTGCCAATCAGTTACGTCATACTGTATTTCTATTTGGGGAGGATCAGCTACCACTAACATGATAGTTTTGGAGAGAGCGCAGCGCTCAGTTCTTAAAGTTTTATTGAAAAAACCCATCTGGTATTCAACTACATGCTTATACAAAAATATAAAGGTTCTTACAGTACGAGGAATCTTTATACTCCGTGTGGTTCTTAAAGAACACAAAGTCTTTCTGAAATCCCCCAATTATGAAATTTTGCGTAAAAAACGAATTTTAAAAATGCCTCTGCCGCAGATCAGTTCCAGTTTTGCAAGAAGATCTGGCACGTTCCTTCACCCATTTATTTACAACAAAGTAAGCCGTAGATGCAGCATCAAAGACTGTTCCAAACTGACTGTTTCAAAGAGTGGTAAAAAATATAGTGACAAATTGGCTTCAAACTCTAGAATATGGCGAAATTGAACAAATTTTAAGAGAGATTAATTAATTTATAAAAAAATACACGCACTTACACACACTCACACATACACATACACAGTTACATTAACACACAAAATACACACACAGACCGCGCAATTATCTTTTTTATTTTTTATATGTTTTATTTTATTTTATTTAAAAAAAACCTTTTTATATTAAACTAAGTAAAAAATGTTGGTTATCTGCAGGACAGGCCTAGCCTAGTGCAGGAACCAATTTTAAAAACCATAATATGTATTTCTGTTATATTCTTATCTTTTTGTGTTGTTTTTATTATTAATTAATAATGTAAACAGAAGCTGTATGATGCAATAAATTATTCTTATTCTTCTTATTCTTATATTATATTTTTTTTCCGCTCCTCTGGCCGTAAGTAAACTTTTCTTCTTATATCTATACTAATATCATAAAGCGGAAGAGTTTGTTTCTTTGTTTGTTTGTTTAAACGCGGTAATCTTAGGAACTACTGTTCCGATTTGAAAAATATTTATAAGGCGCCCGACACCGCCGCGACGTCTTTCACATTTGGGGACTTTTGTTGCATGCGCTGCATAAACTAAACGGTTTCAGTTAATCAAACACCACGCGAACGAAGTCGCGGGCACAGCTAGTTATGTACATAAATCAGTACGTTCGGATCAATCACGGCGATCGCGCGTGGTCGCACACCGGTTCATTTGAACATGGTTCAATAAATCAATATTTATTTTGGTATCGGCAACTCTGCTTTCATTTTAAACTTATCAATTAAAAGTGTGTAGAGTCTTCAAAGACGCTACATCCTTTAATTATAATATTATGTATAATTTATCGCATAGAAAAACTTTGAAGTGAAGTAGAAGTAGAGTAGTAGTAAATAAATAGTAGTAATATTCATTTATATATTTTTAAAACATTCACACCTCTTTATTTAGGTATCGGACGAGGCTACGAAATGGACATCTCAGATAACTGCGAAGAACTGAAAAGCGATGTACCATCAGAACGTTACAAGGAACTGTTCAGCTGTGATGTGTGCTTGAAGAAGTTTTCACGAAAAGAACATTTACGTAAACACAGTAATGTTCATACGGGAGACAAACCGTACAGCTGTGATGTGTGTTTGAAGAAGTTTTCACAAAAGGAAAATTTACGACAACACATTCGTATTCATACGGGAGACAAACCATACAGCTGTGATGTGTGTTTGAAGAAGTTTTCACAAAAGGGAAATTTACGTAAACACAGTAATGTTCATACGGGAGACAAACCATACAGCTGTGATGTGTGTTTGAAGAAGTTTTCACGAAAAGAACATTTACGTAAACACAGTAATGTTCATACGGGAGACAAACCATACAGCTGTGATGTGTGTTTGAAGAAGTTTTCACGAAAAGAACATTTACGTGAACACAGTAATGTTCATACGGGAGACAAACCATACAGCTGTGATGTGTGTTTGAAGAAGTTTTCACAAAGAGGAGATTTACGGAGACACAGTAATGTTCATAGGGGAGACAAACCATACAGCTGTGATGTGTGTTTGAAGAAGTTTTCACGAAAAGAACATTTACGAAGACACAGTAATGTTCATAGGGGAGACAAACCATACAGCTGTGATGTGTGTTTGAAGAAGTTTTCACGAAAAGAACATTTTCGTAAACACAGTAATGTTCATAGGGAGACAAACCATACAGCTGTGATGTGTGTTTGAAGAAGTTTTCGCAAAAGGGAAATTTACGACAACACAGTAATGTTCATACGGGAGACAAACCATACAGCTGTGATGTGTGTTTGAAGAAGTTTTCACAAAAAGGAGATTTAAAAAGACATATTCGTATTCATAATGGAGACAAACCATACAGCTGTGATCTGTGTTTGAAGAAGTTTTCAGAAAAGGGAAAGTTATGACGACACAGTAATGTTCATACGGGAGACAAGCCATACAGCTGTGATGTATGTTTGAAGACGTTTTCACAAAAAATAAGTTTAGAAAGACACATAAGAGTTCATATAGGCAACAACTATACAGCTGGGATGTATGTTTAAATTTTCTCAAAATAAAAACCCAGTTTCACCAAACAATGTTAAATAAATAACGCCTTGTCACTTGAAAGACTTTTTTGAGCTATCGAGCTTCCCACCACGCACTAGTGTCTTGTCAATTCACTTAATATAATTCCTGCTGTTGAGGTCCGTTAAATGTGTAACAGACTTTAAATTATAAAAGGCCAAGCTCGATACCTGTTATTACTGTTACTGTTTTATTTAAATACTTGTTGTGGCTTTTTTATTTATTGTAGGAAACCTTTAGTGTAGGCAGTGGGCACCCTACTAGTAGTAGAATTTAGAAAATTTATAAAAGTACACACAGTGACCTTATAAAAAAGCTAAATGGTTGAGGACCTGACAGCCCTCCATGTGTTATTTTTTTTACAGGTAGTCTGTAGCTGTTAAAAATAACGGCTCACTTTCACATCAACGGTCTTCTGGAATGGAGCCCGCACTAAAGTTTTCCTACAATAAATAAAAAAGCCATTTATTTCATGCAATTTAAACAATTAATGATTGTTGTTGATAGCTAGGTCTTTATGAACTGTATCTATAGTGTGCACTAAATTATATAAAAAGGGCAGGCTCAGTCTATCGTCAACAACCTCCAGTACGTATCACTCTTAGCACGTCTGTCTTAATACTGATTGAGTGGGGGCAACCCCCACTAACGTATATAGTTATAGTACTTATATTGTCCACGATACTGAGACCACCATTTAGATAAACATCACAGTATGTGCTGTAGTGAGGTTGTGTGTATTAGGGATGGCGATGTCTATAGGAGGAGGTATACTATTTTATTACGATTGTCGTGTATATGAGACTCGTTCTGTCCCGAAGAGTTTGTAATCAGCCGAGTCTAATATTAATTGGGGTGTGTATTTGTAATATGGAGATTTTTCTGTGATTAAGTTGTATTTGTGTGCGAGTATCTGATGTTTGATTGCTGTCAATTGGTCGTGTATGTTTTGTAGTATGTTTGTGTGATGGATGAGCAAGCGCCTGTTATGTGTTGTATTGTCTCTGATAATGTACTTACGGCAATATTTTGTATCTATCGTCTGATCCTGTATTGCCATCATAAAACCTTTCGTTTAGGGGAACAATTTTCCTTGCTTTAACCATTTCACGCTATTTTGTCAACGGCATTATTGGTTAGATCTAGCCGGTGCCGATCATGCAGTGATTTTTGTGTCCACGATTCGATTTTTTGTTGGTTTGTGTAAATATTTATATTTTTAGTCTCATCAGCGAGGTGAAATGTTTTTATCTGTGCGATGTTATAAAATAATGTTCTGAGGAGTGTTATTTGTATGTTGTGTAAATTAAGGATATCCGATTGAGGGCGGTAGAGGACATATCCTCTACCGCCCTCAATCTTGGGTAAAATTTGCTGTTGGATGCAGGCCCTTGGGTGGTGTTTCCTATACTTCGTCATCGTCTTATTTATTAATCTTTGTAGGGTTTTCAGCTCTGTTTGGTTCGAGCGGATTGTTCCAAAAGAATTGGTAATTTAAATATTATATAATATACATAACAATGTTATGATTTAAAAGTACAATTATTAAAACAAAGTGTACAAAGTTGTAACCTAGCATAGGCACCTTATTCCCAAGGTGTGCAATCATTAATGACATCATTAACCTTATAATTACCTTTAGCATACAAACGTTCCTTAACGAATCCCAGAAAACGTTCAAAATCTTTCTATAAATAAATTTAAAAAATTAGTTAAGGAACATTTGTGTGCTAAAGGTAGGCCTATAGGCACCCGTAGGTATACACCTATAGGCGTATACATTGACCTTTAAAAGATTTACTTACTTTGCTAAGTCTAATCACTGGTATATCTTCGTTGCAAGAAGCTGCTGCTGACAGCTGTGTAGCCCGTGGTGGTGGTGGTGGTAGACAACACCGTGGTCGTCCCATTGTCGGATGGATTAAGTTAGGCAGAAATTTTTGACTTGGATATGGTATAGTAGACCTAGTAATGGTAATATTTATAATGAAATGTATATGTCTACAAAAACATTTTATAATAAATGACTTTATTGCCAGAATAATCAGAAATTAATAAAAATAAATATTTTAGCTAGTACATAAAAATATTAATTTTAAAAGTTTTTGGAAACAAACAAAGAAATTAAACACAAAACCCAGCGTCCCGATGAGTGTAAACGGTATCAGTGAAGCGTGTTTAGGTATCACATTCAATTAAGAACTTTGCTGGATAGTGAGCTTAAAAAGACCGGATGTGCGGAGGCCGCGGTGTCAACGGTTCCTGAGCGCGTCACAGCAGAAAAAGTTGCTGTAAAAGTAAAGAGTATGACGCGGGGAAAGTCGTCTGGACATGACGGCCTCAGCATAGAACATTATCAGCATGCGGGGCCACACCTCCCAAGACTCTTGGGACTATTATATACACTATGTATTAGGCACTTCTATCTGCCAAACGACCAGATAAAGACGGTGATAGTTCCAACAATTAAAAACAAGACTGGAGATAGCTCTGATGTGTACAATTACCGCCATATATCATTAGCAACAACAGCATCTAAAATACTTGACAGCATGTTTGTGAGTCAACTTAAAAAACATCTTAATTTGCATGGTGCACAATTCGGTTTCGGGCCAGGGCTATCAACAGAATCCGCTATTATGTCTCTCAAGCAGACTATCAGGTATTACACAGAAAGGACCGTATATGCAGCTTTTCTTGATCTCTTCAAGGCATTTGACCTGGTTAGATATGATATCCTATGGCAAAAACTAAAAGTCTCTGGTGTGCCGGGCGAATTAATTAATGTCCTTAGATATTGGTATGGACACCAAACTAACCATCAAAATCAAATACCATCGAGAATTCTCTGATGAGTATAAGTTGGAGTGTGGGGTAAGGCAGTGGGTACTAACGTCTTCTTCGCTCTTCAACTTGTATGTAGACAGGATGATTGTTGAGCTGAGCGACACCAGAGTAGGCTGCTACATCGACGGCCAATGTGTTCACAGCATTAGTTAAGCTGATGATATTGTTGCTCAACCCATCAATTGTCGCCCTAAGAAGAATGATTGGAATATGTGAGGCATACACGAGGATGCACGGTCTCGTGTAAAAAATGTGAGCTTCTAAAATTTCAATCCAAGGGACGTAGATTGGGAGATGTGGCGCCGGTAGTACTCGATGGTGGTGCTCTTCAGAGAGTATAAGAGTTCAAATACCTCGGCCATGTGGTCAGTGAGGATTTGAAACACGATGGAGACATCGAAAGGGAGAGAAGTGCGATGGCGGTCCGCTGTATGATATATAATATGTTGGCACGCAGATTCGCGAGGTGTACTAAATCGTATCGCAGAAATTGGCATCGCAAGATCCTGCGATGCGAATTTCTTTTTAATTTCTTCTTCTTCTTTTATTTTTGCAATAGCGGCTGCAAAGGATTTGCACCATTCCGCCATTTGTCAAATATCACCGAACTCGTGAAGTTTGTTCCAGACTTTGCGTCTCAATTCCGTTCTCAGCTTCGATACGGCTTAATTAATAAATAATAATATATATCTAATAATATCTATAGACGCTTGACACCACGTCAATCTGGCCCTGTGCTAAGTATCCGAAGAACTTACACAAGAAGAACAGATACCAGATAACGGAAATATATATTTAATACTTTTATACTATACACATATTTAAGATTTTTATTATATTAATACACATCCTTGACCCAGGAACATTGAAAACTATATGTTCCCCCGGCGGGATTCGCAACCGCGACCTCGGTCGAGCACCAACGCGCTGAACCACTGCGCTACGGAGGTCGTCAATTAATTACATACTTATTATATAAAAATCAGTACGTTCGGATCAATCAAGGCGGTCGCGCGTGGTCGCACACCGGTTCATTTGAACATGGTTCAATAAATCAATATTTATTTTGGTATCGGCAACTCTGCTTTCATTTTAAACATATCAATTAAAAGTGTGTAGAGTCTTCAAGGACGCTACATCCTTTAATTATAATATTATGTATAATTTATCGCATAGAAAAACTTTGAAGTGACGTAGAAGTAGAGTAGTAGTAAATAAATAGTAGTAATATTCATTTATATATTTTTATAACATTCACACCTCTTTATTTAGGTATCGGACGAGGCTACGAAATGGACATCTCAGATAACTGCGAAGAACTGAAAAGCGATGTACCATCAGAACGTTACAAGGAACTGTTCAGCTGTGATGTGTGCTTGAAGAAGTTTTCACGAAAAGAACATTTACGTAAACACAGTAATGTTCATACGGGAGACAAACCATACAGCTGTGATGTGTGTTTGAAAAAGTTTTCACAAAAAGGAGATTTACAAAGACACATTCGTATTCATGTGGAAGTCAAACCATACAGCTGTGATGTGTGTTTGAAGAAGTTTTTACGAAAAGGAGATTTACGAAAACACAGTAATGTTCATACGGGAGACAAAACATACAGCTGTGATGTGTGCTTGAAGAAGTTTTCACAAAAAGGAGATTTAAAAAGACATATTCGTATTCATAATGGAGACAAACCATACAGCTGTAATGTGTGTTTGAAGAAGTTTTCACAAAAAGGAGATTTACGAAGACACAGTAGTGTTCATACCGGAGACAAACCATACAGCTGTGATGTGTGCTTGAAGAAGTTTTCACGAAAAGAACATTTACGTAAACACAGTAATGTTCATACGGGAGACAAGCCATACAGCTGTGATGTATGTTTGAAGAAGTTTTTACGAAAAGAAGATTTACGAAAACACAGTAGGGTACATACAGGAGACAAACCATACAGCTGTGATGTGTGTTTGAAGAAGTTTTCACAAAAAGGAGATTTACGAAGACACAGTAATGTTCATAGTGGAGACAAACCATACAGCTGTGATGTGTGCTTGAAGAAGTTTTCACGAAAAGAACATTTACGTAAACACAGTAATGTTCATACGGGAGACAAACCATACAGCTGTGATGTGTGTTTGAAGAAGTTTTCACAAAAAGGATATTTAAAAAGACATATTCGTATTCATAATGGAGACAAACCATACAGCTGTGATCTGTGTTTGAAAAAGTTTTCAGAAAAGGGAAAGTTCCGACGACACAGTAATGTTCATACGGGAGACAAGCCATACAGCTGTTATGTGTGCTTGAAGAAATTTTCACTGAAAGGAAATTTATGAACACACAGTAATGTTCATACGGGAGACAAACCATACAGCTGTAATGTGTGTTTGAAGAAGTTTTTACGAAAAGAAGATTTACGAAAACACAGTAGGGTACATACAGGAGACAAACCATACAGCTGTGATGTATGTTTGAAGAAGTTTTCACAAAAAAGAAGTTTAGAAAGACACATAAGAGTTCATATGGGCAACAACTATACAGCTGGGATGTATGTTTAAATTTTCTCAAAATAAAAACCCAGTTTCACCAAACAATGTTAAATAAATAACGCCTTGTCACTTGAAAGACTGTTATGAGCTACCGAGCTTCCCACCACGCACTAATGTCTTGTCAATTCACTTAATATAATTCCTGCTGTTGAGGTCCGTTAAATGTGTAACAGACTTTAAATTATAACAGGCCAAGCTCGATACCTGTTATTACTGTTACTGTTTTATTTAAATACTTGTTGTGGCTTTTTTATTTATTGTAGGAAAACTTTAGTGTAGGCAGTGGGCACCCTACTAGTAGTAGAACTTAAAAAAATTAAGTACACACAGTGACCTTATAAAAAAGCTAAATGGTTGAGGACCTGACGGCCCTCCATGTGTTATTTTTTTAACAGGTAGTCTGTAGCTGTTAAAAAATAACAGCTCACTTTCACATGAACGGTCTTCTGGAATGGAGCCCGCACTAAAGTTTTCCTACAATAAATAAAAAAGCCATTTATTTCATGCATATCGTACATAGTTAGTGGTTACATGATACAGACAAATTTAAACAGTTTCAATTAATGATTGTTGTTGATAGCTAGGTCTTTATGAACTGTATCTATAGTGTGCACTAAATTATATAAAAAGGGCAGGCTCAGTCTATCGTCAACAACCTCCAGTACGTATCACTCTTAGCACGTCTGTCTTAATACTGATTGAGTGGGGGTAACCCCCACTAACGTATATAGTTATAATACTTATATTGTCCACGATAATGAGACCACCATTTAGGCAAACACTACAGTATGTGCTGTAGTGAGGTTTTGTGTATTAGGAATGGCGATGTCTATAAGGTATACTATTTTATTACGTTTGTCGTGTATATGAGACTCGTTCTGTCCCAGAAGAGTTTGTAATCAGCCGAGTCTAATATTAATTGGGGTGTGTATTTGTAATATAGAGATTTTTCTGTGATGAGGTTGTATTTGTGTGAGAGTATCTGATGTTTGATTGCTGCCACTTGGTCGTGTCTGTGTTTGTAGTATGTTTGTGTGATGGATGAGCAAGCGCCTGTTATGTATTGTATTGTCTCTGATAATGTATTTACGGCAATATTTTGTATCTATCGTCTGATCCTGTATTGCCATCATGAAAAATTTCGTTACGGGGAACAATTCTCCTTGCGTTTGGCACCTTATTCCCAAGGTGTGCAATCATTAAAGAAATCATTAACCTTATAATTACCTTTAGCACACAAACGTTTCTTAACGAATCCCAGAAAACGTTCAAAATATTTCTATAAATAAATTTAAAAAATTAGTTAAGGAACGTTTGTGTGCTAATGGTAGGCCTATAGGCACTCGTAGGTATACGCCTATAGGCGTATACATTGACCTTTAAAAGATTTACTTACTTTGCTAAGTCTAATCACTGGTATATCTTCGTTGCAAGAAGCTGCTGCTGACAGCTGTGTAGGCCGTGGTGGTGGTGGGAGACAACACCGTGGTCGTCCCATTATCGGATGGAATAAGTTAGGCAGAAATTTTTGACTTGGATATGGTATAGTAGAACTATCAACTTATTTTCATCAAACATGTAGAGCAGCTCGCGGAGGTATCACTAGATAGTAAGGGAAAAGCAGAGCTAGAGTTGCGTCTAAGAAAGGTAGAAGAATTGTACAACCAATACAACGAAGTGCAGGTGAGTCTGGAATGTATATCAGAAAGCATCAAGGAGCAATTGTCCGAGCGGTCGGAGTTCGAATCTCAGCATTTTGACATTGTTGCTCGTGCTCAGGGGCTACTCTCTTCCGTTGAACAAAATAAGTCTGTTAAATATAGTTCTCACAGAGCAAGCGGTAATGCGGTTAGGTTGCCCACTATACAGCTTCCGAAATTCTGTGGAGCTTACGACAATTGGTTAGAGTTTCGGGACACCTTCTCTAGATTGATTCACTGCAACCTCGCCGCTCAATTGGCAGATCCCGACTTTATCTCGCCAAAGGACATAGATATTTTGATAGGCGCAGATCACTTTTGGGATATTCTAGGGTCACAAAAGACAAGCTTAGGCAAAGGTAAACCTATAATTATTGAAACAAAATTAGGATGGGTTGTTTCGGGTCCATATGACTATAATTACTCTACAGTTCATTCACGTGATTTACAATGTAATTTAGCAAAATTAAGTCCTGTACAAAATACATGTGATGATTTATCTAGGTTTAAGGAATTAGGAGATATTGGCCCTAATTCGTCATGTTATTCACAAGAAGAGTTGAAATGTGAGGACCACTTTTAAGGAATACTACTCGCCTAAGTAACGGTCGAACACCGTTTAAAAAGAATTCAAATATTGTAGGAGATTCGTATAATAGAGCTTCCCATTGTTTATCTCCGTTAGAGCGCAGACTAGCGAAAGATAGTAAAATGTGTATTTTGTATTTTGTATTTTGATTTTATGTCGGGGTACGAAAACATAGAACATAAAACTAAAATTAGTAAGAAAAAATATTATTAATTATTATTTGTATATAGTAGTATTTGAAAAACATTATTAGATTAACATGTTAATTTATTTACATTTTTATTTTATTTAACTTGTTTACATTCCGATCTATTATTACAAAAATATGAATTTGTGGTGAATGGACCATCATATTTTGTAAAACTTAGTTATTGATTAATGGTCATTTGTTTTCAGAACTACCTATATTAATAATAATTTTACTAAAAATGCGACCAAAAATTGCATTGAGCACGAATGTTTATAAAATTGAGATTAAAAATAATATTATTAACTTTGAAAGATTTTCTAAGTATTTTCGCCTAGTTCGTTAAATAGCGTTACGTTTTATTAAGTTGTGTAAAAAGAAACAATTTTAACTGGTTATATTAATGAAGATGAATTTCAAAACACACTAAAATTAATTATTATTGCATGTCAAGAAGAATATTTTCCCGAATATCAACTTTTATTGAAAAGTAAAAAATTACCAACAAAAAATGTATTATAAAAATTTACACCGTTTTGGGATAATGATAAGATGATGCGTGTCGGGGGTCGTCTCGACAATTCAAATTTTCACCATAATAAAAAGCGTCCTATATTGTTACAGTCCACTCATTACTTTACTAAGTTATTATTTGATTATGAGCATAAAAGATTAATGCATGCTGGGCCACAATTGCTTTTAGCTACAATACGAGATAACTATTGGCCGATAGGTGGTCGAAACTTGGCTAAGAATTGTTTTCATAAATGTATATTATGTTCTCGTATAGCAGGTAAAAGTGTGAACCCTTTAATGGGAAACTTGCCACAGCAGCAGCGGCTTCAAGTAGGTGGATCTATATTCCAAAATGTTGGAATAGACTATGCCGGTCCTATTATGATGGTGAGTCGTCCAGGAAGGTTGCAGGCTGTTAAAATCCTATATAGCAATTTTTATTTGTCGAGCCACTAAATGTGTACATTTAGAGTTAGTGGGTAATCTAACCAGCAGTACTTTTATGAACGCTCTAAACAGATTCATTGCGCGGAGGGGTAAGCCTAGTGATAAATATTCCGACAATGGCACTTCGTTTGTCGGTGCTTATAATGAATTATCGAAATTTGTGAAAAACAACTCTGACCAAATAAGCGCTAGCTACTCTAATGATAGCATAAATTTCATTTTATTCCTGCATACTCTCCACATTTTGGCGGCATTTGGGAGGCAGGTGTGAAATCTACTAAGTTCGATTTGAAACGAGTACTAGGAAATTGTAATCTAACATTCTAAGAGTTAAGTACCACATTAGCTCAAATTGAGGCAATACTAAACTCGAGACCCCTCACGCCTCTGTCGTCCGATCCGGCGGATTTGAGTCCACTCACACCCGGACACTTTATTATCGGTCGTCCTATGACATCGTTACCTGATAAGTACAAGTTACAAGATCAGAACATACGACCTGTGTCGAGATTCCATTGCATAGAGCAACTGAAACAACATTTTTGGACACGTTGGAGCAAAGAGTTTGTATCAGAATTGCAAATACGTCTAAATGGCGTTCTGATGTCGACGTTCTCAAACTGGATACATTGGTAGTTGTCAAGGAAGATAATATACCACCTTTGAAATGGAAATTGGGACGAGTAGTTGCTGTCCATCCAGGCCGTGATGGAGTGGTGCGAGTCGCCGATCTCCAAACTTCTTCAGGAGTCATCAGAAGATCCTTTGCAAAAATATGTCCTCTCCCAATATAAGTTACAATTTAAGTTTATTGTTTTTTAAAATATGATTTAATTATTAATGTTTAGTTACTATTTAATTTTTGTTCAACAGTAACTTTTGAAAAGGCTTAGTTTAATTTTAATGTTTAGTATGTAGGTATATTATATTTTATTTTCCTTGGGGTTAAGTTGTTTTTATATTGTTTCATTAATTGTTCATTTATGTTTTACTTTATTCTTATAAATCGATTATAAAATATCATAATTTGTTTGAAAGATAAAATTTCAACGCCCGGGGGCATGTTCAGATTTATAATATGTATTAGCCGCATACAATATGTATTTAGCCTATTAATTAGCACGCTGTAAATTTATTTTTAAAATATTTCAAATTTGGAACATGACGACACATTTTTTCACTGCAAAATTATTCGCCATGTAAAACCTATGTAACATTTTTCATTTTTATTATTTTAATACATTATAATTACCTTACCAATAAATATTATTAATTTTGACCCCTAATTAGTTTAAAAACCCAGAATAAAGATTTGGTCCTGAAGAGCATGTTTGTGAGTCAACTTTAAAAACATCTTAATTTGCATGATGCACAATTCGGTTTCAGTCCAGGGCTATCAGCAGAATGCGCTATTGTGTCTCTCAAGCAGACTATCAGGTATTACACAGATAGGAATACGCCCGTATATGCAGCTTTTCTTGATGTCTCCCAGGCATTTGACCTGGTCATATCTAACCAGGTCAAATGCCTTATGGCAAAAACTAAAAGACTCTGGTGTGCCGGGCGAATTAATTAATGTCCTTAGATATTGGTATGGACACCAAACTAACCATCAAAGTCAAATGCCATCGAGAATTCTCTGATGAGTATAGGTTGGAGTGTGGAGTAAGACAGTGGGGACTAACGTCTTCTTCGCTCTTCAACTTGTATGTAGACAGGATGATTGTTGAGCTGAGTGACACCAGAGTAGGCTGCTACATCGAAGGCCAATGTGTTAACAGCATTAGTTATGCTGATGATATTGTTGCTCAACCCATCAATTGCCGCCCTAAGAAGAATGATTGGAATATGTGAGGCATACACGAGGATGCACGGTCTCGTGTAAAAAATGTGAGCTTCTAAAATTTCAATCCAAGAGTCGTAGATTGGGATGTGGCGCCGGTAGTACTCGATGGTGGTGCTCTTCAGAGAGTAAAAGTGTTCAAATACCTCGGCCATGTGGTCACTGAGGATTTGATAGACGATGGAGACATCGAAAGGGAGAGAAGAGCGATGGTGGTCCGCTGTATGATATATAATATGTTGGCAAGCAGACTTTTTTGTAGATCACGAGCAACGAAAATCGGCATCTGCTCCTCCGGGTCCTTTTGTTTTATTAGTGAGATAATGTACTCTAGTTCCCGTTGCGTTTTTCCTTCTCTTTCACGGATGATCCTTCTTCCCGGTGTCTTAACGACCGAGATGAACAAAAGATTTTTACTGCACTATTTTTGTCTGTTCTGGTTTAAACACAGTGGCATATAGTCTGTTGATTGATTCCTCGTCCATCGCATCACATTTGTTTTGAAAAGTCCAAAACTTCGTTTATCACCAAATTATAGTTTTCAAATTTTTACAACAGATGTTTGTGTCCGACCGCACGCACATCTACGCGCCTACTGTTATTTAGAGATTACTTAGATTAGATTTAAACAAATTACTTTGGAAACGTATGGACCCTTATGTTTTAATTTTGAATAAATGCTTTTTATTTTTAATTTATATTATTTATAACGAATTAGGGCTCTCACACAAATCCAAGATGGGATGCGATACGATGCCGCATCTGTTATATTTACACTCATTTAACATCGATCCGATCGCAAATATATGCGATGCAATGGGTATTCGCGGTTTTGTGTGGGAGCCCTTAGGCCGATATCTTGACAAGTTCTGCTCTGCACACGGTATCCTTTCGTAGACAACAACGTAGGCAACTCTACTTTCATTTCAAACTTATCAATTAAAAGTGTGTAGAGTCTATCAAGGACGCTACATCCTTTAATTATATAAGGTACTATCTGTGCCCTGGATCTTCGTTCGCGTGGTTTTTGAGTGACTTAAGCCGTTTATGCAGCGCACGCAATTAAAGTTTTCAAGTGTGAATAATTTTCCCAGTTTTTGTAACATTTCTCACTGACGCTTCGCTCCTATTGGTCGCAGCGTAATGTTATATAGCCTAAAGCCTTCCTCTATAAATGGAAATAAAAAAAGAAAATAGAAAAACTTTGAAGTGAAGTAGAAGTAGAGTAGTAGTAAATAAATAGTAGTAATATGCATTTATATATTTTTAACATTCACACCTCTTTGTTTAGGTATCGGACGAGGTTATGAAATGGACATCTCAGATAACTGCGTAGAACTAGACCACACAAGTGATGCACCATCAGAACGTTACAAGGAACCGTTCGGCTGTGATGTGTGTTTGAAGAAGTTTTCACAAATAGGACATTTACTAGAACACAGTAGGGTTCACACGGGAGATAAACCTTACAGCTGTCATGTGTGTTTGAAGAAGTATTTACGAAAAGAGCATTTACGAAGACACATTAGTGTTCATACGGGAGACAAACCATACAGCTGTGATGTGTGTTTGAAGAAGTTTTCAGTAAAAGGAGATTTACGAAGACACAGTAGGGTTCATACGGGAGACAAACCATACAGCTGTGATGTATGTTTGAAGAAGTTTTCAGAAAAGGGAAATTTACGAAGGCACATTAGTGTTCATACGGGAGACAAACCATACAGCTGTGATGCGTGCTTGAAGAAGTTTTCACAAAAAGTAGATTTACAAAGACACAGTAATGTCCATACGGGAGACAAACCATACAGCTGTGATGTGTGTTTGAAAAAGTTTTCACAAAAAGGAGATTTACAAAGACACATTCGTATTCATGTGGAAGTCAAACCATACAGCTGTGATGTGTGTTTGAAGAAGTTTTTACGAAAAGGAGATTTACGAAAACACAGTAATGTTCATACGGGAGACAAAACATACGGCTGTGATGTGTGCTTGAAGAAGTTTTCACGAAAAGAACATTTACGAATACACATTCGTATTCATATGGGAGACAAACCATACAGCTGTGATGTATGTTTGAAGAAGTTTTCAGAAAAGGGAAATTTACAAAAACACAGTAATGTTCATACGGGAGACAAACCATACAGCTGTCATGTATGTTTGAAGAAGTTTTCAGAAAGGGGAAATTTACAAAAACACAGTAATGTTCATACGGGAGACAAACCATACAGCTGTGATGTGTGCTTGAAGAAGTTTTCACGAAAAGAACATTTACGTAAACACAGTAATGTTCATACGGGAGACAAGCCATACAGCTGTGATGTATGTTTGAAGAAGTTTTCACAAAAAAGAAGTTTAGAAAGACACATAAGAGTTCATATGGGCAACAACTATACAGCTGGGATGTATGTTTAAATTTTCTCAAAATAAAACACAGTTTTACCAAACAATGTTAAGTAAATAACGCCTTGTCACTTGAAAGACAGTTATGAGCTATCGAGCTTCCCACCACGCACTAATGTCTTGTCAATTTACTTAATATAATTCCTGCTGTTGAGGTCCGTTAAATGTGTAACAGACTTTAAATTATAACAGGTCAAGCTGATGATACCTGTTATTACTGTTACTGTTTTATTTAAATACTTGTTGTGGCTTTTTTATTTATTGTAGGAAAACTTTAGTGTAGGCAGTGGGCACCCTACTAGTAGTAGAATTTAGAAAATTTATAAAAGTACACACAGTGACCTTATAAAAAAGCTAAATGGTTGAGGACCTGACGGCCCTCCATGTCTTATTTTTTTAACAGGTAGTCTGTAGCTGTTAAAAAATAAGAGCTCACTTTCACATGAACAGTCTTCTGGAATGGAGCCCGCACTAAAGTTTTCCTACAATAAATAAAAAAGCCATTTATTTCATGCAATTCGTACATAGTTAGTGGTTACATGATACAGACAAATTTAAACAGTTTCAATTAATGATTGTTGTTGATAGCTAGGTCTTTATGAACTGTATCTATAGTGTGCACTAAATTATATAAAAAGGGCAGGCTCAGTGTATCGTCAACAATCTCCAGTACGTATCACTCTTAGCACGTCTGTCTTAATACTGATTGAGTGGGGGCAACCCCCACTAACGTATATAGTTATAGTACTTACTAGCTGTGCCCGCGACTTCGTACGCGTGGAAAAGTGATTTAGGGCAGCAGTTCAAATACTTTTTTAGTTTATGAACACTGTCGTTTGGATATTTAAAATCACTAATTTATAGTAATGCTTCTTTATACACGGTATTAGACGTGCATAGGCAAAAGAAGTAGGCCGATGGAGTAATAATAATAGTTTACTGTCAAATAGTGGCCGTTTTTGTCGTAAATGTTTTGAGGTATTTTTCTATGAAAAAGCTACCAATTCCTACTACCCGCTCGAAAAATGACCGTGTATTAACCGACTTCAAAAAAAGGAGGAGGTTCTCAATTCTTCTGTATGTATAATTTTTTTTTCTTTTATGCGAACGGCACTACTTGATAGTACGTTCATATACGCGACGAAAATTACGTACCGAGATTTGTATGGACTTTACGCCGCAGCGACTGCAGACGATGATCGTTTTCACACCGACGCTGCGCTGCTGGCGCCGAGCGCCAAATTTTTTAAAAGTCTACTCTCGGTGCGCAATTCTAACTCGGACTTGCCCGATTTTTTATTTATTAATTACCTACGCTAACAAACATGTAGCCTACTTAGGGACTTTACGGTTAAAGTACTAACTTCCTTTAGACGACAAAATAACAAAAGTCCAAAAGAAAGAAAAAACCCAAGCCGTACCTAGCATGAAAACTAATAAAAAAAATATCATGAAAAACATAAATCTTACTTATATTGACAACATAAAAAAAAATTAAAATCGTTTCAGAAACGATGAAAATATCCGCGAAGAAACAAAAAAACAAACTACGAAATGAGAAACCTCCTCCTTTTTTGTAAGTCGGTTAAAAATATTATGTTGGTTATTTCATGTTACAATCTACCTTTGTGCCAAGTTTCATTTAAATACGTTGAGTAGTTTGGCTGAAATACCGTGAAATAGGTAGCTACAATTTTTTGAAGATCCCACGGGAACCCTTACGTTTTTCGAAGTAACAATTTTCAATAATGCTCTTCAAGTCATAAGCTACCTGCCTGCCGAATTTTATTTAAATACGTTGAGTAGTTTGGCTGAAATACCGTCAAATAGGTAGCTACAATTTTTTGATGATCCCACGGGAACCCTTTCGTTTTTTGAGATAATAATTTCCAGTAGGTAATCCTTTTCATATTATAAGCTACCTGCCTGCCAAATTTCATTTAAAAACGTTGAGTAGTTTGGCTGAAATACCTCAAATAGGTAGCTACAATTTTTTGAAGATCCCACGGGAACCCTTTCGTTTTTCGGGATAATAATTTCCAATAATGCTCTTCAGATTATAAGCTACTTGCCTGCCAAATTGCATTTAAATACGTTGAGTAGTATGGCTGAAATACCGTCAAATAGGTAGCTACAATTTTTTTAAGATCCCACGGGAACCCTTTCGTTTTTCGGGATAATAATTTCCAATAATGCTCTTCAGGTCGTAAGCTACCTGCCTGCCAAATTTCATTTAAATACGTTGAGTAGTTTGGCTGAAATACCTTCAAATAGGTAGCTAAAATTTATTGAAGATCCCACGGGAACCCTTTCGTTTTTCGGGGTAATAATTTCCAATAATGCTCTTCAGATTATAAGCTACCTGCCTGCCAAATTTCATTTAAATACGTTGAGCAGTTTGGCTGAAATACCGTCAAATAGGTAGCTACAATTTTTTGAAGATCCCGCGGGAACCCTTTCGTTTTTTGGGATAATAATTTCCAGTAATGCTCTTCAGATCATAAGCTACCTGCCTGCCAAATTTCATTTAAATACAATGAGTAGTTTGTCTGAAATACCGTCAAATAGGTAGCTATAATTTTTGAAGATCCCACGGGAACCCTTTTGTTTTTCGGGATAACAATTTTCAATAATGCTCTTCAGATCATAAGCTACCTGCCTGCCAAATTTCATTTATATACGTTGAGCAGTTTGACTGAAATACCGTCAAATAGTTAGCTACAATTTTTTGAAGGTCCCACGGGAACCCTTTCGTTTTTCGGGATAATAATTTCCTATAATGCTCTTCAGGTCGTAAGCTACCTGCCTGCCAAATTTCATTTCATTCCATACAGTGGTTTTAGCGTGATGCGACGACAAACATTCCCATATGGACAGACAGACAGACAGACATTTTTTTCAAAAATGTTATTTTTAGGTTCTGTGGCTTATATAGACCCCCTTTTTTTAATTTTCACTTAAATATTCTTAATGTACAGACATGACCCCTCTACAGATTTATTATATGTATAGATATTGTCCACGATATTGAGACCACCATTTAGACAAACACTACAGTATGTGCTGTAGTGAGGTTGTGTGTATTAGGAATGGCGATGTAAAGGTAAACTATTTTATTACGTTTGTCGTGTATATGAGACTCGTTCTATCTCAGAAGAGTTTGTAATCAGCCGAGTCTAATATTAATTGGGGTGTGTATTTGTAATATGGAGATTTTTCTGTGATGAGGTTGTATTTGTATCCGCCATTGTACATTGTGCATAAAGTGTATAAAATAAATAAATAAATAAATATTTGTGTGCGAGTATCTGATGTTTGATTGCTGCCACTTGGTCGTGTCTGTGTTTGTAGTATGTTTGTGTGACGGATGAGCAAGGTGTTGTATTGTCTCTGATAATGTATTTACGGCAATATTTTGTATCTATCGTCTGATCCTGTATTGCCATCATGAAAAATTTCGTTTCGGGGAACAATTCTCCTTGCGTTTGACGCTATTATGTCAACGGCAATATTGGTTAGATCTAGCTGGTGCCGATTTTTGTGTCCACGATTCGATTTTTTGTTGGTTTGTGTAAATATTTATATTTTTAGTCTCATCAGCAAGGTGAAATGTTTTTATCTGTGCGTTGTTATATTGGTATCACATTCAATTAAGAGCTTCGCTGGATAGTGAGCTTGAAAAGACCAGTTGTGTGGAGGCCGTGGTGTCAACGGTTCCTGAGCGCGTCACAGCTGAACAAATTGCTGTAAAAGTAAAGAGTATGATATGACGCGGGGAAAGTCGCCTGGACATGACGGCCTCAGCATAGAACATTATCAGCATGCGGGGCCATATCTTCCAAGATTCTTGGGAATATTATATACACTATGTATTAGGCACTTCTATCTACCAAACGACCAGATAAAGACGGTGGTAGTTCCAATAATTAAAAACAAGACTGGAGACAGCTCCGATGTGTACAATTACCGCCCGATATCATTAGCAACAGCTGCATCTAAAATACTTGACAGCATGTTTGTGAGTCAACTTTAAAAACATCTTAATTTGCATGATGCACAATTCGGTTTCAGTCCAGGGCTATCAACAGAATGCGCTATTGTGTCTCTCAAGCAGACTATCAGGTATTACACAGATAGGAATACGCTCGTATATGCAGCTTTTCTTGATGTCTCCCAGGCATTTGACCTGGTTAGATATGATATCTTATGGCAAAAACTAAAAGACTCTGGTGTGCCGGGCGAATTAATTAATGTCCTTAGATATTGGTATGGACACCAAACTAACCAAATCAAAGTCAAATGCCGTCGAGAATTCTCTGATGAGTATAGGTTGGAGTGTGGAGTAAGACAGTGGGGACTTACGTCTTCTTCGCTCTTTAACTTGTATGTAGACAGGATGATTGTTGAGCTGAGCGACACCAGAGTAGGCTGCTACATCGACGGCCAATGTGTTAACAGCATTAGTTATGCTGATGATATTGTTGCTCAACCCATCAATAATTGCCGCCCTAAGAAGAATGATTGGAATATGTGAGGCATACACGAGGATGCACGGTCTCGTGTAAAAAATGTGAGCTTCTAAAATTTCAATCCAAGAGTCGTAGATTGGGATGTGGCGCCGGTAGTACTCGATGGTGGTGCTCTTCAGAGAGTAAAAGTGTTCAAATACCTCGGCCATGTGGTCACTGAGGATTTGATAGACGATGAAGACATCGAAAGGGAGAGAAGAGCGATGGTGGTCCGCTGTATGATATATAATATGTTGGCAAGCAGATTTGCGTGGGAGCCCTAAAGGTGTATAAGATTCCGTAATAGTCTAGATTTCGTGTTTAAGTGAAATCAAGTCTTTCAAAATCCCGAGTGGCGTCCAAGTGATCAAAAGTGACCCCCCCGGTCACTTTTTTGTAGATCACGAGCAACGAAAATCGGCATCTCCTCCTCCGGGTTCTTTTGTTTTATTAGTGAGATGATGTACTCTAGTTCCCGTAGCGTTTTTCCTTCTCTTTTACGGATGATCCTTCTTCCCGGTGTCTTAACGACCGAGGTGAACAAAATATTTTTACTGCACTATTTTTTTCGGGTTTAAACACAGTGGCATAAAGTCTGTTGATTAATTCCTCGTCCATCGCATCACATTCAATTTCATTCATTTCAAAACATGAAAAGTCAAAACTTCGTATATCACCAAATTATAGTTGTAAAATTTTTACAACAGATGTTTGTGTCCGACCGCACGCACATCTACGCGCCTACTGTTATTTAGAGATTACTTAGATTAGATTTAAACAAATTACTTTGGAAACGTATGGACCCTTATGTTTTAATTTTGAATAAATGCTTTTTATTTTTAATTTATATTATTTATAACGAATTAGGGCTCTCACAAAAATCCAAGATGGGATGCGATACGATGCCGCATCTGTTATATTTACACTCATTTAACATCGATCCGATCGCAAATATATGCGATGCGATGGGTATTCACGGTTTTGTGTGGGAGCCCTTAGGCCGATATCTTGACAAGTTCTGCTCTGCACACGGTATCCTTTCGTAGAAAACAACGTAGGCAACTCTACTTTCATTTCAAACTTATCAATTAAAAGTGTGTAGAGTCTTATCAAGGACGCTACATCCTTTAATTATATAATGTACTAGCTGTGCCCTGCACCTTCGTTCGCGTGGTTTTTGAGTGACTTAAGCCGTTTATGCAGCGCACGCAATTAAAGTCCCCAAGTGTGAATCATTTTCCCAGTTTTAGCAACATTTCTCACTGACGCTACGCTCCTATTGGTCGCAGCGTAATGTTATATAGCCTAAAGCCTTCCTCTATAAATGGAAATAAAAAAAGAAAATATAAAAACTTTGAAGTGAAGTAGAGTAGTAGTAAATAAATAGTAGTAATATGCATATATATATTTTTATAACATTCACACCTCTTTGTTTAGGTATCGGACGAGGTTATGAAATTGACATCTCAGATAACTGCGAAGAACTAGACCATACAAGTGATGCACCATCAGAACGTTACAAGGAACCGTTCAGCTGTGATGTGTGCTTGAAGAAGTTTTTACGAAAAGAAGATTTACAAAAACACAGTAATGTTCATACGGGAGACAAACCATACAGCTGTGATGTGTGCTTGAAGAAGTTTACACAAAAGGGAAATTTACGACAACACAGAAGGGTTCATACGGAAGACAAACCATACAGCTGTGATGTGTGTTTGAAGAAGTTTACACAAAAGGGAAATTTACGACAACACAGAAGGGTTCATACGGAAGACAAACCATACAGCTGTGATGTGTGCTTGATGAAATTTTCACTAAAAGGAAATTTACGAATACACAGTAGTGTACATACGGGAGACAAACCATACAGCTGTGATGTGTGTTTGAAGAAGTTTTCACAAAAGGGAAATTTACGACAACACAGAAGGGTTCATACGGAAGACAAACCATACAGCTGTGATGTGTGTTTGAAGAAGTTTTCACGAAAAGGAGATTTACAAAGACACATTCGTATTCATGTGGGAGTCAAACCATACAGCTGTGATGTGTGCTTGAAGAAGTTTTTACGAAAAGAAGGTTTACGAAAACACAGTAATGTTCATACGGGAGACAAACTATACAGCTGTGATGTGTGTTTGAAGAAGTTTTCACGAAAAGGACATTTACGAATACACATTCGTATTCATATGGGAGACAAACCATACAGCTGTGATGTATGTTTGAAGAAGTTTACACAAAAAGGAGATTTACAAAGACACATTCGTATTCATGTGGGAGACAAACCATACAGCTGTGATCTGTGTTTGAAGAAGTTTTCAGAAAAGGGAAATTTACGACGACACAGTAGGGTTCATACGGGAGACAAGCCATACAGCTGTGATGTATGTTTGAAGAAGTTTTCACAAAAAATAAGTTTAGAAAGACACATAAAAGTTCATATGGGCAACAACTATACGGCTGGGATGTGTGTTTAAAGAAATTTTCTCAAAATAAAAACCCAGTTTCACCAAACAATGTTAAATAAATAACGCCTTGTCACTTGAAAGACTGTTATGAGCTACCGAGCTTCCCACCACGCACTAATGTCTTGTCAATTCACTTAATATAATTCCTGCTGTTGAGGTCCGTTAAATGTGTAACAGACTTTAAATTAGAGGTGGGTTATAACAGGCCAAGCTTGATACCTGTTATTACTGTTACTGTTTTATTTAAATACTTGTTGTGGCTTTTTTATTTATTGTAGGAAAACTTTAGTGTAGGCAATGGACACCCTACTAGTAGTAGAATTTTGAAAATTTATAAAAGTACACACGGTGACCTTAAAAAAAAGTTAAATGGGTGAGGACCTGACGGCCCTCCAAGTGTTATTTTTTTAACAGGTAGTCTGTAGCTGTTAAAAAATAACAGCTCACTTTCACATGAACGGTCTTCTGGAATGGAGCCCACACTAAAGTTTTCCTACAATAAATAAAAAAGCCATTTATTTCATGCAATTCGTACATAGTTAGTAGTTACATGATACCGACAAATTTAAACAGTTTCAATTAATGATTGTTGTTGATAGCTAGGTCTTTATGAACTGTATCTATAGTGTGCACTAAATTATATAAAAAGGGCAGGACAGGACAAACGTAATAAAATATAATATAATATTGTAGGATAAACAACCTACATATCTCGGCTATGGGAAATAAGAAAGGATTACGGTACCTTGGGTCTGCTGCGAATTGGTTGAGCTGAAGGTTGGAGACGAGCTGAGTTATCACACACAATACAATAGTCTTGAGGTCACTATCACCTGGTCACTAAAGTTATTTGAGCTGAGGAAGATTCCCTTTTTCACGTATGTAACATGTATATTTGCGCGCGCGCGTCTCCCGTGACCTGGGGGGACCCGGCAGTGGGCATGAGCTGATCTCCAGGTTGAGCTGAATCTTGAGTTGAATCCAGTGGGAGCCGGGCAATCTTGCCGACAGGTCTCCGCAGCTGGCCTTGTGAGGTGGCCACGTCCACAACTCTGATGACTCCATCCTTCCCAGGTAGTAAACGTGTGATTCTTCCCATCTTCCATTGGAGCGGAGGCAGGTTATCTTCTTTGAGCAGAACAAGTTCCCCAAGTTTGGGCGGAGAGGAAGAGGAAAGCCATTTGGAGCGGATTTGAAGGGTATGGAGGTAGGACGTCGTCCAGAGAGCCCAGAAGCGCTGAGAGAGAGATTGTATTAGTTGAAATCGCTTGAGGGGAGATATGACTCTGTCATCTAATGTGTGCTCTGGAAGAGCAGTGAGCGGACGGCCAATGAGAAAATGGCCGGCTGTAAGGGGCTGATAGTCCGTGGGATCGGACGAGAGTGGGCTGATAGGCCGAGAGTTTAACACTGCCTCGATTCTAGTGAGCAGAGTTGAGAATTCCTCAAATGTGAGGCGTTGTTCACCGATTACACGGTAGAGAAGTTGCTTTGTCGATTTAACATTTATCTCGTGGATGCCTCCCATCCAGGGGGCCTTGGGCGGATTGAGTAACCATGTTATATTTTGAGCTGAGAGTTTATGAGAAATGGCGTCATTATTGTCATTGAGAAATTGTTGAACTTCAAGGAGCTGATTCCTAGCACCTACATAGTTTGTGCCGCAATCTGAACGTATTAAAATGGGAACACCGCGACGTGAGCAGAATCTGTGTAACGTAGCAATGAATGCATCTGTAGAAAGTGCTTATACGGGTTCCAAGTGAACCGCCTTTGTGTAGTGAGACAAACGAATATACAAAAATAACCTTTCAATAACTTAGCATTTCGTAGTTGACTTGATTTGAGTAAAAATGGGCCGGCAAAATCCGTAGACACGTGACTAAATACGGGCTGAGGTATAACTCTGTCGGCTGGGAGGTCAGCCATGACAGGCATTTCGGGCTGAGCGCGGCAACGAAAACATTTTATGCATTTAAACGTTTTATGTCGAATGATGCGGCGTGCTGATAATATCCAAAATTGTTGACGTAATATAGCGTGTAGTGTATCGATGCCAGGATGACAATGTATGCGATGATAGTGATCGATAATAAGGTATGTGAGCGGACTAGAACTAGGTAAAATGAATGGGTGCTGAGCATCGTATGTGAGTTCCGAGCGAGTGAGTCTACCACCTACTCGAAGGAGACCGTCCTGCAAAAAGGGTGATAATCGTTGTAACCTAACTGTGCAGAGTTTATTAAGTTGCAGGCGGTAAGTGTCTTCTGCGAATGAGTTCTGTTGAACAGAGCGGATCCAGAAGAGCAGAGCTTGTCTACGCTCCTTAACAGTGAGTGGACCTAGTTCTCGTGAGTGTACTGATAATTTACAATTGGAAATGAACCGTCGTATGTAAGCTGTGACGCCTATGAGTTTACCCAGTGAGCTGAAGCGTGTAAGAAGATCACTATCAATACCAGGAGTTGTGAAATGGCATGTAACTTGTTTAGGTTTGAGTCCCGGTAATTCTTGTCGAGTGTGAGCTGATGACCTCTTGGGCCAGGTATCCTCTGGCATCTTGAGCCAAGGAGGAGACCACCATAGGGCGTGAGAAGAGAGAGTGAGAGCTGAGGTTCCTCTGCTGGCGCAATCAGCAGGATTTAAATGTGTGGGTACATGACGCCAGATGAGTGAGAGTGAGTTATCAGTAATCTTGGTTACTCTATTAGCTTCGAATGTTTGTAGCCGATGGGAAGGAGTTTTAATCCACGCGAGTACAATGGTGCTGTCTGACCAACAGACGTGCTGAGACATTGTAAGATGAGCAGAAAGATGATGAGAGACACGAGACATGAGCTGAGAGAGAAGTGTAGCCGCGGATAATTCTAATTTAGGAATTGTAAGTTTATTTTTAATTGGGGCTACCTTAGATTTCGCGATTATGAGTTGAACGTTGGTTGATCCATCGTGGTTCAATTCATGTAAATATACGACTGCAGCGTAACCGTCTTCTGAGGCATCTGCGAAGCCATGAAGTGAGTATGTAGAAGTTAATTTATGCGGAGCTACGTGTCTGGGGAAATGTATGGTTGAGATGTGGGGAAGATCATGAGAGATGTGTTGCCAGTCCTGAGTAATATTGTCTGGAGTGGAGTCGTCCCAGTCCAGTTTGAGTAACCATAATTTTTGTAAAAGTAATTTTGCGCGGAATATGACTGGAGTGATCCAACCGTTTGGGTCATAAAGAGAAGCTACCGTGCTAAGAATGGATCGCTTTGTTATATTAGTAATTGGTGGTAATGTAATGTGATATGTAAATTCATCGGATTGCGGAATCCATCTAATACCTAAGACCTTAACAGAAGTAGTGTCTGAGCTGATGTCGAAGTCCTTTGGCATTTCACATTGATCATCTGGGAAACGCTGCAAGAGTTGAGGAGTATTAGATTTCCATTTACTGAGCTGAAACCCACCAAGAGATAATAAATTAATGAGCTGAGTTTGAAGAGCTGAAGCTTCTTCTATGGAGTTATGACCACAGAGTATGTCATCTACAAATACTGAGTTACGTAATACATGAGCAGCCTGGGAATAGCGATGACCTTCGTCATCAGCCAATTGTAATAATGTGCGGATAGCATGATAAGGACTTGAACGCAATCCGTAGGTGACAGTTTTGAGCGCATATGTGAGTAAGGGCCGATCAGGAGACGATCTCCAGAGTATGAGCTGATAATGTTTTTGATCAGGATTATTTATAATGTTTCTAAACATCATTTTTATATCTGTAGTAAATACTACACGATGAATCCTAAATGACATAATAATATCTACAATATCGCGCTGAAGAGCAGGGCCTGTGTGCAGACAATCATTTAGACTGACACCATTGGTTGACTTGCAACTGCCATCAAATACTGTGCGGAGTTTATCTGTATCTGATTTAAATACCCCGCGATGAGGGATATAATAATGAGGCTTATGAGTAAATGTAGAAGGATGGCAAGGTGTCATGTGACCTAAGTTTATGTATTCATTCATAAATTCTATATATTTTGTGCGATATGAATGATCGGACTGTAATCGCTTTTCTAAATTGAGAAATCTGCGAAGTGCAATAGCATGAGTATTACCTAACCGGGGAGCATTCGATAGAAACGGGAGCGTTACAACATAACGTCCCGCTTGATTACGAGTAGTAGTAGAGCGGAATATGTGTTCACATTGTTCGTGCAGTGAGTTGGAGATAATTGGGCGCGACTGGGGTTCTTCTGACTCCCAGAATCGTTCTAAGCTTTTATTTATATCCTGAAGTGAATGAGAATGAGCGGAATGAACAATATGGGCGGAGTTAACTTGAACTACTGAGCTATCATACAATTGTTCAATGGGACCTATAAGCGCATAATCAAAAATCGTGCCAAAGGCTATGGGCTTCCCCGGGCCCAAAGCCAACTTAGTACCATCCAACACATGGCCGAGAACATCTGAACCTAAAATGAGATTAATGGGCGCAGGAGTATGATAATCTTGATCTGCTAATGGAATAAGCTGACTGTCGGAGTCTTGTACGACATCGGGAACTTTTTGCATAGGCAAATAACCTGTGACATCCTTCAAAATATGAGCAGAAGTTGTGATAGAAGGCATGTCGCTACGTGTGGGCCGAAAGGTTATTGTAACATGACCTTTACATTTTGTATGTGCTGATCACCTACACCTGTGATTTTCAATGAACATTGTTTAGGTTGTAGGCTAAGTGTTTTTACTAAACGTTGAGTAATTATTGTTATCATACTACCACAATCAAGCAATGCGCGCGCTTTGTGAAAGTTTCCATATTTATCTGAAATATTTAAAATAACCGTTGGTAATAATATAGGCGTTTGTGATGAGTTATTAACGTGGTGAGTAGTGTTAACATGAGCGGAATTATGTGCGGATTTATGTGCGGAATTATGTGCGGATTTATGAAAAGATATATTAGAATTTGAGTTATTGAGCTGATTCTCCAACTCTGGATGATCCGTGATAGTAGGTAGTCATTGTTTACTATTATTGTGAGATGAAGATGAATGAGGTTGGTTAGATGTCGAGGGATGTTGATGGACGATCGTATGTTTTGTGTTAGATGTGTATGAATAAATATAATTTTCGCTGCGACGACGGGGCTGGGCGCGCAGGTGAGCAGGAAGTAAATGAGCTGATGAAGTTGGCGAACGCGGGCCATCATGACGATGAAGTGAGGTGTGGTGATTCGGACTACCACATTCCTTGCAGGCGCCAGTCGACCTACATTCGTTTCTGGTCTGGTCATTATTACTGGCTTGTGCTGAATATACGTGCTGAACCTGTCGGGGGGGAGAGGGGGTTGTATAGTGCTGACGAGAATGAGATGAATAAGATGGGCCGGCATGCATGGCATGTGCTGAGGGCGAGCGCTGATACGCGGGGCTGATAGGTCTAAAGCGGGGACTGCGCGGAGAACGCGGGGAGGGGGGTTGTTGACGATATGATCCCGCTTGACCTTGCGATTCAATACTGCACGCAGGCGTCGAACATTCTGTCTCGATGCAGCGCGCGTGCTCTTCTAAAAAAGAAATTAAGCTACCTAATGTGGGCAGAACATCAGAGGCACCGTATTTCCTCTCGAATAGTGTGCGGAGCTCCCCTTGTAGTTTTCGAACCACTATAGATACAAATACGTAATTGCTATCCATAGGTAAATTTAAATTTATCAAGGCGCTTTGGGCTGAAATGAGCGGAGTTAGAAACGACGTACGAATACTGGAACGAATATGTACATTGGGCAGACCGAGTATTATATCGACAAATCTATCGATTAACACGCGACGATTTTCATATCGACGAGTTTAAATATCGAGCGCAACACTAAAATTTTCATTGGTTATTTTTAAATGAGAGACCATGCTTAATGCCTCCCCCGACAGACAAGAGAACAAATAATGTAGCTTGACCGCGTCGGACAATGTTGCCATGTCATCCATCAAACTACGAAAAATAGTTATAAAGGAAGGCCAGTCTTCGACGAGTGAGCTGAACTTCGGTAGTTCAATTTTTGGTAAAATGGCGGAAGTGAGTTGAGGGGAACCCGAAGTGTGTTGGGTACTTTCGGCAGCCGTCAAAATATAATAGTAATCTGAAAGCGCATTATCATAATTTGCAGTGTAAATTTTCTCATTATCTTGAGACAAGTTAGGCTCGTCCAAGATCTCATGGTAGATATTCTCCAGTCTAGTTTTTTGTTGTGATATCTCTTTAAAACGTGCATTAAATTCCTTTTTTAAATTGTGATGCGATTCTTTCGAGTCGCCCTTGGACAGGGCCACAGCAATTTCTCTAAGCCGAGTGAAAGCCTTGGCCGCTTCTCTAAACACGGCCGCTTGAGATTTGGTAGGCATGTTGTGTAAATCAACCTTAAATAAGCAAACAACTTTGTTTACTATGGTATATTTTGAATAATAAATTACTTAATGTGCTGAGGTAATGTTTGTATAGGCACAGGTATACCGTAACAATAAAATTATGTGTTTATTATGTAAATGGGCCGATAGATTGTTATTGAAATGAATTAATTAAGAACAGATGTTTCTTATCGGAGCCGAGGTACCTGTATTATAGGCGTTCGCGTCGTACGAAAGATCGCGGTAAGATATTAAGTAAACAACTTGATATACTTGGATATTATTAACAATATAAATATTACACGAGCTGAAATATAATAGACCTTAATACAACCGTCATTGGGCACAAACTATGTGATGTATGATGGGTTTTTTGTTTCTGTAACTTTTTTATAAAATTATTTTGGGCAAAAATATGTGTCGAGAATTAATTTAAATGCAAGCTAAACGTATAATATGAGCGTGATTACACTTATTTATCGAGAAAAATGTAGATTCAATTGCCCTTGTGGACAATGATGGCGGACGTATTTAGGAGAAAAAATACAAAAATATCGACGTAGGGGGGCGGGAAATTAACGGAGGTTACTTATGTCGATAATATATTAATAGATTTATGGGATTATGGGCAGATATGGGCTGAGTATGAGCTCAGTGGACTGTATGTTCGAATGTTACCCGGCGGCGCACATGCGCGTGCGAGGAGAAAAGTCGGTAAAAAGACGCTGAAATGGCCCGAGGGCCAGAGAAAGTTTACAAAGGCTCGAAAGGACCAAAAGGATATGTAGGTTAAACAACCTACATATCTCGGCTATGGGAAATAAGGGGGTATAGGGAAAGTATTACGGTACCTTGATGCTGCTGCGAGTTGGTTGAGCTGAGAATTGTAGACGAGCTGAGTTATCACACACAATACAATAGTCTTGAGGTCACTATCACCTGGTCACTAAAGTTATTTGAGCTGAGGAAGATTCCCTTTTTCACGTATGTAACATGTATATTTGCGCGCGCGCGTCTCCCGTGACAGATTGAATGCGACTAGTGAGGTGCAACGTCACGTCACTTAGTAGTGGCGTGAACAAATATATATTATATTATATTTTATTACGTTTGTCGTGTATATGAGACTCGTTCTGTCCCAGAAGAGTTTGTAATCAGCCGAGTCTAATATTAATTGGGGTGTGTATTTGTAATATGGAGATTTTTCTGTGATGAGGTTGCATTTGTGTGCGAGTATCTGATGTTTGATTGCTGCCACTTGGTCGTGTCTGTGTTTGTAGTATGTTTGTGTGATGGATGAGCAAGCGCCTGCTATGTGTAGTATTGTCTCTGATAATGTATTTATGGCAATATTTTGTATCTATTGTCTGATCCTGTATTGCCATCATGAAAAATTTCGTTTCGGGGAACAATTCTCCTTGCGTTTGACGCTATTTTGCCAACGGTAATATTGGTTAGATCTAGCCGGTGCCGACCATGCAGTGATTTTTGTGTCCACGATTCGATTTTTTGTTGGTTTGTGTAAATATTTATATTTTTAGTCTCATCAGCGAGGTGAAATGTTTTTATCTGTGCGTTGTTATAAAATAATGTTCTAAAGAGTGTTATTTGTATATTGTGTAAATTAAGGATATTGTGTAAATAAGTCCTCTACCGCCCTCAATCTTGAGTAAAATTTGCCGTTGGATGCAGGACCTTGGGTGGTGTTTCCTATACTTCGTCATCGTCTTATTTATTAATCTTTGTATGGTTTTCACTCTGTTTGGATCGAGCGGATTATTCCAAAAGAATTGGTAATTTAAATATATAATATACATAATAATGTTATGATTTAAAAGTACAATTATTAAAACAAAGTGTACAAAGTTGTAACCTAGCATAGGCACCTTATTCCCAAGGTGTGCAATCATTAATGAAATCATTAACCTTATACAGTGCAACCTTAATATAACGTTCCTCAATAAAACGACTCCTCGATTTAACTAATTCTACATAATCCCCTTGAATTGTCCATAAGAGTCAATATAAAATATACCTTTACATTGCGAACATTCTTTTCGTACAACCTCTTTATAACGAATTTTCAACTATCAAGAAAATGTATTCATACCTCTAATTAACGAATTTTTATGTAAAGTTTCCACCAATAATATAACTCTTAATCTTATAATGTGATTCATGTCTCGACATGTTTCGACACGCTTTTGTTTGTAAAGTAATCATTGTTGTTTTGATGGAAAGTAATGTAAACACTAATTGGAATATGTTCCAAATACTTATTTAAATTAGATAATAAGACAATGGAGGATGTCTCTTGCAGAAATAACCTAAGATCCTTAACGAATCCCAGAAAACGTTCAAAATCTTTCTATAAATAAATTAAAAAAATTAGTTAAGGAACGTTTGTGTGCTAAAGGTAGGCCTATAGGCACCCGTAGGTATACGCCTATAGGCGTATACATTGACCTTTAAAAGATTTACTTACTTTGCTAAGTCTAATCTCTGGTATATCTTCGTTGCAAGAAGCTGCTGCTGACAGCTGTGTAGCCCGTGGTGGTAGTGGCAGACAACACCGTGGTCGTCCCATTGTCGGATGGAATAAGTTGGCAGAAATTTTTGACTTGGATATGGTATAAGTAGACCTAGTAATGGTAATGTTTATAATGAAATGTATATGTCTACAAAAATATTTTATAATAAATGACTTTATTGCCAGAATAATCAGGAACTAATAAAAATAAATATTTTAGCTAGTAATTATAAAAATAATTATTTTAAAAGTTTTTGGAAACAAACAAAGAAATTAAACACAAAACCCAGCGTCTCGATGAGTGTAAACGGTATCAGTGAAGCGAAAGACGTCGCTAATCTGTTTAGGTATCACATTCAATTAAGAACTTCGCTGGATAGTGAGCTTGAAAAGACCAGATGTGCGGAGGCCGTGGTGTCAACGGTTCCTGAGCGCGTCACAGCAGAACAAATTGCTGTAAAAGTAAAGAGTATGACGCGGGGAAAGTCGTCTGGACATGACGGCCTTAGCATAGAACATTATCAGCATGCGGGGCCACACCTCCCAAGACTCTTGGGACTATTATATACACTATGTATTAGGCACTTCTATCTGCCAAACGACCAGATAAAGACGGTGGTAGTTCCAATAATTAAAAACAAGACTGGAGATAGCTCTGATGTGTACAGTTACCGCCCGATATCATTAGCAACAACCACATTTAAAATACTTGACAGCATGTTTGTGAGTCAACTTAAAAACATCTTAATTTGCATGATGCACAATTCGGTTTCGGGCCAGGACTATCAACAGAATCCGCTATTATGTCTCTCAAGCAGACTATCAGGTATTACACAGAAAGGCCCGTATATGCATCTTTTCTTGATCTCTCCAAGGCATTTGACCTGGTTAGATATGATATCCTATGGATAAAACTAAAAGACTCTGGTGTGCCGGGCGAATTAATTAATGTCCTTAGATATTGGTATGGACACCAAACTCACCATCAAAGTCAAATGCCATCGAGAATTCTCTGATGAGTATAAGTTGGAGTGTGGAGTAAGGCAGTGGGTACAAACGTCTTCTTCGCTCTTCAACTTGTATGTAGACAGGATGATTGTTGAGCTGAGCGACACCAGAGTAGGATGCTACATCGACGGCCAATGTGTTAACAGCATTAGTTATGCTGATGATATTGTTGCTCAACCCATCAATTGCCGCCCTAAGAAGAATGATTGGAATATGTGAGGCATACACGAGGATGCACGGTCTCGTGTAAAAAATGTGAGCTTCTAAAATTTCAATCCAAGAGTCGTAGATTGGGATGTGGCGCCGGTAGTACTCGATGGTGGTGCTCTTCAGAGAGTATAAGAGTTCAAATACCTCGGCCATGTGGTCACTGAGGATTTGAAAGACGATGGAGACATCGAAAGGGAGAGAAGTGCGATGGTGGTCCGCTGTATGATATATAATATGTTGGCACGCAGATTCGCGAGGTGTACTAGATCGTATCGCAGAAATTGGCATCGCAAGATCCTGCGATGCTAATTTCTTTTTAATTTTTTCTTCTTCTTTTATTTTTGCAATAGCGGCTGCAAAGGATTTGCACCATTCCGCCATTTGTCAAATATCACCGAACTCGTGAAGTTTGTTCCAGACTTTGCGTCTCAATTCCGTTCTCAGCTCCGATACGGCTTAATTAATTAATAATAATATATATCTAATAATATCTATAGACGCTTCACACCACGTCAATCTGGCCCTGTGCTAAGTATCCGAATATCTTGTGCTACAGATACCAGATAACGGAAATATATATTTAATACTTTTATACTATACACATATTTAAGATTTTTATGATATTAAATATTAATACATAAATTTAATACACATCCATGACCCAGGAACATTGAAAACTTTATGTTCCCTCGGCGGGATTCGCACCGCGACCTCTCGGTCGAGCACCAACGCGCTGAACCACTGCGCTACGGAGGTCGTCAATTGATTACATACATATTAAATATAAATCAGTACGTTCGGATCAATTAAGGCGGTCGCGCGTGCTCGCACGCCGGTTCATTTGAACATGGTTCAATAAATCAATATTTATTTTGGTATCGGCAACTCTGCTTTCATTTTAAACTTATCAATTAAAAGTGTGTAGAGTCTTCAAGGACGCTACATCCTTTAATTATAATATTATGTATAATTTATCGCATAGAAAAACTTTGAAGTGAAGTAGAAGTAGAGTAGTAGTAAATAAATAGTAGTAATATGCATTTATATATTTTTATAACATTCACACCTCTTTATTTAGGTATCGGACGAGGCTACAAAATGAACATCTCAGATAACTGCGAAGAACTAGACCAAACAAGCGATGTACCATCAGAACGTTACAAGGAACTGTTCAACTGTGAAGTGTGCTTGAAGAAGTTTTTACGAAAAGAAGATTTACGAAAACACAGTAATGTTCATACGGGAGACAAACCATACAGCTGTGATGTGTGCTTGAAGAAATTTTCACTAAAAGGAAATTTACGAATACACAGTAGTGTACATACGGGAGACAAACCATACAGCTGTGATGTGTGTTTGAAGAAGTTTTCACAAAAGGGAAATTTACGACAACACAGAAGGGTTCATACGGAAGACAAACCATACAGCTGTGATGTGTGCTTGATGAAATTTTCACTAAAAGGAAATTTACGAATACACAGTAGTGTACATACGGGAGACAAACCCTACAGCTGTGATGTGTGTTTGAAGAAGTTTTCACAAAAGGGAAATTTACGACAACACAGAAGGGTTCATACGGAAGACAAACCATACAGCTGTGATGTGTGCTTGAAGAAGTTTTCACGAAAAGAACATTTACTTAAACACAGTAATGTTCATACGGGAGACAAACCATATAGCTGTGATGTGTGTTTGAAGAAGTTTTCACAAAAAGGAGATTTACGAAGACACAGTAATGTTCATAGGGGAGACAAACCATACAGCTGTGATGTGTGTTTGAAGAAGTTTTCACGAAAAGAACATTTACGAACACACAGTTATGTTCATACGGGAGACAAACCATACAGCTGTGATGTGTGTTTGAAGAAGTTTTCACGAAAAGAACATTTACGAAAACACAGTAATGTTCATACGGGAGACAAACCATACAGCTGTGATGTGTGTTTGAAGAAGTTTTCACAAAAAGGAGATTTAAAAAGACATATTCGTATTCATAATGGAGACAAACCATACAGCTGTGATCTGTGTTTGAAGAAGTTTTCAGAAAAGGGAAAGTTACGACGAGACAGTAATGTTCATACGGTATACAAGCCATACAGCTGTGATGTATGTTTGAAGAAGTTTTCACAAAATAAAAACCCAGTTTCACCAAACAATGTTAACGTCTTGTCACCTGAAAGACTGTTTTGAGCTACCGAGCTTCCCACCACGCACTAGTGTCTTGTCAATTCACTTAATATAATTCCTGCCGTTAAGGTCCGTTAAATGTGTAACAGACTTTAAATTAGAGGTGGGTTATAAAAGGCCAAGCTCGATACCTGTTTTTTATTTATTGTAGGAAAACTTTAGTGTAGGCACCCTACTAGTAGTAGAATTTAGAAAATTTATAAAAGTACACACAGTGACCTTAAAAAAAAAGTTAAATGGTTGAGGACCTGACGGCCCTCCATGTGTTATTTTTTTAACAGGTAGTCTGTAGCTGTTAAAAAATAACAGCTCACTTTCACATGAACGGTCTTCTGGAATGGAGCCCACACTAAAGTTTTCCTACAATAAATAAAAAAGCCATTTATTTCATGCAATTCGTACATTAACTATGTAGTTACAAGATACCGACAAATTTAAACAGTTTCAATTAATGATTGTTATTGATAGCTAGGTCTTTATGAACTGTATCTATAGTGTGCACTAAATTATATAAAAAGGGCAGGCTCAGTGTATCGTCAACAACCTCCAGTACGTATCACTCTTAGTACGTCTGTCTTAATACTGAATATTATATACACTATGTATTAGGCACTTCTATCTACCAAACGACCAGATAAAGACGGTGGTATTTCCAATATATAATATAATATATAATAATATATAATATAATAATATAATATATTATTAGGTTTAAGTTTAGTATTACGTTCAGATTGATTTATATAATTATGATTCATTTTAATTATTTAGTTGAACTTAGTTTTGTATAAATTTAATTGATAAATAGCACGTGCAGTATCAAGTAAACAACATTTGTTATTTCTTGCGTTGGTAAATAACACCTGCACTTGCAGGTGTGCTAATAATTGCAGGTGTACTGAAAAACAACACCTGCACTAGCAGGTGTGCTAATTATTGCACGTGTACTGAAAAACAACACCTGCACTAGCAGGCGTGTAAAGCAAAAATATTGTGAAGGCAGAGCACGACAGCCTCCCCACTCTCGACTAATGTTATATAAGTGTGGTTTTCCTGCTCTCAAGAGCTTTTGCGATCTGACAGTCGAGGTGGTAGGACGTATAGGAGACATAGTAAATTAATTAATTTTGGGAGTGTTAATGTCAAACTTATATTTAATATTTGTAGTAAGTTAGTTAAAAAATAATAATTTAGTGTGAAATTTATTTTAATTCATTAAATTTATAATTATAATTTTGTTTTATAAATTATTTAAATTAATTTCTGATTTTATAATTTTTGCTATATTAATAATTTAGATGTTAATGAAATAAATGTTTAATGAAGTGATTTTATTCTTTATCTTTAATTAAATATTTTTTTTTGTATAAATTTTTATTAATTGCTTTTAATATAATATAATAATATCTATGGACGCTTCACACCACGTCAATCTGGCCCTGTGCTAAGTATCCGAAGAACTTGTGTTACAGGTACCAGACAACGGAAATATATTTAATACTTTTATACTATACACATATTTAAGATTTTTATTATATTATACACAAATTTAATACACATCCATGACCCAGGAACATTGAAAACTTTTTGTTCCCTCGGCGGGATTCGAACCCGCGACCTTTCGTTCGAGCACTAACGCGCTCAACCAACTGCGCTACGGAGGTCGTATAATTAAAAACAAGACTGTAGATAGCTCCGATGTGTACAATTACCGCCCGATATCATTAGCAACAACCGCATCTAAAATACTTGACAGCATGTTTGTGAGTCAACTTTAAAAACATCTTAATTTGCATGATGCACAATTCTGTTTTAGTCCAGGGCTATCAACAGAATGCGCTATTGTTTCTCTCAAGCAGACTATCAGGTATTACACAGATAGGAATACGCCCGTATATGCAGCTTTTCTTGAAGTCTCCCAGGCATTTGACCTGGTTAGATATGATATCTTATGGCAAAAACTAAAAGACTTTGGTGTGCCGGGCGAATTAATTAATGTCCCTAAATATTGGTATGGACACCAAACTCACCATCAAAGTCAAATGCCATCGAGAATTATCTGATGAGTACAGGTTGGAGTGTGGAGTAAAACAGTGGGGACTAACGTCTTCTTCGCTGTTCAACTTGTATGTAGACAGGATGATTGTTGAGCTGAGCGACACCAGAGTAGGCTGCTACATCGACGGCCAATGTGTTAACAGCATTAGTTATGCTGATGATATTGTTGCTCAACCCATCAATTGCCGCCCTAAGAAGAATGATTGGAATATGTGAGGCATACACGAGGATGCACGGTCTCGTGTAAAAAATGAAAAGAGTTTCATGGTGGTTGGTCAGTAGATGCGACGTGAAGAAAGTAACAAACAAACACACGAACAAACAAACAAATTTATAATTTAGGATAAGTAAGTAATGAGAATAAAAAATTCAACAACCTAATTTTAATAAAAATATACCAAGTTATTTATTTTTCATCTTTGATGTCCAGAAATGTTTGTCCCTAAATATTTTACTGACCCACTTCCGACTACCCACTAAAATGTACTAAAATACCAATTTTTAGTGGGTAGTCGGGATGGACAAGTCATGCTTTTTTCAGTGACAAAAATGTTGTCACTATACTAACTAGCATTTTGCAACCGTCTGATTATTGAATGAAAATGAAATAAAATTAAAGATTATTTGGATAAAATGTACATTATGGTCGGTTGAGTTGGCGGCTGCAATTTTTATGGCGAATAGAGCTATATGTAAGGAGTCACTAACCAAAATTTAAACTTGCGGAAACTCGTAGTTTTTTAGTTATTGAAAAAATAAAATTCGTATTTTTGTATGAATATTCGACTACTTTTGACGTAATTCTGCCCGATTATCTAGTTAAGAAAAATAGGTGATTGAACTAGAATAAAAATGGCTAGGTTAGGTGAGACATTTAAGATTGCGCACGAGCCGAGCGAAGCGTGCCGCGGTAGCGGCCGGCGAGTGCCAGAAACGAATTCTGCCCGATTCACTCTAGTCACAGTAAATAGGTGATTGAACTAGAACTGGTATATTATTTGACTAGTAGTTATGGCATGACTTTAAAGGCCTTTGGCGCTATATAAAAAAAAACTGTCAAAATTACGTCAAAAGTAGTCGAATATTCATACAAAAATACGAATTTTATTTTTTCAAAAACTAAAAAACTAGGAGTTGCCGCAACTTTTAATTTTGGTTAGTGACTCCTTACATATAGCTCTATTCGCCATAAAATTTGCAGCCGCCAACACGACCGACCGTAATGTACATTTTTTCCGGCATAACATGTATCTCACAAGTTTTTACTGTAGAAGAACTAAGTAGCGAGACTTGGCAATTTTTACAAGATATGTTTTTGATGGGATCTCAGTTCTTTTTGTAGAAGATTTACTAAACGCGTGTTTTTGTCAAAAGGGCAAATACAGCTTTGTAATCCTATACATTTAAATGACATTACAAAGTTAATTATGCAGTTAGTCTAGATAATTCTACAGAAATATTTTTTTAGGTTTTTCCCTTATTTATACACTAAACACTACTTGTATTCCAAATGTGAAGCTTCTATGTCTGCTAGAAGTGCCTAATACTTTTGATGATCGGTCAGTGAGTGATTGAGTCAGTGACAAAAGTAAGGAGTTTGACAAGTTATAATTATGTAACTTCTGTTTCAAATTGAATTACATTTGAAATATACTGTGTTTGTACAATGCTTTTCTAGTAACTAAAAATGAAGGCTTCTTTTAATCCACAACAAAGTTATAGGGAGTTGAAAATGGCCTAAACTGCTACGAGAAATTGATGGTACGGCCGTGCTCAAGTTGACAGAAGCACTGCCGTGCCCCCAGATACTCGGTTATATTGATGACAGTTACATTAAAGCAGACATACACACAGGGGCTGATGATGATTAGTATAATTTTTAAATAATATATGAACCACACCATCTTTTAACTAAAAAAAACCGCATCAAAATTTGTCAATCATTTAGGAACTGCGATATAACAAACAGACATACAGGGGCTGATGATGATTAGTATTATTTTTCAATATATAAACCACATCAGCTTTCAACTAAAGAAATTGACATAAAAATTTTTTGATTAATTTAGGGGCTGTGATATTACAGACAGACATACAGGGGCTGATGATGATTAGTATAATTTTTAAATATACAAACCACATCAGCTCTCAACAAAAGAAATTGACATCAAAATCTTTTGATTAATTTAGGGGCTGTGATATTACAGACTGACACACAGGGGCTGATGATGATTAGTATAATTTTTAAATATATAAACCACACCAGCTTTCTGCTTAAGAAAACCGCATCAAAATCTGTGATGCATTTAGGAGCTACGATATGAGAAACAGACACACAGACCCTGATGATGATTATTATATAAATTTTAAATTTTATAAATAAACTCTGAACAAATTACACACCTTTTTTGTGGTTACCTCTTAATATTTTTTTTTCTATATAAATATTATGAACTTTGTAATCGACATAATATAATCTCTGTAAATTTCCCCCATTTCTCATAAAAATATTAATGCTCGTCAAAGCGTCAATTCTGCGTAGTCGCACTATAAGTCCATGACCGGACCAGGTCGGTGAACCTTTATACTTTGATGGTCCCGCGCAGAGCGACACGGCCTCCCCTCACGAATTCTCAGCGGGTACTAAATAGATCGCGATTTACATGACGCGTGCGCTTGGTTGTAATCACGTAATTTAAAAAAAATTGAATAATGGGATAAACATCGTTTTTTAATTAAATAAAAAATAGTGTCAACTTACCAATAGTATGATTATCAATTATAAAAATAATATCATCGAAGAAATTTAGTTTTTCCAGTAGAAATACAGCACTGAAAAACGTAAATTATGTCATTTTTAAAAGATTTTTATGCAGTTAACAATACATATATTTTTAATTTTTTATCAATATTTCATTGAAGGACTTTATAATCTTTTTTATAAAAATAGAAATTAAACTATATTAACACGATTTAATTGTTATTTTCTTTATCAAAGTGAGCTAAAATCGGCATTTTTGCGATTCGGCGTTCCGAAATCTTTAAATTTACTCAAATGTACTACTTAAAACTTTAATTTTATAAAATGATGTCCAAAATAAAGAGTTTATCTTCATATATTTCTTAATTGTTTTATTTAATTTAGTTATTTTATGCGTGTGAGGGGCAGTAAAAAAAACCGAAAAACTGAAACTTCGTCGTAAATTGAATGCACGCTCTTAAGTGAAATCAAGTCTTTCAAAAGCCGAGTGGCGTCCAAGTGATCAAAAGTGACCGGGGGTAGTTTTAGTAGATCACGAGCAACGAAAATCGGCATCTCCTCCTCCGGATCCTTTTGTTTTACTAGTGAGATAATGTACTCTAGTTCCCGTTGCGTTTTTCCTTCTCTTTTACGGATGATCCTTCTTCCCGGTGTCTTAACGACCGAGGTCAACAAAAGATTTTTACTGCACTATTTTTTTCTGTTCTGGTTTAAACACTGTGGCATATAGTCTGTTGATTGAATCCTCGTCCATCGCATCACATTTGTTTTGAAAAGTCAAAACTTCGTTTATCACCAAATTATAGTTTTAAAAATTTTACAACAGATGTTTGTGTCCGACCGCACGCACCTCTACGCGTCAATTACTTAGATTAGATTTAAACAAATTACTTTGGAAACGTATAAACCCTTATGTTTTAATTTTGAATAAATGCTTTTTATTTTTTATTTATATTATTTATAACGAATTAGGGCTCTCACACAAATCCAAGATGGGATGCGATACGATGCCGCATCTGTTATATTTACACTCATTTAACATCGATCCGATCGCAAATATATGGGTATTCGCGGTTTTGTGTGGGAGCCCTTAGGCCGATATCTTGACAAGTTCTGCTCTGCACACGGTATCCTTTCGTAGAAAACAACGTAGGCAACTCTACTTTCATTTCAAACTTATCAATTAAAAGTGTGTAGAGTCTTATCAAGGACGCTACATCCTTTAATTATATAATGTACTAGCTGTGCCCTGCACCTTCGTTCGCGTGGTTTTTGAGTGACTTAAGCCGTTTATGCAGCGCACGCAATTAAAGTCCCCAAGTGTGAATCATTTTCCCAGTTTTTGCAACATTTCTCACTGACGCTACGCTCCTATTAGTCGCAGCGTAATGTTATATAGCCTAAAGCCTTCCTCTATAAATGGAAATAAAAAAGAAAATATAAAAACTTTGAAGTGAAGTAGAAGTAAATAAATAGTAGCATTTATATATTTTTATAACATTCACACCTCTTTGTTTAGGTATCGGACGAGGTTATGAAATGGACATCTCAGATAACTGCGAAGAACTAGACCACACAAGTGATGCACCATCAGAACGTTACAAGGAACCGTTCGGCTGTGACGTGTGCTTGAAGAAGTTTTCACGAAAGGAACATTTACGAACACACAGTAGGGTTCATACGGGAGATAAACCTTACAGCTGTCATATGTGTTTGAAGAAGTATTCACGAAAAGAGCATTTACGAAGACACATTAGTGTTCATACGGGAGACAAACCATACAGCTGTGATGTGTGTTTGAAGAAGTTTTCAGTAAAAGGAGATTTACGAAGACACAGTATGGTTCATACGGGAGACAAACCATACAGCTGTCATGTATGTTTGAAGAAGTTTTCACAAAAAGGAGATTTACGAAAACACAGTATTGTTCATACGGGAGACAAACCATACAGCTGTCATGTGTGTTTGAAGAAGTTTTCGCAAAAAGGACATTTACAAAGACACAGTAATGTCCATACGGGAGACAAACCATACAGCTGTGATGTGTGTTTGAATAAGTTTTCACGAAAAGGAGATTTACAAAGACACATTCGTATTCATGTGGGAGTCAAACCATACAGCTGTGATGTGTGCTTGAAGAAGTTTTTACGAAAAGAAGATTTACGAAATCACAGTAATGTTCATACGGGAGACAAAACATACAGCTGTGATGTGTGCTTGAAGAAGTTTTCACGAAAAGAACATTTACGAATACACATTCGTATTCATAGGGAGACAAACCATACAGCTGTGATGTGTGTTTGAAGAAGTTTTCACAAAAAATAAATTTAGAAAGACATATTAGAGTTCATATGGGCAACAAGTATACTGCTGGGATGTATGTTTAAGAAATTTCAAATACGAAACGAACGGAATACGGAAACAAAATCTCAAAATAAAACCCAGTTTCACCAAACAATGTTAAATAAATAACGCCTTGTCACTTGAAATACTGTTATGAGCTATCGAGCGTCCCACCACGCACTAATGTCTTGTCAATTCACTTAATATAATTCCTGCTGTTGAGGTCCGTTAAATGTGTAAGACTTTAAATTAGAAGTGGGTTAACAGGTCAAGCTCGATACCTGTTATAACTGTTACCGTTTTATTTTAATACTTGTTATGACTACCTGTTAAAGAAATAACAGCTAACTTTCACATGAACGATCTTCCGGAATGGAGGGCCGTCAGGTCCTCAACCATTTAACTTTTTCTTAAGGTCTCTGTGTGTACTTTTGTAAATTTTCTAAATTATACTACTAGTAGGGTGCCCACTGCCCACACTAAAGTTTTCCTGCAATGAAAAAAAAGCTATTTATTTCATGCTATTCGTACATTGTTAGTAGTTACATGATACAGACAAATTTAAACAGTTTTAATTAATGATTGTTGTTGATATCTAGGTCTTTATGAACCTATTACATTATTATTACTAAAGATGTTTTAAAAAATTACTTAGTACCGAATTACCTTATTAGTTACAGAACATAATATTATAATTTTAAACAAAAAAAAACCGACTTCAAAAGCTAAACTAAAAAGCAAAAAATTAATTTACTTCGCACAAAGTAATACACGCGCATTATTGTCAGTAAATAAATTTATTCTATAATTTTGAAGTCGGTGCCAAGTTTAGCGTTCTTTCATAATTTGTTTTCATCTAGTATTAGTTTGTAAGCCAGAACTTAGGTAGGTACATAATATTAGGTCCTTTTTCTTAGGTCTATTTTTCAACAGACGCTTAGGTGTTGATGTCAGCCTCATAGGTTCAGACAATGTTCCCTACACAAGGGACAGATCCATAAAACTGTATATTTTGCTTGCCTCTGGGGACAACTGTTCCGAAAGTATACAATTGATCTGCCCATTGTATAGGCAACCCAAGTCTCCCTAAGATCTCAACTCTGCAGTTCGAGCACACTCCAGCAATACATGTAAAAGGTCCTCTGGCTTTTGACACACTTCACAATTAGGTGAAGGCTTAATTCCTACCAAATAATAAAACTTATTTGCTGGAATGTGCCCAGATCGCAACCTAAAGGCTGACACCAATGACTTTCTGGACATGTTACAAGAAATAAACCAAGGCTCCCATATGGGTTTATTTTGGATGGTACTATACACCTCTGTTAAGTTCCTCGCCACAAACAAATTAAAGTAAACAAACTTATAACACCCCGTCGTTTTTGCGTCGGGGGTTAATAAACTAAATGTAAACTGAGGAGCTGCTGACGCTGCCCTCGTGCCGCTGCCGCATGACGTGGTGGGAGTGCTGCGTCGGTGCTACGTCTGCCTATGGTACCGTAAGGAAAGATCGGCAATTATTTTATTCAAATTCAAATCCTGGAAGCTTCTTAAATTAATTTGCGGTTGCGCCATCTTTTCTACACACACAATTTATTTAAAAAAAATATTTTGTAATGGAAACTAATGACAAATAAATTATTATTTAGGATTTTTTTTCTTCTTCTTCAAAAATGGCTCCTTAGTGAGTCGCCAATGTCTGACGAACGAACTCTGCTTTAAGAGTAGGTTATAAGGAAAAACAAGAGTACGGTAGAATGGTGAAAGATAGTTGAAAATTATATAATCTGGAACAAACACAAACATTTAGGGTTAGTACCAAATACCTTACAATTTAATTTTATTAGTGAGTATATAATTATGTACATAAAGTTTCAATAAAAGGATTATCTACAAAACTATGTTTATATTTAAAATTAGTAGGGCGTGGGATTGTAGGGGGGAGGGAATCATATAGAGAGGATTGGTTTTTCGGGCAGGAAAAGAAAATATGGTCCAGAGTGCCTTCATCAAGTCCACATTCACAGATAGAGTTATCCCTTACCCTGACTTAGCCAAGAAAACAGGCGAGCAACAATGTCCCAGTCTAATTCTGCAAATTGTAGAGCATACTGCTTTACTTGCGTGTTTATATTTAAAAAACCAGGGGTAACTAGAATGTTATTCTGGATATCAAAATAGTGTTTGCCTTTATGCTCTCTAGTTCTGGCACACTCATTTTGCCATACCATATATAAGCGATTTCTGGCCTGGGGAACTAAATCCTGACAATAAACCTTATACTGACTTGCTCCACCTGATGTTATGGCGTCCTTAGCATAAGCGTCAACACTTTCATTGCCAGTAATTCCACTATGGCCTGGTATCCAGGCCAGAACCACCTCGATACCTTCTGTATGACACTTAAGAAGAAGCTCTCTTATTTTCAAGATCAAGGGAAGTTTAACGTAAACGCACCTATTACCGCCAGTTTAAGCATAGTTCAGATTGATGTCAAAAAAATAAGCATATTAATAATATGTAGCGCCAATAAAAATATTTTTTCGAGTACTAAAATTAAGGATTTTTTTAATCATGTCTAAGAACAACTGTTCTAAGAATTACTTAAAAAAATAAAAATAAAATAAAAAGGGCCATGTACCTTTTACCGACCCAAAATATCCGGTGTGTACCTAATACCGTTTATGTGACACCCTAATACCGATCCATGAATAAATGAAACCGTCAAAGTAAAATAAAAAATGCTCATGCTATAACAAATGTATATAAATGCCCCCGCACTACACGTACAGTAGGTATGCTATCAACACTTATCAATTATTTATATTATTATGTATTTTTTTTTTTTTTTTTTTTTTTTTTTTTTGTTTTTACATCTATTTTTTACAGAGGCTTTCAACACTAGGGTGTTGATGTCAGCCTCATAGGTTCAGTCAATGTTCCCTACACAAGGGACAGATCCATAAAACTGTATATTTTGCTTGCCTCTGGGGACAACGGTTCCGAAAGGAAACAATTGATCTGCCCATTGTATAGGCAACCCAAGTCTCCTAAAAACTTTGATCTCAACTCTGCAGTTCGAGCACACTCCAGCAATACATGTAAAAGGTCCTCTGGCTTTTGACACTCTTCACAATTAGGTGAGGCTTAATTCCTACCAAATAATAAAACTTATTTGCTGGAATGTGCCCAGATCGCAACCTAAAGGCTGACACCAATGACTTTCTCGACATGTTACAAGAAATAAACCAAGGCTCCCATACAGGTTTATTTTGGATGGTACTATACCACACTCCCACACCTCTTTTAAGTTCCTCACCAAAATGATATTCCCATTTCTGGAGAGACTTTTTCTTAATTTGAGGACGAAGCTCACTGGCAAAAGGTTTAGAGTAAAGCATGAGACCATCTATTACTGCTTCTTTGGCAAGCACATCGGCAGTTTCGTTTCCAAACAAACCTATATGAGACGGAACCCATTGTAGTTTCACAGAAACATTGCTAGCAACCCGGCGTAATAAATCTAATGCTTCGAAGGCGATTGGAAGCCCACGTTGCTTAGTAACACACTGACTTAAGTGTTGGAGAGCACTTTTCGAATCCGATAATATCACTATACTGTTAATGTTATTTAAATTATTAACGTACAATAGTGATTCTTTTATAGCCACAAGTTCAGCCGTCATTATGTTATTTTCTTTGTTCAATTTAAACTTTTGTGAAACATTCAATTGTGAATCAAAAAAGGCGGCTCCAACACCTTGAGTGCATTTAGAACCATCTGTGTATATTTTATAACAATCAGAATAATAATCAGAAATAACTTGCAAAAAATAATTTTTAAGTTCAAAATCAGATAAGCTCCGTTTCGGGGGCATATCGCCAGCTTTATCTGCAATGAGTTCCTTTACATCAATAGAAGATACCCATGTACTTAATGAATAAGTCTCTAACTTGCCACTTTGATAAACATTAACATCTTTCCATTCCGAACAGATTTGTGCTAGCATAGGATTATTTGTGTTACTAAAATAATTACGAACCAAAGTTAGCTTATTTAAAGAATCTAACACATGACTGCCTATGACAGACTTAATTTTAAGTAGATATCTACAAGCCAACAAGTAGCGGCGTATATACAAAGGCGGAATGGATAGTTCACTCTGCATAACAAATACCGGAGTGCTTCGTATAAAGGAGCCACATATTCTCAATGCTCTGTTTTGTAAAACATCAAGCTTTTTAAGATGCGTTTTTGCACAACTGCCATATATGAAACTGGCATAGTCTAGACGACTTCTTACCAGGGACACATAAAGACGGCGAATATACTTGGGATGAACTCCCCACGACCTGCCTGATAGAACTTTTAAAATATTCAAACATTTATAGTTTTTAGCACACAATTCATTTATATGAAGACTCCATCTCAAGGACGAGTCCAGCCATAAACCTAGGTATTTAACTTTGTTAACCATGTTAAGTGACAAGCCATTGACTTCAACATTAACATTTAAAATTCTTCTTGATCTGTTAAAAACACAAATATTAGATTTAGGTACAGATAATTGTAAGCCAATAGTATCTAGATAATTAATCATCGCTTTGATAGCTGATTTAAGGCAGTTTGCCGCTTCTACATCATTTCTATTCACAACAGTTTTATACAAAACGAAATCATCGGCATACTGGGAACTACAGACATTATTTATGATCCTGGTAATGCCCATAGTTACAATATTGTATAAAAGCGGAGAGAGAGGATCACCTTGTGCTAATCCTCGATATGTATTTCTAATTATTAAAGATGTATTATGATTATTTGAGTTAATTCTACAACATCGTTTAGAAAGAAAATTGAACAAATATTTACAAATCTTAATACCAACTCCTATCTCATGTAGAATATTAACTAATGCAGTAATATTGACATTGTTATAGGCATTATCAATATCGAGAAAACAGGCAATAGTGGGCTCCCTTCTGGCAAAACCTAATTGAATATTAGACGTAAGCAGGACTAAATTATCAATACAAGAGTGACCGCGTCTAAAGCCTGTTGATGAGTCGGGAAGGAGGCCCTTGCTTTCAACAAACCACTCCAATCTTTTTAATAAAATCAAATGAAATATCTTACACGGACAAGACATCAATGAAATAGGGCGTAATGAAGAAGCGAGAGTGGGGTCCCTTCCCGGCTTAAGAATAGGGACTATTTGTATGTCTCTCCACTGATCAGGCACGCTACTTGACGTCATTACAAGATTAAATATTTTTAAGAGCATTAATTTAGCATTAAGTGGAAGATAATAAATCATAGTATATGAAATATTATCCATTCCTGGAGAGGTATCTTTCTTCTTTAAACAATTACGAAATTCCGCAAGAGTGATTGGTGTTTCTAATATAGAGAGTTGTCCGTCAACAAAATTTGGCTCTTGTTCAGCGACATAATCGGGGGTCAGCGTATGCAGTAGCTTCATTGCATTATCTGGATCAACACCACCTCGGCGTCCAATGTTGCCCTTAAGCCAGCGCAACTTTCTCCACATAGCAGGTGCTGAAGTTTCTTGGTCAATACTGGAACAAAACTCTCTCCACGACTTAGATTTTTCTTTTCTTATAAGTATTTTGGCTTGAGATACTTTGTTTTTCCAACATAACAAATTACAAGGTGTAGGATTGCGTCTTAACTGGACCAATGCAAGACGCCTTTCAGCAACTGCCTTCGAAAGCTCTTTGTTCCAAAAATGTTTTGGTTTAAAATTTGATGTTGGATCCTCACTGATTTTAATCCAAGGGATGTGCTTATCAGCCAAATATTTAATTTTATTAGTAAATATATCATATCCTACTTGAACATCACTCACTTCGGCAACATCAAACATTGTTGCTGCTTCTTTAGTGTATTCCGTCCAATTAGCTTGTTTATAATTTCTCTTTTTGATGTATCTATTTGATCGTATAAAGCCACAATTTAATTTTAACACCAAATGGTCACTACCTAGAGATTCATTGGTAACATTCCAGCCCATGTCAATTGCAATGTCAGTGGATGCAAAAGATATATCAGGAGAGGATTTCTGAAGATTTCCATTAACCCACTTGACTCTAGTAGGTGAACCATCATTGAGGCATATGAAATCATTATCAAACATAGCCTTATAAACAGTCTCACCTCTTCTATCAGATTTACACGACCATAGAGTGTGATGCGCATTAAAATCTCCGATAATAAGACATCCAGATTTAAAAGTATTAAAGATTAAATCCCAATCCTGTTGACTTGTGCAAATGGAGGGAGGGCAATATATAGCAATCACATGCTTTAGTGTAGGCACATTAAATATTTCTATATTAATAATCTGAATATCAGAGTTTGAAATATTAATAATTCGTTCTGAATATTTAATAGATCTATGTATGATAGCGCACAAGCCACCATATGAATCTTCTCTGTCTGCTCTTACTATGTTATAGCCCGAAAACTTCAATGAAATGTGGGGAGAAAGCCATGTTTCACTCACAAAAGCCATATGTATTTTATCTTGTAAAATTAAAAGTTCAAAATTGCTAGCTTTATGTTTTAAACTATTAGCATTCCATTGAAAAATATTGATATGACTGTGCAAATTATTATTATTACTGGCCATTATTGTTTCTTCCCATGAACTTAAGCAACGTCTCGAAATTCAAATATTCTTGTAATAAAACTACTACTTCAGACCAGAAAAACTCCATTAACATTTTGAACTTATCTTCGAAACTTCCTTCTGAGACAAATGCTTCTTTTATTTTATCCAAAACCCTTTGAAACCACTTTTTCCGTTCTTTACTATGGCTGTTGTTACAGCTTTTCACAACAGGGATCTCCGTTCTGGATATATCCAAATTGAGAAATACTTCCTCTTCATTATGTTTTGATATTACACTTCTTTTCTTTGCTTTATTCTTTGACTTCTTATTAACTTCAATATGAGATGTTGACAGTTGCTTTGTAGTAGGAGAAACACATTCGTCTAGTTCCATATTATCATCTTCACTGTCTGAAACATCATTATTATTCCCAGAACCACCAACACATATATCTCTGTAAGTAGGAGACGAAGCAGCGCCGGATCTAACATAAGAAGTGCTAGGGATAGCAATTGGTTCATCTGTTCTAGATGAGCTCATTTTTTGTGTCTCTTCTTTCATTTTATTTAAAGCCAATTTATAAGAGCAATTATTACTTCCCATATATAAACGGATATCTCTCTCCCTTTTAAAAGCTGGACATACCGATTTCATTAATGATAGATGGTCGCCTTTGCAGTTAACGCACTTATAATTTTTCGTTTCACAATTTTCGTGTTTTTCACCACATTTAGGACAAATGGGAGTCTTGGACGGACAAACGTGACTGACATGACCGTATCGCCAGCATTTAGAGCATTGCGTTACAGGATACATGTATAAATCTATAGCCATACGACAACCATAAGCCTTTATAAATCCTGGAAGATTTGACCCTTCAAATCCTATGCGAACTGTTTCAGATTTTATCCATTTACCATTTAAATCTTTTCGCAACAGCCGTTTAACAGATAATATTTTAGTATCACATTCAAAAATTTCTTTCAATTCCTTATCTTCAATATCAATATCAATATCTCTGACTACACCATAACAATAATGCATTTCATTAGTATTTCTACAAGTCCACTCATGATCATTTATAATTTTACTATCCAAAAAATTGCTTGCGTCTTGATTACATTTAAACTTTATCAAAAGTTTAAAAGGATTCATATACTTGATAGTTTCTATTCCCTGAACATTGTATTTTGCCAAAAGCTTTGCAAATGCCAACTGCTTCGGTAGGATAATAGTTTTGGAGGTTACAGAAACTTCAAAATTGTTACTAAAATCTCCCGGTGGATTAGGAGATACAGATGGGGGGGTGTTTTGCAGGTTTCGTCGTTTGTTTCTATTGACGAGCGTAAAACCATCATCAGTTAAAGGATCTTGGGAATCCCCTTCTAACTGCCTTTTATTGCGTGGCTGGATTATTCGACAGTCGTCGTCGATATTGATATGATCTACGGACATACCTGCATCATCCCATTCTAGATCTACCTGGCCTTCGAGTTCACCGGGAGATCCAAGCACGATTCTATTTATAGTTTGGGAAGACATCTCGTCATTAAACACGGGTTCCAACACAGCTTCTTCTTCAGATTCACTCATAATCACAAAACTTGTGGGTAGTTTGAAAAAAAAATATACGTGAAAAAAACGAAAATATTCACTATTATACACTATTAATCTAAAAAGTATTATTAAAGATCACCAAAAAAGTCATAATTAACCAAAAAATAATATTTAAACAATAAACGCACTAAGATTTTAACTTAAACTTGCGTCACAGATACTGTAACTAAAGCGCGTCCAAGCGTGTCGGACGCAACCGCCATACTGATTATGTATTCTTATAATAGTATATTCTTTACAGCAAATCAGTCAAAAAGTGTTATTTATAGGAATACCCGACTTCGGCGAAGCCAAAAGGATGATTGAAGAATGATTTTGGCAGTCTATGTATGTATGTATGTATGTATGTATGTATGTATGTATGTATGTAGGAATGTTACCTCGTAGCGGCTAAACTACTGCGATGTATGTTTTTTTATATAATAGAATACTGTACCTAGTTTCTATTACTCTGAGGTATTACTAGGGTAACTAACCTGATATGTAACTTTATTTCCTTGACAATAAATACCTACCACATAAAAAATATCTAACTAGTTAGGGCGTTTGTTTGAAAATGTAGAAGTAGATCGGTAATAGGTTTTCTTAAAGGACATTGTGTAACCTATTACCGACCTAATGGAATTTGTATAAATTGTGTAAATACATGTGATTTTTATACGTTTCAATTATTTTTAATGTGTTATTACATAAATATTTAATAAAAATGATATTTCAATTTAAAAAATACGCTATTTAAAAAGTATACCTGCTTTATTCATCAAAATATTTACAAAAGAACAAAGTTAGTTTTTACGGCTCCTAAAGCTCTAGACTATATGGCGTTAATAGCTCAAATACAAGTTAATATATTAAGGACCTGAGTTAATACACCCTCCTGCCTATTAATTTATACTTTTTAACAAAAATCATGATACACAAAATATACGAAAAGTTCTTATCAGCGACCTATGGTCGATTGTGGGTCGATAATAGGAAAAAAATTGTGTCTTTTGTTCCTATTACCGCCTGTTTTTAATATTGAATTTTAGGCAAAATAAAATAGTATCTCATTATAAATAGTTGTTATTTGTGTTCCTGAAAATATTTAAAAATGCATCAAAGTACTGGAAGTTAGATTTAAAAGCTTGACGATATAATATTTTGCTAATAGTGGAACGTCAGTACTTACGTTATCGGGAACGCCACAGTATGGAATATGCAACTGTCGCCGACGTACATGGCCAAATTGAGCTATTATTCTTTAAATCGTTGAGTTACCAACACATACAAAAGGCGAATATTTGCAATACAAAATATATATCTTTTTTTTTAACCAACAAATTGTGTAACTTTAATATATCACATAAAAACGATAGTTTTCTTAATAGGGCGGTAATAGGCGCGAATTTTAAGGGGTCGTTATTAGGTGCGTTTACGTTACATTTGGATCGGAACTGGTTGGACTTTATAGCCTCCAGAGCGCTTTTGGAATCCGAAAGTATTATGGATTTATTAAGGTGATGGGATTCAACAAATGTCAGTACTTCCAATATAGCCAGGGTTTCCCCTGTAAATACTGATGAATGTGGAGGTAATTTAAAATTTAGTATAACGTTAACTTTCGGAATCCATACGGCCACTCCAACACAGCTGCTCTCCAAAAGTTTAGATGCGTCTGTAAAAATAAGCAGCCACTCCTCAAAGTGCTGATCGATTATGCTCTGAAATTGTGCGTTAGCTAACACAGAACCCTTCTCTATTGGAAAATTTATAAACACTTTTGGAGGAAAGGTAAGTGCAAAGGAAGTGGAAAAAAGGGGATTAAGTCTACACTGGAAAATAGGGCAAGGAAGGCGGATAAGAGTATGGTAACTACTACTAGTAACTAGCCCTGTGTACCAGTAGCTGATAGTAAACGAAAAAAACGTTTTTTTCATTCTGATTTGCGTTTCTTTAGCACTGTATATGGTCGTTTTGAACTGGGGCCTGGGGCCTGATTACGCAACTCCGTGGGCATCAATTCTCCGTGGATATCTACTTCTTCTTCTTCGTCATACGTCATTATCAACCGTCATTGTGATGCTAAATCTTTTTAAAATACGTTTTAATAACATATAATCATTAAAAAAACCGGACAGCTATGTCAAAAAATTGATTCCCACTTTGCCACTCAAAGAACGAACGAAATGCATAATTGACATTAATTTGGCATATTATTGTTATTTAATGTTATTTAATGTTATTTAATGTTATATAATGTTATTTCCTTGCAAAAAATGGACCTATGGAAAGTCCAAAACCTATTTTGATAACTCAGAAAATAAATATATAATAAAGAAAGTAAGTATTCACTATGTAACATGTTACGTGCAGCGTAAGCAGATATGCACATACGCATAATGCATGTGTGATGTAGCCCGTAATGAGATGCCCCGCTTAGTCTTTAAGACTAATATTTTTATTGTTCAGTTTATAATTTAGTATCCGTAAGGGTATGTTGCCCTGTCGGCACCTATGTAATTACCTATGTGTACCTATGTAGATAATATGTATACGTGATAATATATTATGAAGTCTGAAGTGTAACTTTTATTTAACGACCACATATAGGGCACACCACTTGTATACAACTATAATATGTAGGTAATTGATCCTTTTCGTTGTTAGGATCTTTTATATTTCATGATTGAATTGCTTCATAGCATTTTACGAAAACGTAAGACTAGCTGACATGTGCCCATTTCGTTGAGCATACGACAGTTTGTGATGAAATTCAGTTTAAAGAAAAACAAAACCCGAACCCGCAACGTGAAGCCTACAACGTAGAACTCTAAACGTGGAACCCGCAACGCGAAAACTGGTATGCGGAACTCGCATCTAGAGTACCTACTACAGTTATTCCTCATAATGTAGGCCAACCGGAAACATTTGACAGCAAGGTAAAGTAACGTAAAAGGATGTCGACGAATGATAATAACAATGAGGGGTTTTCGAAGTGTCACTTTTAGGTACAGAGACTACCGTAAGATGGCGCTTGCATAATGTTATATGTCAAAAAAATCTTTGATTTTTGTTGGGTGGTTAATAGGGTTGCCTGAATAAAGCTATTATCCATTTTCTGGTAGAGAAATTATTCATAAAGTGGTTAAGTCGCTGTAGGTATGCTGTTTCATACACAAAAATAATCCTTTCAAATTCCTTTCTTAGTGATCTCCTACACTTCCGAGGAAACCTACATACATTATAGCTAGCTGGCTTCAATATCTTTGATTTTTCAAACAAATAATTAATTACACTTTTCTCCCGTTTCCGTAGGGATTTCGGGAAGTTCTTGTTTAGTACTCTCCTATACTTACATTCTATGAAAGATACATGCCAAATTTCAGCCTGCTGCCGAGTATTTTCGACTCTTAAGTGGTTGGTATATATAGGTATATTGAGATTATGTAGCCTGAACTGCAGTTGGATTAAACATTGGCTCTGACTGCTGCTGGAGCTGGTTAGCTTGCTGACAAGCTTCATTCCATGGGAATATAGAAGGAACAGCTTTTCTTTTAAGTATTTTTAGGCGATGAGCTGCAAACAAAAGTTTGGTTTTTAGGTATAAACTCCTAAGATAGGTACCTACTGTATTATGTTTCCATTAAGTTATGATACCCAAGATAGGTAACAAACATAAAGATATGTACATATATTTAGGTTAAGAAATTAAAAAAATGTTACTAGTTTAAGTCTAATGTCAATAAACTTTATTATTATTTCTTATTGCAAGCTAAGATAAATATGTATTTTCCATGTTGGGCCTCTTGCCAAATGTGATGACGGAGAGATGAAATCTGCAGGCTGGCGTAATCATTTAATCCATCTTGATCTCCGAGTTTCATCTTGGGGAAAGCGGTGGTTACGTATATTTTTACAAAATTGTACTACGCATGGACTAGCCATGTTTAGTTTAGTTCTCAGGGCACAATTAATAATAAACTATTGCAAGTGAAAGAAAGAAAGTTGTAAGATAAACAAACAAAAAACAAAGCGGAAATTGACATTTTACACAGGATTTGACATATTACTTAGGTTTAATGCCATCTATCAGCATTTTTCTTAAACTAGTAGAACTGTCAAAATAAAAACCGCTCATTACATGAAAAGCGTAATAGCGCTTATTTCATTCACATTCGATAACATTACCATGGCGGAGAGTATAATTCAAAGGTTCATGTTTGTTTTGTTGACAGTTACAACAAAAGTAGGAATACGTAATACACGTATTCCTACTTTTGTTGTAACTGTCGAAGTTTTTGTAAGTTTTCTTATACGTGTTGTTGGCTTTTCTGGATTTCAAATCAAATCACATTTGGCTGTATACCGTTTTTTTTTTTAAAAAATTATCGATTTGGAACGCCTCGGCTCGATCTTGGCCAGTCTTTAACGTCTGTAACGTCTAATAGTTGTCATGGTAACAATATTGTTTACAAATAAAAAATAAAAATTATGAAATGCTATAAATACTGTATTATAATCAGCTTAAACTATTTGGATTAATATTTTTGTAAATCCAAATAGTTTTAGTAGTTTAAACAATTAAATTCCTAAATAATTATTAATTATCAAATTTTTTTTAAAAGGTCTTCATGATGCACAGGCTAAGGTCATAGACCATACTGCCTAGTCATTAGTTTTCTATCAATAAACGAACCATCACCTTACGGCTGCATTCACCATGTGCTTGTCTTGCCAGTCATCTTGCTATGGCTAATAAAATAAAAAATCGTTATAAGTGGGGCTAATTTTACCCAGCTTAGGAAATTAAATTCGCCAAAATCATAGATTAGATTATTGTATTTAAAAGTATTACTCGAATACCCCACACACACAGTCCGCTGTCAAAACACTCGCCGTTAAACATGTGTTTGGCGAGATAATAGTGTACCTATTATATTTAAGTATAATTTTAGATGAATAAATAATTAAAAAAAAACTTAATAGATAATACTACTTTAATCTGTGAAAAATAAAATTCAACCGAGAAGAAGAAGAAAGTCATGAAATATTCCAACCATAGATCCAAGCCGTGAGCTCGCTAGCTGCCGCTTACATTTGACAGTTCAAAGCTGTGTTCGTATGTCAAAATGCACTGTTAACAAGCATTTCGTTCCTTCTTTGAGTGGTAAAATGGACATCAATTTTTAGACATAAGTGTCCGGTTTTTTTGATATTTTAACTTTTTAAATCGTGTTTTAAGAAGACGAAGATTAATATGAGAAGATTTTCGCGTTTGCAGTGTCCGCATTTCGGGTTCCGCTTTGAAAGTTCCGCATTGCGAGTTCCGGGTTCTTATTTACTGGCAATTACTGGCAATCATTTATAAGTTACAATTTATGCACACTTTTTAGGGAAACTACACAAAACAGTAAGTTAATAATGATAAATACCTATTGTTTGTAAATTATTGTAAAAATTTCCAATCATGGAATCTCATAGGCCCTTTACAACTTATTTATTGTATATTATTTATTGTAAATAGCTATTTATAATCTAGTATCTGTATTTAAAAGAACATAGTATATAGTGCTAAAATGCTGTTAATATGTACTTATTATGTATCGTAATTGGTTAATAGCATAGAATTAAGTTACCATTACGAGACGCATATTGAACTACAACCACATTATTACTAATCTAATCTGTGACTACAACAATAGTTCATATTTCAGTTCACTTGTCCGGTTTTATGACAGCCGGACACGTAAGAAGAAGAAGTAGATATCCACGGAGAATTGATGCCCACGGAGTTGCGTAATCAGGCCCCTGATTACGCAACTCCGTGGGCATCAATACTAGATTATAAATAGCTATTTACAATAAATAATATACAATAAATAAGTTGTAAAGGGCCTATGAGATTCCATGATTGGAATTTTTTACAATAATTTACAAACAATAGGTATTTATCATTATTAACTTACTGTTTTGTGTAGTTTCCCTAAAAAGTGTGCATAAATTGTAACTTATAAATGATTGCCAGTAATTGCCAGTAAATAAGAACCCGGAACTCGCAATGCGGAACTTTCAAAGCGGAACCCGAAATGCGGACACTGCAAACGCGAAAATCTTCTCATATTAATCTTCGTCTTCTTAAAACACGATTTAAAAAGTTAAAATATCAATAAAACCGGACACTTATGTCTAAAAATTGATGTCCATTTTACCACTCAAAGAAGGATCGAAATGCTTGTAAACAGTGCATTTTGACATACGAACACAGCTTTGAACTGTCAAATGTAAGCGGCAGCTAACGAGCTCACGGCTTGGATCTATGCTTAGATTAAGAATACATAGATTTGCTACGATACGTCAATAAAGTGTGTGAACGAGATCACAACATACAAAATCTTTAAAGAAGGAAAAGGAAGGCGACAATATTGCCTGTCTTTGTCAGAGTTCCTGTTTTTGTTTGTTGGGCACAACTGCTATGTGCCCAACAAATCAGTTGACAGTTCGGTCACATCTCGTATCTTCCAGGATTTTTAGTGAATAATAGTGATCTAAGTGGTGAAAATAAAAAGAATCTTAAGTGATGCATAATACTAACCCTGCTTTACATGGATATATGTTAAATAATCGGCTCTAAAAGCCGTAATGAGCAAAAAACACGAAATATTTCCTTTCATGCGTAAGTACAATTTTAGTAACAAATACACCTTGCTTTGATAAAATATCGACAGGTTGTGTTCCGCAGCACACTAATAAGCTATTAATAGGTTATTATGAATAGAAATAATGAATTAAAATGTAATTTAAAATTACAATAACAAATGTATTATCCAACCAATTTATGTGACAAGGTTAAATTGTCATCCTCGAAACAAATGTCAGGCAGTCCGCCATTTTAAAATACTTTTTGACTTAGTAATGTTAAAGATTTTATGGGGATACCAGCTAAGGTACTCATAATTTACCCTAAAAGTGGGGTCTTTTTTAACCGACTTTCAAAAATAGAGGAGGTTTCTCGATTCAACCGTATATATATAATATTTTTAATTTTATTATTAAATCTTAAGCTGTGCAATAGTGAAACTGTTGTTACAAATTTCCAAAGGACTCTTCAACCCGCCAATTATGGATTCGTGCCACAGGCCGACAAAACTAGCAACCAACCAAATATACTCGAGTATGCTCTAGACATTTTGAACAAAGTTGTTTTAGAAAAACAGCAAATATGACATATTTAAACCCGTTATCTATTTCTACGCGTCATGTCATCGAGCAGGTTAGTTACTTTTATGGTATTTATTTACGTACTATAAAAGTGATTATTATAATGTTATAAACATATTATATTCAGAGTCTTGTGTAGAGCCTACTGAAATTTACTTACATAAGTTCACTAAAAGTACAATTTTTTTTACTGTAAAATAACGATGGAAATGGAAATCTTGACTACATTTAACGAACGCCTCTACTACTCCTATTTTATATATTATTGCTTTGTTTTAGGAAAGCCGAAGAAATATTTATTGGAAGACGTATAGTAAATAAGTCGTTAAAGTCACTCCAAAAATTTCCATTCATGAAGTCTTGAACTGCGGTGAATAGTCGAATGAGATTATATCTATAAATTGTAGTTGGTATAAGAAATAAATTAATAATATGAATGTCCCCGGAAATGCTGGTAAGGGATCCACACTATAGGAGGCATGAAAAGGAAAATACCAAATGCTTAAACGAGGAGGAAGAAATTCGTACATCTATTTACGTGCAAACGGTATGAATACAGTTACGGAAATAATCATTTTTAATAACGACCCATATATGTTGTAATATACCAATAATTATTAAAAAAATGCAAATATTATAATAAAATCATTTTAATAATGACTATATGCACAGATTACCTTTAAACACCTTATTTTTTTTTATATACTTTTTTACGTATATACCTACTTTATTAGTTATTTTACATTAATTTAAATATTTTTATATTTGTTAAAATACACGACCGGTTTCGACGAAGTCATCGTCGGTGTAGGAATAAAGTGAAAAAAAGTGCAAGTACATAGTTTGTGTTTTATTACTACATAAAAAGAATGTCCGCCAAGAAATTATAGTACATTCGATAACATAAATAGAGTACCGACAACATATATAAATTATTATTACGTCCGCGTCTGTGATGAAAATAATTATGATGTAAAGACGTTTTTTTAAAACCTTGGGTTTTGTTGTATGGTATGTTTTGGGCATACAAAGTAGCAGCCAATGCTACTTTGTACGCGCAAATGGGAACCGTTGGTACATTTACACGTCATAAACGTAACATATTGTTTCCTGCTTTATCTGTTCCAAATTTCATAATTTAATGGAAACAAATATATATAGATATACAAACTTTCTCTCATTAATAATTTTGTATTTTACTGTTCTGTACTAATCTTTGTTAGTCCCGAGTTGTAAGATTACTGAATAAATTGGGTAAATTTAAATGGGGTTGGCAACACAGATATTGTATATACTTTTCGTTTGTCTCTTTCGGCTGTGGCACTGTGTCAAATCTATAGGATTCTTTATCTAAGGATCTATGGTTGGAATATTTCATGACTTTCTTCTTCTTCTCGGTTGAATTTTATTTTTCACAGATTAAAGTAGTATTATCTATTAAGTTTTTTTTAAATTATTTATTCATCTAAAATTATACTTAAATATAATACACTATTATCTCGCCAAACACATGTTTAACGGCGAGTGTTTTGACAGCGGACTGTGTGTGTGGGGTATTCGAGTAATACTTTTAAATACAATAATCTAATCTATGACTTTGGCGAATTTAATTTCCTAAGCTGGGTAAAATTAGCCCCACTTATAACGATTTTTGACTGTTGAATGACTGGCAAGACAAGCACATGGTGAATGCAGCCGTAAGGTGATGGTTCGTTTATTGATAGAAAACTAATGACTAGGCAGTATGGTCTATGACCTTAGCCTGTGCATCATGAAGACCTTTTAAAAAAAATTGGATAATTAATAATTATTTAGGAATTTAATTGTTTAAACTACTAAAACTATTTGGATTTACAAAAATATTATTCCAAATAGTTTAAGCTGATTATAATACAGTATTTACAGCATTTCATAATTTTTATTTTTTATTTGTAAACAATATTGTTACCATGACAACTATTAGACGTTACAGACGTTAAAGACTGGCCAAGATCGAGCCGAGGCGTTCCAAATCGATAATTTAAAAAAAAAAAACGGTATACAGCCAAATGTGATTTGATTTGAAATCCAGAAAAGCCAACAACACGTATAAGAAAACTTACAAAAACTTCGACAGTTACAACAAAAGTAGGAATACGTGTATTACGTATTCCTACTTTTGTTGTAACTGTCAACAAAACAAACATGAACCTTTGAATTATACTCTCCGCCATGGTAATGTTATCGAATGTGAATGAAATAAGCGCTATTACGCTTTTCATGTAATGAGCGGTTTTTATTTTGACAGTTCTACTAGTTTAAGAAAAATGCTGATAGATGGCATTAAACCTAAGTAATATGTCAAATCCTGTGTAAAATGTCAATTTCCGCTTTGTTTTTTGTTTGTTTATCTTACAACTTTCTTTCTTTCACTTGCAATAGTTTATTATTAATTGTGCCCTGAGAACTAAACTAAACATGGCTAGTCCATGCGTAGTACAATTTTGTAAAAATATACGTAACCACCGCTTTCCCCAAGATGAAACTCGGAGATCAAGATGGATTAAATGATTACGCCAGCCTGCAGATTTCATCTCTCCGTCATCACATTTGGCAAGAGGCCCAACATGGAAAATACATATTTATCTTAGCTTGCAATAAGAAATAATAATAAAGTTTATTGACATTAGACTTAAACTAGTAACATTTTTTTAATTTCTTAACCTAAATATATGTACATATCTTTATGTTTGTTACCTATCTTGGGTATCATAACTTAATGGAAACATAATACAGTAGGTACCTATCTTAGGAGTTTATACCTAAAAACCAAACTTTTGTTTGCAGCTCATCGCCTAAAAATACTTAAAAGAAAAGCTGTTCCTTCTATATTCCCATGGAATGAAGCTTGTCAGCAAGCTAACCAGCTCCAGCAGCAGTCAGAGCCAATGTTTAATCCAACTGCAGTTCAGGCTACATAATCTCAATATACCTATATAAACCAACCACATATGAGTCGAAAATACTCGGCAGCAGGCTGAAATTTGGCATGTATCTTTCATAGAATGTAAGTATAGGGGAGTACTAAACAAGAACTTCCCGAAATCCCTACGGAAACGGGAGAAAAGTGTAATTAATTATTTGTTTGAAAAATCAAAGATATTGAAGCCAGCTAGCTATAATGTATGTAGGTTTCCTCGGAAGTGTAGGAGATCACTAAGAAAGGAATTTGAAAGGATTATTTTTGTGTATGAAACAGCATACCTACAGCGACTTAACCACTTTATGAATAATTTCTCTACCAGAAAATGGATAATAGCTTTATTCAGGCAACCCTATTAACCACCCAACGATCAAAGATTTTTTTGACGTAATACATTATGCAAGCGCCATCTTACGGTAGTCTCTGTACCTAAAAGTGACACTTCGAAAACCCCCTCATTGTTATTAACATTCGTCGACATCCTTCTATGTTACTTTACCTTGCTGTCAAATGTTTCCGGTTGGCCTACAATATGAGGAATAACTGTAGTAGGTACTCTAGATGCGAGTTCCGTATACCAGTTTTCGCGTTGCGGGTTCCACGTTTAGAGTTCTACGTTGTAGGCTTAACGTTGCGGGTTCGGGTTTTGTTTTTCTTTAAACTGAATTTCCTCACAAACTGTCGTATGCTCAACGAAATGGGCACATGTCAGCTAGTCTTACGTTTTCGTAAAATGCTATGAAGCAATTCAATCATGAAATATAAAAGATCCAAACAACGAAAAGGATCAATTACCTACATATTATAGTTGTAGGGGTGTGCCCTATATGTGGTCGTTAAATAAAAGTTACACTTCAGACTTCATAATATATTATCACGTATACATATTTTCGACTCATATGTGGTTGGTTTATATAGGTATATTGAGATTATGTAGCCTGAACTGCAGTTGGATTAAACATTGGCTCTGACTGCTGCTGGAGCTGGTTAGCTTGCTGACAAGCTTCATTCCATGGGAATATAGAAGGAACAGCTTTTCTTTTAAGTATTTTTAGGCGATGAGCTGCAAACAAAAGTTTGGTTTTTAGGTATAAACTCCTAAGATAGGTACCTACTGTATTATGTTTCCATTAAGTTATGATACCCAAGATAGGTAACAAACATAAAGATATGTACATATATTTAGGTTAAGAAATTAAAAAAATGATACTAATTTAAGTCTAATGTCAATAAACTTTATTATTATTTCTTATTGCAAGCTAAGATAAATATGTATTTTCCATGTTGGGCCTCTTGCCAAATGTGATGACGGAGAGATGAAATCTGCAGGCTGGCGTAATCATTTAATCCATCTTGATCTCCGAGTTTCATCTTGGGGAAAGCGGTGGTTACCTATATTTTTACAAAATTGTACTACGCATGGACTAGCCATGTTTAGTTTAGTTCTCAGGGCACAATTAATAATAAACTATTGCAAGTGAAAGAAAGAAAGTTGTAAGATAAACAAACAAAAAACAAAGCGGAAATTGACATTTTACACAGGATTTGACATATTACTTAGGTTTAATGCCATCTATCAGCATTTTTCTTAAACTAGTAGAACTGTCAAAATAAAAACCGCTCATTACATGAAAAGCGTAATAGCGCTTATTTCATTCACATTCGATAACATTACCATGGCGGAGAGTATAATTCAAAGGTTCATGTTTGTTTTGTTGACAGTTACAACAAAAGTAGGAATACGTAATACACGTATTCCTACTTTTGTTGTAACTGTCGAAGTTTTTGTAAGTTTTCTTATACGTGTTGTTGGCTTTTCTGGATTTCAAATCAAATCACATTTGGCTGTATACCGTTTTTTTTTTAAAAAAATTATCGATTTGGAACGCCTCGGCTCGATCTTGGCCAGTCTTTAACGTCTGTAACGTCTAATAGTTGTCATGGTAACAATATTGTTTACAAATAAAAAATAAAAATTATGAAATGCTGTAAATACTGTATTATAATCAGCTTAAACTATTTGGAATAATATTTTTGTAAATCCAAATAGTTTTAGTAGTTTAAACAATTAAATTCCTAAATAATTATTAATTATCCAATTTTTTTTAAAAGGTCTTCATGATGCACAGGCTAAGGTCATAGACCATACTGCCTAGTCATTAGTTTTCTATCAATAAACGAACCATCACCTTACGGCTGCATTCACCATGTGCTTGTCTTGCCAGTCATTCAACAGTCAAAAATCGTTATAAGTGGGGCTAATTTTACCCAGCTTAGGAAATTAAATTCGCCAAAGTCATAGATTAGATTATTGTATTTAAAAGTATTACTCGAATACCCCACACACACAGTCCGCTGTCAAAACACTCGCCGTTAAACATGTGTTTGGTGAGATAATAGTGTATTATATTTAAGTATAATTTTAGATGTATAAATAATTTAAAAAAAACTTAATAGATAATACTACTTTAATCTGTGAAAAATAAAATTCAACCGAGAAGAAGAAGAAACTCATGAAATAATCCAACCATAGATCCAAGCCGTGAGCTCGCTAGCTGCCGCTTACATTTGACAGTTCAAAGCTGTGTTTGTATGTCAAAATGCACTGTTTACAAGCGTTTCGTTCCTTCTTTGAGTGGTAAAATGGACATCAATTTTTAGACATAAGTGTCCGGTTTTTTTGATATTTTAACTTTTTAAATCGTGTTTTAAGAAGACGAAGATTAATATGAGAAGATTTTCGCGTTTGCAGTGTCCGCATTTCGGGTTCCGCTTTGAAAGTTCCGCATTGCGAGTTCCGGGTTCTTATTTACTGGCAATTACTGGCAATCATTTATAAGTTACAATTTACTCACACTTTTTAGGGAAACTACACAAAACAGTCAGTTAATAATGATAAATACCTATTGTTTGTAAATTATTGTAAAAATTTCCAATCATGGAATCTCATAGGCCCTTTACAACTTATTTATTGTATATTATTTATTGTAAATAGCTATTTATAATCTGGTATCTGTATTTAAAAGTACATAGTATATAGTGCTAAAATGCTGTTAATATGTACTTATTATGTATCGTAATTGGTTAATAGCATAGAATTAAGTTACCATTACGAGACGCATATTGAACTACAACCACATTATTACTATTCTAATCTGTGACTACAACAGTTCATATTTCAGTTCACTTGTCCGGTTTTATGACAGCCGGACACGTAAGAAGAAGAAGTAGATATCCACGGAGAATTGATGCCCACGGAGTTGCGTAATCAGGCCCCAGGCCCCTGTTTTAGTATGCACTGTCAGCTGTCAATGTCAGCGTTATGAATGAAAAAAACGTTTAGAGCGTCACCTGGGACACGGCCTAGGATGTGCAGTTTTGCTGTGAGTGGATGGTAGGAGAATATTTAGGAATTTAATTGTTTATAAGATCGAACAAACGTCAATAGTGATCGAACAAACGATACCTAATCAATTAACATTAGGTAATTAATCTCTAAGGACGATAAAAATAAAGATATTTAGTAATGGGGCCAAGTTAAAACCAAATTAAAACAAAAGGAACAAACGATTTTTACATCAAACAATCACGAACTAGCGACGAACAAACGATTAAACATAAAAAAAATCAAAAACAGATAAGTGGGGCTAAATTAAAGTAAGTAGGTATTATCGTCAATAATAATAAAAATACGTCAACGCGGCAACGGCGTACCGCCGTAATGCCAGCGAGGTACAACGATTACGTTGTGGAGAAGAGGAAGGAGGAATTTTAGATTGTAGAAAGTTTTTGCCGCTAATATTTAAAATGGAGAGAGAATTTTGAGATGAGAAGACTTCGCGCGTTTTTATTTAAGTTTTCCCAGTTTTGTCAATTAATTTGTAGTAAGATAAAACTTGTATTGTTTTATATTTGTTTATTTTTTTATCGTTAGTGTTCATTTATTTGTTATAATATATTATATTTGTAAATATAAAGTTTACGATTCGCGAGTGTGATTTATTTATAATATAGTCCTCGTAGAACAAAGAAGCACTACAATAGTATTTAATTTAGCGCCACTTATATTTTATACAGTCAATAATTAGAAAACTGTATATATAAAAAGTTATACAGTTTTTCGCTCCACTGAAAAGTTACGTCGGGTGAAGATAATCCCTTCTTGAAACTACCGGCTAAAATAATTAAACAAATTTCACCATTAAGTTGGCCCCTCTTAGAAAGGGGGGCGATAAAAAAGATACTTAGTAATCTAGGAACTGAGCCAACTTAAGGGTGAAATTTGTTTAGTAATAAATATAGTATTAAAACGAACAAACGATTTTTACATTCGAACAATAACGAAGAAACGAAAGGAACACACCGTAAATTCTGCTTAGGGCGTGTTCACCTAGGCGCTCTTTTTACTCTGAACGCTCAGATCATTCTTAATCTCAGAATAAAAAATCATAAGATCTTTAAGAAGAATAAGATCTTTGTTCTGAGTTCTTAATGCTAGTGGAACGACTGACAGATGTCAAAATTTAACATTTCCTATAAATCCCATAAATTCTATAATATTTTAAATTAACAATATTAACTACATTAAAAAATAATCTAGAATAAATTTTCTCGATCCATAATTTTAAAAAAAACATCGAGGTCAGTGAAATCTAAGTAAACGTCAAAATCAAGATGGGTAAAAATATGCAAAATGACGTGATCATTCTGAGGGTTTTGAACAGTTTTTGACAGCTGACAGCAGCTCTGGAACACGGGGTTAATGCTTATCCTTTTGACATTACATAAGAAGAAGAAGAATTATTCGCTATTTCTACATATTTTTGTGAAATTGTGTTTGTTTTGTGTAATAGTGTGGTGTAGTTTTAAAGACTTAAGATTGTTATCAAATACATATTATTATAATTTGAGATTGGGTTAAGCTCATTGTTTAAAAATGTTGAATGAAACATATTGCACTTTATGCTTATCACACAATAAAAGAACTATAAACATATTTAAAACAGATGTGCAATGTGTCTACGAAAACCTCGCAAACATTACGGTACGTAACAAAATAAAATAATAAGTAGATATTTAAAATATCCGGTGTATTTAGATATTACGGTAAACTATATTAAGTATAGCTATTGCCCACTTATGGAGTTGAAACACATTGACTTAGAAAAAACACAATAATTACTACCAACATATTGTATCAATTACTTAAATCATTATTTATTTACAAACCTAAGAAAGCCTTCTTATACATCAAATGACGGGCGGGGTCCAAAGAACCCTAAGAGTGTCTTTGGTAATACTTCCTTAATAAATGAAGACATGAATGGATGAAGGAACCATCAATAGAATCAATGTACCTACTTAATATGTTACTTACCTAAAATATTAAAGTGATAGTTTAAACTTACTTTTTTGTGACCTATCACCTTTATCCATTCATGTCTTCAAATATAATGCACATAATGCAATAGTTGATTCTTAATAATTTACAGGTTACATATCATACAAGTTGGATGTGTTTCATTTGCCACAAGAGACTACAACAGTGTTACCTTTTAAAGAAGTTGGCTGTAAAGACTCGCGGTCTCATTGAAAATGTATGTGAGAATGAGGTACTTCTGTTGATGAATGCACACATAATAATATATTATAAGTACTATAGATAACATAATATATTTTATTCTGATTCATTCTGATCTTTAGTAAACATAAAAGCCGTAGACTTATTAGTGATGCAAAGGCATACAATGACTGGGAATATCAATCAAATCAATTTTGATTACTTTATTGGTTAATAGGTAGGTATAAATAATGTGTGAAACTTTTTTCAAGTATTGGAGTATGTACCTGTTTTATGAGTCTGCAGTGTCTTCTCAGAATCCTCTCCAAAAACAATTGGCCATTGCAAAACTACTTAAAATGGAAGATGTACAAGATATTGTCAAACTTTCTTATAAAAATCCCTAGAATATTTTAATTTGGTTCAAGTCCAGCAGTTCTGCAGAGAAGTTTGTGAGTAGTGAAAATATGTAATAAGAAAAGAGTTAAGAGATTGGATGTGAAGAAAACCTAATGAACTTGTTTACTCATAAGAGGTATAGATATTAACATGGAAGAAGAAATAAAAGAAATGTCGGATTGTGAAGTGGAGATAACAGCAGTAAAGTGGTTATTAAAAAAGAATGTGCAAGGGCAATGGGTTAAATCTCAGTCAGTCTCTACATTTAGAATCGCTTTCCAAGGGGCCATTCTGCGAATATGGTGAACATGTTAACTGCACAACTGATCAGTTTCTGAATCAGATGAGGAAAGTATTAATGTCACAAAGAAAGAGCCAAAGAAGTTTTCACAGTTCTTAAACCGGGCTTATGATATTTCATCTGTGATCAGTCTCTTGACTATACGCACATGTGTTGTAATAATAGATCTTTATCTATAAAATTGCCGTTCTGCAGTACTGGCCATATCAATTTGTGTTACAAGTTGTGTTACATTTTCATCGCATTTTAATCTTTTTCGTAATCATGGTTACATTTAAAATCCGAGTAATTATGGAATAAGAGTTCCGTCGTGGCAGCTACGCGGCACAAGCGGCACTCAACATCAACACATTTACAGAGCTAACAATAAAAACCAACGCACCACCTGTTGTTGGTTTGCTCGCTTCCGTTCTGGAAATTTCGACCAGAAAATTGAACCTCGCGGTCGTGCGAAGACTTTGGTCGACAATGACGAATTAAAGGCGTTTGTGGAACTGATGACACACAATCTACGGCAGAATTAGCAGCAGCTTTCGACGTTAACGTTAAAACAATATTAGTCTATTTTCGTCAAATTCGCAAGGTAAAAAAAAGCTTCATAAAAGGGGCCCCACGAACAATGATTGCCAGCGCGAAGTACGCGTCGAAACGTGACTAGTACCGGTACCTGCGATGAAAAAAAGATTCTGTTTGATAACCGCAAGCGCTCACAAGTTGCTTGGATCTTGGTGCAGCACCTAAACAATGCCCTAAACGAAAACTTACCCCTAGAAAAGTGATGGTCGCTGTTTGGTGGTCTAGCGCCGGTGTGATTCATCACAGCTTACTAAACAGGTTGAGCATTACTGGAGATGTGTACTGTAAGGAACTGAACACAATGATGGAGAAGCTAGAGGCATATCTCCAACCAGATTGGTCAATCGCTCGTCTCCACTGCTCCTGCACAACAACGTCTCCAAGTTGCAAGAACTGGGGTTGGAAGCTCTCTCTCATCCACCCTACTCACCAGACCTTGTGATACTTTTACCAGAATTTGGATAACTTTTGGGCCTTTGGATAAAATTAAATACTGGAGAGGACAAAATGCCTTTGAAGAATTTGCTGCTTCCCGTCCAGCTGATTTAAGAAGGGCATCAATAAACTGCCACTGTGTTGGCAAAGATGCATTGATTGCATGACTGATTACTTTGATTACTACAAATAATATTATGCACAGGAGGAACTACAATATACATAATTGTTGTTTCTCTTATTTACAGGTGTTGTTTATATTATATTAACTTAAAATATACTTACTCTTATTTACAGAGAAACAAAATAGTTTATTCTCTTATATGATATAATCTTATATGTAACATAATTAATTATTCCAGTCAAGTATGATCCTTTAAGATTCCATCAACGCTAGTTAAGTGCATAAAATAAGATGTTTACCATTGTATCAGAATGTATAGGAACAATATAAGTTAAATATTTTGTTAAATAAAAAACAAAAGGATCAGAATTAAAACTGATCTGAATTATTATATCAAATTATTATATCACTAACTGAATTATTTTTTTAGATTGATATAAAGTTTGGCGCGTTTGAATCATTGTTAAACTTATCAACTTCCAAAACAAAGATTATTTCCACATTGCTACCAGCTGATTGCAACATTAAAACGGAGCCAGATGAAAAACCCGAAATTAATTGGAATTATACAGGTAAGTCATACACTATCTAGCTAAATATTAAGCAGAGCACTGTATTTTTAACTACCACTATGGACATAGCCACACTATGGTTAGCCTCAATCTGCAAAACGCCCAAGAGAAGTTTTTAAGATGTCATTTAACACACATGAATGAAGGCAACAGAGCTATGCGGTGCTCAAGGATTATCCGTTATATAATTGTGTAATTTTTCAAATAATGGTGTATTACTAATATGTACTTTTTTAAATTTTAATTGCCGTCATGCAAGTAGTGTCTAGGAGATTTGTTTAGTTACTTTCTATGTTATGTAATATTAAATATAATATAATATTTTTTGAAATCAATAAAAAAATATATACCTAATATAATATTTCATGTGGAAACAGAGAAACGTGAAATAGAAAAAGTTGAAAAAACTAACTTTTTGAAGTTGGGTTATGGTTTTTTCAACTTTTTTACTAACGTCTACACTCCACTATGATACGGGCTATTGCTTATGGGAGGCCATTTTATAGATGAAGAAGAAGTATTAGTAGTAGGGACTCATTTTTATCCTTCAGACACAAACCCTAAAAAATACTTTTATTACATAAAAAATTTTGTAAGTAATATCTACCTATAAAATATAAATTGAATTTGAAATACATGCTTGTACTTGTACATTACAATACATTTCATACTTGACTAAACACTTATGGATGTTCTAATTGTTTTTATTTTCTTAGAAATTAAAATTGAAGCTGTAGAAACAACAAACAGCTTTATAAATTATGAACAACCTTCAAGCTCATCATACTCCAAGGATTTACAAGTTGTTGATTCTGATCATAGGCAGAATACATTGAAATTGGAGAGAAGTAATACTCGTCACGAGGCGAAGGAGCTGAAATTGATTATAGAAAAGCTTAGTCCAAGTATTATTGAGAAATATGTTCGAACAAAACACATAGAACAGTTAGAGGGGGAAGGAGAAGCAACTTACACAACTGAACAAATCAAACAAGAGATAGAAGAGGAGGTAGCTGATGAAGGTAAGTCCTACTTATGACCATAGCTATATTATAATAATAATATAATAATAATAATAAAGCCTTTATTCTCTGACTATTTTAACAATAAATGCATATATATAAACTTAGTTTTCTTGTTTAATTCTTCATTTACTGGTTATTGTGGCATCGCCCTCCTCTTATTAGTCAGGTTGTCCTTGGACATAGGCCTCCTCCAGGCATTTCCAAATTTTTCTGTCGCTCGCTGAGCTTCTCCATCCTTTTGGTAAATCGTCCTCCCACCTCTTTATTTGCCTTCCTCTTTTCCTTTTTCCGTCCCTTGGGTACCATTCAGTGATATCTTTAGTCCACTTCCTTGTTTTTGACCTCCACATGTGCCCCGTCCAGCGCCATTTCAAAGTTTTTGTCTTGCTGATCACGTCAACAATTTTCGTTTTTGCTCTGATGTTTTTGAGTGTTTGTTTGTCTGATAGGCGGATACCCAACATACTGCGCTCCATACTCTGTTGACATACTTTTAATTTCTGGGTTGTAGCGGCTGTGAAGGCCCAAGTTTGGCATCCGTATGTTAGTACTGGTAGAATACATGTATTCCAGACCCTCTTCTTCTCTGATACTGGTATATGTTTGTTTTTCATTATTTCCTTTAACGACCAGTATCTTGCCCAGCTGTTATTCACTCTTCTTTGTATTTCTTTGGCAGTTTGATCTTTTGGTGCTATTAACTGACCCAGATATATATATTCCTCTACATATTCAATCTCCTTGTCATCTACTATGATCTTGTACTTTGTGCTATTGGTCATAATTTTAGTTTTTGACGCATTCATTGTTAGACCAGTCTTATTACTTTCAGTTGAGAGTGACTGTAACATGTTTTGTAAGGTTATAGGGTCTTCTGCAAACAGTACTAGGTCATCTGCGAATCTTAGGTGGCTTAATGTGGTTCCATTAATGTTTATTCCGGTCTCCCAATCAAGGTTCTTGAAGATTTCTTCTAGGACCGCTGTAAAGAGCTTGGGTGATAGTGGGTCTCCTTGTCTTACGCCTTTTTTCACTTCAAAAGGCTCGCCAGTTCTTTCCAGTTGAATTTTCGCCGTGCTGTTTTTATATATCGAGTAGATTATTTTGATATATTTATTATTTATTCTTTGGTTAGATAGGGCTTTATATATGAAACTGTGGTGTAGGGAGTCGAAGGCTTTGTTGTAGTCGACAAAGCCTATATAGTATATTTTCCTGTACTCATTTAGTTTTTCTATCAGTTGTTTCACCACATGCATATGGTCTATGGTGGAAAAGTCTCTGCGAAAACCGGCTTGTTCTTTAGGTTGCTCTTCTTCTAATGTTGTTGCTAATCGTCCTAAAATTATTTTAGCAAAGACTTTGTATGTGTTGCTCATCAGACTTATTGGTCGATAGTTATCGATTTTGTTTTTATCGCCTTTCTTGTGAATTAGAACTATTGTTGAGTCTGTCCACTGTGTTGGTATTTGCTCTGTATATAGTATTTCATTGAATAATGCCGTTAACGGTTCATCTATAACATCAATTAGTTGTTTTAATAATTCGTTCGAAATTTTATCCTCTCCTGGCGCTTTGAAGTTTTTCTGCGACATTATTGCTTTCCTTGTCTCACTTGTCAGGATACTTGGAACTATTTCTTCCTCCTTTGTAGTACTCAGTGGGATATCAAAAGTTTCACATTTGTCTATGCTGTAAAGGTCCCTGTAGAAGTCGGTAGCTGTTTTTGAAATTATTGATCTGTTTGATGTTGGTACATTGTCTTTGCGCTGTATGCTTGGCATCCATATTTTGTGTTCTTTGAGTTGTTTAAGGGCTTTTTTGATACCTCCTGTTTTTTCAATTTCCTTCCTTATAGTTTCTATTCTTGTTACTTGCTGGTGTTTTCTGATGCTTGTAGTGATCTTTTTACTGATAGCTTCTATTTCTTTTATATTGGTTTTTCGATCAAATATTAGCTCTCTTCTTTTTTCGATGAGTTCTCTAGCTTCTTCTCCCACTCTGTTTCTCTTGCTTTTTTCTATTGACAATTTTTTCCCCACATCCAGTATGTGTTTTTCTAATATATCGTACTTTTCTTGCATTGTCTTGATTAAACTCATTTCTGGGAGTGATTCTTTCAATTTACCGACCATTTCTTCCGATATTTTAACAGTTGTGTATTTAGCATCACCTGTTTTGAAATGACTTCTCGACCTTGTGTTTTTTGTGTTAAAAGTTGCTCTGACCATCCTGTGATTTGTGTTGAAGTTCAGCTGGTTGATTACTTCTACATTCGAGAGATGTTGAGACATATTAGTTATTACGAAGTCTATTTCATTTTTATACTTGCCATCTGGCGAGATCCAGGTCCACTTTCTTTTGTTGTGTCTTTTGTAGAAACTGTTCATTATTTTTAAATTGTTTTCTAAAGCAAAGTTTACTAGTCTCTGCCCGTTGTTATTTCTATTCCCAGAACTATAGCAGCCCAGTAATAATTCTTCGCCTTCCTGCCTTGTCCCCACCTTGCTGTTAAAATCTCCTATTATAATTTTTTGTTTATGGGTCTTTACCATCGTTTCGTGCAGAGCTTGGTAAAAATTTTCTTTTACTTCCTCTATTGTCTCTTCTGTTGGAGCATATATCTGGATGAGGGATATTGGTTTTTTGATTCCAGGCGGCTTGATATCTAGTATGGCAATTCTGTCAGATATTCCTCTAAATTCTTCAATGTGTTGTCTATATTTTTTTTTAACTAAAAATCCTACGCCGTACATCCCTTTTTTTTCTCCATGATAATAGAAAATGAAATCCTCATACTCTCTGATTTCGTCTCCCATACGCCTTACTTCACTTAATCCAATTATATCCCATTTCAAATTGGTTAACGCTTGTCTTAGCTCTTCTAGTCTATCTTCTGTACTTAATGTTCTTGTGTTTAAGGTTGAAATGTACATTTGCTTATTTTCGGTTGCTCTTTGGCTCTGAGGATTTTCTTTAATGTATTGTTGTTTAAAGTTTTGTTCTTCTGAATTATGTTCTTTTACTTTCGTCTGTTCTAAATTTTGTTGTTTAAAATTTGTTGAATTTTGTTGTTTTAATTTAGTCGAAGCTGTTTTCTGTTTTTGTTTACCTTTGCCTAGAGGGTATTGGTCTAATATCCCACGGGGACCAGCCGGGTTGGGATATGTTTTGTTTGTGATGTTTTTGATTTGTTGTTGGTTACTTGTCCGGTTGGCGATGCCTGCTGGTTGTTATTGCCCGCTCGTTGGGTAGCTGAGTGAACTGCTTCTTGCTTTTTTGAGAATATTGGTTTTAGTAACTTTGTTTGGCGCTTTATTTAAATCTGCTATAGCTAGTCTATCTGCGGGTGGCGTGGAAGGTTGTCTTTTTCTTTTTTCGTTGTTCTCCTTATCTTTGATTATTAACTTGTCATAGCGGATGTAAGCTATATTTCCTTTCTCAGTCTCTTCCTTAACTTTAACTTTCAGCTCACGCCGCTTCTCTAATACTTCTTTTGGGTAGTCATCCGTAGCGTAGACATCTTTTGGAAAGTGCTTGTTGTTTTTTAATACTTCTGTCTTCCGCCATTCCAGTATAAGTTTAACCAATACCGGTCTAGCTCTGTTTTCGTTTTTCCTTCCAATTCGAGTGACTTTACTAACCTCCCAACTGTCCCATTCCCTGATTTTTGCTTTTTCGCTCATTGAGTTCAGAGTGGATATGACTATGTCCATAAGATGGTTGTTATCTTTTTCCTGTTCAGCAATTCCATGTATTATGAAGTTAGCTTTTCGGTTTTCTTTTTCTAAAAAGTATGTTTTAGTTTTCAAGGAAAAGATTTCTTCCTTTAGTTTTTTATTTTCTTCCACCAACGGTTCGAGTTTTTCTTCAAAAGATTTTGATAATGCAGTCGTCACATTTTGTGTTATTTCGACTGTTTGTTGCTGCATTTCAACCCTTAATCCTGTCCACAGTAAATTAATTTGTTCCTTGATCATTGCCTGCAGTTGAGTTTTTTCCCCAATATCTAACGAATTCATTTTGTTGTGGTAACACTCAATACGCAATGTACGACGAAGTCCAACTCGCAATGTATTACGTTTTTTAGGCTTTGATGTTGGCAGCCTTGGCTTTGAGCTAATTTTCTCTTGTCTATATTCTAACCTCCAAATCGCGTCTTTATTTTGCTTGTGAATATTTCACTATTTTAGCACTTTGTTTGTCACTTTTTATGGTGTATTTTATGGTTTGAAACTAGTTCTGCGTAATTATTGTGTTCTAACGTCGTTTCACTTCTTTTTTCAACAAAATTATTTTTAATTAGCGGGAGCTACGAATACGTGTATACACTTGATCGCACCGGAAACCGGAAATCTATATTAGGATATATAGCATAGCTATATTAGGATGTAACAAATACTGTTTAGCTCCGTCCTTTCCTGTTATATGCGTCCCGTGCCTTATATTTTTAATGAGGTAAATAAGTAAGGTAAGCGACCCTGTGTATCTTCAGTATCGTAAGGCTCTTATGACTTTAAACTGGGGGCACGGTCGTGCCCCGCCAAGATGAGCCAAGCAAAGCGCAAACTCTTTTCTCGAAAGGTTTCGTCGTTTTTTGAACTCTCATTACTATGCTTTGGACGATGCTAAATAGTCGAGATACAATGATATTAGAAAAAACGTGAAACATACAAAGTTTGTATGTCATAGCGTCTTTAGAGCTTGGCTTTACACGATATCTGATAACTTTTTTACAGCAGGGCAATCGCGCTAAAAAACTTTAGCTGAAACGCAACCGAAACGTGAACGTTACTCGACTTTATGACGTATTTGGTATCGCGCTATCCTTTTGACAGCTAGGTGAGACGAAGCTGGACCGTAGTTGAAACTCAAACGCTGTCAAACAAAAAGTTCATACGGAGCTAGTGTAACTCGCACGCAGCTCGAACGTTTGGAACAAAGTGATCGTATATAAGTTAAGTTTCTGAATCTAAATTGTGTATAGGAAATAAATACTAGTAAATTTATTGACGATTATGGTAAAATAATAGACAATTTCGTAAATCTTAGGGTCGCATCCCTAATGTCTGACAGAAGGTTGCGTTTCGTTTCGTCTGAGGTTAAGTAGCGAAGTTTAAGTAGGAAGGTTAGCGCGATACTGAAGTTTGTTCAGCTGGATTGGAAACGAAACGCAGCTGAAACACAAACGAAACTAAGTTGAACCTCAAATGAAACGTTGTACAATAGCGCGATTGGCCTGCAGGGTACCATATGTAGACTCGTCTGGGCAACATTTTTAAATGAAAATGTTTTTTGGTGGACTTACATATATCGGTTTGATTATTTTAGGGTTTCCTACGTCAAAATGTAATAATCGGTGTACATACATAAAAACCAGACTTTTTAATGTAGAACCTCCTCCTTTTTATGAATTCGGTTAACGGATATCTATCTCTAGGATCTATGTCTATTTCTATCTGAAATTATATTATGCCAGGATAGACATCAAAGACAATAATATCGTCGTGCGCCGTCACGGCCACCCCTGACAGTAGCACGTCCTCGTGCGATGATCATGTGGCTAATGGTTCACTCGTGCGCACCAGTCTAACAGACATATTAGATTATTATGTAGATACGCTATTACTAACCGCTCGGGCAATATTCCTGACGAAAAGACCGGGCATACTAGGCCCCTTCATCCTCACAATGTAAGTGCCATACTAGGCCCCTCATCCGATTATTTATTACAGCAAAACATTTGTCACGTAGGCCGGACATACGAGGCCCCTTCGTCTAGCAACCGATGGATGACTGTCCATAGCAGACAGCCCTATTATGAAAGGGAATGCCAGTTTTAGGCCCAGTAATGCATACAAATGTATATGTTTAAGCGAATGATTGAAATCGTACAAGGTGCAGTTACGAATAAGTTTAGAATTAATTATATGAGATTTATTTGGTAAAGAGCTATAACCATAACATTGACGTGTATATATTTTTTTAAAACGGGCATTGGACCACCTCACATTCCCAACACTGCAACTCCTGTAAGCCAGGATCAACAGCGGTAACCAAGCACGACAAACCCTTTGATATGATCTCAACATTGACGTGTAGGTACTATTTTATTGAAAGGGTGTCGCTTGACCCAAGGACAAGGCCAAGGCAAAGACGAGCGGTCAACCATGACAACCGCAACGTCCCACCTTAACAGGGCAGCTCAGGGTGGCGGCATGGGGGCACCGTCATCCGGGTTGTTCGCAATGCGCAATGTACTCCTACGCATTGCGATACCACAGAAGAGCCCATACAAGCCCTGATGGGGCCCCTGTGTGGTCTGGTTAGGGGAAGAGCCTGCACTATAGCAGGCACAGCCGGCGGAGTCGCGGTGTGTGCTCACGTCGAGTTTTTAGTGAGTAGGGGCTGCGTCCATTGTTAGGGAGCAGCAGAGACTCGCATTCCCACAGACAGGATCCTCATCCCCAGTGGGATGCTCAAAAGCATTTTCTCGGTGAAAAAAAAAGTACTATTTTATTAACGTTTTCAAATGAGGTATTCTTGCTGTGTGCTTTAGCTCTATATTTTAGGAATTGAATTAATCATTTATGTGAATAACTTAGCGTGTATTAAAATTATTATAAATGGAAAACAAAGATTTGTCTTAATTATGTATGTCGCTGCGTAGTAACACTTCACTTGAATAAAACACACGCTGCTGAGAAACTTAATTTATTTAAAATTCTTTGTGCCCTTATACATTTACCGAAGACATACCGATAGCGCGATCTACGACGGCTAAAGCTCCATCTATGATCGTGACCACGCACTATACATATGACAAAAAACATATTTAGTTTATATTTAACATTTGATGGGTGGAATCTTTATTTATAGTATTTAGATGTGTTTATATGCACTTATATTTATTTATTTATTAGCTGTTTTATGTGTTAAAGTTCAGATCTGTATTAAACATCCCGCCCACCAAAAGGACTCGTTCCTTTTCATACTTATTTAAAAAATTACAAAATGACAAAACTAACTCAACTTTTAACAATTACAATTTAAAAAAAAAACAACATTTTCTACTCGCACACACATTAGGCGCATAACAATGAACCTTCTTTATATATATATATAAAAAAACAAAACTTTCTTACTCTAATGTACATAACACTTTTAGAGAGAATACTAGTCTAAATAAACAATGGTACATACATAATATTAGTGTTAAGTGAATTAACTTAATCAAATTATGTGGCTTTAGGCAAAAAACACAATTTATTACTGGGGCGTTTGCATACACCATTTTTGGTTTTAACACTAACTACTCTAGTAATTTTATCGCTGCCCTGATGTTTTTCAATTATTTTACCTAACAGCCATTTAGCTGGTGGGATATTATGATCCCTAATTACAACAATATCATCAACTTCTGGTTCGACTTTTTTATTAAACCACTTATATCTATGATTTAAAGTCACTAAATACTCATCTGACCATTTACGCCAAAATCATTTACCATTTTTTGAGTAAGTTTCCATCTCTGAAGGCCAGTAAGACGAATATCAGTATAATCTGGTTCTGGGGTTGTAACCAGTGGTTCCCCAACTAAAAAGTGACCGGGCGTCAGGGGCATTGGATCATTTGGATTATCGCTCAGGCAGGATATTGGACGTGAATTTAGGCAAGCTTCAACTTGTGTTAAAACTGTTGTCAGCTCCTCAAAGGTAAGTGTTGCATTGCCTATTACTCTTTTCAGATGTGTCTTCGTAGACCGCACACCGGCCTCCCACAGGCCTCCGAAGTTAGGCGCATGTGGCGGTATAAAATTCCATGGTGTACCTGTCTCATTTAGTAGATGGGCGATTTCATTGGGAAGCTGAGATTTAGCTCTATTAAACATATCTCGAAGTTCTTTATCAGCACCCACAAAATTTGTGCCATTATCGCTATACATTTGCTGACAGCGTCCTCTACGAGATACAAATCTCTTAAAAGCAGCTATGAAGCCGGATGACGTCAAGTCAGATACGGCTTCTAAATGGATAGCTCTTGTAGAAATACAAATGAAAAGGCATATGTAGCCTTTATACGATCGTGCTCCTCTACCAGGTGAAAATCTAATGTCTATATGACCTGTGAAATCTACTCCTGTGGAAAGGAAAGGTTTGCTAGGTGTTAGCCTGGTTTTTGGAAGCTGTCCCATTAACTGATTGTTATTCTGACGTGAATAACGAACACATATCACACAATCACGATAATATTTTTTAACTTTCTCTCTAGCTCTGATAATCCAGTATTTACTCCTCAATATTTTCTATTCAATATTAATCTCAATATATTCAACATAATCTGAGGTCCACCATGAAGTGTTCTATGATGTGCATCTATAATTATTAACTTAGTCAAATGAGATTCACTAGGCAAAATTATCGGATGTTTTTTATCAAATGATACTGACGAATGTGTAATTCGGCCGCCCACCCTTAAAATCCCATTCTGATCTAGAATCGGTGAAAGGGTGTGCAGATGATACTTTTTAGTAACACTTCCATTGGCTCTCAGATTTTTAATATGCTCTTCAAAATAAAATTTTTGAGTAGCTTTTATACATATAATTAAGACTTCATCCATTTCTTTAACTGTTATAATTTTATTATTCTTTTTTATTTCAGGTATCCATGTCTTCAAGAATTTCCTGCAGTATGATAATACCCTCAACATTTTGATAAAGTTTGAAAATCTCATCCATATAAAATTCTCTTCAGGATGTATTAAAGTTGCCAACACCTTCATTGGTCTCATTTCAATCTCGGTAGTGACCTCTAATTTGTTACAGTACACATCGCTTGCTCGCAAAGCCTTTGGACCATGCCACCACAAATCATCTTCTCTTATTCCTCTTACAGATGTGCCTCTTGAGGCACAGTAAGCTGGATTTTGATCGGTGGTGATGTGATTCCAGTGGTCGTAGTCAAGAATGGTCAAAATTTCGGAAACCCTGTTACTAACAAAAGTGGTCCAACGACTTGGTTCTCCTTTAAGCCACGCCAAAACAACAGTCGAATCGGACCAGGCAAACAATTTTTCTTTGGGTATCTTCAATATTTGCGACACTTCGAATATCAACTTTGCTCCCAACAAGGCTGCACATAGTTCCAATCTTGGAATAGTTATCTGTTTTTCGACTGGCGCGACCTTTGTTTTCGCTGTAACGATATTGACGTAAGTATTACCTTTTTTATCTTTAGATTTGATGTACACTACTGCCGCATATGCCATCTGAGAAGCATCAGCATACACGTGCAATTCTACGGGATCGCCTTTCTTTATCGACAACCAACGAGGTAAGGAAATATTCACATATTTTAATTCGTCTCTAAAACAAATCCACTCATTTAAAAGGTCCGGTGTTAGATTATCATCCCAATTTAATCCAGACTTCCACAGCTTTTGTATCAAGATTTTGGCCGTTATCACTACTGGCGCTATCCAACCCATTGGATCGTAGAGCCTAGCGACTTCAGATAAAACCTTTCGCTTCGTAATTGGCTGAGTAATTTCAGGTAAGTTGTAAGTATATTCAAATACGTCCGAATTTTTGTTCCATGAAATACCCAAAACTTTTATAGTGTCATTGACTTTAAAAACAAAATTGTCCGTAGAATTCAACTTATCCTGCTTTGTATAACTTAACAACTTTTTATTATTGCTACACCACTTTTGAGGTTGAAATCCACCCTTTTCCATTAGTTTAGTAAGTTCTGTGTAAATAGCAATAGCTACTTCATCTGTCTCACACCCGGTTAGTAAGTCATCTATATAGTAATCTTCTTGCGTTAATTTTGCAGCTAACGGGTATTTTGATTGTTCGTCCTTTGCTAGCTGTTGAAGAGACTTTACTGCTAAATATGGTGCGCAAGCTGTTCCAAAGGGAAGTCGCAAAAGACGAAAATGTCGGACTGGTTTCTCTGGGTCATCGCGCCATAAAATACCCTGAAAATCCACATCACTTCGATTTACTACCACTTGTCTGTACATCTGTGTTATATCAGCTACAATACAATACGGATGTGTCCTCCATCTCATTAATATGTGGCGCAAGTCTTGCTGAAGTTTTGGACCTAACATTAATGAGTCATTTAATGATACGTTGTTAATACCTTTACACGACGCATCAAAAACAACTCTGACTTTCGTTGTCTCTTTATCCTCCCGTATCACAGCGTGATGGGGAAGATAAACTGCGTAAGGATGCTCTATCTCATGCACATTCGTAATTTCTTCCATATGATTTTGCTCCAGATAATCATTCATAACCTTTATATATTCATGTCGCAAATGTGAATTTCTCTTAAGTTTGCGTTCTAACATCATAAATCTTTTCATAGCGATATCTTTAGACTTACCATACATGCATTGTGGATCAGGATCTCGAAATGGCATTCGTACAATATATCTTCCTTCACTAGTTCTTGTAGTTATCATATATTTCTTCACACCTTCGTTCCTCTTTAGTTAATTATATATATAATTTCTTTTCAATCATTTCTGGCTCTCTCTCAACCTCCCAAAATTGTTTCAGGATATCGTCTTCTTTTACCTTTAAATGCATGCTAACCACTCTTGGTGTAATTTCTTTTTCGTGACCTACTTTGCCTGATAAAATCCAGCCCAGCTGGGTGTTTTGAGCAACAGGACCCCTCGGAGGAGGCCACTTAATAATATTTGACTATAACCCTCTACTCCGAGAATGACATCTATTTTTCCAGGTGAACCATAATAAGGATCTGCTAAAGGTAAGTGATCAAGATCTGGCCAGTTCAGAATGAAAGCTTTATTAGATGGAATAAATGAAGTTAATACAAATGCATTGATTGACAAAGAAAAGTTATTATTATGAAGTGACTAACTCAAAATTAACAATACTTTTAGATCTGAGTTTCCCTTCGCCTACACCCGTCACTAAACCATTAACCGGTATACGACTCAGACCTAGAGACTGCACAACACTCTCAGTAACAAAAGAAGCTTCTGAGCCCTGATCTATTAACACACGTACAGTCTGACAATAGCCATTTTGTGAACTAATTTTTACTAATGCTGTAGCCAATAATACTTTGTTATGGCTTTGTTGATTCTCTTTAGCAAAATGAGTTACTACTTTCTTCTCGTAAGTTTCAAGCACTGCATCCTCCACTGCGTCGGATGCAGAACCAGTTGATGTAGTCGACTCTCTGGTAACCTCTTGAGGTCGGCTTCTCTCAAAATGTAGCAGTGTGTGATGTCTTCTGACACATCGACGACAGCACGTTGTCTGGTGGCAGTTCTTCACGTTGTGGGTAGGTGCAAAACAATTAAAACAAAGCCTCTTTGATTGTATAAACTCAGATCTCTCTTGGGGAAGCTTCGATCCAAATTGTTTGCATTGATATAACAAATCTGGTTTGTTACACATTACGCAGCTTTTCTCTTCTTGGACAGTTGTTGTTCTGTGACAATGTAAGGTTTTGATATGAGTGGGCTGTGTGACACGGTGACTTGGTTTTGATACAGGCAACATTTCTAACGTTCTAAATTTCTTCTCCATAAATGCAACTAAATCCCAGGTTGGGAACTCATCTCCCGCTACATGACTGACTTCGGTCTCCCATTCCATTCGTGTCTCGTAATCCAATTTTGAGATGGTTAAATAGATAATAATAATATCCCATGTTCCTGTATCGATTCCTAAGTTTTTTAATGACTTTATACATGAGGTAGTAGTATTAAGTAAATTTTTAATAGCAGTAGCTGACGGTTCATTAATTAATTTTATAGATTTTTGGAAAAATAGTCGCTTCATTATTTCATTCGCGTTATATCTTTTATTACTGTAACGACGAACTAATTTCTCCCAGGCTTCAGAGTAGTTTACTTCTGTTGTTGACAGATTTCGTATTAGAATCTCTGGTTCGCCTCTCAAACCACTCTTTAAATAATGCATCTTCTGTACTGCGCTTAAGCTGTCGTTACTGTGAATAAGTGATCTGAACATATCATGGAAACTCTGCCACTCTTCATAAGCCCCAGAAAATGCAGGGAGCTGAATTTGGGGCAGCTTCACGTCCGGTTTAGACGATATACATACATGGGTAACTCCTTCTGTTTCGGCTGTATTTCTTTTACTCTTGTCCATTTTTAATTTAGTTTTATATTCCATATATGTATCTTCTAACGTTGTGTACCACTCCTCCACAAAATACGCCACCTTAGTTCTTTCTGCTTTGGGCACAGCACTCACAACCTTAAAATGATTATTAGTAAATTTTGTCCATAAGGGTTCTAAACTTTCGAGTCTCGTGTCTATGAATATTAATGTTAGTTTCTCTTTACTGGTTTTCTTGTAATTGACAAAGCCTTTATTAATTTGTTTGCCAATTTCTTCTTGTTCTAACAACAATGACTCCATATTTGTAATATAATAAACTTCTAACAACTGCAGCTTAAGTCATAAACAGTCTCGGAATTTTTCTAAGTCTCAGAAATTTGCTCCAGAGACTATGTCCACAGCCCATACAATTTGGCGTGGAATTTTTCTAAGTCTCAGAATGATCTCACAGAGACTATGTCCTGCCACATACAGGGTGTTTTGCACATGGACCGACATGATTTTTTTGGGGGGTGGGGGGGGGGGGTCATGTGCTATTTTCCCCCGTGAGACCCAATATCCTAAGTCTCACGGTAGTCTAGATATGTTTTTTTTTTATTTTTTTGAAATCTACCCGAAATCTTGCCTTTAAATCGTCCTAACTTTTTTGTTTGTGGTTATAATACCACAAAACAAAGTATGCTTGTATTCTACAATGTTTTCTAATTCTAAATAAATCATTACATGTAACAAATTGATATCCACAAAAAAACTTCTGAGCTTTCAAAGTGGTAAATCGGTGTAAATGTTATGAAAAGTGACAACTTATCAATTCATTTAAAAAAAAACTAAAGTTCATTTTGAATTTAGCTTTTTATTAAAAAGTTCTTTACTTATTACCCTTTCTAACGATATGCTACATGACAGAAATAATACATCAGGGGTCGACCTAAGAGATACTTTGTTGCTAGGGTCAAGATAATGAAAATACATTTTTTATGTTAAGTTGTTTTTATTAAATTAAAATTACAAAGTTTGCTCGAATTGGCCGCCTCCACACCTTATGCATGCACGACACCTTTTTCTTATTTCCGAGGTTGTAGTTAAAAGCCGCATTTCCTCTTGCATTTTTACGAATGCTGTGTTTATTCGTTCCACTAAAATTTCTTTTGTGGGCACCTCTGTTGCATACACTAACTCTTTTGCACGTCCCCATACGTAGAAATCCAGGGGTGTTAAATCTGGGGACCGTGCTGGCCATGGAATGGGGCCAGCTCTACCAATCCACGAGTTTGGAAATGGATTATTTAAATGCTCTCGTACCGTTCGTTGGTAATGTGCCGGACAGCCATCATTTTGAAAAACAATTGGCACATCTTCTAAAACTGGTAGTACCAGTTCAGGTAAATCATTTTGAAGAAACTCTAAATAATTGTTTCCATTGAGTCGTTCTGGCAAAAAATATGGGCCGACAAGATTTCGCCCAATAACACCAGCCCAAACATTTACGCTGAATTTTCGCTGAAAGGAAGTCTGCCTTTTTTTGTGCGGATTTTGGCCCCTTTTCTCCCAGTGATGCAAATTGTGCAGATTTGCTATGCCTTCATGGCTAAAATTTGACTCGTCAGTCCATAAAATTATTTTCAAAAAGTCGCTATCTTCAACATCTGTGTGCAATAAAAATCGGCAGAACTCTAACCGTCTTGCATTGTCACCCTCTTCGAGACCTGGAACAATGAATGAAATCCGTGAGTTTGTGGTAATAACTGCATAAACGCGATATTTCTTTCTTTTAATTGAGCTCACGCAAAGAACTTCTTCAGTTGTCCGAGAAACATAGCAAGAAAGGAATTCAACGAAACAATTACAACAATAAAAAATAAAAAATAATAAGAGTAAAAGTGAACACATTAAGATTTGAAATCAAGTAAAATGTTTTAATGTCACATTTTAAATAAGTAGTAAGTACTGTAAGTTGTTACCTTGAACAGGAGTGTAATGAAATGCGTGCCTTCCATCTGCCCGAAGAACGGACCAGACTTTCCAAACTGATACGTTAAGTCCGTCAGCAACAACTCGTATGCTTGTTGTAGGATCGTCATCAAAAGCTTGAAGGATTCTCTCATCAACTTCAACATTATGTTGCCTCACATTCACTCGGGGCTCCCGAAAGTTTAAGTTTCCGGTCTCCCTCAGACGTCGATAGGTAGTTGAGAAGGTCTCGTGGTGAGGTAACCGTCGATCAGTGTAGCGTTCTTGATAAATTCTTCGCGCTTCATGCGAATTGCAATCAGCTTTACCATACGCCAACATCATGTCAGCATACTCCTCGTTACTGAAGTTCGCCATTGTAACGAATACGCAAAGATAAACACAACAAAAACGTAACAGTTCAACAACAGATTTAACAAAATAAATATAAAAAGACTTTAATTTGATTACGATAGAACAACGGGAAAAGTACGGGCACTTCGAATCGCAGAGTAATCTCGACACCCGGCAAGTGACCTTCACTCACTTTCAACTCGATAGACAAAGACAACAATAACTGTACTACTAGTAAGAAAGGGACTAACTTTTTACCTGCTGCTTGATAATCCGCGTTGACTGGTTACATTGTTCAAACCAGTTACATTGTTAGAGTGCGTGTTCAGGCAAACGAAGCTTAATTTGACCACTTTAAGAATGGTTTCTTATATCATGTAGCATATCGTTAGAAAGGGTAATAAGTAAAGAACTTTTTTAAAAAAAGCTAAATTCAAAATGAACTTTAGTTTTTTTTTAAATGAATTGATAAGTTGTCACTTTTCATAACATTTACACCGATTTACCACTTTGAAAGCTCAGAAGTTTTTTTGTGGATATCAATTGTAACATGTAATGATTTATTTAGAATTAGAAAACATTGTAAAATACAAGCATACTTTGTTTTGTGGTATTATAACCACAAACAAAAAAGTTAGGACGATTTAAAGGCAAGGTTTCGGGTAGATTTCAAAAAAATTAAAAAAAAACATATCTAGACTACCGTGAGACTTAGGATATTGGGTCTCACGGGGGAAAATAGCACATGACCCCCCCACCCCCCAAAAAATCATGTCGGTCCATGTGCAAAACACCCTGTATAAATTGAACAGGAAATTTTCTAAGTCCAGTCTACTTAAATTCACTTTAACTTTAAGAGTCTACTTAAATTCACTTTAACTTTAAGAGTCTATTTAAATTCACTTTAACTTTAAGAGTCTACTTAAATTGTTCACGTACATATTGGTTTTACACTATCACTGTCCTTTTTACTCACTGTTCACTTTAGTTCCCGGGTCGGCACCAGATTTCGCTGCGTAACACTTCACTTGAATAGAACACACACTGCTGAGAAACTTAATTTATTTAAAATTCTTCGTGCCCTTATACATTTACCGAAGACATACCGATAGCGCGATCTACGACGGCTAAAGCTCCATCTATGATCGTGACCACGCACTATATATATGACAAAAAACACATATTTAGTTTATATTTAACATTTGGTGGGTGGAATCTTTATTTATAGTATTTAGATGTATTGGGGTGCTAAGAATCCCCGGAAGAGATCCGGCTACCACCCCCCTTCCAAACGACAACTGGCCCTGGTAACACACAACGTGCGCACTTTGAGGTTGGACGAGAAGCTCGTAGAGCTGGAAGAGGAGATGAACAAGTTGCACTGGGACATTATTGGTTTATCGGAGATCCGAAGAGAGGGCGAGGATACGATAACCTTACAGTCCGGTCACTTGTCTACTACCGGGAGGGAGAACAGAAGTCCCAAGGTGGTGTTGGGTTTATCGTCCACAAATCTCTCATCAACAACATTGTGTCCATCGAGAGTGTGTCAAATAGGGTTGCATACCTTGTACTGAGAATCTCAAAACGATATTCGTTGAAGATTGTACAGATATACGCCCCATCCTCAACACATCCAGACGATGAAGTGGAAGCTACGTATGAGGACGTCAGTAGGGCCATACGTAGCCCTAAAACACACTTCACAGTTGTTATGGGAGATTTCAATGCGAGGCTGGGCTGCAGAAGCGATGATGAGCTGAAAGTGGGGCCATTTGGATTTGGGCAGAGGAATCCCAGAGGACAGATGCTGGCGGACTTTATGAAGAAAGAAGGACTCTTCATGATGAATTCTTTCTTCCAAAAGCCGCCGCAGAGGAAATGGACCTGGTTGAGTCCCGACGGTGTAACTACGGACGGTGTAAGCGACAGATATTCAACGATGTCTCTGTGATCAACATGGTTAAGACCGGAAGTGATCACCGAATCGTCAGAGGCATGTTGAATATCAACGTCAAAGTTGAAAGATCGCGTCTGATGAAGTCTACGCTCCGACCGTCGAATGCCCATATCCAAAACCCCGAGAGCTTTCAACTTGAACTGTCAAATTGCTTCCAATGGCTAGACAGCTGCGCATTAGTGGACGATATAAATAGCAGGCTGGTAGAAACTGTCCATACGGTGGGGTCCAAATTTTTTAAGACCCACCGTACAAATAGACCTCAGAAACTATCCGACCAAACCCGGAACCTCATGGCTAGTCGACGTTCAATGACGCTCCAAACTTCGAGTGACGCTGAGTCATATAGGCAGCTCAATAGACAGATCACGAAGTCCTTGCGACACGATATCCGTTCTTTTAATACCCAGCGTATTAAAGAGACAATAGAGCGGAACCAAGGCTCCAAAGTGTTTTCAAGAGACGTATCTATTGGGCAAAGCCAGTTGACAAAGCTGAAGACGGAAGATGGACGCGTAACGTCAAATAAGTCCGAGGTACTACGGGAGATAGAGAGGTTCTATGGACACCTGTATACCTCGGTCTCAGCTGAACCTGCTAGTTTAGCTGCAGACCCAAGAGCCAGGCTAACACGACACTATACCGAAGACATCCCGGACATCAGCCTGTACGAGATCAGGGTAGCTCTCAAACAGCTTAAGAACAACAAGGCTCCGGGCGAGGATGGAATCACTACAGAGCTTCTGAAAGCGGGCGGCACGCCGGTACTAAAAGTCCTTCAGAAACTCTTCAATTCCTCCTTACTCGAGGGGAAAACGCCAGAGGCATGGAATAGGGTTGTTGTGGTCCTGTTCTTCAAAAAAGGTGAAAAAACCTTACTGAAGAACTATAGGCCCATAACACTGCTGAGCCATGTCTACAAGCTGTTTTCGAGAGTTATACGATGCCACCTGCATCCAACGTGACCCGGCAGTTTTCACCAGGTCGTCGGTCCATCGTGTAGGTGGCCGTCCCACACTGCGCTTGCCAGTACGTGGCCTCCACTCTAGGATCTTTTTGCCCCATCGACCGTCCAATCTTCGTGCTATGTGGCCGGCCCATTGCCACTTCAGCTGACTAATCCTACGGGCAATGTCAGCAACCTTAGTTCTTCTACGGATCTCCTCATTTCTGATTCGATCACGTAGAGAAATACCGAGCATTGCCCTCTCCATAGCTCGCTGAGCGACATTGAGCCTTTTGAAAAGATCCTTCGTGAAGCACCACGTCTCAGAACCGTAAGTCATCACTGGTAACACACATTGGTTGTATACCTTTGTCTTAAGGCACTGAGGTATTCTGGACGAGAAGACGTTGCGTAATTTACCGAACGCTGCCCAGCCGAGCTGGATCCATCTACTGACCTCTCTCTTAAAGTGGGACCTACCTAATCGGATAGCCTGCCCTAGGTATATATATTCGTCAACAACTTCAAGAGTAGAGCTCCCAACAGTTAGTGCGGTGGGTGCAACATGGACATTGTGCATGATCTTTGTTTTGTCCATGTTCATTTTAAGACCCACTTGTTGAGAAACTCTATTGAGGCCACCGAGCATGCACCCCAAGTCTTCCAGCAAGTCTGCCATGACTACCATATCGTCGGCAAATCGAAGGTGAGTGATGTATTCGCCATTGAGGTTGATGCCAAGTCCTTGCCATTCCAGGAGCTTGAAGGAATCCTCCAGAGCAGCGGTAAACAGTTTCGGGGATATGACATCCCCGTCTTACTCCTCTCTTTAAAGGGATATCCTTCGTGCAGTGCTCCTGTACTCGGACTGACACGGTGGCGTTATTATACAAACACTTCAACACTTCGATATACCGATAGTCAATACGGCAACGCTGGAGAGATCGAAGGACCGCCCATATTTCGACGGAATTAAAGGCTTTCTCATAGTCCACAAACGCCAAGAATAATGGCCGATTATACTCTTCGGTCTTTTGTATAATCTGCCGCAGCGTATGTATGTGGTCTATGGTACTATATCCTTTTCGGAAACCGGCTTGTTCGGTAGTCTGAAAGTCATCCAGCCTGCGTTCGAGACCTTATGTCAAATTTCTGATAGAATAAAAAAAAAATTCTGATAGAAATTTTATTTCAATATACATATTTATACTACCTTTGGAAATTAAGATCCTTAGGGGAGGCATAGTTAAGTAGAACCCTCTTGTTTGAAACGATGACGAAGACTTTCTTTACTGTATGAAATTTTCTATTTACATAATAAATGATTTATTAGTGATATCACAGGGCGCCTACTCAAGATGCCATTGCCAATTATCGCTTACAAAGTTCGATAACAAAATGTATGGGATTTGACATAAGGTACGCTAAATGACATACCAAATCGCGATCTTTTAGCGTAGCTTATGTCAAATGCCATATATTTTGCTATCGAACTTTGTAAGCGATAAAATTAGCGATGGCATCTTGAGTAGGCCCCCTGATATCTTTAAATTAGTTTTTGATATTGATTTCATATTGTTTGGTGATTACATTATGATGACAAATCTATCTATATATCTGTATAGATAAATTGACGATAGCTTAAATGATACCGAATTGAGTTTAGCGTTTTACTAGATATCTCAGAATTAAGATATATATTTTTTATTATATTATGTATCATTCATTTCATAGCAAAACTTTGATGCGAAGTAGAAGTAGAGTAGTAGTAAATAAATAGAAGTATTATGCATTTATATATTTGTATAACATTCACACCTCTTTATTTAGGTATCGGACGAGGCTACGAAGTGGACATCTCAGATAACTGCGAAGAACTAGACCAAACAAGCGATGCACCATCAGAACGTTATAAGGAACAGTTCATCTGTGATGTGTGCTTGAAGAAGTTTTCACGAAAAGGAGATTTACGAAGACACATTCGTATTCATATGGGAGACAAACCATACAGCTGTGATGTGTGTTTGAAGAAGTTTTCACAAAAGGGAAGTTTACTAGAACACAGTAGTGTTCATACGGGATACAAACCATACAGCTGTGATGTGTGCTTGAAGAAGTTTTCACAAAAAGGATATTTACGAAGACACAGTTATGTTCATACGGGAGACAAACCATACAGCTGTGATGTGTGTTTGAAGAAGTTTTCACAAAAGGGAAGTTTACAAAAACACAGTAGGGTTCATACGGGAGACAAACCATACAGCTGTGATGTGTGTTTGGAGAAGTTTTCACAAAAAAGAGATTTACAAAGACACATTCGTATTCATACGGGAGACAAACCATTCAGCTGTGATGTGTGTATGAAGAAGTTTTCAGAAAAGGGATATTTACGAGGACACATTCGTATTCATATGGGAGACAAACCATACAGCTGTGATGTGTGTTTGAAGAAGTTTTCACAAAAAAGAGATTTACGAAGACACATTCGTATTCATACGGGAGACAAACCATACAGCTGTGATGTGTGCTTGAAGAAGTTTCCACAAAAAACGCGTTTACGAAGACACATTCGTATTCATATGGGAGACAAACCATTCAGCTGTGATGTGTGTTTGAAGAAGTTTTCAGAAAAGGGAAATTTACGAAAACACAGCAGTGTTCATATGGGAGACAAACCATACAGCTGTGATGTGTGTTTGAAGAAGTTTTCAATAAAAGGATATTTACGAAAACACAGCAGTGTTCATATGGGAGACAAACCATACAGCTGTGATGTGTGTTTGAAGAAGTTTTCACAAAAAGGAGTTTTACAAAGACACATTCGTATTCATACGGGAGACAAACCATACAGCTGTGATGTGTGTTTGAAGAAATTTATACAAAAAGGAGATTTACAAAGACACGTTCGTATGCATACGGGAGTCAAACCTGTCGGAGCTCTCGCGACTCCACTCTGACCAGCCGGTTAAGGCAAGACAGAGGATGGGGCTGTTCTTTTTCAGTGATCACTGCGGCTGGCCAGTGAAGGCAAGCCGGAGATGGTCCTCCGAACAGGGTCCTCCCCTGAAGCACTCAGGTACGGTGTCTACGGTCTACCGAAAGTAACTTAACCATTGATATCGTAAGCGGCCGTTTAGTCAAAAATGTAATACAACAGAATTAAAATATATGGCTATTACATAAAATAAAATGTATGTTTCTGACTTTATTTGGTGGCGTAAGGGTTGGACATGCGGCATCATACTGCAGCACGTGGTAGCACAGGCGGAACAAATGCGATTCCGTGCTGCCAGATGGGGTATTGTATTTTGTCCGTGATGCCGATCGCCTCGAGGATTCCGCCGCGTGCTATCGCATTATGCTTTCTGTCTCCGTCTAGCAAATGGCAGTTCTAAGCGACAGAAAGAGAAAGGGCGACGGAAAAAGGCGATTCCGTGCTACCAGATCCTCATCCAACCCTAAAATTGAACACTACAAAATTTGTTGTCACTGCCTGTTCGTGTGTGGTGCCTATGTGTGTTAAGACGTGAAAAGTTCTGTCATATCACTATGATCGATGATCGACATTCGACGGTCAAGAGGAGAGAAGTTTTAGAAGAAAATGTCGTACCGTTTGCCCCATATATCGGTGACGATTTTGTTTTTATGCAGGATAATGCTCGGCCGCATACCGCTCGGGTAACCCAAGCTTATCTTACTGATATGAATATAACTGTTATGGAGTGGCCGGCGAGATCACCAAATATGAACCCAACAGAGCACGTTTGGGACTTGCTGAAAAGAAAAGTTAAGTCCAGAATTCCAGTTCCTGCCAACGAGGATGAGCTGCGAATCGCCGAAGTTGGGAAATAGCGGGAATAGTAGAGACTATCCCAGGAGACCATCGATAACATAATTCTCAGTATGCCTAGACGGGTAGAAACTTTAATAAGAGCACGTGGAGGAAATACGCGATATTAATCACCATTTTTCTAATGTAATTAATTGTTATTTTAATATAAATTTTCACTTTTCCCGGGTACAATGAAAAGTTCCAAAATGTACCTTTTTTCACAAATAGCCTTTACTCGCAAAATCTGTTCTTAACATGATCACATTTTAAATAAAACAAATGAAACTTTAAATTACAAAAAAAAGTGTAGTAAGTAGATTTTAAAATTGAACCATATTTTTCAAATTATGGACCTTTTTTTATGTTCCGCTAAATATGCCGGTGAGTTTATGTGCGCTAAACTATTAAAATGTTTCTCTTTAAACATTAAGGATAAACAAAGAAACAGATTATAAAGTTTCACATTTTTATTACAATTAATATTATTATTAGGAATATGTGACTAATGAAAACTTTGTTATTAATAATTATTATAATTGTAAATGAAAGTATGTATTTATATGTATAGTTAAATCTTGTTATTTTGTAATTTAAAATGATTTTGAAATTAGAAAATGAAATATAAAAAAAAATATGTAGCTAAAACATGGTAAGAATTTGTAATGTTTATTAAAAATATAGTTTTTTCTCATAACATATAATTATTTAAAGTTAAGTAACATTATATTATTACATATTTGCACGCTTTATAAAGCAGAATGTTTGCCACTAATCTAAGTTTTAGAACTTTGTAACTTACTTTCTAGCAAATAAATGATTATGATTATGATATTATCAGTAACACAGTAATTGTTTTGCTCCATTTTGCTCTATTTTTATATTTGTTCTTTTCCCATTTCATCATTTTCAAGACATAACATCTTTTATGCTCCTCTTCTAGAAAACAATGCCATTTTTGCCTCAGCGTGTGTGTCGAGTGTCCGGAAAACTCGATGGTAACATACTGGCTGGCGGTACATCGTGACAAAAATAAAAAAGGCTGATCTATTTTATTTTATGGATTTATAATATCTGACCCCCCTCTAACAAAAAGATGCATGGTATACAACATCGCGACATTAAACACAAGAACCCTCCGAACCCATGAAAGCTTACTAGAGCTAGAAAATGCTCTTAAGGATGTAAAATTTGACGTTCTACGCATAAGTGAAATGCGAAGACATGAAGAAAAAATAGAGGAACACACTGATTATATTCTTACTTAAAACAGTATATCCAAGAAATAATAGGAATCTCTGACAGACTAGCAATACTTAACCTAAAACTACCAAACTTTAAAAAACAGTGGTCGATATTACAGGTATATGCACCTACTGAACAAGCTGAACGATCTATCACTGATTCGTTCTATGAAGAACTGTCGCTAACAATACGGAAATATTCTGACAATCATATAGTTTTAATGGGTGATTTCAATGCGCAAGTAGGAACCAAATTAAGTCACGGAAAAAGAAGTCGCAACGGACAGACGTTAATCGAATTTCTTATGGAACACAACTTAATAGTAACGAACTCAATATTTAAAAAGACACCCCACAATAAATGGACCTGGACTTCTCCAGACGGAAAATACAAAAATGAGATAGACTACATTATCACTAACCACCCAAAACTATTTACTGACACAAACATTATCAAAATTTGAACTTCAATACAAACCATCGTATGGTTCGCTGTTCAATCAAGATGACACCAGGAAAACTATCACGGAAACTTATGCAAAACCGTAAAAAGACACCTAACAACCAAAACCAAATCAACTTCAAAGAACTTGAAAATCAAATTAAAGAAAAGCCAGATCTAACACAGAAATACGAAATACTGGAAAGCTATCTAACAAAGTATTTTCCATTCACAACAAAAAAACCGAAAGCTCACAAGTATCAACTTAGTGACCAAACTCTGGAACTCATAAATAAAAGGAAAGAATACTTATCTCAACAGTCCAAAAAGAAAAATACAAAAGAGATAGCTGAAATCAGCAAAAAGATTAGGGAAAGAATCAGAAAGGATCGCAAATACACCCGATTAAAAACATTCGAGTATCATATACAAAGATCTGGAAGTGCCAAAAAGGCTCTAAAGGAATTAAGAGAGGCAGGAAAACAATGGATACCAAAGCTAAATAAAGAAATGCCAATCACAAATCGGAAGAATATCAACAAATTGCAAACTAACTTTTTCACCGAAATCTATTCAGATCAAACAAACACAGACAGAAACAATCTACCAACGTTGAAAAAAGATACTCTACTGGTACCAGAAATCCTAAGATGTGAAGTGGTAAAAGCGATTAAGAGCCAGAAAATGGAAAAATCACCAGGTCCCGATCATATTACTAATGAGTTAATGAAAGGAACAATGGCAGAGCTAACCCCCATTCTTACAAACATATTTAATGAAATCCTTACAAGTGATACAATCCCAGAAAAATGGACAAAATCCTACATCGTATTATTACACAGAAAAGGCGATAAAGGAAACATCGACAACTACAGACCTATAAGCCTTATGTCGAATGTGTACAAGATCTTCGCAAAAATAATACTAAACAGAATAACTCCCACGTTAGAAGAGCAACAACCAGTGGAGCAAGCCGGTTTCAGAAAAGGCTTTTCTACTTTGGATCTTATCCATACAGTAAAGCAAATACTAGAAAAATATAACGAATGCGATATAAACAATAAAATTGTTTATATCGCCTTCATAGATTACACTAAAGCCTTTGACAGTCTGAGCCACAAGTATATATGGGAAACCCTGGAACACCAGCTACTTACATAAACATTATAAAGAACATCTATGCACACAGCCAGGCCAGCATACAACTCGAAACACTGGGAAAGAGTTTTCCAATAAGGAGAGGTGTCAGGCAAGGAGACCCTTTGTCACCAAAAATTTTCACGAAAACATTTTTCGTGACTTAAACTGGAGAGGGTTTGGTTTAAACATAAACGGGTCCAAATTAAGCCACCTTAGGTTCGCGGACGATCTTGTCCTTTTCGAGGAGAAACCATACATCTTAGAACAAATGATTCAAAGCCTAAGCGATGAAAGCGAGAAAGTTGGACTAAGAATGAACCTAACCAAGACCAAATTAATGTCGAACTCAACAAAAGTAGACATAGTTGTAAACGGAGCCAACCTAGAATTTGTAGAGGAATACAATTACCTAGGCCAATTTATTTCACCAAAAGACCTCGCCTTAAAGGAAATAAATTCTAAGATCGCTAATGGGTGGAAGAAGTTTTGGTCTCTCAAAGAAATCACAAAGTCACAGGACCTGGGCATGACACTCAAAAGAAAAACATTCAATTCTTGCATACTTCCATGTCTAACCTATGGATGCGAAACATGGTCACTTACACAATCTCTAAGAGATAAACTAGCCAAATGCCAAAGAGCCATGGAGCGCAGCATAGTTGGGTCAAAACTCCATGACAGAGTCAGAAACGCTGAAATCAGAACAAAAACAAAATTCAGAGACATTCTAGAGCAAATCGACCAACAAAAATGGAGATGGACAGGACATATGATGCGTGACAAACGTGGAAAATGGAGTAAAGCAGTGTCAGAATGGTACCCAAGAGATGGGAAAAGAAGCCGGGGCAGAAAACGTCTAAGGTGAGAAGACGACATTAAAATGTCTGTTGGTCCAAAATGGAGACGAATAACCCAAGACAGACAACAATGGAAAATGTTGGAGGAGGCCTATGCCAAAAGGCATGCTGAGATTAGAGATATTCTGTAATAGTTACAGAATATCTCTAATCTAAAAGCAAACTAAAAATATGTAAGAAATTTTGTATCCTTCTCTTATCGCAGAATAAATGGCTATATTATTATTATTAATATCTGACTAGCTCTTAAGAATTGTATTTTATTTTATACCGGTTTTTATATACATAAACATAATTTTAATAATGTTTTAATTTGTTAATTAATATTACTGCATTGTGTGATATGGGTTTTTTGCCTGAAATAAATGTGATTTGATTTTGACTTCCATTTGTAGATTAATCAGCTGTCCATCAACTCTGAATCTGCAAAAAATTACTGATTTGATTTATATTCAATAATTTCTGGTGTAAAAAAAAATAATATCTTTAAATTTCAAACAATGTTTCAACCTAATTCATGTATATTAATGCAACAATTTCTTCATTGCAAACAACGTAGAAATAAATACATGTATTAACATGCATTTATTTCTACATATTTTGTTTGCAATGAAGAAATTGTATTTACATAATAGTTTTGGTCAAAGTTTCTTTTTCTCCTTTAAGAAGTTAGCGGTTTTGACTTTTAAAATGTTAGATAATTAATCAACAAAATAATAAATACCTTTACTTTGGCAATCATTTTCAATATTGTGTGAAGAAAATTATTGTAGAATAATAAATTGTAGTTTGATATTTCATTTTTATCACATGTTCTAACAGTCGGAGTTGGTAAAGTTTGAAGAACGTTCTAGCTTTATTTTTTGTTCCATTTTCAATACACATTGAATTACTTACCTACGTAGGTACCTACAACAAAAACAAATTATATATATATATTTCTTCTTCTTCTTTTTAATAATTGCACCCTTGGTGAATTGCCAATGTTAAAGTGCTTGGTTTGTGTAGACTCTGCTCTATTATAAGTCTGGTGAAGGAACAAGGGTACGGTGGATTACTGTGTTATTATTAAAATGTTGAATAATCTAAAACAAACACAAACAAATAGGGATTAGTACCACTTCACAATTTTATATTGTTAAAACATTATGTACCTACCTATTTCATTTCTTCTTGTCATTTGTAAACTTGGATTTTGAAAAACAATAGTGACAAGTGACATCTGAAAAAGTGATAGGTCTAATAAACATTTGTTGATATTCTTTTCTAACACATTGAATGCTATATCTGTGCACCTCACTTGCAAGTTGTTTGGTTGAAGATCACTAATAGCTATTCTCAAGATAAAAGACGATTGAAAAATCGAAAATATTCATTCGCTTGATAAACTGGCAGATAATTTTATTAGTCAGGTTACAATTTGACGACTTATCTGAGTATTGAAAAATCGGCCCTTAGTTGTATACATATTAATCGATTTACAAAAAAATTAGGAGATTCTCAAGTCGGCCCGACTTTTTTATAATGTACACCGATTACTCTGAGGTTAATGATCCGATTTTCGACGAAGAATTGCTGTCATTTGGTTCTATAAAAATATGTCGATGATTTAAATAGTGCGGCTAATTAGCGAATTCGCATTTATAATGAGCGGTTTTTATTTTGACAGTTCTACTAGTTTAAGAAAAATGCTGATAGATGGCATTAAACCTAAGTAATATGTCAAGTCCTGTGTAAAATGTCAATTTCCGCTTTGTTTTTTGTTTGTTTACCTTTCAACTTTCTTTCTTTCACTTGCAATAGTTTATTATTTATTAATTGTGCCCTGAGAACTAAAATAAACATGGCTAGTCCATGCGTAGTACAATTTTGTAAAAATATAAGTAACCTCATCCTCGGCAAGATGGATAGAGGCTATCAAACATATAAAAACAGGATTAACTATAAGAAAAAATTCCTTCATATTTTAATTCACTTTACGCCAGCAGATTTCATCTCTCCGTCATCACATTTGGCAAGAGCCCCAAGAGGTCAAATATTTATCTTAGCGTGCAATAAGAAATAATAATAAAGCTTATTGACATTAGACTTAATTTAGTTACATTTTTTTAATTTCTTAACCTAAATATAAGTATATCTTTATGTTTGTTACCTATCTTGGGTATCATAACTTAATGGAAACATACTACAGTAGGTACCTTAGGAGTTCATACCTAAAAAACCAAACTTATAAGTTTGCAGCTCATTGCCTAAAATACTTAGGTAATAGAAAACCTGTTCCTTCTATATTCCCGTGGAATGAAGCTTATCAGCAAGCTAACCAGCTCCAGCAGCAGTCAGAGCCAATGTTTAATCCAACTGCAGTTCAGGCCACTCTCAATATATATGTCGCAGTCATCTAATTAAATCAGCTATTTCATTGAGTGACTAGCGTTTTTATCGAATGACGACATTTAATTGAAAGACTAGGCCGAACATTTATTGTACAATCGTCACTCAACGTCCAATTAGTTAGCGGATTGTAACATAGCCCTTATATGAGTGCGGACATAAAATCAGTCAGCTGACTGAATTTTCCCAAAAGCGAATCTATCAACCCCGAATCCACGTAGCACTTGTCTGTCAACCCCTAGAGTATATTAAGCGCGGAGGCGCGGAGGGAGAGCAGCCCCCGCCCGCCGTAACGAAACGCAGAAACCAGCTCTCGCCGTGGCGGCGGAGGCTGGTCGCCGAAGGCGACCAGAAAGCCGGAGCTGCCTAAGGCGAGTATTGGTTGCTGTCATTCGTTACGCATGGGCGAAGGGGTTGCATTTCTCGCAGTGCCGTAGACGTGACATACCGACATTGGCCCAAAAACAAATCTATCAACTCCGACTCCACGTAGAACTTGTCTGTTTTATCTAACCTCTAAACTACAACTGTAAATATTTTCTTAACTAGTGGTTGCTGAGTAGAGGGGAGGGTAGGGGGGATTTCCTTTGTTATTTGTGGATAAAAAATCGGTACTAGATCCGTAATAACTACAAACTATATAAATTAGGGCGCTAATTTTTAAGACAAAAAACATGACATGTTCGTAATTTTATGTTCTAATCTACTTCTGTGCTGAGTTTCATTGAAATACGTGATGTAGTTTAGTAGCAAAATAGCAAAATCTTGTCATACAAAAATCCGACCAAAATCTGCCAAAGTTACATATTTATTCCTTAGATAAGAGTTATCTAACATTTGAAAAATCGGCTCTCAGATTTGTTAATTTTTATTACAGTTCCATTTGGCCACATTTTGTTCATGAATTCTTTCATATTCCTGATGAATTATTCTATTTGCCTAATTCTAGTTCTAAAATATTTTTAATACAGTAAGCATAATATCTTGTTCATTATCATCTCTTTCACTTAGCAGTCTTTAGCATTGGTTTTTATGTTTGCAAAACCAAAGCTTAGTAATTTTGCCAAAATCTCATATCTTGTCTTCACTTAACAGTTTGCAGTACCTACAGATTTTCACTTGCTTTTGATGTTGCTTGTAATTCACTTTTAAACTAATTATGCCAAACACTGCTAACTTTTACAATAATTTAACATAATACTTATTCAGTTTCTAATGTTTTACAAGTAATTTGAAGCTTATAAACAGTTATCAATGTTTTATATCGGGAGATAACAAATAATGTCGGGAATGTCTTCTATTGCCTTCAATTACTGTATTTATACGCCTCTCCTAGGTTTATTTGTGTTGTGCGGCCAACAATAATCGCAAAGCACCTAAACTCTAATGTACTCTAAACAAGAATATCAGCTGGTAAATGAATGTCCGCCATATGTAACTCATTTTTCATAAGATCATCTAACCTTTTTAATGATTTGAGTAAGCTTCATAATACTGATCTATTTAATTCCTAAGTTGATGAGACTAAGAAGATTATCTCTAAGCAATGGTTTGAGGCTGTTTCTTGATTTGTTAGATTATTACTATTTATAATGATATTTTAACTATGTCTATTCTAATAATTATATTATATCTATGTCAGTGAACTCGTTTAATATGTACTACATTTATCTACATATTATATTACTTATTTTAGATTTTTGATTAGAAAAGCAATTGTCATTGTTTAGTGTCCTGTATGTGGAAACGTGAGTCTTTAAGCAGTTTATATGTACACTGTATGTTTTCCTATGAAATAAAAATAAAATAAAATATTGTTCGATATCGGAGTTAAAAGCACCTCCTTAGTCTTCGTTATCTTGAAAACGATAACGTATAAGATAGCGCTCGACAAAATGTCAAAATGTGTAAGTTTGGTAGCCATTTCATATAACAATTTCGTCATTTCGAAAACGCAATCGTTTTTTGTTAGCGTATTCGACAAAAATGGTAGTTTGAGTAGCACTACAAATATCGATGACGACCAAGGACGTCATTAGTCGTACGCAAAAGTCAATTCCATACATTTTTAACTAGCATAATTCGATAACGACAAACGATAAAGCATCTTGGGTAGACCCTCAGATCTGTTGGATCGCTAAAGGGAACGTATTTCTAAGAAAATCCGAAGGTGTAAAACAGGTTTTAGTTAAAACGGAGCAGACCATGTATGATTTACAGTCAGTACAATGCCTATTTATAGCGCCTACATATTTTGTTTATGTTGCTATGACTGTCTTATTTACCTGACTTCGGCAAAGCCAAAAGGAAGGGTAATGATTTTGGCTGTCTATGTATGTATCTATGTTCCCTCGTGGCGGTTAAACTACAGGTCCGATTTTATTAAATAAGGTGTCAATCGATTCGTAGTGTTCCCGCAAGTAACATAGGCTTTGAGTTATATTTTTATTCCAAAACTAGCTGTGCCCGCGACTTCGTACGCGTGGAAAAGTGATTTAGGGCACTTTAGTATTTTTAAATATATTTTTAGTTTATTAGCGCAACCGCTGAGAACTTTCGTTAATAGGTATTAGGTACTTCCCAGTGCATCCCAGTGTTGATCCCGATCCAGCAAGACACGTACCCGGCAAGCCTCTTGGTATGCAGGGTATAATAATAATAATATATTACTATCCTTTCGGAGCTCGGCAAAAGAAGTAGGCCTTCGAACAATATGTAGAAGTCAGCAAAGGTATTCGAAGTTAGGATAATATTATTCGAATGCACCGTATAGACCCAGACAATTTTTCACGTTAATTTAGTAAAGTATTTAACTTCGATGTCCGTCTGTCTGTCTGGGTGTCAAAACTTTGACACGTGTTAAAATTCATATTAAAAACTCAGCTCTACTGTCCCTTCTGGCTGTGAAAAGAAACAGGCATCTTGGCCACATCTACCCAAAGATTCAGCCGTTTATATCGCTAATTTTCGCAATTTTCGACACGCCAAAGGGAACCAAAACCTAAAGGGTACTTCCCGGGAATAGAAATTTGATATGAAGCAACATCTTAATGCACTATTAAAATGTTGCTTCATATCAAATTTAAACGATATAGGATAAATTGCGAAACCATAAAAATATTTTCAATTTTTTCAACTTATTACCGTTTTTGTCATTAATGTTTTGAAGTATTATTAAATTTAAACTTATATTGCAATTACTAAGGTCTTTAAAACGGAACTCTTGGTTAGACATGGGCGCAGCGGCACGCCCCACCGAGGATCCAGCAGGCTTACTCTCGACACAACTGAGAATCGAATCAGTTCGATCTTAACGGTTTTTGGTGTTTTATTTGGTAGATTACTTTGAAATTAATTAGGTTACAGAAAACCGATAGAACGTAACTTTTTGTACACCAGACCATATCAATCGACAGAGAATAAAAATAAACAAACGTCAATTTCTTCGAGAGTATGCGGCACGATCGAATCTGAATTAAAATCGAATCAGTTTGGAGAGTTAGGCCCCAGCTCGGCGCGCCGCGCCGATCGGCTTTAGTAGCGTTTTTTATAACCTACCCTAAGATTAATAATAATAATATAAATAAATGAAATTTTGTTTTAAACAAAATATAAAATAAAAAAAGAATAAATTTGAATGTTTGAAGCAGCGCGGTTCCCGCCGCGCTTCATACAAACGTCTAGTATTTTTTTTATTGTCATATATCTTCAAATCAAAGCGACATCTATACGCAATACGCCGTACTTTTAACACGATTATTACTGGGGGCACAGTTAGCGGCTGTGCGTGGTTAAATTCATACTACCGGTACTGCCTGTTAGCACATTTTAATAGTATTTTTTACCCAGCAGTGGGGTGGAGTTCCTTTGGTTGACCTTCGCCAAAATTCCTACCTACCAGCATCTGATACCTACACTACACCCCGACTTGGATGTACTTTATTAAGACGTCACGCATCAGCCTGTATCGCGCGGCGAATCGAATCACGGCGAAACGATTTTAATTTTGCTATATTATCTCCTAAACTATTAATTATACTTGCTAGGTATAAAGGGCAAATATACCTAGTCTTCATGAAATTCTTAAGCCAACTAACGTATTAAAAATGATAAGGATTAATACCGTGATGATATAAATAGTTTACCAAAAACCGCTTAATTGCCCGTTTTTTTAGATTATCGCGAAAGGCTTTCTTTTAATAATACAGTTAATTAAGTTGATTTATACAATAAATGATAATTTATTTCAATTTGTGGAGCAAGTTCAAAAATACAATTTTTATATTATTATGACACTGTGGAAACACTCTTCTCAGAAAAAAAATCTGTTAGTTAGGTACTTATTTCAAGTTCTAATCTACTTTAGTGCCACATTCTATTGCTTCGCGTCACTGTGTAAGCGATCCCCCCCCCCCCCCCCCCCCATGAACCGTTCGTCCGCAGCCCGCGCGCGCGAAGTTCCTCCGACTTGCTTCCAATTTATCGTCACTGCGGGCTACAATCGTACCAAGTTTGGTTAAAATTCCTTCAGTAGTTTTTGTTCCTATCGCGCACATACAGACCGACAGACAGACAGACAAAAATTTTACTAATTGCATTTTTGGCATCAGTATCGATCGCCAATCATCCTCCAATATGTATTTTGAAAAAATATTCAATGTACAGAATTGACCTCTCTACAGTTTTATTATAAGTATAGATTATACCTCAAAAATTATGTCCAAAAAAATTAATTAAGATAATTGTCGTCAATAAATCGTGTTTGGTATCAAAAGATAGGTTTTGACGAGCACATCACAAATATGTATTTAAATATTTTATTAATTATTAAACTTTATTGTTAAATTCAAAATAAACATTTAAAATGTGGTTGTACAAGTAGTATCTAGGGGCTGTTTAGTTACTTACTACGTAATGGTTACTTTAATGAAAATATATTTGATGAGAAAACAGAAAAATACAAAATAAAAAAAAGTTAAAAACTATAACCCGACTTCGCAAAAAAGGGGTCTAAAAAGGCTGAAACAAGAAAATAATTCAATTTCAAATCCAGATATGCATAGGTACAAAAATATACAACGTAGAGCCGTGGTCGTATCCGCTAAACAAATCTAAGCGTCACCTCACACAAAAATACGGTAGAAAAACGAGAACTTGAAAAATAATAATATTCATCTGCTGTTGAAATATACAATCCCAATAGCGGGTACGACCACGGCTCTACCTTGACCATTTTTTTACCTATGCATATCTGGATTTCAATGCAATACAATTTTTTATTTTTATAACTTTCAAACTTTTTTATTTAGGTATCGAACGAGGCTACGAAATGGACGTCTCAGATAACTACGAAGAACTAGACCAAACAAGCGATGCACCATCAGAACGTTACAGGGAACCTTTCAGCTGTGACGTGTGCTTGAAAAAATTTTCAAATAAAATGAAATTACAAATACATATCAGAGTTCATAAGAGAGACAAACCATACAGCTGTGATGTGTGTTTGAAGAAGTTTTCACATAAAGGTATTTTACGAAGACACATTAGGGTTCATACGGGAGAAAAACCATACAGCTGTGATGTTTGTTTGAAGAAGTTTTCAGAAAAAGGTAATTTACAAAGACACATTCGTATTCATGTCGGAGACAAACCATACAGCTGTGATGTGTGTTTGATGAAGTTTTTACGAAAAGGACATTTACGAAGACACATTCGTATTCACGTGGGAGACAAACCATACAGCTGTGATGTGTGTTTGAAGAAGTTTTCACAAAAAGGTATTTTACGAAGACACAGTAGGGTTCATACGGGAGAAAAACCATACAGCTGTGATGTTTGTTTGAAGAAGTTTTCAGAAAAAGGTATTTTAGGAAGACACAGTAGGGTTCATACGGGAGACAAACCATACAGCTGTGATGTTTGTTTGAAGAAGTTTTCAGAAAAAGGAGATTTACAAAGACACATTCGTATTCATGTCGGAGACAAACCATACAGCTGTGATGTGTGTTTGAAGAAGTTTTTACGAAAATGCCATTTACGAAGACACCTTAGGGTTCATACGGGAGACAAACCATACAGCTGTGATGTGTGTTTGAAGAAGTTTTTACGAAAATGCCATTTACGAAGACACCTTAGGGTTCATACGGGAGACAAACCATACAGCTGTGATGTGTGTTTAAAGAAGTTTTCACAAAAAGGACATTTAAAATATCACAGTAGGGTTCATACGGGAAACAAACCATACAGGTGTGTTGTGTGTTTGAAGAAGTTTTCACAAAAAGGATATTTAAAAGATCACAGTAATGTTCATACGGAAGACAAACCATACAGCTGTGATGTGTGTTTGAAGAAGTCTTTATAAAAAGTATAGTTAAATACACAACAGAGCTCATACGGGTGACAAACCATACAGCTGTGATGTGTGTTTGAAGAAGTTTTCACAAAAACAAAATTTACAACGATACATTTACAAAGACAAAGTTCAGTCGTGCAACAACTAACGATGCAGCTGGGATGTATTTTAAAGATGTTTTCTCAGAAATAAAATATCCAATGTCACATCAGAATTCAGAAGTCACGTGAAGGACAAACCTGCTATTACAAGATAAGACCCAGTCTTACGAAACACTGTTGAATAAATAACGCCTTGTTAAATCATTTAACTTACTTAGGGCTGATTTTTCAACCGTCAGATAACTTTTATCTGTTGAATAAACATGTGACTTTGACATTTGTTCCATACAAAATCTGCCAAAGTCACATATTTATTCCTTAGATAAAAGATAACTGACGATTGAAAAATCGGTCCTTATTCTATATATCTCATCAAAAACATAACATGTAAGAAATGCCAAGTCTCGCTACTTACTTATTCTACCGGAAAAAGTTGTAAGATCTATGTTACGTCAATTCGGGGTTAGTCGGTCGGTCTGACAACATCTTCTAGTGATCATATCAATGTTATTAAAAATATCTCATGTTTTTAATAAAAAAAAGTAGAATGACTTCGCAATATCATGAATATACCAGGGCTTGAAAGCGGTACAGATATAAAGGTATTATACCGGTACTAAATTACGATATCGCTTTAATTTAAAGGTTGAGTCAAAACGGTAGAAATTCACCATTGCGGTATCGCAAAATAACAAAATATACTTTTATTCTTTTACGGTATGGTTATACCTCATTATCGTTATATTTTGTCGCTACCGTAACCGAAAAAATTTCGGTAGGTACCGAAAAAATTCATAGCAATGTCGCACGCACTCACGCGGCGCGGCGTTGTCAATTCGAAACTTTACACAAGCACAAGACTGTCTACTAATAAAACCGTTATTTTACAGATTTAGGTATCTGAAAAAATATTGATTCCGAAATAATAGCGGTACCGTTATATATAAGGTTACCATAAATTTAAGATATGACGTCATGCCGTTTACCGATATTTTTCGGTTATTCAAGCCCTGTATATTCAATATACATTTTACATAATAATATTATGTAAATCAGATCGTGTAGTGCGATTGCCAAGTCAATCTAATATTTATTTAAAAAATGTTATATTTTAATGGAAAAATGTTATGCAGCAATCAGACTTCCAAAAAAATGATTTTTTTATATACATGGCGGAGTGTAAAACAATTTTGACAAAATCAACAAATAAATGTTTTGTAATAATTTATATGGCCAATTTATTCGTCACAGCTACGAGTATGACGCGTACTAATGATCACACCTGCAGTACCCACCTGACATCTACAATAACAACAACAAGTTGTTTGCTCAACTTTATAAAAGGGGCTGATTCAATATCGAGAGATCAGACGTGATTCAATTCTGGAGACGGCAAGACTGCTCTGAACTGTCCTAGTTTATATAATAAAAGAAAAGGAATTATTATAGTAAAAGGAATAAGTAATTTAACAGGAATAATAGTTGATGTATTGGGTAAGGTACAAATACTATAGAAATATTACAAATTAGTTGTATAAAATAAATGAAATATGATCTTATATTATATTTTATTGTGTTCTCCTACATATATTTATTATTTGTCTTACTTTATAATAATTTAAAAATACTAATTTCTAATTATGACTATAGGAATATGTAATTTCAAAGGAATAATAATGTATTGGGTAAGGTACAAATATTATAATTAATTATTATTACAAATTAGTTGTATAAAATAAATGAAATATAATCTTTTATTATATTTTATTGTGTTCTCCTACATATATTTATTATTTATCTTACTTTATAATAACTTAAAAATATAATGTCGCAGTCATCTAATTAAGTGTCAGACACTTTTGATTGACCAGAGCTTTAGTCAGACGCTTTTAAACTACCCAAAAAATAAAATATGATCTTTACTTATTTTTACACGTCTGATTTTTTAATATGTTATTGAAGTATTTATTTAAAAGTTATATTCAATCAGTCAGACAAATTAGAGTGACCAAACATCACCTAAGACAAAAATTATTCAGCCAGAAGTATGAGGGCGAGAGCACTATGCGCATGTATCTCAAAGTAAAAATAAAATGTAAGTACTAAGAATACTTACTGTTTTCAATCTGAGATTTTTGCATCTATATTTCAACAAAATTAACTTTAACAAGGAATTTATTTACAGTATTCTCCGAAAAAATATTAAAAAAGTGCAAAAACATTTTAAAACAGCGAATAATCCATAATCTCAAATTCTTCTTCTTTAAATGGCCTCCCATAAGGAATAGCCAGTATCAGTCTGTAGTGTTGACGTTATGGACGCCTTTTTGACGCTCTGGCAATAACTTTGCGATTTGTAGGTATTTTGTGAAAGTACAAGGAGAATTAGGTATATTAACTTAAAAGTATTTAAATAAGATAAAATATTTAGTAAGCAGTTAACATTATATCTTCCCATTACCTGTAACAAGACACAACAATTATGTTAGATTATTGTTAGTATTGAATAAAGACCACAAATCTACAACTTAATGTTATTAAGGTTAATAAAATGACATAGTATATCAACAACCAAGGACAAAAGGGATTGGAAATCAGAAGGACGAGGGATATTAGGGGGTAGTGAATCATATAGTGAGTACGTAAGATTTGGACAGCTAAAAAAGATATGTTCGAGAGTCCCTTCATCAAATCCACACTCACATAGAGACGAATCTCTAACCCTGATTTTGTTAAGAAAGATGTTAAGAAAGAGTGGCCTAAACGCAGGCGACATACAGTAGAGGTTACAGATTTTTTTGCTTTTTTATATTTGAAAAACCAAGTGTGACGGACGTAAATAAAAGCCAATGCTCCTTAATTATACTTATAATATTTAATCGGGCAGAGTCTCTGCTTACAACAATATCAATCTATTCTTAAGTCTGGTGACAACGAAGAGTTACACCCTTTTATATGATTGACAATCGTTAGGGCAAAAATCAATATGAGAACTATTTAATATTCGGTATGATTATAATTACCTATACCGGATATAATAGAATATGATAAGGATAAGAAGAAGGAAGATAAGGTAAACAAATATTAATCTTATATAATATTAATCTTAATAACAAATATTAATAACATATCTCATATAATCATATCTCACATCTTAAGTATATAATTATTCTTACTCTAGTTAAGATAAGTAATAAATTGTATGACAATTTAATATTATGGAAGTGACGTCATGGGTGGCCAATATTTAAATATTAAATCATTTAAAATAACTACAATATTATAATCTATACCATTTAGTTGATTGATAAATTATTAATAAATAGTTAAATGAAATTAACATAATATTATAAAACGCGTAATTGTATTAACACGGATCTGAATGTGTGTGTCACTGGCGAGACGAAGTAGTTTTGTAACACAAGGCTTCACCAACACCTGGTTTTGGAGAGCAAAGTAAAATTTGCCCTTACTATTTCCCGATATAGACCAATTCTCATTCTCTGATATACCGCTGTGGCTTGGTATACATACTAATTCAACATGGGTGTTTTGGTAAAAGAATTTCCGAAAAAGATATCTAATCTTCGAGATAAACGGAAATTTAATTTTAGCAGTAAAGGGATTAGCTTGTACCTATAGCCTGAAGGCAACTACGAGAGTCTGAGAAAATTACAGAGTTGCTTAGGCGGTGAGACTCAATGAATAATAGAGCCTCAAGTATGGCAATTGCTTCCCCCGTAAAGACAGATGACTTGGATGGCAATTTGGAATTTAGCACTACATTAACTTTTGGTATCCAAACTGCTGCCCCTACATGTCCTTGTGGTGTTAATTTTCATGCGTCAGTGTACATATGATACCAGTCCTTATATTTGGTATTAACTATTTCCAAAAATTGTTGATTTGCATTTTCAGTGCCTTTTATAATACCAGATTCTAAGGATATAATCGGAGTTTTAATTCTTTTTAAATAGAGCCTCATATGGTACTTCGAATATTGAAATCATTTTACTCTGGTAAACTGGGCAAGGTAAGTTGATAAATTTATGAAAGCTTTTAATCAAACTTGGTGGGGTTTTATGGGCCCAGTAAGGCTGGCGTCGGAAATGTAAGGGAGGGTCAGCACACTCTATTTGGAGGGCATTATTGGCTGTGAACTTCATAGCACCGAGTACTAAACGTAGACACCTGGATTGAATTTTGTCTAATGCTAGAAGTGCGGATTTATGACATGGTTCGAGAATAATAGAGCTGTAATCTAGGTGGCTTCTTATTAGAGCATTATATATAAGTTTTTGTGTCTAGGGTGTGAGCCCCACTAGACTCCAGAGAGACACCTGATTATGTTTATATTCTTTTCACATTTTTTTATAATATGATTAATGTGCTGAATACCTGTCATCTTTGAATCGAGGTAAACGCCTAAAAAACTTTACCGACTCTGTAACTAGAAAAATCTGATTATTTAGTGATATTTCAATATTGGGTATAACCCTCCGTCTAGAGAAAACAACTGTAGTACTTTTTTCTACTGATATACCCAATCCGTGGTCATCCATCCACTGACTAAGGTAGTAAAGAGCAGAATTAAGTCGAGCAGAGGCATCAGATACCTCTTTGGAAGAGATGTATAAGGATATGTCATCCGCATATTGAATAATGTTACAAAAGGAGGTAACAGATAAATGTAAATTGTGGGTATATATGCTATAAAGAAGTGGGCTAGGTACATTGCCTTGCGGCAAGCCTTTCCACACTAGTCTGTGAATAGGATGTGAATTATTATGTGAAACAATGACTGTTCGACATGACATGTGAAAATAAGTTAAATAACTCTTTATTTTTGGATCAACTTTCTCACCTGGTACCTGCCCAGGTGTCACTCGGCAAGTTACACAAAGCGCGTAGGTATTCAAGGCACACGAGACGCTACTGAAAACTTCAGGTTTCATTCGTGTGAAAATAAGTTATGTCTGATTGCTCTGGGATCTTAATCTACATTGTCAGTTAATGTCTTTCAAAATCCAAGTTTACAAATTACAAGTAGAAATGAAAGTTTTTGTTGTACATCGATGTAAATATTTAGGGTTTATATAAATATAATATTTAGTTTATAATATGAATATTTAGGTTAATAGTAGTTTTGCTTTACCAACTCCAAAATAAGACTTGTAAGTTGTAACAGTACTTGTGAGTTGTGACAAAATATCAAACTACAATTCTAATCTAATTTTATTTACATAATATTGAAAACTATTGCCAAAGGTATTTGTTATTTTATTATCTAACACATTACTAATCAAAACCTCTAACTTTTTATACAAGAAAAAGGAAATACTAACCTAACCTATTATATAGATAGGTACTTTTTTTTTATTGCAAACAAAATAATATGCTGAAATAAATGCATTTAATTGGATTGGAATTTGGAACATTGCTTGAAATGTTGTCGGTTTCACTCTAACCCATTTTACACCGGAAATTCTTGAATGTAAATCTAATCAGTTTTTTTGCAGACTCAGAGTTGATGGATAGCTGATTAAGCTACAAATGGAAATAGCTAAAAGTTGCATTGTTTTCTAGAAGAGGAGTATAAAAGATAGATGTTATGTCTTGAGAATGATGAAATGAGGAAAGAGCAAGTACCTACATAAATAGAGCAAAATGCAGCAAAACAATTACTGTGTTTCTGATAATATCATCTTATTTGTAATAAAAATGTGAAACTTTATAATAAGTATGTCTTTTTTGTATGTGCTTAATGTTTAAAGAGTAAATTTTAATAATTTAGAGAACATCATTTGTGGCTGTGATTTCTTTATTCAATAAAATAATCGATATTATTAATAATAAATCCTATTCATTCAATTCATCAAAGAGTTACATTATAATTATGTTGTTTTATATTTGTTACTTGTGTTAGTAATAGCTAGATATTATTCAATGTCAATACTTGAGCACCAATGCACTGAAACACTATGCTGACTCTGTAGTGCAGTGGTTTGCCGCATTGGTGCTCAACCGAGAGGGTGCGGGTCCCACGAATCCCATGAGGGACCAAAAAGTTTCCAATGTTCCTAGGTCATAGACGTATATTAAATTTGTGTAATAAATAAGTAATAAAACTCAATATGTGTAGTATAAAAAAGATAGAATATATTTCTGTTGTACCACCTGTAACATTATTTTCTATAGAATACTTTGGTAAGTGTACTGTTCTACGAACCTGTACAATTAAAATTTATATTATCGGCTCGCCAGCTATACACAACGTCTTTGTCTTTCCCGGTCCCACCGCCATATGCTTCCGGTTCCGCGTTGTGTATTGCCCGAGACGACAGATTATATTATACTTTTTTATAGAGGTTAATATGAGTACTTAGTCTCACACTATGTGGACACTACATCCCTTCCTTGTTTTATAAATTTGTTTGACGTATAATCTTTGCACTCTATTTTAGATATAATTTAAATGAAACAAATTGTTAGCAGCTACATTTTATTCTTATTATTAATCCTAATAATAAAGAAAAATAATATTACTTATTAATTAAGAATCAATTATTTGATTGCAACCATTGTTACTGCTATAAGTACTATCGAAACAAATTAATTATTTTCTAACCCTTCGTTTTGATCCAACACTTGCCATTGAATTTTCTTCAGATGTACTACATTACGTCGTAATGGTTGTCCAGTTTCATCATTTCTTAACTCAATATCGCCTCCTTCCTTTGCTTCTACGGTATGTGTAGCTGGTTCAAAATTCAGACTTAATTTATTTGTCTTGTTCATATTTTTTACATAAACTTTGTCTCCGATCTCTATCTCACTTTCAATAGCATGACGTCTTTTATCAGCATATTGCTTTGCCTTTTCTTTTTGTATTTTATCTTTGTCTTTAGTTTCCAAGTCTTCAGGTCGCTCATATGTCATATCGTGGAGCATTGGAAGCTTATCACGAAATTGTCTGCGAAAAAATAGTTCAGCTGGGGTTTTGCCAGTAACAGTATGCGGAGTACTGTTATACATTGTCAAATATTCACGTAATGATTCTTTCCAATTTGCTTTTTCAGCTTGGGAAATTTTTAGGCGTTTCAGAATATCTCTATTTTGTCGCTCCACTTCACCGTTCTGTTGAGGCCAGTATGGGATTGTATTAAATAACTTAATGTTTCTCTCAATACAGAAAGATTTGAATTCGTCACTGGTAAATTGTCTACCGTTATCGGCTGTCATTGATGTTGGATTACCCAAACGACTAAAAATATCTTTTAAATTACTAATTATTTCAGAACTTGTAATTACACGACAAATTTTTATCTCTTTGTATCGCGAAAAATAATCCACTACTACTAACAGGTAGTCGGAACTAGGTAAAGGGCCCATCAAGTCAATAGCTATATCTGCCCAAGGCTCAGACGGTAATTCTCTACGTTTTAGCGGATTAGGGGGGTTTGGCGCTGAAACTAAAATACAGCTTTTGCAAGCTTTGCATATTCTTTCTGCATCTCTATCACATTTAGCCCACCAAACTTTAGTCCTTAATCGTGCCTTCATTGCGACTATACCAGGATGCCCTTCATGTGCAGCTTTCAATACAGGATCTCTCAACTTCTCAGGAATAACTATCTTCGTGCCTCTTAACAATATATCACCGTAGAAACATAACTCATTCTCAAATATTTTGTATGTTTTTACCAACTCGTCCCAAGTTCCATTATAGAGACCTTCCTTAACTTTTTTAATTTCTGGATCTTGGCGTGAATATTCTTCTATTTCAGTTAATGATACCGCTATCGGCTTACTCTGTTCTACTATACTTTGTACATAATTATCTTTATAGTCAACGTTATTTACCGTTTGGCAAAGCCTCGACAACGGATCAGCAATGTTGGTTTTTCCTGGGCTATTCTTTACCTTAAATTTGTAAGACTGCAATCTCAAAACCCATCTCTCAATACGTGCACATGGTTTAGCTTTTGGTCCAAAGATTGTTTCGAGGGGTTTGTGGTCCGTAACCAACTCGAACTCTTTTCCATACAGAAACATATTAAAATGTTCGACTGACCATACCAAAGCTAACGCCTCTTTCTCAGTTTGGCAATACCGTCGTTCACAGTGGCTTAAAGTTTTATTTCCGTAAGCAATTATTCTGGGGCCTTGATTGTCAATTTGGAATAAAACGGCTCCTAATCCGACTGGACTAGCATCTGCTACCACTATAGTTCTATCCTTAGGATTGTAATATCCTAAGCACGGTATTTTCACCAACGCCGCTTTTAACTCATCAAAAGCCGCTTGTTGACTTCTTCCCCAGTTTCCTGTAATGTCAGAGTTCCTTCCAGAATGTTTCCTAAGTAGTACTTTAAGAGGCTCTGTTGTAGTTGCTAAATTCGGTATCCATTTTCCGATAAAGTTTATTAACCCTAGAAAGCTTTGTAACTCCGCGATGTTTTTTGGAGGTCGGAATTCCATAATGGTAGTGATGTATTTATCTAAAGGTCTGACTCCTTTTTCAGATAATTCATGACCAAGAAATTGTATTTTTTCAGTCCGATAAATACACTTATCTTCTTTCAAAAGTACTTTATGCTGCTCTAAGACATCTAATACCTTTTTCAGACGGTCGTCATGTTCTTGTATGTCTTTTCCATATATAAGAATATCGTCAATAAAGTTGATAACACCCTCACACTTTATGAGAATTCTTTCAAGTGTTTTCTGAAAAATCTCCGGTGCACATGTGATACCGAGCATCATCCTTTTGTATCTGCGTCTTTTATATCCAGCTTACTGAAGATTTTAGCATCTCTAACCTTAGGTATCAATTGATGCATTGTTGGAAGAGGGTGATTTTCGCGTTGAATGGCTATGTTTGCTCTACGCATATCTACGCACAGTCGCACGTCACCATTTTCTTTTAAAATAGGCACAATGGGTGATATCCACGTCGACGGACCTTTAACTTCTTCTATAATACCTTTTCCCAATAGTTCCTCTATTTTCATATTAACTTTCTCTTCTAATGGAATAGGTATTCTTCTGTACGGTTGAGCAATAGGTTTTACTGTTTTATCAATAGGTATTTGTACTAAGACTTCGGAAAATTTTGGAAATTCCACATTTTGGATTTCATTTACACTGAAACCTATTTTTAAAATGCCCAATGCTGTTGCAGTTATTTTGCCTAACAAATCACGCGTACCATTTTCAACTACGTAAAAGGTTACCATTTGTTTTCTAGAACCGACTTGTAAATCAGATTGAAATGATCCCAATAATTTTAAAGGAGAGCTGCTCCCGTATGCCACAAAATTCTTATTAGGGTTAGATTCTTGATTAACAATCTCAATATTATTGTATTTTAAATAATTCCATGTCTTATCTGTAAGTAAGTTATGATTGCAACCAGAATCTACTAACATGTCAATATGAATTCCTCCTACTTTACACTTAATAAGTGCATCATTATCAATATTGAAAATGTAATCTACTTTTTTAGTGCTACATGCCGGGTTTGATAGCTCTTCATTAATATTGTTGGTTTCCTTATATTTCTTACTTCCCTTCTTCGCTTCTTCCTGTGTTTCCCAAATTCTTTTCTTCGGTTGTTTTGTCCGGCATTGATTGCGAAAATGTCCTTTTACTCCGCATTTCAGACAGGTTTTTTCTCTCGCAAAACAATTTTTATCCCGTGCACGATGGTATTTGCTTCCGCATCTGCTGCATGGTTCAGACTTCCAATTAATGTCTTTATTATTATTTATTGTTATTTTATTTACTCCTTGTATATCTGTTACTTTATTTTCAAAATTTCCTAACTGACGGCTAACTGCTTCTATAGTGTTCGCTTCCGATACAATATTTTCTAGTGATATCTCATTTCCTGTTTTTAATATCTTCTTACGCAGGTCATCCGAACCACATTTTTCTACAATTTGGTCTATCATATTTTCCTCAGCATTCGTAAACCTACATTTCTTAGCCTGTTGTCGTAACCTTACTAAAAACTTTTCAAATTTTTCTTGAGGTTCCTGCTTAAGGAGCCTAAAAATATGACGCTCGAATACCTTACATTGTCTTGGTGCAAAATATTCATCCAACTTTTCAATTGCAACGTCAAAGACGTCTTTATCACCAATGTTGCTATCAACATTGGCACCTGGGATATTATAGAAAATATCTTGTAACTCATGGCCACCGAAATGTAGCAAACATGCTCGTTTTTTTGTAGCAATGTCAACACCAGCTGCCTCAATATATATATCTAAACCTCGTTTCCATCGTTCCCATCTTATAGCAACGGAACTTACATCACCTTCACAGTCAAATTTTTCAATGGTATACAGTGCCATTTCTTAAACCTGTAACAAAACCATAATATTCCTGACTCAAAGCAAACTTAATATCTGCTTGGGTCGCATAAACCAGTGTTTTCAAATTTAATGCAATATATTATATCACTCTTTTAGCATACAAGCCTCCGCAATTTAATGCTAAAGTACCTGTTTCGCAATTTAATGCAAAATAACCTTTTTCGCAATTTAATGCTAAAGTACCTTTTCGCAATTTAATGCTTAAACCACCCTTTTCGCAATTTAATGCTTAAACAACCCTTTTCGCAATTTAATGCTAATGTACCTTTTTCGCAATTTAATGCTAAAGTACCTTTTCGCAATTTAATGCTTAAACCACCCTTTTCGCAATTTAATGCTTAAACCACCCTTTTCGCAATTTAATGCTAATGTACCTTTTTCGCAATTTAATGCTAAAGTACCTTTTTCGCAATTTAATGCCAAAGCACCTTTTCGCAATTTAATGCTTAAACCACCGTTTTCGCAATTTAATGCTTAAACCCCCTTTTCGCAATTTAATGCCAAAGCACCTTTTCGCAATTTAATGCTTAAACCACCCTTTTCGCAATTTAATGCTAAAATTACCATCTCAAAATTGATAGAAATTTAATTAAGACTATTATGTTTTTATTTTCAATTCAATGCTAAAATCACCATTTCGCAATATAATGCTAAATTTTAAAATAAAATTTTTAATATTTATAAATTAAAATATTTATAAATTAAAGGTTCTATATAAATATTTTACGTTTCCATAAATTCCCTTTAAAAAAAATTTTTTCCTGACAGCCTGCCTAAGGCTGTATCTGTCAGTTTTCTTGGCCACATAAATGTCAAAAAATAAAAAAAAATTACATTCTTCCCGCCTATTTATTTTCAAAATTTTATAAATACTTACAAATTATTATGATTAAATAACCATCATCTTCGAAACAAAATTATTATTTTAAAATAGAAACGTAAAAAACGCTCAGTTAAATATTTTGATAAGATTTATTTATACTTTCGTAATAAACATTTCATTATTTTTTTTCCAGCCGCCATTAGGATTCTTAAAAAATATTTATTTTAATTATAATTAATAATTGTACTCTTTTATTTCCTTTAAGTTTATAGGATAACACGTAAATGTTTTTGTATTTTGAATACAATTATGAAATTCACTACAAATATTTTATCGAACTTTTAACATCATTGTAATGAGTATGTAAAGACCGCCAACAATATCTTGTTTGAAAATAATTAAACATATGCACCCATCTGCTCTTTTTCTTATAAAACATTAAAAAGCTTACCGTTCTTTAAACCTCGTCGCCAAAATATGTACTGTTCTACGAACCTGTACAATTAAAATTTATATTATCGGCTCGCCAGCTATACACAACGTCTTTGTCTTTCCCGGTCCCACCGCCATATGCTTCCGGTTCCGCGTTGTGTATTGCCCGAGACGACAGATTATATTATACTTTTTTATAGAGGTTAATATGAGTACTTAGTCTCACACTATGTGGACACTACAGTAAGCATCCAACACAGGGTGGATTGACGTGGTGTGAAGCATCCATAGATATTATTATTATAATGTGATATTAGGTAATGTAAACCTTTTACCCTAATGTTATTTGATTTGGTATCGTTTGTTCGATCACTATTGACGTTTGTTTGATCTTATAAACAATTAAATTCCTAAATAATAATTATTTATCATTATAGTTTCCATTACAAAATATTTTTTTTAAATAAATTGTGTGTGTAGAAAAAACGTCTCGAAATTCAAATATTCTTGTAATAAAACTACTACTTCAGACCAGAAAAACTCCATTAACATTTTGAACTTATCTTCGAAACTTCCTTCTGAAACAAAAGCTTCTTTTATTTTATCCAAAACCCTTTGAAATAACTTTTTCCGTTCTTTACTATGGCTGTTGTTACAGCTTTTCACAACAGGGATCTCCGTTCTGGATATATCCAAATTGAGAAATACTTCCTCTTCATTATGTTTTGTTATTACACTTCTTTTCTTTGCTTTATTCTTTGACTTCTTATTAACTTCAGTATGAGATGTTGACAGTTGCTTTGTAGTAGGAGAAACACATTCGACTAGTTCCATATTATCATCTTCACTGTCTGAAACATCATTATTATTGCCAGAACCACCAACACATATATCTCTGTAAGTAGGAGACGAAGCAGCACCGGATCTAACATAAGAAGTGCTAGGAATAGCAGTTGGTTCATCTATTCTAGATGAGCTCATTTTTTGTGTCTCTTCTTTCATCTTATTTAAAGCCAATTTATAAGAGCAATTATTACTTCCCATATATATACGGATATCTCTCTCCCTTTTAAAAGCTGGACATACCGATTTCATTAATGATAGATGGTCGCCTTTGCAGTTAACGCACTTATAATTTTTCGTTTCACAATTTTCGTGTTTTTCACCACATTTAGGACAAATGGGAGTCTTGGACGGGCAAACGTGACTGACATGACCGTATCGCCAGCATTTAGAGCATTGCGTTACAGGATACATGTATGAATCTATAGCCATACGACAACCATAAGCCTTTATAAATCCTGGAAGATTTGACCCTTCAAATCCTATGCGAACTGTTTCAGATTTTATCCATTTACCATTTAAATCTTTTCGCAACAGCCGTTTAACCGATAATATTTTAGTATCACATTCAAAAATTTCTTTCAATTCCTTATCTTCAATATCAATATCAATATCTCTGACTACACCGTAACAATAATGCATTTCATTAGTATTTCTACAAGTCCACTCATGATCATTTATAATTTTACTATCCAAAAACTTGCTTGCGTCTTGATTACATTTAAACTTTATCAAAAGTTTAAAAGGATTCATATACTTGATAGTTTCTATTCCCTGAACATTGTATTTTGCCAAAAGCTTTGCAAATGCCAACTGCTTCGGTAGGATAATAGTTTTGGAGGTTACAGAAACTTCAAAATTGTTACTAAAATCTCCCGGTGGATCAGGAGATACAGATGGGGGGGTGTTTTGCAGGTTTCGTCGTTTGTTTCTATTGACGAGCGTAAAACCATCATCAGGTGAATGATCTTGGGAATCCCCTTCTAACTGCCTTTTATTGCGTGGCTGGATTATTCGACAGTCATCGTCGATATTGATATGATCTACGGACATACCTGCATCATCCCATTCTAGATCTACCTGGCCTACGAGTTCAACGGGAGATCCAAGCACGATTCTATTTATAGTTTGGGAAGACATCTCGTCATTAAACACAGGTTCCAACACAGCTTCTTCTTCAGATTCACTCATAATCACAAAACTTGTGGGTAGTTCGAAAAAAAATTATTACGTGAAAAAACGAAAATATTCACTATTATACACTATTAATCTAAAAAGTATTATTAAAGATCACCAAAAAAGTCATAATTAACCAAAAAATTATATTTAAACAATAAACGCACTAAGATTTTAACTGAAACTTGCGTCACAGATACTGTAACTAAAGCGCGTCCAAGCGTGTCGGACGCAACCGCCATACTCACCCTTGGACGTTGAGCGATCGTTAAAATAACTTCTCCACCTATCGATACAAATTCGTTTAGCTATTTGGAAAATCTCTGTGTAGTATGGTTGTAAATGAGCAGACATATCCCGGCCATCACAGATTGCCGTATTAATGTTTAAAAACAATGTAGTTACTTAGTTTTTAACTTTCTTAGTTTTTAATGAAACATTTACAACTAGTGATTTGATTATTGATATCTGATAAAAAATTTGCTTTGAAAACTTATGACGAAAAAATTATCAAATATTATTAAATAATTTTTTTTATATAATGATAAATAAATGATTACAACAAAATTAATAAATGTAATGAGTTTTCTTTAGTTCATGCCCTAATTAATGCAGAATAATATATAAAACGTAAAAAATTAAGTAGTATCTTAGAAAAAATCACTACTAGATCCGTAATAACTACAAACTATATATAAATTAGGGCGCTAATTTTTAAGACAAAAAACATGACATGTTCGTAATTTTATGTTCTATTCTACTTCTGTGCTGAGTTTCATTGAAATACGTGATGTAGTTTAGTGGCAAAATAGCAAAATCTTGCCATACAAAAATCTAACATTGGAATAGAAAAGAATATCAACTTTATAAATGAAAAATATGATGATTTATTACACCAAGTCTATACTTTATCCAGAGAGAAACAATCATACAAAGAAAGCATTTTGGCCTTGGAATATAATATACAAGACTTATAATACGTATCCCGTTCATCTTCTATTAAGATACGCTACATTTTGCCGGCAAGAGAAAACGAAACGTCTTCGTAATTAGTTGGGAAAGTGAAGAAAGTAGGATTAGCTGTGTTACTGCTCAGAGCATCCACGGTGTGTCGGTACCAGCTCAGGGAAAGAAAGGAACTATCAAACCGATTGTTACAGAATTTGTTAGTGTCCAGATGAAAATACAGTTTCTGCAATCTGTTTGAAAATTTAACAAAAAACATCCGACCAAACGCCTTAGCTCGTTTTGTATGGGAACCAATGGCGAACGTCGCCCAATCTACGTAGCTGAGTATCTAGCAGCTAGCGCTAGAAAACTATTATATACAGAGAATTTGTAAAGTAAGACCAGTATCAGGCCCCTGATTCAAGATGCTATCGCTATTTATTGCTTAGGAAGTTCGAAAACAAAATGTATGGAATTTGATATAAGCTAAGTCACGGGCGATTTCGTATGTCATTTAGCGAAGCTTATGTCAAATTTCATGCATTTTGTTTTCGAACTTCGTAAGCGATAAATAGCGATGGCATCTTGAATCAGGGCCCAGATCTGTTGGACCGCTAAGTGGAACGTATTTCTAAGAAAATCCGAAGGTGCAAAGCAGGTTTTAGTTAAAACGGAGCAGACCCTGTATGATTTACAGTCAGTACCACAGAAATATATCAAGATAGAACGGTTACGATGTCGTATGCACTTACATTTCGCGCGTGTCATTTTTACGATAAGCCCCGCCCACAGTGTGACGTCATTTTTTTAGTGTGCGTGTCGAATAGTGAGGGGATACCCACGTTAGATTATCGATAGGTCTCTGGTTACTGGGTAGTAAAAACTTGTTCTCAAAATATTTGGATCTAGTTTGCATCCTAAAATAGAAGCCTAGCTATGGCTTATATGATATGCTATGGCTATGGCTATTTATTCCATTCCCAGACAGCGTTCCCGTGTGACTTGAAATAAAACATCAGTCACTATAAAACTTGGTAAAAGTTGAATTTCATCATAAACTGTTTTTATGCTCAACGAAGTGGGCAAGGGTCAGCTAGTCGTCAAATAAAAGTATAAAAAAGACATGCAATATATATGTAGGCATATACGAACAAAAGTCTTTAAAACATTGCATACATTTATTTTTACTAATTATTACAATTAATTTAATTTTCGTACAAATAATAATTTATTTGTAGGAAAATTAAATTAATTTATCGATAAGTCCTAAAAGTAATCGATACACGGTAGTGTCAATCACTATCCTATTCGATGACCAATCACAGCACTTTATCTGACCTATGAGCGCTACGATATTACCGATGCAGGTGATAATATTTTTTCGTACAGTTCGTTGTACACTGCGCGCGCATATTACGCTTTTGAATACGAGCATTGTATATGAACAGCAATGGATATTAATTTCAACGGAAGACAATATAATTTATGTTCCTATTTAATGATCATGGTATAAGTAGAACAATTATTTGGTTTCTCAATTAATATAATTTTTAATGAATTTCAATACTGACTGGTGATAAGAAATGTTTCCTTTCTGTATATTAACGTCGCTACTTTTGTTTTTGCAGTTGGAAACAGCACAATAAGGCATATTTTAGTATAATTTTTAATGTTTTTACGGCGCGAACGCAGGTGCACGAGTCCCGTTGCGTAATGAAGCTGTTTTTTGATAAGCATGCAATATAGTGCATAGTTTTGACACGGGTGCCACGCCTACTTCGCCGTTCTATCTTGATTTATTTCTGTGGTCAGTACAATACCTATTTATAGCGCCTACACATTTTGTTTATGTTGGTATGACTGTCTTTTTTACCCGACTTCGGCGAAGCCAAAAGGAAGGGTAATGATTTTGGCAGTCTATGTATGTATGTATGTATGTATGTTCCCTCGTAGCGGTTAAACTACTGGTCCGATTTTAATAAATAAGGTGTCAGTCAATTCGTTGTGTTCACGCGAGTAACATAGGCTTTAAATAATAATTTTTAGAAAAAATTTGGATTTTCAAAATTATACCTCCAAAACTATCTCCAAAAAAAATTAAATTAAGATAATTATATCGTCTTTGGTATCAAAAAAAAGGTCTTGACGAAGACATCACAAATATGTATTTAAGTATTTTATTAATTATTAAACTTTATTGTTAAATTCAAAATAAACATTTAAAATGCGGTTGTACAAGTAGTAGGGTAGGGTTGTTTAGTTACTTACTACGGAATGGTTACTTTAATGAAAATATATTTTATATTTTTACCCGACTTCTAAATAAAAAAAAAGTAAAAACTATAGTTTTTAACTTTTTCTTATTTTATATTTTTACCCGACTTCGCAAAAAAAGGGTCTAAAAAGGCTGAAACAAGAAAATAATTCGGATGGATCGACGGATGCTGGTATAGGTCTTCTTTGTAGTGTTTTTGACGCTTGGGAGGGATCGCAGGATGCATTAGGTGTATTTTGCGACCTCTCCAAGGCCTTTGATTGTGTGGAGCATGCTGCATTGATCAGGAAATTACAACAGTATGGCATAAGAGACTCGTCACTCAGCCTTTTGAATTCTTACCTTAAAAATAGGATTGAAAAGGTGGACGTAAATGGGAAAAGGTCCACAGGGACCAAAATAGAATTAGGGGTCCCCCAGGGATCCATATTAGGCCCCTTTCTTTTTCTCATCTATATAAATGACTTACCTTACTTAGTTAAGGAAAAACATGAGATAGTACTTTTTGCCGATGACACTTCACTAATTTTTAATGTGAAGCGACAGCAATTAAATTACGACGAGGTAAATAGTGCTCTCTCAAAAATAGTACATTAGTTTAATGTTAATAACTTACTTTTAAATTCTAATAAAACAAAATGTTTGAAGTTTAGCTTGCCCAATGTCAGGCAAGTACAAACCAATATACTATTAAATGATGAGAAAATGAACTTAGTGGACACCTCACCACCACCACGTATTTCATTTTAGTTGTTTTCACAGTCGCATGTCTTACGGCATCCTTTTAAGGGGAAATGCAGCCGACATCAATACAATATTCGTGCTGCAGAAGCGAGCTATACGTTCCATTTACAAGATGTCGTCCTTTGAATCTCTGAGAGAAAAGTTTAAGGAAATAGGAATATTGACCGTCGCCTCTCAATACATTTTGGACAATATAATGTATGTCAGAAAGAACTTAAATAATTTTAAAACGAAAAGCGACAATCACTGTAGAAATACAAGAAATAAACAGAAGTTAGATATACCTATGATCAGGCTTAGCAAAGTAAGCAAATCTTTTAAAGGTCAATGTATACGCCTATACAATAAGATCCCAGAAAACGTTCAAAATTTTTCCATTAATAAATTCAAAAAAGTAGTTAAAGAACGTTTGTGTGCTAAAGCTTATTATAAGATTAATGATTTTGTTGATGATAGCACACCCTGGGAATAAGGTGGCCACTTTCGAGGCTACTTCTATAGTATATATAATTTTGTAAATTGTAATTTATGTTAAGTTATAACATTGTTATATATATATTTTTTTTAAAAAGAACAATTTTCCCATCTTTTTGCTAAAAGGTGGCCCCGAGCGAGTTTCTTACGCCGGTTCTTCTCGCCGGGTTAGTCCCCGAACCGGTGGTAGGTCATCATGTAGGACAATTCTAAAAGTGTTAGTAACTAACCTATTTGGAAAAGATTTTTCATTTTTCATTCAATTTGAAATCCAGATGTGCATCGGTACAAAAATATACAACGTAGAGCCGTGGTCGTACCCGCTAAACAAATCTAAGCGTCACCTCACATAAAATACGGTAAAAAAACGAGAACTTGAAAAATAATAATATTCATCTGCTGTTGAAATATACGATCCCAATAGCGGGTACGACCACGGCTCTAACTTGACCATTTTTTTACCTATGCATATCTGGATTTCAATTTGAATATAAATGAATGCAAATTTATATTTTTATAACTTTAAAACTTTTTTATTTAGGTATCGGACGAGGCTACGAAATGGACATCTCAGATAACTGCGAAGAACTAGACCAAACAAGCGATGCACCATCAGAACGTTACAGGGAACCGTTCAGCTGTGACGTGTGCTTGAAAAAATTTTCAAATAAAATGAAATTACAAATACATATCAGAGTTCATAAGAGAGATAAACCATACAGCTGTGATGTTTGTTTGAAGAAGTTTTCACAAAAAGGTAATTTAAAAGATCACAGCAGGGTTCATACGGGAGACAAACCATACAGCTGTGACGTGTGTTTGAAGAAATTTTCACAAAAGGGAAATTTACTAGAACACAGTAGGGTTCATACGGGAGACAAACCATACAGCTGTGATGTGTGTTTGAAGAAGTTTTTACGAAAAGGACATTTAAAAGATCACAGCAGGGTTCATACGGGCGACAAACCATACAGCTGTGATGTGTGTTTGAAGAAGTTTTCACAAAAGGGAAATTTACTAAAACACAGTATGGTTCATACGGGAGACAAACCATACAGCTGTGATGTGTGTTTGAAGAAGTTTTTACGAAAAGGACATTTAAAAGATCACATCAGGGTTCATACGGGAGACAAACCATACAGCTGTGATGTGTGTTTGAAGAAGTTTTCACGAAAAGGCCATTTACGAAGACACATTCGTATTCACGTGGGAGACAAACCATACAGCTGTGACGTGTGTTTGAAGAAGTTTTCACAAAAAGTATAGTTAAAAATACACAACAGAGCTCATACGGGAGACAAACCATACAGCTGTGATGTATGTTTGAAGAAGGAAGTTTACAACGACACATTTACAAAGACAAAGTTCAGTTGTGGAACAACTAACGATGCAGCTGGTATATATGTTTAAAGATGTTTTCTCAAAAATGAAATATCCAATGTCACATCAGAATTCAGAAGTGACGTGAAAGACAAACCTGCTATAACAAGATAAGACCCAGTTGTACCTAACACTGTTAAATAAATAACGCCTTGTTAAATCATTTAACTGACTTATTCTATATATCTATATATCAAGTGTCCCACCACGCGCTAATGTCTTGTCAATTTACTTAACCGTGCGGAACGGCAACGCTGCATTGTACAGTCGGCGACAGATCCGGTTTACCACCCTAAAGGCGAGATTCGTTTGCGGTCGAATATACTTAGCTCCGCCTACTTGCACACAAGCATACTCGTAATATTTTGATTCTTGAATAATTAAATAGTGAATGCGCGTGCGCTTATAATTATAGTAATATTTGTTTGTTTATTGTAATCATTTTAATTTATTGGACTAAATACATATTTCTTATGATCCCAGTTGGATTTTATCGCAGCTCCTAAATGAATCAACAGATTTAGATGCGGTTTTCTTTAGTTGAAAGCTGGTGTCGTTTATATATTTAAAAATTATACTAATCATCATCAGCCCCTGTGTGTCTGTCTGTTATATCGCAGCTTCTAAATGAATCGACAGATTTAGATGCGGTTTTCTTTAGTTGAAAGCTGGTGTCGTTTATATATTTAAAAATTATACTAATCATCATCAGCCCCTGTGTGTCTGTCTGTTATATCGCAGCTCCTAAATGAATCAACAGATTTAGATGCGGTTTTCTTTAGTTGAAAGCTGGTGTGGTTTATATATTTAAAAATTATACTAATCATCATCAGCCCTTGTGTGTCTGTCTGTTATATCGCAGCTCCTAAATGAATCGACAGATTTTGATGCTGTTTTCTTTAATTGAAAGCTGGTGTGGTTTATATATTTAAAAATTATACTAATCATCATCAGCCCCTGTGTGTCTGTCTGTTATATCGCAGCTCCTAAATGAATCGACAGATTTTGATGTGGTTTTCTTTAGTTTAAAGCTGACGTGGTTTATATATTTAAAAACTGTACTAATCATCATCAGCCCCTGTGTGTCTGTCTGTTATATCGCAGCTCCTAAATGAATCGACAGATTTTGATGCGGTTTTCTTTAGTTTAAAGCTGGTGTGGTTTATATATAAAAAAATTATACTAATTATCATCAGCCCCTGAGTGTCTGTCTGTTATATCGCAGCTCCTAAATGAATCGACAGATTTTGATACGGTTTTCTTTAGTTGAAAGTTGACGTGGTTTATATATTTAAAAATTATACTAATCATCATCAGCCCCTGTGTGTCTGTCTGTTATATCGCAGCTCCTAAATGAATCGACAGATTTTGATGCGGTTTTCTTTAGTTTAAAGCTGATGTGGCTTATATATTTAAAAATTATACTAATCATCATCAGCCCCTGTGTGTCTGTCTGTTATCTGTTATATCGCAGCTCCTAAATGAATCGACAGATTTTGATGCGGTTTTCTTTAGTTTAAAGCTGACGTGGTTTATATATTTAAAAACTGTACTAATCATCATCAACCCTGTGTGTCTGTCTGTTATATCGCAGCCCCTAAATGAATTGAAAGATTTTGATGCGGTTTTCTTTAATTGAAAGCTGATGTGGTTTATATATTTAAAAATTATACTAATCATCATCAGCCCCTGTGTGTATGTCAATAAAAAAAATAAAAAAATAAAGACAATTAAATAATATATTTTTTTATTTAGAACTAACAATTACTTTATTTAACAAAATGTGAATAGATTTAAATCACGGTATTTCACAGTAACTACGGAACACATATTTCACAAAATAAGATCTCTAAATAAATACAATATTATAATTTTGGTTTAAAATACCTACATTTTGAAATATTATATCTACAACTTATTATTTAAAATGCTTAAAATACTATTTAGATTAGAACAGTGAAACGTAAATAAAATCGATACAAAACACATAAAAATCAACACTGTACAAGTATAAAACTGGCAGCAGTCAACCATAAAAGTCTCATTAACTAACAAGATCACATACCGTCATGATTTTTAAAAATTCTTTAATCTCAGCCGTTAGTGGAAGGACTTTTTAAAGCACGTTTACATACAACATTTAAGGATACATAAACAATTAAATTAACGATTTAAATTTAAATATCTCGCAAACGGCTTCCTAAATCTAAAAATAAATATTTATATACAGTTTTGTCAAGACAAATTGTTCTTTATCAAGATAAAGAACAATTCAAATCAAAATAAATGTCCGTCATCCTGAAGTTTCAAAATGAATAGCAAGTAGAAAAATATTTTTAGAGATATATATAATTTTATATTGATTTATAGTACCATATCATAAAATATTATTTCCTACAGTAAAGATTTTTAATATACAAAAAATATTCTTAAAAAGTAAAAAATAATAATCTTAAAGCCGTTTTCTTTTAAAAAAAACTATAAAATAGCTAAATTGTAATTGTTGAATTATCACAAAATAAGAGTCAATCAGTATTTTGCTAAACTCTACAAAAAATATGATCAGCAGCTAAAACAATAGTTATTTAGAAAATGCTGGATTAAAGAAGACAAATCTGAAAATAAAACATACATAGGCAGAAATTTAAATCCGGCCCTGATTATATAAAAGTATTGTATTATAAATTTCTAATTTAGATTTTAATCAAAATCAATGTCTGCTAATTTTCAATTTTTAAACAACTGGCATTTCAATAGGTATATAAGATAATGGATAACAAGATTAAAAATATTTTAGGTGGTACTTAACATAACTGGTTGAAACTTGAAAGAAACTTTACAATAAAACAAAATATTTTGATCATCAGGTAAACAAAAGAAATAACGAAAACTATAATATACAATAAACTATAATAACTGTAAAATATCACAAAAGGTTAAGCATAAAATAAACTTTTTATGTCAGTAATAAATTACTTGTATGTTACGTATAACATTGAAAACAAATTAATAATATTTAGATATTTATTTGTCTATCATTTGTATTAAAATCAACATGTGTAAATAATTTTCTAATTGTTTACACTTTTAGAAATAAGAAAATTAATGACATTTTCTAATTGTTGGTAAGTAAAACGAACTGACGAAGTATTAAGGTATAATATTTATATTATGTTAATTTTAAGTCAAAACCACTTTTGACCAACCTGTTCAGTCAAAAGCACTTTTGACTAATTTTGCTAGTCAATAGTACTTTTACTATTGACTAGCAAAAATGACTGGTTAAGAGTTTTGACTGCAACATATTATATAATTATTATACCTTAATACTTAGTCATTGCTCCACCGGCGTCAATAACAGCATCAAGCCGATCCCGCATAGAGCACACAAGGACCTCGCAAAAGTTAGAGCCCCGAAACGAATTCCAAACCTCATCGCAGTGAGCGACGAGCGCAGGCTTAGTCCTTTCGTCTCTGTTGTCCCACGTTTGTGCACACATTGCCCATAGGTTTTCTATTGGGTTAAGGTCTGGGGACCTAGACGGCCATGGGACAGTTCTTATTTCTGGTTGCTGCTCAAGCCAATCTCGCACTACTCGCGCTCTGTGTATAGGACAATTGTCCTGAAAGAAATAAAAAAAAGGCACAGCGTCTCTCGGGTACACAGTGCGCACAGGAGGCAACATTACTTGTTGCAGCAACTCCGCATGGGACTGTCCGTTAGCCCTTCGGTCAATATATACCAGTTCTCCAGGACCTGCTGCACTCATCCACCTCCACATATTTACTATTATGCGCCCCGAGCTTTTATTTGGCAATACATTTCGGGGCTCATATCTTGTGTTGTTAGTACGCCATAAATTCAGACGGCCATGTTGGCTACTGGTGAAAGATTTCTCGTCTTAAAATATGGCGTAGTAGAAATCGAAGTCTCTATAATCACGAGCGAATTGGACTCGTGCTATTTTTTGTTGTTCGTTTAAAACAATTTTTTTTGAAGGACGCCGGTGGTGAAAACCAACTTCATGGAGACCTCTTTGGACTGTGTGCAAGGAGCACGAAAATTGGTTAGCAAAAACGGCAGTTTTTGTAAAGGGTCGCTCGGTATATATTTTCTTCATTCGGTCTTTTCTAGGAGTATTTAAAATCCTTCGACGAGATGCACGAGGATGGTCGGTCGTTGATCCTTCGTCGGCTTTTCTATTAACCCACCGACGCACAGTAGACCTCTGAAAAAATACAAAAAGGCATTAGGTATCTATATATTAGTAAGAGATGGATAAAGTTTTACGAGCATTGTGCGAACAGGGGATTGTAAAATTGGGCTTACACTTATATTTTATAATGATATTTTTAAATATATTGTTTAAGTATTATTGTAATTAGTCTTTAAGCACTGCTGATTGTTATTGATCTCATCTTTTGTATTATTCTATACTCCATTATTTTATTTTATCATATAATTTATAATTTTATAATATGATAATTATCATTTTTATTATTTGATTGTTTGTCTGTCTACGGTGTTCACTGAAAATTAGCGTTGTGAACTGTTAGGTTCGCAACAGTATGCTGAATGAATACATATTTGGTTATTTTTTTCGTTTTTTTTATATTTAACCTTATTACGTTAATACTAGTAAGTTTTTATATTATACTTTCATATTGATATATTTAAGGTTATCTAATAGCCGAATGCTATTAAAATATATTTTAAATAATGTTTAGAAACTTATAAAATTAATTAGCTTTTAGCTCTCAGTTGTAGAGTTATTAGTGACATTACATTCGTTCCAAAGGCAGGTCTAACAATAAAATCGAAAGAAACTTTTATAGCCTTTTTTTATAACTAGTATATTATAACCTAGTAGGTATAATGTTATTATGTTAACAATTTACAAGATGAAACTATTTTTTCTGTGCCGGTCTGTAGTGTTTGTAACTACAGGCCGGCACAGAAAAAATGGTTTCATCTTTCATGAACTTATGAAAAAAGTAGAAAATATAGTAAATATTCTGTAACAATGTTATAAAAAAACATTTATGTCAGGATCCGTTACACGCGTAAAAGTTAAATAACTACTAAAGAATTCGTCAGTGTTTGCTAATGTGCAATAAATTATTAAAATTTTTAGTTCGCAGAGCAATAAATTGCATTGGTTACTTTTTTAATTAAATACTTTACTTATTTTGAACGAAGCTGACACAAAACAAAATATACACACAACAATTTACAACAACAATAATTTGGCCGAAATTGTATTAACAACGTATTATGTTTTTACTTTTTACCAATTTCTTGGAATACACAAATCTTATCTTATACTTGTTCCGATGCGTTTACTAAAGGCTGATTAACCGGTTCCTCGGTGTGAAACGACAACACGTGCATAGAAACAATAGAAATGTTTTGTGCAATAAATCCAGACAGTGATAAAATAAAATAAACCTTATTCCCACGCAGGAATAATGCATGAGTCATAACTCTGACACCTGTTATCTAAATTTATAAAATTGTTGGATTTAAATATATATTTTTTGAAACAGCTTTATTTAGGTAATTAAAAATGTATTTATAAGCAAACATAATACGCTACAACTATAAAGCTATAACGACAGGCTTGTCAGACTAATAATGAAAAGTATTTTTAATTTATTATGAAAAACTAAACATTTAAAATATTACTAGCAGAGTGCAGACTCGTGCCCACTTGGTTGAGCATTTACATCGTGAAACCCGCAAACCCGCCACGCGGAGCCGCACACGGAACCCACAACCCGCATTTTTAGTTCTACATTATTAAAAAAAATATGCATATAAAATTTCATAAGAATCGTTCATCCGTTTCGGAGCAGTAAGATAACTTACACTGTGACACGAGAATTTTATTATCGTAGATAGTAGAAGTACTATTATAATTTATTTATTTTTCATTATGAAAACCAACAGCATAATACAAATAATTTTACAAACTTAGTATCTTACAAAAGTAAAGCCAATAATAGTACTTAAGTAAAGCCAACTTTTGTAAGATACTAAGTTTGTAAAATTATTTGTATTATGCTGTTGGTTTTCATAATAAAAAATAAATAAATTATAATAGTACTTCTACTATCTACGATAATAAAATTCTCGTGTCACAGTGTAAGTTCCCATAAATAACCATTGTGCTAAAGTGATATAGAAATGAGAGCTTGATAGTAAAATACTAGTTCGCAATAGTTTTAAGAAACAAGTAGGTATAAAACACAAAGTAACTCTTAGCGGTCTAAATTAAACAATAATAATAATAATATTTACTCACCGAAATGTTCAATTCCCTGGATATTTCTGATATGTTCCACCCTTGATCGTTAAGGAAAACTATTTGATTCCTTATGTCACTCGTCAAATTTGCAGGCATTTTTCCAGTCTATTTAAAAGCACAGGTCAATAATAAGGCTATCAAAAACTGTCCAATACGAAAAAGCGAAGGTCTTCAGAAGTGCACTCAATCAGAATCCATAAAACACAGCAGGGGTCAATATTCAATCCGAAACGGGGCGCCAGCGAAACAAATTACAAAAAAACACGGACGTTGACAACCAGCGGGGTGCTAATTGCAACCAGGGGGCTGACAGTGTAGTTCCATTTGTTACGTTTTGGCGCTGCGGTCGAAAGCAAAATGGCGTCGTTTTGTGACGTCACACACGTAAAGTTTATCTATTTGTATATGTGTCTAATGATCTATGTTGTCAAAACTCAAATATGGCCGCGTGTAGTTTGTTAGTGTTTTGTTTATCCTCGTTTCTTGCTTGATTTGATACAAAATATTCAATTACTCCGTATAGTATTGATACATTATATCAATCTTTTATAGTGTGTTAATTAATTTAGTGTAAATGGTGTTAGTTTTTCGTTTTAAGGGACTATTTAAATCTTGTGTTGGCGGTTGCAACGCAACTATTAGTTCATGAAACGGCATTTTTCTTTCCCAAAGAACATTCATTTTAGAAACCTGTGGCTGTCCTTCCTGGTGCCAACTAACCTTATCGGTCTTTCTAAAGAGCAACTTCGAAAACTTGTTACTGAAAAACACTTTCATAAATATCAATTTGACGAAGAAGGCCAAGATATTTATACATTCTAATCCATTTCTCCTTACGGATGATGAAATACAGAGCACGGCATGCCTCTATCGTCCTGTGAATCAGGTGAGTTTTACTTTTAACACGTTATAGTTAGAGCTAGTGTAATATAAAGTATGAACAGTATATTATAATTATACTTAATCTTTGACTCATTAAGTTTGCCAATGTTTTTTGCTTTTGTATAACAATATTAATCTTAAATGTACTCATTTGTTTCAGAAAGAAATACCCCTAGGCCTAAGTGATCACAATGATTACAAAGAGAACTCCAATGAGGATGTAAATGCTTCTGATGAAATGTTGGTCATTGGAAGAGCGGGTATGTATTATGTACTATGGCATATTGACACTCATTCTATATGATATTTTAACATATCAAAAGATACTGAAATTGTTTTATTTTTGTGAAATACCAAGGTTTAGTGGTTTGGAACTTGGCTCAGGAATTGGAGGTTGTGGTTTCGATAACTTCATTGAAACAACAAAAAATTTATGTAACACTTGTTTGACATTTATGAAAAGATGGTCTTTTCATAAATGTTAAACAAGTGTTATGGCAGTTTAAGCATATTTGATAGTAGAACATTATTGCAGTTTTATTTAGGGTAATCAACTTATAGTGTTGAAGAACAAAACTAGTTAATCTATTTTTGCCAATTAACTAAAGTTTTTACTAGAAACCCTCCTTGTTTTGTTGTTGTTGTTGGCCGGACTAAGTGACCGGCCAATTTATGTACTGTTTTTTCATCTTAAATATTGTGTTATTTATTTACAGAAGTGACTGATCATCTTTTGTGTCGTCAAAGAAATGAAAACAATTGAAATAAGAGCACACTTCAAGTAAGGCAAGTGACCTTAGAAACAGGAAAACCTGGACTTGTGTGTTACCATATCTAGATGGTTGGATTACGACATTGGAGAGTTTTATTAGGATAATTATTAAACTACTATTAAAAAAATATTCTGTTAAATATTAATATTCTTGCTATATCAATCAGGGCTTATTAGAAATTTAGAAAAAAAAACAATAAATAAATGATAAATGTAACCTGTTTTTATTTTGTATTACTTAATAAAAATAAATTACCTGAACTACAAAAACCTACCTACAAAAAAAATCGATACCTTACTAAAGTATCGATAGCTGGACTCGATTATTCAACCACTTATACAATGTGTGTTTGTAGTCTGTGATGTGCTATGGTCTGTGGTGTGTGGTCAAAATGACAGATGCGACAGTGCTGCCAAAACGTAACAACTGGTAACTCGGTAAAATATCACTGTCGTATCTGTTACGTAGTAACTAATTCTTAATCTGTGATTGCAACTGATTGTTACATTAAACCAAATATTATACTTTGTTTATGATCGAGCGCACGCCACAACTCTCCCGTGATTGGCTCAAATCTAAAGGAAGGCGGGGCTAGACTCTACGCTTACGCATCCGATTCTTTCGCCAAACTGGTAAACCGGATTTGTCGCCGACTGTACAATTACCGCCATATATCATTTTAGCAACAACAGCATCTTGACAGCATGTTTGTGAGTCAACTTAAAAAACATCTTAATTTGCATGATGCACAATTCGGTTTCGGGCTAGGGCTATCAACAGAATCCGCTATTATGTCTCTCAAGCAAACTATCAGGTATTACACAGAAAGGACCGTATATGCAGCTTTTCTTGATCTCTCCAAGGCATTTGACCTGGTTAGATATGATATCCTATGGCTAAAACTAAAAGACTCTGGTGTGCCGGGCGAATTAATTAATGTCCTTAGATATTGGTATGGATGTTACGGTAAATCTGATTAATTGAAAATTATTAATATTTTTACAAAATTATTAATAATAACCACATGTTTTGGTAAATGTGAATAAACGATCGAAATTTATTACTTTTAGTAGTAATTATTAATAATTCACGACACATATTGGTAAAAGTTATTCTGTATATTTAAAATTCGTATTTTTGTATGAAGATTCGACAACTTTTGACGTAATTTTGACATCTTTTTTACTATTAGGCCTTTAATGTCATGCCATAACTCCTAGTCAAATAATATACGATTTTGAGAAGTTTCTATTTTAGTTTAATTACTTATTTTTTCTGAAAAAGAGTTAAACGGACAGAATTCGCTTCTGGCACTCGCCGGTCGCTGCCGCGGCACGCTTCGCTCGGCTCGTGCGCAATCTTAAATGTCTCACCTAACCTAACCTAGCCATTTTTATTCTAGTTCAATCACCTATTTACCTTAACTAGAGTGAGTCGGGCAGAATTTGCTTCTGGCACTCGCGGGCCGCTGCCGCGGCACGCTTCGCTCGGCTCGTGCGCAATCTTAAATGTCTCACCTAACCTAACCTAGCCATTTTTATTCTAGTTCAATCACCTATTTTCCGTAACTAGAGTGAATCGGGCAGAATTCGCTTCTGGCAATGAATTAAATACGTGCTTTTAAAACAATAACACCGAGCCCCCTCCCCCAAATTTATTATTATAATATTATATATTATAATTAAATTTTTTATAAAATTATTTATATATTATAATTAAACATAGCGGAGAGTCTGGCCATTTTTTTTTATGTTTTTAAACGTCTATATCTCTTTAAATAATTAATATATTAAAAAAAGGACGAAAATAGGGACGTACAAACAATATCCATTAATATTCAGGAAAAAAATTGTTACTCTAGAGGTGTTATCCAGGGAGGAAATAGAAATCCCCTAGACCCCTATTTTTGTATGGAAGAAATTTCGTGGTGTTTCCTCTTAATAAAAACCGACAAATGTGATTAATTTATCACTTTAACCTCGACTTTCGGGAATTATTAATAATAATAGATAATTATTAATAATCTTCAATTATTCACTCTTACCGTAACATGGACACCAAACTAACCATCAAAGTCAAATGCCATCGAGAATTCTCTGATGAGTATAAGTTGGAGTGTGGGGTAAGGCAGTGGGTACTAACGTCTTCTTCGCTCTTCAACTTGTATGTAGACAGGATGATTGTTGAGCTGAGCGACACCAGAGTAGGCTGCTACATCGACGGCCAATGTGTTAACAGCATTAGTTAAGCTGATGATATTGTTGCTCAACCCATCAATTGCCGCCCTAAGAAGAATGATTGGAATATGTGAGGCATACACGAGGATGCACGGTCTCGTGTAAAAAATGTGAGCTTCTAAAATTTCAATCCAAGAGTCGTAGATTGGGATGTGGCGCCGGTAGTACTCGATGGTGGTGCTCTTCAGAGAGTAAAAGTGTTCAAATACCTCGGCCATGTGGTCACTGAGGATTTGATAGACGATGGAGACATCGAAAGGGAGAGAAGAGCGATGGTGGTCCGCTGTATGATATATAATATGTTGGCAAGCACATTTGCGTGGGAGCCCTAAAGGTGTATAAGATTCCGTAATAGTCTAGATTTCGTGCTTAAGTGAAATCAAGTCTTTCAAAATCCCGAGTGGCGTACAAGTGATCAAAAGTGACAAGCCGTTTATGCAGCGCACGCAATTAAAGTTTTCAAGTGTGAATAATTTTCCCAGTTTTTGTAACATTTCTCACTGACGCTTCGCTCCTATTGGTCGCAGCGTAATGTTATATAGCCTAAAGCCTTCCTCTATAAATGGAAATAAAAAAAGAAAATAGAAATACTTTGAAGTGAAGTAGAAGTAGAGTAGTAGTAAATAAATAGTAGTAATATGCATTTATATATTTTTAACATTCACACCTCTTTGTTTAGGTATCGGACGAGGTTATGAAATGGACATCTCAGATAACTGCGAAGAACTAGACCACACAAGTGATGCACCATCAGAACGTTACAAGGAACCGTTCAGCTGTGATGTGTGTTTGAAGAAGTTTTCACAAATAGGACATTTACTAGAACACAGTAGGGTTCATACGGGAGATAAACCTTACAGCTGTCATGTGTGTTTGAAGAAGTATTTACGAAAAGAGCATTTACGAAGACACATTAGTGTTCATACGGGAGACAAACCATACAGCTGTGATGTGTGTTTGAAGAAGTTTTCAGTAAAAGGAGATTTACGAAGACACAGTAGGGTTCATACGGGAGACAAACCATACAGCTGTGATGTATGTTTGAAGAAGTTTTCAGAAAAGGGAAATTTACGAAGACACACTAGTGTTCATACGGGAGACAAACCATACAGCTGTGATGCGTGCTTGAAGAAGTTTTCACAAAAAGTAGATTTACAAAGACACAGTAATGTCCATACGGGAGACAAACCATACAGCTGTGATGTGTGTTTGAAAAAGTTTTCACAAAAAGGAGATTTACAAAGACACATTCGTATTCATGTGGAAGTCAAACCATACAGCTGTGATGTGTGTTTGAAGAAGTTTTTACGAAAAGGAGATTTACGAAAACACAGTAATGTTCATACGGGAGACAAAACATACAGCTGTGATTTGTGCTTGAAGAAGTTTTCACGAAAAGAACATTTACGAATACACATTCGTATTCATATGGGAGACAAACCATACAGCTGTGATGTATGTTTGAAGAAGTTTTCAGAAAAGGGAAATTTACAAAAACACAGTAATGTTCATACGGGAGACAAACCATACAGCTGTAATGTATGTTTGAAGAAGTTTTCAGAAAAGGGAAATTTACAAAAACACAGTAATGTTCATACGGGAGACAAACCATACAGCTGTCATGTATGTTTGAAGAAGTTTTCGCAAAAAGGACATTTACAAAGACACAGTAATGTCCATACGGGAGACAAACCATACAGCTGTGATGTGTGTTTGAAGAAGTTTTTACGAAAAGAAGATTTACGAAAACACAGTAATGTTCATACGGGAGACAAAACATACAGCTGTGATGTGTGCTTGAAGAAGTTTTCACAAAAAGGAGATTTAAAAAGACATATTCGTATTCATAATGGAGACAAACCATACAGCTGTAATGTGTGTTTGAAGAAGTTTTCACAAAAAGGAGATTTACGAAGACACAGTAGTGTTCATACCGGAGACAAACCATACAGCTGTGATGTGTGCTTGAAGAAGTTTTCACGAAAAGAACATTTACGTAAACACAGTAATGTTCATACGGGAGACAAGCCATACAGCTGTGATGTATGTTTGAAGAAGTTTTCACAAAAAAGAAGTTTAGAAAGACACATAAGAGTTCATATGGGCAACAACTATACAGCTGGGATGTATGTTCAAAATAAAAACACAGTTTCACCAAACAATGTTAAATAAATAACGCCTTGTCACTTGAAAGACAGTTATGAGCTATCGAGCTTCCCACCACGCACTAATGTCTTGTCAATTCACTTAATATAATTCCTGCTGTTGAGGTCCGTTAAATGTGTATCAGACTTTAAATTATAACAGGCCAAGCTCGATACCTGTTATTACTGTTACTGTTTTATTTAAATACTTGTTGTGGCTTTTTTATTTATTGTAGGAAAACTTTAGTGTAGGCAGTGGGCACCCTACTAGTAGTAGAATTTAGAAAATTTATAAAAATACACACAGTGACCTTATAAAAAAGCTAAATGGTTGAGGACCTGACGGCCCTCCATGTCTTATTTTTTTAACAGGTAGTCTGTAGCTGTTAAAAAATAACAGCTCACTTTCACATGAATGGTCTTCTGGAATGGAGCCCGCACTAAAGTTTTCCTACAATAAATAAAAAAGCCATTTATTTCATGCAATTCGTACATAGTTAGTGGTTACATGATACAGACAAAGGAGAAATCCCATTTCAGGCCCAGAGCGGACAGCCGTCTTAAGAAGACTTAATTTTTCCAGAAATCTATCATAAAGAGACCTGATTTTTGATAATATTGAAAGAACCGCCACTATAATCAGTAATGTTCCAATAAAAAAAGGAATTTTATTGGATTATTTGGAACCTAAGTAGAACGTTGAGGTGAAATGTTACCCGATGATAAAACTCTAATCAATCAATCCGAATATCGATTTATAAACAAATAAAATAAACTCATGTAAAATACAAATAACGGGTCACTGTTGGTAATTCGGTAAAGAATTAATGAAAAGAAAACATTTATATTAAAACCAATGTTTACGTTTGTTACTATAAACGATAAAGATTAATAAAAAGTCATATTATATCGATTATTTTTTACGTAATCGATTTATCGATTTCATTTTTTTGCGACAAGCGGCAACACTGATGACTGAAATGTCATTTTTCAAACGAATGATCTCGACCGTTCGCTTGTTGCTCAAAGATGCGTTTTGTTTTGTTTTCGATTTTTTTCACCGCAATGTAGCTTTCTCGCCTGAACTTGTTTCGGCTTTTCACGTACGACTTTGGCATTGTTTTACTAGTTTTGTTCTCTCCTTCTACGATTATTTAGCCCTGGATTAAAGGATTACGCTATTTGATTATGCATACCAAAATGTCTGAAGAACATTGTTGTGGTAATAATGTTACCGAGAACCGTATTTTATAGCCCAAAAAATTAAGTGTCATACTGCAGTGGGTTGCACGGCAGCAGGTAATCACAATCTATACATATAATAAATCTGTAGAGGGGTCATGTCTGTACATTAAGAATATTTAAGTGAAAATTAAAAAAAGGGGGTCTATGTAAGCCACAGAACCTAAAAATAACATTTTTGAAAAAAATGTCTGTCTGTCTGTCTGTCTGTCTGTCTGTCTGTCTGTCTGTCTGTCTGTCTGTCTGTCCATATGGGAATGTTTGTCGTCGCATCACGCTAAAACCACTGTATGGAATGAAATGAAATTTGGCAGGCAGGTAGCTTACGACCTGAAGAGCATTATAGGAAATTATTATCCCGAAAAACGAAAGGATTCCCGTGGGATCTTCAAAAAATTGTAGCTACATATTTGACGGTATTTCAGCCAAACTACTCAACGTATTTAAATGAAATTTGGCAGGCAGGTAGCTTACGACCTGAAGAGCATTATTGGAAATTGTTATCCCGAAAAACGAAAAGGTTCCCGTAGGATCTTCAAAAAATTGTAGCTACCTATTTGACGGTATTTCAGCCATACTACTCAACGTATTTAAATGCAATTTGGCAGGCAGGTAGCTTATGACCTGAAGAGCATTATTGGAAATTATTATCCCGAAAAACGAAAGGGTTCCCGTGGGATCTTTAAAAAATAGTAGCTACCTATTTGACGGTATTTCAGCCATACTACTCAACGTATTTAAATGCAATTTGGCAGGCAGGTAGCTTATAATCTAAAGAGCATTATTGGAAATTGTTATTCCGAAAAACGAAAGGGTTCCCGTGGGATCTTCAAAAAATTGTAGCTACCTATTTGACGGTATTTCAGCCAAACTACTCAACGTATTTAAATGAAATTCGGCAAGCAGGTAGCTTATGACTTGAAGAGTATTATTGAAAATTGTTATCCCGAAAAACGTAAGGGTTCCCGTGGGATCTTCAAAAAATTGTAGCTACCTATTTGACGGTATTTCAGCCAAACTACTCAACGTATTTAAATGAAATTCGGCAGGCAGGTAGCTTATGACCTGAAGAACATTATTGGAAATTGTTATCCCGAAAAACGTAAGGGTTCCCGTGGGGTCTTCAAAAAATTGTAGCTACCTATTTGACGGTATTTCAGCCAAACTACTCAACGTATTTAAATGAAACTTGGCACAAAGGTAGATTGTAACATGAAATAACCAACATAATATTTTTAACCGACTTACAAAAAAGGAGGAGGTTTCTCAATTCGTAAATATATGTTTGTTTTTTTATGTTTCTTCGCGGATATCTTCATCGTTTCTGAAACGATTTTAAATTTTTTTTATGTTGTGTAGGGTATAATTTAAATTTGGTCCCATTGTCACCAAAATGGTGACCTGATGATGGGATCCGTGAGGAATCGAAGGAAATCCTCAAAATTTATGTGGAATAATATATTGATTTTGATTTTTTCTGAAGTAGTCTAAGCATATGTTACCAAACAGTAAGGTTTTGCACCATATCCTGGATCTATAATATCAAAAAATTTCGCGTTTCAGTAGTATATATATATATTGAAAAAAGCAGCGGTAAACTATATATACAATATCTATACTTATAATAAAACTGTAGAGAGGTCAATTCTGTACATTGAATATTTTTTCAAAATACATATTGGAGGATGATTGGCGATCGATACTGATGCCAAAAATGCAATTAGTAAAATTTTTGTCTGTCTGTCTGTCTGTCTGTCTGTCTGTCTGTCTGTCTGTCTGTCTGTCTGTATGTGCGCGATGGGAACAAAAACTACTGAAGGGATTTTAACCAAACTTGGTACGATTGTAGCCCATATTCCTGGGCAGGTTATAGGCTATATAACATAACGCTACGATACATAGGAGCCGAGCAGTGACGATAAATTGGAAGCAAGTCGGAGGAATTTCGCGCGCGCGGGCTGCGGACGAACGGTTCATGCGGCGGGCGCGGGGGGATCGCTTACACGCGAAGCAATAGAATGTGGCACTAAAGTAGATTAGAACTTGAAATAAGTACCTAACTAACAGATTTTTTTTTTCTGAGAAGAGTGTTTCCACAGTGTCATAAGTAATAATAATATAAAAATTGTATTTTTGAACTTGCTTCACAAATTGAAATAAATTATCATTTATTGTATAAATCAACTGAATTAACTATATTATTAAAAGAAAGCCTTTCGCGATAATAAAAAAAAAACGGGAAATTAAGCGGTTTTTGGTAAACTATTTATACCATCACGGTATTAATCCTTATCATTTTTAATACGTTAGTTGGCTTAAGCATTTCATGAAGACTATATTTGCCCTTTATACCTAGCAAGTATAATTAATAGTTTAGGAGATAATATAGCAAAATTAAAATCGTTTCGCCGTGATTCGACCGCCGCATCGCGGCGCCGCGCGATACAGGCTGTTGAGTGACGTCTTACATCCGAGTCGGGGTGTAGTGTAGGTATCAGATGCTGGTAGGTAGGAATTTTGGCGAAGGTCAACCAAAGGAACTCCACCCCACTGCTGGGTAAAAAATACTATTTAAATGTGCTAACAGGCAGTACCGGTAGTATGAATTTAACCACGCACAGCCGCTAACTGTGCCCCCAGTAATAATCGTGTTAAAAGTACGGCGTATGGGGTATAGATGTCGCTTTGATTTGAAGATATATGACAATAAAAAAAAATACTGGACGTTTGTATGAAGCGCGGCGGGAACCGCGCTGCTTCAAACATTCAAATTTATTCTTTTTTTATTTTATATTTTGTTTAAAACAAAATTTCATTTATTTATATTATTATTATTATACTTAGGGTAGGTTATAAAAAACGCTACTAAAGCCGATCGGCGCGGCGCGCCGAGCTGGGGCCTAACTCTCCAAACTGATTCAATTTTAATTCAGATTCGATCGTGCCGCATACTCTCGAAGAAATTGACGTTTGTTTATTTTTATTCTCTGTCGATTGATATGGTCTGGTGTACAAAAAGTTACGTTCTAACGGTTTTCTTAATCCTACTTCATTTCAAAGTAATCTACCAAATAAAACACCAAAAACCGTTAAGATCGAACTGATTCGATTCTCAGTTGTGTCGAGAGTAAGCCTGCTGGATCCTCGGCGGGGCGTGCCGCTGCGCCCATGTCTAACCGAGAGTTCCGTTTTAAAGACCTTAGTAATTGCAATATAAGTTTAAATTTAATAATACTTCAAAACATTAATGACAAAAACGGTAATAAGTTGAAAAAATTGAAAATATTTTTATGGTTTCGCAATTTATCCTATGTCGTTTAAATTTGATATGAAGCAACTTTTTAATAGTGCATTAAGATGTTGCTTCATATCAAATTTCTATTCCCGGGAAGTACCCTTTAGGTTTTGGTTCCCTTTGGCGTGTCAAAAATTGCGAAAATTAGCGATATAAACGGCTGAATCTTTGGGTAGATGTGGCCAAGATGCCTGTTTCTTTTCACAGCCAGAAGGGACAGTAGAGCTGAGTTTTTAACATGATTTTTAGCTTGATACCTACACGTGTTAAAGTTTTGACACCCAGACAGACAGACGGACATCGAAGTTAAATACTTTACTAAATTAACGTGAAAAATTGTCTGGGTCTATACGGTGCATTCGAATAATATTATCCTAACTTCGAATACCTTTGCTGACTTCTACATATTGTTCGAAGGCCTACTTCTTTTGCCGAGTTCCGAAAGGATAGTAATATATGTATTATTATTATACCCTGCATACCAAGAGGCTTGCCGGGTACGTGACTTGCTGGATCGGGATCAACACTGGGATGCACTGGGAAGTACCTATTAGCGAAAGTTCTCAGCGGTTGCGCCAATAAACTAAAAATAAATTTAAAAATACTAAAGTGCCCTAAATCACTGTTCCACGCGTACGAAGTCGCGGGCACAGCTAGTATTATAATAAAATGTTTCTATTATTTCTTGCATTATGGTTTAATCGTTAAATCTTTTACGGTTGAAAATATTTATCATTAATGTTAATATGTTTTAGGTGTCAGGCGATAATCTTGTTTGCCACAATTGCTGGGTAGCAATAACTGAAAGTCTTGCACTACAACAAGAGCTATCTTATTATATCTTACTATTATAAATTATTGAAAAGTAGGAAAATTCCTTGAAAATAAAATAGACAAAAAGTAAAAAAAATTTTTCTCAGATATCTAATACTATTAACATTTTAGAACACTCATTTTTAATGCGATTTTTTGATGTCCACATTGGGCTGAGACACTATGGAGAGTGGGCTTTCTCCTTTAAACAGTTTCAATTAATGATTGTTGTTGATAGCTAGGTCTTTATGAACTGTGTCTATAGTGTGCACTAAATTATATAAAAAGGGCAGGCTCAGTCTATCGTCAACAATCTCCAGTACGTATCACTCTTAGCACGTCTGTCTTAATACTGATTGAGTGGGGGCAACCCCCACTAACGTATATAGTTATAGTACTTATGTTGTCCACGATAATGAGACCACCATTTAGACAAACACTACAGTATGTGCTGTAGTGAGGTTGTGTGTATTAGGAATGGCGATGTCTATAAGGTATACTATTTTATTACGTTTGTCGTGTATATGAGACTCGTTCTATCCCAGAAGAGTTTGTAATCAGCCGAGTCTAATATTAATTGGGGTGTGTATTTGTAATATGGAGATTTTTCTGTGATGAGGTTGTATTTGTATCCGCCATTGTACATTGTGCATAAAGTGTATAAAATAAATAAATATTTGTGTGCTAGTATCTGATGTTTGATTGCTGCCACTTGGTCGTGTCTGTGTTTGTAGTATGTTTGTGTGACGGATGAGCAAGGTGTTGTATTGTCTCTGATAATGTATTTACGGCAATATTTTGTATCTTTCGTCTGATCCTGTATTGCCATCATGAAAAATTTCGTTTCGGGGAACAATTCTCCTTGCGTTTGACGCTATTATGACAACGGCAATATTGGTTAGATCTAGCTTGTGCCGATTTTTGTGTCCACGATTCGATTTTTTGTTGGTTTGTGTAAATATTTATATTTTTAGTCTCATCAGTGAGGTGAAATGTTTTTATCTGTGCGTTGTTATAAAATAATGTTCTGAGGAGTGTTATTTGTATATTGTGAAAATAAGGATATCCATAAGTCCTCTACCGCCCTCAATCTTGGGTAAAATTTGCCGTTGGATGCAGGCCCTTGGGTGGTGTTTCCTATACTTCGTCATCGTCTTATTTATTAATCTTTATAGGGTTTTCAGCACTGTTTGGTTCGAGCGGATTATTCCAAAAAATTGGTAGTTAAAATATATAATATACATAACAATGTTATGATTTAAAAGTACAATTATTAAAACAAAGTGTACAAAGTTGTAACCTAGCATAGGCACCTTATTCCCAAGGTGTGCAATCATTACTGAAATTATTAAATATTTTAGCTAGTAAACATAAAAATAATGATTTTAAAAGTTTTTGGAAACAAACAAAGAAATTAAACACAAAACCCAGCGTCTCGATGAGTGTAAACGGTATCAGTGAAGCGAAAGACGTTGCTAATCTGTTTAGGTATCACATTCAATTAAGAGCTTCGCTGGATAGTGAGCTTGAAAAGACCAGTTGTATGGAGGCCGTGGTGTCAACGGTTCCTGAGCGCGTCACAGCTGAACAAATTGCTGTAAAAGTAAAGAGTATGATATGACGCGGGGAAAGTCGCCTGGACATGACGGCCTCAGCATAGAACATTATCAGCATGCGGGGCCATATCTTCCAAGATTCTTGGGAATATTATATACACTATGTATTAGGCACTTCTATCTACCAAACGACCAGATAAAGACGGTGGTAGTTCCAATAATTAAAAACAAGACTGGAGATAGCTCCGATGTGTACAATTACCGCCCGATATCATTAGCAACAACTGCATCTAAAATACTTGACAGCATGTTTGTGAGTCAACTTTAAAAACATCTTAATTTGCATGATGCACAATTCGGTTTCAGTCCAGGGCTATCAACAGAATGCGCTATTATGTCTCTCAAGCAGACTATCAGGTATTACACAGATAGGAATACGCCCGTATATGCAGCTTTTCTTGATGTCTCCCAGGCATTTGACCTGGTTAGATATGATATCTTATGGCAAAAACTAAAAGACTCTGGTGTGCCGGGCGAATTAATTAATGTCCTTAGATATTGGTATGGACACCAAACTAACCATCAAAGTCAAATGCCATCGAGAATTCTCTGATGAGTATAGGTTGGAGTGTGGAGTAAGTCAGTGGGGACTAACGTCTTCTTCGCTCTTCAACTTGTATGTAGACAGGATGATTGTTGAGCTGAGCGACACCAGAGTAGGCTGCTACATCGACGGCCAATGTGTTAACAGCATTAGTTATGCTGATGATATTGTTGCTCAACCCATCAATTGCCGCCCTAAGAAGAATGATTGGAATATGTGAGGCATACACGAGGATGCACGGTCTCGTGTAAAAATGTGAGCTTCTAAAATTTCAATCCAAGAGTCGTAGATTGGGATGTGGCGCCGGTAGTACTCGATGGTGGTGCTCTTCAGAGAGTAAAAGTGTTCAAATACCTCGGCCATGTGGTCACTGAGGATTTGATAGACGATGGAGACATCGAAAGGGAGAGAAGAGCGATGGTGGTCCGCTGTATGATATATAATATGTTGGCAAGCACATTTGCGTGGGAGCCCTAAAGGTGTATAAGATTCCGTAATAGTCTAGATTTCGTGCTTAAGTGAAATCAAGTCTTTCAAAATCCCGAGTGGCGTCCAAGTGATCAAAAGTGACCCCCCCGGTCACTTTTTTGTAGATCACGAGCAACGAAAATCGGCATCTCCTCCTCCGGGTCCTTTTGTTTTATTAGTGAGATAATGTACTCTAGTTCCCGTTGCGTTTTTCCTTCTCTTTTACGGATGATCCTTCTTCCCGGTGTCTTAACGACCGAGGTGAACAAAAGATTTTTACTGCACTATTTTTTTCGGGTTTAAACACAGTGGCATAAAGTCTGTTGATTGATTCCTCGTCCATCGCATCACATTCAATTTCATTCATTTCAAAACATGAAAAGTCAAAACTTCGTATATCACCAAATTATAGTTGTAAAATTTTTACAACAGATGTTTGTGTCCGACCGCACGCACATCTACGCGCCTACTGTTATTTAGAGATTACTTAGATTAGATTTAAACAAATTACTTTGGAAACGTATGGACCCTTATGTTTTAATTTTGAATAAATGCTTTTTATTTTTTATTTATATTATTTATAACGAATTAGGGCTCTCACACAAATCCAAGATGGGATGCGATACGATGCCGCATCTGTTATATTTACACTCATTTAACATCGATCCGATCGCAAATATATGCGATGCAATGGGTATTCGCGGTTTTGTGTGGGAGCCCTTAGGCCGATATCTTGACAAGTTCTGCTCTGCACACGGTATCCTTTCGTAGAAAACAACGTAGGCAACTCTACTTTCATTTCAAACTTTTCAATTAAAAGTGTGTAGAGTATATCAAGGACGCTACATCCTTTAATTATATAATGTACTAGCTGTGCCCTGCACCTTCGTTCGCGTGGTTTTTGAGTGACTTAAGCCGTTTATGCAGCGCACGCAATTAAAGTCCCCAAGTGTGAATCATTTTCCCAGTTTTTGCAACATTTCTCACTGACGCTACGCTCCTATTGGTCGCAGCGTAATGTTATATAGCCTAAAGCCTTCCTCTATAAATGGAAATAAAAAAAGAAAATATAAAAACGTTGAAGTGAAGTAGAAGTAGAGTAGTAGTAAATAAATAGTAGTAATATGCATATACATATTTTTATAACATTCACACCTCTTTGTTTAGGTATCGGACGAGGTTATGAAATGGACATCTCAGATAACTGCGAAGAACTAGACCATACAAGTGATGCACCATCAGAACGTTACAAGGAACCGTTCAGCTGTGACGTGTGCTTGAAGAAGTTTTTACGAAAAGAAGATTTACAAAAACACAGTAATGTTCATACGGGAGACAAACCATACAGCTGTGATGTGTGTTTGAAGAAGTTTTCACGAAAAGGAGATTTACAAAGACACATTCGTATTCATGTGGGAGTCAAACCATACAGCTGTGATGTGTGCTTGAAGAAGTTTTTACGAAAAGAAGGTTTACGAAAACACAGTAATGTTCATACGGGAGACAAACTATACAGCTGTGATGTGTGTTTGAAGAAGTTTTCACAAAAAGTACATTTACAAATACACAACAGAATTCACAGGGGAGACAAACCATACAGCTGTGATGTATGTTTGAAGAAGTTTACACAAAAAGGAGATTTACAAAGACACATTCGTATTCATGTGGGAGACAAACCATACAGCTGTGATGAGTGCTTGAAGAAGTTTTTACGAAAAGATGATTTACGAAAACACAGTAATGTTCATACGAGAGACAAACCATACAGCTGTGATGTGTGCTTGAAGAAGTTTTCACGAAAAGAACATTTAAGAATACACATTCGTATTCATACGGGAGACAAACCATACAGCTGTGATGTGTGCTTGAAGAAGTTTTCACAAAAGGGAAATTTACGACAACACAGAAGGGTTCATACGGCAGACAAACCATACAGCTGTGATGTGTGTTTGAAGAAGTTTTCACGAAACGTAGCTTTACAAAGACACATTCGTATTCATGTGGGAACAAACCATACAGCTGTGATCTGTGTTTGAAGAAGTTTTCAGAAAAGGGAAATTTACGACGACACAGTAGGGTTCATACGGGAGACAAGCCATACAGCTGTGATGTATGTTTGAAGAAGTTTTCACAAAAAAGAAGTTTAGAAAGACACATAAGAGTTCATATGGGCAACAACTATACGGCTGGGATGTGTGTTTAAAGAAATTTTCTCAAAATAAAAACCCAGTTTCACCAAACAATGTTAAATAAATAACGCCTTGTCACTTGAAAGACTGTTATGAGCTATGAGCTTCCCACCACGCACTAATGTCTTGTCAATTCACTTAATATAATTCCTGCTGTTGAGGTCCGTTAAATGTGTAACAGACTTTAAATTAGAGGTGGGTTATAACAGGCCAAGCTTGATACCTGTTATTACTGTTACTGTTTTATTTAAATACTTGTTGTGGCTTTTTTATTTATTGTAGGAAAACTTTAGTGTAGACAATGGACACCCTACTAGTAGTAGAATTTTGAAAATTTATAAAAGTACACACGGTGACCTTAAAAAAAAGTTAAATGGTTGAGGACCTGACGGCCCTCCAAGGGTTATTTTTTTAACAGGTAGTCTGTAGCTGTTAAAAAATAACAGCTCACTTTCACATGAACGGTCTTCTGGAATGGAGCCCACACTAAAGTTTTCCTACAATAAATAAAAAAGCCATTTATTTCATGCAATTCGTACATAGTTAGTAGTTACATGATACCGACAAATTTAAACAGTTTCAATTAATGATTGTTGTTGATAGCTAGGTCTTTATGAACTGTATCTATAGTGTGCACTAAATTATATAAAAAGGGCAGGACAGGACAAACGTAATAAAATATAATATAATATTGTAGGATAAACAACCTACATATCTCGGCTATGGGAAATAAGAAAGGATTACGGTACCTTGGGTCTGCTGCGAATTGGTTGAGCTGAAGGTTGGAGACGAGCTGAGGTATCACACACAATACAATAGTCTTGAGGTCACTATCACCTGGTCACTAAAGTTATTTGAGCTGAGGAAGATTCCCTTTTTCACGTATGTAACATGTATATTTGCGCGCGCGCGTCTCCCGTGACAGATTGAATGTGACTAGTGAGGTGCAACGTCACGTCACTTAGTAGTGGCGTGAACATCCTGGGGGGGCCCGGCAGTGGGCATGAGCTGATCTCCAGGTTGAGCTGAATCTTGAGTTGAATCCAGTGGGAGCCGGGCAATCTTGCCGACAGGTCTCCGCAGCTGGCCTTGTGAGGTGGCCACGTCCACAACTCTGATGACTCCATCCTTCCCAGGTAGTAAACGTGTGATTCTTCCCATCTTCCATTGGAGCGGAGGCAGGTTATCTTCTTTGAGCAGAACAAGTTCCCCAAGTTTGGGCGGAGAGGAAGAGGAAAGCCATTTGGAGCGGATTTGAAGGGTATGGAGGTAGGACGTCGTCCAGAGAGCCCAGAAGCGCTGAGAGAGAGATTGTATTAGTTGAAATCGCTTGAGGGGAGATATGACTCTGTCATCTAATGTGTGCTCTGGAAGAGCAGTGAGCGGACGGCCAATGAGAAAATGGCCGGCTGTAAGGGGCTGATAGTCCGTGGGATCGGACGAGAGTGGGCTGATAGGCCGAGAGTTTAACACTGCCTCGATTCTAGTGAGCAGAGTTGAGAATTCCTCAAATGTGAGGCGTTGTTCACCGATTACACGGTAGAGAAGTTGTTTTCTCGATTTAACATTTATCTCGTGGATGCCTCCCATCCAGGGGGCCTTGGGCGGATTGAGTAACCATGTTATATTTTTAGCTGAGAGTTTATGAGAAATGGCGTCATTATTGTCATTGAGAAATTGTTGAACTTCAAGGAGCTGATTCCTAGCACCTACATAGTTTGTGCCGCAATCTGAACGTATTAAAATGGGAACACCGCGACGTGAGCAGAATCTGTGTAACGTAGCAATGAATGCATCTGTAGAAAGTGCTGATACGGGTTCCAAGTGAACCGCCTTTGTAGTGAGACAAACGAATATACAAAAATAACCTTTCAATAACTTAGCATTTCGTAGTTGACTTGATTTGAGTAAAAATGGGCCGGCAAAATCCGTAGACACGTGACTAAATACGGGCTGAGGTATAACTCTGTCGGCTGGGAGGTCAGCCATGACAGGCATTTCGGGCTGAGCGCGGCAACGAAAACATTTTATGCATTTAAACGTTTTATGTCGAATGATGCGGCGTGCTGATAATATCCAAAATTGTTGACGTAATATAGCGTGTAGTGTATCGATGCCAGGATGACAATGTATGCGATGATAGTGATCGATAATAAGGTCTGTGAGCGGACTAGAACTAGGTAAAATGAATGGGTGCTGAGCATCGTATGTGAGTTCCGAGCGAGTGAGTCTACCACCTACTCGAAGGAGACCGTCCTGCAAAAAGGGTGATAATCGTTGTAACCTAACTGTGCAGAGCTTATTAAGTTGCAGGCGGTAAGTGTCTTCTGCGAATAAGTTCTGTTGAACAGAGCGGATCCAGAAGAGCAGAGCTTGTCTACGCTCCTTAACAGTGAGTGGACCTAGTTCTCGTGAGTGTACTGATAATTTACAATTGGAAATGAACCGTCGTATGTAAGCTGTGACGCCTATGAGTTTACCCAGTGAGCTGAAGCGTGTAAGAAGATCACTATCAATACCAGGAGTTGTGAAATGGCATGTAACTTGTTTAGGTTTGAGTCCCGGTAATTCTTGTCGAGTGTGAGCTGATGACCTCTTGGGCCAGGTATCCTCTGGCATCTTGAGCCAAGGAGGAGACCACCATAGGGCGTGAGAAGAGAGAGTGAGAGCTGAGGTTCCTCTGCTGGCGCAATCAGCAGGATTTAAATGTGTGGGTACATGACGCCAGATGAGTGAGAGTGAGTTAGCAGTAATCTTGGTTACTCTATTAGCTTCGAATGTTTGTAGCCGATGGGAAGGAGTTTTAATCCACGCGAGTACAATGGTGCTGTCTGACCAACAGACGTGCTGAGACATTGTAAGATGAGCAGAAAGATGATGAGAGACACGAGACATGAGCTGAGAGAGAAGTGTAGCCGCGGATAATTCTAATTTAGGAATTGTAAGTTTATTTTTAATTGGGGCTACCTTAGATTTCGCGATTATGAGTTGAACGTTTGTTGATCCATCGTGGTTCAATTCATGTAAATATACGACTGCAGCGTAACCGTCTTCTGAGGCATCTGCGAAGCCATGAAGTGAGTATGTAGAAGTTAATTTATGCGGAGCTACGTGTCTGGGGAAATGTATGGTTGAGATGTGGGGAAGATCATGAGAGATGTGTTGCCAGTCCTGAGTTATATTGTCTGGAGTGGAGTCGTCCCAGTCCAGTTTGAGTAACCATAATTTTTGTAAAAGTAATTTTGCGCGGAATATGACTGGAGTGATCCAACCGTTTGGGTCATAAAAAAGAAGCTACCGTGCTAAGAATGGATCGCTTTGTTATATTAGTAATTGGTGGTAATGTAATGTGATATGTAAATTCATCGGATTGCGGAATCCATCTAATACCTAAGACCTTAACAGAAGTAGTGTCTGAGCTGATGTCGAAGTCCTTTGGCATTTCACATTGATCATCTGGGAAACGCTGCAAGAGTTGAGGAGTATTAGATTTCCATTTACTGAGCTGAAACCCACCAAGAGATAATAAATTAATGAGCTGAGTTTGAAGAGCTGAAGCTTCTTCTATGGAGTTATGACCACAGAGTATGTCATCTACAAATACTGAATTACGTAATACATGAGCAGCCTGGGAATAGCGATGACCTTCGTCATCAGCCAATTGTAATAATGTGCGGATAGCATGATAAGGACTTGAACGCAAGGTGACAGTGTTGAGCGCATATGTGAGTAAGGGCCGATCAGGAGACGATTATAGGTAGGTAAATTTAAATTTATCAAGGCGCTTTGGGCTGAAATGAGCGGAGTTAGAAACGACGTACGAATACTGGAACGAATATGTACATTGGGCAGACCGAGTATTATATCGACAAATCTATCGATTAACACGCGACGATTTTCATATCGACGAGTTAAAATATCGAGCGCAACACTAAAATTTTCATTGGTTATTTTTAAATGAGAGACCATGCTTAACGCCTCCCCCGACAGACAAGAGAACAAATAATGTAGCTTGACCGCGTGTCCGACGCGGTTGCCATGTCATCCATCAAACTACGAAAAATAGTTATAAAGGAAGGCCAGTCTTCGACGAGTGAGCTGAACTTCGGTAGTTAAATTTTTGGTAAAATGGCGGAAGTGAGTTGAGGGGAACCCGAAGTGTGTTGGGTACTTTCGGCAGCCGTCAAAATATAATAGTAATCTGAAAGCGCATTATCATAATTTGCAGTGTAAATTTTCTCATTATCTTGAGACAAGTTAGGCTCGTCCAAGATCTCATGGTAGATATTCTCCAGTCTAGTTTTTTGTTGTGATATCTCTTTAAAACGTGCATTAAATTCCCTTTTTAAATTGTGATGCGATTCTTTCGAGTCGCCCTTGGACAAGGCCACAGCAATTTCTCTAAGCCGAGTGAAAGCCTTGGCCGCTTCTCTAAACACGGCCGCTTGAGATTTGGTAGGCATGTTGTGTAAATCAACCTTAAATAAGCAAACAACTTAGTTTACTATGGTATATTTTGAATAATAAATTACTTAATGTGCTGAGGTAATGTTTGTATAGGCACAGGTATACCGTAACAATAAAATTATGTAATCAACCGAGACATAAAACGTTTAAATGGGCCGATAGATTGTTATTGAAATGAATTAATTAAGAACAGATGTTTCTTATCGGAGCCGAGGTACCTGTATTATAGGCGTTCGCGTCGTACGAAAGATCGCGGTAAGATATTATGTAAACAACTTGATATACTTGGATATTATTAACAATATAAATATTACACGAGCTGAAATATAATAGACCTTAATACAACCGTCATTGGGCACAAACTATGTGATGTATGATGGGTTTTTTGTTTCTGTAACTTTTTTATAAAATTATTTTGGGCAAAAATATGTGTCGAGAATTAATTTAAATGCAAGCTAAACGTATAATATGAGCTGAGAATTATGTGATTACACTTATTTATCGAGAAAAATGTAGATTCAATTGCCCTTGTGGACAATGATGGCGGACGTATTTAGGAGAAAAAATACAAAAATATCGACGTAGGGGGGCGGGAAATTAACGGAGGTTACTTATGTCGATAATATATTAATAGATTTATGGGATTATGGGCAGATATGGGCTGAGTATGAGCTCAGTGGACTGTATGTTCGAATGTTACCCGGCGGCGCACATGCGCGTGCGAGGAGAAAAGTCGGTAAAAAGACGCTGAAATGGCCCGAGGGCCAGAGAAAGTTTACAAAGGCTCGAAAGGACCAAAAGGATATGTAGGATAAACAACCTACATATCTCGGCTATGGGAAATAGGGGGGTATAGGGAAAGTATTACGGTACCTTGAGGCTGCTGCGAGTTGGTTGAGCTGAGAATTGTAGACGAGCTGAGTTATCACACACAATACAATAGTCTTGAGGTCACTATCACCTGGTCACTAAACTTATTTGAGCTGAGGAAGATTCCCTTTTTCACGTATGTAACATGTATATTTGCGCGCGCGCGTCTCCCGTGACAGATTGAATGCGACTAGTGAGGTGCAACGTCACGTCACTTAGTAGTGGCGTGAACAAATATATATTATATTATATTTTATTACGTTTGTCGTGTATATGAGACTCGTTCTGTCCCAGAAGAGTTTGTAATCAGCCGAGTCTAATATTAATTGGGGTGTGTATTTGTAATATGGAGATTTTTCTGTGATGAGGTTGTATTTGTGTGCGAGTATCTGATGTTTGATTGCTGCCACTTGGTCGTGTCTGTGTTTGTAGTATGTTTGTGTGATGGATGAGCAAGCGCCTGCTATGTGTTGTATTGTCTCTGATAATGTATTTACGGCAATATTTTGTATCTATTGTCTGATCCTGTATTGCCATCATGAAAAATTTCGTTTCGGGGAACAATTCTCCTTGCGTTTGACGCTATTTTGTCAACGGTAATATTGGTTAGATCTAGCCGGTGCCGACCATGCAGTGATTTTTGTGTCCACGATTCGATTTTTTGTTGGTTTGTGTAAATATTTATATTTTTAGTCTCATCAGCGAGGTGAAATGTTTTTATCTGTGCGTTGTTATAAAATAATGTTCTGAGGAGTGTTATTTGTATATTGTGTAAATTAAGGATATCCATAAGTCCTCTACCGCCCTCAATCTTGGGTAAAATTTGCCGTTGGATGCAGGCCCTTGGGTGGTGTTTCCTATACTTCGTCATCGTCTTATTTATTAATCTTTGTATGGTTTTCACTCTGTTTGGATCGAGCGGATTATTCCAAAAGAATTAGTAATTTAAATATATAATATACATAACAATGTTATGATTTAAAAGTACAATTATTAAAACAAAGTGTACAAAGTTGTAACCTAGCATAGGCACCTTATTCCCAAGGTGTGCAATCATTAATGAAATCATTAACCTTATACAGTGCAACCTTAATATAACGTACCTCAATAAAACGACTCCTCGATTTAACAAATTCTACATAATCCCCTTGAATTGTCCATAAGAGTCAATATAAAATATACCTTTACATTGCGAACATTCTTTTCGTACAACCTCTTTATAACGAATTTTCAACTATCAAGAAAATGTATTCATACCTCTAATTAACGAATTTTTATGTAAAATTTCCACCAATAATATAACTCTTAATCTTATAATGTGATTCATGTCTAGACATGTTTCGACACGCTTTTGTTTGTAAAGTAATCATTGTTGTTTTAATGGAAAGTAATGTAAACACCTCTGCTCGTCACTATTGTTAAAGATTTAAGTTAAAATGGCTCAGAAACGTAAAAGGTGTTCCATATCGGTCGCAGAAAAGCGAATTTTAGACCAATCTAACCTCAACATAACAAACCTCAGTTCAACGAATTACTTGATATTACGAATATTTTCTTGTTCCCCTCCGATTTGTTATATCGAGGTTGCACTGTAATTACCTTTAGCACACAAACGTTCCTTAACGAATCCCAGAAAACGTTCAAAATCTTTCTATAAATAAATTTAAAAAATTAGTTAAGGAACGTTTGTGTGCTAAAGGTAGGCCTATAGGCACCCGTAGGTATACGCCTATAGGCGTATACATTGACCTTTAAAAGATTTACTTACTTTGCTAAGTCTAATCTCTGGTATATCTTCGTTGCAAGAAGCTGCTGCTGACAGCTGTGTAGCCCGTGGTGGTAGTGGCAGACAACACCGTGGTCGTCCCATTGTCGGATGGAATAAGTTGGCAGAAATTTTTGACTTGGATATGCTATAAGTAGACCTAGTAATGGTAATGTTTATAATGAAATGTATATGTCTACAAAAATATTTTATAATAAATGACTTTATTGCCAGAATAATCAGGAACTAATAAAAATAAATATTTTAGCTAGTAAACATAAAAATAATTATATTAAAAGTTTTTGGAAACAAACAAAGAAATTAAACACAAAACCCAGCGTCTCGATGAGTGTAAACGGTATCAGTGAAGCGAAAGACGTCGCTAATCTGTTTAGGTATCACATTCAATTAAGAACTTCGCTGGATAGTGAGCTTGAAAAGACCAGATGTGCGGAGGCCGTGGTGTCAACGGTTTCTGAGCGCGTCACAGCAGAACAAATTGCTGTAAAAGTAAAGAGTATGACGCGGGGAAAGTCGTCTGGACATGACGGCCTTAGCATAGAACATTATCAGCATGCGGGGCCACACCTCCCAAGACTCTTGGGACTATTATATACACTATGTATTAGGCACTTCTATCTGCCAAACGACCAGATAAAGACGGTGGTAGTTCCAATAATTAAAAACAAGACTGGAGATAGCTCCGATGTGTACAATTACCGCCCGATATCATTAGCAACAACTGCATCTAAAATACTTGACAGCATGTTTGTGAGTCAACTTTAAAAACATCTTAATTTGCATGATGCACAATTCGGTTTCAGTCCAGGGCTATCAACAGAATGCGCTATTATGTCTCTCAAGCAGACTATCAGGTATTACACAGATAGGAATACGCCCGTATATGCAGCTTTTCTTGATGTCTCCCAGGCATTTGACCTGGTTAGATATGATATCTTATGGCAAAAACTACCGCCCGATATCATTAGCAACAACCACATCTAAAATACTTGACAGCATGTTTGTGAGTCAACTTAAAAACATCTTAATTTGCATGATGCACAATTCGGTTTCGGGCCAGGACTATCAACAGAATCCGCTATTATGTCTCTCAAGCAGACTATCAGGTATTACACAGAAAGGCCCGTATATGCATCTTTTCTTGATCTCTCCAAGGCATTTGACCTGGTTAGATATGATATCCTATGGCTAAAACTAAAAGACTCTGGTGTGCCGGGCGAATTAATTAATGTCCTTAGATATTGGTATGGACACCAAACTCACCATCAAAGTCAAATGCCATCGAAAATTCTCTGATGAGTATAAGTTGGAGTGTGGAGTAAGGCAGTGGGTACAAACGTCTTCTTCGCTCTTCAACTTGTATGTAGACAGGATGATTGTTGAGCTGAGCGACACCAGAGTAGGATGCTACATCGACGGCCAATGTGTTAACAGCATTAGTTATGCTGATGATATTGTTGCTCAACCCATCAATTGCCGCCCTAAGAAGAGTGATTGGAATATGTGAAGCATACACGAGGATGCACGGTCTCGTGTAAAAAATGTGAGCTTCTAAAATTTCAATCCAAGAGTCGTAGATTGGGATGTGGCGCCGGTAGTACTCGATGGTGGTGCTCTTCAGACAGTAAAAGAGTTCAAATACCTCGGCCATGTGGTCAGTGAGGATTTGAAAGACGATGGAGACATCGAAAGGGAGAGAAGTGCGATGGCGGTCCGCGGTATGATATATAATATGTTGGCACGCAGATTCGCGAGGTGTACTAAATCGTATCGCAGAAATTGGCATCACAAGATCCTGCGATGCGAATTTATTTTTAATTTTTTCTTCTTCTTTTATTTTTGCAATAGCGGCTGCAAAGGATTTGCACCATTCCGCCATTTGTCAAATATCACCGAACTCGTGAAGTTTGTTCCAGACTTTGCGTCTCAATTCCGTTCTCAGCTCCGATACGGCTTAATTAATTAATAATAATATATATCTAATAATATCTATAGACGCTTCACACCACGTCAATCTGGCCCTGTGCTAAGTATCCGAATATCTTGTGCTACAGATACCAGATAACGGAAATATATATTTAATACTTTTATACTATACACATATTTAAGATTTTTATGATATTAAATATTAATACATAAATTTAATACACATCCATGACCCAGGAACATTGAAAACTTTATGTTCCCTCGGCGGGATTCGCACCGCGACCTCTCGGTCGAGCACCAACGCGCTGAACCACTGCGCTACGGAGGTCGTCAATTGATTACATACATATTAAATATAAATCAGTACGTTCGGATCAATCAAGGCGGTCGCGCGTGCTCGCACGCCGGTTCATTTGAACATGGTTCAATAAATCAATATTTATTTTGGTATTATGTATAATTTATCGCATAGAAAAACTTTGAAGTGAAGTAGAAGTAGAGTAGTAGTAAATAAATAGTAGTAATATGCATTTATATATTTTTATAACATTCACACCTCTTTATTTAGGTATCGGACGAGGCTACAAAATGAACATCTCAGATAACTGCGAAGAACTAGACCAAACAAGCGATGTACCATCAGAACGTTACAAGGAACTGTTCAACTGTGAAGTGTGCTTGAAGAAGTTTTTACGAAAAGAAGATTTACGAAAACACAGTAATGTTCATACGGGAGACAAACCATACAGCTGTGATGTGTGCTTGAAGAAATTTTCACTAAAAGGAAATTTACGAATACACAGTAGTGTACATACGGGAGACAAACCATACAGCTGTGATGTGTGTTTGAAGAAGTTTTCACAAAAGGGAAATTTACGACAACACAGAAGGGTTCATACGGAAGACAAACCATACAGCTGTGATGTGTGCTTGAAGAAGTTTTCACGAAAAGAACATTTACTTAAACACAGTAATGTTCATACGGGAGACAAACCATATAGCTGTGATGTGTGTTTGAAGAAGTTTTCACAAAAAGGAGATTTACGAAGACACAGTAATGTTCATAGGGGAGACAAACCATACAGCTGTGATGTGTGTTTGAAGAAGTTTTCACGAAAAGAACATTTACGAACACACAGTTATGTTCATACGGGAGACAAACCATACAGCTGTGATGTGTGTTTGAAGAAGTTTTCACGAAAAGAACATTTACGAAAACACAGTAATGTTCATACGGGAGACAAACCATACAGCTGTGATGTGTGTTTGAAGAAGTTTTCACAAAAAGGAGATTTAAAAAGACATATTCGTATTCATAATGGAGACAAACCATACAGCTGTGATCTGTGTTTGAAGAAGTTTTCAGAAAAGGGAAAGTTACGACGACACAGTAATGTTCATACGGTATACAAGCCATACAGCTGTGATGTATGTTTGAAGAAGTTTTCACAAAATAAAAACCCAGTTTCACCAAACAATGTTAACGTCTTGTCACCTGAAAGACTGTTTTGAGCTACCGAGCTTCCCACCACGCACTAGTGTCTTGTCAATTCACTTAATATAATTCCTGCTGTTAAGGTCCGTTAAATGTGTAACAGACTTTAAATTAGAGGTGGGTTATAAAAGGCCAAGCTCGATACCTGTTTTTTATTTATTGTAGGAAAACTTTAGTGTAGGCACCCTACTAGTAGTAGAATTTAGAAAATTTATAAAAGTACACACAGTGACCTTAAAAAAAAAGTTAAATGGTTGAGGACCTGACGGCCCTCCATGTGTTATTTTTTTAACAGGTAGTCTGTAGCTGTTAAAAAATAACAGCTCACTTTCACATGAACGGTCTTCTGGAATGGAGCCCACACTAAAGTTTTCCTACAATAAATAAAAAAGCCATTTATTTCATGCAATTCGTACATTAACTATGTAGTTACAAGATACCGACAAATTTAAACAGTTTCAATTAATGATTGTTGTTGATAGCTAGGTCTTTATGAACTGTATCTATAGTGTGCACTAAATTATATAAAAAGGGCAGGCTCAGTGTATCGTCAACAACCTCCAGTACGTATCACTCTTAGCACGTCTGTCTTAATACTGATTGAGTGGGGGCAACCCCCACTAACGTATATAGTCATAGTACTTATATTGTCCACGATAATGAGACCACCATTTAGACAAACACTACAGTATGTGCTGTAGTGAAGTTGTGTGTATTAGGAATGGCGATGTCTATAAGGTATACTATTTTATTACGTTTGTCGTGTATATGAGACTCGTTCTGTCCCGAAGAGTTTGTAATCAGCCGAGTCTAATATTAATTGGGGTGTGTATTTGTAATATGAGGAGGTTGTATTTGTATCCGCCATTGTACATTGTGCATAAAGTGTATAAAATAAATAAATAAATAAATATTTGTGTGCGAGTATCTGATGTTTGATTACTGTCACTTGGTCGTGTCTGTGTTTGTAGTATGTTTGTGTGATGGATGAGCAAGCGCCTGTTATGTGTTGTATTGTCTCTGATAATGTATTTACGGCAATATTTTGTATCTATCGTCTGATCCTGTATTGCCATCATGAAAAATTTCGTTTCGGGGAACAATTCTCCTTGCGTTTGACGCTATTTTGTCAACGGCAATATTGTTTAGATCTAGCTGGTGCCGACCATGCAGTGATTTTTGTGTCCACGATTCGATTTTTTGTTGGTTTGTGTAAATATTTATATTTTTAGTCTCATCAGCGAGGTGAAATGTTTTTATCTGTGCGTTGTTATAAAATAATGTTCTGAGGAGTGTTATTTGTATATTGTGAAAATAAAGATATCCATAAGTCCTCTACCGCCCTCAATCTTGGGTAAAATTTGCCGTTGGATGCAGGCCCTTGGGTGGTGTTTCCTATACTTCGTCATCGTCTTATTTATTCATCTTTCTAGGGTTTTCAGCTCTGTTTGGTTCGAGCAGATTATTCCAAAAGAATAAAGTGTGCTAAAGGTAGGCCTATATAATAGGCACCTGCAGGTATACGCCTATAGGCGTATACATTGACCTTTAAAAGATTTACTTACTTTGCTAAGTCTAATCTCTGGTATATCTTCGTTGCAAGAAGCAGCTGCTGACAGCTGTGTAGCCCGTGGTGGTAGTGGCAGACAACACCGTGGTCGTCCCATTGTCGGATGGAATAAGTTGGCAGAAATTTTTGACTTGGATATGGTATAGTAGACCTAGTAATGGTAATGTTTATAATGAAATGTATATGTCTACAAAAATATTTTATAATAAATGACTTTATTGCCAGAATAATCAGGAACTAATAAAAATAAATATTTTAGCTAGTAAACATAAAAATAATGATTTTAAAAGTTTTTGGAAACAAACAAAGAAATTAAACACAAAACCCAGCGTCTCGATGAGTGTAAACGGTATCAGTGAAGCGAAAGACGTCGCTAATCTGTTTAGGTATCACATTCAATTAAGAACTTCGCTGGATAGTGAGCTTGAAAAGACCAGATGTGCGGAGGCCGTGGTGTCAACGGTTCCTGAGCGCGTCACAGCTGAACAAATTGCTGTAAAAGTAAAGAGTATGATATGACGCGAGGAAAGTCGCCTGGACATGACAGCCTCAGCATAGAAGATTATCGGCATGCGGGGCCATATCTTCCAAGATTCTTGGGAATATTATATACACTATGTATTAGGCACTTCTATCTACCAAACGACCAGATAAAGACGGTGGTATTTCCAATATATAATATAATATATAATAATATATAATATAATAATATAATATATTATTAGGTTTAAGTTTAGTATTACGTTCAGATTGATTTATATAATTATGATTCATTTTAATTATTTAGTTGAACTTAGTTTTGTATAAATTTAATTGATAAATAGCACGTGCAGTATCAAGTAAACAACATTTGTTATTTCTTGCGTTGGTAAATAACACCTGCACTTGCAGGTGTGCTAATTATTGCAGGTGTACTGAAAAACAACACCTGCACTAGCAGGTGTGCTAATTATTGCACGTGTACTGAAAAACAACACCTGCACTAGCAGGCGTGTAAAGCAAAAATATTGTGAAGGCAGAGCACGACAGCCTCCCCACTCTCGACTAATGTTATATAAGTGTGGTTTTCCTGCTCTCAAGAGCTTTTGCGATCTGACAGTCGAGGTGGTAGGACGTATAGGAGACATAGTAAATTAATTAATTTTGGGAGTGTTAATGTCAAACTTATATTTAATATTTGTAGTAAGTTAGTTTGAAAAATAATAATTTAGTGTGAAATTTATTTTAATTCATTAAATTTATAATTATAATTTTGTTTTATAAATTATTTAAATTAATTTCTGATTTTATAATTTTTGCTATATTAATAATTTAGATGTTAATGAAATAAATGTTTAATGAAGTGATTTTATTCTTTATCTTTAATTAAATATTTTTTTTTGTATAAATTTTTATTAATTGCTTTTAATATAATATAATATAATAATATCTATGGACGCTTCACACCACGTCAATCTGGCCCTGTGCTAAGTATCCGAAGAACTTGTGTTACAGGTACCAGACAACGGAAATATATTTAATACTTTTATACTATACACATATTTAAGACTAGCTGTGCCCGCGACTTCGTACGCGTGGAACAGTGATTTAGGGCACTTTAGTATTTTTAAATTTATTTTTAGTTTATTGGCGCAACCGCTGAGAACTTTCGCTAATAGGTACTTCCCAGTGCATCCCAGTGTTGATCCCGATCCAGCAAGTCACGTACCCGGCAAGCCTCTTGGTATGCAGGGTATAATAATAATACATATATTACTATCCTTTCGGAACTCGGCAAAAGAAGTAGGCCTTCGAACAATATGTAGAAGTCAGCAAAGGTATTCGAAGTTAGGATAATATTATTCGAATGCACCGTATAGACCCAGACAATTTTTCACGTTAATTTAGTAAAGTATTTAACTTCGATGTCCGTCTGTCTGTCTGGGTGTCAAAACTTTAACACGTGTAGGTATCAAGCTAAAAATCATGTTAAAAACTCAGCTCTACTGTCCCTTCTGGCTGTGAAAAGAAACAGGCATCTTGGCCACATCTACCCAAAGATTCAGCCGTTTATATCGCTAATTTTCGCAATTTTTGACACGCCAAAGGGAACCAAAACCTAAAGGGTACTTCCCGGGAATAGAAATTTGATATGAAGCAACATCTTAATGCACTATTAAAAAGTTGCTTCATATCAAATTTAAACGACATAGGATAAATTGCGAAACCATAAAAATATTTTCAATTTTTTCAACTTATTACCGTTTTTGTCATTAATGTTTTGAAGTATTATTAAATTTAAACTTATATTGCAATTACTAAGGTCTTTAAAACGGAACTCTCGGTTAGACATGGGCGCAGCGGCACGCCCCGCCGAGGATCCAGCAGGCTTACTCTCGACACAACTGAGAATCGAATCAGTTCGATCTTAACGGTTTTTGGTGTTTTATTTGGTAGATTACTTTGAAATGAAGTAGGATTAAGAAAACCGTTAGAACGTAACTTTTTGTACACCAGACCATATCAATCGACAGAGAATAAAAATAAACAAACGTCAATTTCTTCGAGAGTATGCGGCACGATCGAATCTGAATTAAAATTGAATCAGTTTGGAGAGTTAGGCCCCAGCTCGGCGCGCCGCGCCGATCGGCTTTAGTAGCGTTTTTTATAACCTACCCTAAGTATAATAATAATAATATAAATAAATGAAATTTTGTTTTAAACAAAATATAAAATAAAAAAAGAATAAATTTGAATGTTTGAAGCAGCGCGGTTCCCGCCGCGCTTCATACAAACGTCCAGTATTTTTTTTTATTGTCATATATCTTCAAATCAAAGCGACATCTATACCCCATACGCCGTACTTTTAACACGATTATTACTGGGGGCACAGTTAGCGGCTGTGCGTGGTTAAATTCATACTACCGGTACTGCCTGTTAGCACATTTAAATAGTATTTTTTACCCAGCAGTGGGGTGGAGTTCCTTTGGTTGACCTTCGCCAAAATTCCTACCTACCAGCATCTGATACCTACACTACACCCCGACTCGGATGTAAGACGTCACTCAACAGCCTGTATCGCGCGGCGCCGCGATGCGGCGGTCGAATCACGGCGAAACGATTTTAATTTTGCTATATTATCTCCTAAACTATTAATTATACTTGCTAGGTATAAAGGGCAAATATAGTCTTCATGAAATGCTTAAGCCAACTAACGTATTAAAAATGATAAGGATTAATACCGTGATGGTATAAATAGTTTACCAAAAACCGCTTAATTTCCCGTTTTTTTTTTATTATCGCGAAAGGCTTTCTTTTAATAATATAGTTAATTCAGTTGATTTATACAATAAATGATAATTTATTTCAATTTGTGAAGCAAGTTCAAAAATACAATTTTTATATTATTATTACTTATGACACTGTGGAAACACTCTTCTCAGAAAAAAAAAATCTGTTAGTTAGGTACTTATTTCAAGTTCTAATCTACTTTAGTGCCACATTCTATTGCTTCGCGTGTAAGCGATCCCCCCGCGCCCGCCGCATGAACCGTTCGTCCGCAGCCCGCGCGCGCGAAATTCCTCCGACTTGCTTCCAATTTATCGTCACTGCTCGGCTCCTATGTATCGTAGCGTTATGTTATATAGCCTATAACCTGCCCAGGAATATGGGCTACAATCGTACCAAGTTTGGTTAAAATCCCTTCAGTAGTTTTTGTTCCCATCGCGCACATACAGACAGACAGACAGACAGACAGACAGACAGACAGACAGACAGACAGACAGACAAAAATTTTACTAATTGCATTTTTGGCATCAGTATCGATCGCCAATCATCCTCCAATATGTATTTTGAAAAAATATTCAATGTACAGAATTGACCTCTCTACAGTTTTATTATAAGTATAGATATTGTATATATAGTTTACCGCTGCTTTTTTCAATATATATATATACTACTGAAACGCGAAATTTTTTGATATTATAGATCCAGGATATGGTGCAAAACCTTACTGTTTGGTAACATATGCTTAGACTACTTCAGAAAAAATCAAAATCAATATATTATTCCACATAAATTTTGAGGATTTCCTTCGATTCCTCACGGATCCCATCATCAGGTCACCATTTTGGTGACAATGGGACCAAATTTAAATTATACCCTACACAACATAAAAAAAATTTAAAATCGTTTCAGAAACGATGAAGATATCCGCGAAGAAACATAAAAAAACAAACATATATTTACGAATTGAGAAACCTCCTCCTTTTTTGTAAGTCGGTTAAAAATATTATGTTGGTTATTTCATGTTACAATCTACCTTTGTGCCAAGTTTCATTTAAATACGTTGAGTAGTTTGGCTGAAATACCGTCAAATAGGTAGCTACAATTTTTTGAAGACCCCACGGGAACCCTTACGTTTTTCGGGATAACAATTTCCAATAATGTTCTTCAGGTCATAAGCTACCTGCCTGCCGAATTTCATTTAAATACGTTGAGTAGTTTGGCTGAAATACCGTCAAATAGGTAGCTACAATTTTTTGAAGATCCCACGGGAACCCTTACGTTTTTCGGGATAACAATTTTCAATAATACTCTTCAAGTCATAAGCTACCTGCTTGCCGAATTTCATTTAAATACGTTGAGTAGTTTGGCTGAAATACCGTCAAATAGGTAGCTACAATTTTTTGAAGATCCCACGGGAACCCTTTCGTTTTTCGGAATAACAATTTCCAATAATGCTCTTTAGATTATAAGCTACCTGCCTGCCAAATTGCATTTAAATACGTTGAGTAGTATGGCTGAAATACCGTCAAATAGGTAGCTACTATTTTTTAAAGATCCCACGGGAACCCTTTCGTTTTTCGGGATAATAATTTCCAATAATGCTCTTCAGGTCATAAGCTACCTGCCTGCCAAATTGCATTTAAATACGTTGAGTAGTATGGCTGAAATACCGTCAAATAGGTAGCTACAATTTTTTGAAGATCCTACGGGAACCTTTTCGTTTTTCGGGATAACAATTTCCAATAATGCTCTTCAGGTCGTAAGCTACCTGCCTGCCAAATTTCATTTAAATACGTTGAGTAGTTTGGCTGAAATACCGTCAAATATGTAGCTACAATTTTTTGAAGATCCCACGGGAATCCTTTCGTTTTTCGGGATAATAATTTCCTATAATGCTCTTCAGGTCGTAAGCTACCTGCCTGCCAAATTTCATTTCATTCCATACAGTGGTTTTAGCGTGATGCGACGACAAACATTCCCATATGGACAGACAGACAGACAGACAGACAGACAGACAGACAGACAGACAGACAGACATTTTTTTCAAAAATGTTATTTTTAGGTTCTGTGGCTTACATAGACCCCCTTTTTTTAATTTTCACTTAAATATTCTTAATGTACAGACATGACCCCTCTACAGATTTATTATATGTATAGATTTTTATTATATTATACACAAATTTAGTGTTTTTTAGTTTAGTTAGCAACAACCGCATCTAAAATACTTGACAGCATGTTTGTGAGTCAACTTTAAAAACATCTTAATTTGCATGATGCACAATTCTGTTTTAGTCCAGGGCTATCAACAGAATGCGCTATTGTTTCTCTCAAGCAGACTATCAGGTATTACACAGATAGGAATACGCCCGTATATGCAGCTTTTCTTGAAGTCTCCCAGGCATTTGACCTGGTTAGATATGATATCTTATGGCAAAAACTAAGACTCTGGTGTGCCGGGCGAATTAATTAATGTCCCTAAATATTGGTATGGACACCAAACTCACCATCAAAGTCAAATGCCATCGAGAATTATCTGATGAGTACAGGTTGGAGTGTGGAGTAAAACAGTGGGGACTAACGTCTTCTTCGCTGTTCAACTTGTATGTAGACAGGATGATTGTTGAGCTGAGCGACACCAGAGTAGGCTGCTACATCGACGGCCAATGTGTTAACAGCATTAGTTATGCTGATGATATTGTTGCTCAACCCATCAATTGCCGCCCTAAGAAGAATGATTGGAATATGTGAGGCATACGCGAGGATGCACGGTCTCGTGTAAAAAATGTGAGCTTCTAAAATTTCAATCCAAGAGTCGTAGATTGGGATGTGGCGCCGGTAGTACTCGATGGTGGTACTCTTTAGTGAGTAAAAGTGTTCAAAAACCTCGGCCATGTGGTCAGTGAGGATTTGAAAGACGATGGAGACATCGAAAGGGAGAGAAGTGCGATGGTGGTCCGCTGTATGATATATAATATGTTGGCACGCAGATTCGCGAGGTGTACTAAATCGTATCGCAGAAATTCGCATCGCAAGATCCTGCGATGCGGCATCGCAGCTTTGCGTGGGAGCCCTAAAGGTGTATAAGATTCCGTAATAGTCTAGATTACGTGTTTAAGTGAAATCAAGTCTTTCAAAAGCCGAGTGGCGTCCAAGTGATCAAAAGTGACCGGGGGTAGTTTTAGTAGATCACGAGCAACGAAAATCGGCATCTCCTCCTCCGGATCCTTTTGTTTTACTAGTGAGATAATGTACTCTAGTTCCCGTTGCGTTTTTCCTTCTCTTTTACGGATGATCCTTCTTCCCGGTGTCTTAACGACCGAGGTCAACAAAAGATTTTTACTGCACTATTTTTTTCTGTTCTGGTTTAAACACAGTGGCATATAGTCTGTTGATTGAATCCTCGTCCATCGCATCACATTTGTTTTGAAAAGTCAAAACTTCGTTTATCACCAAATTATAGTTTTAAAAATTTTACAACAGATGTTTGTGTCCGACCGCACGCACCTCTACGCGCCAATTACTTAGATTAGATTTAAACAAATTACTTTGGAAACGTATAAACCCTTATGTTTTAATTTTGAATAAATGCTTTTTATTTTTTATTTATATTATTTATAACGAATTAGGGCTCTCACACAAATCCAAGATGGGATGCGATACGATGCCGCATCTGTTATATTTACACTCATTTAACATCGATCCGATCGCAAATATATGCGATGCGATGGGTATTCGCGGTTTTGTGTGGGAGCCCTTAGGCCGATATCTTGACAAGTTCTGCTCTGCACACGGTATCCTTTCGTAGAAAACAACGTAGGCAACTCTACTTTCATTTCAAACTTATCAATTAAAAGTGTGTAGAGTCTTATCAAGGACGCTACATCCTTTAATTATATAATGTACTAGCTGTGCCCTGTACCTTCGTTCGCGTGGTTTTTGAGTGACTTAAGCCGTTTATGCAGCGCACGCAATTAAAGTCCCCAAGTGTGAATCATTTTCCCAGTTTTTGCAACATTTCTCACTGACGCTACGCTCCTATTGGTCGCAGCGTAATGTTATATAGCCTAAAGCCTTCCTCTATAAATGGAAATAAAAAAAGAAAATATAAAAACTTTGAAGTGAAGTAGAAGAAGAGTAGTAGTAAATAAATAGCAGTAGTAGTAGTAGCATTTATATATTTTTATAACTGGATATCAAAATAGTGTTTGCCTTTATGCTCTCTAGTTCTGGCACACTCATTTTGCCATACCATATTTAACCGATTTCTGGCCTGGGGAACTAAATCCTGACAATAAACCTTATACTGACTTGCTCCACCTGATGTTATGGCGTCCTTGGCATAAGCGTCAACACTTTCATTGCCAGTAATTCCACTATGGCCTGGTATCCAGGCCAGAACCACCTCGATACCTTCTGTATGACACTTAAGAAGAAGCTCTCTTATTTTCAAGATCAAGGGAAGTTTACATTTGGAGCGGAACTGGTTGGACTTTATAGCCTCCAGAGCGCTTTTGGAATCCGAAAGTATTATGGATTTATTAAGGTGATGGGATTCAACAAATGTCAGTGCTTCCAAAATAGCCAGGGTTTCCCCTGTAAATACTGATGAATGTGGAGGTAATTTAAAATTTAGTATAACGTTAACTTTCGGAATCCATACGGCCACTCCAACACAGCTGCTCTCCAAAAGTTTAGATGCGTCTGTAAAAATAAGCAGCCACTCCTCAAAGTGCTGATCGATTATGCTCTGAAATTGTGCGTTAGCTAACACAGAACCCTTCTCTATTGGAAAATTTAGAAGCACTTTTGGAGGAAAGGTAAGTGCATTGTTAAGGTATATGTGTATGGTGGGAGCACAATCGGGAACACAAGTGAAACGCTCGGATGCAATAGACCAACTGTTTATTAAAATATAATACTTAACATTATATCCTGTCGCACACATATCTCACACACACAACTGTTCCTCGCACGCGTCAGCATTCACACACCTACATACAGACCCCACAATATTCCCCCCTTTTTTAAAAAATTTTTGACAATACACATTTAAATTAAAAATTAGGTTTACATTTTACATAAGCATTTGAAAATTTTCAATTACACTTTTTGATTAAACTAAAAACACATTGTTATAGATAATAATATAACTGGGTACATACAATTATTACGTTATACATTTGTTTGAATGAAAGACAAAATAATAGTTGAACATCAATATTTATCTTGTCCCAAAAATGAATTTCGAAATCAAAGCTTTAATTTTCTTATAACAACTCAACATACAAGGTAAAAATATAACATAAAGTGTACATTAATGTAAAAATAATATAATTTTTAGTAAAATATGTTCTTGCATACAAATAATCAATTTAAATCGTAGTCATTGAATTTTGATTCGTCACAATGAACTAACTGTCTTACTATCTGCCTACCTTTGTTTTCTTAATACTGTGGAACGGTACTCATATTACCTTAGCGTTACCATTGGCTTTTGAAGTCGAATTAAACTCGCTACTGAATATTACTTAGAATTACTACTGATTATTGAACTCGCTCTTTCGAGTAAACTCGATTACGTTTTATATACGTTATTTAACACATAACGCTGCGTTTTATAATTAGCATTTTCTTTACATATCTAAAAATCTCACGGGCTTTTTAACCGTTCTTCCAGACTTGGTAATTTTTTGATTATCATTTTCTACATTACATTTTTCTACAAAATTATTAACTATCGTGTCATTTTGCTCAGCAATATTTTGCTCTACTATAATATACGCTGGTTTTAATCGATCTATTGATACTGAAGTTACTCTATCCTCTAATTGAATTTTAAAGACTTTTTCTGACCTCTTAATTACCTTATATGGACCTTCGTATGGACAAACTAAGGATGTTTTATTTCTATCAATTCTCAAAAATACATGTGAACAATTTCTGAGGTCTGGATGTATAAAAAATGTTTTCGAACTGTGAATTTTTGAATTAATTGGCTTGTATTGCCTGATATTATTTTTAATATCTTGTATAACCGAATACGGGTCTGGAATTTCAGGACTTTCTACGAAAAATTCACCTGGCAATCTTAGTGCACGACCGTAAACCATTTGAGCGGCGCTTACACCTGTCTCACTTTTAATGGCAGCCCGAAGCCCTAACATCACGCTAGGTAGTTCGTGACTCCAGTTTTTGTTACCGTTAAGTCTTGCCATCAAGGATGCCTTCAAACTTCTATGCCACCTCTCAACAGCACCGTTGCTTTGAGGATGATATGGAGTTGTCCTTATCTTGTATATACCTAAGTATGCCATTAAACTAGTAAATAATTTACTCTCAAATTGTCTGCCCTGGTCACTAGTGAGTTTAACAGGACAGCCAAACCTACAAATCCATTCTTTATATATTACACTCGCTACGGTATCCGCTGAAATATCTTTTAAAGGATACGCTTCTGGCCAACCTGTACCTCGATCCATGATCGTTAAGCAATACCTATATTCATCTGCTGTAATTGGAAGTGGTCCGACTATGTCGACGTGTATGTGGTCAAATCTATCCGCCTGTGGATATTTACCATAGCTAGAATTCGTATGCCTTGTTATTTTTGATCTTTGGCAATTCAAACAAGCTTTCGTCCAAATACCTATATCTCTGTTCATGTTTGGCCAAAAATATTTTTCTTTAATCATACGGCGCGATGTGCGCAGTCCCGGATGACTAAGATTATGTATACTACTGAATGCCGTTTTTCTATATGATTCCGTTAAATAAGGTCTAGCAATTTTGCTTGAAATTTCGCAATAAATATAATGATCGGAGTTCGGAATCGGCATTTATTTTTAATTTATTTCTATGGTCACTAACAATATTCTGAAATTCAACGTCCTTAATTTGCTCTAAAGCTAATTTTTCGTAATCAATTAAACTTGAAGTGCATTCTATGGTTTGAATTCGCGATAATGCATCTGCTACAATGTTATCTTGCCCACTCACATGCCGTATATCCGTAGTAAATTTACTTATAAAACTTAGCTGCCTAATTCGTCTCGGACTTTCTTTTTTATTATTTTTACTTAATTTTGAAAATGCAAAAGTTAATGGTTTGTGGTCGCTAAAAATTATTAAGTCACGTCCTTCAAATAAATTTCTGAAATGTTCTACTCCTGAAAATATAGCAAGTAACTCTCGGTCGTATGTGCTGTAATTTTGTTGTGTTTGCGTTAGCTTTCTTGAAAAATAACCTAACGGGTTCCATTTACCGTCAACATGTTGTTGCAACACTGCTCCTACGCAGTTATTTGATGCGTCTGTAAATAGTGCAAGTGGTGCGTTGTTCGCTGGAAACGACAACGTTGCTGCGTTCATGAGACCGTGTTTACATTCTAGGAATGCCTTATCAGCATCCGGTGTCCAATGTATCGGCGTTCTATCGTTCTTTTTAGCCTTATGAATGAAGCCATTTAGTTTATTTAAATATTCTATTGCTCTAGGCAAATGACTTCGGTAAAAATTTACCATGCCTAAAAATTTTCTTAATTCACTAACATTTTTCGGCTTTGGGTAGTCGATAATCGTTTGTATTTTAGTTTTTAATGGTCGAACACCTGATGTTGTTACCTCGTACCCCAAAAAATCTATGTTCGTAGCTTTAAAAGTACATTTATCTAAATTTATTGTAATACCATATTCACTTGAGCGACTAAATACCTGTTCTAAGTGTTTATCGTGCTCCTCGTCACTATAGGAACCTACTAAAATATCATCACAGTAACAGTATAAAAAATCTAGTCCTGATAGTACAATATTAGTCATAAAACGCTGAAATGTTTGTGCCGCGTTTTTTAAACCAAACGTCATTCGCTCGAATTCATATAATCCGAAAGGCGTAATTATTGCAGTTTTACAAATATCGTCTGGGTTAATCAAAATATTATGATATGCTTTTTTAATGTCGATTTTTGAAAATAATGTTTTTCCTGTAAGTAAATACGTAAAATCCTGTACACGTGGGATAGGATATCTGTCAGGTTTAGTTATGGCATTTAGAGCTCTATAATCACCACAAGGGCGTACTTGTCCGTCTTTTTTTGGTACTAAATGAAGGGGGCTCGCCCAAGCAGATTTGGACGGCCTACAAATACCGGCTTCTAACATGTTATTAAATTCGTCCTTCGCAATTTTATAACGCTGCGGCGCTAATGGCCTTGGCTTACAAAAAACGGGTGGACCCTGCGTATCAATATAATGATAAATAGCATGCTTCGGCGCCTCTTTAAATGACATAGGCTTAAGTATGTCCGGGTATTTTTTTAAAATCTCATAAACTGGATGGTTATTATTTAACGTAGAAATAGCATTCGCGCAATGGTTTACGATCGTTCCACGTACTGTCAGGTTAGTTATTTTATCTACTAAACAGCGTCCATTAATGTCCAAAATAATTTTAAAATGATTTAAAAAATCTACTCCTAAAATCGGCTGTTTCACATCACAAACTACGAATGACCATTTAAAGGATCTTCTTAATTTTAAGTCTAAGGTAAGAATTTTAGTGCCATACGTCTTAATTTTTGATCCATTCGCCGCATAAAGCGAATATTTAGAATTTAAATTGATATCTAATCTATTTTTTATGACACTTTTTGGTAAAACAGAAATACATGCTCCTGAGTCTACTAAAAATTTTAAATTGGATATTCTATCACTTACAATTAAGCGGCAATCTGAAACTGCATCGCTTCCCGCTACCGGCTGCAGTTCTGCTAGTTTTCCAACCTTGGGATGGGATCTTCATTTTTGTTCACCCAGCTGCATGGGGGCACGCACCTGTATGCTCGTCCTCGATATTTCCAGTGGTACGTGCACAGCCAACCTGGACTCCCTGGCGTACTGCGTGGTCTTGAATGTGAACGATCCCGCGAATAGTTCCTGGGTGGCCTGTTCCTGCTGCTGCTTCGGAATCTGCTTCTTCGCGCTTCTAACTCATTGATTTTCAGGTTTATTTTTGCGATCTCGGCTATGATGGCTGCTACCTCGAAACTGGATGACGACTGCTGTTGCTGCTGACCACCAGTTACTTCGCTGATTTGTACGGGCTGGTGAGTGTCCATTATCTTGTCTGCTATTCCTGCTAATTCTATCAAATTATTTGTCGACGTCACTGTGAGAACCGCTTGAACCGATGATGGTAAGTGACCTTGCCACAAGATCTTCAGAGTGTCGTCTTCAATTTTTCCTCTTGCTAACTCCTTCATTCTTCTTAGCAGCTGACTCGGCTTCTGGTCACCAAGTTCTATCTCCGAAATCAATTTCTTCACTTGTCGCGCCTCCGACTCTTCGTATATTTGTAATAACCGCGCTTTCAGTGCTTCGAATTTATTATTCTGTGGCGGATCTGCCAAAATATCCGCAACCTGCTGTATTGCATCCCTGTTTAACTTCGCGACGCACATAAAATATTTATTAGCATCCGACGTCTTTTGCGGAGCCAATATCGCCTCTACCTGGTAAAACCACAGTCTAGGGTTATCCTGCCAAAAATCCGGAATTTTATTCGTTATCGAAATTGTGGCCATTTCCCCATCTTCACTTTTCACCATTGCCGGCGATCTGGTTGATGAGGCTTGTGCTGCTGGGGCCAGTAGGTGACTCTGCTGCTCGTTCATGACGTCGAAGTTGGGCTTGAGTTGGTCGGGGTCACCACTGTTAAGGAAATGTGTATGGTGGGAGCACAATCGGGAACACAAGTGAAACGCTCGGATGCAATAGACCAACTGTTTATTAAAATATAATACTTAACATTATATCCTGTCGCACACATATCTCACACACACAACTGTTCCTCGCACGCGTCAGCATTCACACACCTACATACAGACCCCACATGCATTATAGGAAGTGGAAGAAAGGGGATTAAGTCTACACTGGAAAATAGGGCAAGGAAGGCGGATAAGAGTATGGTAACTGATCAGGAGACAAGGAAGTTCCTTATTTCGCCAATAGCTTGAAGAGCTAACCAGCTGTGATAGGATGTGCAGTTTTGCTATGAGTGGATGGTAGGAGAATATTTAGGAATTTAATTGTTTATAAGATCGAACAAACGTCAATAGTGATCGAACAAACGATACCTAATCAATTAACATTAGGTAATTAATCTCTAAGGATGATAAAAATAAAGATATTTAGTAATGGGGCCAAGTTAAAACCAAGTTAAAACAAAAGGAACAAACGATTTTTACATCAAACTATCACGAACTAGCGACGAACAAACGATTAAACATAAAAAAAATCAAAAACAGATATAAGTGGGGCTAAATTAGGGTAAGTAGGTATTTAATTTAGCGCCACTTATATTTTATACAGTCAATAATTAGAAAACTGTTTATATAAAAAGTTATACAGTTTTTTCGCTCCACTGAAAAGTTACGTCGGGTGAAGATAATCCCTTCTTGAAACTACCGGCTAAAATAATTAAACAAATTTCACCATTAAGTTGGCCCCTCTTAGACAGGGGGGCGATAAAAAAGATACTTAGTAATCTAGGAACTGAGCCAAGGGTGAAATTTGTTTAGTTAATTATAAATAGAGTATTAAAACGAACAAACGATTTTTACATTCGAACAATAACGAAGAAACGAAAGGAACACACCGTAAATTCTGCTTAGGGCGTGTTCACCTAGGGCCTGATTACGCAACTCCGTGGGCATCAATTCTCCGTGGATATCTACTTCTTCTTCTTACGTGTCCGGCTGTCATAAAACCGTACAAGTGAACTGAAATATGAACTATTGTTGTAGTCACAGATTAGAATAGTAATAATGTGGTTGTAGTTTAATATGCGTCTCGTAATGGTAACTTAATTCTATGCTATTAACCAATTACGATACATAATAAGTACATATTAACAGCATTTTAGCACTATATACTATGTACTTTTAAATACAGATACCAGATTATAAATAGCTATTTACAATAAATAATATACAATAGATAAGTTGTAAAGGGCATATGAGATTCCATGATTGGAAATTTTTACAATAATTTACAAACAATAGGTATTTATCATTATTAACTTACTGTTTTGTGTAGTTTCCCTAAAAAGTGTGAGTAAATTGTAACTTATAAATGATTGCCAGTAATTGCCAGTAAATAAGAACCCGGAACTCGCAATGCGGAACTTTCAAAGCGGAACCCGAAATGCGGACACTGCAAACGCGAAAATCTTCTCATATTAATCTTCGTCTTCTTAAAACACGATTTAAAAAGTTAAAATATCAAAAAAACCGGACACTTATGTCTAAAAATTGATGTCCATTTTACCACTCAAAGAGGAACGAAATGCTTGTAAACAGTGCATTTTGACATATGAACACAGCTTTGAACTGTCAAATGAAAGCGGCAGTTATCGAGCTGCCGGCTTGGATGTTTCATGACTACTTTCTTTTTCTTCTCGGTTGAATTCCAACCACAGACTATTTTTTTTTTTACTGATTAAAGTAGTCTATTAAGTTTTTTAAAATTATTTATTCATCTAAAATTACACTTAAATATAATACACTATTATCTCGCCAAACACATGTTTAACGGCAAGTGTTTTGACTGCGGATTGTGTGTGGGGTATTCGAGTAATACTTTTAAATAAATTACTCTAATCTATGGCTTTGGTGAATTTAATTTCCCTAGCTGGGTAAAATTAGCCCCACTTATAACGATTTTTTATTTTATTAGCCATAGCAAGTTGACTGGCAAGACAAGCACATGGTGAATGCAGCCGTAAGGTGATGGTTCGTTTATTGATAGAAAACTAATGACTAGGCAGTATGGTCTATGACCTTAGCCTCTGCATCATGAAGACCTTTTAAAAAAATTTGGATAATTAATAATTATTTAGGAATATAGTAGTTTAAACTACTAAAACTATTTGGATTTACAAAAATATTAATCCAAATAGTTTAAGCTGATTATAATACAGTATTTATAGCATTTCATAATTTTTATTTTTTATTTGTAAACAATATTGTTACCATGACAAATATTAGACGATAAAGACGTTAAAGACTGGCCAAGATCGAGCCGAGGCGTTCCAATGAGGGGTTTTCGAAGTGTCACTTTTAGGTACAGAGACTACCGTAAGATGGCGCTTGCATAATGTAATATGTCAAAAAAGTGGTTAATAGTTGCCAGATGCTGTTTTATACACAAAAATAATCCTTTCAAATTCCTTTCTTAGTGATCTCCTACACTTCCGAGGAAACCTATATACATTATAGCTCTCCGGCTTCGATATCTTTGATTTTTGAAACAAATAATTAATCACACTTTTCTCCCGTTTCCGTAGGGATTTCGGGAAGTTCTTGTTTAGTACTCCCCTATACTTAGATTCTTAGAAATATACATGCCAAATTTCAGCCTGCTGCCGAGTATTTATGACTCGATGCTAAGATAAATATTTTACCTCTTGGGGCTCTTGCCAAATGTGATGACGGAGAGATGAAATCTGCTGGCGTAAAGTGAGTTTAACATAATATGAAGGATTTTTTTCTTATAGGTAATCCTGTTTTTATATGTTTGATAGCCACTATCCATCTTGATCTCCGAGTTTCATCTTGGGGAAAGCGGTGGTTACCTATATTTTTACAAAATTGTACTGCGCATGGACTAGCCATGTTTAGTTTATTTCTCAGGGCACAATTAATAAATAATAAACTATTGCAAGTGAAAGAAAGAAAGTTTAAAGGTAAACAAACAAAAAACAAAGCGGAAATTGACATTTTACACAGGACTTGACATATTACTTAGGTTTAATGCCATCTATCAGCATTTTTCTTAAACTAGTAGAACTGTCAAAATAAAAACCGCTCATTCGATAAAAAAATTAAAAAAAAAACGGTATACAGCCAAATGTGATTTGATTTGAAATCCAGAAAAGCCAACAACACGTATAAGAAAACTTACAAAAACTTCGACAGTTACAACAAAAGTAGGAATACGTAATACACGTATTCCTACTTTTGTTGTAACTGTCAACAAAACAAACATGAACCTTTGAATTATACTCTCCGCCATGGTAATGTTATCGAATGTGAATGAAATAAGCGCTATTACGCTTTTCATGTTTCGTCGACATCCTTTTACGTTACTTTACCTTGCTGTCAAATGTTTCCGGTTGGCCTACATTATGAGGAATAACTGTAGTAGGTACTCTAGATGCGAGTTCCGCATACCAGTTTTCGCGTTGCGGGTTCCACGTTTAGAGTTCTACGTTGTAGGCTTCACGTTGCGGGTTCGGGTTTTGTTTTTCTTTAAACTGAATTTCATCACAAACTGTCGTATGCTCAACGAAATGGGCACATGTCAGCTAGTCTTACGTTTTCGTAAAATGCTATGAAGCAATTCAATCATGAAATATAAAAGATCCAAACAACGAAAAGGATCAATTACCTACATATTATAGTTGTAGGGGTGTGCCCTATATGTGGTCGTTAAATAAAAGTTACACTTCAGACTTCATAATATATTATCACGTATACATATTATCTACATAGGTACACATAGGTAATTACATAGGTGCCGACAGGGCAACATACCCTTACGGATACTAAATTATAAACTGAACAATAAAAATATTAGTCTTAAAGACTAAGCGGGGCATCTCATTACGGGCTACATCACACATGCATTATGCGTATGTGCATATCTGCTTACGCTGCACGTAACATGTTACATAGTGAATACTTACTTATTTTCTGAGTTATCAAAATAGGTTTTGGACTTTCCATAGGTCCATTTTTTGCAAGGAAATAACATTATATAACATTAAATAACAATAATATGCCAAATTAATGTCAATTATGCATTTCGTTCGTTCTTTGAGTGGCAAAGTGGGAATCAATTTTTTGACATAGCTGTCCGGTTTTTTTAATGATTATATGTTATTAAAACGTATTTTAAAAAGATTTAGCATCACAATGACGGTTGATAATGACGTATGACGAAGAAGAAGAAGTAGATATCCACGGAGAATTGATGCCCACGGAGTTGCGTAATCAGGCCCCTAGGCGCTATTTTTACTCTGAACGCTCAGATCATTCTTAATGCTAGTGGAACGATATTAAAAAATAATCTAGAATAAATTTGCTCGCTCCATAATTTAAAAATAACATCGAGATTTGTGAAATCTAAGTAAACGTCAAAAACAAGATGGGTAAAATTATGCAAAATGACGTGATCATTCTGAGCGTTTTGAACAGTTTTTGACAGCTGACAGCTGCATCTGAAACACGGGGTTAGTCTTAAGTGGGTGATAGACGTACGAACTTGAAGTACGCGGTTTTTAAGATCGCCAACTTACTCGGCTCGACGTTAGTGACACACGTGAAAACTGAAAACTTGAAACTTACTCACTCTGTATTGCGATGTCTTCGACAGAAGAAGCTTTGTGTTATTTAGGAATTATATCGTATTACATTTCAAATCGTCTTTGTAATCGTTGCTTCTAATTTTCCAAAGACAAGGGTTATTTCGGAAAGTTTCTATAAATTCGGTTAGCAGTTCATGCGAATAAGTTCGAAAATCACACATTTTGAGAAATTTCTGAATTAAAATTAAAAAAATTGCAATACATATTATAAACAAGCGTGCGCGTCCACGGACTGGCGAAACAAAATGGCGGCTCGCGGCTCGCAGTGCTGCCACACGTACGAGCCAAGACGAGCTACGAGCAAGATTTCAAACCGGTTGGATCGCCGACGAACTTACTCGGCGGTTTTAAAGTGCGCGAACTTACGGTGACACACGAGCGAAAAAGGTCGTCGAGCCATAAGTACGCGTACTTGCTCGCCCGTCTATCACCCCCTTTAGATATAGAATCCTATAGATTTGACACAGTGGCACAGCCGAAAGAGGCAAACGAAAAGTATATACAATATCTGTGTTGCCAACCCCATTTAAATTTACCCAATTTATTCAGTAATCTTACAACTCGGGACTAACAAAGATTAGTACAGAACAGTAAAATACAAAATTATTAATGAGAGAAAGTTTGTATATCTATATATATTTGTTTCCATTAAATTATGAAATTTGGAACGGATAAAGCAGGAAACAATATGTTACGTTTATGACGTGTAAATGTACCAACAGCATTGCGCATACAAAGTAGCATTGGCTGCTACTTTGTATGCCCAAAACATACCATACAACAAAACCCAAGGTTTTAAAAAAACGTCTTTACATCATAATTATTTTCATCACAGACGCGGACGTAATAATAATTTATATATGTCGGTACTCTATTTATGTTATCGAATGTACTATAATTTCTTGGCGGACATTCTTTTTATGTAGTAATAAAACACAAACTATGTACTTGCACTTTTTTTCACTTTATTATAATATATACCTACACCGACGATGACTTCGTCGAAACCGGTCGTGTATTTTAACAAATATAAAAATATTTAAATTAATGTAAAATAACTAATAAAGTAGGTATATACGTAAAAAAGTATATAAAAAAAAGGTGTTTAAAGGTAATCTGTGCATATAGTCATTATTTAAATGATTTTATTATAATATTTGCATTTTTTTATAATTATTGGTATATTACAACATACATGGGTCGTTATTAAAAATGATTATTTCCGTAACTGTATTCATACCGTTTGCTATTGGAAGTAGATGCACAAATTTCTTCCTCCTCGTTTAAGCATTTGGTATTTTCCTTTTCATGCCTCCTATAGTGTGGATCCCTTACCAGCATTTCCGAGGACATTCATATTATTAATTTATTTCTTATACAACTACACACAACAACTACAATTTATAGATATAATCTCATTCGACTATTCACCGCAGTTCAAGAGTTCATGAATGGAAATTTTTGGAGTGACTTTTACGACTTATTTACTATACGTCTTCCAATAAATATTTTTTCGGCTTTCCTAAAACAAAGCAATAATATATAAAATAGAAGTAGTAGAAGCGTTCGTTAAATGTAGTCAAGATTTCCATTTCCATCGTTATTTTACAGTAAAAAATAGTACTTTTAGTGAACTTATGTAAGTAAATTTCAGTAGGCTCTACACAAGACTCTGAATATAATATGTTTATAACATTATAATAATCACTTATAAAGTACGTTAATAAATACCATAAAAGTAACTAACCTGCTCGATGACATGACGCGTAGAAATAGATAACGGGTTTAAATATGTCATATTTGCTGTTTTTCTAAAACAACTTTGTTCAAAATGTCTAGAGCATACTCGAGTATATTTGGTTGGTTGCTAGTTTTGTCGGCCTGTGGCACGAATCCATAATTGGCGGGTTGAAGAGTCCTTTGGAAATCTGTAACAACAGTTTCACTATTGCACAGCTTAAGATTTAATAATAAATTTAAAAATATAATATATATACGGTCGAATCGAGAAACCTCCTCTATTTTTGAAAGTCGGTTAAAAAAGACCCCACTTTTAGGGTAAATTATGAGTACCTTAGCTGGTATCCCCATAAAATCTTTAACATTACTAAGTAAAAAAGTAGTTTAAAATGGCGGACTGCCTGACATTTGTTTCGAGGATGACAATTTAACCTTGTCACATACATTGGTTGGATAATACATTTATTATTGTAATTTTAAATAACATTTTAATTCATTATTTCTATTCACAATAACCTATTAATAGCTTATTAGTGTGCTACGGAACACAACCTGTCGATATTTTATCAAAGCAAGGTGTATTTGTTACTAAAATTGTACTTACGCATGAAAGGAAATATTTCGTGTTTTTTGCTCATTACGGCTTTTACAGCCGATTATTTAACATATATCCATGTAAAGCAGGGTTAGTATTATGTATCACTTAAATTTCTTTTTATTTTCACCACTTAGATCACTATTATTCACTAAAAATCCTGGAAGATACGAGATGTGACCGAACTGTCAACTGATTTGTTGGGCACATAGCAGTTGTGCCCAACAAACAAAAACAGGAACTCTGACAAAGACAGGCAATATTGTCGCCTTCCTTTTCCTTCTTTAAAGTTTTTGTATGTTGTGATCTCGTTCACACACTTTATTGACGTATCGTAGCAAATCTATGTATTCTTAATCTAAGCATTACTAAGTCAAAAAGTAGTTTAAAATGGCGGACTGCCTGACATTTGTTTCGAGGATGACAATTTAACCTTGTCACATACATTGGTTGGATAATACATTTGTTATTGTAATTTTAAATTACATTTTAATTCATTATTTCTATTCACAATAACCTATTAATAGCTTATTAGTGTGCTACGGAACACAACCTGTCGATATTTTATCAAAGCAAGGTGTATTTGTTACTAAAATTGTACTTACGCATGACAGGAAATATTTCGTGTTTTTTGCTCATTACGGCTTTTACAGCCGATTATTTAACATATATCCATGTAAAGCAGGGCTAGTATTATGCATCACTTAAGATTCTTTTTATTTTCACCACTTAGATCACTATTATTCACTAAAAATCCTGGAAGATACGAGATGTGACCGAACTGTCAACTGATTTGTTGGGCACATAGCAGTTGTGCCCAACAAACAAAAACAGGAACTCTGACAAAGACAGGCAATATTGTCGCCTTCCTTTTCCTTCTTTAAAGATTTTGTATGTTGTGATCTCGTTCACACACTTTATTGACGTATCGTAGCAAATCTATGTATTCTTAATCTAAGAGCTGTGCCCAACAAAGGCCGTGTTCCAGCAGACGCTCTAAACGTTTAGATCATTCATAACGCTGACATTGACAGCTGACAGTGCCTATGAAAACAGTTCAAAACGACCCTAAACAGTGCTAAAGAAACGCAAATCAGAATGAAAAAAACGTTTTTTTCGTTTACTATTAGGTCCTGGAACACAGGGAAACAAAAACAGGAACTCTGACAAAAACAGGCAATATTGTCGCCTTCCTTTTCCTTCTTTAAAGATTTTATATGTTGTGATCTCGTTCACACACTTTATTGACGTATCGTAGCAAATCTATGTAGGTACCTATTCTTAATCTATGGGGTTAGTGCTCAGATTATAGAATGATCTGTTCTGAGGGTTAGTGCTTATCCTTTTGACATTACATAAGAAGAAGAAGAATTATTCGCTATTTCTAGGTACTTATTTTGTGAAATTGTGTTTGTTTTGTGTAATAGTGTGGTGTAGTTTTAAAGACAAGCTCATTCTTTAAAAATGTTAAATGAAACTTATTGCACTTTATGCTTATCACACAATAAAAGAACTATAAACATATTTAAAACAGATGTGCAATGTGTCTACGAAAACCTCGCAAACATTACGGTACGTAACAAAATAAAATAATAAGTAGATATTTAAAATATCCGGTGTATTTAGATATTACGGTAAACTATATTAAGTATAGCTATTGCCCACTTATGGAGTTGAAACACATTGACTTAGAAAAAACACAATAAGTACTTACTACCAATATAATGTATCAATTACTTAAACCATTATTTTTTTTACTAACCTAACAAAGCCTTCTTAATACATCAAATGACAGGCGGGGTCCAAAGAACCCTAAGAGTGTCTTTGGTAATACTTCCAAATCGATTAATAAATTTATTAAAAAATATTCTTAATATTATATAAGATACTAATATTGTAATTATAATTAAAATAATTAAAGAATGATCATGAAAAAAAATAATTAATAAATGAAGACATGAATGGATGAAGGAACCGTCAATCGAATCAATGTACCTACTTAATATGTTACTTACCTAAAATATTAAAGTGATAGTTTAAACTTAATTTTTTGTGACCTATCACCTTTATCCATTTATGTCTTCAAATATAATGCACATAATGCAATAGTTAATTCTTAATAATTTACAGGCTACATATCATACAAGTTGGATGTGTTTCATTTGCCACAAGAGACTACGTCAGTGTTATCTTTTAAAGAAGTTGGCTGTAAAGACTCGCGGTCTCATAGAAAATGTCTGTGAGAATGAGGTACTTCTGTCAAATGCACACATAATAATAATATAAGTACTATAGATAACATAATATATTTTATTCTGATTCATTCTGATCTTTAGTAAACATAAAAGCCATAGACTTATTAGTGATGCAAAGGCATACAATGACTGGGAATATCAATCAAATCAATTTTGATTACTTTATTGGTTAATATGTTTTATGAGTCTGCAGTGTCTTCTCAGAATCCTCTCCAAAAACAATTGGCCATTGCAAAACTACTTAAAATGGAAGATGTGCAAGATATTGTCAAACTTTCTTATAAAAATCCCTAGAATATTTTAATTTGGTTCAAGTCCAGCAGTTCTGCAGAGAAGTTTGTGAGTAGTGAAAATATGTAATAAGAAACTCGTTTACTCATAAGGGGTATAGATATTAACATGGAAGAAGAAATAAAAGAAATGTCGGATTGTGAAGTGGAGATAACAGCAGTAAAGCGGCTATTAAAAAAGAATGTGCAAGGGCAATGGGTTAAATCTCAGTCAGTCTCGACATTTAGAATCGCTTTCCAAGGGGCCATTCTGCGAATATGGTGAACATGTTAACTGCACAACTGATCAGTTTCTGAATCAGATGAGGAAAGTATTAATGTCACAAAGAAAGAGCCAAAGAAGTTTTCACAGTTCTTAAACCGGGCTTATGATATTTCATCTGTGATCAGTCTCTTGACTATAAGCACATGTGTTGTAATAATAGATCTTTATCTATAAAATTTCCGTTCTGCAGTACTGGCCATTTCAATTTGTGTTACAAGTTGTGTTACATTTTCATCGCATTTTAATCTTTTTCGTAATCATGGTTACGTTTAAAATCCGAGTAATTATGGAATAAGAGTTCCGTCGTGGCAGCTACGCGGCACAAGCGGCACTCAACATCAACACATTTACAGAGATAACAATAAAAACCAACACACCACCTGTTTTTGGTTTGCTTGCTTCCGTTCTGGAAATTTCGACCAGAAAATTGAACCTCGCGGTCGTGCGAAGACTTTGGTCGACAATGACAAATTAAAGGCGTTTGTGGAACTGATGACACACAATCTACGGCAGAATTAGCAGCAGCTTTCGACGTTAACGTTAAAACAATATTAGTCTATTTTCGTCAAATTCGCAAGGTAAAAAAAAGCTACATAAAAGAGGCCCCACGAACAATGATTGCCAGCGCGAAGTACGCGTCGAAACGTGACTAGTACTGGTACCTGCGATGAAAAAAAGATTCTGTTTGATAACCGCAAGCACTCACAAGTTGCTTGGATCCTGGTGCAGCACCTAAACAATGCCCTAAACGAAAACTTACCCCTAGAAAAGTGATGGTCGCTGTTTGGTGGCCTAGCGCCAGTGTGATTCATCACAGCTTACCAAACAGGCTGAGCATTACTGCAGATATGTACTGTAAGGAACTGAACACAATGATGGAGAAGCTAGAGGCACATCTCCAACCAGATTGGTCAATCGCTCGTCTCCGCTGCTCCTGCACAACAACGTCTCCAAGTTGCAAGAACTGGGGTTGGAAGCTCTCTCTCATCCACCCTACTCACCAGACCTTGTGATACTTTTACCAGAATTTGGATAACTTTTGGGCCTTTGGATAAAATTAAATACTGGAGAGGACAAAATGCCTTTGAAGAATTTGCTGCTTCCCGTCCAGCTGATTTAAGAAGGGCATCAATAAACTGCCACTGTGTTGGCAAAGATTCATTGATCGCATGACTGATTACTTTGATTACTACAAATAATATTATGCACAGGAGGAACTACAATATACATAATTATTGTTTCTCTTATTTACAGGTGTTGTTTATATTTAAATATTAACTTAAAATATACTTATATGATAAAATATTCTCTTATATGATATAATCTTATATGTAACATAATTAATTATTCCAGTCAAGTATGATCCTTTAAGATTCCATCAACGCTAGTTAAGCGCATAAAATAAGATGTTTACCATTGTATCAGAATGTATAGGAACAATATAAGTTAAATATTTTGTTAAATAAAAAACAAATGGATCATAATTAAAACTTTATTTTTTTAGATTGATATAAAGTTTGGCGCGTTTGAATCATTGTTAAACTTATCAACTTCCAAAACAAAGATTATTTCCACATTGCTACCAGCTGATTGCAACATTAAAACGGAGCCAGATGAAAAACCCGAAATTAATTGGAATTATACAGGTAAGGCGTACACTATCTAGCTAAATATTGAGCAAAGCACTGTATTTTGAACTACCACTATATCATAGCCACACTATGGTTAACCTCAATCTGCAAATAAATTCCGACTGAGCTGAACTTTGGTATTATTCTCACCAAACGCCCAAGAGAAGTTTTTAAGATGTCATTTAACACACATGAATGAAGGCAACAGAGCTATGCGGTGCTCAAGGATTATCCGTTATGTAATTGTGAAATTTTTCAAATAATGGGTTATTACTAATATGTACTTTTTTAAATTTAAATTGCCGTCATGCAAGTAGTGTCTAGGAGATTTGTTTAGTTACTTTCTATGTTGTGTAATATTAAATATAATATAATATTTTTTGAAATCAATAAGAAAATATATAACTAATATAATATTTCATGTGGAAACAGAGAAATATGAAATAGAAAAAGTTGAAAAAACTAACTTTTTGAAGTCGGGTTATAGTTTTTTCAACTTTTTTACTAACATCTACACTCCAAACTGATACGGGCTATTGCTTATGGGAGACCATTTTATAGATGAAGAAGAAGTATTAGTAGCAGGGACTCATTTTTATCCTTCAGACACAAACCCTAAAAAATACTTTTATTACATAAAAAAATTTGTAAGAAATATCTACCTATAAAATATAAATTGAATTTGAAATAGATGCTTGTACTTGTACATTACAATACATTTCATACTTGACTAAACACTTATGGATGTTCTAATTGTTTTTATTTTCTTAGAAATTAAAATTGAAGCTGTAGAAACAACAAACAGCTTTATAAATTATGAACAACGTTCGAGCTCATCATACTCCAAGGATTTACAAGTTGTTGATTCTGATCATAGGCAGAATACATTGAAATTGGAGAGAAGTAATACTCGTCACGAGGCGAAGGAGCTGAAATTGATTATAGAAAAGCTTAGTCCAAGTATTATTGAGAAATATGTTCGAACAAAACACATAGAACAGTTAGAGGGGGAAGGAGAAGCAACTTACACAACTAAACAAATCAAACAAGAGATAGAAGAGCAGGTAGCTGATGAAGGTAAGTCCTACTTATGACCATAATGCAGTAGGCAGCAGCATATAAATAGGCGCACTCCAGCTATATTAGGATGTAACAAATACTGTTTAGCTCCGTCCTTTCCTGTTATATGCGTCCCGTGCCTTATATTTTTAATGAGGTAAATAAGTAAGGTAAGCGACCCTGTGTATCTTCAGTATCGTAAGGCTCTTATGACTTTAAACTGGGGGCACGGTCGTGCCCCGCCAAGATAAGCCAAGCAAAGCGCAAACTACCTACCTTTTCTCGAAAGGTTTCGTCGTTTTTTGAACTCTCATAACTATGCTTTGGACGATGCTAAATAGTCGAGATACAATGATATTAGAAAAAACGTGAAACATACAAAGTTTGTATGTCATAGCGTCTTTAGAGCTTGGCTTTACACGATATCTGATAACTTTTTTACAGGGTACCATATGTAGACTCGTCTGGGCAACATTTTTAAATGAAAATGTTTTTTGGTGGACTTACATATATCGGTTTGATTATTTTAGGGTTTCCTACGTCAAAATGTAATAATCGGTGTACATACATAAAAAACAGACTTTTTAATGTAGAACCTCCTCCTTTTTATGAATTCGATTAACGGATATCTATCTCTAGGATCTATGTCTATTTCTGTCAGAAATTATATTATGCCAGGATAGACATCAAAGACAATAATATCGTCGTGCGCCGTCACGGCCACCCCTGACAGTAGCACGTCCTCGTGCGATGATCATGTGGCTAATGGTTCACTCGTGCGCACCAGTCTAACAGACATATTAGATTATTATGTAGATACGCTATTACTAACCGCTCGGGCAATATTCCTGACGAAAAGACTGGGCAACGAAGAGGACCGGGCATACTAGGCCCCTTCATCCTCACAATGTAAGTGCCATACTAGGCCCCTCATCCGATTATTTATTACAGCAAAACATTTGTCACGTAGGCCGGACATACGAGGCCCCTTCGTCTAGCAACCGATGGATGACTGTCCATAGCAGACAGCCCTATGATGAAAGGGAATGCCAGTTTTAGGCCCAGTAATGCATACAAATGTATATGTTTAAGCGAATGATTGAAATCGTACAAGGTGCAGTTATGAATAAGCTTAGAATTAATTATATGAGATTTATTTGGTAAAGAGCTATAACCATAACATTGACGTGTATATATTTTTTTTAAACGGGCATTGGCCCACCTCACATTCCCAACACTGCAACTCCTGTAAGCCAGGATCAACAGCGGTAACCAACCACGACAAACCCTTTGATATGATCTCAACATTGACGTGTAGGTACTATTTTATTGAAAGGGTGTCGCTCGACCCAAGGACAAGGCCAAGGCAAAGACGAGCAGTCAACCATGACAACCGCAACGTCCCACCTTAACAGGGCAGCTCAGGGTGGCGGCATGGGGGCACCGTCATCCATCGCACCGAGTATCCGGGTTGTTCGCAATGTACTCCTACGCATTGCGATACCACAGAAGAGCCCATACAAGCCCTGATGGGGCCCCTGTGTGGTCTGGTTAGGGGAAGAGCCTGCACTATAGCAGGCACAGCCGGCGGAGTCGCGGTGTGTGCTCACGTCGAGTTTTTAGTAAGTAGGGGCTGCGTCCATTGTTAGGGAGCAGCAGAGACTCGCATTCCCACAGACAGGATCCTCATCCCCAGTGGGATGCTCAAAAGCATTTTCTCGGTGAAAAAAAAAGTACTATTTTATTAACGTTTTCAAATGAGGTATTCTTGCTGTGTGCTTTAGCTCTATATTTTAGGAATTGAATTAATCATTTATGTGAATAACTTAGCGTGTATTAAAATTATTATAAATGGAAAACAAAGATTTGTCTTAATTATGTATGTCGCTGCGTAGTAACACTTCACTTGAATAAAACACACGGTGCTGAGAAACTTAATTTATTTAAAATTCTTCGTGCCCTTATACATTTACCGAAGACATACCGATAGCGCGATCTACGACGGCTAAAGCTCCATCTATGATCGTGACCACGCACTATACATATGACAAAAAACATATTTAGTTTATATTTAACATTTGATGGGTGGAATCTTTATTTATAGTATTTAGATGTGTTTATATGCACTTATATTTATTTATTTATTAGCTGTTTTATGTGTTAAAGTTCAGATCTGTATTAAACATCCCGCCCACCAAAAGGACTCGTTCCTTTTCATACTTATTTAAAAAATTACAAAATGACAAAACTAACTCAACTTTTAACAATTACAATTTAAAAAAAACAACATTTTCTACTCGCACACACATTAGGCGCATAACAATGAACCTTCTTTATATATATATAAAAAAAAACAAAACTTTCTTACTCTAATGTACATAACACTTTTAGAGAGAACACTAGTCTAAATAAACAATGGTACATACATAATATTAGTGTTAAGTGAATTAACTTAATCAAATTATGTGGCTTTAGGCAAAAAACACAATTTATTACAGGGGCGTTTGCATACACCATTTTTGGTTTTAACACTAACTACTCTAGTAATTTTATCGCTGCCCTGATGTTTTTCAATTATTTTACCTAACAGCCATTTAGCTGGTGGGATATTATGATCCCTAATTACAACAATATCATCAACTTCTGGTTCGACTTTTTTATTAAACCACTTATATCTATGATTTAAAGTCACTAAATACTCATCTGACCATTTACGCCAAAATCATTTACCATTTTTTGAGTAAGTTTCCATCTCTGAAGGCCAGTAAGACGAATATCAGTATAATCTGGTTCTGGGATTGTAACCAGTGGTTCCCCAACTAAAAAGTGACCGGGCGTCAGGGGCATTGGATCATTTGGATTATCGCTCAGGCAGGATATTGGACGTGAATTTAGGCAAGCTTCAACTTGTGTTAAAACTGTTGTCAGCTCCTCAAAGGTAAGTGTTGCATTGCCTATTACTCTTTTCAGATGTGTCTTCGTAGACCGCACACCGGCCTCCCACAGGCCTCCGAAGTTAGGCGCATGTGGCGGTATAAAATTCCATGGTGTACCTGTCTCATTTAGTAGATGGGCGATTTCATTGGGAAGCTGAGATTTAGCTCTATTAAACATATCTCGAAGTTCTTTATCAGCACCCACAAAATTTGTGCCATTATCGCTATACATTTGCTGACAGCGTCCTCTACGAGATACAAATCTCTTAAAAGCAGCTATGAAGCCGGATGACGTCAAGTCAGATACGGCTTCTAAATGGATAGCTCTTGTAGAAATACAAATGAAAAGGCATATGTAGCCTTTATACGATCGTGCTCCTCTACCAGGTGAAAATCTAATGTCTATATGACCTGTGAAATCTACTCCTGTGGAAAGGAAAGGTTTGCTAGGTGTTAGCCTGGTTTTTGGAAGCTGTCCCATTAACTGATTGTTATTCTGACGTGAATAACGAACACATATCACACAATCACGATAATATTTTTTAACTTTCTCTCTAGCTCTGATAATCCAGTATTTACTCCTCAATATTTTCTATTCAATATTAATCTCAATATATTCAACATAATCTGAGGTCCACCATGAAGTGTTCTATGATGTGCATCTATAATTATTAACTTAGTCAAATGAGATTCACTAGGCAAAATTATCGGATGTTTTTTATCAAATGATACTGACGAATGTGTAATTCGGCCGCCCACCCTTAAAATCCCATTCTGATCTAGAATCGGTGAAAGGGTGTGCAGATGATACTTTTTAGTAACACTTCCATTGGCTCTCAGATTTTTAATATGCTCTTCAAAATAAAATTTTTGAGTAGCTTTTATACATAATATAATTAAGACTTCATCCATTTCTTTAACTGTTATAATTTTATTATTCTTTTTTATTTCAGGTATCCATGTCTTCAAGAATTTCCTGCAGTATGATAATACCCTCAACATTTTGATAAAGTTTGAAAATCTCATCCATATAAAATTCTCTTCAGGATGTATTAAAGTTGCCAACACCTTCATTGGTCTCATTTCAATCTCGGTAGTGACCTCTAATTTGTTACAGTACACATCGCTTGCTCGCAAAGCCTTTGGACCATGCCACCACAAATCATCTTCTCTTATTCCTCTTACAGATGTGCCTCTTGAGGCACAGTCAGCTGGATTTTGATCGGTGGTGATGTGATTCCATTGGTCGTAGTCAAGAATGGTCAAAATTTCGGAAACCCTGTTACTAACAAAAGTGGTCCAACGACTTGGTTCTCCTTTAAGCCACGCCAAAACAACAGTCGAATCGGACCAGGCAAACAATTTTTCTTTGGGTATCTTCAATATTTGCGACACTTCGAATATCAACTTTGCTCCCAACAAGGCTGCACATAGTTCCAATCTTGGAATAGTTATCTGTTTTTCGACTGGCGCGACCTTTGTTTTCGCTGTAACGATATTGACGTAAGTATTACCTTTTTTATCTTTAGATTTGATGTACACTACTGCCGCATATGCCATCTGAGAAGCATCAGCATACACGTGCAATTCTACGGGATCGCCTTTCTTTATCGACAACCAACGAGGTAAGGAAATATTCACATATTTTAATTCGTCTCTAAAACAAATCCACTCATTTAAAAGGTCCGGTGTTAGATTATCATCCCAATTTAATCCAGACTTCCACAGCTTTTGTATCAAGATTTTGGCCGTTATCACTACTGGCGCTATCCAACCCATTGGATCGTAGAGCCTAGCGACTTCAGATAAAACCTTTCGCTTCGTAATTGGCTGAGTAATTTCAGGTAAGTTGTAAGTATATTCAAATACGTCCGAATTTTTGTTCCATGAAATACCCAAAACTTTTATAGTGTCATTGACTTTAAAAACAAAATTGTCCGTAGAATTCAACTTATCCTGCTTTGTATAACTTAACAACTTTTTATTATTGCTACACCACTTTTGAGGTTGAAATCCACCCTTTTCCATTAGTTTATTAAGTTCTGTGTAAATAGCAATAGCTACTTCATCTGTCTCACACCCGGTTAGTAAGTCATCTATATAGTAATCTTCTTGCGTTAATTTTGCAGCTAACGGGTATTTTGATTGTTCGTCCTTTGCTAGCTGTTGAAGAGACTTTACTGCTAAATATGGTGCGCAAGCTGTTCCAAAGGGAAGTCGCAAAAGACGAAAATGTCGGACTGGTTTCTCTGGGTCATCGCGCCATAAAATACCCTGAAAATCCACATCACTTCGATTTACTACCACTTGTCTGTACATCTGTGTTATATCAGCTACAATACAATACGGATGTGTCCTCCATCTCATTAATATGTGGCGCAAGTCTTGCTGAAGTTTTGGACCTAACATTAATGAGTCATTTAATGATACGTTGTTAATACCTTTACACGACGCATCAAAAACAACTCTGACTTTCGTTGTCTCTTTATCCTCCCGTATCACAGCGTGATGGGGAAGATAAACTGCGTAAGGATGCTCTATCTCATGCACATTCGTAATTTCTTCCATATGATTTTGCTCCAGATAATCATTCATAACCTTTATATATTCATGTCGCAAATGTGAATTTCTCTTAAGTTTGCGTTCTAACATCATAAATCTTTTCATAGCGATATCTTTAGACTTACCATACATGCATTGTGGATCAGGATCTCGAAATGGCATTCGTACAATATATCTTCCTTCACTAGTTCTTGTAGTTATCATATATTTCTCCACACTTTCGTTCCTCTTTAGTTAATTATATATATAATTTCTTTTCAATCATTTCTGGCTCTCTCTCAACCTCCCAAAATTGTTTCAGGATATCGTCTTCTTTTACCTTTAAATGCATGCTAACCACTCTTGGTGTAATTTCTTTTTCGTGACCTACTTTGCCTGATAAAATCCAGCCCAGCTGGGTGTTTTGAGCAACAGGACCCCTCGGAGGAGGCCACTTAATAATATTTGACTATAACCCTCTACTCCGAGAATGACATCTATTTTTCCAGGTGAACCATAATAAGGATCTGCTAAAGGTAAGTGATCAAGATCTAGCCAGTTCAGAATGAAAGCTTTATTAGATGGAATAAATGAAGTTAATACAAATGCATTGATTGACAAAGAAAAGTTATTATTATGAAGTGACTAACTCAAAATTAACAATACTTTTAGATCTGAGTTTCCCTTCGCCTACACCCGTCACTAAACCATTAACCGGTATACGACTCAGACCTAGAGACTGCACAACACTCTCAGTAACAAAAGAAGCTTCTGAGCCCTGATCTATTAACACACGTACAGTCTGACAATAGCCATTTTGTGAACTAATTTTTACTAATGCTGTAGCCAATAATACTTTGTTATGGCTTTGTTGATTCTCTTTAGCAAAATGAGTTACTACTTTCTTCTCGTAAGTTTCAAGCACTGCATCCTCCACTGCGTCGGATGCAGAACCAGTTGATGTAGTCGACTCTCTGGTAACCTCTTGAGGTCGGCTTCTCTCAAAATGTAGCAGTGTGTGATGTCTTCTGACACATCGACGACAGCACGTTGTCTGGTGGCAGTTCTTCACGTTGTGGGTAGGTGCAAAACAATTAAAACAAAGCCTCTTTGATTGTATAAACTCAGATCTCTCTTGGGGAAGCTTCGATCCAAATTGTTTGCATTGATATAACAAATCTGGTTTGTTACACATTACGCAGCTTTTCTCTTCTTGGACAGTTGTTGTTCTGTGACAATGTAAGGTTTTGATATGAGTGGGTGTGACACGGTGACTTGGTTTTGATACAGGCAACATTTCTAACGTTCTAAATTTCTTCTCCATAAATGCAACTAAATCCCAGGTTGGGAACTCATCTCCCGCTACATGACTGACTTCGGTCTCCCATTCCATTCGTGTCTCGTAATCCAATTTTGAGATGGTTAAATAGATAATAATAATATCCCATGTTCCTGTATCGATTCCTAAGTTTTTTAATGACTTTATACATGAGGTAGTAGTATTAAGTAAATTTTTAATAGCAGTAGCTGACGGTTCATTAATTAATTTTATAGATTTTTGGAAAAATAGTCGCTTCATTATTTCATTCGCGTTATATCTTTTATTACTGTAACGACGAACTAATTTCTCCCAGGCTTCAGAGTAGTTTACTTCTGTTGTTGACAGATTTCGTATTAGAATCTCTGGTTCGCCTCTCAAACCACTCTTTAAATAATGCATCTTCTGTACTGCGCTTAAGCTGTCGTTACTGTGAATAAGTGATCTGAACATATCATGGAAACTCTGCCACTCTTCATAAGCCCCAGAAAATGCAGGGAGCTGAATTTGGGGCAGCTTCACGTCCGGTTTAGACGATATACATACATGGGTAACTCCTTCTGTTTCGGCTGTATTTCTTTTACTCTTGTCCATTTTTAATTTAGTTTTATATTCCATATATGTATCTTCTAACGTTGTGTACCACTCCTCCACAAAATACGCCACCTTAGTTCTTTCTGCTTTGGGCACAGCACTCACAACCTTAAAATGATTATTAGTAAATTTTGTCCATAAGGGTTCTAAACTTTCGAGTCTCGTGTCTATGAATATTAATGTTAGTTTCTCTTTACTGGTTTTCTTGTAATTGACAAAGCCTTTATTAATTTGTTTGCCAATTTCTTCTTGTTCTAACAACAATGACTCCATATTTGTAATATAATAAACTTCTAACAACTGCAGCTTAAGTCATAAACAGTCTCGGAATTTTTCTAAGTCTCAGAAATTTGCTCCAGAGACTATGTCCACAGCCCATACAATTTGGCGTGGAATTTTTCTAAGTCTCAGAATTATCTCACAGAGACTATGTCCTGCCACATACAGGGTGTTTTGCACATGGACCGACATGATTTTTTTGGGGGGTGGGGGGGGGGGGGTCATGTGCTATTTTCCCCCGTGAGACCCAATATCCTAAGTCTCACGGTAGTCTAGATATGTTTTTTTTTATTTTTTTGAAATCTACCCGAAATCTTGCCTTTAAATCGTCCTAACTTTTTTGTTTGTGGTTATAATACCACAAAACAAAGTATGCTTGTATTCTACAATGTTTTCTAATTCTAAATAATTAATAAATCATTACATGTTACAATTGATATCCACAAAAAAACTTCTGAGCTTTCAAAGTGGTAAATCGGTGTAAATGTTATGAAAAGTGACAACTTATCAATTCATTTAAAAAAAAACTAAAATTCATTTTGAATTTAGCTTTTTATTAAAAAGTTCTTTACTTATTACCCTTTCTAACGATATGCTACATGACAGAAATAATACATCAGGGGTCGACCTAAGAGATACTTTGTTGCTAGGGTCAAGATAATGAAAATACATTTTTTATGTTAAGTTGTTTTTATTAAATTAAAATTACAAAGTTTGCTCGAATTGGCCGCCTCCACACCTTATGCATGCACGACACCTTTTTCTTATTTCCGAGGTTGTAGTTAAAAGCCGCATTTCCTCTTGCATTTTTACGAATGCTGTGTTTATTCGTTCCACTAAAATTTCTTTTGTGGGCACCTCTGTTGCATACACTAACTCTTTTGCACGTCCCCATACGTAGAAATCCAGGGGTGTTAAATCTGGGGACCGTGCTGGCCATGGAATGGGGCCAGCTCTACCAATCCACGAGTTTGGAAATGGATTATTTAAATGCTCTCGTACCGTTCGTTGGTAATGTGCCGGACAGCCATCATTTTGAAAAACAATTGGCACATCTTCTAAAACTGGTAGTACCAGTTCAGGTAAATCATTTTGAAGAAACTCTAAATAATTGTTTCCATTGAGTCGTTCTGGCAAAAAATATGGGCCGACAAGATTTCGCCCAATAACACCAGCCCAAACATTTACGCTGAATTTTCGCTGAAAGGAAGCCTGCCTTTTTTTGTGCGGATTTTGGCCCCTTTTCTCCCAGTGATGCAAATTGTGCAGATTTGCTATGCCTTCATGGCTAAAATTTGACTCGTCAGTCCATAAAATTCTTTTCAAAAAGTCGCTATCTTCAACATCTGTGTGCAATAAAAATCGGCAGAACTCTAACCGTCTTGCATTGTCACCCTCTTCGAGACCTGGAACAATGAATGAAATCCGTGAGTTTGTGGTAATAACTGCATAAACGCGATATTTCTTTCTTTTAATTGAGCTCACGCAAAGAACTTCTTCAGTTGTCCGAGAAACATAGCAAGAAAGGAATTCAACGAAACAATTACAACAATAAAAAATAATAAGAGTAAAAGTGAACACATTAAGATTTGAAATCAAGTAAAATGTTTTAATGTCACATTTTAAATAAGTAGTAAGTACTGTAAGTTGTTACCTTGAACAGGAGTGTAATGAAATGCGTGCCTTCCATCTGCCCGAAGAACGGACCAGACTTTCCAAACTGATACGTTAAGTCCGTCAGCAACAACTCGTATGCTTGTTGTAGGATCGTCATCAAAAGCTTGAAGGATTCTCTCATCAACTTCAACATTATGTTGCCTCACATTCACTCGGGGCTCCCGAAAGTTTAAGTTTCCGGTCTCCCTCAGACGTCGATAGGTAGTTGAGAAGGTCTCGTGGTGAGGTAACCGTCGATCAGTGTAGCGTTCTTGATAAATTCTTCGCGCTTCATGCGAATTGCAATCAGCTTTACCATACGCCAACATCATGTCAGCATACTCCTCGTTACTGAAGTTCGCCATTGTAACGAATACGCAAAGATAAACACAACAAAAACGTAACAGTTCAACAACAGATTTAACAAAATAAATATAAAAAGACTTTAATTTGATTACGATAGAACAACGGGAAAAGTACGGGCACTTCGAATCGCAGAGTAATCTCGACTGATTCCCGGCAAGTGACCTTCACTCACTTTCAACTCGATAGACAAAGACAACAATAACTGTACTACTAGTAAGAAAGGGACTAACTTTTTACCTGCTGCTTGATAATCCGCGTTGACTGGTTACATTGTTCAAACCAGTTACATTGTTAGAGTGCGTGTTCAGGCAAACGAAGCTTAATTTGACCACTTTAAGAATGGTTTCTTATATCATGTAGCATATCGTTAGAAAGGGTAATAAGTAAAGAACTTTTTTAAAAAAAGCTAAATTCAAAATGAACTTTAGTTTTTTTTTAAATGAATTGATAAGTTGTCACTTTTCATAACATTTACACCGATTTACCACTTTGAAAGCTCAGAAGTTTTTTTGTGGATATCAATTGTAACATGTAATGATTTATTTAGAATTAGAAAACATTGTAAAATACAAGCATACTTTGTTTTGTGGTATTATAACCACAAACAAAAAAGTTAGGACGATTTAAAGGCAAGGTTTCGGGTAGATTTCAAAAAAATTAAAAAAAAAACATATCTAGACTACCGTGAGACTTAGGATATTGGGTCTCACGGGGGAAAATAGCACATGACCCCCCCACCCCCCAAAAAATCATGTCGGTCCATGTGCAAAACACCCTGTATAAATTGAACAGGAAATTTTCTAAGTTCAGTCTACTTAAATTCACTTTAACTTTAAGAGTCTACTTAAATTCACTTTAACTTTAAGAGTCTATTTAAATTCACTTTAACTTTAAGAGTCTACTTAAATTGTTCACGTACATATTGGTTTTACACTATCACTGTCCTTTTTACTCACTGTTCACTTTAGTTCCCGGGTTTCGGCACCAGATTTCGCTGCGTAACACTTCACTTGAATAGAACACACACTGCTGAGAAACTTAATTTATTTAAAATTCTTCGTGCCCTTATACATTTACCGAAGACATACCGATAGCGCGATCTACGACGGCTAAAGCTCCATCTATGATCGTGACCACGCACTATATATATGACAAAAAACATATTTAGTTTATATTTAACATTTGGTGGGTGGAATCTTTATTTATAGTATTTAGATGTATTGGGGTGCTAAGAATCCCCGGAAGAGATCCGGCTACCACCCCCCTTCCAAACGACAACTGGCCCTGGTAACACACAACGTGCGCACTTTGAGGTTGGACGAGAAGCTCGTAGAGCTGGAAGAGGAGATGAACAAGTTGCACTGGGACATTATTGGTTTATCGGAGATCCGAAGAGAGGGCGAGGATACGATAACCTTACAGTCCGATCACTTGTCTACTACCGGGAGGGAGAACAGAAGTCCCAAGGTGGTGTTGGGTTTATCGTCCACAAATCTCTCATCAACAACATTGTGTCCATCGAGAGTGTGTCAAATAGGGTTGCATACCTTGTACTGAGAATCTCAAAACGATATTCGTTGAAGATTGTACAGGTATACGCCCCATCCTCAACACATCCAGACGATGAAGTGGAAGCTACGTATGAGGACGTCAGTAGGGCCATACGTAGCCCTAAAACACACTTCACAGTTGTTATGGGAGATTTCAATGCGAGGCTGGGCTGCAGAAGCGATGATGAGCTGAAAGTGGGGCCATTTGGATTTGGGCAGAGGAATCCCAGAGGACAGATGCTGGCGGACTTTATGAAGAAAGAAGGACTCTTCATGATGAATTCTTTCTTCCAAAAGCCGCCGCAGAGGAAATGGACCTGGTTGAGTCCCGACGGTGTAACTACGGACGGTGTAAGCGACAGATATTCAACGATGTCTCTGTGATCAACATGGTTAAGACCGGAAGTGATCACCGAATCGTCAGAGGCATGTTGAATATCAACGTCAAAGTTGAAAGATCGCGTCTGATGAAGTCTACGCTCCGACCGTCGAATGCCCATATCCAAAACCCCGAGAGCTTTCAACTTGAACTGTCAAATTGCTTCCAATGGCTAGACAGCTGCGCATTAGTGGACGATATAAATAGCAGGCTGGTAGAAACTGTCCATACGGTGGGGTCCAAATTTTTTAAGACCCACCGTACAAATAGACCTCAGAAACTATCCGACCAAACCCGGAACCTCATGGCTAGTCGACGTTCAATGACGCTCCAAACTTCGAGTGACGCTGAGTCATATAGGCAGCTCAATAGACAGATCACGAAGTCCTTGCGACACGATATCCGTTCTTTTAATACCCAGCGTATTAAAGAGACAATAGAGCGGAACCAAGGCTCCAAAGTGTTTTCAAGAGACGTATCTATTGGGCAAAGCCAGTTGACAAAGCTGAAGACGGAAGATGGACGCGTAACGTCAAATAAGTCCGAGGTACTACGGGAGATAGAGAGGTTCTATGGACACCTGTATACCTCGGTCTCAGCTGAACCTGCTAGTTTAGCTGCAGACCCAAGAGCCAGGCTAACACGACACTATACCGAAGACATCCCGGACATCAGCCTGTACGAGATCAGGGTAGCTCTCAAACAGCTTAAGAACAACAAGGCTCCGGGCGAGGATGGAATCACTACAGAGCTTCTGAAAGCGGGCGGCACGCCGGTACTAAAAGTCCTTCAGAAACTCTTCAATTCCTCCTTACTCGAGGGGAAAACGCCAGAGGCATGGAATAGGGTTGTTGTGGTCCTGTTCTTCAAAAAAGGTGACAAAACCTTACTGAAGAACTATAGGCCCATAACACTGCTGAGCCATGTCTACAAGCTGTTTTCGAGAGTTATACGATGCCACCTGCATCCAACGTGACCCGGCAGTTTTCACCAGGTCGTCGGTCCATCGTGTAGGTGGCCGTCCCACACTGCGCTTGCCAGTACGTGGCCTCCACTCTAGGATCTTTTTGCCCCATCGACCGTCCAATCTTCGTGCTATGTGGCCGGCCCATTGCCACTTCAGCTGACTAATCCTACGGGCAATGTCAGCAACCTTAGTTCTTCTACGGATCTCCTCATTTCTGATTCGATCACGTAGAGAAATACCGAGCATTGCCCTCTCCATAGCTCGCTGAGCGACATTGAGCCTTTTGAAAAGATCCTTCGTGAAGCACCACGTCTCAGAACCGTAAGTCATCACTGGTAACACACATTGGTTGTATACCTTTGTCTTAAGGCACTGAGGTATTCTGGACGAGAAGACGTTGCGTAATTTACCGAACGCTGCCCAGCCGAGCTGGATCCATCTACTGACCTCTCTCTTAAAGTGGGACCTACCTAATCGGATAGCCTGCCCTAGGTATATATATTCGTCAACAACTTCAAGAGTAGAGCTCCCAACAGTTAGTGCGGTGGGTGCAACATGGACATTGTGCATGATCTTTGTTTTGTCCATGTTCATTTTAAGACCCACTTGTTGAGAAACTCTATTGAGGCCACCGAGCATGCACCCCAAGTCTTCCAGCAAGTCTGCCATGACTACCATATCGTCGGCAAATCGAAGGTGAGTGATGTATTCGCCATTGATGTTGATGCCAAGTCCTTGCCATTCCAGGAGCTTGAAGGAATCCTCCAGAGCAGCGGTAAACAGTTTCGGGGATATGACATCCCCGTCTTACTCCTCTCTTTAAAGGGATATCCTTCGTGCAGTGCTCCTGTACTCGGACTGACACGGTGGCGTTATTATACAAGCACTTCAACACTTCGATATACCGATAGTCAATACGGCAACGCTGGAGAGATCGAAGGACCGCCCATATTTCGACGGAATTAAAGGCTTTCTCATAGTCCACAAACGCCAAGAATAATGGCCGATTATACTCTTCGGTCTTTTGTATAATCTGCCGCAGCGTATGTATGTGGTCTATGGTACTATATCCTTTTCGGAAACCGGCTTGTTCGGTAGTCTGAAAGTCATCCAGCCTGCGTTCGAGACCTTATGTCAAATTTCTGATAGAATAAAAAAAAATTCTGATAGAAATTTTATTTCAATATACATATTTATACTACCTTTGGAAATTAAGATCCTTAGGGGAGGCATAGTTAAGTATGTATGAAATTTTCTATTTACATAATAAATGATTTATTAGTGATATCACAGGGCGCCTACTCAAGATGCCATTGCCAATTATCGCTTACAAAGTTCGATAACAAAATGTATGGGATTTGACATAAGGTACGCTAAATGACATACCAAATCGCGATCTTTTAGCGTAGCTTATGTCAAATGCCATATATTTTGCTATCGAACTTTGTAAGCGATAAAATTAGCGATGGCATCTTGAGTAGGCCCCCTGATATCTTTAAATTAGTTTTTGATATTGCTTTCATATTGTTTGGTGATTACATTATGATGACAAATCTATCTATATATCTGTATAGATAAATTGACGATAGCTTAAATGATACCGAATTGAGTTTAGCGTTTTACTAGATATCTCAGAATTAAGATATATATTTTTTATTATATTATGTATCATTCATTTCATAGCAAAACTTTGATGCGAAGTAGAAGTAGAGTAGTAGTAAATAAATAGAAGTATTATGCATTTATATATTTGTATAACATTCACACCTCTTTATTTAGGTATCGGACGAGGCTACGAAGTGGACATCTCAGATAACTGCGAAGAACTAGACCAAACAAGCGATGCACCATCAGAACGTTATAAGGAACAGTTCATCTGTGATGTGTGCTTGAAGAAGTTTTCACGAAAAGGAGATTTACGAAGACACATTCGTATTCATATGGGAGACAAACCATACAGCTGTGATGTGTGTTTGAAGAAGTTTTCACAAAAGGGAAGTTTACTAGAACACAGTAGTGTTCATACGGGATACAAACCATACAGCTGTGATGTGTGTTTGAAGAAGTTTTCACAAAAAGGATATTTACGAAGACACAGTTATGTTCATACGGGAGACAAACCATACAGCTGTGATGTGTGTTTGAAGAAGTTTTCACAAAAGGGAAGTTTACAAAAACACAGTAGGGTTCATACGGGAGACAAACCATACAGCTGTGATGTGTGTTTGGAGAAGTTTTCACAAAAAAGAGATTTACAAAGACACATTCGTATTCATACGGGAGACAAACCATTCAGCTGTGATGTGTGTATGAAGAAGTTTTCAGAAAAGGGATATTTACGAGGACACATTCGTATTCATATGGGAGACAAACCATACAGCTGTGATGTGTGTTTGAAGAAGTTTTCACAAAAAAGAGATTTACGAAGACACATTCGTATTCATACTGGAGACAAACCATACAGCTGTGATGTGTGCTTGAAGAAGTTTTCAGAAAAGGGAAATTTACGACAACACAGCAGTGTTCATATGGGAGACAAACCATACAGCTGTGATGTGTGTTTGAAGAAGTTTCCACAAAAAACGCGTTTACGAAGACACATTCGTATTCATACGGGAGACAAACCATTTAGCTGTGATGTGTGTTTGAAGAAGTTTTCAGAAAAGGGAAATTTACGAAAACACAGCAGTGTTCATATGGGAGACAAACCATACAGCTGTGATGTGTGTTTGAAGAAGTTTTCAATAAAAGGATATTTACGAAAACACAGCAGTGTTCATATGGGAGACAAACCATACAGCTGTGATGTGTGTTTGAAGAAGTTTTCACAAAAAGGAGTTTTACAAAGACACATTCGTATTCATACGGGAGACAAACCATACAGCTGTGATGTGTGTTTGAAGAAATTTATACAAAAAGGAGATTTACAAAGACACGTTCGTATGCATACGGGAGTCAAACCTGTCGGAGCTCTCGCGACTCCACTCTGACCAGCCGGTTAAGGCAAGACAGAGGATGGGGCTGTTCTTTTTCAGTGATCACTGCGGCTGGCCAGTGAAGGCAAGCCGGAGATGGTCCTCCGAACAGGGTCCTCCCCTGAAGCACTCAGGTACGTGGGGTCGCTACTCTCGCTACAAGCTGTTTCGGACGGTGTCTACGGTCTACCGAAAGTAACTTAACCATTGATATCGTAACCGGCCGTTTAGTCAAAAATGTAATACAACAGAATTAAAATATATGGCTACTACATAAAATAAAATGTATGTTTCTGACTTTATTTGGTGGCGTAAGGGTTGGACATGCGGCATCATACTGCAGCACGTGGTAGCACAGGCGGAGCAAATGCGATTCCGTGCTGCCAGATGGGGTATTGTATTTTGTCCGTGATGCCGATCGCCTCGAGGATTCCGCCGCGTGCTATCGCATTATGCTTTCTGTCTCCGTCTAGCAAATGGCAGTTCTAAGCGACAGAAAGAGAAAGGGCGACGGAAAAAGGCGATTCCGTGCTACCAGATCCTCATCCAACCCTAAAATTGAACACTACAAAATTTGTTGTCACTGCCTGTTCGTGTGTGGTGCCTATGTGTGTTAAGACGTCAAAAGTTCTGTCATATCACTATGATCGATGATCGACATTCGACGGTCAAGAGGAGAGAAGTTTTAGAAGAAAATGTCGTACCGTTTGCCCCATATATCGGTGACGATTTTGTTTTTATGCAGGATAATGCTCGGCCGCATACCGCTCGGGTAACCCAAGCTTATCTTACTGATATGAATATAACTGTTATGGAGTGGCCGGCGAGATCACCAAATATGAACCCAACAGAGCACGTTTGGGACTTGCTGAAAAGAAAAGTTAAGTCCAGAATTCCAGTTCCTGCCAACGAGGATGAGCTGCGAATCGCCGAAGTTGGGAAATAGCGGGAATAGTAGAGACTATCCCAGGAGATCATCGATAACATAATTCTCAGTATGCCTAGACGGGTAGAAACTTTAATAAGAGCACGTGGAGGAAATACGCGATATTAATCACCATTTTTCTAATGTAATTAATTGTTATCTTAATATAAATTTTCACTTTTCCCGGTTACAATGAAAAGTTCCAAAATGTACCTTTTTTCACAAATAGCCTTTACTCGCAAAATCTGTTCTTAACATGATCACATTTTAAATAAAACAAATGAAACTTTAAATTACAAAAAAAAGTGTAGTAAGTAGATTTTAAAATTGAACCATATTTTTCAAATTATGGACCTTTTTTTATGTTCCGCTAAATATGCCGTGTGGTGACGGCATTAGAATACAATTGTCACCACCCCCCGATACTATCCTAGGGGAGTCGTAAGAGGCGACTAAAAGGAAACACACACACATCAACAGCTAGTGTGAGAGAAGGAAAACTCGAAACAAAACCCTGTACCAACCCGTCTAGCCAGCGTGGTACCAGTAGGCTATACTTCCTCCTAATGATTACGCACCAGAAGACCAGGCCCCTAGTCCCCGGCGGCCCCGCTATTCCTGGCTACGGTAGCGGCCACGGTAACGGCGGGGCGGGGGGTGCTAAGAATCCCCGGAAGAGATCCGGCTACCACCCCCCTTATAAACGACAACTGGCCCTGGTAACACACAACGTGCGCACTTTGAGGTTGGACGAGAAGCTCGTAGAGCTGGAAGAGGAGATGAACGAGTTGCACTGGGACGTTATTGGTTTATCAGAGATCCGAAGAGAGGGCGAGGATACGATAACCTTACAGTCCGGCCACTTGTTCTACTACCGGGAGGGAGAACAGAAGTCCCAAGGTGGTGTTGGGTTTATCGTCCACAAATCTCTCATCAACAACATTGTGTCCATCGAGAGTGTGTCAAATAGGGTTGCATACCTTGTACTGAGAATCTCAAAACGATATTCGTTGAAGATTGTACAGGTATACGCCCCATCGTCAACACATCCAGACGATGAAGTAGAAGCTACGTATGAGGACGTCAGTAGGGCCATACGTAGCCCTAAAACACACTTCACAGTTGTTATGGGAGATTTCAATGCGAGGCTGGGCTGCAGAAGCGATGATGAGCTGAAAGTGGGGCCATTTGGATTTGGGCAAAGGAATCCCAGAGGACAGATGCTGGCGGACTTTATGGAGAAGGAAGGACTCTTCATGATGAATTCTTTCTTCCAAAAGCCGCCGCAGAGGAAATGGACCTGGTTGAGTCCCGACGGTGTAACTAGAAACGAGATTGACTTCATTATGAGCACCAAGCGGCAGATATTCAACGATGTCTCTGTGATCAACATGGTTAAGACCGGTAGTGATCACCGAATCGTCAGAGGCATGTTGAATATCAACGTCAAACTTGAGAGATCGCGTCTAATGAAGTCTACGCTCCGACCGTCGAATGCCCATATCCAAAACCCCGAGAGCTTTCAACTTGAACTGTCAAATCGCTTCCAATGGCTAGACAGCTGCGCATCAGTGGACGATATAAATAGCAGGCTGGTAGAAACCGTCCATACGGTGGGGTCCAAATTTTTCAAGACCCACCGTACAAATAGACCTCAGAAACTATCCGACCAAACCCGGAACCTCATGGCTAGTCGACGTTCAATGACGCTCCAAACTTCGAGTGACGCTGAGTCATATAGGCAGCTCAATAGACAGATTACGAAGTCCTTGCGACACGATATCCGTTCTTTTAATACCCAGCGTATTAAAGAGACGATAGAGCGGAACCAAGGCTCCGAAGTGTTTGCAAGAGACGTTTCTATTGGGCAAAGCCAGCTGACAAAGCTGAAGACCGAAGATGGACGCGTAACGTCAAATAAGTCCGAGGTACTACGGGAGATAGAAAGGTTCTATGGACAGCTGTATACCTCGGTCTCAGCTGAACCTGCTAGTTTAGCTGCAGACCCAAGAGCCAGGCTAACCCGACACTATACCGAAGACATCCCGGACATCAGCCTGTACGAGATTAGGGTAGCTCTCAAACAGCTTAAGAACAACAAGGCTCCGGGTGAGGATGGAATCACTACAGAGCTTCTGAAAGCGGGCGGCACGCCGGTACTAAAAGTCCTTCAGAAGCTCTTCAATTCCTCCTTACTCGATGGGAAAACGCCAGAGGCATGGAACAGGGGTGTTGTGGTCCTGTTCTTCAAAAAAGGCGACAAAACCTTACTGAAGAACTATAGACCCATAACACTGCTGAGCCATGTCTACAAGCTGTTTTCGAGAGTTATTACGATGCGTCTCGAACGCAGGCTAGATGACTTTCAGCCTACCGAACAAGCCGGTTTCCGGAAAGGCTATAGTACCATAGACCACATACATACGCTGCGGCAGATTATACAGAAGACCGAAGAGTATAATCGGCCATTATGCTTGGCGTTTGTGGACTATGAGAAAGCCTTTGATTCCGTCGAAATATGGGCGGTCCTTAGATCTCTCCAGCGTTGCCGTATTGACTATCGGTATATCGAAGTGTTGAAGTGTTTGTATAATAACGCCACCATGTCAGTCCGAGTACAGGAGCACTGCACGAAGGATATCCCTTTAAAGAGAGGAGTAAGACAGGGAGATATCATATCCCCGAAACTGTTTACCGCTGCTCTGGAGGATTCCTTCAAGCTACTGGAATGGCAAGAACTTGGCATCAACATCAATGGCGAATAAATCACTCACCTTCGATTTGCCGACGACATAGTAGTCATGGCAGAATCGCTGGAAGATTTGGGGCGCATGCTCGGTGGCCTCAATAGAGTTTCTCAACAAGTGGGTCTTAAAATGAACATGGACAAAACAAAGATCATGCACAATGTCCATGTTGCACCCACCGCACTAACTGTTGGGAGCTCTACTCTTGAAGTTGTTGACGAATATATATACCTAGGACAGGCTGTCCGATTAGGTAGGTCCAACTTTAAGAGAGAGGTCAGTAGACGGATCCAGCTCGGCTGGGCAGCGTTCGGTAAATTACGTAACGTCTTCTCGTCTAAAATACCTCAGTGCCTAAAGACAAAGGTATACAACCAATGTGTGTTACCAGTGATGACTTACGGTTCTGAGACGTGGTGCTTCACGAAGGATCTTTTCAAAAGGCTTAATGTCACTCAGCGTGCTATGGAGAGGGCAATGCTCGGTATTTCTCTACGTGATCGAATCAGAAATGAGGAGATCCGTAGAAGAACTAAGGTTGCTGACATTGCCCGTAGGATCAGTCAGCTGAAGTGGCAATGGGCCGGCCACATAGCACGAAGATTGGACGGTCGATGGGGCAAAAAGATCCTAGAGTGGAGGCCACGTACTGGCAAGCGCAGTGTGGGACGGCCACCTACCAGATGGACCGACGACCTGGTGAAAACTGCCGGGTCACGTTGGATGCAGGTGGCAATGGACCGAACACACTGGAAATGTGTTGGAGAGGCCTATGTTCAGCAGTGGACTCAAAAAGGCTGAAACGACGACGACGACGACGAAATATGCCGGTGAGTTTATGTGCGCTAAACTATTAAAATGTTTCTCTTTAAACATTAAGGATAAACAAAGAAACAGATTATAAAGTTTCACATTTTTATTACAATTAATATTATTATTAGGAATATGTGACTAATGAAAACTTTGTTATTAATAATTATTATAATTGTAAATGAAAGTATGTATTTATAAGTATAGTTAAATCTTGTTATTTTGTAATTTAAAATGATTTTGAAATTATAAAATGAAATATAAAAAAAAATATGTAGCTAAAACATGGTAAGAATTTGTAATGTTTATTAAAAATATAGTTTTTTCTCATAACATATAATTATTTAAAGTTAAGTAACATTATATTATTACATATTTGCACGCTTTATAAAGCAGAATGTTTGCCACTAATCTAAGTTTTAGAACTTTGTAACTTACTTTCTAGCAAATAAATGATTATGATTATGATATTATCAGTAACACAGTAATTGTTTTGCTCCATATTGCTCTATTTTTATATTTGTTCTTTTCCCATTTCATCATTTTCAAGACATAACATCTTTTATGCTCCTCTTCTAGAAAACAATGCCATTTTTGCCTCAGCGTGTGTGTCGAGTGTCCGGAAAACTCGATGGTAACATACTGGCTGGCGGTACATCGTGACAAAAATAAAAAAGGCTGATCTATTTTATTTTATGGATTTATAATATCTGACCCCCCTCTAACAAAAAGATGCATGGTATACAACATCGCGACATTAAACACAAGAACCCTCCGAACCCATGAAAGCTTACTAGAGCTAGAAAATGCTCTTAAGGATGTAAAATTTGACGTTCTACGCATAAGTGAAATGCGAAGACATGAAGAAAAAATAAAGGGACACACTGATTATATTCTTACTTAAAACAGTATATCCAAGAAATAATAGGAATCTCTGACAGACTAGCAATACTTAACCTAAAACTACCAAACTTTAAAAAACAGTGGTCGATATTACAGGTATATGCACCTACTGAACAAGCTGAACGATCTATCACTGATTCGTTCTATGAAGAACTGTCGCTAACAATACGGAAATATTCTGACAATCATATAGTTTTAATGGGTGATTTCAATGCGCAAGTAGGAACCAAATTAAGTCACGGAAAAAGAAGTCGCAACGGACAGAGGTTAATCGAATTTCTTATGGAACACAACTTAATAGTAACGAACTCAATATTTAAAAAGACACCCCACAATAAATGGACCTGGACTTCTCCAGACGGAAAATACAAAAATGAGATAGACTACATTATCACTAACCACCCAAAACTATTTACTGACACAAACATTATCAAAATTTGAACTTCAATACAAACCATCGTATGGTTCGCTGTTCAATCAAGATGACACCAGGAAAACTATCACGGAAACTTATGCAAAACCGTAAAAAGACATCTAACAACCAAAACCAAATCAACTTCAAAGAACTTGAAAATCAAATTAAAGAAAAGCCAGATCTAACACAGAAATACGAAATACTGGAAAGCTGTCTAACAAAGTATTTTCCATCCACAACAAAAAAACCGAAAGCTCACAAGTATCAACTTAGTGACCAAACTCTTGAACTCATAAATAAAAGGAAAGAATACTTATCTCAACAGTCCAAAAAGAAAAATACAAAAGAGATAGCTGAAATCAGCAAAAAGATTAGGGAAAGAATCAGAAAGGATCGCAAATACACCCGATTAAAAACATTCGAGTATCATATACAAAGATCTGGAAGTGCCAAAAAGGCTCTAAAGGAATTAAGAGAGGCAGGAAAACAATGGATACCATAGCTAAATAAAAAAGAAATGCCAATCACAAATCGGAAGAATATCAACAAATTGCAAACTAACTTTTTCACCGAAATCTATTCAGATCAAACAAACACAGACAGAAACAATCTACCAACGTTGAAAAAAGATACTCTACTGGTACCAGAAATCCTAAGATGTGAAGTGGTAAAAGCGATTAAGAGCCAGAAAATGGAAAAATCACCAGGTCCCGATCATATTACTAATGAGTTAATGAAAGGAACAATGGCAGAGCTAACCCCCATTCTTACAAACATATTTAATGAAATCCTTACAAGTGATACAATCCCAGAAAAATGGACTAAATCCTACATCGTATTATTACACAAAAAAGGCGATAAAGGAAACATCGACAACTACAGACCTATAAGCCTTATGTCGAATGTGTACAAGATCTTCGCAAAAATAATACTAAACAGAATAACTCCCACGTTAGAAGAGCAACAACCAGTGGAGCAAGCCGGTTTCAGAAAAGGCTTTTCTACTTTGGATCTTATCCATACAGTAAAGCAAATACTAGAAAAATATAACGAATACAATAAAATTGTTTATATCGCCTTCATAGATTACACTAAAGCCTTTGACAGTCTGAGCCACAAGTATATATGGGAAACCCTGGAACACCAGCTACTTACATAAACATTATAAAGAACATCTATGCACACAGCCAGGCCAGCATACAACTCGAAACACTGGGAAAGAGTTTTCCAATAAGGAGAGGTGTCAGGCAAGGAGACCCTTTGTCACCAAAAATTTTCACGAAAACATTTTTCGTGACTTAAACTGGAGAGGGTTTGGTTTAAACATAAACGGGTCCAAATTAAGCCACCTTAGGTTCGCGGACGATCTTGTCCTTTTCGAGGAGAAACCATACATCTTAGAACAAATGATTCAAAGCCTAAGCGATGAAAGCGAGAAAGTTGGACTAAGAATGAACCTAACCAAGACCAAATTAATGTCGAACTCAACAAAAGTAGACATAGTTGTAAACGGAGCCAACCTAGAATTTGTAGAGGAATACAATTACCTAGGCCAATTTATTTCACCAAAAGACCTCGCCTTAAAGGAAATAAATTCTAGGATCGCTAATGGGTGGAAGAAGTTTTGGTCTCTCAAAGAAATCACAAAGTCACAGGACCTGGGCATGACACTCAAAAGAAAAACATTCAATTCTTGCATACTTCCATGTCTAACCTATGGATGCGAAACATGGTCACTTACACAATCTCTAAGAGATAAACTAGCCAAATGCCAAAGAGCCATGGAGCGCAGCATAGTTGGGTCAAAACTCCATGACAGAGTCAGAAACGCTGAAATCAGAACAAAAACAAAATTCAGAGACATTCTAGAGCAAATCGACCAACAAAAATGGAGATGGACAGGACATATGATGCGTGACAAACGTGGAAAATGGAGTAAAGCAGTGTCAGAATGGTACCCAAGAGATGGGAAAAGAAGCCGGGGCAGAAAACGTCTAAGGTGAGAAGACGACATTAAAATGTCTGTTGGTCCAAAATGGAGACGAATAACCCAAGACAGACAACAATGGAAAATGTTGGAGGAGGCCTATGCCAAAAGGCATGCTGAGATTAGAGATATTCTGTAATAGTTACAGAATATCTCTAATCTAAAAGCAAACTAAAAATATGTAAGAAATTTTGTATCCTTCTCTTATCGCAGAATAAATGGCTATATTATTATTATTAATATCTGACTAGCTCTTAAGAATTGTATTTTATTTTATACCGGTTTTTATATACATATACATAATTTTAATAATGTTTTAATTTGTTAATTAATATTACTGCATTGTGTGATATGGGTTTTTTGCCTGAAATAAATGTGATTTGATTTTGACTTCCATTTGTAGATTAATCAGCTGTCCATCAACTCTGAATCTGCAAAAAATTACTGATTTGATTTATATTCAATAATTTCTGGTGTAAAAAAAAAATAATATCTTTAAATTTCAAACAATGTTTCAACCTAATTCATGTATATTAATGCAACAATTTCTTCATTGCAAACAACGTAGAAATAAATACATGTATTAACATGCATTTATTTCTACATATTTTGTTTGCAATGAAGAAATTGTATTTACATAATAGTTTTGGTCAAAGTTTCTTTTTCTCCTTTAAGAAGTTAGCGGTTTTGACTTTTAAAATGTTAGATAATTAATCAATAAAATAATAAATACCTTTACTTTGGCAATCATTTTCAATATTGTGTGAAGAAAATTATTGTAGAATAATAAATTGTAGTTTGATATCCCACCCAAAACATTTTCATGTAAAAATGTTGTCAAGACGAGGCTACACAGCTTACCCTGTGAAAAAGTTATCAGATATAGTATATAGCCAAGCTCTACACTACACCTTAATCAAAATCTATCAAAAAGTGGTTAGATCTCATGTAGAACCAAAATTCTTGATCTATGCGCCCTTACTTCACCAGGCTTAACTTCACTTACGCTACATTCCAGTTAAAACGTGATGCTTGGCCGTTTTATTTAGCACACGATTAATGAATTCGTATGTAATGTTCGTAACGGTAGCAAAACGGTCAAGTATCACGTTTTAACTGCAATATAGCGTAAGTGAAGTTAAGCCTGGTGAAGTAAGGGCGCATAGATCAAGAATTTTGGTTCTACATGAGATCTAACCACTTTTTGATAGATTTTGATTAAGGTGTAGTGTAGAGCTTGGCTATATACTATATCTGATAACTTTTTCACAGGGTAAGCTGTGTAGCCTCGTCTTGACAACATTTTTACATGAAAATGTTTTGGGTCGGATTTCATTTATTTTTGTAAGCTGGTTAATGGACTTTTTTTAATTTAAAGATAACCTATTTTGATCCCGGGCCTTTTCTTACGGAAAATGGAACAGTCAGCGCCTTAGCCTAGTGACGCCTAGTGATGTCGACTGATGTCACCGTCAATATTATACCGTGTATAAACATTCACCGCAATTTTTAAGAGGTAGAGGCGGATTTTCAAATAAATGTCTCGTCCATATTTCTTTATTTGTTATATTATTATATTATAATCATATTATATATAAATATAAATTATAAAATATACATTATTTTATTGCTGGAGTGAAACTTGTTATTTGGATATTCTAGGATGCCACTAGTATAAATTCAACACTAATAATTCGAGAATTTGAGAATTACTTATATATACGAGGGAAATTGCCTTTAATAAAGCATGTTGAAACTTATTAAAATAACACGGTAAGTCTATAATAAATAATAATATCGTATGTAGACGACGGTCACCGCCATCTGTTGGTCACTAGAGGTACTAATTCTAGTACGGCTCTTATAAACTTACGGCTAAGTGCATACACCTAAGTGCAACTTAGCATTTTCGAAGGAAAAAAAATGTATTTATTTTTAGTTTTGAAAAATAGCTTTAAAGTTTCTTTTGATTATGGCCATCTTTAAACGTCATGACGTGACGTGTTAAAAATCATATTATTATTATGTTAATAGTCATAAGATTAAACACTAAAATTATTTATACATTGATCGTGTAATATTTTTGTTTATTGTTATCATTATAACGTTACCGACTGTTAAATGTGTTGTGAATAAATGTGTATTTAGATGTTTCACAGTTCCAAACATAGATTGCGCTGGTAGCCACCTAGATCGCGCTATCGAAGTGTCGAACGGTTTTTACATAAGATTCCCTCTAAACTCAACAATTACGTTGTTATAACAGCAACGGGAGCTGTTGCCGGTTTGATTTCAAGTGATCGACGTAATATTTTGTTTATATAATATACAGTATACAGTATACACTGACAACAAAATACTACTTGCTGCCTATTAATTCTTATTTTTTACCTAATTTTATTACTACTTACTTACCAAATAAATAATACCTAATTTTAAATAAGTGGATAAAAAACTAATTTTCTCATAGATATATTTTTCATTTACAAAAAGTCGGTCACCGATTAATAATCGGAATCAAATAGAACATACTGATTGCAGTAGTGCAACGCACTCAAATAAATAAAGTCGGATAGAAATAATATGGAGCAAAAATCTGACCGATTATCGGTCCTACAAAAAGTAGGTCTTATTTTTTTAATGTACTTGTATAATATTGTATAATATAATATTTCTGTTATGTATCAAAGATCATATCCGTATAATAAACATATTAAATGCATTTTGTACCGTCCACCATGTTGGATTCAAAATGGCGGCATTTATATTTTAATAAATTTTTTGTTGGTTTTGTAGCAATAACAGCTTACATAAATAATATCAGCTTACTAGGACGTCAGGAAGTACCTTATGAATTTTGATGATCTATAAATGAGTCAGTGACGAAATCTGGTGTTTTTAGACATTGATAAAATCTAAAGTATAATAGCTACAACATTCAAAGTTTGTATGTTTCATGTTTTAAATGGTGTCATTATATGTTGAAATTTTCAACTATGTAGCATCATCCAAAGCAAAGTTATGAGAGTTCAAAAAATCGACGAAACCTTTCGAGAAAAGGTAGGTAGTGCCCTTGCGCTTCGCTTGGCTCGTCTTGACGGGGGCACTACCGTGCCCCCAGATTTCATTTTTATCACATGTTCTAACAGTCGGAGTTGGTAAAGTTTGAAGAACGTTCTCGCTTTATTTTTTGTTCCATTTTCAATACACATTGAATTACTTACGTAGGTACCTACAACAAAAACAAATTATATATATATTTCTTCTTCTTCTTTTTAATAATTGCACCCTTGGTGAATTGCCAATGTTAAAGTGCTTGGTTTGTGTAGACTCTGCTCTATTATAAGTCTGGTGAAGGAACAAGGGTACGGTGGATTACTGTGTTATTATTAAAATGTTGAATAATCTAAAACAAACACAAACAATTAGGGATTAGTACCACTTCACAATTTTATATTGTTAAAACATTATGTATTTCATTTCTTCTTGTCATTTGTAAACTTGGATTTTGAAAAACAATAGTGACAAGTGACATCTGAAAAAGTGATAGGTCTAATAAACATTTGTTGATATTCTTTTCTAACACATTGAATGCTATATCTGTGCATCTCACTTGCAAGTTGTCTGGTTGAAGATCACTAATAGCTATTCTCAAGATAAAAGACGATTGAAAAATCGAAAATATTCATTCGCTTGATAAACTGGCAGATAATTTTATTAGTCAGGTTACAATTTGACGACTTATCTGAGTATTGAAAAATCGGCCCTTAGTTGTATACATATTAATCGATTTACAAAAAAATTAGGAGATTCTCAAGTCGGCCCGACTTTTTTATAATGTACACCGATTACTCTGAGGTTAATGATCCGATTTTCGACGAAGAATTGCTGTCATTTGGTTCTATAAAAATATGTCGATGATTTAAATAGTGCGGCTAATTAGCGAATTCGCATTTATAATGAGCGGTTTTTATTTTGACAGTTCTACTAGTTTAAGAAAAATGCTGATAGATGGCATTAAACCTAAGTAATATGTCAAGTCCTGTGTAAAATGTCAATTTCCGCTTTGTTTTTTGTTTGTTTACCTTTCAACTTTCTTTCTTTCACTTGCAATAGTTTATTATTTATTAATTGTGCCCTGAGAACTAAAATAAACATGGCTAGTCCATGCGTAGTACAATTTTGTAAAAATATAACACCCGGAAACACAGACATAACCTCAAAACTTCAACCATAAATATCTTCCAAACTAGTAGTCTCCTAAAGGTGGTAGGGGGGGGGGGTTCTCCCCCTCCCTCCACCCCCCAATTAAGAGGGATTTATACTAATTTTTTTCCAGCTCCTCCTTTTTTGGAAGTCGGTTAAAAAATCGGAAAATTATTCGCTAACACACATAAAAAAACCTACTTATTCATCGAATTGAGAAAGCTCCTCCTTTTTTGGAAGTCGGATAAAAAATCGGACTAAATGACGTTCAGTCAATGACTACATGACTAAATGACGTTCAATCAATGTTCAGTCAAGACATTGGACGTTACAATAAACAACTTGACGAGTTGTCCTTTAGTCTTTCAATTAAATGTCGTCATTCGATAAAAACGCTAGTCACTCAATGAAATAGCTGATTTAATTAGATGACTGCGACATATATACCAACCACTTAAGCGTCGAAAATACTCGGCAGCAGGCTGAAATTTGGCATGTATATTTCTTAGAATATCTTAGAAATAGGGGAGTACTAAACAAGAACTTCCCGAAATCCCTACGGAAACGGGAGAAAAGTGTGATTAATTATTTGTTTGCAAATCAAAGATATTGAAGCCAGAAAAAGCGAGCTATAATGTATCTAGGTTTCCTCGGAAGTATAGGAGATCACTAAGAAATGAATTTGAAAGGATTATTTTTGTATATGAAACAGCATACCTACAGCGACTTTTACCACTTTATGAATAATTTCACTACCTGAAAATGGATAATAGCTATAATCTGGCAACCCTATTAACCACCCAACAAAGATCACAGATTTTTTTGACATAATATGTATTACATTATACAAGCGCCATCTTACGGTAGTCTCTGTACCTAAAAGTGATACTTCGAAAACCCCTCATTGACTTTCAACACTAAATGCAGGTGGAAATTATAAATATGGTATCTGTCAGTCTGTCTGTAGTATTGTAGCTCCAAAACGGATTTATCTTTTACTTTTACTTAAGTCTTAGAGACACTAAAAGAAAAAAAACTACGTTTAAAAAAACAGACTTCAACAACGAAAAAGCATAAAAACTACCTTTATAATGTATTTACAATTAATGTTCTTTTTGGAGTCGGTGTCAGCTAAAACAAAGAACGTTGCTGTTTGAATCTCACCTTTGCTGACATCGACTTTAACAAGAACATTAATTATTTTATGCTTTTTAGTTGTTGAAGTCGATTTTTTTAAACGTAGTTTTTTTATTATAATTGACTAAACGGCTACGAAATACATGGTATCTTTCGGTGCATTGCAAGTGTATTAATGTTTAAAAACAATGTACTTAGTTTTTAATGAAACAGTTACAACTAGTGATTTGATTTATTGATAACTGATAAAAAATTTGCTTTGAAAACTTATGACGAAAAAATTATCAAATATTATTAAATATTTTTTTTATATAATGATAAATAAATGATTACAACAAAATTAATGAATGCACTGTGTTTTCTTTAGTTCATGCCCTAATTAATGCAGAATATTATATAAAACGTAAAAAATTAAGTAGTTTAACTAAACTAATAATAAATAATAAGATCTTAGAAAAAAATCGGTACTAGATCCGTAATAACTACAAACTATATAAATTAGGGCGCTAATTTTTAAGACAAGAAACATGACATGTTCGTAATTTTATGTTCTAATCTACTTCTGTGCTGAGTTTCATTGAAATACGTGATGTAGTTTAGTAGCAAAATAGCAAAATCTTGTCATACAAAAATCCGACCAAAATCTGCCAAAGTTACATATTTATTCCTTAGATAAGAGTTATCTAACATTTGAAAAATCGGCTCTCAGATTTGTTAATTTTTATTACAGTTCCATTTGGCCACATTTTGTTCATGAATTCTTTCATATTCCATATATATATTTTAATGTAATTATCTATATTATGTAATACTTCATTTAAAATAAATAGATAGGTATATAGAGAAGTAAATGTACTATCATTTAGCAAACGCCCGAACAAGGCACTAAGTTTTATATATTTTTCAATGTATTTTGATTTATTATGTATGTACTTGGTTGCTAATAAAGAGTTTGAGTTTGAGTTTGAGTTTGAATTATTCTATTTGCCTAATTCTAGTTCTAAAATATTTTTAATACAGTAAGCATAATATCTTGTTCATTATCATCTCTTTCACTTAGCAGTCTTTAGCATTGGTTTTTATGTTTGCAAAACCAAAGCTTAGTAATTTTGCCAAAATCTCATATCTTGTCTTCACTTAACAGTTTGCAGTACCTACAGATTTTCACTTGCTTTTGATGTTGCTTGTAATTCACTTTTAAACTAATTATGGCCAAACACTGCTAAGTTTTACAATAATTTAACATAATACTTATTCAGTTTCTAATGTTTTACAAGTAATTTGAAGCTTATGAACAGTTATCAATGTTTTATATCGGGAGATAACAAATAATGTCGGGAATGTCTTCTATTGCCTTCAATTACTGTATATATACGCCTCTCCTAGGTTTATTTGTGTTGTGCGGCCAACAATAATCGCAAAGCACCTAAACTCTAATGTACTCTAAACAAGAATATCAGCTGGTAAATGAATGTCCGCCATATGTAACTCATTTTTCATAAGATCATCTAACCTTTTTAATGATTTGAGTAAGCTTCATAATACTGATCTATTGAATTCCTAAGTTGATGAGACTAAGGGCCGATTTTTCCATCCTCAGATAAACAACCAAATAGCGTTTATTCGACGAATAGGAATATTTTGAGTTTTTCAATACTCAGATAGTTGTTAACTGTCTAATAAGACACCTATTATAGGAATAAAGTTATCTGCTGCTTGAAGTGCCTGATAGGGCTTTATTTCCCCGATAAGTTCGTGTCTGCATTTATGTTTAACAGTTTTGCCAATTTCGTTGGGTATCAGAATTTAATAAAATTGAGTTTTTGAAGCAATTGACGACTTAGCAATCGAAGAGGTACCTGAATTCCTCAATTATTTACATCTGTCTGGTAGAAAACCCCGACCAGCTAGTATTTTCAACAGTACCTTATAGGTACCTAATAGTAGTAGTGATGATGGTAACTAGCACAAGGAATATTTTGAGTCACTGACAAGCTAGTTTCTTGCAAATCACATTATATTAATATAATATCTATGGACGGTGTGAACACCACGTCAATATGGCCCTGTGCTAAGCATACAAAGAACTTTACAGAAAATAAAGTTACAGGTACCAGACAACGAAAATATATTTAATAGTTTTTATACGATACACATATTATTTTTATTAGATTATACACACATTTAATACACATCAATGACCCACGAACATTGGAAACTTTTGTTCCCTTGGTGGGATTTGAATGTGCAACCTCTCGGTTGAGCACCAATGCAGTCGACTATTGTACTACTGAGGCAGCTTAGTGGTCGAGTGCATTGGTGCTCAAGTATTGACATTGAATAAGCTATTACTAACAAGTAACAAATATAAAACAACATAATATAATGTAACTCTTTGATATTTAATTAATAGGATTTCTTATTTATAAAATTGATTATTATTGAATAAAGAAATCACAGCCATAAACTATGTGCGCTAAACTATTGAAATGTTACTCTTTAAACATTAAGGACAAACAAAAAACATATTATAAAGTTTCACATTTTTATTACAAATAAGATGATATTGTCAGTAACACAGTAATTGTTTGCTGCATTTTGCTCTATTTATATATATTTTGTTCTTTCCTCATTTCATAATTCTCAAGACATAACATCTTTTATGCTCCTTTTCTAGAAAATAATGCAATTTTTTTGTTATTTTCATTTGTAGCTTTATCAGCTGTTCATCAACTCTGAATCTGCAAAAAAATAATGAATAGATTTACATTCAATAATTTCCGGTGTAAAATGGCAAACCAAAAAGATATTAATCTTTAAATTTCAAGCAATGTTCCAATATAATTCATGCATTATTACATGAATTTGTTTCTGCATATAGGTAGGTACCTATATTTTGTTTGCTATGACGAAACCTATACATATAATAGTTTCGGTTCAATATTCTTTTTCTCCTTATAAAAGTAAGCGGTTTTGATTAGCAATATGTTAGATAATGAAATAATAAATACCTTTGGCAATAATTTTCTATACAAGAAAATTAATATTTTGTCTTATGATATTTTGTCACGAGTTCTATTACAACTAACAAGTCTTATTTCGGAGTTGGTATAGTTGCAGAACATCCTCGCATCCTTTTTTGTTCCATTTTCTATGTTACACAACAAAAAACAATCATGTATTGCATTTCTATATTAATTAATTGTAAGCTTGGATTTTCCGTGATTTTCGAAAGATAGGTAATACCTATTCAATATTGACAACTGACAAGTGACAATTACTGAAAAAGTGATAGAAACCTAACATTTGTTGCTGTTCTTTTCTAACACATTGAATGCAATAACTGTGCATCTCACTTGCACACTAATAGTGTGAAGTTGTCTGGTTAAATACCACTAATAGCTATTCTGTTGCTTTAAGACGATTGAAAAATCGAAAATATTTATTGGCTTGACAACCGGGCAAATAATTTTATTTGTCAGGCTACTATTTGACGACTTATCTGAGTATTGAAAAATCGGCCCTAAGAAGATTATCTCTAAGCAATGGTTTGAGGCTGTTTCTTGATTTGTTAGATTATTACTATTTATAATGATATTTTAACTATGTCTATTCTAATAATTATATTATATCTATGTCAGTGAACTCGTATAATATGTACTACATTTATCTACATATTATATTTCTTATTTTAGATTTTTGATTAGAAAAGCAATTGTCATTGTTTAGTGTCCTATATGTGGAAACGTGAGTCTTTAAGCAGTTTATATGTACACTGTATGTTTTCCTATGAAATAAAAATAAAATAAAATATTGTTCGATATCGGAGTTAAAAGCACCTCCTTAGTCTTCGTTATCTTGAAAACGATAACGTATAAGATAGCGCTCGACAAAATGTCAAAATGTGTAAGTTTGGTAGCCATTTCATATAACAATTTCGTCATTTCGAAAACGCAATCGTTTTTTGTTAGCGTATTCAACAAAAATGGTAGTTTGAGTAGCACTACAAATATCGATGACGACTAAGGACGTCATTAGTCGTACGCAAAAGTCAATTCCATACATTTTTAACTAGCGTAATTCGATAGCGACAAACGATAAAGCATCTTGGGTAGACCCTCAGATCTGTTAGATCGCTAAAGGGAACGTATTTCTAAGAAAATCCGAAGGTGTAAAACAGGTTTTAGTTAAAACGGAGCAGACCATGTATGATTTACAGTCAGTACAATGCCTATTTATAGCGCCTACATATTTTGTTTATGTTGCTATGACTGTCTTATTTACCTGACTTCGGCAAAGCTAAAAGGAAGGGTAATGATTTTGGCTGTCTATGTATGTATCTATGTTCCCTCGTAGCGGTTAAACTACAGGTCCGATTTTAATAAATAAGGTGTCAATCGATTCGTAGTGTTGCCGCAAGTAACATAGGCTTTGAGTTATATTTTTTATTTCAAAATTATACCTCAAAAATTATGTCCAAAAAAATTAATTAAGATAATTGTCGTCAATAAATCGTGTTTGGTATCAAAAGATAGGTTTTGACGAGCACATCACAAATATGTATTTAAATATTTTATTAATTATTAAACTTTATTGTTAAATTCAAAATAAACATTTAAAATGTGGTTGTACAAGTAGTATCTAGGGGCTGTTTAGTTACTTACTACGTAATGGTTACTTTAATGAAAATGTATTTGATGAGAAAATAGAAAAATACAAAATAAAAAAAAGTTAAAAACTATAACCCGACTTCGCAAAAAAGGGGTCTAAAAAGGCTGAAACAAGAAAATAATTCAATTTCAAATCCAGATATGCATAGGTACAAAAATATACAACGTAGAGCCGTGGTCGTACCCGCTAAACAAATCTAAGCGTCACGTCACACAAAAAAACGGTAGAAAAACGAGAACTTAAAAAATAATAATATTCATCTGCTGTTGAAATATACAATCCCAATAGCGGGTACGACCACGGCTCTACCTTGACCATTTTTTTACCTATGCATATCTGGATTTCAATGCAATGCAATTTTTTATTTTTATAACTTTCAAACTTTTTTATTTAGGTATCGAACGAGGCTACGAAATGGACGTCTCAGATAAATGCGAAGAACTAGACCAAACAAGCGATGCACCATCAGAACGTTACAGGGAACCTTTCAGCTGTGACGTGTGCTTAAAATGCTTAAATTTTCAAATAAAATGAAATTACAAATACATATCAGAGTTCATAAGAGAGACAAACCATACAGCTGTGATGTGTGTTTGAAGAAGTTTTCACAAAAAGGTATTTTACGAAGACACAGTAGGGTTCATACGGGAGAAAAACCATACAGCTGTGATGTTTGTTTGAAGAAGTTTTCAGAAAAAGGTAATTTACAAAGACACATTCGTATTCATGTCGGAGACAAACCATACAGCTGTGATGTGTGTTTGATGAAGTTTTTACGAAAAGGACATTTACGACGACACATTCGTATTCACGTGGGAGACAAACCATACAGCTGTGATGTGTGTTTGAAGAAGTTTTCACAAAAAGGTATTTTACGAAGACACAGTAGGGTTCATACGGGAGAAAAACCATACAGCTGTGATGTTTGTTTGAAGAAGTTTTCAGAAAAAGGTATTTTAGGAAGACACAGTAGGGTTCATACGGGAGACAAACCATACAGCTGTGATGTTTGTTTGAAGAAGTTTTCAGAAAAAGGAGATTTACAAAGACACATTCGTATTCATGTCGGAGACAAACCATACAGCTGTGATGTGTGTTTGAAGAAGTTTTTACGAAAATGCCATTTACGAAGACACCTTAGGGTTCATACGGGAGACAAACCATACAGCTGTGATGTGTGTTTGAAGAAGTTTTTACGAAAATGCCATTTACGAAGACACCTTAGGGTTCATACGGGAGACAAACCATACAGCTGTGATGTGTGTTTAAAGAAGTTTTCACAAAAAGGACATTTAAAATATCACAGTAGGGTTCATACGGGAAACAAACCATACAGGTGTGTTGTGTGTTTGAAGAAGTTTTCACAAAAAGGATATTTAAAAGATCACAGTAATGTTCATACGGAAGACAAACCATACAGCTGTGATGTGTGTTTGAAGAAGTCTTTATAAAAAGTATAGTTAAATACACAACAGAGCTCATACGGGTGACAAACCATACAGCTGTGATGTGTGTTTGAAGAAGTTTTCACAAAAACAAAATTTACAACGACACATTTACAAAGACAAAGTTCAGTCGTGCAACAACTAACGATGCAGCTGGGATGTATGTTTAAAGATGTTTTCTCAGAAATAAAATATCCAATGTCACATCAGAATTCAGAAGTCACGTGAAGAACAAACCTGCTATTACAAGATAAGACCCAGTCTTACGAAACACTGTTGAATAAATAACGCCTTGTTAAATCATTTAACTGACTTAGGGCTGATTTTTCAACCGTCAGATAACTTTTATCTGTTGAATAAACATGTGACTGACATTTGTTCCATACAAAATCTGCCAAAGTCACATATTTATTCCTTAGATAAAAGATAACTGACGATTGAAAAATCGGTCCTTATTCTATATATCTCATCAAAAACATAACATGTAAGAAATGCCAAGTCTCGCTACTTACTTATTCTACCGGAAAAAGTTGTAAGATCTATGTTACGTCAATTCGGGGTTAGTCGGTCGGTCTGACAACATCTTCTAGTGATCATATCAATGTTATTAAAAATATCTCATGTTTTTAATAAAAGTAGAATGACTTCGCAATATCATGAATATACCAGGGCTTGAAAGCGGTACAGATATAAAGGTATTATACCGGTACTAAATTACGATATCGCTTTAATTTAAAGGTTGAGTCAAAACGGTAGAAATTCACCATTGCGGTATCGCAAAATAACAAAATATACTTTTATTCTTTTACGGTATGGTTATACCTCATTATCGTTATATTTTGTCGCTACCGTAACCGAAAAAATTTCGGTAGGTACCGAAAAAATTCATAGCAATGTCGCACGCACTCACGCGGCGCGGCGTTGTCAATTCGAAACTTTACACAAGCACAAGACTGTCTACTAATAAAACCGTTATTTTACAGATTTAGGTATCTGAAAAAATATTGATTCCGAAATAATAGCGGTACCGTTATATATAAGGTTACCATAAATTTAAGATATGACGTCATGCCGTTTACCGATATTTTTCGGTTATTCAAGCCCTGTATATTCAATATACATTTTACATAATAATATTATGTAAATCAGATCGTGTAGTGCGATTGCCAAGTCAATCTAATATTTATTTAAAAAATGTTATATTTTAATGGAAAAATGTTATGCAGCAATCAGACTTCCAAAAAAATGATTTTTTTATATACATGGCGGAGTGTAAAACAATTTTGACAAAATCAACAAATAAATGTTTTGTAATAATTTATATGGCCAATTTATTCGTCACAGCTACGATTATGACGCGTACTAATGATCACACCTGCAGTACCCACCTGACATCTACAATAACAACAACAAGTTGTTTGCTCAACTTTATAAAAGGGGCTGATTCAATATCGAGAGATCAGACGTGATTCAATTCTGGAGACGGCAAGACTGCTCTGAACTGTCCTAGTTTATATAATAAAAGAAAAGGAATTATTATAGTAAAAGGAATAAGTAATTTCACAGGAATAATAGTTGATGTATTGGGTAAGGTACAAATACTATAGAAATATTACAAATTAGTTGTATAAAATAAATGAAATATGATCTTATATTATATTTTATTGTGTTGTCCTACATATATTTATTATTTGTCTTACTTTATAATAATTTAAAAATACTAATTTCTAATTATGACTATAGGAATATGTAATTTCAAAGGAATAATAATGTATTGGGTAAGGTACAAATATTATAATTAATTATTATTACAAATTAGTTGTATAAAATAAATGAAATATAATCTTTTATTATATTTTATTGTGTTCTCCTACATATATTTATTATTTATCTTACTTTATAATAACTTAAAAATATAATGTCGCAGTCATCTAATTAAGTGTCAGACACTTTTGATTGACCAGAGCTTTAGTCAGACGCTTTTAAACTACCCAAAAAATAAAATATGATCTTTACTTATTTTTACACGTCTGATTTTTTAATATGTTATTGAAGTATTTATTTAAAAGTTATATTCAATCAGTCAGACAAATTAGAGTGACCAAACATCACCTAAGACAAAAATTATTCAGCCAGAAGTATGAGGGCGAGAGCACTATGCGCATGTATCTCAAAGTAAAAATAAAATGTAAGTACTAAGAATACTTACTGTTTTCAATCTGAGATTTTTGCATCTATATTTCAACAAAATTAACTTTAACAAGGAATTTATTTACAGTATTCTCCGAAAAAATATTAAAAAAGTGCAAAAACATTTTAAAACAGCGAATAATCCATAATCTCAAATTCTTCTTCTTTAAATGGCCTCCCATAAGGAATAGCCAGTATCAGTCTGTAGTGTTGACGTTATGGACGCCTTTTTGACGCTCTGGCAATAACTTTGCGATTTGTAGGTATTTTGTGAAAGTACAAGGAGAATTAGGTATATTAACTTAAAAGTATTTAAATAAGATAAAATATTTAGTAAGCAGTTAACATTATATCTTCCCATTACCTGTAACAAGACACAACAATTATGTTAGATTATTGTTAGTATTGAATAAAGACCACAAATCTACAACTTAATGTTATTAAGGTTAATAAAATGACATAGTATATCAACAACCAAGGACAAAAGGGATTGGAAATCAGAAGGACGAGGGATATTAGGGGGTAGTGAATCATATAGTGAGTACGTAAGATTTGGACAGCTAAAAAAGATATGTTCGAGAGTCCCTTCATCAAATCCACACTCACATAGAGACGAATCTCTAACCCTGATTTTGTTAAGAAAGATGTTAAGAAAGAGTGGCCTAAACGCAGGCGACATACAGTAGAGGTTACAGATTTTTTTGCTTTTTTATATTTGAAAAACCAAGTGTGACGGACGTAAATAAAAGCCAATGCTCCTTAATTATACTTATAATATTTAATCGGGCAGAGTCTCTGCTTACAACAATATCAATCTATTCTTAAGTCTGGTGACAACGAAGAGTTACACCCTTTTATATGATTGACAATCGTTAGGGCAAAAATCAATATGAGAACTATTTAATATTCGGTATGATTATAATTACCTATACCGGATATAATAGAATATTATAAGGATAAGAAGAAGGAAGATAAGGTAAACAAATATTAATCTTATATAATATTAATCTTAATAACAAATATTAATAACATATCTCATATAATCATATCTCACATCTTAAGTATATAATTATTCTTACTCTAGTTAAGATAATAAATTGTATGACAATTTAATATTATGGAAGTGACGTCATGGGTGGCCAATATTTAAATATTAAATCATTTAAAATAACTACAATATTATAATCTATACCATTTAGTTGATTGATAAATTATTAATAAATAGTTAAATGAAATTAACATAATATTATAAAACGCGTAATTGTATTAACACGGATCTGAATGTGTGTGTCACTGGCGAGACGAAGTAGTTTTGTAACACAAGGCTTCACCAACACCTGGTTTTGGAGAGCAAAGTAAAATTTGCCCTTACTATTTCCCGATATAGACCAATTCTCATTCTCTGATATACCGCTGTGGCTTGGTATACATACTAATTCAACATGGGTGTTTTGGTAAAAGCATTTCCGAAAAAGATATCTAATCTTCGAGATAAACGGAAATTTAATTTTAGCAGTAAAGGGATTAGCTTGTACCTATAGCCTGAAGGCAACTACGAGAGTCTGAGAAAATTACAGAGTTGCTTAGGCGGTGAGACTCAATGAATAATAGAGCCTCAAGTATGGCAATTGCTTCCCCAATCCCCCGTAAAGACAGATGACTTGAATGGCAATTTGGAATTTAGCACCACATTAACTTTTGGTATCCAAACTGCTGCCCCTACATGTCCTTGTGGTGTTAATTTTCATGCGTCCGTGTACATATGATACCAGTCCTTATATTTGGTATTAACTATTTCCAAAAATTGTTGATTTGCATTTTCAGTGCCTTTTATAATACCAGATTCTAAGGATATAATCGGAGTTTTAATTCTTTTTAAATAGAGCCTCATATGGTACTTCGAATATTGAAATCATTTTACTCTGGTAAACTGGGCAAGGTAAGTTGATAAATTTAAGAAAGCTTTTAATCAAACTTGGTGGGGTTTATGGGCCCAGTAAGGCTGGCGTCGGAAATGTAAGGGAGGGTCAGCACACTCTATTTGGAGGGCATTATTGGCTGTGGACTTCATAGCACCGAGTACTAAACGTAGACACCTGGATTGAATTTTGACTAATGCTAGAAGTGCGGATTTATGACATGGTTCGAGAATAATAGAGCTGTAATCTAGGTGGCTTCTTATTAGAGCATTATATATAAGTTTTTGTGTCTAGGGTGTGAGCCCCACTAGACTCCAGAGAGGCACCTGATTATGTTTATATTCTTTTCACATTTTTTTATAATATGATTAATGTGCTGAATACCTGTCATCTTTGAATCGAGGTAAACGCCTAAAAAACTTTACCGACTCTGTAACTAGAAAAATCTGATTATTTATAGTCCATTGAAAAGTTACATTTTGGGTTGCGTTTTTTAGAGGACGCAATTTTATTTTTTTGATGTGTAGGGGGGGTCAGTGTAAAGCTAAAACCAAGTTTGTGGGGTCGCCACCCTTGTCCCACGGCCGCCATCTTGAAAATAGGGGTTGAAATGGTATTTACGATATATCTCTTAAACTATTTATTTTATAAAAAAAAATTGTTGACATTTTTGTTGCAAATTAAATTCTCTACAACTTTGCTCCAGTAACTTTTTGTCGTAGAACTATAAATAAAAAAGTTATAAGCGAAAATCTTCGGAAATTTGAGAAAAAAAATTATATTTTTCGATGTAACTTTTTTTTTATCATTTTACGAAAAAATGATATTCGACAATTTTTGTACATCGTTTTTTGAGGAACAACTTTTATTCGCATCATTTTTTCATTAAGTCAATAGCTAAGATTTTACAGCGCTCCGAAGTGAGTACTATTTTTCAGTACTCTTAACTATACCTATATTATACGTGTGTACCTATGATAAGTCATCAGTTATTGTTTGTTTTTTTTTCTTTTCCCCACCACCCACGAGGTAGAGTCTAGAGTCGATGGACCAGGCTGGGGCTCAGCATCTGATCGGCTTTCTGAATTAAATACCAGTGGGAGAACTGGAGAAGGAAGGGGTGTTAATGTTGGCGGTTCATCATCAAAGTCATCTTCATTTATTAATTCTGAGAGTTCCATTACGTTGCTGCAAGTCTCTCCAGAACAATAGAAGCACACTGCAGAACATTTCATTCCTGCTTTTCGGCATCCACACATCGCTCCACAGTTTCCTTTGCATTTGCAAAAGATCAATTTTAGAAGCTCAGGGGGTGCTGGAGGTTTAGAGTTCTGCACTGGCATCAATAATTTTCCACATTGCTATGCGATTAGCAATGTCCATTGCAACGTCATCAGAACGTCTGTTTATAAGGTCCATAATACTTGTTTTTGTACTCTCATTACGTACAATACAAACCCGCGGTTGTCGGCTTGTACGCGAAACATTTGGATCCTGAACCGGTTTGGCACAAATGAAACAATTGTTCGCAAAATCAAAATCTGGCACTGCAGTTTCTAAAACTGAAGATAAACTACTGGAACTACTGCTGCGACGACGAACAACATTATCAGTTCGATCATCCACGTAATAACAATAACACGTAACATGTACACTAACTTCCGAAACAGTCCGTAATAATTTATCATTAACCTCATCATTTTTTGCTACAGCTCGCTCTAGTAAAGTTTTTACACCTTTTGCCTTCACAGTTCTTATTTTATTTTCACCTAAAGATTTTTTACAAATAAAACAATCACTCATGATGAACTAATAGAAAAAGCACGCTTAAAAAGTCTAAATGCTAATAAAAAGAATATAGTTATCACTGAAGTTTAAATAGTGTCTAAAATTATTCGAAATCGTCATATTAAAAACAGAATAAAATACATCCGCACGTGGAGAAATGTGTAGCACAACTAAAAGATATAGGTTAGGCGACAACTTCAACACAATGTTATGAGCTATTCTTACAATAACAGAGGTTTGGAATAATAATAACAATAGCAGCAGCTCTTTTATTCCCTCATGGTCACTTGGGTATCATTTTTTCGTAAAATGACAAAAAAAAAGTTACATCGAAAAATATATTTTTTTTTCTCAAATTTCCGAAGATTTTCGCTTATAACTTTTTTATTTATAGTTCTACGACAAAAAGTTACTGGAGCAAAGTTGTAGAGAATTTAATTTGCAACAAAAATGTCAACAATTTTTTTTTATAAAATAAATAGTTTAAGAGATATATCGTAAATACCATTTCAACCCCTATTTTCAAGATGGCGGCCGTGGGACAAGGGTGGCGACCCCACAAACTTGGTTTTAGCTTTACACTAACCCCCCCTACACATCAAAAAAATAAAATTGCGTCCTCTAAAAAACGCAAGGTAAGGCCTAAAAAATGTAACATTTCAATGGACTATTAGTGATATTTCAATATTGGGTATAACCCTCCGTCTAGAGAAAACAACTGTAGTACTTTTTTCTACTGATATACCCAATCCGTGGTCATCCATCCACTGACTAAGGTAGTAAAGAGCAGAATTAAGTCGAGCAGAGGCATCAGATACCTCTTTGGAAGAGATGTATAAGGATATGTCATCCGCATATTGAATAATGTTACAAAAGGAGGTAACAGATAAATGTAAATTGTGGGTATATATACTATAAAGAAGTGGGCTAGGTACATTGCCTTGCGGCAAGCCTTTCCACACTAGTCTGTGAATAGGATGTGAATTATTATGTGAAACAATGACTGTTCGACATGACATGTGAACATAAGTTAAATAACTCTTTATTTTTGGATCAACTTTCTCACCTGGTACTTGCCCAGGTGTCACTCGGCAAGTTACACAAAGCGCGTAGGTATTCAAGGCACACGAGACGCTACTGAAAACTTCAGGTTTCATTCGTGTGAAAATAAGTTATGTCTGATTGCTCTGGGATCTTAATCTACATTGTCAGTTAATGTCTTTCAAAATCCAAGTTTACAAATTACAAGTAGAAATGAAAGTTTTTGTTGTACATCGATGTAAATATTTAGGGTTTATATAAATATAATATTTAGTTTATAATATGTTTATTTAGGTTAATAGTAGTTTTGCTTTACCAACTCCAAAATAAGACTTGTAAGTTGTAACAGTACTTGTGAGTTGTGACAAAATATCAAACTACAATTCTAATCTAATTTTATTTACATAATATTGAAAACTATTGCCAAAGGTATTTGTTATTTTATTATCTAACACATTACTAATCAAAACCTCTAACTTTTTATACAAGAAAAAGGAAATACTAACCTAACCTATTATATAGATAGGTACTTTTTTTTTATTGCAAACAAAATAATATGCTGAAATAAATGCATTAATTGGATTGGAATTTGGAACATTGCTTGAAATGTTGTCGGTTTCACTCTAACCCATTTTACACCGGAAATTCTTGAATGTAAATCTAATCAGTTTTTTTTGCAGACTCAGAGTTGATGGATAGCTGATTAAGCTACAAATGGAAATAGCTAAAAGTTGCATTGTTTTCTAGAAGAGGAGTATAAAAGATAGATGTTATGTCTTGAGAATGATGAAATGAGGAAAGAGCAAGTACCTACATAAATAGAGCAAAATGCAGCAAAACAATTACTGTGTTTCTGATAATATCATCTTATTTGTAATAAAAATGTGAAACTTTATAATAAGTATGTCTTTTTTGTATGTGCTTAATGTTTAAAGAGTAAATTTTAATAATTTAGAAAACATCATTTGTGGCTGTGATTTCTTTATTCAATAAAATAATCGATATTATTAATAATAAATCCTATTCATTCAATTCATCAAAGAGTTACATTATAATTATGTTGTTTTATATTTGTTACTTGTGTTAGTAATAGCTAGATATTATTCAATGTCAATACTTGAGCACCAATGCACTGAAACACTATGCTGACTCTGTAGTGCAGTGGTTTGCCGCATTGGTGCTCAACCGAGAGGGTGCGGGTCCCACGAATCCCATGAGGGACCAAAAAGTTTCCAATGTTCCTAGGTCATAGACGTATATTAAATTTGTGTAATAAATAAGTAATAAAACTCAATATGTGTAGTATAAAAAATATAGAATATATTTCTGTTGTACCACCTGTAACATTATTTTCTGTAAAATACTTTGGTAAGCATCCAACACAGGGTGGATTGACGTGGTGTGAAGCATCCATAGATATTATTATTATAATGTGATATTAGGTAATGTAAACCTTTTAACCTAATGTTATTTGATTTGGTATCGTTTGTTCGATCACTATTGACGTTTGTTTGATCTTATAAACAATTAAATTCCTAAATAATAATTATTTATCATTATAGTTTCCATTACAAAATATTTTTTTTTTTAAATAAATTGTGTGTGTAGAAAAAACGTCTCGAAATTCAAATATTCTTGTAATAAAACTACTACTTCAGACCAGAAAAACTCCATTAACATTTTGAACTTATCTTCGAAACTTCCTTCTGAAACAAAAGCTTCTTTTATTTTATCCAAAACCCTTTGAAATAACTTTTTCCGTTCTTTACTATGGCTGTTGTTACAGCTTTTCACAACAGGGATCTCCGTTCTGGATATATCCAAATTGAGAAATACTTCCTCTTCATTATGTTTTGTTATTACACTTCTTTTCTTTGCTTTATTCTTTGACTTCTTATTAACTTCAGTATGAGATGTTGACAGTTGCTTTGTAGTAGGAGAAACACATTCGACTAGTTCCATATTATCATCTTCACTGTCTGAAACATCATTATTATTGCCAGAACCACCAACACATATATCTCTGTAAGTAGGAGACGAAGCAGCACCGGATCTAACATAAGAAGTGCTAGGAATAGCAGTTGGTTCATCTATTCTAGATGAGCTCATTTTTTGTGTCTCTTCTTTCATCTTATTTAAAGCCAATTTATAAGAGCAATTATTACTTCCCATATATATACGGATATCTCTCTCCCTTTTAAAAGCTGGACATACCGATTTCATTAATGATAGATGGTCGCCTTTGCAGTTAACGCACTTATAATTTTTCGTTTCACAATTTTCGTGTTTTTCACCACATTTAGGACAAATGGGAGTCTTGGACGGGCAAACGTGACTGACATGACCGTATCGCCAGCATTTAGAGCATTGCGTTACAGGATACATGTATGAATCTATAGCCATACGACAACCATAAGCCTTTATAAATCCTGGAAGATTTGACCCTTCAAATCCTATGCGAACTGTTTCAGATTTTATCCATTTACCATTTAAATCTTTTCGCAACAGCCGTTTAACCGATAATATTTTAGTATCACATTCAAAAATTTCTTTCAATTCCTTATCTTCAATATCAATATCTCTGACTACACCGTAACAATAATGCATTTCATTAGTATTTCTACAAGTCCACTCATGATCATTTATAATTTTACTATCCAAAAAATTGCTTGCGTCTTGATTACATTTAAACTTTATCAAAAGTTTAAAAGGATTCATATACTTGATAGTTTCTATTCCCTGAACATTGTATTTTGCCAAAAGCTTTGCAAATGCCAACTGCTTCGGTAGGATAATAGTTTTGGAGGTTACAGAAACTTCAAAATTGTTACTAAAATCTCCCGGTGGATCAGGAGATACAGATGGGGGGGTGTTTTGCAGGTTTCGTCGTTTGTTTCTATTGACGAGCGTAAAACCATCATCAGGTGAAGGTGAAGGTGTAGTTACTTAGTTTTTAACTTTCTTAGTTTTTAATGAAACATTTACAACTAGTGATTTGATTATTGATATCTGATAAAAAATTTGCTTTGAAAACTTATGACGAAAAAATTATCAAATATTATTAAATATTTTTTTTTATATAATGATAAATAAATGATTACAACAAAATTAATAAATGTAATGAGTTTTCTTTAGTTCATGCCCTAATTAATGCAGAATAATATATAAAACGTAAAAAATTAAGTAGTATCTTAGAAAAAATCACTACTAGATCCGTAATAACTACAAACTATATATAAATTAGGGCGCTAATTTTTAAGACAAAAAACATGACATGTTCGTAATTTTATGTTCTAATCTACTTCTGTGCTGAGTTTCATTGAAATACGTGATGTAGTTTAGTGGCAAAATAGCAAAATCTTGCCATACAAAAATCTAACATTGGAATAGAAAAGAATATCAACTTTATAAATGAAAAATATGATGATTTATTACACCAAGTCTATACTTTATCCAGAGAGAAACAATCATACAAAGAAAGCATTTTGGCCTTGGAATATAATATACAAGACTTATAATACGTATCCCGTTCATCTTCTATTAAGATACGCAACATTTTGCCGGCAAGAGAAAACGAAACGTCTTCGTAATTAGTTGGGAAAGTGAAGAAAGTAGGATTAGCTGTGTTACTGCTCAGAGCATCCACGGTGTGTCGGTACCAGCTCAGGGAAAGAAAGGAACTATCAAACCGATTGTTACAGAATTTGTTAGTGTCCAGATGAAAATGCAGTTTCTGCAATCTGTTTGAAAATTTAACAAAAAACATCCGACCAAACGCCTTAGCTCGTTTTGTATGGGAACCAATGGCGAACGTCGCCCAATCTACGTAGCTGAGTATCTAGCAGCTAGCGCTAGAAAACTATTATATACAGAGAATTTGTAAAGTAAGACCAGTATCAGGCCCCTGATTCAAGATGCTATCGCTATTTATTGCTTAGGAAGTTCGAAAACAAAATGTATGGAATTTGATATAAGCTAAGTCACGGGCGATTTCGTATGTCATTTAGCGAAGCTTATGTCAAATTTCATGCATTTTGTTTTCGAACTTCGTAAGCGATAAATAGCGATGGCATCTTGAATCAGGGCCCAGATCTGTTGGACCGCTAAGTGGAACGTATTTCTAAGAAAATCCGAAGGTGCAAAGCAGGTTTTAGTTAAAACGGAGCAGACCCTGTATGATTTACAGTCAGTACCACAGAAATATATCAAGATAGAACGGTTACGATGTCGTATGCACTTACATTTCGCGCGTGTCATTTTTACGATAAGCCCCGCCCACAGTGTGACGTCATTTTTTTAGTGTGCGTGTCGAATAGTGAGGGGATACCCACGTTAGATTATCGATAGGTCTCTGGTTACTGGGTAGTAAAAACTTGTTCTCAAAATATTTGGATCTAGTTTGCATCCTAAAATAGAAGCCTAGCTATGGCTTATATGATATGCTATGGCTATGGCTATTTATTCCATTCCCAGACAGCGTTCCCGTGTGACTTGAAATAAAACATCAGTCACTATAAAACTTGGTAAAAGTTGAATTTCATCATAAACTGTTTTTATGCTCAACGAAGTGGGCAAGGGTCAGCTAGTCGTCAAATAAAAGTATAAAAAAGACATGCAATATATATGTAGGCATATACGAACAAAAGTCTTTAAAACATTGCATACATTTATTTTTACTAATTATTACAATTAATTTAATTTTCGTACAAATAATAATTTATTTGTAGGAAAATTAAATTAATTTATCGATAAGTCCTAAAAGTAATCGATACACGGTAGTGTCAATCACTATCCTATTCGATGACCAATCACAGCACTTTATCTGACCTATGAGCGCTACGATATTACCGATGCAGGTGATAATATTTTTTCGTACAGTTCGTTGTACACTGCGCGCGCATATTACGCTTTTGAATACGAGCATTGTATATGAACAGCAATGGATATTAATTTCAACGGAAGACAATATAATTTATGTTCCTATTTAATGATCATGGTATAAGTAGAACAATTATTTGGTTTCTCAATTAATATAATTTTTAATGAATTTCAATACTGACTGGTGATAAGAAATGTTTCCTTTCTGTATATTAACGTCGCTACTTTTGTTTTTGCAGTTGGAAACAGCACAATAAGGCATATTTTAGTATAATTTTTAATGTTTTTACGGCGCGAACGCAGGTGCACGAGTCCCGTTGCGTAATGAAGCAGTTTTTTGATAAGCATGCAATATAGTGCATAGTTTTGACACGGGTGCCACGCCTACTTCGCCGTTCTATCTTGATTTATTTCTGTGGTCAGTACAATACCTATTTATAGCGCCTACACATTTTGTTTATGTTGGTATGACTGTCTTTTTTACCCGACTTCGGCGAAGCCAAAAGGAAGGGTAATGATTTTGGCAGTCTATGTATGTATGTATGTATGTATGTTCCCTCGTAGCGGTTAAACTACTGGTCCGATTTTAATAAATAAGGTGTCAGTCAATTCGTTGTGTTCACGCGAGTAACATAGGCTTTAAATAATAATTTTTAGAAAAAATTTGGATTTTCAAAATTATACCTCCAAAACTATCTCCAAAAAAAATTAAATTAAGATAATTATATCGTCTTTGGTATCAAAAAATAGGTCTTGACGAAGACATCACAAATATGTATTTAAGTATTTTATTAATTATTAAACTTTATTGTTAAATTCAAAATAAACATTTAAAATGCGGTTGTACAAGTAGTAGGGTAGGGTTGTTTAGTTACTTACTACGGAATGGTTACTTTAATGAAAATATATTTTATATTTTTACCCGACTTCTAAATAAAAAAAAAGTAAAAACTATAGTTTTTAACTTTTTCTTATTTTATATTTTTACCCGACTTCGCAAAAAAAGGGTCTAAAAAGGCTGAAACAAGAAAATAATTCGGATGGATCGACGGATGCTGGTATAGGTCTTCTTTGTAGTGTTTTTGACGCTTGGGAGGGATCGCAGGATGCATTAGGTGTATTTTGCGACCTCTCCAAGGCCTTTGATTGTGTGGAGCATGCTGCATTGATCAGGAAATTACAACAGTATGGCATAAGAGACTCGTCACTCAGCCTTTTGAATTCTTACCTTAAAAATAGGATTGAAAAGGTGGACGTAAATGGGAAAAGGTCCACAGGGACCAAAATAGAATTAGGGGTCCCCCAGGGATCCATATTAGGCCCCTTTCTTTTTCTCATCTATATAAATGACTTACCTTACTTAGTTAAGGAAAAACATGAGATAGTACTTTTTGCCGATGACACTTCACTAATTTTTAATGTGAAGCGACAGCAATTAAATTACGACGAGGTAAATAGTGCTCTCTCAAAAATAGTACATTAGTTTAATGTTAATAACTTACTTTTAAATTCTAATAAAACAAAATGTTTGAAGTTTAGCTTGCCCAATGTCAGACAAGTACAAACCAATATACTATTAAATGATGAGAAAATGAACTTAGTGGACACCTCACCACCACCACGTATTTCATTTTAGTTGTTTTCACAGTCGCATGTCTTACGGCATCCTTTTAAGGGGAAATGCAGCCGACATCAATACAATATTCGTGCTGCAGAAGCGAGCTATACGTTCCATTTACAAGATGTCGTCCTTTGAATCTCTGAGAGAAAAGTTTAAGGAAATAGGAATATTGACCGTCGCCTCTCAATACATTTTGGACAATATAATGTATGTCAGAAAGAACTTAAATAATTTTAAAACGAAAAGCGACAATCACTGTAGAAATACAAGAAATAAACAGAAGTTAGATATACCTATGATCAGGCTTAGCAAAGTAAGCAAATCTTTTAAAGGTCAATGTATACGCCTATACAATAAGATCCCAGAAAACGTTCAAAATTTTTCCATTAATAAATTCAAAAAAGTAGTTAAAGAACGTTTGTGTGCTAAAGCTTATTATAAGATTAATGATTTTGTTGATGATAGCACACCCTGGGAATAAGGTGGCCACTTTCGAGGCTACTTCTATAGTATATATAATTTTGTAAATTGTAATTTATGTTAAGTTATAACATTGTTATATATATATTTTTTTTAAAAAGAACAATTTTCCCATCTTTTTGCTAAAAGGTGGCCCCGAGCGAGTTTCTTACGCCGGTTCTTCTCGCCGGGTTAGTCCCCGAACCGGTGGTAGGTCATCATGTAGGACAATTCTAAAAGTGTTAGTAACTAACCTATTTGGAAAAGATTTTTCATTTTTCATTCAATTTGAAATCCAGATGTGCATCGGTACAAAAATATACAACGTAGAGCCGTGGTCGTACCCGCTAAACAAATCTAAGCGTCACCTCACATAAAATACGGTAAAAAAACGAGAACTTGAAAAATAATAATATTCATCTGCTGTTGAAATATACGATCCCAATAGCGGGTACGACCACGGCTCTAACTTGACCATTTTTTTACCTATGCATATCTGGATTTCAATTTGAATATAAATGAATGCAAATTTATATTTTTATAACTTTAAAACTTTTTTATTTAGGTATCGGACGAGGCTACGAAATGGACATCTCAGATAACTGCGAAGAACTAGACCAAACAAGCGATGCACCATCAGAACGTTACAGGGAACCGTTCAGCTGTGACGTGTGCTTGAAAAAATTTTCAAATAAAATGAAATTACAAATACATATCAGAGTTCATAAGAGAGATAAACCATACAGCTGTGATGTTTGTTTGAAGAAGTTTTCACAAAAAGGTAATTTAAAAGATCACAGCAGGGTTCATACGGGAGACAAACCATACAGCTGTGACGTGTGTTTGAAGAAATTTTCACAAAAGGGAAATTTACTAGAACACAGTAGGGTTCATACGGGAGACAAACCATACAGCTGTGATGTGTGTTTGAAGAAGTTTTTACGAAAAGGACATTTAAAAGATCACAGCAGGGTTCATACGGGCGACAAACCATACAGCTGTGATGTGTGTTTGAAGAAGTTTTCACAAAAGGGAAATTTACTAAAACACAGTATGGTTCATACGGGAGACAAACCATACAGCTGTGATGTGTGTTTGAAGAAGTTTTTACGAAAAGGACATTTAAAAGATCACATCAGGGTTCATACGGGAGACAAACCATACAGCTGTGATGTGTGTTTGAAGAAGTTTTCACGAAAAGGCCATTTACGAAGACACATTCGTATTCACGTGGGAGACAAACCATACAGCTGTGACGTGTGTTTGAAGAAGTTTTCACAAAAAGTATAGTTAAAAATACACAACAGAGCTCATACGGGAGACAAACCATACAGCTGTGATGTATGTTTGAAGAAGGAAGTTTACAACGACACATTTACAAAGACAAAGTTCAGTTGTGGAACAACTAACGATGCAGCTGGTATATGTTTCAAGATGTTTTCTCAAAAATGAAATATCCAATGTCACATCAGAATTCAGAAGTGACGTGAAAGACAAACCTGCTATAACAAGATAAGACCCAGTTGTACCTAACACTGTTAAATAAATAACGCCTTGTTAAATCATTTAACTGACTTATTCTATATATCTATATATCAAGTGTCCCACCACGCGCTAATGTCTTGTCAATTTACTTAACCGTGCGGAACGGCAACGCTGCATTGTACAGTCGGCGACAGATCCGGTTTACCACCCTAAAGGCGAGATTCGTTTGCGGTCGAATATACTTAGCTCCGCCTACTTGCACACAAGCATACTCGTAATATTTTGATTCTTGAATAATTAAATAGTGAATGCGCGTGCGCTTATAATTATAGTAATATTTGTTTGTTTATTGTAATCATTTTAATTTATTGGACTAAATACATATTTCTTATGATCCCAGTTGGATTTTATCGCAGCTCCTAAATGAATCAACAGATTTAGATGCGGTTTTCTTTAGTTGAAAGCTGGTGTCGTTTATATATTTAAAAATTATACTAATCATCATCAGCCCCTGTGTGTCTGTCTGTTATATCGCAGCTCCTAAATGAATCGACAGATTTAGATGCGGTTTTCTTTAGTTGAAAGCTGGTGTCGTTTATATATTTAAAAATTATACTAATCATCATCAGCCCCTGTGTGTCTGTCTGTTATATCGCAGCTCCTAAATGAATCAACAGATTAAGATGCGGTTTTCTTTAGTTGAAAGCTGGTGTGGTTTATATATTTAAAAATTATACTAATCATCATCAGCCCTTGTGTGTCTGTCTGTTATATCGCAGCTCCTAAATGAATCGACAGATTTTGATGCTGTTTTCTTTAATTGAAAGCTGGTGTGGTTTATATATTTAAAAATTATACTAATCATCATCAGCCCCTGTGTGTCTGTCTGTTATATCGCAGCTCCTAAATGAATCGACAGATTTTGATGTGGTTTTCTTTAGTTTAAAGCTGACGTGGTTTATATATTTAAAAACTGTACTAATCATCATCAGCCCCTGTGTGTCTGTCTGTTATATCGCAGCTCCTAAATGAATCGACAGATTTTGATGCGGTTTTCTTTAGTTTAAAGCTGGTGTGGTTTATATATAAAAAAATTATACTAATTATCATCAGCCCCTGAGTGTCTGTCTGTTATATCGCAGCTCCTAAATGAATCGACAGATTTTGATACGGTTTTCTTTAGTTGAAAGTTGACGTGGTTTATATATTTAAAAATTATACTAATCATCATCAGCCCCTGTGTGTCTGTCTGTTATATCGCAGCTCCTAAATGAATCGACAGATTTTGATGCGGTTTTCTTTAGTTTAAAGCTGATGTGGCTTATATATTTAAAAATTATACTAATCATCATCAGCCCCTGTGTGTCTGTCTGTTATCTGTTATATCGCAGCTCCTAAATGAATCGACAGATTTTGATGCGGTTTTCTTTAGTTTAAAGCTGACGTGGTTTATATATTTAAAAACTGTACTAATCATCATCAACCCTGTGTGTCTGTCTGTTATATCGCAGCCCCTAAATGAATTGAAAGATTTTGATGCGGTTTTCTTTAATTGAAAGCTGATGTGGTTTATATATTTAAAAATTATACTAATCATCATCAGCCCCTGTGTGTATGTCAATAAAAAAAATAAAAAAATAAAGACAATTAAATAATATATTTTTTTATTTAGAAATAACAATTACTTTATTTAACAAAATGTGAATAGATTTAAATCACGGTATTTCACAGTAACTACGGAACACATATTTCACAAAATAAGATCTCTAAATAAATACAATATTATAATTTTGGTTTAAAATACCTACATTTTGAAATATTATATCTACAACTTATTATTTAAAATGCTTAAAATACTATTTAGATTAGAACAGTGAAACGTAAATAAAATCGATACAAAACACATAAAAATCAACACTGTACAAGTATAAAACTGGCAGCAGTCAACCATAAAAGTCTCATTAACTAACAAGATCACATACCGTCATGATTTTTAAAAATTCTTTAATCTCAGCCGTTAGTGGAAGGACTTTTTAAAGCACGTTTACATACAACATTTAAGGATACATAAACAATTAAATTAACGATTTAAATTTAAATATCTCGCAAACGGCTTCCTAAATCTAAAAATAAATATATACAGTTTTGTCAAGACAAATTGTTCTTTATCAAGATAAAGAACAATTCAAATCAAAATAAATGTCCGTCATCCTGAAGTTTCAAAATGAATAGCAAGTAGAAAAATATTTTTAGAGATATATATAATTTTATATTGATTTATAGTACCATATCATAAAATATTATTTCCTACAGTAAAGATTTTTAATATACAAAAAATATTCTTAAAAAGTAAAAAATAATAATCTTAAAGCCGTTTTCTTTTAAAAAAAACTATAAAATAGCTAAATTGTAATTGTTGAATTATCACAAAATAAGAGTCAATCAGTATTTTGCTAAACTCTACAAAAAATATGATCAGCAGCTAAAACAATAGTTATTTAGAAAATGCTGGATTAAAGAAGACAAATCTGAAAATAAAACATACATAGGCAGAAATTTAAATCCGGCCCTGATTATATAAAAGTATTGTATTATAAATTTCTAATTTAGATTTTAATCAAAATCAATGTCTGCTAATTTTCAATTTTTAAACAACTGGCATTTCAATAGGTATATAAGATAATGGATAACAAGATTAAAAATATTTTAGGTGGTACTTAACATAACTGGTTGAAACTTGAAAGAAACTTTACAATAAAACAAAATATTTTGATCATCAGGTAAACAAAAGAAATAACGAAAACTATAATATACAATAAACTATAATAACTGTAAAATATCACAAAAGGTTAAGCATAAAATAAACTTTTTATGTCAGTAATAAATTACTTGTATGTTACGTATAACATTGAAAACAAATTAATAATATTTAGATATTTATTTGTCTATCATTTGTATTAAAATCAACATGTGTAAATAATTTTCTAATTGTTTACACTTTTAGAAATAAGAAAATTAATGACATTTTCTAATTGTTGGTAAGTAAAACGAACTGACGAAGTATTAAGGTATAATATTTATATTATGTTAATTTTAAGTCAAAACCACTTTTGACCAACCTGTTCAGTCAAAAGCACTTTTGACTAATTTTGCTAGTCAATAGTACTTTTACTATTGACTAGCAAAAATGACTGGTTAAGAGTTTTGACTGCAACATATTATATAATTATTATACCTTAATACTTAGTCATTGCTCCACCGGCGTCAATAACAGCATCAAGCCGATCCCGCATAGAGCTCACAAGGACCTCGCAAAAGTTAGAGCCCCGAAACGAATTCCAAACCTCATCGCAGTGAGCGACGAGCGCAGGCTTAGTCCTTTCGTCTCTGTTGTCCCACGTTTGTGCACACATTGCCCATAGGTTTTCTATTGGGTTAAGGTCTGGGGACCTAGACGGCCATGGGACAGTTCTTATTTCTGGTTGCTGCTCAAGCCAATCTCGCACTACTCGCGCTCTGTGTATAGGACAATTGTCTTGAAAGAAATAAAAAAAGGCACAGCGTCTCTCGGGTACACAGTGCGCACAGTAGGCAACATTACTTGTTGCAGCAACTCCGCATGGGACTGTCCGTTAGCCCTTCGGTCAATATATACCAGTTCTCCAGGACCTGCTGCACTCATCCACCCCCACATATTTACTATTATGCGCCCCGAGCTTTTATTTGGCAATACATTTCGGGGCTCATATCTTGTGTTGTTAGTACGCCATAAATTCAGACGGCCATGTTGGCTACTGGTGAAAGATTTCTCGTCTGAAAATATGGCGTAGGAGAAATCGAAGTCTCTATAATCACGAGCGAATTGGACTCGTGCTATTTTTTGTTGTTCGTTTAAAACAATTTTTTTTGAAGGACGCCGGTGGTGAAAACCAACTTCATGGAGACCTCTTTGGACTGTGCGCAAGGAGCACGAAAATTGGTTAGCAAACACGGGAGTTTTTGTAAAAGGTCGCTCGGTATATATTTCCTTCATTCGGTCTTTTCTAGGAGTATTTAAAATCCTTCGACGAGATGCACGAGGATGGTCGGTCGTTGATCCTTCGTCGGCGTTTCTATTAACCCACCGACGCACAGTAGACCTCTGAAAAAATACAAAAGGGTATTAGGTATCTATAATATATTAGTAAGAGATGGATAAAGTTTTACGAGAATTGTGCGAACAGGGGATTGTAAAATTGGGCTTACACTTATATTTTATAATGGTATTTTTAAATATATAATTTATAATTTTATAATATGATAATTATCATTTTTATTATTTGATTGTTTGTCTGTCTACGGTGTTCACTGAAAATTAGCGTTGTGAACTGTTAGGTTCGCAACAGTATGCTGAACGAATACATATTTGGTTATTTTTTTCGTTTTTTTTTATATTTAACCTTATTACGTTTATAATACTAGTAAGTTTTTATATTATACTTTCATATTGATATATTTAAGGTTATCTAATAGCCGAATGCTATTAAAATATATTTTAAATAATGTTTAGAAACTTATAAAATTAATTAGCTTTTAGCTCTCAGTTGTAGAGTTATTAGTGACATTACATTCGTTCCAAAGGCAGGTCTAACAATAAAATCAAAAGAAACTTTTATAGCCTTTTTTATAACTAGTATATTATAACCTAGTAGGTATAATGTTATTATGTTAACAATTTACAAGATGAAACTATTTTTTCTGTGCCGGCCTGTAGTTACAAACACTACAGACCGGCACAGAAAAAATGGTTTCATCTTTCATGAACTTATGAAAAAAGTAGAAAATATAGTCAATATTCTGTAACAATGTTATAAAAAAAACATTTATGCCAGGATCCGTTACACGCGTAAAAGTTAAATAACTACTAAAGAATTCGTCCCTGTTTGCTAATGTGCAATAAATTATTAAAATTTTTAGTTTGCAGAGCAATAAATTGCATTGGTTACTTTTTTAAATTAAATACTTTACTTATTTTGAACGAAGCTGACACTAAACAAAATATACACACAACAATTTACAACAACAATAAATAAATAACTGCGGGCCGAAATTGTATTAACAACGTATTATGTTTTTACTTTTTACCAATTTCTTGGAATACACAAATCTTATCTTATACCTACTTGTTCCGATGCGTTTACTAAAGGCTGATTAACCGGTTCCTCGGTGTGAAACGACAACACGTGCATAGAAACAATAGAAATGTTTTGTGCAATAAATTTAGACAGTGATCAAATAAAATAAACCTTATTCCCACGCAGGAATAATGCACGAGTCAGAACTCTCACACCTGTTATCAAAATTTATAAAATTGTTCGATTTAAATATATATTTTTTGAAACAGCTTTATTTAGGTAATTAAAAATGTATTTATAAGCAAACATAATACTCTACAATCTACATACGTGACTAATTGAATATACAGGGTGTTTTGCACATGGACCGACATGATTTTTTGGGGGGTGGGGGGGGTCATGTGCTATTTTCCCCCGTGAGACCCAATATCCTAAGTCTCACGGTAGTCTAGATATGTTTTTTTTTTATTTTTTTTAAATCTACCCGAAATCTTGCATTTAAATCGTCCTAACTTTTTTGTTTGTGGTTATAATACCACAAAACAAAGTATGCTTGTATTCTACAATGTTTTCTAATTCTAAATAAATCATTACATGTTACAATTGTTATCCACAAAAAAACTTCTGAGCTTTCAAAGTGGTAAATCGGTGTAAATGTTATGAAAAGTGACAACTTATCAATTCATTTAAAAAAAAACTAAAGTTCATTTTGAATTTAGCTTTTTATTAAAAAGTTCTTTACTTATTACCCTTTCTAACGATATGCTACATGATATAAGAAACCATTCTTAAAGTGGTCAAATTAAGCTTCGTTTGCCTGAACACGCACTCTAACAATGTAACTGGTTTGAACAATGTAACCAGTCAACACGGATTATCAAGCAGCAGGTAAAAAGTTAGTCCCTTTCTTACTAGTAGTACAGTTATTGTTGTCTTTGTCTATCGAGTTGAAAGTGAGTGAAGGTCACTTGCCGGGAATCAGTCGAGATTACTCTGCGATTCGAAGTGCCCGTACCGTTGTTCTATCGTAATCAAATTAAAGTCTTGTTATTGTTTTTTTGTTAAATCTGTTGTTGAACTGTTACGTTTTTGTTGTGTTTATCTTTGCGTATTCGTTACAATGGCAAACTTCAGTAACGAGGAGTATGCTGACATGATGTTGGCGTATGGTAAAGCTGATTGCAATTCGCATGAAGCGCGAAGAATTTATCAAGAACGCTACACTGATCGACGGTTACCTCACCACGAGACCTTCTCAACTACCTATCGACGTCTGAGGGAGACCGGAAACTTAAACTTTCGGGAGCCCCGAGTGGTAACGCAACCACTTGGTTGAGCATTTACATCGTGAAACCCGCAAACCCGCCACGCGGAGCCGCACACGGAACCCACAACCCGCATTTTTAGTTCTACATTATTAAAAAAATATGCATATAAAATTTCATAAGAATCGTTCATCCGTTTCGGAGGAGTAAGATAACTTACACTGTGACACGAGAATTTTATTATCGTAGATAGTAGAAGTACTATTACCTATAATTTATTTATTTTTTATTATGAAAACCAACAGCATAATACAAATAATTTTACAAACTTAGTATCTTACAAAAGTAAAGCCAATAATAGTAAGTAAAGCCAACTTTTGTAAGATACTAAGTTTGTAAAATTATTTGTATTATGCTGTTGGTTTTCATAATAAAAAATAAATAAATTATAATAGTACTTCTACTATCTACAATAATAAAATTCTCGTGTCACAGTGTAAGTTCCCATAAATAACCATTGTGCTAAAGTGATATAGAAATGAGAGCTTGATAGTAAAATACTAGTTCGCAATAGTTTTAAGAAACAAGTACTTGTAGGTATAAAACACAAAGTAACTCTTAGCGGTCTAAATTAAACAATAATAATAATAATATTTACTCACCAAAATGTTCAATTCCCTGGATATTTCTGCCCTTTGTTCCGCCCTTGATCGTTAAGGAAAACTATTTGATTCCTTATGTCACTCGTCAAATTTGCAGGCATTTTTCCAGTCTATTTAAAAGCACAGGTCAATAATAAGGCTATCAAAAACTGTCCAATACGAAAAAGCGAAGGTCTTCAGGAGTGCACTCAATCAGAATCCATAAAACACAGCAGGGGTCAATATTCAATCCGAAACGGGGCGCAAGCGAAACTAATTACAAAAAAAACACGGACGTTGACAAGCAGCGGGGTGCTAATTGCAACTGATTGTTACATTAAACCAAATATTATACTTTGTTTATGATCGAGCGCACGCCACAACTCTCCCGTGATTGGCTCAAATCTAAGGGAAGGCGGGGCTAGACTCTACGCTTACGCATCCGATTCTTTCGCCAAACTGGTAAACCGGATTTGTCGCCGACTGTACATTGATTCTATTGACGGTTCCTTCATCCATTGATGTCTTCATTTGTTAAGGAAGTATTACTGAAGACACTCTTAGGGTTCTTTGGACCCCGCCTGTCATTTGATGTATTAAGAAGGCTTTGTTAGGTTTGTAAAAAAAATAATGGTTTAAGTAATTGATACAATATAATTATTGGTAGTAAGTACTTATAGTGTTTTTTCTAAGTCAATGTGTTTCAACTCCATATGAGGGCAATAGCTATGCTTAATATAGTTTACCGTAATATCTAAATACACCGGATATTTTAAATATCTACCTATTATTTTATTTTATTTTGTTACGTACCGTAATGTTTGCGAGGTTTTCGTAGACACATTGCACATCTGTTTTAAATATGTTTATAGTTCTTTTATTGTGTGATAAGCATATAGTGCAATAAGTTTCATTCAACATTTTTAAAGAATGAGCTTAACCCAATCTCAAATTATATTAATAAGTATTTGCTATTAATCTTATACTTTTTAAGTCTACAACCACACAAATACACCTCTAATACAAATACATAGATTAGAGTAATTATTTTATTACTTAAATAAAGAATATTCTTCATCTATGTTTTATTATAAACAAATTACTCTAATCTATGAAATACACCCTTTAGCCCTGTGTTCCAGTAGCTGATAGTAAACGAAAAAAACGTTTTTTTTAATTCAGATTTGCGTTTCTTTAGCACTGTTTCCCCGTGTTCCAGATGCAGCTCAAAACGCTCAAAACGCTCAGAATGATCACGTCATTTTGCATATTTTTACCCATCTTGTTTTTGACGTTTACTTAGATTTCACAGATTTCACTGATCTCGATGTTATTTTTAAATTATGGATCGAGCAAATTTATTCTAGATTCTTTTTTAATGTAGTTATTATTGTTAATTTAAAATATTAATAGAATTTATGGGATCTATAGGAAATGTTAAATTTTGACATCTGTCAGACGTTCCACCAGGGGTCGGACACTTCCATACAATGACAAATTCTGTGATTTTTTTACTCAAAATGCGACATCTGTAATCATTTCCCAAAACAACTAGTTACTGTAAAGTGTCACAGATGGTAGCACAGTCGATAATTTTATACAATAATTTATTTCTGAAATTTATTTATTTAAAATATTTATTTCAGTATCTAATTATTTTACTGAACTCGTTTTATAATTAATAAATTTAAAATTTTGAATACCTTACAACTTTAAGTAATAATTACTATAGCAACACAGTGAAGTGATTGATAGGTACTTGGTCAAATTGCTTAGCAAATATGGCGACTGCTCCTTGCGTTTGTAGTTTTGTTCCTTATTATTTGTGCTGTTCTTTGTGTGAAGTGCGTATTTCCAGAAGATATTGTGTGAGTTGAGCTTTTAGTTCCTCCACTATTTCAGTGCAATCGTTTTTTTGCGACCAGGACGCTACGTTTGTGCTATTTGTTTGCGTTATAGACGCTTGTGATTTGTGTAGTAAGTACATAATACATTCTATGTTCAATAATGTAAGTGTATAACCTGTGAATAAATAAATAAACTGTAAAATAAAAATGGTTTTATTATGTACCTACCTATCCATTTATTGTGAAATTCAAGGTTTCTGTAAAGTATTAAACTTTACTGTATAGAAGTTTATAAAGTTTGGCTATGATTTGTTAAATGAATAGGTATTTATTATGTAATAATGACTAAATGATAATGAATATAAATATGTAAACTATTTAACAAAGCCAAACTTTATCAACTTGAATACAAGTAAAATATAAGCTGAAAATAAACTGCAAATAAACTGGTATGTATATATAGCTATACCAGGGGTCGGACACTTCCATACAATGACAAATTCTGTGATTTTTTTACTCAAAATGCGACATCTGTAATCATTTCCCAAAACAACTAGTTACTGTAAAGTGTCACAGATGGTAGCACAGTCGATAATTTTATACAATAATTTATTTCTGAAATTTATTTATTTAAAATATTTATTTCAGTATCTAATTATATTACTGAACTCGTTTTATAATTAATAAATTTAAAATTTTGAATACCTTACAACTTTAAGTAATAATTACTATAGCAACACAGTGAAGTGATTGATAGGTACTTGGTCAAATTGCTTAGCAAATATGGCGACTGCTCCTTGCGTTTGTAGTTTTGTTCCTTATTATTTGTGCTGTTCTTTGTGTGAAGTGCGTATTTCCAGAAGATATTGTGTGAGTTGAGCTTTTAGTTCCTCCACTATTTCAGTGCAATCGTTTTTTGCGACCAGGACGCTACGTTTGTGCTATTTGTTTGCGATAAAGACGCTTGTGATTTGTGTAGTAAGTACGTAATACATTCTATGTTCAATAATGTAAGTGTATAACCTGTGAATAAATAAATAAACTGTAAAATAAAAATGGTTTTATTATGTACCTACCTATCCATTTATTGTGAAATTCAAGGTTTCTGTAAAGTATTAAACTTTACTGTATAGAAGTTGATAAAGTTTGGCTATGATTTGTGAATAGGTATTTATTATGTAATAATGAATATATGATAATGAATATAAATATGTAAATTATTTAACAAAGCCAAACTTTATCAACTTGAATACAAGTAAAATATAAGCTGAAATTATACTGCAAATAAACTGGTATGTATATATAGCTATACATACCAAAAGTTTGCGGGAGATGATATCAGATGGCGCTATGTAGCTATCAAATGACATTAGTAGTAGTCAAAAAAACCTGAGAGCGTACTCTCTATACCTAATATATATTATTATACTCTATGAGCTATACATACCAAAAGTTTGCGGGAGATGATATCAGATGGCGCTATGTAGCTATCAAATGACATTAGTAGTAGTCAAAAAAACCTGAGAGCCTACTCTCTATACCTATTTATATTATTATACTCTTTATATTATTATACTCTATGCGTTCCACTAAAGAGCGCCTAAAGGAACACGCCCTTTATGGTCTTTTTCTTCTTCTTCTTCTTCTTTTGTTAATGGCGGCCTCGGTGAGTTGCCAATGTCAGAGTGGGTTTAAACCTTAGATAAAGAATCCTATAGATTTGACACAGTGCCACAGCCGAAAGAGACAAACGAAAAGTATATACAATATCTGTGTTGCCAACCCCATTTCAATTTACCCAATTTATTCAGTAATCTTACAACTCGGGACTAACAAAGATTAGTACAGAACAGTAAAATACAAAATTATTAATGAGAGAAAGTTTGTATATATATATATATTTGTTTCCATTAAATTATGAAATTTGGAACGGATAAAGCAGGAAACAATATGTTACGTTTATGACGTGTAAATGTACCAACGGTTCCTATTTGCGCATACAAAGTAGCATTGGCTGCTACTTTGTATGCCCAAAACATACCATACAACAAAACCCAAGGTTTTAAAAAAACGTCTTTACATCATAATTATTTTCATCACAGACGCGGACGTAATAATAATTTATATATGTCGGTACTCTATTTATGTTATCGAATGTACTATAATTTCTTGGCGGACATTCTTTTTATGTAGTAATAAAACACAAACTATGTACTTGCACTTTTTTTCACTTTATTATAATATATACCTACACCGACGATGACTTCATCGAAACCGGTCGTGTATTTTAACAAATATAAAAATATATAATGTAAAATCACTAATAAAGTATATATGTATATTATGTAAAAAAGTATATAAAATAAAAAATAAGGTGTTTAAAGGTAATCTGTGCATAAATATAGTCATTATTTAAATGATTTTATTATTTGCATTTTTTTTTAATTATTGGTATATTACAACATTTATGGGTCGTTATTCAAAATGATTATTTCCGTAACTGTATTCATATTTTTGCTATTGGAAGTAGATGCACGAATTTCTTCCTCCTCGTTTAAGCATTTGGTATTTTCCTTTTCATGCCTGTATATAGTGTGGATCCCTTACCAGCATTTCCGGGGACATTTAAATTTTTAATTTATTTCTTATACCAACTACAATTTATAGATATAATCTCATTCGACTATTCACCGCAGTTCAAGAGTTCATGAATGGAAATTTTTGGGGTGACTTTTACGACTTATATTCACTATACGTCTTCCAATAAATATTTCTTCGGCTTTCCTAAAACAAAGCAATAATATATAAAATAGGAGTAGTAGAGGCGTTCGTTAAATGTAGTCAAGATTTCCATTTCCATCGTTATTTTACAGTAAAAAAATAGTACTTTTAGTGAACTTATGTAAGTAAATTTCAGTAGGCTCTACACAAGACTCTGAATATAATATGTTTATAACATTATAATAATCACTTTTATAGTACGTAAATAAATACCATAAAAGTAACTAACCTGCTCGATGACATGACGCGTAGAAATAGATAACGGGTTTAAATATGTCATATTTGCTGTTTTTCTAAAACAACTTTGTTCAAAATGTCTAGAGCAAATTACTCGAGTATATTTGGTTGGTTGCTAGTTTTGTCGGCCTGTGGCACGAATCCATAATTGGCGGGTTTAAGAGTCCTTTGGAAATCTGTAACAACAGTTTCACTATTGCACAGCTTAAGATTTAATAATAAAATTAAAAATATAATATATATACGGTTGAATCGAGAAACCTCCTCTATTTTTGAAAGTCGGTTAAAAAAGACCCCACTTTTAGGGTAAATTATGAGTACCTTAGCTGGTATCCCCATAAAATCTTTAACATTACTAAGTCAAAAAGTATTTTAAAATGGCGGACTGCCTGACATTTGTTTCGAGGATGACAATTTAACCTTGTCACATACATTGGTTGGATAATACATTTGTTATTGTAATTTTAAATTACATTTTAATTCATTATTTCTATTCACAATAACCTATTAATAGCTTATTAGTGTGCTACGGAACACAACCTGTCGATATTTTATCAAAGCAAGGTGTATTTGTTACTAAAATTGTACTTACGCATGAAAGAAAATATTTCGTGTTTTTTGCTCATTACGGCTTTTACAGCCGATTATTTTACATATATCCATGTAAAGCAGGGTTAATATTAAACACTTGACCGTTAGTTAAAGTTTACAACCTTGAGAGTGGCAACACCTAGTTTCCATCAAATCTTCTGTCCTTTTTATCCTTTATAACCTTTATCTCTATCTATCTCGCTCGCACATTCCCCACCAGGGGCTAGTGTGGAGCTGAAAATAGAGCTCTCACACCTGCCTCATTGGCGTTAAATTTTCCGTCAACGGCGGTTCACTTTCGATACTATAGTCATTATCGAAGTGCTGCCGCAGGATTCCGGTGAGTTCTTATAATTATAACTTTATTGAACCTCTGAAACTCATGGAAAGATTCTAGGCTTTTTTACGCTAACTTGCTAACGGTTTTTATCGTTTGCATACTATTCATAGAATTTTATATTCTTTAAATATCCAAGAAATAAGGAATCTTTCTTTGTTTCAGAGAATGTTATACTTATTTTATGTTGTGTCCTTTGTAGTGTCAGGAGTTACTTATTGCAAAGTGAATTAATATATTTCTGTGGATAATTTAGTACTTTTGTCGGTATTATGTGGGTACCTACACAATATTTTGTGTCGTAAGAAAACGTGCTAACGTTTGTAAAAGATTTGGTAAAGATAAAAATAACTTTTGCGTTGCAAATTTACAATCGTACTACCCACATTTCATTGATAATTATTTAAATAAAATTTAAATGTTCACTTTGTCGCACACTATTTCTCCTTCCTTTTAGTTATAATGGATAATACAAATGCAAAAACGTCCATACCACGTTGAACACACCGGTTCTCGTCCGATCACCGAAGTTAAGCAACGTCGGGCGCGGTCAGTACTTGGATGGGTGACCGCCTGGGAATACCGCGTGATGTTGGCTTTTTGTTGGTTGCCAATCTACGGCAGGACCCTCTGGTTTGCAAATCGAACGATCGCATCGTACTTCCCTAAAAAAGGGGGGGTGGGGCAAACATAATCGCAAATATGACTTGTTATAGAAGTTATCGAACGAAGTAACCGAACTTCGCAGACATATTTATGAAGGCGAACCTTCTTGTATAAATCATCAAAGATCTCAGGATTTTTCTACATTCCTAATGATTTTTAACTTTTTAAAAAATGAGGGTCATGATCAAATTTCTTTATTAAATATTAATGATTATGAGGTTCTAAATAATTGTAATCTATCTGACAATAATACTAATAATGAGATTAGTACGAAATTTAATTTTTAATTACAAGTTAAATTAAAGGAACCAACGACACTTATGCCCAGAAAATTATTTTGAAATGCTAAATAATCTTTATAAAAATTATTCCCCGGGTTTTACCCAGTTGGAAATTAATGACGAAGTTATGGCTTATGCTGGTCAGCGTCGCTTTGCTTACAGTGACAAATGTTTTGGTGCTCTTACCTTCTGTATTTTAAAACAAAAAGAACTGTTGCAAGATAGCCTAAATAAACTTATATCATGGGCGCGAAATAGTTGTAATACTGTAAACGCTAACGAGTTACATAAAAAAGTTGTTGAGCTATTTAAACAACTGACATTAGTCTTGGAGAAAACAGATGGTGTAAGAAAAGTTTTTATACCACTTATTTGCCTCGCAGGCATTAAACAAAAATAATTATCACCCCTCGCAGGGGTTGGATAATAATCAGAGAACACACTCTCAGAGTACGTTCCAAAGACAGGGCTTGTCGTATACCCAACCCACGCAGGGTTACTTTTATACCAGACCCACGCAGGGTACATTTGGCACCAATAGGCCTGAAAATAATAGCACACGAAGGTCCATTCGACCTTGTGAAGTTTCACAAAACAGACACGAGCCTGGTGCAGGGATTAAGAGACGTGGTCCCCAGGATTCACAATCGGGGAATAGGCGACGTCGATTCTGACCACTTCGAGGCGGGCCAATTAATTTATTGCATACCGGTTGAGATATCTAGGTGCACCTCGCACACTTTTAAAAGATATCCGAGGGTACCGCATACCCTTTCAAGCGAGACTCCCTCTCTTATTTCTCAAAAATCAAGGACATTTGACGACTCTAGAGTCAGAACCCATGTCCGAGAGTATATCACAAATGTTTCGGAAAAGGAGTTCTGGAGGAGGCTCCTCTTTTTCGGAGCTTTATCTCGACTATGTTTTTAGTCTCTAAAGGAGACGGCACAAACCGATCCAATTTTCAACCTGAAAAATCTAAACTAGTATGTCGCAACTCAGCTATTCAAACTAGTTAATGTTTCGGGTGCCAGGGTTTCTCCAATGAAACGACTGGTTGTGATAAAAATAATTATAATAATAATAAATAATAATATATTGTGTAACGGGGCCTCTGCGTGTGGCTTCGGCCCCACGCATGCCTTCCAAAGGTCCGGGATTTAATTTCCCGTGAGCAAGGAAGCTATACCTATAGTATTATTAATATTTTTATATAAAGCTTTTTAATTATTATTTTAATAATATATATATATATTTTTTTTTAAAATCACCCTTCGCAGGGGTTTGATAATAATCATAGAATACACTCTTAGAGTACGTTCCAAAGATAGGCCCCGCAGGGCTCGTCGTATACTCAACCCACGCAGGGTTACTTTTATACCAGACACACGCAGGGTACATTTGGCACCAATTGCTTGCTTGCTTGCTTGGAAACAATAGCACACGAGGGTCTTTTCGACCCCGTGGACCAATGGACCAATTTTCAACCTGCAAAGTCTTAAGGTATGTCGCAACTCAGCCATTCAAACTAGTTAATGTTTTTGGTGCCAGGGTTGAAATATTTATTTGCATATTGACATTTGATAAAATACAAAGTCTACCCTTACGGGTGTACATACAGAGCGTTTAAAACTAAATATAATATAAAGTTTCTCCAACAAAACGACTGGTTCTGCAAAGTAGACCTTTCGCAAGCACACTTCAATGTGCCCATCTGACACAGTCACAGACGTTTTCTTCGGCTAGTGTACAAAGGGAAATTATTGCAAATGGCTTGTCTGCCGTTCGGCCTCAGTACAACTCCGAATATCTTCGCAACATTTTCGAATTGAGTGGCCCAAACTCTAACGGATGAAGGCATCAGAGTCCTAGTATAATTTGGACGATTTTTAGTAGTACACCAAGAGTACCAAACACTCACATGTGCAGGTCGTTCTTGCACGTCTAAAAGTTTTTGGGGTGGCAGATAAATTATCAAGTCAGTGACTAATTCCCAAAAAGAAATTAGTGTTCCTCGATACCCTTTGGGTCACGTGGTTAAACAAAAATATGCTCCCCAACGGGAAAATAGTTTACTTACGCTTACGTCTCGAGGAAGTTCTACGAGATGTAACTAAAAATCTTTAGAGCTTAATAGACATACTGAATTTTGCGAGCTTCGCAGTTCCATATGGCAGATTACACTTTCGAGAAACCTTGTCTTACCTCAACAAAGTCTTATGATTGATGTTGTGATATTGCCAACGGAGTTACAAAAGGAGATGAGGTGGTGGTTAGAAAATTGTCATGGGGAATCGATGATTCATTTTCCAACAGCGGAACACATCGGAATCAGTGGTGAGCTCTGCTGGAAAAACACATGATTTAGGTAGAAGCCCAACATATTCCGGGCAAATACAACAGTCATGCAGACCATCTTTCTCGTCATCAGAGTCCACCCGAGTGGCATCTGTTTCCCCAGGCTATAGAGAAAATATTTCCAAGGTTTGGGGTTCCTCTGATAGATTTGTTCGCGTCGGAACAGGCAAATGTGGTCATGAATTAGGTATTTGTCACTAGAACAGAAGGACTAGGATAGCAACGTTTCACGTTGCCTTCTCACAGATATGGTACTTTCCCACAGCACGGGTGTTCCCACCACCGTGCATTATTCCGAAAGTACTGAAACACCAGAACCTTGCACGAGGAATCTATCTCCCCGTAGACCCCTTGCGACAAGCTCAAGGACGCTCGTTCCCAACGGCACTGAAGGCACGAGCAATAAAGCACCACCCTTTATAGTCAAGGATCTCTATCACTGTTGATATTTTGCAGATTTACATATTGTAGAGGGACTGGCTTATAACACGATTAATATTCGTAAGTCCGTGGTAGCCACATTAACTAACACTGATAATGCCAGTAATTTGAGTTCAGACGTGTAAGTATGTCATGTCTTAAAAGCTATAGCTTTACAAAGCCTGTAAGGAAAAGTATAGGGATCTTGATATTTTAATTACATACTTGCGCATTATAACTGTGAACGAGGCTAGTATATTTGCTGGCTTCTTCTCGGCATACAGCAACTCCTATAATACTTTGCTTTTGCTAATTACTCTGCCCGCAGGGTCCATGAACTTTATTAGCCACAGATACAAAACATTATGTTGAATAAGCCAATTCTTAGGTTTATGGCCTGTTTTTTGTACCTAAAACCGACACTGCCACGTACAGGCAGTCTGGATGGGGTTTTATTGCAATAATAAGAATAAAAAACCTTGATACAGTATTTTGGGTAAAGCTGGAGCACGCCAAAGGCGGCCTCTCTATACTCTTATCAGTCCACCACTGTCTAAACTAACTGTCCACTAGACTGCATCCTGTCGGGGGGGAAACTTGAGGTCAAAAACGACATTTACACGTTTTTACCGTATATCTGATGTTAATAATAGCGGTTTTATACGCTTGTTTAACCCTGCTTAATTATACTGTTATAAAGTTTCAATTTCACAATGACCTTTGCATTAGGTTAGCCATAATTAAGCTACATACCTATTGCCTTAAGGTTGAAGGCTTCAACATATGAACTATATTGAATTACTTTAATAATTGTAAAAATTGTCTAATCATATTTTGTGAAATCAAGATATTTGGTTACTGTAACTAATAATTTCATAAATATTTTATTATGAAAGTAACCAAGTTTGGTTTGTACACTATAACAATTATAATCTCTTTATAATTAAGTTTAAAAATTATATTAATATCAGTAACACTACTGCACTGATATTTATTTTTTATTTCATTTTATTTGTACAGTAACTTATGCCTATGATGGGTATTTTATGATATTGTAATAAATGAGTTACAATTAAATGATAGTATTATGTATTATAAAAATTGTATTATATTCTCGCTCAATAGGTTAATATTGATAATCTAAAATGCCAGTTGTTTCAACACAGCATTCTATTTTAATTTATACTGAATCTTCTTAAACTTTCAGTTTGTATGCATTACATTGTAATGTCAAAATCACATTGGCGTCCCTATACAGATTTAATTTACCCACCAGGCGATAACAAACACGTCTCAAGGTTGTAAACTTTAACTAACGGTCAAGTGTTTAATAGAAGTGTTTTACTTGAAATAAAACACATATTAAATACTTACCTTAGTTAAAGTTTACAAATTTAAATTCTGCCTGGCAGTTCCTCTCGACTCAATGAGGCAGGTGTGAGAGCTCTATTTTCAGCTCCACACTAGCCCCTGGTGGGGAATGTGCGAGCGAGATAGATAGAGATAAAGGTTATAAAGGATAAAAAGGACAGAAGATTTGATGGAAACTAGGTGTTGCCACTCTCAAGGTTGTAAACTTTAACTAAGGTAAGTATTTAATATGTGTTTTATTTCAGGTAAAACACTTCTATTATGCATCACTTAAGATTCTTTTTATTTTCACCACTTAGATCACTATTATTCACTAAAAATCCTGGAAGATACGAGATGTGACCGAACTGTCAACTGATTTGTTGGGCACATAGCAGTTGTGCCCAACAAACAAAAACAGGAACTCTGACAAAGACAGGCAATATTGTCGCCTTCCTTTTCCTTCTTTAAAGATTTTGTATGTTGTGATCTCGTTCACACACTTTATTGACGTATCGTAGCAAATCTATGTATTCTTAATCTAAGGTTTAAACAGACTTTGCTCTTACTATTGCTGGTGCGGTGGGGTAGCAAGGGTTTGATTACTTATTATTTTATTTACAAAACTGATGAATTATCTAAAACAAACACAAACACATGTTAGTATAAAGACATCACAATTTTATATTGTTAGAAATAATATATGTACATAAAATTTCAATAAATGAAGTATTTACAAAACCTAAAAGGGATTTAAAATTAATAGGGCGAGGAATCGAGGAAGGAATAAAGTCATAAAGGGAAGGCTGGTTTCTTGGGCAATTAAAGAATATATGGTCTAAGGTACCCTCATCTAGGCCGCACTCACAAAGAGAACTATCCTTGACCCTGATTTTTGCAAGAAAGACTGGTGAGCAACAGTGACCAAGTCTCACTCGGCAGACTGTTGAACATACTTGTTTGCTACACTGTAAATATTTGAAAAACCAGGGCCTAACTGGTACACTACTTTGAATATCAAAGTAGTGTTTGCCTTTAATAGTACTAGAGCTGGTCCACTCAGTGTTCCACCTACTAGTTAAGTTATTTTTAGCTATCGGTATTAAGTCCTGACAATATAGTTTGTAATGACATAGTCCCCCTGATGATATTGCATCTTTAGCATAGGCATCCACACTCTCATTGCCAGTAATTCCGCTGTGACTAGGTATCCATGCTAAGAGAACATGGATATTCTGGACGTGACACTTAAGGAGAAGCTGTCTTATTTTCAGAAGTAATGGAAATTTTGACTTAGACCGAAACTGGTTGGCCGAAACCCCCTCTAAAACGCTCCTGGAGTCCGAAAGGATAAGTGATTTGTTAAGGCCATGTGACTCAATAAATTAGATGGCTTCAAAGATGGCGAGTGCCTCGCCTGTAAAAACAGATGAGTTAGGAGGCAATTTGAAGTTCAAAATCACATTAACCCTCGGAATCCAGACAGCTGCTCCAACACAACCATCTACCGAGATTTTGGATGCGTCCGTAAAAATAAGCAGCCAATCCCTATAGTGCTGATTAATGAGTTGTTGAAAATGAGTATTAGCCATAGAGGAACCTTTATCGATAGGAAGGTCGAGGATAATGTTTGGGGAAAAAGTTAGGGCTTCATAGGGGGTCAAAAAGAGAGGGTTGAGACGGCACTGAAAAATTGGACAAGGAAGGTGGGTTAACTTATGGTAGCTGACCAAGAGACAAGAGATGTAGAAGTTAATTGAGATAAAGTATGCAGTTTACCTATAAGAGGGTGAGACGAGTTCTGAAAAGCCTTAAAAAGAAACCTATCTGAAAGGTACTGCCGCCTGATGTTAAGCGGTGGGTCGACACACTCGACCTGTAGAGCATTGATTGGAGATGACTTCATTGCACCTACTATGATCCTAAGAGACTTGGATTGGATTTTATCAAAATCTTTTAGTGGAACCTTGTTACATGGTTCTAATAGAAACGAACCATAATCAATGTGACTGCGGACAAGAGCATTATAAAGTAACTTCTGGGTATATGGATGAGAACCCCACCATACACCACTGACCGACCGTAGGACATTAATATTTCTCTCGCATTTTTGGGAAATATGCTTAATTTGATAGGCGCCAGTCATCCTCGAATCTAGGCAGACTCCTAAGAATTTAACCTTGTCCTTAACCGGGAAAACTTGCTCATTATATTGAATATTGACGACAGGTGTAATTTTGGACCTAGAGAATACTACAACACAACTTTTTGAGACCGAAATATTTAAGCCATGTCGTTCCATCCACTCAGTTAGATAACGAACTGCTGTGTTAAGACGAGTAGAACAGTCAGCAATATCCTTTGAAGCAATGTACATTGACAAATCATCGGCATACTGTAAGACCTCACAGAAACTACATACAGATAGATCTAAGTCATGGGTGTGTATATTATAAAGGAGAGGACTGAGAGGAGAACCTTGGGGGAGGCCTTTGTAAACTAAACGGGGAGAGAGGGTTAAATTTTGGGTGGAAACTACAACGGATCGACAGGAGAGGGAATTTATAATATAGTTGATCATCCTCACTGGGACACTCAGATGAAGCAATTTCTGCCTGAGCACCGGAAGAAGAACATTGTCGTATGCCGATGATATGTCAAGGAACACGCCTACCACATGTTCCGCTTTCGAAAATGCAATGCGTATGTCAGTCACGAAGGTCCCGAGACCGTCCATAGTGCTATAGCCCTTTCGAAAACCGAACTGTGTTTTGGATAAAATGCCTTTGCTCTCCATAAGCCATTCTAACCTATTTTTAATTAAGTGTTCTAATATTTTGGCTTAAGTTATAGAAAGAGCAATAGGTCTATAACTAGACGGATCGCTGCTAAGTTTTCCTGATTTTAATATAGGTAGAATAATCTGTGTCCTCCATTCCTCCGGGGGAATTTCGGATTGGAAAATGTCGTTTAAGACTTTCAGACACACTTCTTGGGTCACAGGGCCGCTGTTTACAATAAAAGAATACGGTAAACCATCACTGCCTGGAGCGGTATCCTTTAATGAACTTATAACCAATCGGAACTCCTCCGGAGAAAAAGGCCCGTCTAAAAAACTGGTAGGCTGTCCCGAAGACACATAATATTGGCACTCATCAAAAGCTGGGACCGACGGGGGCGCCAACTTTGACGAAAAAGCCTGTATCCACTCTGATGGGTCATTGGACGGATGGTTTACTAATGAGCCTCGAAATTTTTTAATGTTTTTCCAGACTAATGACGGACGAGATAAAGGTGAAAGAGTCAGGCAAAAGTGGCGCCAACCATTTCTCTTTTTTTCTGATAGCAAGAGTCTAACTTCTGCTGCCACTTTTTTATAATTTAAGTAATTGTCTAGGGTCATAGCCCTAGAAAATATTTTTTCGGCATCTTTGCGGCGCTTACATGCTTCAGTGCACTCAGAGTCCCACCATGGAGAAGAAAACGTCTTCTGGTCTCCAGTTGATTTAATAGGAATGGTCCTATCCGCAGCCGACATAAGAGCATTTTTCAAATTTTGATACAAGGCGAGTGTGTCACTAGTATCGATAGGAAGAAGGTGACTGATTTCAGAATCCGTTATGTCTGCAAATTCAGACCAATTCGCGTTTGCAGTTTTGAATTTAAGCCGAGGAGTTGGTGATGATAGTGTATGTCTAGTCTGTCGGTATGTTATCGTAGTTAGAATTGGAAAATGATCACTACCATAAGAGTTAGGAAGTACTGCCCATGAGCATGAGGGAGAGAGAGAAGGGGTACATAATGATAGGTCTACCACACTTCTCGGGTTCTGTAAAGGAGAAGCCCGGCGCGTAGGAGACCCATCATTAAGGACAACTAGGTTATGGACATCCAGCAAATCTATCAGGAAAGGGGAGTTAGGATCGTCAAAATGGGAGCCCCAAGAAGTATGATGAGTATTAAAATCACCAAGAACAACCAAGGGGGAAGGAATGGAAGAGCAAATGGAAGAAATTTCAGAGAATATGGAAGGATTAGGGTGAGGGACATACACAGACATAAAAATGGTATCTAAGACACGGACGGCCACAATATTAAAAGAACTACTATGTACAGGTATTGTATATATAGAATATGTACATTGGCCGGAGACCAAAATGGCTGCTCCAGCTCTGCCATCAGATCTGTCATCCCGGAAACAGGCATAACCTGGAACTCGAAAACGAGAACCTGGCATCAATCACGTTTCCTGGACGGCAAAAACTGTTGGTTTAAAAGTATTTATTAGCATTAAAATATCATGTTTCTTATTCCTGATGCTGCGGCTGTTCCACTGTATTACAGTGTAAGCCATTATTAGGCAAAAGTTTAATGAGTTGGGTCAGGTTGGTAAGAGTTTTGTTCGGTAGGGAGTCGCTAGACCTAGAAATGAGATCAATAAAGAAAATAGTCAAATTGTCTAGTAAGTTATCGTTCGGGGAGATCAGGGAAATTTCATTGTTAGTGGGATAAGCACACCCATTAGAGGACTGAGAGACTGGTTCTTCAGTTATACTTCTATGTGCCTGGCGGTCATACCCAGGGGACATAGGAGCAATGGGACGGCGGGGGTATAAACGGTCTTTCTGTAGGATGTAGTAGTGGGAGATTTTGTCAGTCGGTCAGTTTGTCTCAAAATGTTGACAGTTGCAGAAGGAGAAGTCCTGGCAGAATCAGCAAAGGATCGTCTTACATGGCGGAATCGTGCTGAAGCCTCCATGTATGAGATACTTTCCTGACTCATAACCAATTTTATCTCCTTTTGCCTTGTATATTCAGGGCAAGAGTAATCATTGGCTGCGTGTGGACCAATACAATATAAACAAACATAAGATGTTGCCGTACATGTTGCTCCCTCATGCTTCTGTGAACATTTATAACAACGGGGTGGTGACCTACACTGTGCCTTAACGTGGCCAAAACGGCAACAGTTATTGCACTGTATAGTGGGCAATTTATATATGTCTCAATGGGAAGGGAATTATAATAACAATAGACATGGGAAGGTAATTTTTGACCAGCGATTGTAAGAACCACTGATTGGGTTGGTAGCCAAATAGGTGAATTTTGATCATTAATGGTCTTGCGACTTAACCTACGAGCTTTAACTACTTTGCCATAACCTAATGGAACTTGCATGTTTTGGACAAGCTCTTCCATTGACCAGTCTACGGGTACATTGCGGACAATGCCCATGCGGGATACACTGTAAGATGGAATCGAAACAATGTATCCAGCACTTATTATATCAGGCAGGTCGATAAAAGAGTTAGCGTGATCTGGTGATTTGAACTCAATTGAGACGCGATTACGACCTATCTTCTTAATACCATCCATTTTAATGTTTTGAATATTATTTTTAAATAAAAACTGACCAAACTGAATAGGACTAAGGGCAGGACCGCTATCGGTCTCAGGTCTCGTCACGTGTACGATATAAGGCGCAGCATCATCGGAATTATAAACTTTTTTATTTGCAAAATCCGGACTGGTGTAATTTAATTGGATTGAAGGCACCGAGTGTGAACTATTAGTGGATTTCTTGGCTAACGGTTCATTTTTGTCTTCATTCCCACGCTTCCTATTTACAATACCTCCTCCAGGGTCCGGAGGATCGGTATCTATTTCCATTATGGAAGTAGGTACCGGCTTAACCTACAAACACAAACTTATAAATATTACGTACTTACGACAAGACAAACAACAATAACACAACACAACACCAAAGACAGAAAAGATTATTCAACAGATATAAAAAGAAACTATTTATCACAATCCTTAGGCCTGAAACTGTGTTAAACGGGCGCCCGTCGCGTGGCCCGTCGCGGGGCCCGTCGCGGGGCCCGTCGCGTGGCCCGTCGCGGAGACCCGACTTACGCAGTGTCTCCAGTTTAATTTTAACAGTTTGCATGTACGTCGTTCAACAGTCGTATCGATGGAGAACTTAACATTATGATTTTTCTGCGTCACTGAAATTTTCGAAATTTTCAAATAGGTAATTATTTGCAAATTTAGAGCCATGTCCGCGCGCCTTGGTCTTTATATAATTCATTCGCCTGGTTCCAAATGACAGGGTGAGGATGTACGTCTATAAATAATCTGCCAAGTTAAGCACGGTCGTACCCTCCTTTTCTCGAAGCAGTTCAGGCCATTTTCAACCTATAACTTATAACTTTGTTGTGGGTTAAACGAGATGCCTGCATTTTTAGTTACGGTATAATTTCATTCAATTTGAAACAGAAGTTTAAGAATTATAACTTGTCAAACTTAATTTTGCCACTAACTCACTCACTCACTGACCGAGCATCAAAAGTATTAGGCACTTCTAGCAGACATAGAAGCTTCAAATTTGGAATACAAGTAGCGTTTAGTATAAATGACGGAAAAACCTAAACATTTTGGAATTTCTGTCTAGTTATCTAAATACGCTAACTGCACAATTAACTTTGTGATCCCTAATAAACCTATAGGATTACAAAGTTATATTTGCACTTTTTAACAAAAACACGCGTTTTAGTAAATTTTCTACAAAAAGAAAATAAATCAGTTCCTATCAAAAATATATCTTGTAAAAAGTGCCACTTCACGTCACGCTCATCGTTCTTCTACCGTAAAAAGTTGTGAGATACATGTTATGACAAGTAGGGGATAGTCGGTCGGTCTAACAACATCTTATAGTGATCATAATCAATATTATTAATAATCTTTCATATTTAAAATAACTAGTAGATTGACTTGGCAATCGCACTAAAAGATCTGATTTAATATACGTATCACGGTGAGATAAATATTATGTTGTTTTCATGCGATTGCCAAGTCAATCTACTTATTTATTTGAAACATGAAGCGGGCACCCGCGCGGCTACATACAAAAGCCGCGCGGGTGCCCGTCGCGGAGAGACGGGCTACGTAGCGCGGGCGCGCGGCCCGCCTTCCCGCGACGGGTCTCCCGCGCGGCTTTCCGCGACGGGTCACTTTTGTATGAAGCCGCGCGGGTGCCCGCTTAACTCAGTTTATGCCCATAATCACCTTAAAAACTAAAAAACAATAAATACACTTGTTGACAGCACTCAACCAAAGAGCAAAGTCCCACTGTTTATGGTCGTTTTGAATTTTCATAGGCACTGTCAGCTGTCAATGTCAGCGTTATAAATGATATTTATCACGGGTACACGTTATAATAACACGGCCTAGGGCCATAGATGAAGATTATTAATTTATTTCTTATACCAACTACAATTTATAGATATAATCTCATTCGACTATTCACCGCAGTTCAAGAGTTCATGAATGGAAATTTTTGGAGTGACTTTTACGACTCATATTCACTATACGTCTTCCAATAAATATTCTTCGGCTTTCCTAAAACAAAGCAATAATATATAAAATAGGAGTAGTAGAGGCTTTCGTTAAAATTGTAGACAAGATTTCCGTTTCCATCGTTATTTTACAGTAAAAAAATAGTACTTTTAGTAAACTTATGTAGGTAAATTTCAGTAGGCTCTACACAAGACTCTGAATATAATATTATGTTTATAACATTATAATAATCACTTTTAGAGTACGTACATAAATACCATAATAGTAACTAACCTGCACAATGACATGACGCGTAGGAATAGATAACGGGTTTAAATTTGTCATATTTGCTGTTTTTCTAAAACAACTTTGTTTAAAATGTCTAGAGCAGGGGTTGAAGAGTCTTTTGGAAATCTGTAACAACAGTTTCACTATTACACAGCTTAAGATTGAATTTTAATTTTACAATATCTAAAAAACTACGAGTTTCCGCAAGTTTTAATTTTGGCTAGTGACTCTTTACATGTAGCTCTATTCGCCATAATAATGGCAACCGCCAACTCGACCGACCGTAATGTACATTTTAGCCCGGTTAAAAAAGACCCCACTTTTAGGGTAAATTATGAGTAACTTAGCTGGTATCCCCATAAAATCTTTAACATTATTAAGTCAAAAAGTAGTTTAAAATGGCGGACTGCCTGACATTTGTTTCGAGGATGACAATTTAACCTTGTCACATACATTGGTTGGATAATACATTTATTATTGTAATTTTGAATAACATTTTAATTCATTATTTCTATTCACAATAACCTATTAATAGCTTATTAGTGTGCTACGGAACACAACCTGCCGATATTTTATAAAAACAAGGGGTATTTGTTACTAAAAATGGTACTTACGCATGATAGGAAATATTTCGTGTTTTTTGCTCAGTACGGCTTTTACAGCCGATTATTTAACATATTATATCCATGTAAAGCAAGGTTAGTATTATGTATCACTTAAGTTTCTTTTTATTTTCACCACTTAGATCACTATTATTCACTAAAAATCCTGGAAGATACGAGCTGTGACCGTACTGTCAACTGATTTGTTGGGCACATAGCAGTTGTGCCCAACAAACAAAAACAGGAACTCTGACAAAGACAGGCAATATTGTCGCCTTCCTTTTCCTTCCTTAAAGTTTTTGTATGTTGTGATCTCGTTCACACACTTTATTGACGTATTGTAGCAAATCCATAGTATACTTCATCCATGTATGGAACCTATTTAACCCTGTGTTCCAGGAGACGCTCTGAACGTTCAGATCATTCATAACGCTGACATTGACAGCTGACAGTGCCTGTGAAAACAGTTCAAAACGATTCTAAACAGTGCTAAAGAAAATAGTAAACGAAAATAACGTTTTTTTCGTTCAGATTTGCGTTTCTTTAGCACTGTTTAGGATCGTTTTGAACTTAGATAAAGAATCCTATAGATTTGACACAGTGCCACAGCCGAAAGAGACAAACGAAAAGTATATACAATATCTGTGCTGCCAACCCCATTTAAATTTACCCAATTTATTCAGTAATCTTACAACTCGGGACTAACAAAGATTAGTACAGAACAGTAAAATACAAAATTATTAATGAGAGAAAGTTTGTATATCTATATAATATATTTGTTTCCATTAAATTATGAAATTTGGAACGGATAAAGCAGGAAACAATATGTTACGTTTATGAGGTGTAAATGTACCAACGGTTCCCATTTGCGCATACAAAGTAGCATTGGCTGCTACTTTGTATGTCCAAAACATACCATACAACAAAACCCAAGGTTTTAAAAAAACGTCTTTAAATCATAATTATTTTTATCACAGACGCGGACGTAATAATAATTTATATATGTCGGTACTCTGTTTATGTTATCGAATGTACTATAATTTCTTGGCGGTCATTCTTTTTATGTAGTAATAAAACACAAACTATGTACTTGAACTTTTTTTCACTTTATTATAATATATACCTACACCGACGATGACTTCGTCGAAACCGGTCGTGTATTTTAACAAATACCTATAAAAATATTTAAATTAATGTAAAATAACTAATAAAGTAGGTATATACGTAAAAAAGTATATAAAAAAAAATAAGGTGTTTAAAGGTAATCTGTGCATATAGTCATTATTTAAATGATTTTATTATAATATTTGCATTTTGTTATAATTATTGGTATATTACAACATATATGGGTCATTATTAAAAATGATTATTTCCGTAACTGTATTCATATCGTTTGCTATTGGAAGCAGATGCACGAATTTCTTCCTCCTCGTTTAAGCATTTGGTATTTTCCTTTTCATGCCTCCTATAGTGTGGATCCCTTACCAGCATTTCCGGGAACATTCATATTATTAATTTATTTCTTATACCAACTACAATTTATAGATATAATCTCATTCGACTATTCACCGTAGTTCAAGAGTTCATGAATGGAAATTTTTGGAGTGACTTTTACGACTTATATTCACTATACGTCTTCCAATAAATATTTCTTCGGCTTTCCTAAAACAAAGCAATAATATATAAAATAGGAGTAGTAGAGGCGTTCGTTAAATGTAGACAAGATTTCTATTTCCATCGTTATTTTACAGTAAAAAAATAGTACTTTTAGTGAACTTATGTAGGTAAATTTCAGTAGGCTCTACACAAGACTCTGAATATAATATTATGTTTATAACATTATAATAATCACTTTTAGAGTACGTAAATAAATACCATAATAGTAACTAACCTGCTCAATGATGACGCGTAGGAATAGATAACGGGTTTAAATTTCTCATATTTGCTGTTTTTCTAAAACAACTTTGTTCAAAATGTCTAGAGCATACTCGAGTATATTTGGTCGGTTGCTAGTTTTGTCGGCCTGTGGCACGAATCCATAATTGACGGGTTGAAGAGTCCTTTGGAAATCTGTAACAACAATTTCACTATAGCACAGCTTAAGATTGAATAATAAAATAAAAATAAAATAAATATAAGGTCGAATTGAGAAACCTCCTCTTTTTTTGAAAATCGGTTAAAAAAGACCCCACTTTTAGGGTAAATTATGAGTACCTTAGCTGGTATCCCCATAAAATCTTTAACATTGCTAAGTCAAAAAGTAGTTTAAAATGGCGGACTGCCTGACATTTGTTTCGAGGATGACAATTTAACCTTGTCACACACATTGGTTGGATAATACATTTATTATTGTAATTTTAAATAACATTTTAATTCATTATTTCTATTCACAATAACCTATTAATAGCTTATTAGTGTGCTACGGAACACAACCTGCCGATATTTTATAAAAACAAGGGGTATTTGTTACTAAAAATGGTACTTACGCATGATAGGAAATATTTCGTGTTTTTTGCTCAGTACGGCTTTTACAGCCGATTATTTAACATATTATATCCATGTAAAGCAAGGTTAGTATTATGTATCACTTAAGTTTCTTTTTATTTTCACCACTTAGATCACTATTATTCACTAAAAATCCTGGAAGATACGAGCTGTGACCGAACTGTCAACTGATTTGTTGGGCACATAGCAGTTGTGCCCAACAAACAAAAACAGGAACTCTGACAAAGACAGGCAATATTGTCGCCTTCCTTTTCCTTCCTTAAAGTTTTTGTATGTTGTGATCTCTTTCACCCCCTTATTTGACGTATTGTAGCAAATCTAGGTATATTCTTCATCTATGGATAAAAGTTATCTGACGATTGATTAATCGGCCCTCTATGGTGTATTTCATAGATTATTAGAGGTGTATTTGTGTGGTTGTAGACTTAAAAAGTATAAGATTAATAGCAAATACTTAGTAATATAATTTGAGATTGGGTTAAGCTCCTTTATTAAAATAATTACTCTAATCTATGGGTTAAGCTCATTCTTTAAAAATGTCGAATGAAACTTATTGCACTTTATGCTTATCACACAATAAAAGAACTATAAACATATTTAAAACAGATGTGCAATGTGTCTACGAAAACCTCGCAAACATTACGGTACGTAACAAAATAAAATAAAATAATAGGTAGATATTTAAAATATCCGGTGTATTTAGATATTACGGTAAACTATATTAAGCATAGCTATTGCCCTCATATGGAGTTGAAACACATTGACTTAGAAAAAACACTATAAGTACTTACTACCAATATATTGTATCAATTACTTAAACCATTATTTTTTTACTAACCTAACAAAGCCTTCTTAATACATCAAATGACAGGCGGGGTCCAAAGAACCCTAAGAGTGTCTTCAGTAATACTTCCTTAATAAATTAAGACATCAATGGATGAAGGAACCGTCAATAGAATCAATGTACCTACTTAATGTGTTACTACATATCCTAAAGTATTCAAGTGATAGTTTAAACTTAATTTTTTGTGACATATCACCTTTAACCATTCATGTCTTCAAATATAATGCACACAATGCAATGGTTAATTTTTAATAATTTACAGGTTACATATCAAACATGTTGGATGTGCTTCATTTGCCACGAGAGACTACGACAGTGTTACCTTTTAAAGAAGTTGGCTGTAAAGACTCGCGGTCTCATTGAAAATGTCTGTGAGAATGAGGTACTTCTGTTGAATGCACACATAATAATATATTATAAGTACTATAGATAACATAATAATAATATATTTTATTCTGTTTCATTCTGATCTTTAGTAAACATAAAAGCCGTAGACTTATTAGTGATGCAAAGGCATACAATGACTGGGAATATCAATCAAATCAATTTTGATTATTTTATTGGTTAATAGGTAGGTATAAATAATGTGTGAAACGTTTTTCAAGTATTGGAGTATGTACCTGTTTCATGAGTCTGCAGTGTCTTCTCAGAATCCTCTCCAAAAACAATTGGCCATTGCAAAACTACTTAAAATGGAAGATGTGCAAGATATTGTCAAACATTCTTATAAAAATATTTTAATTTGGTTCAAGTCCAGCAGTTCTCGTTTACTCATAAGAGGTATAGATATTAACATGGAAGAAAAAATAAAAGAAATGTTGGATTGTGAAGTGGAGATAACAGCAGTAAAGCGGCTATTAAAAAAGAATGTGCAAGGGCACTGAGTTAAATCTCAGTCAGTCTCGACATTTAGAATTGCTTTCCAAGGGGCCATTCTGCAAATATGGTGAACATGTTAACTGCACAACTGAGTCCAGCAGTTCTGCAGAGAAGTTTGTGAGTAGTGAAAATATGTAATAAGAAAAGAGTTAAGAGATTGGATGTGAAGAAAACCTGAAATGAACTCGTTTACTCATAAGGGGTATAGATATTAACATTGAAGAAGAAATAAAAGAATTGTTGGATTGTGAAGTGGAGATAACAGCAGTAAAAAAGAATGTGCAAGGGCAATGGGTTAAATCTCAGTCAGTCTCGACATTTAGAATTGCTTTCCAAGGGTCCATTCTGCGAATATGGTGAACATGTTAACTGCACAACTGATCAGTTTCTGAATCAGATGAGGAAAGTATGAATGTCACAAAGAAAGAGCCAAAGAAGTTTTCACAGTTTACCGGGCTTATGATATTTCATCTGTGATCAGTCTCTTGACTATAGTCAGATCACAGATCAAGCACATGTGTTGTAATAATAGGTCTTTAACTATGAAATTGCCTTTGTGCAGTACTTGCCATTTCAATTTGTGTTACATTTTCATCGCATTTTAATCTTTTTTGTGATCATGGTTACATTTAAAATCCGAGTAATTATGGAATAAGAGTTCCGTCGTGGCAGCTACGCGGTACAAGCGGCATTGTTGGTTTGCTCTCTTCCGTTCTTATAATTTCGACCAGAAAATTTAACCTTGCGGTCGTCCGAAGACTTTGGTCGACAATGACGAATTAAAGGCGTTTGTGGAACTGATGACACACAATCTACGGCAGAATTCGCAGCAGCTTTCGACGTTAACGTTTTTTTTTTTTTTTTTTTTTTAAATCTATTTTTTGCCGAGGCTTTCAACACTAGGGTGTTGATGTCAGCCTCATAGGTTCAGTCAATATTCCCTACACAAGGGACAGATCCATAAAACTATATATTTTGCTTGCCTCTGGGGACAACGGTTCCGAAAGGATACAATTGATCTGCCCATTGTATAGGCAAGACGTTAACGTTAAAACAATATTAGTCCATTTTCGTCAAATTGGCAAGGTAAAAAAAAAAAAGCTTAATAAAAGGGCCCCACGAACAATGATCGCCAGCGCGAAGTACGCGTCGAAACGTGACTAGTACCGGTACCTGCGATGAAAAAAAGATTCTGTTTGATAACCGCAAGAGCTCACAAGTTGCTTGGATCTTGGTGCAGCACCTAAACAATGCCCTAAACGAAAACTTACCCCTAGAAAAGTGATGGTCGCTGTTTGGTGGCCTAGCGCCAGTGTGATTCATCACAACTTACCAAACAGGCTGAGCATTACTGGAGATGTGTACTGTAAGGAACTGAACACAATGATGGAGAAGCTAGAGGCATATCTCCAACCACATTGGTCAATCGCTCGTCTCCGCTGCTCCTGCACAACAACGTCTCCAAGTTGCAAGAACTGGGGTTGGAAGCTCTCTCTCATCCACCCTACTCACCAGACCTTGCGATACTTTTACCAGAATTTGGATAACTTTTGGGCCTTTGGATAAAATTAAATACTGGAGAGGACAAAATGCCTTTGAAGAATTTGCTGCTTCCCGTCCAGCTGATTTAAGAAGGGCATCAATAAACTGCCACTGTGTTGGCAAAGATTCATTGATCGCATGACTGATTACTTTGATTACTACAAATAATATTATACACAGGAGGAACTACAATATACATAATTGTTGTTTCTCTTATTTACAGGTGTTGTTTATATTATATTAACTTAAAATATACTTACTCCTATTTACAGAGAAACAAAATAGTTTATTCTCTTATATGTTATAATCTTATATGTAACATAATTAATTATTCCAGTCAAGTATGATCCTTTAAGATTCCATCAACGCTAGTTAAGTGCATAAAATAAGATGTTTACCATTGTATCAGAATGTATAGGAACAATATAAGTTAAATATTTTGTTAAATAAAAAACAAATGGATCAGAATTAAAACATTATTTTTTTAGATTGATATAAAGTTTGGCGCGTTTGAATCATTGTTAAACTTATCAACTTCCAAAACAAAGATTATTTCCACATTGCTACCAGCTGATCGCAACATTAAAACGGAGCCAGATGAAAAACCCGAAATTAATTGGAATTATACAGGTAAGTCATACACTATCTAGCTAAATATTGAGCAAAGCACTTTATTTTGAACTACCACTATGGTCATAGCCACACTATGGTTAGCCTCAATCTGCAAATAAATTCCGACTGAGCTGAACTTTGGTATTATTCTCACCAAACGCCCAAGAGAAGTTTTTAAGATGTCATTTAACACACATGAATGAAGGCAACAGAGCTATGCGATGCTCAAGGATTATCCGTTATATAATTGTGTAATTTTTCAAAACATGGTGTATTACTAATATGTACTTTTTTAAATTTAAATTGCCGTCATGCAAGTAGTGTCTAGGAGATTTGTTTAGTTACTTTCTATGTTATGTAATATTAAATATAATATAATATTTTTTGAAATCAATAAAAAAATATATACCTAATATAATATTTCATGTGGAAACAGAGAAATGTGAAATAGAAAAAGTTGAAAAAACTAACTTTTTGAAGTCGAGTTATAGTTTTATCAACTTTTTAATTAACGTCTACACTCCAAACTGATACGGGCTATTGCTTATGAGAGACATTTTATAGATGAAGAAGAAGTATTAGTAGTAGGGACTAATTTTTATCCTGCAGACACAAACCCTAAAAAATACTTTTATTACATAAAAAATTTTGTAAGTAATATCTACCTATAAAATATAAATTGAATTTGAAATACATGCTTGTACTTGTACATTACAATACATTTCATACTTGACTAAACACTTATGGATGTTCTAATTGTTTTTATTTTCTTAGAAATTAAAATTGAAGCTGTAGAAACAACAAACAGCTTTATAAATTATGAACAACCTTCGAGCTCATCATACTCCAAGGATTTACAAGTTGTTGATTCTGATCATGGGCAGAATCCATTGAAATTGGAGAGAAGTAATACTCACGAGGTGAAGGAGCTGAAATTGATTATAGATAAGCTTAGTCCAAGTATTATTGAGAAATATGTTCGAACAAAACACATAGAACAGTTAGAGGGGGAAGGAGAAGCAACTTACACAACTGAACAAATCAAACAAGAGATAGAAGAGGAGGTAGCTGATGAAGGTAAGTCCTACTTATGACCATAGCTATATTAGGATGTAACAAATACTGTTTAGCTGCGTCCTTTCCTGTTATATGCGTCCCGTGCCTTATATTTTTAATGAGGTAAATAAGTAAGGTAAGCGACCCTGTGTATCTTCAGTATCGTAAGGCTCTTATGACTTAAACCGCCAAGATGAGCCAAGCAAAGCGCAAACTACATAACTTTTCTCGAAAGGTTTCGTCGTTTTTTGAACTCTCATAACTATGATTTGGACGATGCTAAATAGTCGAGATATAATGATATTAGAAAAAACGTGAAACATACAAAGTTTGTATGTCATAGCTATTATACTTTAGATTTTATCAATGTCTACAAACCCCAGATTTCGTAACTGACTCATTTATAGATCATCAAAATTCTTAAGGTACTTCCTGAAAACCTAGAAAGCTGAAGTTATGTATTTTACATAACTTAGCCAGGCTTAGCCTTACTTACTCTACATTTCAGTTAAAACGTGATGCTTGGCCGTTTTATTTCACACACGATGAATGAATCCCTACGAAATCTTCGTAACGGTGACAAAACGGCTAAGTATCACGATTTAACTAAATTGTAGAGTATTTAAGTGAAACTAAGCCTGGTAAAGTAAGGGCGCATAGATCAAGAATTTTAGTTCTACATGAGATCTGACCACTTTTGATAGATTTTGATTAAGGTGTAGTGTAATGTTGAGAGCGTCTTTAGAGCTTGGCTTTACACGATATCTGCTAACTTTTTTACAGGGTACCATATGTAGACTCGTCTGGCCAACATTTTTAAATGATAATGTTTTTTGGTGGACTTACATATATCGGTTTGATTATTTTAGGGTTTCGTACATCAAAATGTAATAATCGGTGTACATACATAAAAACCAGACTTTTTAATGTAGAACCTCCTCCTTTTTATGAATTCGGTTAACGGATATCTATCTCTAGGATCTATGTCTATTTCTATCTGAAATTATATTATGCCAGGATAGACATCAAAGACAATAATATCGTCGTGCGCCGTCACGGCCACCCCTGACAGTAGCACGTCCTCGTGCGATGATCATGTGGCTAATGGTTCACTCGTGCGCACCAGTCTAACAGACATATTAGATTATTATGTAGATACGCTATTACTAACAGCTCGGGCAATATTCCTGACGAAAAGACTGGGCAACGAAGAGGACCGGTGATACTAGGCCCCTTCATCCTCATTCCTCACAATGTAAGTGCCAACTGCACGGGACCGGGAATACTAGGCCCCTCATCCTATTATTTATTACAGCAAAACATTTGTCACGTAGGCCGGGCATACGAGGCCCCTTCGTCTAGCTACCGATGGATGACTGTCCATAGCAGACAGCTCTATGATAAAAGTGAATGCCAGTTTTAGGCCCAGTAATGCATACAAATGTATATACCTATATGTTTAAGCGAATGATTGAAATCGTACAAGGTGAAGTTACGAATAAGTTTAGAATTAATTATATCAGATTTATTTGGTAAAGAGCTATAACCATAACATTGACGTGTAGGTACTATTTTATTGAAAGGGTTTCGCTCGACCCAAGGACAAGGCCAAGGCAAAGACGAGCGGTCAACCATGACAACCGCAACGTCCCACCTTAACAGGGCAGCTCAGGGTGGCGGCATGGGGGCACCGTCATCCATCGCACCGAGTATCCGTGTTGTTCGCAATGCGCAATGTACTCCTACGCATTGCGACACCACAGAAGAGCCGATACAAGCCCTGATGGGGCCTCTGTGTGGTCTGGTTAGGGGAAGAGCCTGCACTATAGCAGGCACAGCCGGCGGAGTCGCGGTGTGTGCTCACGTCGAGTTTTTAGTGAGTAGGGGCTGCGTCCATTGTTAGGGAGCAGCAGAGACTCGCATTCCCACAGACAGGATCCTCATCCCCAGTGGGATGCTTAAAAGCATTTTCTCGGCGACAAAAAAAAGTACTATTTTATTAACGTTTTCAAATGAGGTATTCTTGCTGTGTGCTTTAGCTCTATATTTTAGGAACTAAATTTTAGGACAGAGTCTACGGTCTACCGAAAGTAACTTAACCATTGATATCGTAACCGGCCGCTTAGTCAAAAATGTAATACAACAGAATTAAAATATATGGCTATTACATAAAATAAAATGTATGTTTCTGACTTTATTTGGTGGCGTAAGGGTTGGACCACATCTGGCAGCACGGAATCGCATTTGTTCCGCCTGTGCTACCACGTGCTGCAGTATGCTGCCGCATGCGAACGCGCGCTTCGCATTCCGCAGACAAAAAAGGCGATCGCACGCGGCGATGCCGTGTTCTTTCATGATCAGTTTAGTTTCAAGCGCGAGATGGATAGGACCACGGAAGAGAGAGCAGTGATTCTAGCGTGTATTTTGCAAGAAATGCAAAATCAAAATAATAAAAAGAAAATTCGCATTCGCAAAATAAAACGGAGATACAGGGTTCATCCTTTTTGGAAGCAGAGAGCGGTTCATGGACAATATGTTACGAAGTTTCCGGATTTAGTAACATATCCACATAGTTTTGTAGATTATTATGGAATGACTTTAAATGATTTTAATGAATTAGTTGACCGCCGACCATTGCATTTTGTCCGTGATGCCGATCGCCTCGAGGATTCCGCCGCGTGCTATCGCATTATGCTTTCTGTCTCGGTCTAGCAAATGGCAGTTTTAAGCGACAGAAAGAGAAAGGGCGACGGAAAAAGGCGATTCCGTGCTACCAGATGAGGTCCAACCCAAAATTTGTTGTCACTGCCTGTTCGTGTGTGGTGCCTATGTGTGTTAAGACGTCAAAAGTTCTGTCATATCACTATAATCGACGATCGACATTCGACGGTCAAGAGGAGAGAAGTTTTAGAAGAAAATGTCGTACCGTTTGCCGGTATACTGTGTATATCGGTGACGATTTTGTTTTTATGCAGGACTAGCTGACCCTTGCCCACTTCGTTGAGCATAAAAAAAGTATATGATGAAATTCAACTAAAAAACAAAACGCGGAACCTACAACCCGGAACCCGCAACCCGCAACGCGGAACCCGCAGTATGGCAACCCGGAACCCGCAACGCGGAACCCGGAACCCGCAACGCGGGAACGCGGAACTCGCAACGCTGGAAACCGCAACCCACAACGCGGGAACCCGGAACCCGCAACGCGGGAACGCGGAACCCGCAACGCGGGAACCCGAAACCCGCAACACGGGAACGCGGAACCCGCAACGAGGGAGCGCGGAACCAGCAACGCGGGAACCCGGAACCTGCAACCCACAACGCGAAACCGTAACGCAGAACCCGCAACCGTAACGCAGAACCCGCAACATTCACGGAAACGCTGTCGAATGAAATAAATAGTATCCTATGTCCGTCTACTTGCTCTAAGCTACTTCCTCACCAATCTTCAGCCATATCGATAAAGCCGTTCTTGAGTTATAAATAATTTAACTAACACGACTTACTTTTATACATATTAAGATGTATAGATTACTCCTACTAGTATGCAGCACGATTGCTCCGCCACGGTGGAAATATGATGAAAATATTCGCCCAAAATTTAGGCGAAATTTGACAAAATCGAAGGGTCCAAACCAAAAATTTGTCGTAGTAGAAACAAAGAAGTTATAAGTGTTTTATGTTGGCCGCGCCAACGTAACGTCCACGATGGCGCGGCCATGGAAATCTCAGAACCTACGTGGGTTAGAGATCTAATTCTTTTTCTAGTATGAAGATTGAATTTGGCGAAAATTGTCGAAAAAGAAATTATAAACTAGAAATCGATCTTTTAAGAGATATTTACCTCAGAAGCCGTGGCGGCGCAGACGTGCACTTCGTGTTTTTTTAATGTTGATTATTTCTTTATAACATAAGACTTAGTACAAAAAACTGATACAGGAAGTAAGGGCTCAATTTGTCGAAGCTAATGAAAGCAATAAATACAACAAAATGTTATTTAAACAGACAAATCGGACCGAAACAAAAAATTACATGGCCGCGCCAACGTAACGCTTTTTTGTACACTGATATCTCATTATCTGTAATTGCTAGGAATTCGGTTTTTATATACATTTATTCGACACTTTAACCTGATTAGAATGGCATATCGTTTTACCCTCAGAATGGTTTTCAACGCGTGTAATCTCCATAAATGTGATCTCTCATACAATGTTTGAGTAGGGTAACCATAATTTCGATTTTATTTGAGAATACCTTTTACTCTACTATACGAAAATGTGTCAAATGCCAACAAATGGAATTATTACTATTAAATATTTCACACTTAAACGTAAGTATGTAGTACCTATGCCCGTAAGCGGTCAGAGATATGATAATAATATGATGTTAGGTAAATATTATACTGTACCTAGGCAGGCTACTTAATATTATGCGTTTCTTGCCCATGAAATTAAGTACCTACTTATCTCCTTTACGCCACGTATCCTCATTCCCTCGGCAAAGCAAGTGTTACGCCTGTTTCCACAGAGAACCGTGGCCGTGGTTGGACCCGCTATTGGAATTAATATTATTGCAATTTTTTTACCGTATTTCTGTGTGAACTGACACTTAGATATTATTAGCGAGTCTGAACTTGACTATTTTTGTACTTAGGTACGCATTTCTAGTTCTGTCTGAATATTTACTTACTTTCTTGTTTCAGCCTTTTCAGACCTATTTTCCTTCATATATTTCTGTTTCTATGATGTTTATGTTAATAAAATTATAAAATATAACTACCCGTATTTACAAACATATTATTTCTTTATAAAATTAACAATTACATACAAACTTAGCTATTCCTACACAACGTCAATTATTGAAACAAAATTTTTGTAATAATAATTTTGTCTAATACACGTCCTACACAAACATTACGTGATTGAAAAATGTAAGATACGGATAGCGCCATCTATTAAACGAATAAGTTATTAAAGTGCCAATTACCTATTTATCATATTTTCATCTGTATTTTTTATTTATCTAACAATAAACATTAAATATTTTTAAGCCCTCGACGAAAACAGCGATGTTATAAGTTTAACATGTATGTATTTATGTCTTTGTCGGTCCAAATCGTAGCTAGATCGAAATCGATCTATTCGTTTTCACACTTGGGTGTGAACCTTTATTACGAACATTAATCGGTTTTGGTCTAGTGTATTTTGTTTGAAAGCCGATAGAATAGAGATTGTTTTAAAATATAATACATTAACATTAGCTCATACACTACAATCGCATTTTAAACTTTTTGGATAGAGTTTATAATTGCCATCGCCTTTTAAACGTTTTGGCAAAAACGTACATACTAACCATGCCTTTTCAGAAAACCAGTGGTACTTTTTCGGGAAACCATACTGGGCACTGGCGACACTGCTCGCACAGCAGCTGTTTAGTTTCGGAAGAGGATAGTATTTGTGAAGAAAAAGAAATACCTTTTATGTAACCCTTTATTTTATAAATCTTTGTTTAGATTTGTATGTGCAACTCTGGAGAATGTGTAGAGTGAAGTTTTTTTTTTATTTAAAGAAGAAAGACTATTTTTTGTTTTGTTATTTAAGGATCATTATTTTATTGTTTGTTTTTAATATGTTTTATAATTGTATGTATTTTTCGAGCAAAGGACTTAGTTTCCAGCTCTTAATAAATTTAAAAAAAAGTAGCTGTTAGCCAGCGGACTACCCGCTTAGTTTAATAGAACCGTTAAGCTTGTTCGGTACACGGATAACAATAACGTTTATTCGATGAATAGCAATATTTTGAGTTTTTCGATAGTCAGATAGTTGTTAACTGTCAAATAAGACCCTTATCAGAGGATAAGGCTTTATCCTCAATAAGTTCGTTTCAGCTGTTTAACAGTTTAGTCAATTTTGTTAGGTATCTGAATATAAAATGGATGGCAACAACTTAGCAGTCGAGGTGGAACATGAATTCCTTAATTATTTTCATCTGTCTGGTAGAAAACCCCTGAACTCTGAGGTGCAAATACCACCACAGCCAGTATTTTGAACAGTGCCTTATAATAAAAGTAATTATGGTAACAAGCACAAAGGATTCTATAATAGAATATTTTGAGTCACTGGCAAGCTTTATTTACTTTATTCTAATAAAATTAATTAATAAATCTATTCTATTTTATTAATTTATAATTCTTTTTATTTTTCTAATAATAATATTTTTGTAAGTTTCACACCACATCAATGTGGCCTGTTTTCAACTACTGCAATTGGAGATTGTCTCCGTAGCGTAGTGGTTGATCGCATTAGTGCTCAAGTATTGAGAAGAAAGCTAGATATTATTGAATAATATCTAGCTTTTACTAACACAAGTAACAAATATTTAAAAAAACATGTAATGTAACTCTTTGATATTGAATAAAAGAGATTTATTAATTAGATAAGACATAAAAAATAACATATTATAAAGTTTTCAGATTTTTAGGACAAATAATATTAATAATAAAATCTTTATTCAATAATTTAGATATTATCTGTAAGATAATAAGATGATATTATCAGTAACACAGTAATTGTTTTGCTGCATTTCGCTGAGTGTCAATAATTGATATATTTGCTCTTTGAAGTTTTTTTTCTCTTTATTCGCTCTTTCAACTTTTCAAGTCATTCTCAAGACATAATATCTTTCTTTTATGTTATACAAAATATCTAATAATATCTATGGACGCTTCACACCACGTCAATCTGGCCCTGTGCTAAGTATCCGAAGTACTTGTGTTACAGGTACCAGACAACGGAAATATATTTAATACGTTTATACTATACACATATTTAAGATTTTTATTATATTATACACAAATTTAATACGCATCCATGACCCAGGAACATTGAAAACTTTTTGTTCCCTCGGCGGGATTCGAACCCGCGACCTTTCGTTCGAGCGCCAACGCGCTCAACCAACTGCGCTACGGAGGTCGTCGAAATAATAATGCCATGTTTTGCTATTTCCAACTGACCGCTTACGGGCATAGGTACTAACTGCATACTTTCGTTTAAGTGTGAAATATTTAATAGTAATAATTCCATTTGTTGGCATTATTTAGGAAATGACACATTTTCGCCTCAGTAGAATAAAAAGTATTCTCAAATAAAATCGAAATTATGGTTACCCTACTCAAACATTGTATGAGAGAGCACATTTTTGGAGATTACACGCGTCAAAAACTATTGTGAGGGTAAAACGATATGCCATTCTAATCAGGTTAAAGTGCCGAATAAATGGATAGAAAAACTGAAATCCTAGCAATTACAGATAATAAGATATCAGCGTACAAAGAAGCGTTACGTTGGCGCGGCCATGTAATTTTTTGTTTCGGTCCGATTTGTCTGTTTAAATAACATTTTGTTGTATTTATTGCTTTCATTAGTTTCGACAAATTAAGCCCTTACTTTCTGTATCAGTTTTTTGTACTAAATCTTATGATATAAAGAAATAATCAACATTAAAGAAACACGAAGTGCACGTCTGCGCCGCCACGGCTTCTGAGGTAAATATCTCTTAAAATATCGATTACTAGTTTATAATTTCTTTTTCGAGAATTTTCGCCAAATTCAATCTTCATACTAGAAAAAGAAATAGATCTCTAACCCACGTAGTTCCTGAGATTTCCATGGCCGCGATGTGGACGTTACGTTGTCGCGGCCAACTTAAAACCATTATATCTTCTTTGTTTTTACTTCGACAAATTTTTGGTTTGAACCCATCGATTTTGTCAAATTTCGCCTAAATTTTGGGCGAACATTTTCATCATATGTCTACCGTGGCGGACCAGACGTAACGCACACGGCAGCTCCGGGTGGCGGCATGGGGGCACAGTCATCCATCGCACAGAGTATCCGGGTTGTTCGCAATGCGCAATGTACTCCTACGCATTGCGACACCACAGAAGAGCCCATACAAGCCCTGATGGTGCCCCTGTGTGGTCTATATAGGGGAAGAGCCTGCACTTTAGCAGGCACAGCCGGCGGAGTCGCGGTGTGTGCTCACGTCGAGTTTTAGTGAGTAGGGGCTGCGTCCATTGTTAGGGAGCAGCAGAGACTCGCATACCCACAGACAGGATCCTCATCCCCAGTGGGATGCTCAAAAGCATTTTCTCGGCGAAAAAAAAAGTACTATTTTATTAACGTTTTCAAATGAGGTATTTTTGCTGTGTGCTTTACCTCTATATTTTAGGAATTGAATTATTCATTTGAGTGAATAACTTTGCGTGTATTAAAATTTTTATTGAAATTTACGAACAAATGGAAAACAAAGATTTGACTTAATTATGTATGAGTAAACGATATTTATTGTATATCTCCTCTCCAATAGCTCTCAGGGCACTAGATAGTTCTCTGATGAAAATTTCTGGTAGAAATTTTATTTCAATATATTTATACTACCTGTGGAAATTAAGATCCTTAGGGGAGGCATAGTTAAGTAGAAGCCTCTTGTTTGAAACGATGACGAAGACTTTCTTTACTGTATGAAATTTTCTATTTACATAATAAATGATTTATTATTAGTGATATCACTGATATATTTAAATTAGTTTTTGATATTGATTTCATATTGTTTGGTGATTACATTTTGATGACAAATCTATCTATAAATCTATATAGATAAATTGACTATAGCTTAAATGATACCGAATTTGAGTTTAGCGTTTTATTAGATATCTCAGAATTAAGATAATATATATTTTAATTAAGATAATATATATATTTTTTAATTATATAATCTATAATTCGTTGCATAGAAAAACTTTGATGCGAAGTAGAAGTAGAGTAGTCGAAATAAATAGAAGTAATATGCATTTATATATTTGTATAACATTCACACCTCTTTATTTAGGTATCGGACGAGGCTACGAAATGGACATCTCAGATAACTGCGTAGAACTAGACCAAATAAGTGATGCACCATCAGAATGTTATAAGGTACAGTTCATCTGTGATGTGTGCTTGAAGAAGTTTTCACGAAAAGGAGATTTACGAAGACACATTCGTATTCATATGGGAGACAAACCATACAGCTGTGATGTATGTTTGAAGAAGTTTTTACAAAAGGGAAATTTACTAGAACACAGTAATGTTCATACGGGATACAAACCATACAGCTGTGATGTGTGCTTGAAGAAGTTTTCACATAAAGCATATTTACGAAAACACAGTTACGTTCATACTGGAGACAAACCATACAGCTGTGATGTATGTTTGAAGAAGTTTTCACAAAGTGGAAATTTACAAAAACACAGTAGTGTTCATACGGGAGACAAACCATACAGCTGTGATGTGTGTTTGAAGAAGTTTTCACAAAAAAAAGATTTACAAAGACACATTCGTATTCATACGGGAGACAAACCATTTAGCTGTGATGTGTGTTTGATGAAGTTTTCAGAAAAGGGAAGTTTACAACAACACAGTAGTGTTCATACTGGAGACAAACCATACAGCTGTGATGTGTGTTTGAAGAAGTTTTCACGAAAAAGAGATTTACGAAGTCACAGTAGGGTTCATACTGGAGACAAACCATACAGCTGTGATGTGTGTTTGAAGAAGTTTTCACATAAAGGACATTTACGAAGACACAGTAGGGTTCATACGGGAGACAAACCATACAGCTGTGATGTGTGTTTGAAGAAGTTTTCAGAAAAGGGAATTTTACAACAACACAGTAGTGTTCATACTGGAGACAAACCATACAGCTGTGATGTGTGTTTGAAGAAGTTTTCACGAAAAGGAGATTTAGGAAGACACAGTAGAGTTCATACGGGAGACAAACCATACAGCTGTGATGTGTGTTTGAAGAAGTTTTCACAAAAAGGAGATTTACATAGACACGTTCGTATACATACGGGAGACAAACCTGTCGAAGCTCTCGCGACTCCACTCTGACCAGCCGGTTAAGGTAAGACATAGGAAGGGGCTGTTCTTTTCAGTAATCACTGCGGCTGGCCAGTGAAGGCAAGCTGGAGATGGTCCTCCGAACAGGGTCCTCCCCTGAAGCACTCAGGTACGTGGGGTCGCTACTCCCCAACAGCTCGCTACAAGCTGCCCTGCCCTTTATTATTAAGATTAAATTAAATACTAGTATTTCGGACGGAGTCTACGGTCTACCGAAAGTAACTTAACCATTGATATCGTAACCGGGCTTAGTCAAAAATGTAATACAACAGAATTTAAATATATGGCTACTACATAAAATAAAATGTATGTTTCTGACTTTATTTGGTGGCGTAAGGGTTGGACCACATCTGGCAGCACGGAATCGCAATTTGTTCCGCCTGTGCTACCACGTGCTGCAGTATGCTGCCGCATGCGAACGCGCGCTTTGCATTCCGCAGACAAAAAAGGCGATCGCACGCGGCGATGCCGTGTTCTTTCATGATCAGTTTAGTTTCAAGCGCGAGATGGATAGGACCACGGAAGAGAGAGCAGTGATTCTAGCGTGTATTTTGCAAGAAATGCAAAATCAAAATAATAAAAAGAAAATTCGCATTCGCAAAATAAAACGGAGATACAGGGTTCATCCTTTTTGGAAGCAGAGAGCGGTTCATGGACAATATGTTACGAAGTTTCCGGATTTAGTAACATATCCACATAGTTTTGTAGATTATTATGGAATGACTTTAAATGATTTTAATGAATTAGTTGACCTACAGCAGCGTTAGTTTGCTATCGCGCGCTTCAGTGTTCCGGAGTCTCCCTGCCGACCATTGCATTTTGTCCGTGATGCCGATCGCCTCGAGGATTCCGCCGCGTGCTATAGCATTATGCTTTCTGTCTCGGTCTAGCAAATGGCAGTTCTAAGCGACAGAAAGAGAAAGGGCGACGGAAAAAGGCGATTCCGTGCTACCAGATGAGGTCCAACCCAAAATTTGTTGTCACTGCCTGTTCGTGTGTGGTGCCTATGTGTGTTAAGACGTCAAAAGTTCTGTCATATCACTATAATCGACGATCGACATTCGACGGTCAAGAGGAGAGAAGTTTTAGAAGAAAATGTCGTACCGTTTGCCGGTATACTGTGTATATCGGTGACGATTTTGTTTTTATGCAGGACTAGCTGACCCTTGCCCACTTCGTTGAGCATAAAAACAGTATATGATGAAATTCAACTAAAAAAAACAACGCGGAACCCGCAACGCGGAACCTACAACCCGGAACCCGCAACCCGCAACGCGGAACCCGCAGTATGGCAACCCGAAACCCGCAACGCGGAACCCGGAACCCGCAACGCGGGAACCCGGAACCCGCAACGCGGGAACGTGGAACCCGCAACTCAGAACCCGAAACCCGCAACGCGGAACCCGGAACCCGCAACGAGGGAGCGCGGAACCAGCAACGCGGGAACCCGGAACCTGCAACCCGCAGCATAGGAACCCACATCGCGAAACCCTAACGCAGAACCCGCAACGTTCACGGAAACGCTGTCGAATGGAATAAATAGTATCCTATGTCCGTCTACTTGCTCTAAGCTACTTTTATACATATTAAGATGTATAGATTACTCCTACTAGTATGCAGCACGATTGCTCCGCCACGGTGGAAATATGATGAAAATGTTCGCCCAAAATTTAGGCGAAATTTGACAAAATCGAAGGGTCCAAACCAAAAATTAGTCGAAGTAGAAACAAAGAAGTTATAAGTTTTTTATGTTGGCCGCGCCAACGTAACGTCCACGATGGCGCGGCCATGGAAATCTCAGGAACTATGTGGGTTAGAGATCTATTTCTTTTTCTAGTATGAAGATTGAATTTGGCGAAAATTGTCGAAAAAGAAATTATAAACTAGGAATCGATATTTTAAGAGATATTTACCTAACATATGACTTAGTACAAAAAACTGACACATTCGTATTCATACTGGAGACAAAGCATACAGGTGTGATGTGTGTTTGAAGAAGTTTTCAGGAAAGGGAAGTTTACTAGAACACAGTAGGGTTCATACGGGAGACAAACCATACAGAAAGAAAGAAAAAACATTTTTATTTTGATCATCATACAACACAATGAAACATTATAACGAACTTAATGTGTAAAATTATAATATTATTATGCTGTATGATGCCAAAAATTGACCCCAGCTCAGTATTTCACAGCGAGCAAGCCCACTGCACTGATATTCTGCTAGGGCCAATGTGTGACATCAAAACACAACAATGTTTCTGGAAATAATAAATACTAACGAGTGACTAAATAAAAAAAAGGAAAAAAATATATATATGAACATAAAAAAAAAAAGAAGAAGAAACTTACAATTTTGACAGAGCTGTCACTTGCCTGCACTGTCAAAAGTTAAAAAATAAATACCTTCCTTATTAAATAAAAATACATTAAGGTTATAAACGTGGCAATGCGTGGCACAATTAATAACGTTTGGATTTGCCCTGTTTATTCCAAATGTTAATATAAAATCAAATAATGACAAAAGCAAAAGGACACCGACCAACAAAAGTGGATCATAGATAAGCCAGTATGTCCCGCCATTCAACAACCCTTCCACTACGTTCCCGAGGCGCATGAACCAGAGGTACTTATATTATCGCCTCCGTGGTCTAGTGGTTCAGAGCTTCGCTCTCGACCCGGAGGTCGTGGGTTCGATTCCCGCGTTGGAACAACAAATAATGTTGTTTTCAAGTTTGGTTAGGACAATTCAGGCTGATCACCTGATTGTCTGACAAGAAAGATGATCCATGCGTCGGATGGGCATGTAAAAAGTCGGACCTGCGCCTGATCTCTCGCTAGTCGTGTCGGTTTACTGTCCCACTGGGTTATGAGAGTAAAAGGAAGAGAGAGTGCTTCTGTGTATTGCGCACACACTTGGGCACTATAAAATAACTCCTGCGTAGCTGGCCTGGTTTCAATGAAATCGGCTACCGACATCGAAATCGGTGAGGGGAGCTATTATTATTATTATTTTGCAACTGAGAAGAAAGTAAATAAGATTCGTAATGGTGACTAAATGATTTTTTTGTTTGTTTGTTTGCTGTGATGTGTGCTTGAAGAAGTTTTCACGAAAAAGAGATTTACGAAGTCACAGTAGGGTTCATACGGGAGACAAACCATACAGCTGTGATGTGTGTTTGAAGAAGTTTTCACGAAAAGGAGATTTAGGAAGACACAGTAGTATTAGTATTCATATGGGAGACAAACCATACACCTGTGACGTGTGTTTGAAGAAGTTTTCAAAAAAAGGAGATTTACAAAGACACGTTCGTATTCATACGGGAGACAAACCTGTCGGAGCTCTCGCGACTCCACTCTGACCAGCCGGTTAAGGCAAGACAAGGCAAGAGGAAGGGGCTGTTCTTTTTCATTGATCACTGCGGCTGGCCAGGGAAGGCAAGCCGGAGATGGTCCTCCGAATGGGGTCCTCCCCTGAAGCACTCAGGTACGTGGGGTCGCTACTCCCCAACAGCTCGCTACAAGCTGCCCTGCCCTTTATTATTAAGATTAAAATCAAAATACTAGTATTTCGGACAGAGTCTTCGGTCTACCGAAAGTAACTTAACCATTGATATCGTAACCTGCCGCTTACGCTTACGTTCGCGGAAACGCTGTCGAATGGAATAAATAGTATCCTATGTCCGTCTACTTGCTCTAAGCTACTTCCTCACCAATTTTCAGCCATATCGATAAATCCATTCTTGAGTTATAAATAAATAATTTAACTAACACGACTTTTATACATATTAAGATGTATAGATTACTCCTACTAGTATGCAGCACGATTGTTGAAATATGATGAAAATGTTCGCCCAAAATTTAGGCGAAATTTGACAAAATCGAAGGGTCCAAACCAAAAAGTAGAAGTAGAAACAAAGAAGTTATAAGTGTTTTATGTTGGCCGCGCCAACGTAACGTCCACGATGGCCGCGCCACAACTGATACAGGAAGTAAGGGCTCAATTTGTCGAAGCTAATGAAAGCAATAAATACAACAAAATGTTATTTAAACAGACAAATCGGACCGAAACAAAAAATTACATGGCCGCGCCAACGTAACGCTTTTTTGTAGGCTGATATCTCATTATCTGTAATTTCTAGGAATACGGTTTTTATATCCATTTATTCGACACTTTAACCTGATTAGCATATCGTTTTACCCTCAGAATGGTTTTCAACGCGTGTAATCTCTCTCATACAATGTTTGAGTAGAGTAACCATAATTTCGATTTTATTTGAGAATACCTTTTACTCTACTATACGAAAATGTGTCATATTCCTAAATAATGCCAACAAATGGAATTGTTACTATTAAATATTTCACACTTAAACGTAAGTATGTAGTACCTATGCCCGTAAGCGGTCAGAGATATGATAATAATATGATGTTAGGTAAATATTATACTGTACCTAGGCAGGCTACTTAATATTATGCGTTTCTTGCCCATGAAATTAAGTACCTACTTATCTCCTTTACGCCACGTATCCTCATTCCCTCGGCAAAGCAAGTGTTACGCCTGTTTCCACAGAGAACCATGGCCGTGGTTGGACCCGCTATTGGAATTAATATTATTGCAACGGCAGACGAATAAAATGCTTTTTCAAGAAGGTATTTTTTTTACCGTATTTCTGTGTGAACTGACACTTAGATATTATTAGCGAGTCTGAACTTGACTATTTTCTTTCTTATATTAGAAATCGATCTATTCGTTTACCAAGTGTGACCTTTATTACCAACATTAATCGGTTTTGGTCTAGTGTATTTTGTTTGAAAGCCGATTGAATAGAGATTGTCTTAATATAATACATTAACATTAGCTCATACACTACAATCGCATTTTAAACTTTTTGGATAGAGTTTATAATTGTCATCGCATTTTAAACGTTTTGGCAAAAACGTACATACTAACCATACCTTTTCAGAAAACCGGTCGTACTTTTTCGGGAAACCATACTGGGCACTGGCGACACTGCTCGCACAGCAGCTGTTTAGTTTCGGAAGAGGATAGTATTTGTGAAGAAAATGAAATACCTTTTAAGTAACCCTTTATTTTATAAATCTTTGTTTAGATTTGTATGTGCAACTCTGGAGAATGTGTAGAGTGAAGTATTATTTTTATTTAAAGAAGAAAGACTATTTTTTGTTTTTTAAGGATCATTATTTTATTGTTTGTTTTTTAAGTTTTATAATTGTATGTATTTTTCGAGCAAAGGACTTAGTTTCCAGCTCTTAATAAATTTTAAAAAAAGTAGCTGTTAGCCAGCGGACTACCCGCTTAGTTTAATAGAGCCGTTAAGCTTGTTCGGTACACGGATAACAACAACGTTTATACGATGAATAGCAATATTTTGAGTTTTTCGATAGTCAGATAGTTGTTAACTGTTAAATAAGACCCTTATCAGAGGATAAGGCTTTATCCTCAATAAGTTCGTTTCAGCTGTTTAACAGTTTAGTCAATTTTGTTAGGTATCTGAATATAAAATGGATGGCAACAACTTAGCAGTCGAGGTGGAACATGAATTCCTTAATTATTTACATCTGTCTGGTAGAAAACCCCTGAACTCTGAGGTGCAAATACCACCACAGCCAGTATTTTCAACATGAATTCCTTAATTATTTATATCTGTCTGGTAGAAAACCCCTGAACTCTGAGGTGCAAATACCACCACAGCCAGTATTTTGAACAGTACCTTATAATAGAAGTAATTATGGTAACAAGCACAAGGGATTCTATAATAGAATATTTTGAGTCACTGGCAAGCTTTATTTACTTTATTCTAATAAAATTAATTAATAAATCTATTCTATTTTATTAATTTATAATTCTTTTTATTTTTCTAATAATAATATTTATGTAAGTTTCACACCACATCAATCTGGCCCGTTTTCAACCACTGCAATTGGAGATTGTCTCCGTAGCGTAGTGGTTGATCGCATTGGTGCTCAAGTATTGACATTGAATAATATCTAGCTATTACTAACACAAGTAACAAATATTTAAAAAAACATGTAATGTAATGTAACTCTTTGATATTTAATAAAAAAGTTTTACAAGCCTTTTAATTACCAACTGAAATATGTTTTTAAAAAGTTAAAGAATAATAAAGTTATAAAAATTAAGACTAATAAAGATATTAAGTAAAAAGAGTTTTCAACTATTATGACTTTAATTGCAATGATTACTTCGCACTACAGAAAATGAACAAAAATTAATGTACGCTCCGCTAACTGACACTCCATTTTATAATCAACCCTCCTCTCCTCGCCACTCCGCTCTCTCCAGTCACCTCTGTCGCCACCTCCATAACCGGCTACCGCACCCCTCCACTCCTCCCGTTACAAAAGATTTATTAATTAGATAAGACATAAAAAATAACATATTATAAAGTTTTCAGATTTTTAGGACAAATAATATTAATAATAAAATCTTTATTCAATAATTTAGATATTATCTGTAAGATAATAAGATGATATTATCAGTAACACAGTAATTGTTTTGCTGCATTTCGCTGAGTGTCAATAATTGATATATTTGCTCTTTGAAGTTTTTTTTCTCTTTATTCGCTCTTTCAACTTTTCAAGTCATTCTCAAGACATAATATCTTTCTTTTATGTTATACAAAATAATGCCATGTTTAGCTATTTCTAACTGACCGCTTACGGGCATAGGTACTAACTGCATACTTTCGTTTAAGTGTTAAATATTTAATAGAAATAATTCCATTTGTTGGCATTATTTAGGAAATAGACACATTTTCGTCTCAGTAGAATAAAAAGTATTCTCAAATAAAATCGAAATTATGGTTACCCTACTCAAACATTGTATGAGAGAGCACATTTTTGGTGATTACACGCGTTAAAAACTATTGTGAGGGTAAAACGATATGCCATTCTAATCAAGTAAATGTGATGGATATATAAACTGAAATCCTAGCAATTACAGATAATGAGATATCAGCGTACAAAGAAGCGTTACGTTGGCGCGGCCATGTAATTTTTTGTTTCAGTCCGATTTGTCTTTTTAAATAACATTTCGTTGTATTTATTGCTTTCATTAGTTTCGACAAATTAAGCCCTTACTTTCTGTATCAGTTTTTTGTACTAAATCTTATGATATAAAGAAATAATCAACATTAAAGAAACACGAAGTGCACGTCTGCGCCGCCACGGCTTTTGAGGTAAATATCTCTTAAAATATCGATTACTAGTTTATAATTTCTTTTTCGACAATTTTCGCCAAATTCAATCTTCATACTAGAAAAAGAATTAGATCTCTAACCCACGGAGTTCCTTAGATTTCCATGGCGGCGCCATCGTGGACGTTACGTTGTCGCGGCCAACTTAAAACCCTTTTATCTTCTTTGTTTCTACTTCGACAAATTTTTGGTTTGGACCCATCGATTTTGTCAAATTTCGCCTAAATTTTGGGCGAACTTTTTCATCATATTTCTACCGTGGCGGACCAGACGTAACGCACACGGCAGCTCAGGGTGGCGGCATGGGGGCACCGTCATCCATCGCACCGAGTATCCGGGTTGTTCGCAATGCGCAATGTACGTTATTTATCATTGCGATACCACAGAAGAGCCGATACAAGCCCTGATGGTGCCTCTGTGTGGTCTGTATAGGGGAAGAGCCTGCACTATAGCAGGCACAGCCGGCGGAGTCGCGGTGTGTGCTCACGTCGAGTTTTTAGTGAGTAGGGGCTGCGTCCACTGTTAGGGAGCAGCAGAGACTCGCATACCCACAGACAGGATCCTCATCCCCAGTGGGATGCACAAAAGCATTTTCTCGGCGAAAAAAAGTACTATTTTATTAACGTTTTCAAATGAGGTATTTTTGCTGTGTGGCTTTAGCTCTATATTTTAGGAATTGAATTAATCATTTAAGTGAATAACTTTGCGTGTATTAAAATTATTATTTAAATTTACGAATAAATGGAAAACAAAGATTTGACTTAATTATGTACTAGTAAACGATAATTATTGTATATCTCTTCTCCAATATCTCCCAGGTCACTAGATAGTTCTCTCATGAAAATTTCTGGTCGAAATTTTATTTCAATATATTTATACTACCTGTGGAAATTAAGATCCTTAGGGGAGGCATAGTTAAGTAGAAGCCTCTTGTTTGAAACGATGACGAAGACTTTCTTTACTGTATGAAATTTTCTATTTACATAATAAATGATTTATTAGTGATATCACTGATATCTTTAAATTAGTTTTTGATATTGATTTCATATTGTTTGGTGATTACATTTTGATGACAAATCTACAAAACCCTATTATTTAGAAAATATGAAAGTTAAATAGATAGATAAATTGACGATAGCTTAAATGATACCGAATTTGAGTTTAGCGTTTTACTAGATATCTCAGAATTAAGATATAATTTTTTTTATTATATTATGTATAATTCATTGCATAGAAAAACTTTGATGCGAAGTAGAAGTAGAGTAGTAGTAAATAAATAGTAGTAATATGCATTTATATATTTTTATAACATTCACACCTTTTTATTTAGGTATCGGACGAGGCTACGAAATGGACATCTCAGATAACTGCGAAGAACTAGACCAAACAAGCGATGTACCATCAGAACGTTACAAGGAACCGTTCAGCTGTGACGTGTTCTCGAAGAAGTTTACACGAAAAGGACAGTTACGAAGACATTTTAGTGTTCATACGGGAGACAAACCATACAGCTGTGATGTGTGCTTGAAGAAGTTTTCACTAAAAGGAAATTTACGAATACACAGTAGTGTACATACGGGAGACAAACCATACAGCTGTGATGTGTGTTTGAAGAAGTTTTCACTAAAAGGAAATTTACGAATACACAGTATTGTACATACGGGAGACAAACCATACAGCTGTGATGTGTGCTTGAAGAAGTTTTCACGAAAAGGACAGTTACGAAGACATTTTAGTGTTCATACGGGGGACAAACCATACAGCTGTGATGTGTGTTTAAAGAAGTTTTCACAAAAGGGAAGTTTACTACAACACAGTAGGGTTCATATGGGAGACAAACCATACAGCTGTGATGTGTGCTTGAAGAAGTTTTCACAGAAAGGATATTTACGAAGACACAGTAGTGTTCATATGGGAGACAAACCATACAGCTGTGATGTGTGCTTGAAGAAGTTTTCAGAAAAGGGAAATTTACGAATACACAGTAGGGTTCATACTGGAGACAAACCATACAGCTGTGATGTGTGTTTGAAGAAGTTTTCACTTAAAGCACATTTACGAAGACACAGTAAGGTTCATACGGGAGACAAACCATACAGCTGTGATGTGTGTTTGAAGAAGTTTTCAGAAAAGGGAAATTTACGAATACACATTCGTATTCATACGGGAGACAAACCATACAGCTGTGATGTATGTTTAAAGAAGTTTTCACATATAGGACATTTACGAATACACAGTAGGGTTCATACGGGAGACAAACCATACAGCTGTGATGTGTGTTTGAAGAAGTTTTCACATAAAGGACATTTACGAAGACACAGTAGGGTTCATACGGGAGACAAACCATACAGCTGTGATGTGTGTTTGAAGAAGTTTTCAGAAAAGGGAAATTTACGAAAACACAGCAGTGTTCATACGGAAGACAAACCTGTCGGAGCTCTCGCGACTCCACTCTGACCAGCTGGCTAAGGCAAGACAGAGGAAGGGGCCAGTGAAGGCAAGCCGGAGATGGTCCTCCGAACAGGGTCCTCCCCTGAAGCACTCAGGTACGTGGGGTCGCTACTCCCCAACAGCACGCCACAAGCTGCCCTGCCCTTTATTATTAAGATTAAAACCAAAATACTAGTATTTCGGACGGAGTCTACGGTCTTCCGAAAGTAACTTAACCATTGATATCGTAACCGGCCGCTTAGTCAAAAATGTAATACAACAGAATTAAAATATATGGCTATTACATAAAATAAAATGTATGTTTCTGACTTTATTTGGTGGCGTAAGGGTTGGACCACATCTGGCAGCACGGAATCGCAAGTGTTCCGCCTGTGCTACCACGTGCTGCAGTATGCTGCCGCATGCGAACGCGCGCTTCGCATTCCGCAGACAAAAAAGGCGATCGCACGCGTGCTGCAGCATGGGTGGCATACTGCCGTGTTCTTTCATGATCAGTTTAGTTTCAAGCGCGAGATGGATAGGACCACGGAAGAGAGAGCAGTGATTCTAGCGTGTATTTTGCAAGAAATGCAAAATCAAAATAATAAAAAGAAAATTCGCATTCGCAAAATAAAACGGAGATACAGGGTTCATCCTTTTTGGAAGCAGAGAGCGGTTCATGGACAATATGTTACGAAGTTTCCGGATTTAGTAACATATCCAGATAGTTTTGTAGATTATTATGGAATGACTTTAAATGATTTTAATGAATTAGTTGACCTACAGCAGCGTTAGTTTGCTATCGCGCGCTTCAGTGTTCCGGAGTCTCCCTGCCGACCATTGCATTTTGTCCGTGATGCCGATCGCCTCGAGGATTCCGCCACGTGCTATCGCATTATGCTTTCTGTCTCGGTCTAGCAAATGGCAGTTCTAAGCGACAGAAAGAGAAAGGGCGACGGAAAAAGGCGATTCCGTGCTACCAGATGAGGTCCAACCCAAAATTTGTTGTCACTGCCTGTTCGTGTGTGGTGCCTATGTGTGTTAAGACATCAAAAGTTCTGTCATATCACTATAATCGACGATCGACATTCGACGGTCAAGAGGAGAGAAGGTTTAGAAAAAAAAGAAAAGAAAAGGTATTTGAACCACTGCTTTCTGTTTATGAACATCACATTATAATGGGTGACTTTAATACCGACCTTTTAAATCAATCTTCGCCCCGTTCACTTAAATTAAATCATATTATTGACTCTTCTTCTCTGCACGTTCTTCCTCTTCTGGCCACTCATCATAACAACATTGGTGAAGATACCTGGCTTGACTTAATGTTAATATCTAACCTCTCTTTTATTAAATCCCATGGTCAACACCCTGCTCCTGGTTTTTCCCATCATGATCTGATTTTTCTCTCCTATACCTTAAAGCCTCCAAAACTCTGTCCTAGGGTCGTGTATAGACGAAGTTTTGCACGTTTAGACATCGCAAATCTACGAACGGAGGCCGCGGATATTGACTGGCAGCCAATGTTGGATGCTGGCTGTGTGGATGACAAAGTTGAATGTTTTAACAATAACATAATAAAATTATACGACCGTCATGCGCCTTTTAAGAAAATTAAATTAAAACATTCACCAGCTGCGTGGCTGTCCGAAGAAATTCGGGGGATGATGCGGCGTAGGGATCGAGCGTTTCAGAAATTTAAAAGAGATCGAAGTGAACTCAACTGGTACCGCTTTAGAGTAGCTAGAAATCGTTGTAACCAAGTGATACGCAATGCTAAACGCCGCCATTTTCTTCAAAATTTGTCTACACCGTCTCCATCGCATACATGGAAGTTTCTTAAAAATATGGGACTCGGTAAATCTCATCAAATTGATTCCCTTGGGGCAATTAGTTTGGATGATATAAATTTACATTTCTCTACCACAGCCACGCTTAATGTCCAAACTAAATGTCAGACCATAGGTTATTTGAGAGATTTACCACGTATCAATATACCATATTTCCATTTTTCTCCAATCTCTTCTGATGATATCAATAAAACGATAAAATCATTAGGTACCAAGGCCGTAGGTTGCGACGACATTAGCCGTCAAATGATCAGTACTATTGTTGATCTACTGTTACCCGCTATCACTCATTTAGTAAATTCCTCTCTCGCTTCGTTCCAATATCCCAACTTGTGGCGTAAAGCTTTTGTACGTCCTTTACCAAAAGTGTCCAACCCTACTCTTCCTACACATTTTCGCCCCATTTCCATTCTTCCTTACCTTTCCAAAGTGCTTGAGGCTTGCGTTTATAGACAACTGTCCTGGTTTATTTACAAAAACAATATTCTGTCTCCACTCCAATCCGGGTTCAGACCTGGTCATAGTACCACCTCAGCACTACTAAAGTTGACAAATGATGTGAGAGCGGGTATAGAGGACTCAAAGATCACCGTTTTGGTCCTGGTAGATTTTTCAAACGCTTTCAATAATATTAATCATGATATCCTTCTCGAAATGCTCTCCTGTATCCAAATTTCACCTGAAGCACTGAACTGGTTCTCTTCGTATCTTCAGGGACGCCAACAATCTGTACGCACTGATCAATCTACTTCTACCTGGCAATATGTTCATTCTGGCGTCCCCCAAGGCGGCATTCTTTCTCCTCTCCTTTTTTCCATATTTATTAATTCAATCACCAACAGACTTCGAACTGCGTATCACTTGTATGCTGATGATTTACAGCTTTACAGTCAATCAAGAGTGGAAGTTTTGTCGCAGGCCATTGATGCAGTAAACCGAGACCTAGATGCCATTAAGGATTGGTCAGTTAACTTTGGGTTATCAGTTAACCCCACTAAATGTCAGGCCATATTGATCGGGAGTCCGCGGTCAATTAGTAAAGTGAACTTAAATTCTTTACCACAAGTCACTTTTGATGGTTCTGTCATTCCCTTTAGTTCCAGCGTCAAAGATCTCGGGTTGCATATTGACTCCACTCTTTATTGGAACTCACAAATTTCGCATGCATCTCAAAAGGTTACTGGAATTTTGCGATCTCTTTACCGATTGAAACACTTTTTACCGACATCAACCAAGACTATGCTTGTACAGACGCTCATATTCCCCATAATAGATTATGGAGATGTGTGCTACTTAGATCTTAATGCTGATAAACTTAATAAACTAGATCGTCTTATAAATGGGTGTATCAGATTTATCTACAACTTAAAAAAATATGACCATGTTTCTTTCTTCCGTTCTAAGCTGAAGTGGTTGCCGATAAGGCAACGGCGCTCGGTACGAGCATTAGGTACGCTTTACTCACTTCTTCACTCTCCTCATTCTCCTGCCTATCTATCCTCTCAATTTCAATTTCTCTGCAGCAGTCATGATAAAAATCTTCGTTCTGCAAACAACGCTCTTCTCTTGTGTCCATCCCACAAGTCCAGTCTTATGCACTCTTCTTTCAACATTCAGGCTATTCTACTCTGGAACGCTCTCCCTATAGAAATCAGGATGTCAAAAACCAAGGCGGCCTTCAAACACAGGGTCCGTGAGTGGTATCACAAACTCTCGTCTGAGTCTTAGTATAGTTTTTCATTGCTGTCAAATTGTCTATTACAATTTTCTATGTAATTATTAATGTTCCCATACATTTTATAAAAGTATTATATATATAATATAAAAGTATTTATTATATATACAGGGTGTAAAAAGAGCAGTCACTATTCTGGCGTGGGGTTATAACCAGGCATGAGGTATATCTACTGGTACTAGTCATTTGCTTTTAATCCATTGTTTAAAAATTTTATTTTTTTACAATAGGCAATGTAAAACGTACACAACCTCACGGGCAGTAGCGGGTGGTAATGCAGGGAGGGACGCGCCACGCCCCGCACGAATTGCAAATAGAGAAAAACAGCTGATTGTGTTCAAATAAACATAAACGTAAACTTATTAGAATAAAGCTAAAAATTGCATGTTCCTTATACCGATTTCGATGACGGTAGCCGATTTCGTTGAAACCAGGCCAGCTACGCAGAAGTGCCCAAGTGTGAGCGTAATACACAAGGACACTCTCTTCCTTTTACTCTCCCCATAACCCGGGACGGTTAACCGACACGACTGGAAAAAGAACAGGCGCAGGGCCGATTTTTTACATGCCCATGCTATCCAGTACGCATGGATTATCTTTCTTCTAAGGCAATAACATGATTAGCCTGCATTGTCCTAACTAAACTTAGAAACATTTTTTTTTGTTCTAACGCGGGAATCGAATCCACGACCTCCGGGTCGAGAGCTATGCTCTGAACCACTAGACGATGGAGGCGTTAATACTTTAATACTAATAATACCGCGATACTCAAGGACACTCTTTATCCTTTTACTTCCATAATGGGTTTAATGGGTAAACCTCCCACTGGGGTGGGAGGTTTACCCAACTCGATTGACCAACGCGAGAACAAGGCGCAGGTGCGACATTTTACATGTAAAGGCATCCATTCACGCGGGAATCGAACCTCGCGTTGGAACAACTCTCGACGACTCGGGTCGTTACACACACTTAATACAATTAATACATTTTAGCTAAAGCTTAAGCTTTGGAAAGCGGAGGCGACTATAACCACTAAGAACAAGTTTATACGACATTCGCAATATTATTTAATAAAAAAAAATACACAATTAAATCAAACAGCGAAACGACAATTCAAAATACACCGATCAAACATCAATCAGTTACAGAATAAATACGTACCTGACTAATGTTGTTGTGCTTTAAATCCTTAATGCCTCTGGATTATACCTACTATCTTCTTACGCGGTAGGTAGGTACTTAAATGTATGACGAAGGTATTTAAAAATTAAAGTCACGCACAAACACAATAAAACAGTGAAAAATCAATAATACTAATTAGTAATCACAAAAGAAACACCTAAAAGAAACGAAACCGTAACACAAACATTAAAACATTTAAAACGATGATTAGGTATAAAATGATCGCGGATAAATAATATTTCAACCACACGGAAATGGGATTACTGTCTCGTCACATGTGCCAACTGCGACTGTCTACGAAAAAAATATTTTACGCAAATACTAAGACATGCACCCAATGCACTAATAGTATCGATAGTTAGAAGTATCGATATTTCTATTTTGTGCTGATATCGATAAATTATTACCTATTTTTTTCATAAGCATTTGAGTGTTTGAATCATTAAAAAGTTAAGTAACACAATTAAATATTATTAAATAATATCATGAGAATTGAGAACATCTTTAATTCTTAATCTTACAAACTTTCTAAATCTATTTTCAATTATTGGTATCTGTATGAAATTCATAGAAAATTATCTGAATCGATATAAAACAGTAAGTTACTTATTAATTATTAAAAAATATCGACTACATTGAAGTTAATTTTCACATGTCACTTCACTAATATCGTAGGTAGCTCGCTGCTCGCCGCAGCCCCGGAGGCCCCTGCAACGGCCGGCGCGGGCGGCGAGTGGCGGCACGTGTTTGTTTCTCGTCGCGTCGTTTGATATCGCCGCGCCGGGCGGTCAATCTTTGATACGAATTTGCCGAAAGAAAGGAAATAGGTATTTTCTAAAGAATTATTTATCGTCGGCATCTTTTAAAAACTATTTTCGAATTCAGTTGTAGTTTTTATCTCGAGGTAAATGGTTGCCCGAGTTGAATTATTTTTAGGTATTTATTTTACTATTAATTATTCGTCTAAGGTCTTGTTTAACAGCGTAATGTTGTGTTGTGGTGATGTGTCCATGTAATCATATTGTGGTATGCTGCTCAGATTATTAGGAACTATTATTATCGAAATACAACAAGAACATTTTTAAAAGTTTTAACGAGACGCGACATGGGAGACGCGACTCAGTAAGCCATTAATTTTGAGATGGTGCTCACTACTGAATATCTACTTTATTCACGTAAGTAAATAGGCGTAGTTTTACATACCTACTTAATTAATTGTAATTGAACTGTGTAGGTACGTATGTTACGTTTTAATTGTCTTTCAGGAATCTTCGCTTCGTGTCTGTAATTTCCATTAAAAAAGCGGTGATTGCCGATTGACATTAAAAAGTTAGTTAGTATGTAGGTACACGGTTTTTGTTATAAAGGAAGTTTTAGTTTGTCATGATAACAAATTCAAGCACTACGATGCAGGCGATCTAGGAGTTCGAGTCCAAGTTCAAAATAATTGATCCGTCCGCTATGGTGACTACACTAAGTGTAAGGTCCAGTTGTACCAGGTTTTAACCCAGAGTTAGTTTATAACTTAGAGTTAAATAACTAACACTTAATACAAATACATTTGGTACAAGGCTTATTAGTATTCGCATGTAGGTACAATATTACAAAATCGGTAAGAAGTCGATAGGTACTCTGAGTCGGACGGCGCGCTCAGTCCACAGATTACCTATTAGTTGCGCTCAGCTGTGGAGGTCAATAGACCGCGCATCGCGTTCATTACGTTTTAAAGCAAAAATTATAAAAATTAGGAATTTAATGCAAAATGTTGTTCCAAACAGTTTAGAATTGCGACTAAAAATAATAAATTAAAGAAAAAAAAATTTTTTTTGAAAAAAAAAGTTTAAAAAAAAGGACATTTCTAGAATCAGTCAAGGTCCTATAATCATATCCCAAAGTTATCGTGACCGGTCTTTTTACACCCTGTATATATATTTAAATGTATATAATTTACTATAATATTATTATTTTAGTATATGTATATATTATATTACATAATATATTTATTATTTATATTAATATCCATTGACTTTAAAATTATTCCTATGCCCGATATCTTGTTTGGAATGCATCTACTTTACTTTTATCTCTAAATCACCTAAAGGTTGACTGGTAGAAAATGCCTTGAGGCATTAAGTCCGCCTATGTACACACGTGCATGATGTATAAATAAATAAATAAATAAATAAAAAATGTCGTACCGTTTGCCGGTATAGTGTGTATATCGGTGACGATTTTGTTTTTATGCAGGACTAGCTGACCCTTGCCAACTTCGTTGAGCATAAAAACAGTATATGATGAAATTCAACTAAAAAAAACAACGCGGAACCCGCAACGCGGAACCTACAACCCGGAACCCGCAACCCGCAACGCGGAACCCGCAACCCGCAACGCGGAACCCGCAACCCGCAACGCGGAACCCGCAACCCGCAACGCGGAACCCGCAACGCGGAACCCGCAACGCGGAACCCGCATCACGGAACCCGGAACCCGCAACGCGGGAACCCGAAACCCGCAACGCGGGAACGCGGAACCCGCAACGAGGGAGCGCGGAACCAGCAACGCGGGAACCCGGAACCTGCAACCCGCAACGCGGAACCCGCAGCATAAGAACCCACAATGCGAAACCCTAACGCAGAACCCGCAACGTTCACGAAAACGCTGTCGAATGGAATAAATAGTATCCTATGTCCGTCTACTTGCTCTAAGCTATTTTCTCACCAATTTTCAGCCATATCGATAATGCTGATCTTGAGTTATAAATAATTTAACTAACACGACTTACTTTTATACATATTAAGATGTATATGTCGCAGTCATCTAATTAAATCAGCTATTTCATTGAGTGACTAGCGTTTTTATCGAATGACGACATTTAATTGAAAGACTAGGCCGAACATTGATTGTACAATCGTCACTCAACGTCCAATTAGTTAGCGGATTGAAACATAGCCCTTATATGAGAGCGGACATAAAATCAGTCAGCTGACTGAATTTTCCCAAAAGCGAATCTATCAACCCCGACACCACGTAATACTTGTCTGTCAACCCCTAGAGTGTATATTTAAGCGCGGAGGCGCGGAGGGAGAGCAGCCCCCGCCCGCCGTAACGAAATGCAGAAACCAGCTCTCGCCGTGGCGGCGAGAGCTGGTCGCCGAAGGCGAAGCCGAAAGCCGGAGCTGCCTAAGGCGAGTGTTGGTTGCTGTCATTCGTTACGCATGGGCGAAGGGGCTGCATTTCCCGCAGCGCCGGAGACGTGACAGACCGACATTGTCCCAAAAACAAATCTCACCTCAAAACTTCAACCATAAATATCTTCCAAACTAGTAGTCTCCTAAAGGTGGGAGTGGTAGGGGGGTTCTCCCCCTCCCCTCCTCCCCCTCCCTCCACCCCCCAATTAAGAGGGATTTATACTAAATTTTTTCCAGCTCCTCCTTTTTTGGAAGTCGGTTAAAAAATCGGAAAATTATTCGCTAACACACAAAAAAAACCTACTTATTCATCAAATTGAGAAAGCTCCTCCTTTTTTGGAAGTCGGTTAAAAAATCGGACTAAATGACGTTCAGTCAATGACTACATGACTAAATGACGTTCAATCAATGTTCAGTCAAGACATTGGACGTTACAACTTGACGAGTTATCCTTTAGTCTTTCAATTAAATGTCGTCATTCGATAAAAACGCTAGTCACTCAATGAAATAGCTGATTTAATTAGATGACTGCGACATATAGATTACTCCTAGTATGCAGCACGATTGCTCCGCCACGGTGGAAATATGATGAAAATGTTCGCCCAAAATTTAGGCGAAATTTGACAAAATCGAAGGGTCCAAACCAAAAATTTGTCGTAGTAGAAACAAAGAAGTTATAAGTGTTTTATGTTGGCCGCGCCAACGTAACGTCTACGATGGCGCGGCCATGGAAATCTCAGGACCTACGTGGGTTAGAGATCTAATTCTTTTTCTAGTATGAAGATTGAATTTGTCGAAAATTGTCGAAAAAGAAATTATAAACTAGAAATCGATATTTTAAGAGATATTTACCTCAGAAGCCGTGGCGGCGCAGACGTGCACTTCGTGTTTTTTTAATGTTGATTATTTCTTTATAACATAAGACTTAGTACAAAAAACTGATACAGGAAGTAAGGGCTCAATTTGTCGAAGCTAATGAAAGCAATAAATACAACAAAATGTTATTTAAACAGACAAATCGGACCGAAACAAAAAATTACATGGCCGCGCCAACGTAACGCTTTTTTGTACGCTGATATCTCATTATCTGTAATTTCTAGGAATACGGTTTTTATATCCATTTATTCGACACTTTAACCTGATTAGAATGGCATATCGTTTTACCCTCAGAATGGTTTTCAACGCGTGTAATCTCCAAAAATGTGCTCTCTCATACAATGTTTGAGTAGAGTAACCATAATTTCGATTTTATTTGAGAATACCTTTTACTCTACTATACGAAAATTGTGATATTCCTAAATAATGCCAACAAATGGAATTGTTACTATTAAATATTTCACACTTAAACGTAAGTATGTAGTACCTATGCCCGTAAGCGGTCAGAGATATGATAATAATATGATGTTAGGTAAATATTATACTGTACCTAGGCAGGCTACTTAATATTATGCGTTTCTTGCCCATGAAATTAAGTACCTACTTATCTCCTTTACGCCACGTATCCTCATTCCCTCGGCAAAGCAAGTGTTACGCCTGTTTCCACAGAGAACCATGGCCGTGGTTGGACCCGCTATTGGAATTAATATTATTGCAACGGCAGACGAATAAAATGCTTTTTCAAGAAGGTATTTTTTTTACCGTATTTCTGTGTGAACTGACACTTAGATATTATTAGCGAGTCTGAACTTGACTATTTTCTTTCTTATATTAGAAATCGATATATTCGTTTACCAAGTGTGAACCTTTATTACCAACATTAATCGGTTTTGGTCTAGTGTATTTTGTTTGAAAGCCGATTGAATAGAGATTGTCTTAATATAATACATTAACATTAGCTCATACACTACAATCGCATTTTAAACTTTTTGGATAGAGTTTATAATTGCCATCGCATTTTAAACGTTTTGGCAAAAACGTACATACTAACAATACCTTTTCAGAAAACCAGTCGTACTTTTTCGGGAAACCATACTGGGCACTGGCGACACTGCTCGCACAGCAGCTGTTTAGTTTCGGAAGAGGATAGTATTTGTGAAGAAAATGAAATACCTTTTAAGTAACCCTTTATTTTATAAATCTTTGTTTAGATTTGTATGTGCAACTCTGGAGAATGTGTAGAGTGAAGTATTATTTTTATTTAAAGAAGAAAGACTATTTTTTGTTTTTTAAGGATCATTATTTTATTGTTTGTTTTTTAAGTTTTATAATTGTATGTATTTTTCGAGCAAAGGACTTAGTTTCCAGCTCTTAATAAATTTAAAAAAAAGTAGCTGTTAGCCAGCGGACTACCCGCTTAGTTTAATAGAGCCGTTAAGCTTGTTCGGTACACGGATAACAACAACGTTTATACGATGAATAGCAATATTTTGAGTTTTTCGATAGTCAGATAGTTGTTAACTCTTAAATAAGACCCTTATCAGAGGATAAGGCTTTATCCTCAATAAGTTCGTTTCAGCTGTTTAACAGTTTAGTCAATTTTGTTAGGTATCTGAATATAAAATGGATGTTTTGAAGCAACAACTTAGCAGTCGAGGTGGAACATGAATTCCTTAATTATTTTCATCTGTCTGGTAGAAAACCCCTGAACTCTGAGGTGCAAATACCACCACAGCCAGTATTTTGAACAGTACCTTATAATAGAAGTAATTATGGTAACAAGCACAAGGGATTCTATAATAGAATATTTTGAGTCACTGGCAAGCTTTATTTACTTTATTCTAATAAAATTAATTAATAAATCTATTCTATTTTATTAATTTATAATTCTTTTTATTTTTCTAATAATAATATTTATGTAAGTTTCACACCACATCAATCTGGCCCGTTTTCAACCACTGCAATTGGAGATTGTCTCCGTAGCGTAGTGGTTGATCGCATTGGTGCTCAAGTATTGACATTGAATAATATCTAGCTATTACTAACACAAGTAACAAATATTTAAAAAAAACATGTAATGTAATGTAACTCTTTGATATTTAATAAAAAAGTTTTACAAGCCTTTTAATTGCCAACTGAAATATGTTTTTAAAAAGTTAAAGAATAATAAAGTTATAAAAATTAAGACTAATAAAGATATTAAGTAAAAAGAGTTTTCAACTATTATGACTTTAATTGCAATGATTACTTCGTACTACAGAAAATGAACAAAAATTAATGTACGCTCCGCTAACTGACACTCCATTTTATAATCAACCCTCCTCTCCTCGCCACTCCGCTCCCTCCAGTCACCTCTGTCGCCACCTCCATAACCGGCTACCGCACCCCTCCGCTCCTCCCGTTACAAAAGATTTATTAATTAGATAAGACATAAAAAATAACATATTATAAAGTTTTCAGATTTTTATGACAAATAATAATAATATTAATAATAAAATCTTTATTCAATAATTTAGATATTATCTGTAAGATAATAAGATGATATTATCAGTAACACAGTAATTGTTTTGCTGCATTTCGTTGAGTGTCAATAATTGATATATTTACTCTTTGAAGTTTTTTTTCACTTTATTCGCTGTTTCAACTTTTCAAGTCATTCTCAAGACATAATATCTTTCTTTTATGTTATACAAAATAATGCCATGTTTAGCTATTTCCAACTGACCGCTTACGGGCATAGGTACTAACTGCATACTTTCGTTTAAGTGTGAAATATTTAATAGTAATAATTCCATTTGTTGGCATTATTTAGGAAATAGACACATTTTCGTCTCAGTAGAGTAAAAAGTATTCTCAAATAAAATATGGTTATGAAACGAAATTATGGTTACCCTACTCAAACGTTGTATGAGAGAGCACATTTTTGGAGATTACACGCGTCAAAAACTATTGTGAGGGTAAAACGATATGCCATTCTAATCAAGTTAATGTGCCGAATACATGGATAGAAAAACTGAAATCCTAGCAATTACAGATAATGTTACGTTGGCGCGGCCATGTAATTTTTTGTTTCGGTCCGATTTGTCTGTTTAAATAACATTTCGTTGTATTTATTGCTTTCATTAGTTTCGACAAATTAAGCCCTTACTGATACAGAATCAGTTTTTTGTACTAAATCTTATGATATAAAGAAATAATCAATATTAAAGAAACACGTAGTGCACGTCTGCGCCGCCACGGCTTCTGAGGTAAATATCTCTTAAAGTATCGATTACTAGTTTAAAATTTCTTTTTCGACAATTTTCGCAAAATTCAATCTTCATACTAGAAAAAGAATTAGATCTCTAACCCACGTAGTTCCTGAGATTTCCATGGCCGCGCCATCGTGGACGTTACGTTGTCGCGGCCAACTTAAGACCCTTATATCTTCTTTGTTTCTACTTCGACAAATTTTTTGTTTGGACCCATCGATTTTGTCAAATTTCGCCTAAATTTTGGGCGAACATTTTCATCATATTTCTACCGTGGCGGACCAGACGTAACGCACACGGCAGCTCAGGGTGGCGGCATGGGGGCACCGTCATCCATCGCACCGAGTATCCGGGTTGTTCGCAATGCGCAATGTACTCCTACGCATTGCGACACCACATAAGAGCCCATACAAGCCCTGATGGGGCCCCTGTGTGGTCTGGTTAGGGGAAGAGCCTGCACTTTAGCAGGCACAGCCGGTGGAGTCGCGGTGTGTGCTCACGTCGAGTTTTAGTGAGTAGGGGCTGCGTCCACTGTTAGGGAGCAGCAGAGACTCGCATACCCACAGACAGCATCCTCATCCCCAGTGGGATGCTCAAAAGCATTTTCTCGGCGAAAAAAAAAGTACTATTTTATTAACGTTTTCAAATGAGGTATTTTTGCTGTGTGCTTTAGCTATATATTTTAGGAATTGAATTAATCATTTGAATGAATAACTTTGCGTGTATTAAAATTATTATTTAAAGGAGAATGCCCATTTATGGTTTCGTTTTGTTCTAGAATTAAAGTCGTGTTAAAAATTATTACTTGTATTAAAATAAAAAACTTCAAAGATTTGAGCCATAACTTCGCCGGATTAAAAAGGTTCAATAAATAAGTCACTAAACATTTTTTCGGTTACTTTAAGCTATACGACATGCTTTCCTTAGTTGACAGTAAAAAAAACGATTACGCTGAAAAATCGATGTTGTTGAGCATAATTATTTATTTACAATTCGGAACAACATTTTCATGTTTCAATGTGGGAATCGAATCTAGAATAAACAATTAAAGAACGAATAATAATAAATAAATATGTTAATAATTTAATGTAATAAAACAATTTAAAAAATAAACCGATTGTTGGTAGCGATAGCGTCTAGATATCCCCAACGCAGGTTAGTTGGTTGTAAAAACTAAAAATGCCAACTTAAGAGTATAACCTCCCTTTTTAACTTCGTTACTGTTTTACCGATAATTCCGGCGAATAAGACTTTTATCGTTTTCAGTACTTAAGGGCAGGTAGTCCATCAAAGTCCGCGCTTTTAAGTTTTTTAAAACAACCTGATACACATGCAAAAGTGTTTTGAGTTCTGAAATAAATATATGTATTATTTAAGGATATAATATATTAAAATCGGTATTCAGTTACAAGTTTTAATAAACTTCACTCGATAGAAAAAAATCGTAAAGTTAGCTCTTTTCGTGACGGGTTTACAATATCATGACTAAATTACTTATATTTTAAATTAGATTTTTGTACTTAATAAAGCTGCTAAATATTTTTAGTAAAATTCGTAGAATTAATCCTGATAAAATGTTTGTTTTAATTTCAAAGTTTAATTAACTACGAAATGCGTCAGCGCAATGGGAATCTCAGCTCGTCAGTCGCGCGCTGGCGCTTACGGACGACGGACCTGCGTCACTTTATTCCGTGACAATGTCTTACGCGACAATTTCAAAATCGTCGTGGGCAATAATTATCGCAAGAAAAAGTGCCATAGTATAAGACTATCAGTAGTACTACTACTGAATTTCGCTATGGTAATTCATATTTTGTTTGTATTGGCAAGTAAATACTAATACCTGATAGCGGGTTAATGGGGGGGGGGGGGGGGGGGAGTTTCGTGGGGGTGACTATGGATGGGTCTAATATATACAGGGTGTAAAAAGCGCAGTCACTATAACTTTGGGATATGATTATACTACCTTGTCTAATTCCAAAAATGTTTTTTTTTTTTTTTTTACAAAATTTTCAAAAAAAAAATTTTTTTTTGCTTTATTGTTATTATTGCGACAAAAAAATAAGAAATGGTCAAAAGTAAAAAAAAGTTTCTTTAGTTTTTGACAAAAGAAAAAAAAAATACATTTCCAAAATGAGGAAAGGTTGTATAATCGTATCTCAAAGTTATAGTGACTGCTCTTTTTACACCCTGTATAGTATATATGACTCCTCCATAGTCACCCATATCTCAGCCATTACAGCACCTACACTCCCGAGTGAGGGTTCCTTAGAACCGGGAGAAAAAACCCATCCCAAACTCACTCCCACGAAACCAACTTCCCCTCCTCCTCAGGTAATTTTCCCCTGGGGCCAAATCTCTGCCGTAAGAGCATCTACACTCCTGTGTGAGGGTTCCCTAGAATCGGACAAAGGAGCTCTACATTTTGGCACCGTGCGATTTTCGAAAATCATCCCCTAACTCAAAATATACCCTTAAAAATTTTCCATATAATAAATATACAGGCTGTAAAAAGAGCAGTCACTATAACTTTGAGCGTATCTCAATATTATACTACCTTTCCTCATTTTGGAAATGTATTTTTTTTATTTATTTTTTTATCAAAAACTAAAAAGAAAATTTTTACTTTTCACCATTTCTTATTTTTTTGTCACAAAAATAACAATAAAGCAAAAAATAATTTTTAATTTTGTAAAAAAAAATGAAAAAAGACGTACATTTCTAGTATGACAAAAGGTATCAATCATATCCCAAAGTTATAGTGACTGCTCTTTTTACACCCGTTATATACTGTGTAAAAAAATACATTTCCAAATTGAGGAAAGGCAGTATAATCGTATCTCAGAGTTATAGTGACTGTTCTTTTTACACCCTGTTTAGTACTGTGTCAACAAAATTTATATTTTTATTATAATAAAGAGGTTTTCCCGTATACAAGGTGTAAAATAAATGAGAGATAATAATTTAGGGTGTGTATGGGTCCCGTATGTAGAGTTTACTGTGATAGTACCAGCACTGAACGAGATACTTTTTTTTATTATTGTATGGGCAAATTTATGATGGTGGGGCATTTCTCGTAGAAACATAAAACTCAAAAGTGAGTCTATCACCGCTGATATTTTCACAGTAAACTCTATATAGGAGGCACATTCACACTCTAAAGTATTATCACTCATTTACTTTACACCCTGTATATTGGATAATCCTTGAGCGCCTCTATTCATCCAAATTTGAAATTGTTTTTGAGTACACCTCTTCCTTTAGACAGCCCCAGTAAAAAAAATCAAGATGGAATCTGGGGATCGAGTAGACCACAAATGAGACCCAAACGACCGATTAATTTATTTGGATATGTGACATATAAATAAGTGCGGACGTTTGCTTTTTGCATTTCAATAGTAATAAGTTCGTAATAGTATTTAGTAAAACGATGTATTCCATTTATCAATTTTGTAAACAGCTGTATTAAATACCCACTTTTTAAATATAGTTGGCCACTTAGGTTTTAGTACTGTTTTTGTTTACTCAAACATGTCGAAACTATTTTGCCATCAAATTTCATACTGATAATTCAACTTAAATTTATATTTTTTTTGTCATAGGCGTAATAGATTCTATTCACTCGTAATATTTATGTCTATAGTTATCCTACTGCATATTTGTATACTATGTCGTTGGCGGGGGTCATTTGAGTTCACAATCGCTGCGTTCGCGCGAAGCGGCGCTCGCGCTACTGCGCTGGCGCTAAATGCCTACTTCGTCAGGAATACCTGCCCTTAAACAAGTGTTAAAAACCCTAGAAAATGAGGTATGTGACGTTACGATACATTAAGATAAAGTTTGAAACGGAGTTACATACATTAATGGGCATTCTCCTTTACGAACAAATGGAAAACAAAGATTTGACTTAATTATGTACTAGTAAACGATAATTATTGTATATCTCTTCTCCAATAGCTCCCAGGGCACTAGATAGTTCTCTGATGAAAATTTCTGATAGAAATTTTATTTCAATATATTTATACTACCTGTGGAAATTAAGATCCTTAGGGGAGGCATAGTTAAGTAGAAGCCTCTTGTTTGAAACGATGACGAAGACTTTCTTTACTGTATGAAATTACTATTTACATAATAAATGATTTATAAGTGATATCACTGATATCTTTAAATTAGTTTTTGATATTGATTTCATATTGTTTGATGATTACATTTTGATGACAAATCTACAAAACCCTATTATTTAGAAAATATGAAAGTTAAATAGATAGATAAATTGACTATAGCTTAAATGATACCGAATTCGAGTTTAGCGTTTTACTAGATATCTCAGAATTAAGATATATATTTTTTAATTATATTATGTATAATTCATTGCATAGAAAAACTTTGATGCGAAGTAGAAGTAGAGTACTAGTAAATAAATAGTAGTAATATGCATTTATATATTTGTATAACATTCACACCTCTTTATTTAGGTATCGGACGAGGCTACGAAGTGGACATCTCAGATAACTGCGAAGAACTAGACCAAATAAGTGATGCACCATCAGAACGTTACAAGGAACAGTTCAGCTGTGATGTGTGCTTGAAGAAGTTTACACGAAAAGGAGATTTACTAGAACACAGTAGGGTTCATCTGGGAGACAAACCATACAGCTGTGATGTGTGCTTGAAGAAGTTTAAAAGAAAAGGACATTTACTAGAACACAGTAGGGTTCATCTGGGAGACAAACCATACAGCTGTGATGTGTGCTTGAAGAAGTTTTCACAAAAAACGCGTTTACGAAGACACATTCGTATTCATACGGGAGACAAACCATACAGCTGTGATGTGTGTTTGAAGAAGTTTACAAGAAAAGGACATTTACTAGAACACAGTAGGGTTCATACGGGAGACAAACCATACAGATGTGATGTGTGCTTTAAGAAGTTTTCACTACAAGGAAATTTACGAATACACAGTAGGGTTCATACAGGAGACAAACCATACAGCTGTGATGTGTGTTTGAAGAAGTTTTCACATAAAGGACATTTACGAAGACACAGTAGGGTTCATACGGGAGACAAACCATACAGCTGTGATGTGTGTTTGAAGAAGTTTTCAGAAAAGGGAAATTTACGAAAACACAGCAGTGTTCATATGGGAGACAAACCATACAGCTGTGATGTGTGTTTGAAGAAGTTTTCAGAAAAGGGAAATTTACGAAAACACAGCAGTGTTCATACGGGAGACAAACCAGCTGTGATGTGTGTTTGAAGAAATTTATACTAAAAGGAGATTTACAAAGACACGTTCGTATGCATACGGGAGTCAAACCTGTCGGAGCTCTCGCGACTCCACTCTGACCAGCCGGTTAAGGTAAGACAGAGGAAGGGGCTGTTCTTTTTCTGTGATCACTGCGGCTGGCCAGTGAAGGCAAGCTGGAGATGGTCCTCCGAACGGGGTCCTCCCCTGAAGCACTCAGGTACGTGGGGTCGCTACTCCCCAACAGCTCGCCACAAGCTGTTTCGGACGGAGTCTACGGTCTACCGAAAGTAACTTAACCATAGATATCGTAACCGGCCGTTTAGTCAAAAATGTAATACAACAGAATTTAAATATATGGCTATTACATAAAATAAAATGTATGTTTCTGACTTTATTTGGTGGCGTAAGGGTTGGACCACATCTGGCAGCACGGAATCGCAATTTGTTCCGCCTGTGCTACCACGTGCTGCATGCGAACGCGCGCTTCGCATTCCGCAGACAAAAAAGGCGATCGCACGCGGCGATGCCGTGTTCTTTCATGATCAGTTTAGTTTCAAGCGCGAGATGGATAGGACCACGGAAGAGAGAGCAGTGATTCTAGCGTGTATTTTGCAAGAAATGCAAAATCAAAATAATAAAAAGAAAATTCGCATTCGCAAAATAAAACGGAGATACAGGGTTCATCCTTTTTGGAAGCAGAGAGCGGTTCATGGACAATATGTTACGAAGTTTCCGGATTTAGTAACATATCCAGATAGTTTTGTAGATTATTATGGAATGACTTTAAATGATTTTAATGAATTAGTTGACCTACAGCAGCGTTAGTTTGCTATCGCGCGCTTCAGTGTTCCGGAGTCTCCCTGCCGACCATTGCATTTTGTCCGTGATGCCGATCGCCTCGAGGATTCCGCCACGTGCTATCGCATTATGCTTTCTGTCTCGGTCTAGCAAATGGCAGTTCTAAGCGACAGAAAGAGAAAGGGCGACGGAAAAAGGCGATTCCGTGCTACCAGATGAGGTCCAACCCAAAATTTGTTGTCACTGCCTGTTCGTGTGTGGTGAATATGTGTATTAAGACGTCAAAAGTTCGACGGTCAAGAGGAGAGAAGTTTTAGAAGAAAATGTCGTACCGTTTGCCGGTATACTGTGTATATCGGTGACGATTTTGTTTTTATGCAGGACTAGCTGACCCTTGCCCACTTCGTTTAGCATAAAAACAGTATATGATGAAATTCAACTAAAAAAAACAACGCGGAACCCGCAACGCGGAACCTACAACCCGGAACCCGCAACCCGCAACGCGGAACCCGCAGTATGGCAACCCGAAACCCGCAACGCGGAACCCGGAACCCGCAACGCGGGGACCCGAGACCCGCAACGCGGGAACGCGGAACTCGCAACGAGGGAGCGCGGAACCAGCAACGCGGGAACCCGGAACCTGCAATCCGCAACGCGGAACCCGCAGCATAGGAACCCACAATGCGAAACCCTAACGCAGAACCCGCAACGTTCACGGAAACGCTGTCGAATGGAATAAATAGTATCCTATGTCCGTCTACTTGCTCTAAGCTACTTCCTCACCAATTTTCAGCCATATCGATAAAGCTGTTCTTGAGTTATAAATAATTTAACTAACACGACTTACTTTTATACATATTAAGATGATAGATTACTCCTACTAGTATGCAGCACTATTGCTCCGCCACGGTGGAAATATGATGAAAATGTTCGCCCAAAATTTAGGCGAAATTTGACAAAATCGAAGGGTCCAAACCAAAAATTAGTCGAAGTAGAAACAAAGAAGTTATAAGTGTTTTATGTTGGCCGCGCCAATGTAACGTCCACGATGGCGCGGCCATGGAAATCTCAGGACCTACGTGGGTTAGAGATCTAATTCTTTTTCTAGAATGAAGATTGAATTTGGCGAAAATTGTCGAAAAATAAATTATAAACGAGAAATCGATCTTTTAAGAGATATTTACCTCAGAAGCCGTGGCGGCGCAGACGTGCACTTCGTGTTTCTTTAATGTTGATTATTTCTTTATAACATAAGACTTAGTACAAAAAACTGATACAGGAAGTAAGGGCTCAATTTGTCGAAGCTAATGAAAGCAATAAATACAACAAAATGTTATTTAAACTGACAAATCGGACCGAAACAAAAAATTACATGGCCGCGCCAACGTAACGCTTTTTTGTACGCTGATATCTCATTATCTGTAATTGCTAGGAATTCGGTTTTTATATACATTTATTCGACACTTTAACCTGATTAGAATGGCATATCGTTTTACCCTCAGAATGGTTTTCAACGCGTGTAATCTCCATAAATGTGCTCTCTCATACAATGTTTGAGTAGGGTAACCATAATTTCGATTTTATTTAAGAATACCTTTTACTCTACTATACGAAAATGTGTCAAATGCCAACAAATGGAATTGTTACTATTAAATATTTCACACTTAAACGTAAGTATGTAGTACCTATGCCCGTAAGCGGTCAGAGATATGATAATAATATGATGTTAGGTAAATATTATACTGTACCTAGGCAGGCTAATTAATATTATGCGTTTCTTGCCCATGAAATTAAGTACCTACTTATCTCCTTTACGCCACGTATCCTCATTCCCCCACCAAAGCAAGTGTTACGCCTGTTTCCACAGAGAACCATGGCCGTGGTTGGACCCGCTATTGGAATTAATATTATTGCAACGGCAGACGAATAAAATGCTTTTTCAAGAAGGTATTTTTTTTACCGTATTTCTGTGTGAACTGACACTTAGATATTATTAGCGAGTCTGAACTTGACTATTTTTGTACTTAGGTACGCATTTCTAGTTCTGTCTGAATATTTACTTACTTTCTTGTTTCAGCCTTTTCAGACCTATTTTACTTTATATATTTCTGTTTCCATGATGTTTATGTTAATAAAATTATAAAATATAACTACCCGTATTTACAAACATATTATTTCTTTATAAAATTAACAATTACATACAAACTAGGTATTCCTACACAACGTCAATTATTGAAACAAAATTTTTGTAATAATAATTTTGTCTAATACACGTCCTACACAAACATTGCGTGACTAAAAAATGTAAGATACGGATAGCGCCATCTATTGAACGAATAAGTTATTAAAGTGCCAATTACCTATTTATAATATTTTCATCTGTATTTTTTATTTATCTAACAATAAACATTAAATATTTTTCAGCCCTCGACGAAAACAGCGATGTTATAAGTTTAACACGTAAGTCTATATGTCTTTGTCGGTCCAAATCGTTGCTAGATCGAAATCGATCTATACGTTAACCAAGTGTGAACCTTTATTACCAACATTAATCGGTTTTGGTCTAGTGTATTTTGTTTGAAAGCCGATAGAATAGAAATTATTTTTAAAATATAATACATTATCATTAACTCATACACTAGAATCGCATTTTAAACTTTTATTTTGAATTTAGCAATGACATAATATTATGTATAGATTTTATAGACAAATTAGTTACTTTGGATAGAGTTTATAATTGCCATCGCCTTTTAAACGTTTTGGCAAAAACGTACATACCTTTTCAGAAAACCAGTCGTACTTTTTCGGGAAACCATACTGGGCACTGGCGACACTGCTCGCACAGCAGCTGTTTAGTTTCGGAAGAGGATAGTATTTGTGAAGAAAATGAAATACCTTTTAAGTAACCCTTTATTTTATAAATCTTTGTTTAGATTTGTATGTGCAACCATGGAGAAAGTGTAGAGTGAAGTATTTTTTTTTTATTTAAAGAAGAAAGACTATTTTTTGTTTTTTAAGGATCATTATTTTATTGTTTGTTTTTTAAGTTTTATAATTGTATGTATTTTTCGAGCAAAGGTTCCAGCTCTTAATAAATTATAATAAAAAGTAGCTGTTAGCCAGCAGACTACCCGCTTAGTTTAATAGAGCCGTTAAGCTTGTTTTGTACACGGATGTTTATAATTATTGTATGATGTGTTTGAAATAATTCACTATGGCAGGCACGGTAGGTGATTTTTTATTAACTGTTAAATAAGACTCTTTATCAGAGGATAAGGCTTTATTCTCAATAAGTTCGTTTCAGCTGTTTAACAGTTTGGTAAATTTTGTTAGGTATCTGAATATAAAATGGATGTTTTGAAGCAACAACTTAGCAGTCGAGGTGGAACATGAATTCCTTAATTATTTACATCTGTCTGGTAGAAAACCCCTGAACTCTGAGGTGCAAATACCACCACAGCCAGTATTCAACATGAATTCCTTAATTATTTATATCTGTCTGGTAGAAAACCACTGAACTCTGAGGTGCAAATACCGACGCGCGACGGCTGACCCGCCTCAAAGCAGCGCTGGTCTATGGGATGACATGAAACTAGCACGCCACACGATCAACGCAGCGAACGCCATTTCACACCAATCAAATCAAAATTTAAAAGTACTTACTTAAAAAAACATAATATTATTCGTCTGCCGTTGCAGTAATTAATGCCAATAGCGGGTCCGACCACTGCTCTACCTTGACCATTTTTTAACCTATGCAATACTTACTTGTTTTCTGTTTGAATATTTATTTTCTTATTTCAGCCTTTTTGATCCCTTTTTCGAAGACGTATTAGCGGGAAATAGTTCTTTTATTTTGTTTGTAGTTAGTAGTAGTTTGCAAGTAGCACATATTATATTTTATAAAATTAAACATCATGAAAACAAAAATAAATGAAATAAAATCTAGGTCTAAAAAGGCTCAAACAAGAAAGTAAATATTAGGCAGATTATTAAAAATGCATAAGTACAATAGTCAAGGTCGGACTCGCTAATAAAATCTAAGCGTCACTTCATACCGAAATAGGGTAAAGTAGTGCCTTCTTGAAAAAGCATATTATTCGTCTGCCGTTGCAATAATATTAATTCCAATAGCGGGTCTTAACCACGGCCATGGGTCTCTATGAAAACCGGCGTTACGCAGGCTTGCTTTGCTGAGGGAATGAGGATACTTGTCGTAGATAAGTATGTACTTCATTTCAAGGGCAAGAAACCCATAATATTAAGTAGCCTGCCTAGGTACAGTATACTTACCTAACATAATATTAGTATCATATCTACAACTGACCGCTTACGGCCATAGGTACTAACTACATACTTTCGTTTAAGTGTGAAATATTTAATATTAATAATTCCATTTGTTGGCATTATTTAGGAAATAGACACAATTTCGTATAGTAGAGTAAAAGGTATTCTCAAATAAAATCGAAATTATGGTTACTCTACTCAAACATTGTATGAGAGAGCACATTTTTGGAGATTACACGCGTTGAAAACCATTCTGAGGGTAAAATTCTGAGGCTATTCTAATCAGGTTAAAGTGTCGAATAAATGGATATAAAAACCGAATTCCTAGCAATTACAGATAATGAGATATCAGCGTACAAAAAAGCGTTACGTTGGCGCGGCCATGTCATTTTTTGTTTCGGTCCGATTTGTCTGTTTAAATAACATTTTGTTGTATTTATTGCTTTCATTAGCTTCGACAAATTGAGCCCTTACTTCCTGTATCAGTTTTTTGTACTAAGTCTTCATCACTACATAGTATAAAACAAAGTCGCCTTTTCTGTCCCTATATCCCTATGTGCGCTTAAATCTTTAAAACTACGCAACGGATTTTGATGCGGTTTTTTCCAATAGATAGAGTGATTCAAGAGGAAGGTTTATATGTATAATACATGCATAATATAATAAGGCAACATTGCTAATTTTAGAGGTTTCTAACGTGATGTCGTAAATTAACCTATTTTTTTGGGCTCATTTAGCAAAAACGCTACCTAAACCCTACGAGTTAGATCAAATTAATGTAGTACAGTATTGTACACCATAAAAAGGTCTACAAAAAATTCCGCGATGGTATATGTTTATCTTTTAGGGATAACCCACATTAACCATTTTTATTGTTTACTTTTTACGTGAAAAAATGGCTTATTTACGAAGCTATTTTAAGAATTGTGAACGTTGTGTATAAAGACATCTTCATAGTAAGTATAGGGAAAGAGGAATTGTTTTACTCCAAATTTAATGCGTGCAGCCCAAGGGTAGTAATGAATGAATCAAAAATACTGGATCGATTTTAATCATGTTTTCATTGAGTGACATAGGCATATATATTTTATGCCCGTGCAAAGTCGGAGCGGGCCGCTATGTTTTTATATACAACGTTCATAGTTTTTCTGTAGTGTATTTAATTTAATATCAGCATTGCACCCGTGCGAAGCCGGGGCGGGTCGCTAGTATGTTATAAAGAAATAATCAACATTAAAGAAACACGAAGTGCACGTCTGCGCCGCCACGGCTTCTGAGGTAAATATCTCTTAAAATATCGATTTCTAGTTTATAATTTCTTTTCGACAATTTTCGCCAAATTCAATCTTCATACTAGAAAAAGAATTAGGTGGCCGTCCCACACTGCGCTTGCCAGTACGTGGCCTCCACTCTAGGATCTTTTTGCTTCATCAACCGTCCAATCTTCGTGCTATGTGGCCGGCCCATTGCCACTTCAACTGACTGATTCTATGGGCAATGTCGGCAACCTTAGTTCTTCTACGGATCTCCTCATTTCTGATTCGATCACGTAGAGAAATACCGAGCATTGCCCTCGCCATAGCTTGCTGAGCGACATTGAGCCTTTTGAAAAGATCCTTCGTGAAGCACCACGTCTCAGAACCGTAAGTTATACAGGTAACACACATTGGTTGTTTAACTTTGTCTTAAGGTACTGAGGTATTTTGGACGAGAAGACGTTGCGTAATTTACCGAACGCTGCCCAGCCGAGCTGGATCCGTCTACTGACCTCTCTCTTAAAGTTGGACCTACCTAATCGGACAGCCTGCCCTAGGTATATATATTCGTCAACAACTTCGAGAGTAGAGCTCCCAACAGTTAGTGAGGTGGGTGCAATATGGACATTGTGCATGATCTTCGTTTTGTCCATGTTCATATTAAGACCCACTTGTTGAGAAACTCTATTGAGGCCACCGAGCATGCGCCCTAAATCTTCCAGCGATTCTGCCATGACTACTATGTCGTCGGCAAATCATAGGTGAGTGATGTATTCGCCATTGATGTTGATGCCAAGTCCTTGCCATTCCAGGAGCTTGAAGGAATCCTCCAGAGCAGCGGTAAACAGTTTCGGGGATATGATATCCCCCTGTCTCACTCCTCTCCTTAAAGGGATATCCTTCGTGCAGTGCTCCTGTACTCGGACTGACATGGTGGCGTTATTATACAAACACTTCAACACTTCGATATACCGAAAGTCAATACGGCAACGCTGGAGAGATCTAAGGACCGCCCATATTTCGACGGAATCAAAGGCTTTCTCATAGTCCACAAACGCCAAGCATAATGGCCGATTATACTCTTCGGTCTTCTGTATAATCTACCGCAGCGTATGTATGTGGTCTATGGTACTATAGCCTTTTCGGAAACCGGCTTGTTCGGTAGGCTGAAAGTCATCCAGCCTGCGTTCGAGACGCATCGTAATAACTCTCGAAAACAGCTTGTAGACATGGCTCAGCAGTGTTATGGGCCTATAGTTCTTCAGTAAGTTTTTGTCGCCTTTTTTGAAGAACAGGACCACAACACCCCTGTTCCATGCCTCTGGCGTTTTCTCATCGAATAAGGAGAAATTTAAGAGTGTCTAAAGGACTTTTAGTACCGGCGTATCTCTCTATAATTTTGAAAGTAGTAAAATCAAAAGAAGGTGGAAAACGTCTACAAAATCAATAAATACATAGAACAGTGGCCAACCACTTCAGCAGTGAGGACTGATGATGAATAAGGCCACTGAATAAAAAAAAATATAAAAAAAAGTTTTATTTCCAAATGAAACTTAAAATGCTATTTTTGGAAAGTCAACAAGAAAAACAAGCTACCACCGGTTCAACCCTAACCCGCCGAGAAGAACCGGCGTAAGAAATTTGACTACTACGATTATTAGGCACTAAAAGATTGATTGTAGAAGCAATTCGTTGCTACAGATGTAGCAGATGAAATCAAATATTTAGTAGCTATTTCTGATAACACAGGAGTAAAATGTCTACTATCTATCCAAAATTTTATTTCACTATTACTATGTAACTAGATTTTAAATAAGTTTAAACTGAGTAAACACGTGCTTTCCCACTACATTAATTACAACAAGACAGTAATATTTTATCATAACCTCTCTTTTTAACTTTGCTCGTATTAATCACCGACTACAGAGTACTATAGACTACAGCGACAGACCATAGATAATGAAAACTTATTTTTAAAAAATATCGACCGTCGATATTCATATTTCAATATCGAAGTATCGATATATCGCCCAAAATAATATTAGTAATAAATATCGATATTTCTAAATAATAATATCGATATTTCGATATATCGATATTTTATCAACAGTCCTACCCGCAACGCGGGAACCCGGAACCCGCAATGCGGGAACCCGCAACGCGGAACTCGGAACCCGCAACGCGGGAACCCGGAACCCGCAACGCGGGAACCCGGAACCCGCAACGCGGGAACCCTGAACCCGCAACGCGGAAACCCTGAACCCGCAACGCGGAAACCCGAAACCCGCAACGCGGAACCCGAAACCCGCAACGCGGAACCCGCAACGCGGAACTCGGAACCCGCAACGCGGGAACCCGGAACCCGCAACGCGGGAACCCGGAACTCGCAACGCGGAACCCGCAGCATGGGAACCCGAAACCCGCAACGCGGAACCAGCAGCATGGGAACCCGAAACCCGCAACGCGGAACCCGGAACCCGCAACACGGAAACCCGGAACCCGCAACGCGGAACCCTCAACGCGAAACCCAAACGCAGAACTCGCAACGTTCACGGAAACGCTGACAAAATATGGAATAAATAGTATCCTATGTCCGTCTACTTGCTCTAAGCTACTTCCTCACCAATTTTCAGCCATATCGATAAAGCCGTTCTTGAGTTATAAATAATTTAACTAACATGACTTACTTTTATACATAATATAGATGTATAGATTACTCCTACTAACATAAGCTAAGCCCGGTGAATGTCACAGTCGGTCCAGCCAATTCGGTGATCATTAGTTAGATGACGACGATGATGATGATGAAAAGTAGCCTAAATTAATCCTTTTAACTTTAGCTATCTACCAGTGAAAGTCACGTTAAAATCGGTCCAGCCGTTCCAGAGATTAGCCGGAGCAAAGAGAGACGCTGACAGACATTTTTTTTTAATTACATTTTCGTTTTCAGTAAATATCGTTGCCAATGCAAAAAAAGCAGAAGATATCGTTTAAAATGTCATATGCATTTAGAAAAACGTTGCTAATTGAAAGTTACATACTGACACTTCAATTTTATTTATTTGTATAGATGTATAGATTTGGAAAACTTCTCCATTCTTGGCGTTTTCACTGACGCGGAGCGGGGCGCATAGGAACTTAGTGGTTCCCAAGCGGAGTGGAGCTGAGATTTCGAGCATAGTGATTGGTCAATTCGGGTACCGCAAGCTCCTGTCCGCCTCGCCTCGCGTCAATGGAAACGCAGCCAAACGTCTATAACGTCTACCGGTCGCCATGGTAACAGCGTTGTTTACAAATGGAAAACCAAAATTAGTAAATGCTATAAATACCGTTTTTATATCAGCTTAAACTATTAGGATTCATGTTTTTGTTAATCCTAATAATTTTATTAATCCAAATAGTTTAAGCTGATATAAAAACGGTATTTATAGCATTTCATAATTTTTATTTTCCATTTGTAAATAATTATGTTGCCATGACAGCCGTGTCATATTATAAACTGCCAACGACGTGAATCGATCGAGCCCAGGTTCAAACCCCGCGTGACCATCACGTATTTTCTTCTTTTTTCTAATTTTTCTGCTTATTTTTTTCAATAGTTTCTTTCATAATAACCTTTTCGTAACAATAACGAACATACCGTAAAAAAATTTTGCGAAATTGGTCAAGCCGTTGTCGAAGCGCACACGATGTAAGAAATTTTGGAGGTCGTTTTTTTACACTTTGGGCTACATTTTTGGGGTTTTAGTAAGGAACCCTACTTTTTTTAAACATATAATATATCCTATGTTCAGCGCTAGGAATGTAGCTTTCCAACGGTGAAAGAATTTTTCATATTGGTTCAGTGGTTTCAGAGCCTATTCCATTCAAACAAACAAACAAACAATCAAACATTACCTCTTTATAATATTAGTATAGAAAATATAATTATAAATGTAGAATAAAGATAAGTGAATAAAGTTTATATAATATCAATATGTATTACATTTAAATATTATTAATAAATACAAACCTATACTCAAAAATTTACAAACGGCAACAAAAACATGTGTATGACATGTCCCAGTCCATCACTAGATACATAATTGATATTAATATTAATTGTTCCAGTAATTTCAGAGATAAGCGCGTTTAAGTTTAAGGGGCGTATTAAATATATTGATTAATTGCATTATATTAATTACTGAATTACATTGCATTATAAGTATACAAAAAAAAATTATAGTACATCGCTGAGTTGTCTTTTTAATGAATACGCTTTGTATTTGTTTTTAAAATTACTTAATGTCTTTAAAGAACGAAACGGTGGTAGTAAATTATTCCACACTTTACTACGCGACATGTCTGAAACTACCCCGGAATGCAGCAGTTTGATGTAGCTGGGAGATCATTAAGTAGCTAGATCCTCTAGTAATAATTTTGGACTGCTTTTTTCCAGCCCACTCTAATTTATTGTACAGGTAACAATAAATTTTAAAATTAACTAAGTACACCAAACAAAAGAGTAGCAAAATGCAGCTGTCTACGGTAATCCATACGTAGCCAGCGCAGACCATTGATGTACGGCGTTACATGTGCACGAGGGGGAATGGAACAACAGAACAACATGTTATTCTACTGCTGTAGTAAGTATTAGTGATACAGTCCACTTTTTTTGACCATAAGAAAACTGTAAAATAAAAAATATATATAAGGTATAGAGTTTTTTTGCACTACCGAAAAGTTACGTCGGGTAAAGTTATTGCCTTCTTGAAACTGCCGTGCCGGTTCAATTATTTAAACAAATTTCAACCTTAAGTTGGCCCTTCAGATATATTTTTATCGCTCAGATGTATTAATTTTGTATTACTTATCGTTTGTTCGATCACTACTGATGATTTCGATCATTAAAACAGTTAAATTCCTAATTATTAATAAATTTATTATCCAACTAGCTGACCCGTGCCCACTTCATTGAGCATACAAACAGTTTGTATTTAAATTCAATTAAAATTGCGTTGAAAGTTCCGCCTTGCGGAATCCGCAAGGCGGAACTTTCAACGCGCAACGTAAAACCCGCAGCTTTTATTTTTTATTTATTTATTAGTGACAAACATTACGTACAGTTCAGCCATGGAAATCTCAGAAATTACGTGGGTCAGAAATCCAATTCTTTTCTAGTATCCCTGTGTTCCAGGAGACGCTCTGAACGTTCAGATCATTCATAACGCTGACATTGACAGCTGACAGTGCCTGTGAAAACAGTTCAAAACGATCCTAAACAGTGCTAAAGAAAATAGTAAACGAAAATAACGTTTTTTTCGTTCAGATTTGCGTTTCTTTAGCACTGTTTAGGATCGTTTTGAAGTGTTTTCACAGGCACTGTCAGCTTATTATCAGCGTTATGAATGATCTGAACGTTCAGAGCGTTCTACTGGAACACATGATAAATTTTAATTATCATTATTAACTACTTTATAAAAAATCCAGAATCGATTTGCTCCGTTATACCTTAAAAATAACATCGAGATCAGTGAACTGTTTTCACCCATGTTCCACACGCAGCTGTCAGCTGTTAAAAACTGTTTAATTCGTACAGAACACGCCGTTTTGCATAGTTTTACCATGGTTTTACCCAGCTTTTTTTGACGTTTACTTGGATTTCACTGATCTTGATTCTTTAATGTAGTTATCATTGTTAATTTAAAATATAATAATTTGCGTTGTGAATTAGGAATGATCTGAACGTTTGATAAAAAAAAGCGTTTAAACTTTAAACGCTATTTTATCAAACGTTCAGATCACTTTAAAGGAATACGCCGCTTTATGACTGGAACACTACTTACTCGCTGATTAGCCTTGTATACCAGCACTTCTTTTACTCTGAACGGTCAGATCATTCATAAGCGAACGACTGACAAATGTCAAAATTTAACATTTCCTTTTTATCCCATAAATTCTATTTATATTTAAAATTAACAATAATAACTACATTAAAAAAGAATCTAGAATATATTTGCTCGATCCACAACTTTACTATAACATCGAGATCAGTGAAATCTAAGTAAACGTCAAAATCTAGATGGGTAAAAATATGCAAAATGACGTGATCGTTCTCAGCGTTTTAACAGTTTTTGACAGCTGACAGCTGCATCTGGAACACGGTCAGTGTGTTCCATATAACGCTCTGAACGTTCAGAACATTCATAACGCTGACATTGACAGCTGACAGTGCGTGTGGAACTTAACTTGTGTTCCTGGAGGCCTTTTTTTCCTTCTCTTTTTAGGAAATCTTTTTAAAAGACTTAAAAATGAAGATTTAAAAAGTTAAAACGTCAAATTATGACATATTCATTTTTTAAATCTTCTTTTAAAAAGATTTAACGTCACAATGACAGTTGATCTCGAGAGACGGGAAAGCGACGGGAGTTAGGTAAGGGCCTAATCACCTTGGAGCCATTTAAAAGAAGAAGAAGAAGAAGGTAAGGGCCTAGGGCCTACACTGCTTAGGATCGTTTTGAACCTTAGATAAAGAATCCTCTAGATTTGACACAGTGCCACAGCCGAAAGGGACAAACGAAAAGTATATACAATATCTGTGTTGCCAACCCCATTTAAATTTACCCAATTTATTCAGGAATCTTACTACTCGGGACTAACAAAGATTAGTACAGAACAGTAAAATACAAATTTATTAATGAGAGAAAGTTTGTTCATCTATATATTTGTTTCCATTAAATTATGAAATTTGGAACGGACAAAGCAGGAAACAATATGTTACGTTTATGACGTGTAAATGTACCAACGGTTCCCATTTGCGCATACAAAGTAGCATTGGCTGCTACTTTGTATGCCCAAAACATACCATACAACAAATTTACATTAAAAAAACGTCTTTACATCATAATTATTTTCATCACAGACGCGGACGTAATAATAATTTATGTATGACGGTTCTCTATTCATGTTATCGAATGTACTATAATTTCTTGGCGGACATTCTTTTTATGTAGTAATAAAACACAAACTATGTACTTGCACTTTTTTCACTTTATTACACCGACGATGACTTCGTCGAAACCGGTCGTGTTTTTAAACAAATATAAAAATATTTAAATTAATGTACAACAACTAATAAAGTATATACGTAAAAAGGTATATAAAATAAAAAATAAGGTGTTTAAAGGTAATCTGTGCATATACTTAGTCATTATTTAAATGATTTTATTATAATATTTTCATTTTTTTATACTTATTGGTATATTACAACATATATGGGTCGTTATTCAAAATGATTATTTCCGTAACTGTATTCATACTGTTTGCTATTGGAAGTAGATGCACGAATTTCTTCATCCTCGTTTAAGCATTTGGTATTTTCCTTTTCATGCCTCCTATAGTGTGGATCCCTTACCAGCATTTCCGGGGACATTCATATTATTAATTTATTTCTTATACCAACTACAATTTATAGATATAATCTCATTCGACTATTCACCGCAGTTCAAGAGTTCATGAATGGAAATTTTTGGAGTGACTTTAACGACTTATATTCACTATACGTCTTCCAATAAATATTTCTTCGGCTTTCCTAAAACAAAGCAATAATATATGAAATAGGAGTAGTAGAGGCGTTCGTTACATGTAGACAAGATTTCCATTTCCATCGTTATTTTACAGTAAAAAAATAGTACTTTTAGTGAACTTATGTAGGTAAATTTCAGTAGGCTCTACACAAGACTCTGAATATAATATCATGTTTGTAACATTATAATAATCACTTTTAGAGTACGTAAATAAATACCATAATAGTAACTAACCTGCTCAATGACATGACGCGTAGGAATAGATAACGGGTTTAAATTTGTCATATTTGCTGTTTTTCTAAAACAACTTTGTTCAAAATGTCTAGAGCGTACTCGAGTATATTTGGTTGGTTGCTAGTTTTGTCGACCTGTGGCACGAATCCATAATTGGCGGGTTGAAGAGTCCTTTGGAAATCTGTAACAACAGTTTCACTATTGCACAGCTTAAGATTGAATAATAAAATTAAAAATATAATATATATACGGTCGAATTGAGAAACCTCTTTTTTTGAAAATCGGTTAAAAAAGACCCCACATTTAGGGTAAATTATGAGTACCTTAGCTGGTATCCCCATAAAATCTTTAACATTACTAAGTCAAAAAGTAGTTTAAAATGGCGGACTGCCTGACATTTGTTTCGAGGATGACAATTTAACCTTGTCACATACATTGGTTGGTTAATACATTTGTTATTGTAATTTTAAATTACATTTTAATTCATTATTTCTATTCATGATAACCTATTAATAGCTTATTAGTGTGCTACGGAACACAACCTGTTGATAATTTATCAAAGCAAGGGGTATTTGTTACTAAAAATGGTACTTACGCTTGATAGGAAATATTTCGTGTTTTTTGCTCAGTACGGCTTTTACAGCCGATTATTTAACATATATCTATGTAAAGCAGGGTTAGTATTATGTATCACTTAAGTTTCTCTTTATTTTCACCACTTAGATCACTATTATTCACTAAAAATCCTGGAAGATATGTGCTGTGACCGAACTGTCAACTGATTTGTTGGGCACATAGCAGTTGTGCCCAACAAACAAAAACAGGAACTCTGACAAAGACAGGCAATATTGTCGCCTTCCTTTTCCTTCCTTAAAGTTTTTGTATGTTGTGATCTCGTTCACACACTTTATTGACGTATTGTAGCAAATCCATAGTATACTTCATCCATGTTTTGAACTGGGGCCTGATTACGCAACTCCGTGGGCATCAATTCTCCGTGGATATCTACTTCTTCTTCTTACGTGTCCGGCTGTCATAAAACCGGACAAGTGAACTGAAATATGAACTATTGTTGTAGTCACAGATTAGAATAGTAATAATGTGGTTGTAGTTCAATATGCGTCTCGTAATGGTAACTTAATTCTATGCTATTAACCAATTACGATACATAATAAGTACATATTAACAGCATTTTAGCACTATATACTATGTACTTTTAAATACAGATACCAGATTATAAATAGCTATTTACAATAAATAATATACAATAAATAAGTTGTAAAGGGCCTATGAGATTCCATGATTGGAAATTTTTACAATAATTTACAAACAATAGGTATTTATCATTATTAACTTACTGTTTTGTGTAGTTTCCCTAAAAAGTGTGAGTAAATTGTAACTTATAAATGATTGCCAGTAATTGCCAGTAAATAAGAACCCGGAACTCGCAATGCGGAACTTTCAAAGCGGAACCCGAAATGCGGACACTGCAAACGCGAAAATCTTCTCATATTAATCTTCGTCTTCTTAAAACACGATTTAAAAAGTTAAAATATCAAAAAAACCGGACACTTATGTCTAAAAATTGATGTCCATTTTACCACTCAAAGAAGGAACGAAATGCTTGTAAACAGTGCATTTTGACATAAGAACACAGCTTTGAACTGTCAAATGTAAGCGGCAGCTAGCGAGCTCTTCAGAACAAAGATCATATGGAACTGTACTAATAGTTCAATTTCACACGGCAATAATAATAGGCTACCTGTCTCTTTCTTACAACAAGAGTTTTAAGTAAGAAATAAGTATCTACACTCTTTTTATCAACGCCCCCTTTATTGGCTTTGATATACTTCTGCTGCCACGGACGCTATTTTACATGTCACTTTGTTTACATGTCAAACGTTGTTATTGTGAGATTTTTAGGGTTTTTGAGTAATTTTCGATTTAATTACTGCGCAAAACTGTAAAATAATTCTGAATTGATTATATTCGGTAACTCGAAGTCCTATGTAGTAAGTTGTGGCCTATGCAAAATCACGGGTAAGTAGCTAACATTTATTTAAATTGTTGTATATTGTTTAGTTTATTTGATATAAAGTGTTTAAAAATCAATTTCTTTGAGTTAGCTCAGTTGTGAGGTATAAAATCCGCAATATTCTTTGAAAAAAGAAAGTGGGCAACCCTAATCCGCCATGTTTGTTGTCAGTTTTGTTTATGTAGGTATGCAGGCAAAGTACATGCTTATGCCAGTTCCATATGATTCTTTATTCTGAGGCGAGCTCACGGCTTGGATCTATGGTTGGAATATTTCATGACTTTCTTCTTCTTCTCGGTTGAATTTTATTTTTCACAGATTAAAGTAGTATTATCTATTAAGTTTTTTTTTAATTATTTATTCATCTAAAATTATACTTAAATATAATACACTATTATCTCGCCAAACACATGTTTAACGGCGAGTGTTTTGACAGCGGACTGTGTGTGTGGGGTATTCGAGTAATACTTTTAAATACAATAATCTAATCTATGACTTTGGCGAATTTAATTTCCTAAGCTGGGTAAAATTAGCCCCACTTATAACGATTTTTTATTTTATTAGCCATAGCAAGATGACTGGCAAGACAAGCACATGGTGAATGCAGCCGTAAGGTGATGGTTCGTTTATTGATAGAAAACTAATGACTAGGCAGTATGGTCTCTGACCTTAGCCTGTGCATCATGAAGACCTTTTAAAAAAATTTGGATAATTAATAATTATTTAAGAATTTAATAGTTTAAACTACTAAAACTATTTGGATTTACAAAAATATTAATCCAAATAGTTTAAGCTGATTATAATACAGTATTTATAGCATTTCATAATTTTTATTTTTTATTTGTAAACAATATTGTTACCATGACAACTATTAGACGTTACAGACGTTAAAGACTGGCCAAGATCGAGCCGAGGCGTTCCAAATCGATAATTTTTTTTAAAAAAAAACGGTATACAGCCAAATGTGATTTGATTTGAAATCCAGAAAAGCCAACAACACGTATAAGAAAACTTACAAAAACTTCGACAGTTACAACAAAAGTAGGAATACGTGTATTACGTATTCCTACTTTTGTTGTAACTGTCAACAAAACAAACATGAACCTTTGAATTATACTCTCCGCCATGGTAATGTTATCGAATGTGAATGAAATAAGCGCTATTACGCTTTTCATGTAATGAGCGGTTTTTATTTTGACAGTTCTACTAGTTTAAGAAAAATGCTGATAGATGGCATTAAACCTAAGTAATATGTCAAATCCTGTGTAAAATGTCAATTTCCGCTTTGTTTTTTGTTTGTTTATCTTACAACTTTCTTTCTTTCACTTGCAATAGTTTATTATTAATTGTGCCCTGAGAACTAAACTAAACATGGCTAGTATGCATGCGTAGTACAATTTTGTAAAAATATAGGTAACCACCGCTTTCCCCAAGATGAAACTCGGAGATCAAGATGGATTAAATGATTACGCCAGCCTGCAGATTTCATCTCTCCGTCATCACATTTGGCAAGAGGCCCAACATGGAAAATACATATTTATTTTAGCTTGCAATAAGAAATAATAATAAAGTTTATTGACATTAGACTTATATTAGTAACATTTTTTTAATTTCTTAACCTAAATATATGTACATATCTTTATGTTTGTTACCTATCTTGGGTATCATAACTTAATGGAAACATAATACAGTAGGTACCTATCTTAGGAGTTTATACCTAAAAACCAAACTTTTGTTTGCAGCTCATCGCCTAAAAATACTTAAAAGAAAAGCTGTTCCTTCTATATTCCCATGGAATGAAGCTTGTCAGCAAGCTAACCAGCTCCAGCAGCAGTCAGAGCCAATGTTTAATCCAACTGCAGTTCAGGCTACATAATCTCAATATACCTATATATACCAACCACTTAAGAGTCGAAAATACTCGGCAGCAGGCTGAAATTTGGCATGTATCTTTCATAGAATGTAAGTATAGGGGAGTACTAAACAAGAACTTCCCGAAATCCCTACGGAAACGGGAGAAAAGTGTAATTAATTATTTGTTTGAAAAATCAAAGATATTGAAGCCAGCTAGCTATAATGTATGTAGGTTTCCTCGGAAGTGTAGGAGATCACTAAGAAAGGAATTTGAAAGGATTATTTTTGTGTATGAAACAGCATACCTACAGCGACTTAACCACTTTATGAATAATTTCTCTACCAGAAAATGGATAATAGCTTTATTCAGGCAACCCTATTAACCACCCAACGATCAAAGATTTTTTTGACATATTACATTATGCAAGCGCCATCTTACGGTAGTCTCTGTACCTAAAAGTGACACTTCGAAAACCCCTCATTGTTATTATCATTCGTCGACATCCTTTTACGTTACTTTACCTTGCTGTCAAATGTTTCCGGTTGGCCTACATTATGAGGAATAACTGTAGTAGGTACTCTAGATGCGAGTTCCGCATACCAGTTTTCGCGTTGCGGGTTCCACGTTTAGAGTTCTACGTTGTAGGCTTCACGTTGCGGGTTCGGGTTTTGTTTTTCTTTAAACTGAATTTCATCACAAACTGTCGTATGCTCAACGAAATGGGCACATGTCAGCTAGTCTTACGTTTTCGTAAAATGCTATGAAGCAATTCAATCATGAAATATAAAAGATCCAAACAACGAAAAGGATCAATTACCTACATATTATAGTTGTAGGGGTGTGCCCTATATGTGGTCGTTAAATAAAAGTTACACTTCAGACTTCATAATATAATATTATCACGTATACTACTATTATCTACATAGGTACACATAGGTAATTACATAGGTGCCGACAGGGCAACATACCCTTACGGATACTAAATTATAAACTGAACAATAAAAATATTAGTCTTAAAGACTAAGCGGGACATCTCATTACGGGCTACATCACACATGCAGCGTATGTGCATATCTGCTTACGCTGCACGTAACATGTTACATAGTGAATACTTACTTTCTTTATTATATATTTATTTTCTGAGTTATCAAAATAGGTTTTGGACTTTCCATAGGTCCATTTTTTGCAAGGAAATTACATTATATAACATTAAATAACATTAAATAACAATAATATGCCAAATTAATGTCAATTATGCATTTCGTTCGTTCTTTGAGTGGCAAAGTGGGAATCAATTTTTTGACATAGCTGTCCGGTTTTTTTAATGATTATATGTTATTAAAACGTATTTTAAAAAGATTTAGCATCACAATGACGGTTGATAATGACGTATGACGAAGAAGAAGAAGTAGATATCCACGGAGAATTGATGCCCACGGAGTTGCGTAATCAGGCCCCTGTTTTCACAGGCACTTTCAGCTGTCAATGTCAGCGTTATGAATGATCTAAACGTTCAGAGCGTCTACTGGAACAGGCCCTTAGTGAAAACAGTCCAAAATGATCCTAAACAGTGCTGTAGAAACGCAAATCAGAACGAAAAAACGTTCAGATTGTTTAGGCCGTGTTCCAGGAGACGCTCTGAACTTTCAGATCATTCATAAAGCTGACATTGACAGCTGACAGTGCCTGTGAAAACAGTTCAAAACGATCCTAAACAGTGTTAAAGAAACGCAAATCTGAACGAAAAAAACGTTATTTTCGTTTACTATTTTTCTTTAGCGCTGTTTAGGATCGTTTTGAACTGTTTTCACAGGCACTGTCAGCTGTCAATGTCAGCGTTATGAATGATCTGAACGTTCAGAGCGTCTCCTGGAACACAGAGTATAAGTTAGGAACAGGGCCGGTATAGGCATTATGTATATCCATAGATAAGAGGTATGATCTACGACCTTAGCCTTTCGTCATGAAGGAACATAAAAAAAAAACTCGCTGAAGTTTGATAGTCGATTTAAATAATTACTCTAATCTATGATTTATAGATCAGTTTATTTTTATTCCAATACTTTTCCAGGAATTATTGAAAAGAGTGTACCTACGGTGGGTTATAAATAAATGATTGTTGTTCAAACTCAACATGAAAGATAAACAAGGGCAGACTCCTATTGAAGATCTCGAGGAATTGAAGAAATATTTCTCCACTCACAACATTGTTAGAGATTATGTGGCTCACACATCCAAAGTCCACTCTGTGGGCTGGTCTTGTGATGGGAGACGTTTAGCTTCGGGCTCGTTCGACAAGACAGTCGTGATTTTTAATTTAGAACGCAATAGATTGGTAAGTTTGCTGCCGGTTTTGAGGTTATGTTGTTAGTATACATACTTTGTATAACTTGCTATTTTATTCATACATTTGATAAAAATCATATATTTTAAATGCGTTTCTTTGTAGTTTTATAGTTATTGTTGTACCATTTGGTCTAAACCTAAAAAAAATTGTAAGTTAATAACTTTATTATTAGATTCTATATAGATATAATTATGTTACTCTCTCTTATTTTATGTCAACTTAAGGGATATACACAAAGAAGTATTAATAATAATATATATATATCTATAGATGCTTCACACCACATCAATCTGTGCTAAGTATCCAAAGAACTTGTGTTACAGATACCAGACAATGGAAATATATATTTAATACTTTTATGCTATGCACATATTTAACATTTTTATTATATTAATACACATCCATCAACCCAGGAACATTGAAAACTTTTATAAAATTACAGATACAGATACTAATAAAATACAGACCAGACAAAAGTAAAATGTTTGTCTGGTCTGTATTGTTTATGTTTGTTGTAATGAACACATTTATGATTATCAGGCTCAAGACTTTGTTTGCCGCGGCCACACAGGCTCTGTGGACCAGCTGTGCTGGCATGCCTCACACCCTGACCTGTTGAGCACTGCCAGCGGAGATAAGTCAGTACGGATATGGGATACGAGGTAAATTAAAGTTTCAAAAAAGGAGTAACAAACATACACACAAACTCTTATAAAGGTAAAAGTTTGTTAGTGTATGTGTTTTGTGTATGTTTGTTACTTAATTACTTGTTTAGATGGATCAATGGACTAGATTAACACATTATTAATAAATAATAATATCTATAGACGCTTCACACCACATCAATCTGGCCCTGTGCTAAGTATCCGAAGAACTTGTGTTACGGGTACTAGACAACAGATATATATATTTAATACTTTTATACTATACACATATTTAAGATTTTTATTATATTAATACACAAATTTAATACACATCCATGACCCAGGAACATAGAAAACTTTTTGTTCCCTCAGCGGGATTTGAACCAGCAACCTCTCGGTCAAGCAGCAACAAATTAGTACTTAATATCAAAGTGTACATTTCTGTGGTATTTTGTTTTTCACATACAAAGCAGCAGGAAACATCTAGTAATACATGTGTCAGTGTCCTCTTTAAATAAATAGTATACATAATATTATTATTACCATTACTAATAAAATTATTATTTACAAAATGTTTTGTATAGCTAATGAGCTAAGGTTTCGGGGTGAAAATATTTTTAGTTTATTTATTTAATCAATCAATTGTTTATTTCATCACAAAGATTGGACTATGTAACAATGATGGAAAATATATTATTATGTGGCTGATATTCTATCATACAATGGTGTGCGATTTTAAAATTGTTATATTATACAAGCTAAAAACTAACCCAATTAATATTAGCCAGTAAGGTAAATTCATATAAATTATATTGATTATCTCAACTTCTCCACGGATCTGAATTAAAACTACTGAAAATTGTACAATGTAATATTAAAGAAAGTGTTTGTCTTTTTTTAGAATTGTATACAAAGTCTTAAGTCATTTGAAACTTGCAATTTTTAGATCTCACAAATGTGCCTCAGCCATATCTACAAAAGGAGAGAATATAAATATAGCATGGTCTCCGAACGGTTCCACCATAGCCGTTGGAAACAAGGAAGATTTAATATCTTTCATAGACACTAGAAACTACAAAGTGGTAAGTTATCTATCAAATAGTTTGTTAGGTACCACAAGCATATAGTTGCAGTCAAATCTCTTAACTAGTCCAAAGTATTTTTAGTTAGCAAAATCAGTCAAAAGTAGCTAATTCCAAAAAAAAAAAGAATAATTTGCTTTTGACTGGTTAAGGGCTTTGACTACATTGTAGTCAAAGTATATTGATACATACATATCTATAGAGGATTCTTTGACTATCAATACATATATAAATTTATATATGTATTGATAGTCAAATAATATTTGCCCTCTTATGTTTTCTCATCTCCTTGTATACAACACAACAATATATATAATTCATTTAATGCACCCACATTAAATAAGTTATATATCTTGTTAGAGTAACAAGAGATTTAATTCAAGTTAGAGATTTATTATATTTATTAGTCTCTAGAAATTTCAAGTTTCTAGCATTAAGGGATTGACCTGTATGTTGATATATCAGTCAACCAGCTTTAACTTAAATACCTGACGGCGCGGCGGACTGGTGACGCGGTGTTTTTGATGTCATTCTTGACCCGTTTATATATAACAATCTCAAACCCAACCTCACTTGAGAAGCTATTTGACAGATAAAAAAAAACGTTTCGTTTCACTTTTAAAAATGAAGAACTTTACTTATGTAACATCATTTAATTTATTTCTTATTAAAAACGTGAAAATAAAGATTATAAGATATAGATTATGCTTATTTTAATGTTTTTCTATAATCTATAATATGAATATAACGGTATAAAAAGAAAATAAATTAAAGTACTATGTAACATTAATAAACTTTCACTTTTAAAAGTGAAACGAAACGTTTTTATCTGTCAAATAGATTCTCAAGTGAGGTTGGGTTTGAGATTGTTTTAACGGGCCCTAATGTCAAACACTGGAGAGGCGGCCATTTTATTTTTTAAAGACAGTTTGGAGAACAAGGAGCGCTCGCATCCACGTGTTTGACGGATATCATAATTTCCATTACACTTTAGCTTGTTAATTATAAAAGATTTCAGTGATTGTTAAGGCGAGGAGTGACCGCAACTAGCGCCACTCCTTTTAAAATAAATTTTACAATGATACAAAGATCTTATTAAAAAAAGTAATCGGTTCAAAAATTTATTGTCATTTAATTACAGCTCTAAATCCTATACTGTATTTAATCTCGTAAGTAATAACTTAAACGGCCGTTTTAGTTATTACTCACGAGATATAATATATAATATTAGTTTAACTATTATATATTACTATAATAAATGAATTTAACTATTTAGTTAAAGTTTGAACCGATTACTTTTTTGAATAAGACCTTTGTGTCATTGTAAAATTTATTTTAAAAAGAGTGGCGCTAGTTGCGGTCACTTCTCGCCTTAAGTTCTGATTCTAACTAATATGCCAATGCTCGAGTTCACCAAAAACTAATTATAAAGAATTCAATACCTCCAGAATGATGATTCAAGATGCCATCGATATTTATCTCTTACGAAATTCGAAAACAAAATGTATGGGATTTGACATTAGGATCGCTAAATGACACGCCAATTCGTATGTCATTTAGCGAAGCTTATGTCAAATTCCATACATTTTGTTTTCGAAATTGGTAAGCGATTAATATCTTAAATCTGGGTCCCGGTTGTCCATGTGCCTTTAAACTAGCTGTGCCCGCGACTTTGTGCGAGTGGTTTTTGAGTGACTCAAACCGTTTATGCAGCGCACGCAACGAACGTCCCCAAATGTGAATAATTTTCCCCGTTTTTGAAACATTCCTCACTGACGCTTCGCTCCTATTGGCCGCAGCGTAATGTTATATAGCCTAAAGCCTTCCTCTATAAATTGACTATCCAACAAAAAAAGAATTATTGAAATCGGACCATTAGTTCCTAAGATTAGCGCGTTTAAACAAATAAACATTTCCGGTTTATAATATTGGTATAGATAAGTATCGTTTATTTATCAGGTTACTGAGGAGCAGTTTAACTTTGAAGTAAATGAGATCTCCTGGAACAACACATCAGATCTCTTCTATTTGACCAACGGCTTGGGATGTGTTCACATATTGACGTGAGTATATAATAGCTCCCCTCACCGATTTCGGTGGCGGTAGCCGATTTCAGGAGTAATTTTTAGTGCCCAAGTGTGTGCGCAATACACAGAAGCACTCTCTCTCTTCCTTTTATTCCCATAACCCAGAGGGACGGTAAACCGACACGACTGGCGAGAGAACAGGCGCAGGACCGACTTTTTACATGCGCATCCGACGCATGGATCACCTTCCTTGTCAGACAATCAGGTGATCAGCCTGCATTGTCCTAACCAAACTTGAAAACAACATTTTTTGTTGTTCCAACGCGGGAATCGAACCCACGACCTCGGAGGTCGAGAGCGTAGCTCTGAACCACTAGACCACGGAGGCGATAACGTGAGTAGTCACTTAATTAAATTAAATTAACTTAAATTAAATTACATATATTCAGGCTGTATAGGCCCATATTATAGGCCCACTTAATGCATTGGCCTATTGCCTCAGTGGTCCAGTGATTCAAAGCCTAGCTCTCGACCTTGAGGTTCAATCGCGGAACAAAGAAAAAATGTTGCTTCCAAGTTTGGTTAGGACAATGCATGCTGATCATCCCGATTGTCTGACAAGAAATACTACCCAATGCGTCGGATGGGCATATAAAGTCAGTCCTGCGTCTGATCTCCCGCCAGTCGTGTTACCCGTCCCACAGGGCTACGAGAGCGAAGGAAGAGGGAGCGCTTCTGTGTATTGCGCACACACTTGGGCACTATAAAATAACACATCAGAGATAAGTCGATCCGCCTTTCGGTTATTTTTTTAACGGGAATTGGCCCACCTCACATTCCCACCACTGCAACTCCTGTGAGCCAGGATCAACAGCGGTAACCGACCACGACAAACCCCTTGATGTGATCTCAGGGTTGCTCGAGGGACAAGCTAAATCTGTCTCACCCACAACGAAATTAATCATAAGATAAAAAGGAGGAGTAGGAAGTATTCCAGTTTCCCTCCCCAAGCAAAGTGGGAGACAGTACAAAATTGTAATGACTCAAAAGGCCAAAAATTAAGGGAAAGCGGGAATAAATAGTAGAATATATTATAGGCCTTTCGGTTAGTGTGAATGTCGCAGTCATCGAATTGAAATCGTCATTTCATTGAGTGGCTAGTGTTTTTATCGAATGACGACATTATATTGAAAGACTAAAGGACAACACGTCATGTTGTTTATTGTAACGTCCAACAACCCAACTACATTTTGCGTAGTTGTTGAATTACCTACTTATAGAACACCTAGCTAGGTGAATTTTTTTTCTAATTTGCGCTTATACTACCGATATTTTATCAATAAATGTAACTTTGCAAATTCTACTATAAATAATTCACAGATAAATAATATTATATAAATACATCCACTTAGTGTAGTTTTGTATGTTTTAACAGATAAATTAGTAAAACGATGACGTACAGCATGTTTAAAACTTTCCTTCATTATGTCGTTAGTACTCAGTCAGTTTCACCTCAAATTTTTTTTTAAGAGTAGCCGGCGGCGACGTAATAATAGATTAATCCATGCTGTCACACTATTTTATAACGAGTATATCGCACTTTGATATAGATTTAATGAAAACAATATCAACACAATGCTATCAGTGCGAGCTGTTTGACGCCATATTTGTTTTGGTGACTACTAGCGCCGCAGTGAGAAAAAGTTGACTGATTTTAATCCGCTAACTAATTGGACGTTGAGTGACGATTGTTCAAATAATGTTCGGCATAGTCTTTCAATTTAATGTCGTCATTCGTTAAAAACGCTGGTCACTCAATGAAATGGCGATTTCAATTAGATGACTGCATCATGAATACCACATTCTAGCAGTAATCGATCGATCGAAATCCAGGTACCCCGGTCTGGAGACGGCTGCGGTGCTGAAGGCGCACCCGGGCACCTGCATCTGCGTGGAGCACGACCCCACCGGGCGGTACTTCGCCACGGGCTCCGCGGACGCGCTCGTCTCGCTGTGGGACGTCAACGAGCTGGCCTGCCTGCGGGTCTTCTCCCGGTGAGTGTGCTGAACACACCGGGCACCTGCATCTGCGTGGAGCACGACCCCACCGGGCGGTACTTCGCCACGGGCTCCGGTCGCTTTCCCGTCTGTCGAAATGAACTGTCACTGTGACGTTAAAACTTAAAACACGATTTAAAAAGTTGAAATGCCATAATCTGACTTTTTAAAACACGATTTCAAAAGTTGAAATGCCATAATCTGGCTTTTTAAAACACGATTTCAAAAGTTGGAATGCCTTAATCTGACTTTTTAAAACACGATTTAAAAAGTTGAAATGCCATAATATGAATTTTCAAAACACGTTACAAATTGTAAGAGGTTCTTGTTGGTGGAGTGATCGCCATTTTTCTCTGTCCTGTGCTTTACTTTTGTCCTCTTGATACAACATAACATTTATCTTCTAGAAGTTTTTCTATATCTTCGAAAAGCTATATGTGATTATATGGAGAGAATGAGGAAGACCTAGGAGAAGCTATATAGCTTTCATTTCCCTCTACTTTTCCTTTCTATAATGATATTCTTAAGAAATTCGTTGTCTTCTATCAAGTATCCAACCATCGTTCCCCTTCTGTTTTATATCGGTTTAATTATTTGCCTGTTCCCTTCCACTATATCATGGCCTACCATCCCATACAATCTATCTTGATTACAAAAAAATTTGCAATAGATGTCACTACTATTAACGTTTGTAAATTATAAAATGTAAATATGCCAAATTAGTTACAAATATTGACTATTGAAAGGTAAGCATATTTTAAGCATAACATCACATTAAGCTAAATTCAAGTCCTTAATTTGGAAGAAGATACGAAACGAAATTAGTATTTTCCAATAGTGACGCTAGATGGCGGTTTCCGGTATGTGGCTGGAAATCAAAGAAAACAAAAATAGCCAGTCGAATTGCGAGTATTAGGGTGATACCATTTTCTAGTACTAGGTCGTGTCTCTGTTGTGACGGGTGTAAAAAGAGCAGTCACTTTAACTTTGGGATATGATTATACTACCTTGTCTCATTCTAGAAATGTATTTTTTTTTATGAAAATGCCAAAAAAATTTTTTTTGCTTTTATTGTTATTTTTTGCGACAAAATTAGAAATGGTAAAAAGTTAAAAAAAAATGTTTAGTTTTTGGACAAAAAAATAATAATAAATACATTTCCAAAATGAGTTAAGGTAGTATAATCGTATCTCAAAGTTATAGTGACTGCTCTTTTTACACCCGTTACAACAGAGACACGACCTAGTACTAGAAAATGGTATCACCCTAATACTGGCAATTCGACTGGCTATTTTTGTTTTCTTTGATTTCCAGCCACATTCCGGAAACCGCCATCAACGCCACTATTGGAAAATACTAATTTCGTTTCGTATCTTCTTCCAAATTAAGGAGTTGAATTTAGCTTAATGTGACTATATACTACTTTGTGACTATATTAAGAACCTCAATATTTATTTTTATTTCCGTCCAATGTATACCTTCTTTAATTTTTCTGTATTTCTTGTTTAGTCTGGAGTGGCCGGTGCGGACGCTGTCGTTCAGTTTCGATGGGCGACTGCTCGCGTCCGCCAGCGAGGACCACGTCATCGATATAGGCGACACACAGACAGGTCTTTGATTCATTTAATTCCTTACTGCAGCTCTTAAATTGTTACTGTTTTTTGTATGTATTGTTATTTTAGTACATAAAAACCGTAAATCGAAATTTTCACATATACACTAAGTTTATTATGCTTTTTAACCGTAAAAATGTTTACTATAGTACGCCCAATTAATTTAAGCCAAAACGTAAAGAAACACGTCTATGACACAACCATAGACTAATCAGTGATGCCAATATGCCAATACAATATACTTCGTCCCTGATAAATTTAACCTAAAGGTAAACAAACCGAAAACATCAAATATTTAGTACTAAACATCAAATAATAGGTATAATTTTCAAAAAATTATATTGCCTATGTTACTCGCGGGACGACTACGAATCGATTGACATCTTATTTATTAAAATTGGACCGAATTAAAAAAAACCTCGTAGCGGTTAAACGAATAGTTTAACGGCTACGAGGGAACATTTATACATACATACAAACATACATACATACATAATATATAGATACATATATATGTTACGGTAAATCTGATTAATTGAAAATTATTAATATTTTTACAAAATTATTAATAATAACCACATGTTTTGGTAAATGTGAATAAACGATCGAAATTTATTACTTTTAGTAGTAATTATTAATAATTCACGACACATATTGGTAAAAGTTATTCTGTACATTTAAAATTCGTATTTTTGTATGAAGATTCGACTACTTTTGAGGTCATTTTGACAGCTTTTTTGACTATAGGCCTTTAAAGTCATGCCATAACTACTAGTCAAATAATATACGATTTTGAGAAGTTTCTATTTTAGTTCAATTACTTATTTTCTCTGAAAAAGAGTTAAACGGCGCTGGGCGTCGGTAGGCGTCGCGGCGCTTGGCGTCGTGGCGCTGGGCGTCGCGGCGCTTGGCGTCGCGGCGCTTGGCGTCGTGACGCTGGGCGCGGCAGGCGTCGAGGCGCTGGGCGTCGTGACAATGGGCGTCGGCAGACGTCGCGGCGCTGGGCGTCGTGGCGCTGGGCGTCGGCAGGCGTCGCGACGCTGGGCGGCAGGCGCCGCGGCGCTGAGCGTCGGTAGGCGTCGCGGCGCTGAGCGTCAGTAGGCGTCGCGGCGCTGGGCGTCGGCAGGCGTCGCGGCGCTGAGCGTCGGCAGGCGTCGCGGCGCTGGGCGTCGGCAGGCGTCGCGACGCTGGGCGTCGTGGCGCTTGGCTTCGGTAGGCGTCGCGGCTCTTGGCGTCGTGGCGCTGGGCGCGGCAGGCGTCGCGGCGCTGGGCGTCAGCAGGGGTCGCGGCGCTGGGCGTCGCGACGCCCAGCGTCGGTAGGCGTCGCGGCGCTTGGCTTCGGTAGGCGTCGCGGCGCTTGGCGTCGTGGCGCTGGGCGTCGGCAGGCGTCATGACGCTGGGCGCGGCAGGCGTCGAGGCGCTGGGCGTCGTGACGATGGGCGTCGGCAGGCGTCGCGGCGCTGGGCGTCGTGGCGCTGGGCGTCAGCAGGGGTCGCGGCGCTGAGCGTCGCGACGCTGGGCGTCGGTAGGCGTCGCGGCGCTGAGCGTCGGTAGGCGTCGCGGCGCTGAGCGCCAGTAGGCGTCGCGGCGCTGGGCGTCGGTAGGCGTCGCGGCGCTGGGCGTCGGTAGAAGTCGCGGCGCTGGGCGTCGGCAGGCGTCGCGGTGCTTTGCGTCGGCAGGCGTCGCGACGTTGGGCGTCGTGGCGCTGGGCGTCGGTAGGCGTCGCGGCGCTGGGCGTCGGCAGGCGTCGCGACGCTGGGCGTCGGCAGGCGTCGCGACGCTGGGCGTCGGCAGGCGTCGCGACGCTGGGCGTCGGCAGGCGTCGCAGCGCTGAGCGTCGGCAGGCGTCGCAGCGCTGAGCGTCGGCAGGCGTCGCGGCGCTTGACGTCGCGGCGCTGGGCGTCGTGGCGCTGGGCGTCGGTAGGCGTCGCGGCGCTGAGCGTCGGTAGGCGTCGCGGCGCTTGACGTCGCGACGCTGGGCGTCGTGGCGCTGGGCGTCGGTAGGCGTCGCGGCGCTGAGCGTCGGTAGGCGTCGCGGCGCTGAGCGTCAGTAGGCGTCGCGGCGCTTGGCGTCGGCAGGCGTCGCGACGCTGGGCGTCGTGGGCGCTGGGCGTCGGTAGGCGTCGCGGCGCTGCGCGTCGGTAGGCGTCGCGGCGCTGCGCGTCGGTAGGCGTCGTGGCGCTGGGCGTCGGTCGGCGCTTGGCGTCGTGGCGCTGGGCGTCGGTAGGCGTCGCGGCGCTTGGCGTCGTGACGCTGGGCGTCGGCAGGCGTCGCGGCGCTGAGCGTCGGCAGGCGTCGTGGGCGCTGGGCGTCGGTAGGCGTCGCGGCGCTGCGCGTCGGTAGGCGTCGCGGCGCTGCGCGTCGGTAGGCGTCGCGGCGCTGGGCGTCGGTAGGCGTCGCGGCGCTTGGCGTCGCGGCGCTAGGCGTCGTGGCGCTGGGCGTCGGTAGGCGTCGCGGCGCTTGGCGTCGTGACGCTGGGCGTCGCGGCGGTGAGCGTCGGCAGGCGTCGCGGCGCTGGGCGTCGTGGCGCTGGGCGTCGGTAGGCGTCGCGGCGCTGGGCGTCGTGGCGCTGAGCGTCGGTAGGCGTTCTTCGTAACGGTAGCGAAACGGCCAAGCATCACGTTTTAACTGAAATGTAGAGTAAGTGAAGCTAAGCCTAGTAAAGTAAGGGCGCATAGATCAAGGACTTTTGTTCTACATGGGATTTGTCCACTTTTTGATAGATTTTGATCAAGGTGCTTGTAGATTTAGGGCGTACAGTCTTTAGAGCTTGGCTTTATACGATATCTGATAATTTTTTCACAGGGTAAGCTATATAGACTCGTCTTGGCAACATTTTTACATGAAAATGTTTTTGGTGGGATCACTTTAACCTCGACTTTCGGTAATTATTAATAATAATAGATAATTATTAATAATCTTCAATTATTCACTCTTACCGTAACATATACATAAATACATACATGTATACGTACGTATATACATACATACATACATAGACTGCCAAAATCATTACCCTTCCTTTTGGCTTCGCCGAAGTCGGGTAAAAGCAGTGATGCGTGAATGTCCACAGCGCTGGCGTTTCATGTGCCAAATGATCTAACCGCTTGATGTTTTTATTCTTAGGTGCAAAAGTAGCCGAGATCCCCGTGCAGGCAGCCACGTTCACGGTGGCCTGGCACCCCTCGCGCTACCTCGTGGCGTTCGCGTGCGAGGACAAGGAGCCTCCGGAGAGGAAGCGGGACGCCGGCAACCTCAAGCTGTGGGGGCTGTCCAGCTGAGGATAAGTGGGGGGCTGTCCAGCTGAGGATAAGTGGGCCTGTGGTGGATGAGTGGGGGCTGGCCGGCTGAAGATAAGTGGGGGGGCTATGAGGGCTGTGTGTGTGACTTTTTTTACGTATCAGTCAAGGAGAAAAGATATAGCCTATGTGTAAATATTCTTGTTAGGGAATAACCATAAGTTGACGAAAATGTATAAGTGAAGTGTGACTTAGGTATTAATAAAACCGTACTAACCCATATTAAAGAAGTCTCAAACTCAACCTCACTTAAGAACCTGTTTGACAGATGAAAAAGAGTTTCGTTTCACTTTTAAAAGTGAACCTCTTTATTAATGTTACATAGTACTTTAATTTCTTCACATTTTATACCTTAATATTCGTATTATATATTACAGAAAAACGTTAAAATAAGTCTAATATTTAATTTGACGTTTTAAAAAGAAAGTATTAAAGTATGTAACATAAGTAGTTCTTCATTTTTAAAAGTGAAACGAAACGTTTTTTATCTGTCAACTGTCAAATAGGTTCTCAGGACTCAAGTGAGGTTGGGTTTGAGGAGAGTTCTTTATTAACATGGGCCTTAATTTTGAAACTGAAGATATGTGGGTCGTTTGGTATGTTATCAAGAATTTCAACCTAAAAATAATGAATGGTTCGATTAACTAAATATTATTTACATTAGCTGTAAGTGTATGAATTGTAATTTTTTTAAGTAATTTAAGTATTTTTGCAAATAAACAGAAAGTGAAACACATTTTGTTTACCATTTATTCCTCACACACCGATTCCGATGAGTTTCATTAAAACCACGCCAGGTACATGGGTATTATTTTAGTGCCTAAGTGTGTATGCAATACACAGAAGCACTCTCTCTTTACTCTCACTCGTAGATGACCGACACGACAGGAAAGCAGGTGCTGGGACCAGAACAGACTTTTTACATGCCCATCCGACGCATGGATCATCTTTCTTGTCAGACAATCAGGTGATAAGCCTGCATTGTCCTAACCAAACTTGGAAACCAAATCTATACTTAATATGTGCTATAAGATGTGCTATACATTGATCGATTGGCGACCACACAAAGGACTATAAAAAGAAAAAAAAAAGTATTAATTTATTAATAATAATTTATTATAAGTATAGATAGGTAATAACAATTTATAACAAGTGGAGATAAAGTTAAACAATAAAAGTTATTTGTACTTATTTTATAATAACATATCAATTGGACTTGGAATAGTTTCAGTCATATTCATGAAAAATATATTTTTATTGTTCAATACATACCCGTGTACCATTTATACCAAAACATATTTATAATTCAAATCCATGAGCCAGGAATTCAGAAAACTTTGTGTATTTATGTAAGGGTGATGTCCCATTAGTGCTAGGCGATGCGTTGCGTTAACGCACTGACATTGCTGCATGTTTCGTTTTTGTGACACTTTAATCACAAATAAGATATATAACAGAGGCACGACTTAGTACTAGAAAATGGTATCACTTTGATACTGGCAATTCGACTGGATATTTTTATTTTCTTTAATTTCCAGGCACATTCCGGAAACCGCCATCTAGCGCCACTATTGGAAACTACTAATTTCGTTTCGTATCTTCTTCTTAATTAAGGAGTTGAATTTAGCTTAATGTGATGTTATGCTTAAAAAATATGCTTATCTTTATTTTAATGTCAATATTTGTACTTAATTCGGCATATTTACATTTTATAATTTACAAACGTTAATAGTAGTGACATCTATTGCAATTTTTTTGTATTAAACATAGATTGTATGGGATGGCAGGCCATGCTTTAATACACTGAATTGGTCATGTTATCAACCTCCATAATTGCGTAAGCTGAACTGATACGCAGCTGAGACCGCACACCATCTTGCTTGTTGTCGCTGCGTCAACGAAACGTGGATCCGCTGCGACGCAACGCACTAATGGGACTTCACCCTTATTGATTGAAGATCACAGCCATTAGTGCCATTACCAAGTCTCAATCTGCAGTCTGTTACCCCTCTCCATGTTAGACAACATGGTCTTTGCGTCTTCTAAACTGATGCCACCGCATTTACTTATAACGTCCTCTACCAAAGCGTCTCTCACGTTATCTGGCATACTCTTGGCGTTGCCCGATATGAAAATATAACCGCCTCGGGTTATCAACGCCCATAACTCATCTCTATATTCTGATATCTTGTGTTGTACGTATCTGAAAATATAATAGAAGTGTAATTCAATACTGTGAAATAAAAATGCAATTTAATTATTTATGAGTGTGTGAGAAAATGTGGAAGGATAAATAAATAGATAGGTACATAGAGAAGTAAATGTCATTTAGCAAACGCCCGAACAAGGCACTAAGTTTTTATATATTTTTCAATGTATTTTGATTTATTATGTATGTACTTGGTTGCTAATAAAGAGTTTGAGTTTGAGGATTTGCGAGATCGATTTTAATAACTAAATTATTATTGTTCAAAGAGAATGACGCGTAGATTTTTTTGACACCTCATACAAATTACTAACTCCCAGTTTCCCGAACGCTATTCAAATGAATGATCAACTAACATGGCATTCAAATCAACAACCCATATTGAACGCTCCGCTCTTTCTGTCCGTTGCTTTCTGTCCGATAATATTCTACCAATCATATTATCAGACAGAAAGCAACGGATATATTATATTTCATTATTACATCACGCTCGTACTTGCAAGATGTGTCAAAATTCCATAGATAAGGTATTATAAAACTAACTAAATTATAATTATTCAGAAAGTTCATATATTAAGATGAATATAGTGTAAAAAGAATGACGCGTAGAGTATTTCTTGTTTTGGCACCTCGTATAAATTACTTACACCAGTTTCCCGAACGCTATTCAAATTAATGATCAACCCATATTGAACGCTGATTGATGGAACATTATCAGACAGAAAGGAACGGACAGATATTTTATAAAATTCACATCACGCACTTGCAAGATTTGTTAAAATTCCACAGATAATGTTAATTCACCAAAAGCACCGATTAGTTGACATTCGATTCGAATCAGCGAGCGAGCGTGATGTAATTATAAAATATCTGTCCGTTCCTTTCTGTCCGATAATATTCCACCAATCAGCGTTCGATATGGGTTGTTGATTTGAATGCCATGTGACTTGATCATTCATTTGAATAGCGTTCGGGAAACCGGTAAATATAAAGAATAAAGACCCACGCAAAACTAAAATTACCAATGTGATATTCAGCATCTGTATTAAATACTTACATTTTATTCTCCTGGTCCCTTGAAAATGCACAATACAGGGACAGTTCTCCGGACTTGACCATGCCCTCCAACTCTTCTCGACAATGGAAATCTTTGTTCTTGTATCGGCAGCCGAAGAAGAGATGTAATGTCTCGCTACTAGCGGTGCCCTGGACAGATCTCTCCTGGAGTAAATTTCTAAACGGCGCCAGCCCTGTGCCGGGGCCTATTAGGATCTGGGGTATATCCTGAAATAAAGTGAAACCTTGAGTTGCCGATAGATGGCGCTGATCGGTAGTTGAATCGCACTATCATTAGCTTCACCAGTGCAGGACCAAATGATTGTGCGATATACTCTTTTTATAGTATATTTTAAAATTGTCGTTTTCAGAGTGGACCTTATCAGGAATTCAGAATATTGTCATATTGTGAAAATATATGTAGTACTTTTCGTAAAAAATTCGCTAGACTTGGGGCTGTGATCTCGCGACGGCGTGTTAAATCAACATATTTTATAGGATCACCAAAGAAAAAAGGTTTGAAGTTAACATTTACTAAGATAAGATGTATTAATTTACTCTGTATAGTTAAATACTGACCCCCAAGGTTGATGGTCAGTATTTAACTATGTATATAGAATTATATTTAGATTTTTGCATGAAAAGACTCAAGACGATTTCAGCATCACAGCAGTTAAAAATTCTGACATTTCAATTGACAAGCGGCGAACCAATCAGTAAGATTTAATTCACTGAATTTAAACATACAAAAACACAGACGATGAAGCGACATCTACTGACACTTTAACAACAATAATTGAAGGTGATATGTAGCAAAACTATGATTATAAATTGAGTTCAAACTGTCACTTAAACATTAGAATACGTCGTCAAGTATTAAATACATTAATCTAAAGATCCGCCTCTAGAATCAATGTACTTAATACGTGCCTACATATTCTGAAATGTTTAAGTGACTGAAATTGAGTTTGAACTCAATTTTATTGGTTATTTTTTTGCGCCTTATCACCTTCATCCATTCATGACTAAGTGGTCTAGTGGTTCAGAGCTTCGCTCTCGACCCGGAGGTCTTGGTGGTGGGAACACCAATAATGTAGTTTTCAAGTTTGGTTAGGACAATGCAGGCTGATCACCTGATTGTCTGACAAGAAAGATGATCCATGCGTCGGATGGGCATGTAAAAAGTCGGTCCTGCCCCCGTTCTCTCGCCAGTCGTGTCGGTTTACCGTCCCACTAGGTTATGAGAGTAAAAGGAAGAGAGAGTGTCGTTGTGTATAGCGCACACACTTGGGCACTATAAAATAGCTCCTGGCCTGGTTTCAATTAAATCGGCTACCGACACCGAAACCCCTGTTCTTTGACTGGCTGCCCTGAACTGCGGGCTTACTCCCGACACAATCGAGAACCGAATCCGTTCGATATCAGTGGTTTTTCGTACTTTATTTGGTGAATTACTTTGAAACTAATCAGGACAAAGAAAATTGTTGGATCGTAACTTTTTGTACTCCCGACCGTATCAATCGACTGAGAATCAAAATAAACAAATGTCAATTTATTTGGGAGTACGCGGCACGATCAAATCAGTTTGGAGAGTAAGGCCCCTGACCGAATTCATGTGTTCAATTCTTACCGTGTCTTGGGGAAACTTCATAGTTCCCTTCTTAATCCAGCCGAATACTCGATCGCCGATACTCAAACCCTTCAGCCAGTTCGAGGCCAAGCCGAGCCTGGCTTTCTTCAACTTGCTATAATATTTGACGACTACTATCAATAGTTCTATCTGTCTCCCTTCTGACTTGAGACAACTGCCGGCTATTGAAAACGATCTAGGCTTGATAGTCGATAGAAGCTCAAATAATATCTCTATTGTCAATTTCGAGGCCGATTTGTGGAAATCGTGGAGCACCTGAAAGAGAAATTTGTGGAAGAGATGGAAATGTCAACTGATGCCTCTCTCTCTTCATATTCTATTGTCAATAGTTTATAATTCGTCATTGTACGTTTTTTTTTCTAATTCCCCTAACATTGTAAGTGCTTGTTCGTTACCTTTTATTTTTTGTCTTTATTTATTTCTTTTCTTTTATTTCTTTTTATGTTTCGGTTACAACTTTACCCATGATCATAATTTCCATTTTTTTAATTTTTTCATTCATTCAACAATCAATAAGGAAGAATTTTTAAAAACAATGTCAATAAATTACAATTCAATAATAATAAATTATTATTATTATTCAATCGTAATTTTTCAATAATAATAAATTTTTATTATTAAAGAATCATAATTTATTGACATTGTTTTTAAAAATTTATTGTTATTGTGCGTTTCTGTGAGGCTAGTAAAATATGTCTGTTTGTGCTGAAGCATGGTTAAGTGTTGATTTTACCAACTCATGTTAGTTTTAACGGCTTGTTAAATTACTATGCCTTCTCATTCATTGATAGGAACTATGAGAGGAACAACATGATATTTAACGAAGGATTAACTTTTAACATTGCTTGGTGAAACACGCCCTAAGCCTATAATATTTAAATTACTATATTTTTTTACAAATCTGAAATAAATTATTATTTAGGTTATAAAAAAATAAAAATATAGCCGCACCGCCTTCTGAAAGTCTGATCATCATTGGTAAATGTATCAAGTGAGCAAAGTTGCTGTTGATGATTTGATTTTTTGATTGAATGTTTATTTTTTTTATTTATTAAAACATCATGCACATTTTGTACATAGGCGGACTTAATGCCTCAAGGCATTTTCTACCTGTCAACCTTTAGGTTAGCTGATGATTCGATCAGCCTTTCAGAAACTTGTCTTTATCTTTTCATCATTATATTTTAAATATTTTACAACATTTCAAGATTGTTCACAACCACATTGTCTTATTGAATACACTAAAAATATTTTTGGCAATTTGCAAAAAAGTTAAAAAAAACACAGTGCTCACCTCTAACACTGTTCGTCTAGTTCTTCTGCAGTAGTTCAACCAATCCTCCTGCCCTTCTGGGGAGCTGAGCTCTATACATTTCTCCCTCTCTAACTTATCGTTAGACGCTAGAGCTAGAAGAGCGAAGAAATACTGCGTCGGGTAGGCCTTCAGGTCCCAATACTGTTCCGCTACCTCATACAGTGTTAAGGGCTGTTTTAGAAAGCCTGGCACTGGCATATCTAATAAATTTTTAAAAAATGGGTTATCTGTCAAGACGATCGTGTCTATCGCTCGCTTGCGGTCTTTTGTTTATTTCGATTATCAGTCGATTGATATGATCGGGAGTACAAAAAGTTACGATCTAACGTTTTTTTTTATTTCATGGTTAGTTTCAAAGTAAACCCAATAAAACACCAAAAGCCGTTAAGATCGAACTGATTCAATTCTCAATTGTGTCGCGAGTAAGCCTGCTGCGATCTCGCTAACCTAACCTAAACTTCCTCCTACTACCCACATTACCCCTTTGTCAAATTTCGTTTTCCTTCGTTTCCACAACTATTTTAAAACTATACTCCAAAGTATTTGCTTCACTTACTAATGTAATATTTTATAAATTTCAATTAAATTATTTTAGTAATAAATAGTAAGGAATTAAAAACTAGTTAAAGTAAATTACTATCCAAATTCTTCCAAACTAAGGCCAAACATGGCGTTAACTTTAACATTGCTTGGTGAACCAAGCAATGTTAAAGTTAACGCCATGTTAAAATACCATGCCATCTCATTCATTGACAGGAAATACGAGAGGGATAACATGATTTTTAACATGATGTTAACTTTAACATTGCTTGGTGAAACACTCCCTAAAGTTTAAAAACTTCAATGATTTCTTACCATCATGACATTCTTCCACTGATAAACGATGGTACGGTTTTATATCAATATTGTGTGTATCAAAAATATCAAACAGGTCATCGACATCTTCTTTAGAATTTCTCGGCCGTATGTTGAATATGTCTCCCGGGGAGTACTCTAAAGGAGTATTGTCTATTGTATTGAATACCATATGTCTGACATCCTGCAAAGTAGGTTTGATTAAGAAATAAGAATGGCGATCTGCAGAAGAAAAATCATTCAATTTTTTTTAAGTACAAATTATATATATTCAAATATTTGATATTATTCTTGTAAATAGATTTTAAATTAGCTTTTATATATATAATCAGGGATGTTAGGGAGCTCCGCAACCGAAACCGAAACTAATAGATATCCGATATAAAATAATATCCATACCATAACCAAATCCGAAATGAAAGTTTTGTTACTGTAAAAAGTAAACCAGGAGTGTGGCCAGAATCGTGACCTCATTAGCCGGATGTTCCCGGACAATTTGTTTGGGGAACAAATTAATAATATTTTGGCGTCGCCACTATCTAGGGACGCCCGTTTATTAATTAAATTTTATATTTTATCGGTAAAGGAGCGAACTTGAATACTTATACTAGTTTATAATTTTATTTTGAATAAAACTATGAGGCTGGCATAGATGCCTAGTGCATCATAAGCCTTGTTAAATAATATATAGATTTAAAAAAAAAGAAAATCAAAATGTAATATCCGTATCCGAAATTATCCAAAACAAATGGATAATCCGAAATAGTTTAATATCCATATCCGTATTCGATATTTCATATCCATTTCATCCCTGATATAAATTGTGGTAGTTTCAGTCAGTTTTTTGGATTTAGAGAGACTTTGGATATTCTTTTATCATAGATTTAAAGGAAAATACAAAATTACAAAAATGATTTCGATTTTTTTATCCCGTTCTGAAGCTTGAAGTGGCACTCCGAGTTGACAGAAGTAAAAATACCTACCTGCCTCTATTCTCATATGACACCATTGTCGCAAGTTTAATGTCATTATTCCATCACAAAAATTTATCACCTAAAGAAGTTTTCATCTTAAAAACTTACCTGAAAATGACTTTCATCTGTTGTCCTATCATTCTTTTCCACTTCCAAATATGTTGCGTCCAAAAAATGATCCTTACATCCTTTTCCATAGTAAATGTCTGTACTGACATCATTGACTTTGTTGTCATTACAATCGTTTTTTATTAAAGACACCTTCCAACGTGGTATGAAAGAATTGTTCATAATATCCGTTGGTATATTTGGAAAATAGGATTTCATTGTTCCAAAGAAGTTCTCCAACCACGGCATAAGCACTGCATCATGTCCCAAGTCATGTTGATAGTCACATAGAGCTGTAAATAAAATTGTAACAAGTTATATAAATATAGTTATTAAATTCCATCATCCTTACTATATACTATATATACTATATTATACTATAATATTATAAATGCAAAAGTAACTCTGTCTGTCTGTCTGTTAATCTCTCCCGCTTAAACCTCTCAACCTATTTTGATAAAATTTTGCACAGACAATCTTTAGATCCTGAGAAACAACATAGGCTACCTTTTATTGCGAAAAAAAGGGATTAAGAGGTTGAAATAGGGGTTGAAAGTTTGTATGGGATTTCTTTAATTTTAAAAGATAAAACCATATAACTTTATATTTAAGCACTTGATAAGAAATAATTAAACATTTGTTCTAGCGTTTTTTTAATTTCGACCTGTGAGGGGATGAAATAGGGGTTGAAAGTTTGTATGAAGATAGTAATTTTTAAAGATAAAAACATTACAATTTGTATTTAGACACTAAATAAGAAACAAAAAATCGTTTGTTCTAGCATTTTGAAATTTTTACCAGTGTGGGGGTGAAATAGGGGTTGAATGAAAATTTTTGTCAGGTGTGAACTTTGAATAAAATCGAATTTAGAATAGAAAGATTGACTACAATCTTAGATAAGTGAATTTGACTTAGTCATAATATTTTCTATTGGTAATAGTAATTCTAGGATTAACATTTTACACAGCATGGATTAACATTATCAACAGATTACTTTTTATTACTTTTTCTATACAGATATCATTTGGAACGTAAAATAATTACCAATATTTAAAAGCGGCGTAGCTCCAAGTTGTAGTAATCGTTTATACAGTTTCTTTCCAACGAAATTAAATTTTGTATATGTTGAGTCTCCTAACCCAACAACACCAAACTTAAGTTTCATAAGCGAGTTATTTGGTAGGTTTTTTCGCAACAGGAACTTCCAGAAGCGTCTCATATTGTCCGGCTCGTCTCCTTGCCCGGTCGTCGCGCAGACAAACAGAGCGAATTCCTCATGAATTAGACGAGAAATTGGATAATCGTCCATCGCCTGTACGGGCCCTTTGAAACCTAAAACTTTTGTTTTCCTCCATATCCGTTCAGCTGTTTCCTGCGCTGTGAACGTTTGGCTTCCATATAAAACTAACAATCTACTATTATCTTCATTCGTCATATTTAAATAAATTAATAAAATTTAATAATTTTGTAATGATCACCGTCACTGCTAAAATTTGAATTGGTTGTTCTTCTCCTTCTTTGTAAAATTGTCAATTTGACATTACATTTTTTTTGCAGTGGATTACTACAGGTTTTAAATGCGATCTACTATTCCTTACATAACTCCTACATTATATTATGGAACTTCGTTTATATTTTAAAGGATTCGATAAATAAGTCTTAAATCAGTCTGTGATAAGTCTTTATTTAGCCAAGCCTTCGCAAGAATTGATTCGTGTTTAAATATGGGCGAAGTATCCAGTCTTCATCCGCCGCATCTAAAGATTCTGGTGTTTCGAATTTCATTTCTATAAGCTTCAATTGAAAGCGTGGACCAGATTCTTTACGCTTTATGTTGTCGCCAGTCTAAAAATAAAAAAGATTAACAAAGAAAGGTATTTCATGATTTTTCCATAAAAAAATCGTTTTTTTTTGGAGATAAAAGAGCCTAGCAACAAAAACTTTACGCCAAGTCTTATAATATTAATCAAGTTAGTTATTTTAAGATTACAGTAATTTATTAATAACACCCAGATGTAGTCTTCATAAACACGCATCACTTAGTTTGAATCAATTAAATCCATGTAGGCACACGTCAGATAAATAATAAAACACAAACTAATTCACTTTTTCCACCAAGAACCTACAGTACATTCAATAACATATTCGTCAGTTACGTACAATTATATTTGCCGACTGACAAACTGTTAGAAACCACTATGACGAAAAGACAATAGGATATTTAGGAATAGATAAAAATCCCAACATTACCTTTTTGTGTGTATGCTGTCTGAAGCTTACATAGCCACCTTCATGTGTAAATGTAATAACCCTTTGAGAATTCATATTTGTTTCTGGTAATAAATATTTTAATATGCTCATTATTTTCAGACCTGAAATATAAAATTAAATTTGCCATGTATCAATAGAAACCACAATTTTTTTTTACTTTTACCGTACTATAAAATACCAAGAACTAACAAATCTAGAAGCCTTACCACAACTTCTTATATTATTTCTGCAAACACATATTTTTAATCCACAAAAAAATGTTTATATAGTGCCATAATATCATAAGTCTCCAGTTTTTTATTTAAAAACATACTTAGAAATGATCTGAAGTTGTTGAATACTATATGCGGGGTCTGTTTGCTCATGCGGCCCACAACGGGCATGTCATTGTGCATTATAACCCCTGATAGTGTGAATAATGTTGTCAGTCCGTACGGCAGGTGGCATATAACCTGGAATTTAAATTATCATTCTTTAGTATATTATATTATTAAAAAAAAGTATACATTGAATAAAAGCACAAAATAAGGCTTCTTTATGAATATTTATAGGATGGAATACCTATACAAATAGGTTCAATCATGGTTACCCTACATATCATATTTTTTTATAATCATTTAATAATTTGCAAGCCTTGTGCTGTAATGAAAACAAACAAAAAAATTGTCAATGGTGCTCCAATTTACTAACATGCTTAGCATGATCACTATATACGCACTGCATTTTGTCACTATTTCTATTCTCTATTATACCCACAAGCCTGACATCAAAATGCAGTGTTGACTTTTAAAAATTAGATTGACAAGCAATTTTATATATTGTGAGGATTTTTAGTTTATTTAAGTTTAGGAAAGTAAATTAATAATTGTTTAGTATAAATAAAATGGTGTTCTTGTTTGGTGTTGTTTTTTTTTAATAAATTCTACTTCCGATCCTAAAAATATAGTTACCAAACTATCGGGAACCTCCATATATTCATGCACCACAATGAGGTCAGTGAACCCGTCCTCTTTACATTTCTTCATCATGTGGGACATCACATTACTGTCTCGACTCAGACAAAAACTATTTGGAAAAATTAACCTGGAATTGTTAGGATCAATTAAATTATTTTCAGACAGTATTTTTAATTTATTGTTTTTTTATTAACTGCCAGCACTATTTATTTTTTATTTTGCATTGTTACATCAGCAATAGCTTTGTTTACTTCAGGAATGTTAATTAAAGAAAATATTATTGGAATAACAATAATCACTTTCATACCTAAGTTCCTTAATAAATAAAAGCAGTCTTTCACTTGGTGTCTTGGAAGTTGTTATAGCTATTTTGGGACGTCTTATTATTTTATCAACTATATTATCTTGCAATTTAACTGTATCTTCTTTTGATTTTATTTTTGCTGCACCTGAAAATGGTACATGCTTATGAATATGCCCAAATATTCGTGTACACAAATTAACATAGTAATTACAATGTGTACATTACCTTGTTTTCTTCTGTGTAAAACCGAATGAGATTTTTTATAAGTTTGTTTCAATTCTTCATAAAAATAAGGGTGTTTTCTTTGTTCAGGAATATTTTTAAGACTTGAACGTCTAAGCGGTTGTTTATTTCGATTTGGTTCTGATACAAGCATCTTATAGCCTCGTATTGAAAATCTAACTACTTATTAAACTATTATCTAATAAATTTCATTAAAAGCTAAACTAAAAAACTTCAAATATCGAATTTTTATACGAAACAATACGTGTAAAAGCACACGTGTAATTATGCTAAATTCACATGGTACCACTTTAATTAACACTTTTTCAGTAATCATATAATCATAAAAATGTATAATAAGATTAGAAGTAATTTAAACCCTCTTGAAAAAATCGAGAAATATCATTTTAACTTTTATTTACAAAAAGTACAACACGGACACTCATGTACTATTTTGACATTTAATGACAACTGACGTTTCTTGTTTTTTAAAATACCGAACAGCATAAAATCATTGCCAGTGTCAAATAAACAAAAAGCCGGATAATAATAGAGGTTTTATGTTTTCTAAACTTTTTAATGTAAATTGTAAAATCAGTCGATAATCGAAATTAGAGGCTTTGCTGAACACCCTGGAACTTTTAAAGAGAATCCAGAAACTGGATGAAATACAAATAGGTGCGTCCCGCTTTCATAATATCGCCCATACTGTTTTATTTACAAAAATTAAATTGTCTTTTTTAATAATTATTTGTTCGGAGATGCGAATGAATCATTTAAATAAAATGTACAACCCCACAAAAGAAGTTTTCACTACATCCTACCAATATGAATAATATTGCGGGAAACAACTAGTTAAAACTCATTTTTAGAGATATGCGGTCGTTTTGTAGCCTCCTTTTCTTTGTATATATTTTGTGTGCAATAAAGTGACAAATAAAATAAATATTTAAACATTACAAAAAAACTTTATTCCGCATCTTCCTGCCAACCGTCATCTATGCTAAGGAATCTTCGTTTAGCGGCCGTGTTCATGTAGGGGCGAAGGGCCCATTCCGTGTCAGCCGCGTCTAGAGCTTCCAACGTGCCCAGCTTTATTTCGTATAGCTTCATTTGGAACCTTGGTCCTACTTCCGTCAACTCTACGTCTTTGCCTGCCTGAAAAAATATTTTAAAAAACTAAATAAACGTCAATTAAAATAATCTATTTAATAATCTATGCAACTAATATTAATGAAGTGTTTGTTTGTTTGTTTGTTTGCTTGAAAGCTCTTTTCTATGGAAGTACTGGTCTAATTTAAAAAATATATTTCAGCGTTGGATAGCTCATTTATTGTGGTTACATACATGCTATAATACGTCACGAGCAGGCATACATTTTCGCCGCGCGGTAGAAAGAGAGAGGGATATTACTTTCTCTCCTACGCTGCATCGGCGGTCATCTCTACCTCCGTCTTACGCATTTTCGATCAGGTCACGTGCTATGAAGTGCACATCGCCGCTAAAGAAGTTTTCACTTCAATCAACATAGATTAATTATTTTAGGTTACAAAATCCTACCTTTCTGGATGTATGTTGCCTGAAACAGATGTAGTCGTCGTTATTAGCGAAGGTTATGACCCTCTTGGAGTCGGGTTTCGGTACAGGGAACAGGTACTTCAATATACTCATTGCTCTTAATCCTGAAAAAGAAACAAATATTATATATTATTCTTCAATACTTTTTTTTAGGATTAAGAGCAATGAGTTTGCTCTTAATCCTAAAAAAGAAACAAATATCAGATATTTTTACATGCACGAGCATTAATCATCAATCAGGTTGATGGCTCATACATATTGTATGTCTTAAACGCTAAACGCTTTTTTTAGACATACAATATATATTCTTATCCTAAAAGTGAAAACTATGTAGATTCATAACGTCATAACTTTACCTAGTTCAGTTTTGAAGTTGTGGAATATGAGATGCGGGTATTGCTCACTCATTGGCCCAATATCTGGAATGTCATGTCTCATCACCACTCCTGACAGGGTAAAGGAGGCCGTTGGCCCATACGGCAGATGGCATATCACCTGTAATACAATGAAATGATATCAAAGTCTGACCAGTTATATAAAAACGGCGCAATACAGCTGAATAATTATTTAATCTTCCAAAAAAATACATTTATAAGTTTGTTGTGTTTGAGAGCGAATTATGATTTTTTTTTTTGTTTAAAACGACGTCTTTGCAAGTATTCCTGGCTATAATCCATGATCATAGGTCACCTCTTGATAGTTAGGGGATGGCTTAAGTTGTATAATGGCAACACTTGTAAATAGTCGAGTTGTGATTGGTGGGACTCAAGGATTTGATGTTTCAAGTAAATTTTTCGCGTTGCTTACTGACAACCGGTACACTATAATATTGTAATAGACAATCTATATGTATATGTAAAATTTGTTTATGGTATTGTTTATGTTTCAGTAGCAAAAGCTGGTTTGCCTTCAGACAGATTTGCACATTGCTACAAAAGGTGAGGGATCATGTGTGAAGAGATATAGTAGCCAAAAAGCTACTATTTGGCCACTGTACAGAGTAGTTTTTCAATAACCGGCTAAAGACAAGAGGTTCAGACTCACTAGTATTACCAAAGATTGTTTTTTTTAAATTTATGAGTTCATTCCTAAGTTGCAGAAATTGCAGACATCACAGAAATCATTGATAACATAAATTTCACTATGTATGCAGGAGGCGCGGAAAATTATTAAGAAGTAGGCTATTTAAAAAAAAAACTACCCGGAATATGTTTTACTGTAGTTTTAAAGTAAAAATACTCACCAAGCTGTCAGGCACGCCTCTATGTTCATGCACCACAATGAAATCAGTCACGTCGTTGGCCCGACATGCATGGATGAGCTGAGACATCTCGTAACCACCACGGTTCATGCGCTGACTGTTTGGGAAAATTAATCTGGGACAAAGAAAAACTTGTTACACTTTAAGCTGGGAGTTGAAGCCTGGAGAAAAATGGCACTCAAATAGAACTCTTGACCTAGTAGAATAATAATTATTATTTTATTTCTACCATCAACATAGGTCATATAAATTACAATTAACATAAAATCTACATTATTACATACATTATTTTACTAACTTAACTAACAAATTTTCAGGCGGATCTCAGCATGTGATTCATTGAGAAATGGTACACATACTCAATATCAAACCTGATTGTTAGCACTTTTAGAATAGTGTTGTTGCTGCCCCTCACTCTGCGGCCTAGAGATGTGCACCGCCTCCATAGTGATGTGAATACAAAACAATTATTGTCGTTTGCGACTATGAATCTATATTCGACAGTCATCATTGTCAAAATGGACTATTTTAAACTGTGAAACTTTTTTATTTGACAATTAAATACCTATATTAATTATCATTTAATTGCTATAAAATATATTTCATAATTAAGTATGCTTCTATAATATTCAATATTATGTAACATATTCTATTGCTACAATAAACATACCTAAGTTCCTTTACAAACATCTTCAGTCGAGCGCTTGGTTCCCTGGAGGTGGTAATCATGATCTTAGGATCATCAACCCCAGCATATCTGTACTCATCATCCTGAGAGCTAAGTGTGTTTGCACCGCCACTGATGCCACCAATGACAGCCGCTCTCTCGGGTCCTGTTATGTTTAAATACATTTTAAAAGACAACTGCACATTAAAGGCTGATATTTTAGGCAAACACTATGTATAACAGTGTTTGTAATTTACATGTCTACTGTACATTACTAAGTACATATTTCTAATAATAAAAAAAATAATATAAATGTTGCAAATAACAAAGTAATTTTATGCAAATCTCACTTTTAAATATATTTTTGGTTCAGAGAGTAACTTGTTGATTGATTGATACTAAACGGTAATAAACATTTGATATTTCAAATAATCCTGCAACTTTTTGAGGTTATCTAACATTGTTATATTTTACTCTTGAGGTTTTGGTAGAAAAACAATATTTCCATTGACCTACCTTTGTCTTCATATTCTATTCTTTTTTGTAATGCAATTGCTTCCTTCCGTAAATCACCATGAATAGGAATATTCTCTTCTAAACTTCGTTTGAGTTGGTCTTTTTTTGCTTGTATACTTTTTTGTTTGTCCTCCACTGATTTCCTATATAAGTATTCCCGCCGTAGCCGCGCCTGTCTTCGGATCATTTTTGTTTTATTATTTTATTCTGCCTTAGTGTAAATAAATAACGTATTTCACAAGAAACTACTACAAAATTTGTAAACAAAAATTACAACATGTGTGCTGTTTCAAATCTCAAATTTAAACATGGGTCTTCTTCTTCTCCTTTTAGTGACTACAAAGTATGTCCACTGACATACGATTACACTTTACTGCTTTTATGTGCACTAGCCATATAATAAAATCATGCACATGTTTTTACCGTCGATAAAACATTAGAATTTGTATTATTTATAGTAAAAATTTTGTGAAGTTTATTTATCCTTATTTTTTTATTGGAAACTTAATATCTTGTACATGAATTAGTATTTGCTAATGTAACAGGCTAGGCGCATGAAGTACTTTTAATCTTTATTGCTGCTGCCCTTAAATAAAATTACATTAAGATCATATTAAATATGAGCATTTTTGTATGAAATAAGACCGGCTAACCAGCAGTGTCATCTTATGATAAGCCATTACTGCAAGTTGCAACACGAACACAGGATCTTTACATATTTCACGCTATCGCCAGTATAACTTTACAAGTATAAGCTAAATGACTTTTTTTGCATAATTGCATAGTACTCTTATATTTGAGTACTCCTTTCTCAGAAGAAACAGTGTAATAAAAATCAATAATGTCAAAGATAAGGCGTAAAGTTTTAAAAAATTCGCAAGTCTCGTAAAAACGCTTCGTATCAATAAAATAAAAAAGTTTTATTCAAAATTAAAACATCAAAACTTTTTTATGTCAATTTTCAAAATAAACTACCTACAATTACCACTTACCAACAGTACCACTAACTATGACCTCAAGCTTTTTATCAGTGTAACAACGAAGTTAGTTAAATGGGGTTGAAAATGGCCTGAACTGTTTTGAGAAAAGGATATAGTTACGGCCGTGTTCAAGAAGAACCAAATAATTTGTGTATAATTACATACATACATCTTCTTTTAAATAAAAATTAAGTTCGTTCGTTAGTCTCGCTAAAACTTGTAGAACGGCCGAACCGATTTGGCTGTTTTTGGTCATGAAATATTCGTTATTTTCAAATACGTTAGATACTAACACTTTTAGAATTGTCCTACATGATGACCTAGCGTTGTCTGGTATCTGTAACACAGGTTCTTCGGATACTTATCACGGGGCTAGATTGACGTGGTGTGGAGCGTCCATAGATATAATTATTATTATAGTTGCAAATATCTCCGGAGTACATTTATGTTCTCACTTACTAATAAATGCTTTATATAAGAGGCAAGTTAACAAAGTAGGTATGACTTTGGTTTAAAATAAACTCTTTTGTGTCAATTTAAGACCAATTCAAGACTTAGAATTGTACACAAATTGTACACAATTTTTTTACGTTTTTTTACTAGTAACTAGCTGTGCCCGCGACTTCGTTCGCGCAGCGCACGTAAAAGTTACCAAATGTGAATAATTTTCCCCGTTTTTGCAACATTTTTCACTGACGCTTCGCTCCTATTATTGGTTGCAGCGTAATGTTATATAGCCAAAAGCCTTCCTCTTTATATGGACTATCCAACAAAAAAAAAAGAATTTTCATTCAGGAAAATTCTTTTTTTGAGAACTTTTTGCTTATTAAAGAATTTTCATTCAGGAAAAATCTTTTTTTGTTCCTGAGATTAGCGCGTTTAAACAAACAAACTCTTCCGCTTTATAATACCTATTAGTACTAATCTTATAGATGTAGCGTAGTCATCATCCCTATTCTAGGCCATGGTATTGCTTCGATCAAGCCGGCACATCACTGTCAAACAAGTCAAGGTTCTCAAGGGCTTCGAAATTATCAAAGCACATTGAATCATCTGTTCAAGGAAATAAAAGCTAATATCTCCAATCACTCATTTGCAATCTCGCGGCACGTTTGAAATACTATTTTGCTGACGCAATCAATCTTATAGCTAACCTAGCTTACTTAGATACTTACAAAAATATTTTATGTCTAAGCATGCGCCTAAGTTAATGCTATAAATTGGTACAGTATTTACCTACTAACTCTTTAGTTATAGGCTATAGCATAGACCAATTAGGTATATAATTGGCCCATGGTTATCCATTAATTGTGGTCCTAAATTTTATTTCTTTTAATTCTCATTATTCCAGGCTTGAGCCGTCTTATTTTTTTAATACATGCATATTATAGTCTGCAATGTTGAATGAATAATAAAATGAATTAATTATTGATTACTTAAATGATGGCTTAGAAATTTGAGAAACATTGCTTTTTTTTAGAACAGGCTTAGTCGTAAATTACAAAAATACGAGTAATGAAATGCCAATTTTGATTTGTGATTATTTTGCATTACCCTTGATAAGGGTAAAAAGTGACCCTAAGCGCTCTGACCCCTTGCCGATGCGTTCAATACAATAGGTCATCTCTATTCCTCTCATTGAGATCTTTGCCTTCTCTCTCGCTCATAATTGGCGCACGGCAGTCTCGGACTCCGTGTTGGCGGGCTAAGTCGCCCAAATCGAAAAAGGCGGGAAAATTGTGTGCAGTGTGTTGGCCGAAAAATAGTAACATAAAAAATGTAAGTTATTCTTTTTTCATAAATGAAAAATGGCGAATAGCATTGTGTGATAATTTAACATGGAAGTAATAATTTAATATCAATAAGTTATATTAATCTATGAAATTAACATAATAATAATAAGACGTAGGTATTTTTAAACAGGAATAAAACGTGTTAGTTATGTTTTATGTCTTACAGGAAGGTACATAATATAAATAATAATGCGGTATTTCGTTGTCCTTAAGAAATTCCACTTAATATGACATACATACTTAATTATGAATATTATTCTATTATATCCAATTAAAATAATAGTTACTACTAATTCCAAAAAACCTTACTTATTTGTCGTAAAAAAATTCATCAAGATAATAAAAAATATTCTGTTCAAATAATACGGTCTATGACATAGGAAGGCATTGATTTACTTATTATTATTTTCTAATCTTAGCTATGATTATTTTATACTCGATTTTCCGTCATATTTAGTTACAAAGGTTAAAAAAAATAATTATTTTATATGTAACAAGATATAAAAGTAACCGAATAGGTATCTTTATGCATTAAATAATAAAACTCTATAAATGTTTAACTATTTAGTAATCAACAAAATATTACCTAAAATACTGGCCTAAAAGAAAATTTTGCTCGTTTTCGCGTGAAATTCTACGTTTGAAGTTAGAAGCACGTGGTATCGATCGATCCCTTCTTAAGCCGCCCACGTTTACCTTTGACCTTTTAAAATAAAAGGTTTTGTATTTCCGTACCATAAGAATTTCCTATTTCTTAATATACAGAGCAACGGTAATTTTTGCCCCTCCTATCATCGAGATCGTAGATGTATAATAATCCTGTGTGTTCTACGATAGTATATTGTGATGATTTTTTGATTAAATATATTTAAACAAGATATTATAGTTTAATACCTTTTTCATAATGTATACTGGTATATTATCCGTACTCCAATACTTAAATTATATTGTGTATATACTAACTATACCTATTTTTTTTTTTTAAATATTGAGCTCTTGGCTCGTGTTCGTAAGTTCTTGGACTCTTTTTCAGGACTGTATTCAGATAATAATAATGCTTCCCACACCGATTTCGGTGACGATGGCCGGTTTCATTGAAACCAGGCCAGTTTATTTTATAGTGTCCAAGTGTGTGCGCATTACACAGACGCATACTTCCTTCACTCTCGTAGCGTAGTAAAACGGATAACCGACTTTTTACATGCCCATCTGAGACATGAATCATCTTTCTTGTCAGGCAATCAGGTGATCAGCCTGCATTGTCCTAACCAAACATGAAAACAACATTTCTTGTTGTTCCAACGCAGGAATCGAATCCACGACCACGACTCGCCTTACCTTGTAAAGCAAACTATCGTAGGTGTGTGGTTTTCTACGTGGGGACTAGTTGCTTATAGTCACCATGGCAGATGGGTAGAGCGCAGTTTTCGAATAATATTTTAACAATAAAAAAATGTATAGATATCGTATTAAGTAACCTGTAATCTATATCTATACTAATATTATAAAGCGGAAGAGTTTGTTTGTTTAAACGCGCTAATCTCTGGAACTTGTCCAATTTGTAAAATTATTTTTTTGTTGGCTAGTCCATTTATAGAGGAAGGCTTTAGGCTATATACCATTACGCTGCGACTAATAGGAGCGAAGCGTCAGTGAGAAATATTGCAAAACGGGGAAAATTATTCACATTATGGGACTATCGCTGCATAAACGGCTTCAGTCACTCAAAAACCACGCGAACGAAGTCGCGGGAACAGCAGCTAGCCATGTTAATAAACTAGTAGCTGTATAACATAAAAACATCGTCGTTTCGTCGTCGTTACAGCCTTTTTTTGTCCACTGCTGGACACAGGCCTCTCCAATACATTATTGAAGGAAGTTAAGCCTACTGGTACCACGCTGGCTAGACGGGTTGGTACAGGGTTTTGTTTCGAGTTTTCCTTCTCTCACACTAGCTGTTGATGTGTGTGTGTTTCCTTTTAGTCGCCTCTTACGACTCCCCTAGGATAGTATCGGGGGTGGTGATAATTGTATTCTAATGCCGTCACCACACGGCAACATACTCTTTACTCAAACATAAAAACATAGATGAACAAAAAATAATAAAAAAACTTAAGTTTCATCACATCATCATCATCACCAATGGTGTCATTAATCTTCAAGTTATTTATAATCTATTTTTTTATCTCAATTTACTCCAGTTTAAACCACAATGGTAATGTTTACAAATATTGTGATAAAAAGTTGTAAAACACAATAAAAAGTAGTTTATAATGTGATAAATGTAGTAATACAAAGATTAATTTACATAATAATCAAATTTTAAGATAATAATTATGTAGTGTTACTGGAGCGCCGATGGTAGAGTGTTTGAACTTGGAATGAAGATAATGGGACGATAACAGATGTTATGTACGAGCGATAACATTTACAAAAAAAACTACGTTTAAAAAAAAAAAGACTTCAACAGCTAAAAAGTATATAATCTTACTAGCTGTTCCCGCGACTTCGTTCGCGTAGTTTTTGAGTGACTGAAGCCGTTTATGCAGCGCACGCAATGAAAGTCCTCAAATGTAATTAATTTTCCCCGTTTTTGTAACATTTCTCACCGACAGTTCGCTCCTATTGGTCGCAGCGTAATGTTATATAGCTTAAAGCCTTCCTTTATAAATGGACTATTCAACAAAAAAATAATTTTTCAAATCGGACCAGTAGTTCCTGAGATTAGCGCGTTTAAACAAACAAACAAACTCTTCCCCTTTATAATATTATAATAATAATATAATATAGTATAGATATATAAAAATGAATTGTTCGGTTTTTCTTAAACGTAGTTTCTTTTTCAAAGGGAAGTCCCGTTTTTACACGACTGCGCGACGCAAAGGAGTGGTATAGTGTTTAAGAGTTAGTAAGTATAGTAGGGAGCTCCGTAAGCGAATCCGAAATAAAAGTATTGCTAATATAATTCTATATTAAAAGGTAACCAAAGTAAATAATATCCGTAACCGAAATTATCCGAAACAAACGGATAATTCGAAATAATTTCATATCCATGTCCGTATCCGTATTCGAAATATCATATCTATTTCATCTCTGTTTAAGAGCCTTTATTCCTTTGAATCACCAGAACAATCGCCTGGGCCGATGTGCGAAGTTTGATTCACTATTTACACAGTCGTTATTTTTGTTTTTTTTTTTCAAAAAGAAGAAAGTTCTCAAGTTTTTTGATTTTTGTATCTATTTAATAGTAAATCTTAGCTAAGCAGTATGGTCTATGACCTTAGCCTGTTCATCATGAACGAACATAAAAAAGTAAAGATAAAAATAACACGCTTCGACAATTAAAGATAAGTTAATGTTATCGTGGTTTGGAGCTTTTGTGACGCGAATGGTTAACACTAATCTCATAACGGGATAAGTTTATTCTGTTTTTGAACCGTAAAAATGTTTACTATAATTCGCTCCAATTAATTCAAGCTCATGCATAAACAAACCTGTCTATGACACAACCATAGACTAGTTAGCCGTCGTCGCCGCCGCCGAGGATCCGATTCGGCGCGCCGATCGATTAAAGTGGCGTTTTTTTCTTAGAAAATGGTGACTATTCCTATTCCCGGGGCCTCGATATTTTTCGTTTCGAACGCTCGTACGTCAAATCCGCGCGTGCGAGAGGCACAGACTGACAATAGAAACGATATTCGAGGGAGAATCAGGCTCGCCGTTACCGTGTACTATTTCTATTACTCGAACGCGACTACTTGATAGTACGCACATATACGCGCCATAGATATATGTACTAAGATTTGTATGGATTTTACGCCACATACGATGATCCATTCCACGCCGACACGGCGTTGCCGCGCCGACCATCAGCTGTCGGCGCCACGCCGCCGGAAAATTTAGCTCGGCGTCCATGTCTATTTCTCCAATGATTTAAGGCTTGTGCCCAGTACTGCCACCCTTATCATAAAAGCCCCAAAGGGAGATCTACGACCTCACGAGATGGTATGCTCGGTCAGGCCGAAGCCCACTGTACTAGTTTTCAGATGTCGTATATATAGCGCCGGACTTAGAAAACTTCGATAGCGCGATGCAGGATTGTGGCGGTAGATGTACCGCCACACCTCGTTCAAACAAACATATTAACAAGCTTATAAAATGAGTATACATTTATATAGTTACATAAAAAGTTAAAAAGTCGTATTGAAAAACCTCTTTACAGTCTGTTAGTAATAAAGTAAAGTAGTGAAGTGAAGAAGTCTACTACCTAACTTCTTTATTTACTTTAGGTGTAATAATATTTAAAGCCTCATTGCCTAGTGAATGTCGAAAGACCTAAACTAACAAAATGTTCATTTAAAAAATGAGCTACGAAATTTCGTAGCAGCGTAGACCGTCTACGGAATTGGGGTTAATGAATGAATATTAAATTTATTTTCTTTTGGGCTCATTATTTACGAAGGCAATAAAAAAATTAACAAAATCGTTATCGTTAAAAGTTTTAAAACATTTAAGTTTTAAGCAATTGAATATAAAAATCTTACTCGCAAAAATTTTAAAATTTTTAAGCATAGAGTGAACTCGTGATGATGATACCTAAGGCCCATAAATAAAACAATCTTAAACCTCTACTTGAGATCCTATTTGATAGATACAACAAGGTTTCGTTTTACTTATAAAAATGAACAACTTTACAAGTATGTTAGATACTTTCAATTTTTCATTTTAAAACATATGGATTATAGTTATTTTAATGTTTTCCTATAATCTATATTAAGAATATAACGTTTCAAAAAGACAATAAATTACAGTACTATGTAACATTAATAAAGTTCACTTTTAAAAGTGAAACGAAGCGTTGTTTTATCTGCCAAATAGGTTCTCGAGTTGTCGATTGAGATGGTTTTATATAAACCGGCCTAAGAATCAGGCGATCAGCTTGTTGTAGCCTGTACCATAAGCTAATTAGAAATCAATAAAAAAAACTGAACTGAGGTGGTTATGTAATAAGCCGAAGACACGCGTTCGCTAACATATTTCCATATCCGGGAACGTGCAGAAACTATAGGTGGCAGGCGGCAGCACTCACTCATAAAATTATGTAAACCAAATACAGCGAAGGAAAAGGAGGGTTATGATTTTGACCTGTCGTTGGAAGCCTATTGATCGACCGCTGGTTATAGGCTACATCTTCACGTTAATATGGCTACAGGCGGCCTATAGCCTACAGCGCCCTCGGGGGGACATAATAGTAGGGGAGCCCATAATGCAAAATGTGTACTTACTTGAGCGTTGCTGAGACCTAGTAGGTTTTGGTGACAAGATGTTAAGAAGAAAAACATATATGATAGTTTTTTATTTTAGTAGTGGAATCAGCGGAAACAGCCCTATTTAAACTTTGAAATAACAAAATTGTAATGAAATAGTATTTTAATATAGTTAATTTATCGTTAGAATGACAAGAGTATTACGCTGAGTCCAATATGAAATATTTGAGAAACTCAATTATTTAAAAATATTGAGTTACTTTTTAAATTTTACATAAGTCCCTATGAGCTTACATGACTTTTAAATCATCAGTGCTTTCGGTTTTAGCTTCTTTGATACCTACTTAACATATCCTAGCTTAATCTGACGAATGAAATTTTTGATACTTTTTAAAAGTTTTTTAACCCCACCAATCAAATTTAAAAAATCACGTCTAGATTACCAGAAGCATGTGGGACACATATTACTATCTTAATCTGACGCGCTCGAGTTACTACAAAAATCCCCTCTTCGGCTCCCCTACTATAAAGTAAGGAATTAAAAAAAATGGTACTTGACCGTGTCGTGTGTGGTTTTAAACATTGTAGCACATTTCAAATATGTAAATATTATAAGCTGTTACTCACAGCTTGGCCTGTTATCACCTAATACTGATTGCAATGGTATACAACGCAATATCATACAAAAAGTTGTTCAGAAATAATATTATGGAGAAAATTTCTTGGCTACAAAAAGTATGACGTGAGCAGGATACCCTAATACATTTTACTCTATCTATCCCTCTCTTACTGAGAGGATTAAATAAAGCGTGTTCCCAGACGTATTGTGCTGGACATCAAAGGAATAAAGGGGTGCCCCAAGGACACGGATTGGGGCCTTCTCTTTACAATATGCAAATCGATCGAAAAGCTTTTTGGATTTTATTTTCTGCATGAACTATTTTGCATCTGTATGTTGCAATGCCCATTTATAATATTAATATAAGGAATATAACATAGTATGATGACAACATAAAAATGTGTATAAAACAAAGGCAATAATAATATCTACAAGTGACGAATATTTTATCTATGTATTTTTAATTTGAAATAAAAATTTGTTAATATACACATTTATCACTACAAGCAGATACTAAGCAAACGAAAACATTATATATTTTTCCTCAAACTTCTCAACAAATATACATATTGTTCCGCAAATCTATTTTTGGTATTTTAATACGGCGGACTCCCATGGTGTGATGAATGAATCGTTTATATATAGTATTTGGTGTCTGATGATAATAAAGGCCATAATCAACCATGGTATTTAATAATATTTTTATTTCATATCTGTCACAACTATAGTAACAGCCTCGTAACAACAAATATTTTGATTATCACATAAACAGCCCTTATCTACCGACCGAAACCTCGTGACACACAATCGTGGAGCTCGTCCACGGGGCCAGGGGTCAGCTGATAGTGGATATCCACTGGGTCAGATACATAATATGAAAGTCTTCTGTGTCAATTTCCTATTATACTTCTACAGGCCATAATATTAATGAGTGATAACACTTTAGGGTGTATATGGGTCCCGTATACAGGGTTACCTCGTATATCCTTTATGGGGCTATAATTTCGATCATTTCTGACTAATTTGACTATGAAACACCCTATCCTAAAACCCATGGTTTTCAAGATAAACTAATTTTAAATATTTTTCATAAAAACTCCGTTTTTTGTCTTTTGTTGTATCTCTTTTTTGTAATCTGAGCCTCTGGTATTGTTTATGCGTATTCTTTTAGAAGATGAGTTGTTCTATCCATTTCAATAAAAAAAAATACAATTGAAGAATAAAATGGGTCGTAAAAGATGGAGAAAAGTGAAAAATAAAACAAAAAAAACCTATGCTGTGTTTTCCTTAAGGCGATACTTAAAAAAAATCTATGGAAGTCGAGGTAACCCTGTATAGGGTTTACACCAAGCTGTCAAAAGCCTGCGCCTGTTCCAAAATTGAAATTTGTTTTTTTTTTCAGGTCGAAGCCTGAAGACACGGACACGCTCAAATCCGACCCCGAACAGCCGGAAAATAAAGATGGCGGCGCCCTGGAGGCGAAGATGTCCCTCCTCAACGGCTGCACGGTGATAGTCGGCTCCATCATCGGCTCCGGAATATTCGTGAGCCCCACGGGTGTGCTGAAGTACACGGGGTCGGTGAACGCTAGTTTGTTGGTGTGGGTAGCCTCGGGCGTGTTTAGTATGGTAAGTGTTAAAAATCACAGCCAACAATAATAATAATATCTATAGACGCTTCACACCACGTGAATCTGGCCTTGTGCTAAGTATCCGAAGAACTTATGTTAGAGGTACCTGACAACCGAAATATGTATTTAATACTTTTACATTAGACATATATTTAAGATTTTTATTATAATGTTTGTAAATATAGAATGTAAATATCCGAATTAAGTACTAATATTGACATTAAGCGCCTCCGTGGTTCTGAGCTTCGCTTTCGACCCGGAGGTGTGGCTTCGATTCCCGCGTTGAAAAAACAAAAATGTTGTTTTCAAGTTTGGTTAGGACAATACAATCTGATCACCTGATGTCTGACAAGAAAGATGATCCATGCGTCGGATGGGCATGTAAAGTAAAGAGGCTCGCCAGTCGTGTCGGTTTACCGTCCCTCTGGGTTCTGAGAGTAAAAGGAAGAGAGAGTGTCTTTGTGCTCACACTTGGGCACTATAAAATAACTCCTGCGTAGCTGGCCCGGTTTCAATGAAATCGGCTACTGACACCGAAATCGGTGAGGGGAGCTATTAATATTGACATTAAAAAACATTACGAGTAAGCATATTTTTTAAGCACAATATCACACTAAGCTAAATTCAACTTCTTAATTAAGAAGAAGATACCAAACGAAATTAGTAATTAGTATTTACTAATTGTGGCGCTAGATGACGGTTTCCGGAGTGTGCCTGGACTTCACCCATTATTTATTGGAAATCGAAGAAAACAAAAATAGCCAGTCAAATTGCCAGTATTAGGGTGATACCATTTTCTAGTACTAGGTCGTGTCTGTTATATGTCTACTTTGTGCCTTTGGGTACGGAACCTCAAAAATGACATTTGAAATTTTCATATTTCAATATTAATGTAGTCTTTTATTTGGGTACCTACATTATAAAGTAATCCCTTGTTGATCCTTTTTGCACAATTTGCCAAGAGAGCTCATTATTTGTTGTTCAGCATTTGTTTGTCCCTAGAGATGTTCCTAGAGAGAAATTGATTTTCTCATTTTACAATATTTTCTGAAGGAGGTCGTGGGTTCGATTCCCGCGTTGGAACAACAAAAATGTTGTTTTCAAGTTTTTTTAGCACAAAGCAGGCTGATCCCCTAATTGTCTGCTAAGAAAGATGATGCGTCCTGTTCTTTCGCCAGTCTTGTCGGTTACAGGTCCCACTGGATTATGAGAGTAAAAGGAGAGAGTGTCCTTGTGTATTGCGCAAACACTTGGGCTCTATATAATGACTCTAGCATACCTGGCCTGGTTTCCACCGAAATCGGTGTGGGGAGCAGCTGTTATGTGAAATTACTATATACTTCAGCTATTTCATTATTATTGCAGTGAGTGATATAATTCGAAGAATGCACTCGTTTAATTGTAATAAGGAATGAGACGTGAAGTTATTCATATTGAATTATGGTTTGCGGTCAACCACAGTATATTATGTATTACTAGAAGTGTCTGAGGGTTTAAGTGACAGCACGTAACGGTTTAAAAACACAAAAAATACGCTTAATTGCATTGTCATTGGTCTTGATACATATGCAACATTTTAAATTAATCAGACGTCTAGTTGGTGAAAATTTTTCTCAAATATTATATAGATGTACGTCCGAGATAAATTTAACCTAAACGTAAACAAACCGTAATTTTCATAATGTGCACACTTATCAATACTTTCACCGGATCTTTAAAGAGTTACACTTCACTATCCAATACATTTTCTAACAATGAAACAATAATAAGCTTAAACATCAAATGAAAATCTTTCACAGAAAAAATACGCCATTTTGACACTGCCGATTGTAGAATATAAGTCTATGGATTCATAGCAAACAATAATCATTGTCTTAATATTGGCAACTGACTAGTCTATGGTTGTGTCATAGACGGGTTTGTTTACGTTAGGGTTAAATTTATCTCGGACGTACTATACATATTATGTGGTGGTATAATTACTAGCGCCACAATCCTGCATCGCACTATCAAAGTTTTTAAGTCAGGCACTATTATACAACATATGAAATCTAGTACAGTGGGCTTCGGCCTGACCGAGCATAACAACTCGCTCGGTCAAAGATCTCCCTTTGGGGCTTCCACTAGTATTTCCATTTCCCATAAAAAATCGTATAAAATACGCCTTTTCAGCTGTGATAACTCTATAGAGTACAATTATTAATTCTATTAACCAGTCAGCCAATTGCAAGTTTTCACTTCTAGGTAACAAAAAAAATGTGAACGATCATAATAGGAGTTACGAACAGAAAAAGCTGAATATAATCTTAATTCATTGGATACATATACCTACATAAAAGAACTATAATATGACGGCGCACGACGATATTATTGTTAAATTGTCTTTGATGTATCCTGGCATGATATAATTTCTGATGGAAATAGAGCTAGCACTCTGACGTAATGTCAAACACTGGAGAGGCGGCCATTTTTTAAAGACAGTTTGGAGAACATGTAGCGCTCGCATCCACGTGTTTGATGGACATCATAATTTCCATTAGATTTTATCTTGCTGATTATAAAGGATTTCAGTGTTTGTTAAGATCTGATTCTAAATTAATATGCAATGGGTCAAGTTCACCAAAAATACTATCTCCTTGTCCGAAAATCCACGCCATGTCACTAATTATTAACCATATCATACCGCTAGGCTGTCCAAGTGCCTTTATCAGAAGTGGGATGAGAAGGACCAAATCAATTTAAGGAGATAATTGTGAGTACACGCAAAGCTCTAGTAGAAATGACGAGTCGGAGTCGTGCAGTTTACTTGCTGGAATGGAAACAATTTTGACGTGCCAAATTCGACAATTTTGATTTTGTCGCTTGCTGCTGTGCAACATAACAATACACAGCTTATAAAATTTGATACAAAGGATAGATGCTGATATTGAAGGCTCTTGCAGGATCACTGATATAATCATAACTAGTAAAAAACAGGCTGGTCAAACGTCGAGCATCGGCCTGTCTCACATAATTACAGGTACATGACATAGAATGGCCACAAGTTATACAAATTTTACAAGTGAAATTTGCTAAGCCTGTGCTTGTTCAACTATTTTGACTATGTAATGAGACCTGAAATGAAACCTCTAGATCATGAGATTCGTCTTCTCTGGTTTATGTCTACGAGATGCTATTATCAGGAGATAATTAAACTCCTACACTACTCCACTTTTTCGATTTCTAAAGGGAATTACCATTGAAAGACACCATGAAGACAATGATAGATTCCGAGATTCTTCTTTAAAATTCGCCTCTCAATACATTTTGGACAATATAATGTATGTCAGAAAGAACTTAAATAATTTTAAAACGAAAAGCGACAATCACTGTAGAAATACAAGAAATAAACACAAGTTAGATATACCTACCTATGATCAGGCTTAGCAAATCCCGTGACATCTGAGGACAAGTTCACTGGATGGTCAATTGGGATTATTACAAGGTTGTATTGTGTTGCAAGTATTGTGAAAACCAAATGAAACATACGGGACGGAAGAAGTTTGTCGTCTGCTTCTCCTGTTGAAAAATAGGTCACGTCAGCCCTGAATGTCCTGAAAAGAAGACTAGATGCGAAAATTCGTCTAAGACGGAGGTTCACGTATGTGAACGCAAATTGACGAGAAGTATACTAACTGCTGTAATTGGTAAGATCATTCCATTTTACTTGACAGTGGGTCAGCTTGTTCGCTTATAAAATAGTTTATAGAACTGGGGCTTTACTCTCCAAACTGATTCGAGTTTGATTCGGATTTGATGGTGCTGCGTACGCCCGAACAAATTGACGTTTGTTTGTTTTTATTCTCGGTCGATTGATGTGGTCGGAGTGCAAGGGGTTGCAGTATGACGATTTCCTTTACCCTGGTTGGTTTCGGGGTGATCCACCTAATGGAATGCCACGGCCGTAGAGGCCGACGAACTGATTCGATTCTCGATTGTGTCGGGAGTGGGCTTGCTGGTTATATGCAACGTTTAATAAACTAACGTACATTGGTGGGGAAAACATAATAAGGTAGTAAATGAATAAGGTACCAACCAAATTCATTAGTTAAAACAAACAAGACATATCTTCATCAGTTTTATTTCATGTTGCTCATACGTGACGGCATGGAACTCAGAGTGATTTTATGATAATATTATAGTAACTAATAGCCTAAAAGCCTTATTCACGTTGGTTTGTTTCACAGGTAAGTTTTGTTCATGACTTTGTAGTCATAGCATCTTTTATATGCCTTGTACTAATAAAAATGTAGATTTTACAATATTAAAATAAACTATGTTGAAAATAAGGTAAAGTGAGGGATGGCGAGAGGGCGCTGTACCTGTTGCTGAAGACGCTAATACATGTACTTTCCGACAGCGTTCAATCCGGACCTATTATTATTGGAGTTATTAGATCAAGGTGTCCAAGTTGCCAATAATAGTGTCATAATAAATTTCTCATTGCAAAAACGTATTAACACAATATGTAAAACTATAAACACTTTATATTCTAGGTTTTAATACTGATTTGACAGAGATTGACATAGAGGCATTTCTGTCACTATTGAGTAACTGTACGCCTCAAATTAATAACTATAGAATGGATGCCGGGCTGTCGGCAAGAGCAGAGACACATAATATCTGTCCTTGTGTCACTTTATGACACATGCTAATGGGAGGGAAGAAGAGTTGTTCGTCACTTAAGCTTTCGAGCCATTTTCAAACCGTTTTGAACGCTCATCTGTGTATCATGAGGTTGATCACAGCTTCCATGCCTGCTGGCTTGGCCTAATTTCAAAATTCAAGGGAGGTCCCTAGTCAGCATTTTATATCGATGAAAATAAAAGTGAAGAAGAGGATAATTTTATGTTCATGGTACTATGTCATAGTATAAGATAAAGTAGCTTTCTATTTGCGTCCGCCTATGTCTGTTAAAGTTGAGGGATTTTGGTGCGGTTTGCCCCGATAGATGGGGTGATTCAATAATATGTCTGAGGAAGGTTTTTGATATGCATAGGAATGCATTGCATCCGTGCTAAGCCAGATCGCTGTTTTAACTCTACTTATACTACTTGTATGTTGAACACTGACTATTTCATTGATGGAATTCCTTTGCGACGTGTAAATGCATGTGCATTAAATATCGAACTCATAGATAAGGTTGTACATAGGTTGTACAGCGATGCCAGTACAGGTTGTCACCTGCAGTTGATCGTCCAATCTCTATTCTTATACGCTACATCTACGCGGGGGTTATTCCAACTGGAGAGTTTTTGTCCGTTCGCGAATGCCATACTTCTCATAAAAAGAACGATGACACAAATAAGATGAGCCTATGCACTAATATAATCCATATAATAGGGAGCTGAACCGAACTGTAACATTATCCACTCCCCAGGATAGACGAACAGGTGGATTGTCTCAATCGGGCTAATTTCTTATCCTCTTTAGATATAGCATTAGAGTTGAATGAATATATGAGCTTTTATAAGAGTATTAAGTATGGTCAGGAAAACTTGAGTATAGTCCTAAAGGGGTCTAGCAGAATTAATAGCTTCATCATTAATAAATGATAGTAACGACAAAGTGCAGTTAAAAGAGATATTATTCATATTTTTGGTAAGAGGTGGCAAGTTTCTTATGCTAGTTCTTCTCGTTGGTTCTCAAATCGTGGTAGGCATCATGTTGAAGCGACGTTCGGGAAACATTTTTGTAGAATTCATTCTGAATAATAATTTTTGGCTTTGACGTTGACAATAAGGCCGAGACGGCGGTTAGTAAAATTTGAACTGATAGGACAGATTCATCTGACAGTGAAACTTATCGGTATCTAGTGAGGATACGTTAATCGCCTCCGCAGACGAACATGCAGATGTGTGAATTTTATGTGAGTTTGAATCAAACCGCAACACGTAAGCGCAGTAAGTCCAATGTTAGTTCACCTTATAGGTTAGCAGTTTTCTTGCCTGCCTGGCGTACCTAACGCCCTATCCGTGTCATATTTCATTCAAATTTATCGTATGCGACTGACTGCTATAGACAGTCATCCATCGGTTACGAGACGAAGGGGCCTTGTATGCCCGGTCTACTTGACAAATATCATCCATCGATTGCGAGACGAAGGGGCCCCGTATGCCCGGTCTACGTGACAAATGTTTTGCTGTATTAAAGAATCGGATGAAGGGGCCCAGTATGCCCGGTCCTGAGCAGTTGGCACTTACATTGTGAGGATGAAGGGGCCTAGTATGCCCGGTCCAGAGCAGTTGCCATTTACATTGTGAGGATGAAGGGGCCTAGTATGCCCGGTCCAGAGCAGTTGCCATTTACATTGTGAGGATGAAGGGGCCTAGTATGCCCGGTCCAGAGCAGTTGCCATTTACATTGTGAGGATGAAGGGGCCTAGTATGCCCGGTCCAGAGCAGTTGCCATTTACATTGTGAGGATGAAGGGGCCTAGTATGCCCGGTCCAGATCAATTGCCATTTACATTGTGAGGATGAAGGGGCCTAGTATGCCCGGTCCAGATCAATTGCCATTTACATTGTGAGGATGTAGGGGCCTAGTATGCCCGGTCCTCTTCGCTACCCAGTCTTTTCATCAGGAATATTGCCCGAGCGGTTAGTAATAGCGTACATAACCTAATATGTCTGTTTGACTGGTGCGCACGAGTCAACCATAAGGCACATGATCATCGCACGAGGACGTGCTACTGTCAGGGGTGGCCGTGACGGCGCACGACGATATTATTGTTAAATTGTCTTTGATGTATCCTGGCATGATATAATTTCTGATGGAAATAGAGCTAGCACTCTGACGTAATGTCAAACACTGGAGAGGCGGCCATTTTTTAAAGACAGTTTGGAGAACATGTAGCGCTCGCATCCACGTGTTTGATGGACATCATAATTTCCATTAGATTTTATCTTGCTGATTATAAAGGATTTCAGTGTTTGTTAAGATCTGATTCTAAATTAATATGCAATGGGTCAAGTTCACCAAAAATACTATCTCCTTGTCCGAAAATCCACGCCATGTCACTAATTATTAACCATATCATACCGCTAGGCTGTCCAAGTGCCTTTAAATATAAAAAAACACAAAAAACAAAAATAATAACAAAACGATGCCACAGTCAGCACAACTTAAAGGGGATTAGTTACTGAAGAAATTGGAGCTTAAGATTTTCCTTGCCGACGAGACTTTCGTATTGAAAATATCTAAATCATGATACCTGCATAACTTATTGAAATTGCGACTCGCTGTCACGATATACGAACCTTGTGTGTAGTTAGTGGAGGCCGATAGCACTGATATTGGTGGATTAAACCTAGTACTTATACAGGCCGAAACATGGGACTGCCACCATACAGTCTCGGGCCCTTCAGGTGCGCAATTCTTGATTCCCTAAAAGTTATTTAATCTAAGAAATGTAGAGTATGGCAGTCGGAATGTGGAAATAGTGGGACAGATCGCATCATTTGAGATTCAATAATAAGTGGATGTTGACACGAGTGTTATCGAACATACGCCGCATGTGTGATAAGGCTATCGGAACATTAACATTTCAATTATATAAACAGTTCAAAAGTTTACACTTTACCTAAATTTCTCATAACTAATAGTATGTCAGGACCCCGTGGATAGGACTCCCATCAAAACATAATTTGAAAAAATACAAAGTTTATCGACCGTAAAAAGTTGTGAGATCCATGTGATGTCAAGTCGGGGTCAGTCAGTCTAACAACATAGTGATCATCAATATTAAAAATGTATTAACGTTTAAATTAAATTAGTAAATATATTTGGCAATCGCAATATCTGATTTTCGCGTTGTGGATCAATCAAAGCATAAAAGCCTTTTATAAAATTGTAGAAATATATTCACGCGCATTCACGTGTCCAGGTGGGCGCGTACGAATTACGATTACCACTTGGAAGTTCCTCTGTATCCATATTATTAATAATACTCGTCTAGTTGTCCAGAGCCTAGCTTTCGACCCGGAGGTCGCGGGTTGGAACAATATAAATGTTGTTTCTAAGTTTGGTTAGGACTTTGCAGGGTGATCACCCGATTGTCTGATAAGAAAGATGATCCTTGCGTCGGATTGGCATGTAAAAAAGTCGACCCTGCGCCGCTACTCTACTAGAGTGAAGGAAGAGAGAGTGCTTATGTGTATTGCGCACACACTTGGGCACTTTAAAATAACTATAGGTTTCACTGAAACTGTCAATCACCGAAATCGGTGTAGGAGGCGTTATTATTATGTAATATGTCAGTGGTGTATTCACGTTGCAGGTGGGCGCGTACTGCTACGCGGAGCTGGGTACCATGATCCGGCAGAGCGGCGCGGACTACGCGTACATCATGCAGACCTTCGGACCCTTCGCCGCCTTCATCAGGCTCTGGATAGAGTGCATGATCGTGCGCCCGTGCTCGCAGGTAACGGGACCACGTGTGTAGAGCTTTAGACGAAACTCCACAGTTGAGAGAAATACAAAATAGGTATTTATAAAATCTATCGCTGTCTCATAGTGCCTTAGCTAGCCAGCACTAGCGCGATAGAGACAACTGCAGCACGAACTGAAATGTTCGTGCTGCAGGTAGTGCAGAACTAGCTATTAAAAGCACAAGAACTCGACGTTTGGGGTTTTCACTATCCTCGTCGGGCGTCGCGGCGTCGAGCGTCGAGCGTCGCGGCGTCCAGCGTCGCGGCGTCGGGCGTCGTGGCGTCAAGCGTCGCGGTGTCTGGCGTCCAGCGTCGGGGCGTCGGGCGTCGCGGCGTCGGGCGTCGCGGCGTCGAGCGTCGTGGCGTCGAGCGTCGCGGCGTCGAGCGTCGCGGGGTCGAGCGTCGCGGCGTCGAGCGTCGCGGCGTCGGACGTCGCGGCGTCGGGCGTCGCGGCGTCGGGCGTTTCGGGCGTCGGGGCGTCGGGGCGTCGGGGCGTCGGGCGTCGCGGTGTCTGGCGTCGCGGCGTCGAGCGTCGCGGCGTTGGGCGTCGCGGCGTTGGGCGTCGCGGCGTCCAGCGTCGCGGTGTCTGGCATCCAGCGTCGGGGCGTCGCGGCGTCGGGCGTCGCGGTGTCGGGCGTCGCGGCGTCGAGCGTCGCGGCGTCTGGCGTCGCGGCGTCGAGCGTCGCGGCGTCGAGCGTCGCGGCGTCGGGCGTCGCGGTGTCTGGCGTCCAGCGTCGGGGCGTCGGGCGTCGCGGCGTCGTGCGTCGCGGCGTCGAGCGTCGTGGCGTCGAGCGTCGCGGCGTCGAGCGTCGTGGCGTCGGGCGTCGCGGCGTCTAGCGTCGCGGCGTCCAGCGTCGCGGCGTTGGGCGTCACGGCGTCGGACGTCGCGGCGTCGGACGTCGCGGCGTCCAGCGTCACGGCGTCCAGCGTCGCGGCGTCGGGCGTCGCGGTGTCGGGCGTCGCGGCGTCGAACGTCGCGGCGTCTTCCTCTTGAATCACTCTTTTCATTAAAAAAACCGCATCAAAATCCGTTGCGTAGTTTTACACGTCCGTACAAAGGGACATAGGGACAGAGAAAGCGATTTTGTTTTATACTATGTAGTGATGTTCTACTCTACAAGGTGTAAAATAAATGAGTGATAATACTTTTGGGTTTGTATGTACCTCCTATGTAGAGTATACTGTGAAAGTAAAAGGTGTAAAGTTAAAAGATGACACTCGTGCGAGTTTCTTACGCCGGTTCTTCTCGCCAGCCTGGTTAGGGTTCCAAACCGGTGGTAGGTAACTGGTAAATGGTAATTGTAATTTATTTTCAAAGTTTACCTTCAATAAAAGTTTTAAAAAACTATAACCCGACTTCACAAAAAAGGGGTATAAAAAGGCTGAAACAAGAAAATTATTCAATTTGAAATCCAGATATGCATAGGTACAGATATGGTCAAGGTAGAGCCGTGGTCGTACCCGCTATTGGGATTGTATATTTCAACAGCAGACGAATATTATAGATTTGTTTAGCGGGTACGACCACGGCTCTATCTTGACCATATCTGTACCTATGCATTTCTGGATTTCAAATTGAATAATTTTCTTGTTTCAGCCTTTTTAGACCCCTTTTTTGCGAAGTCGGGTTATAGTTTTTTTTAACTTTTATTTTATTTTACATTTTTCTGTTTCCACATAAACTATAACTTTATATTTTTTTTACTAAACTAACGTTAAATTAACACATAGAAAGTAAATAAACAACTCTTAGATACTATTTGTACGACCGCATTTTTAACGTTTATTTTGAATTCAACAATAAAATATAGTAATTAATCAAAAAATTAAATACATATTTGTAATGTGCTTGCCAAGACCTATCTTTTGATACCAAACACAATACTATTATCTTAATTTAATTTTTTTTGGAGATAGTTTTTGAGGTATAATTTTCAAAATCCAAAATTTTTCGAAAAATTATATGGCCTATGTTACTCGCGGGACTACTACAAATAGATTGACACCTTATTTATTAAAATCGGACCAGTAGTTTAGCCGCTACGAGGGAACATACACACATACATACAAACATACATACATACATACATACATACATACATACATAGACTGCCAAAATCATTACCCTTCCTTTTGGCTTCGCCAAAGTCGGGTAAAATAAAACTTTATGTATTAATTTTAAATAAAACTTTTTTATTTATTTATTAGTACCGTAGTTTGTATGAGAAATGTCTCAATATCATAAATTTTCTCATACAATAATTATAAAAAAGTACCTCTTTCAGCGCTGGTACTTTCTCAGTAAACTATTTACGGGACCCATACACACCCTAAAGTATTATCACTCATTAATATTATAGCCTGTATAATATGCTGAGCCCTTCGCTTTAAAAATTAAGGAAGGGTAATGATTTTGACAGTCTATCCGTCGGTGTCTCGTACGCCATTCAAATGTATGATCAACTAACATGGCAATCAAATTAACTCATATTGAACGCTGATTGGTGGAGTATTATCAGAGAGAAAGAAAGGGACAGATATTTTATAATTACATCACGCTCGCACTTGCAAGGCTGGTTAAAATTCCACAAATAAGGTTAATTCACCAAAGACACCGACTAGTTGACATACGATTTGAATCATAAATATGTATTTTATTTGTTTACGAATGTTCCACCGTAGAGCTTACACTGATCTAATATTAATGACAGCAGTCTATGGATTCGTAATAATAGCCCGTAATGGCTACACAATTAACGTGGCCGGGTTAAATAAAAAAAAAACAGTTTGCAGTGCAGGTGAAAAACGAAACAACAGGGCATACATTTTCGTCTCGTGGTAGACAGAGAGAGGGATATTACTTTACTCTTCCTCTTTACTTCCTCTCCTACCGCGCCGGCGGTCTACTCTTCATCAGTCTTACGAATTTTCCATCAGCAGTGCTATTCTCTACGAATGTTTTGCGTATCCCGACAGCTGAATCCGCGGTGACTGAAATTTCAAAGTCCACAGTATAAACTTGGCACTTGACGGATTCAGCTGTCGAGACTCGAGATACGCAAAAGATTCTTAGAGAATACCACTGCTGGTCTCGCGAGTTAAACATTCCAAGAAGTGCACAACGCCGCTAAAGAAGTTGTCACTTCAAAACTTTAAAACATAATCAACCTTCCAGGGCTGTCGTTTTAAATTAAGACAATCGGATCAGATGTCGCAACAAGGTCGAAGCCGTAGTTTTTGCAACTAGAAAGTGGCAACGGACAAGGTCAATCGACATAAAGGCCAGATAGATTCGCAACCTATCTAGGTTAGATCGGCTCTGATTTGGTTTGATTTGAAGTTTTGGAGCACAGCAATTGCATAGGATCAAATCACAACGCGACGTCGCGCGCGTTTCTTTACATCTTGCAAGCGTTTTAATTGTGAGGATGTAGTATAAGTAGTGTTGCCAACTCTCAAAAATATTTATCCCTGAACTTAACTCATAAAGTATAAAAATCGTAACTATTACTTACTTGAAAATCTCACTGAAATGTTATTTACGTTAGTTCAAATAAATAAATAAAATAAAAAACGTTTTATTTCCAAATGAAACTTACAGTTATTTTCGGAAAGTCAACAAGAAAAACAAGCTACGTTCCTACGTTCAATTCGCTTATCAATATTCCGCTCAGTAGCGGAATAAAATAAAATATTAAAAATCAATGGGTTTTGACCCATAAAAATAAATACACTTGACGAGTTGACCCTTAGTCTTTCAATTTAATGTCGTCATTCGATAAAAACACTAGTCACTCAATGAAATAGCGATTTCAATTAGATGACTGCGACATATAGACCACCAAACTAAGGTGAATCCATTCATAATAACATGTCGTTGTAATACGAAGTTAAGGACAAGGCAGTTTAAGGCCGTATTATTGAAATGCCTGGAACCAGGCTGGTATTGTAAAAGATTATATAACGGCCCCTGGCCTAATACTACTTAGGAGCCCACCTAATTGCTCAAAATAATCATCAAAAGGTCAATTACATAATATAACTAGTAAAATTAGCGTTCTGTAAGAGAGAAACAAAAATTTGATTTTAAATAAACAACTTGTTAATAAATAAGTAATAATCTTTGAAATACTGTGAAAGTAGCAACGCTGAAAGAGTTATAGTACAGTCAATAAATATGTCGAAAATTGAATATTTTCATTGCGAAAAAAACCCTAGAGTTGAAATATGTTTTTTTCGTCGAAGAATGATGTAAGTTAAGTACCCTGAAGGTGGGCATCTGCAAATCGACCGCGTATTTTCATGTTCAAAGAAAATGAGCGATGAAAAGGCTAAAAATCTTGTCTATAATTTATAGAAAATCGTCTGGCAGTTCCACTACAGAAGGCGAAAGGCGCAAAAGGCGAAAAAAATGACAATTTTTTCGCAACTTGCAAGAGTTTAATTACGTAGTCATGACGCACGTCACGTGTGGATCGTATCTAACCGGCAGATCTTTGTAGTTATTAACAGTTTCTCATCCTTATCGTTTCCTGCAATATCGGGGGTGCCTCAGGTCCTGGGCTAGGTCCCGTGCTCTTTAATATCTTCATAAGCAATTTAGCTAAATGTTTAATTTTTTACTTTTACTTTAACATACATACAGTGTGTCGCACGGTTCATATATCAAGCCGAATATAGTGTGAAGAGTATGACTCGTATACATTTTTCATTTTAATTTTAACACCTCATGTAAATTAACATAACGCGATACAAAAAAAAAGGTCTAGAATTACCACAGGGAGTTAATCTTACTATGCTGGAGCTCGCGGACTCCTAGTCTATATACACGAACGCTGACATAACACCTGACCAGGGTTGAAACTCATCTGTTTTGTGACTTTTATGGAGATCTGTAATGTAATCGCGACTATCGTTTTATGGTAAGTAATTCAAGAAATATAAAAAAAAGTATGCTGTATTAAATAAAAGTATACTCGTACGAGTAAGTACGAGTAGTAGATACCTAAGTAGTATGCTATAACAAAGCTATAATTATAACAAAGAGTATATTATAATACACAAATATTGAGTGTACAAATCATTAGGTAACAATCGATACGTTATGTAGGTTAACCGTGCAAGGTCATTCTACTACATGACAGCGGTTACCCCCGACTTCATTGTCATAGCTGGGCACCGTTAATCACACAGTTAACTTCGTTAATCGTTAATCCGTTACTAAAAAAGTTAGCTTCGTTAAACGTTAAACCGTTACATTTGGGAAGAATTAACGCAAGTTAACGTTAATCGTTAATCCGTTAAATTTCGCTAAAGGCTTAAGAAGTTAACAGGTTAGGAACAATAAAAGACGTGTATAGGTTATTGAAATGTATCCCCCTTCATGAATACTAATATATTACATTTAATTTAATTAAAGTTTTCATCCGATAGTGATGCTCGTTTTGCGGTTATAATGTATTTACCTAAAGAAAAAATTAAACAATTGCAGCGCTTGACGGTATGGCACTATTGTATTTAATGAACAGATTAATGAATATGTTTTCACCGAGGAATGCAATATCTTTGAATGACTCTTTTGATTTTATGTCCAGCCACAGTTTAACGAGACTTTGCGTTTTACTGTTTATAGAGTGAATAGAATAGAATAGAATAGAATAGAATTCATTTATTTCCAAGAAATTTGTACAATCAGGTCTTACAATTATTTATTTGAGCTCTAAATTTCTGCCTCTCGGGCGTGGAAATATTGTTAGAAAATTGTGCATGCTAAATTATCAATTAATGTTAGGTACATGCATATTTCATAATCACTTAAAAATATTACAATTCATTTTGTCCAGGACTAATCTTTTAAATACATAATATTTTATTTAAAATGGTAAGTACATTACTTTAACAAGCTTCTAGTTTATTTTTATTTTATTATTTCATTGTAATTTATTATTTAATTAATCAATTTCAGCAACCCAAAGTTGGGTGAAATTTTTTTTTTTCAAACGTTACTGAAAACCAAAGAGGATATACCAATCACAATTTAAGTCAATGGATATAATATAAGGAATTTTTATGATATCTAGCAAAATAGCATAATAATTTCTACTATTTTGTGTGTTTCTTGTGGGAGTGGGAGCTTTTTGATTTTTTAGCTGCTTTTCTTTCACTCACAACACGCGCCTTGCGGCACTTGTCGTTTCATACTGGTCTGAATTAGTTTTTCTTGCCGCGCCCTGGTGCCTAACGGTAAATAGTGGGCATTGGATTAACGATTAACGGACCTCTGGATATTAACGGAAGTTAACGAGTCCGTTAACATTTTAAGATGTTAACTTAAAAGTTAATCCGTTAATAAAAATGTTAACTTCGTTAATTAACGATTAACGGATTAACGAGTTAATGCCCAGCTATGTTCATTGTTAGGGTCAGTTCACATCTGACACGAGTAACCACATCAATCATCATAGGACCAGTTCCTAAAAGACTGATCAAATCTTTGATTAACTAATATGGCATTTAAGTTAACAGCCCATATTGAACGCTGATTGGTAGAAACGGTAAAAGATGAAAACTATGTAATCAGTTTAATATAATATAATATATGTCCCTCTCTTTCTCTCTGATAAATGCTTTATAAATCAGCGTTAAATTTAGGTTGTTATCTTAAATGCCATGTTGTCTTACATTTGAATAATCTATCAGAAACTGGCCGATATCATCCACGTTCTGATTCAATGAGTAAGAAAGATAAATTCATTACAATTAGTGTGTGTTTCACCAATCAATGTTAAAGTTAATCCTTCGTTAAACATCATGTTGTTCCTCTCGTAATTCCTATCAATGAATGAGAAGGCATGGCATTTTAACATGCTGTTAAGACTAACATGCGTTGGTGAAATCAGGGGCCGTATTATAAAATCTTTTACAATACCAGCCTGGCAATTCAATAATACGGCCTTAAACTGCCTTGTTCTTTTTCATATTACAGCGACATGTTAGGTATACAAAATGGATCCATCCTAGTTTGGTTGTCTGCAAGTGACATTCGGAAGCAAGTCCAGTGTCAAGTGTCCGCTAACTAGCTGTCATCACGCAGTTATTATGTGATCGTAATACGAAAATTCCAGCAGCAGCAGCAGCGTAGCGGCGTAAACTGGCTGGAATTAAGAGCTTGTAATAGGCCCCCTGGACTTAATGAATCATTAACCACCTTTGCCGTCGGCATTGGCAATATACAGTGTTGTGTACCACAGTTCATATACCAAGCCGATTATAGTGTGCCTCTGCACGCGCGTAGAGCATTTTTTGTTTTTATAAGTAAGTTATGTCAGGTGTAGGCCGTGGATAAAATAATAATAATAAATAATAAAAAAATTCTTGAACAGAAGCACATGCATTAAGAGGAAACACTGCGAAATTTTTTCCATACAAAAATAGGGGTCTACGGGATTCCTGTTTCCTCTCTGGATAATGCTGCTAGAGTAACAATTATTTTCCGGAATATTTATGTATATTGTTTGTACGTCCCTATTTTTTTTTAATAAATTAATTATTTAAAGAGATATGGACGTTCAAAAACCTAAAAAAAATGTCCAGACTCTCCGCTATGTTTAAACATCCAGGAAACAGATTTGACTACATTATACAACAAAATCAAAAAATAGGAACCTAACTCAATTCTTTTTTTAGGTAATAAAGAAAAACATATTTAAATCGGTTAAGTTTTGGAGGAGGAAACAGAAATCCCCTAAACTTCGATTTCTGTTACTTTTAATAGGTAATTTCAGTTCAAGTTGCTGTTCTCTTTGTCGCGCTAGTGGTGGCTAAAGCACTGCTAGTCAGAAAGATTTTATAAATACCTAATTTGTATTTCTCTCAACCGTGTCGTTTCCTCTTTATTCTATCTGGTCTCCACACTGGGATTCCCTGTGTGGCGGAGGCCAGTCTCATTCATATCTAAAAATACAATGGCACATAGAAAAAAAATGGTACAGTGAGAATGACCCTAAAGAAAATCGTTCGTTCTATTCGAACAATATACCCTGCAAACGTGGGACAGATCTTTTAATCCAATTTGTTCAAATCCAATAGCTCTGTTTTCAATATAACTGCTCGTTCCTTTCAATAAAAAAGTGTATATCCGACTAGGGAGAAGCCAAAAGGAAGGGTTACTTTTGCAGTCTATCCACCGGTTTCTGAGAGGCTGATATCAGTCGATCAGCTAACATTCGAGTTAACATGCCATTCAACGCTCATTGGTGAACGTAGCGAATGAGCGAAGTTGTTGCGAGTGATGTTCACCAATGAGCGTACAGAACGCCTTGTTAAGTCAAATCGACGATTTGATCAGCCTTTCCGAAACCGGGTGTAAGCTTGTTCCACATTAACGCCTAAACTACTGATCTGATTTCAATGAGAAAGGTGTCAATGGATTCGTAACAAGAGCCTACATCATAATCACTTCTATAATAACATTATAGATGTGAATGTACGTTTGTTTGTTAGGAAACACTGTACACATATTCTTTTGTAGATAACAAAAGTAACATAGGATTACCTGTCATTCCAGCTCGTATGCTTTATAAGTTTTAATTTTTTATTGCGGTTATGCAAAGATGTCTTCCTATTAAGGAACACATTCAATTATTAATATTAATAGCAATATGACACATTTGTAATAATGAAATATAATATATTGTAATTCTAACCAAACAGCTATAAATTTACGTATTAATATAACTAATATTGTGAAATATGATGAAAAGTATACCGTTAAAAACACGTTTATGAAAAATATTGTGTAACTTTGTTTTCATAGCTTTTGGTTGGCATTTTTTAAAATAGGAATTGAAATATACAAGTTCTAAAAATAACAGTCAACTTTGGAATATGATTACACTACTTAATACCAGTACCTTTTCTAATTTAAGATATGTATTTTTTTTGTACAAAAATGTTTTTTTTTGTTTTATTCGTCTAACTAAAAAATCATCGGGTAAATTGTAAAAGTAACAAAACTTTTTAAAAATATTTTTTGAAAAAAAAAATACAACCTCCAGTCCCGATTTCACCAACGCATGTTAATGGCTTGTTAAAATACCATGCCTTCTCATTCATTGATAGGAACTACGAGAGGAACAACATGATATTTGGCGAAGGATTAACTTTAACATTGCTTTGTGAAACACGCCCCTGATCATCTTTTCTCCACAGGCTATAGTGGCTCTGACTTTCTCGACGTACGTGCTGAAGCCGATCTTCCCGGAGTGCGACCCTCCCCAGGAAGCCACCAGGCTCCTGGCAGCCTGCTGTATTTGTAAGTCAATCTATATTTATACTAATATTATAAAGCGGAAGAGTTTGTTTGTTTGTTTAAACGCGCTAATCTCAGGAACTATGGGTCCAATTTGAAAAAATCTTTTTTTGTTGGATAGTCCATTTATAGAGGAAGGCTTTAGGCTATGTAACATTACGCTGCGACCAATAGAAGCGAAGCGTCAGTGAGAAATGTTGAAAAACGGGGAAAATTATTCACATATGGAGACTTTCGTTGCGTGCGCTGCATAAATGGTTTAAGTTACTCAAAAACCACGCGAACAAAGTCGCGGGGACAGCTTGTATTATATAAAGTACGTCCTAGATAAATTTAACCCAAACGTAACCAAACCAAAAATACCGAAATTTTCTAATGTTTACTTATAGCGCACACTCTCGTCGGAATATTAAAAAATCATACTTCATTATCCAATAGATTTTGTAACCTAGCGTGACGTTCATCAGGTATCACCATTAACTTTCTCCAGGGTAGAGAGTTAGATAAAAGTGATAGCTGATGAACGTCACGAAAGTTAGGGTTATAGCTCACCTCTTCCCACTGCTACTGCCCTCCGTAAGCTATTCAAAATATTTTATTTCCAAATGAAACTGAAACCAGCTATTTTCGGAAAGTCAACAAAAAGGCTACCACCGGTTCAACCCTTGCCCGCCGAGAAGAGCCGGCGTAAGAAACTCGGACGGGGCCATTTTTTAGCGAAAAGATGGAAAATTTATCTTTTTAAAAAGTGTATACAGAATATATTATGGTTTACAATGTAAAAACTTAGTCTATTATAACAAAAGTCAGAGTACATAAAGTACATTGAGGTAGACTTCCAAGTGGCCATCTGGGGCCATATTACGCAACTTCTGTGGCTTTCACGACCGTGGACATCAACTGACATAGTGACGTAAATTAAAAAAAAAAAATTTTTTTTTGATAAAATCATTTAAAAAAATCATATTAAATCGTGTTTTAAAAAGATTTAACGTCACAATGACAGTTGAAGCCCACGGTCGTGAAAGCCACGAAAGTTGCGTAATCAGGGGGCTGATGTGCAATGCTCAATAATACAGGGTGTAAAAAGAGTAGTCACTATATCTTTGGGATATGATTAAAGAACCTTTTCTCATTCTAGAAATGTTTTTTTTTCATTATTTATTTTAAAAACATATTTATGTAGGTACATATATTTTTTCTATTTAATTTTATTATTTTCAGTCGCAAGGCTGAACTGTTTGGAACAACGTTCTGCATTAAATTCTTAAATTTTATAATTTTTGCCCTAGTGCGTAATGAACGTCTTACGCGAGCTATTGACCTCTCAGCGTAATCAGCTGATCGGTGTGTTGTGCACGTTGTTCATTGCCTATTGAAATTTTTTTTAAACAGTGGATTAAAAGCAAATGTCTAGTACCAATGGACATAACTCTTGCCTGGTTATTACCCCACGAAGTTATAGTGACTGCTCTTTTTACACCCTGTATAAATATTGTCTAACTCCCTACCCTGGCGTCTCCCCAGTGCTGCTGACGTTCGTGAACTGCTGGTCGGTGCGCGCGGCGACGCGGGTGCAGGACTGGTTCACGTACGCGAAGCTGGTCGCGCTGTTCATCATCATCATCGCCGGAATATACCAGCTGTGCAGAGGTATGTATACTTATCGCTCCTATTCAATGTTAACAAGATTAAAATAATAATAATATAGCTTTATTTATTCTAGAATTAAAATACAGGACGGCGATTCTCACTCCTCGAACTTAATTCCGAATATTAGTATATCCCGCTCGCACGCGCGGTAAACCTCATTTGCATGAGCGGGACAGACCGATAGTAAAAACTAAATTCGAGGCCTGAGAATCGCCGCCCTGATGAAATAAATAATTTACATAATTCCATTATATAAACGAGTAATACACACTAGAAATCAAAGAAAAATAGTTTTTTTTTTTTTTTTTTTTATCTTTATTTATTTAGAGGCTTTTATACAAAAGTATATGACAGCCCCATCATAACTTATACATAGTAAATAAAAACATAATTCTAAATACATACACTTTATCTAATATTATTAATTGTAATACTGATGGATACAAATCTCAACAAAAGTTTTAGTTCCCTGGAACAAGTATCTGACAATATGTGATGGAACATTCCTACATCCGTTCTGTTGAGATTTAGATCCAGCAGCAGTCGCCGGCGGCGCGGCTCGTGCCGGACACACTCCGCCAGCAGGTGGTGCACGTCCTCCGGCACTCCGCACGCCGAGCAGTTCGGCGAATCGCTCAGTCTCATCATGTACTTGAATCTGTTCAGCGGAATGTGTCCGGAACGTAATCGATACAACAGTACACAGTCTCCTCTATTTAAATCAGTATTGATACACCAGGGTATGCGAGGAGGCTCAGTTTGCAGAGTCTTATACCATATATGCATTTGACGTAATAGTAAGTAAGTAATTTTATTTGGCTAATGTGGACCCACTATGGGTAAAAGCCTCCTACAAAGAATTTAATTTTTTCCTGTCCATTGCGGTGGTCATCCAGTCTTTTCCTGCGTTGGCCACAATTTCATCCTGCCACCGGTACGGATTAAAATAAGTAGCCCCCAAATTGACGAGGAGTTAACGAACTGATGATGTATGTATTTTTATTCGTATTTCGTACTAATGTTGCAAAATTGTAGAAATCGCTGGCTATATTCATATTTATTTTCATTAGTGAACATCACTCGCAACAAATTCGCTCACTCGCGAACGCTCACCACCAACGATCTTTCAGAATGACTGATTAATTCAAATTTAGTTGATCGGCTATTTGATCAGCCTTTCAAAAATCGGGAATAATTCTTTGTCGGCAAAGCTTTCGCCATTTTACTATTTCTAGGGCGTGTTTCACCATGCAATGTTAAAGTTAATCCATCGTTAAATATTATGTTGTTCCTCTCGTAATTCCTATCAATGAATGAGAAAGCATGCTATTTAACAACACTAACATTTGTGTTGGTAGAATCGGGACTTACCCAGCTTCCAAAAAGATGGCGATTATTTACCTTGCTCTTGCTCTTTCATACATTTAAAATTATCCTAAACTTGATTTCTTAGATTATTGATTGGTCTCAGCGCCTTCGACTAGATGGAGCGATGTCAAGAAATGACAGATTACTGAATGCGGCAACTTTTTATTGTAGTGTGTGTAAAACAATGCCTATAAAATAATAGATTTTGTAGCGCGGGTACGCCGAATTCGGCGTATTATTTGTTGCCGCATTTTTCAATACGCTGGACGGTATCTAGTCAAAGGGTCCAATTATTAATCTATGCTTGATTTATATAATACTTTAATAATGTACCTTGGTCTTCCCCTAGCGCTTTTTCCTCGTAATATTGTGTGAATTAATGTCATGTAAATGTGCCTTATATGCCCGCACAAATTTCCTGTTATTTTTCCTAAAGTTTTTGTATGATTCTGTTTTTAATCAAAAAGGACGAGGTAATCTTCGTTTGTTACCTCAGAATTTTCGATGGGGTGAACCGATTGTGATTTTTTTTATTGTAACTGCTGCTTCTCAATTTGTTATATATTTTTTTTCGAGTTTTTTTAAAATAAAACCTGTATTTCATTTGCAACGCCCCACTACCAATCAATAATAATAAATCATACTTTTAGTTTATACCGTAGACCTCTTATGTCTTTTTTTGATATTAAGCTCACATTCATGGTTAGTATATACTAGGTACCCCCCATGAATATATTTTAAGACAGGAATTTGATCTATATTAAGAAGTATTTTGTGACATAACTTCCCTCTACGTCAAGATAGAATGTAATATGTAGACAATTCCCACCTCAGAAAACCCATTTCCTCGTCAAATTACCGAGAAGCTGATGCAATAATTGTCTGATTGTCCCACGACGGTCAACAGTCTAGTGGCCTTGGTCTTGAAGTGAATGAGATGAAAATTCATTTATTATACGCCTTGTGTCGATAACATTTAACACGAATCAATTAAAGTTAAGTCCCGATTTCACCGGCCTGTCAATATACAATGCCTTCTCTTTCATTGACAGGAAGCACGAGAGGGACAACAGGATATATTTAATTAAGGAATATATTTAATTAAGGATTAACTTTAACACGTGTTGGTGAATTTGGCACTAAGTACAGGGCCTAACTTCGGTCGCTTTTCCGTTTCTCGAAAGCAATTGTCATTGTGACGTTAAAACTTTTTAAAATACGATTTAAAAAGTTGAAATGTCATAATTTTAACAGCCTTGGTCGTGCAGTGAATGAGATGAAATCTTTTTTATGATCGCTTCACACCAAGTCAGTCTGTTCTTAATATTAGAAGAACTTGTGTTACGGAACCAGACAGCGGAAATAATATAATATTGAATACTTTTAACCGACTTCCAAAAATAGGAGGTTCTTAAGTCGGCGAGTTTTTTTATTATACTACACATATTTAATACATTTCCGTGACCCGCGACACAGGGAACTCTATGTCCTTCGGCGGGATTCAAACCCGCGACTTCGTGCTCGAACACCAATGCGTTCAATCACTGCGCTACGGAGATTGTCAGATTACATACAGTATTGTATTTTATTATCTATGTAGTTTGTAGTTTTTTATCTTGCCGTGTGGTGACGGCATTAGAATACAATTATCACCACCCCCGATACTATCCTAGGGGAGTCGTAAGAGGCGACTAAAAGGAAACACACACACATCAACAGCTAGTGTGAGAGAAGGAAAACTCGAAACAAAACCCTGTACCAACCCGTCTAGCCAGCGTGGTACCAGTAGGCTCAACTTCCTTCAATAATGTATTGGAGAGGCCTGTGTCCAGCAGTGGACAGTAAAAGGCTGAAACGACGACGTAGTTTGTGCTTCTATCGATAGCATTACACGCAAGTCAATATCATCTTAAATCAGGGTACGAACTATTGCAATATTCTTCCCGTTTTTTATTGCCCGGGTCATAGATTGATATTGCTTTTTTTTCGTCCAAACTTTACCTCCTAGTCTGTTGAAGAATTTTGTTTAATTCTTCTTCTTCTTTGGCATAATATGGGAAATCAGGGTACAAATTATTAAATTAATCCGTATTCTTTCTCTCTTTTATCTCTCTCCGCATGGTTATGGTTTTTAATTCATCTATCCCATTAGTGCTGTTGATGAATAATTTTAATTTCCTTTGCCATAATAATATGCCCTCGTAAACGACGGTACTCATTATTAAAATAATCAGTCTTTAGCTTATAGTACCTCACTGTAAAGCTACTAAAGATTTTTTTAGAAATAAGCAAAATGTACCTTTGGTTGTTTTGCCATGTAAATTGTATGTTGACAATGTTTCTTGTATGAATCAAATCGGTAAATAAATGAAAAGAGAATATTATATAAATTGAAATATAGTTACTTGTGATAGGTACCAATGTTATATTACAAACAACTGGCCCAATATTAAAAAAAATGTTTCGGAATTCGAATTGTGAGAATAAAAAGAGACATCACATAAAACGTGTGCCTCTCGTTTAGGAACGTGTGAAACGAGCCCCCAGTATTTTAAAATATCTGACCGCGACCGTGAGAGGTCAAGATGATAAACGCTATACGTATTGTTATCAGTTGAACATTGACCTCTATGTGATCGGCGAAAATACGTGTAAATAGGTCCTTTATTTCCTGTTTATAAAAAAAATTGCGTTCCAATTTTAAATTTTTCGTTTTTTTTAAACGTAAGTTATTTCTATTTGTAACAGATTTAAAAGGATTATTCTCATTTCGACTATAGGAATATATTTGTGTTTGTAAACTTAAGTTGATATTAACATGTAGGTACTAAATGCGTGAAGTATCAGTAATCAATCAATCAAAACTAAGCACGTGCTATTAAATAATATATTGTGATCTAAATTTTAAAGCTCTAAATTTTAAAAATCTTTTCATCTGGTTCGAAACCAAACTTCAATTTCTCATACAAGCGGCACAATATTGAAAACATCCTGACATTACTTTAGGAAGTCGGTTAAAAACCCAGTTAATTTGAAGTGAATAGACCGCGGCAAATTGCCTCATCCCTGTTGAAGACGTCCGTATTGTACATTGTATTCAACGGACAGGGCTCAATTAGACCTGGTAGTTGGTACTGGGAATATGTCAACCACTTGCCTTTACCCGACTCCGGTGAAACGAAAAGAAAGGGTAATGATTGATGAATGATTGAGAGATATATCATGGTAATTAGTCTAATTACTGATTCGATTTTAATAAATGAGGCGTCAGTAGATTCGAAATATAATTCAGTTTTAGTTCTCCAATAATCTGTGGGAATGAGTGGAAGCCCCAAAGGGAGATCTCCGACCGAGCGAGGTGGTACGAGTATGTTCGGTCAGGCCGAAGCCCACTGTACTATAGTACGTCCGAGATAAATTTAACCCAAACGTAAACAAATCTCTCTATGACACAACCATAGACTAGTCACTGATGCCAATTGGCCAATATTAATTCAATGAATATTGTTGGCTACATGAATCCATAGACTATAGACTCATGACATGAATCCATAGATATTCTACAGTCGGCAGTGTCAAAATGGCGTATTTTTACTGTAAAGGTTTTTCATTTGATGTTTAAATATGTTTAAAATTGTTTAATTGTTATATAATGTATTGGATAATGAAGTGTAATCCTTTAACATTCCGGTGAAAGTGTTGATAAGTGTGCACAATAAGTAAATATGTGAAAAATTCGGTGTTTTTGGTTTGTTTACGTTTGGGTTAAATTTATCTCGGACGTACTTATAGTTTTCAGACGTTGTATGAATAACAACCGATGAAAATGCATACTTTTTATACCTATACTAGTTACTTCCATGCTTCAGACACACCACTTATAAAAGTCATACGACACTGATAGAGTAATTGTGCTAATGCCTAATTGTAATTCTTCTGCATTTCTCGGCGTGTGGTATGATGCAATCCCACACCGGATTTGAGCAATCTGCTCATAAGCGGCCACCTCCGTCTTCCTTTCAACTATATTTGGCTTAGATATAGGCTACGTTTAGGCACAAAGTAGATGAAACATGACCTGGTATCACCCCAATACTGGCAATTCGACTGGCTATTTTTGTTTTCTTCGATTTCCAATACATAAAGGGTGAAGTCCAGGCACATTCCGGAAACCGCCATCTAGCGCCACTATTGGAAAATACTAATGCAATTTTTTGTAATAAACTCAAAATGCCATCGCTAATTATCGCTTACAAAGTTCGATAGCAAAATGTATGGGATTTGACATAAGGTACGCTAAATGACATACCAAATCGCGATCATTTAGCGTAGCTTATGTCAAATCCAATACATTTTGTTATCGAACTTTGTAAGCGATAATTAGCGATGGCATCTTGAGTAGGCCCCCTGAAGATGCCTTCGCAACTGGCAGTTACATTAGTAGTTCTAAAATAAATGAAACTTTATTTGGATGTTTCAGCAATACGATATAACAAAAAAAATCTGTTTTATTTCTTATGAAAATCGAGCTTAATTATATTATATCAAGCCGAATATAGTGTGAAGAGAATGACGCGTAGTTTTTGTTTTGGAACCTCATATAAATTACCAAAGATTATTATTATCATAAAGGAAATTACTTACCATAACTTACTGTAAAATACTCAGATTAATAACTAAAGCATTATTATTATAATAATATTATTACCTATATTGTATATCCTATTTCTTTGGTAAATTACTTACCATAACTTCTTTTTTTTTATTGGCCGGCTATGTGGGCCAGACTTATACGGAGTGTCATCCATGTCATTTGTATGCGGACTATCAAAAAGGTACCCTTTAGGTAAAAAGGGTTAACGAAGCCAAGAGAAATTGAACTATATCAGTCAAACTAATTTTATATTCCATCATAAATGTCATCATGCTGTAATTAAAATATACCCAGTGTCACTCTCACAATAAACACAAACCTATATTTAAATAACTTCTTAAGCTAAAACCCATCGAGCCGTTTAGGCTGTAGAGTGTGCCAAACAATTATACATATTGTAGAAAAACATAACCCTCCTTCTGGTTTAGTCGGGTAAAAAGGCACGCAAATATATTGTGATTGACAATAAACAAAGTACAAAGCGCAGAATCCGGAAAGTGCCTACTGCCGGAGTTATTTACTCGGAGTGTCGGAGAGTGACCCTTATATCGTCGGCATAAAGGTCCTCAGAGGAAAATAACTCAACTGTAATTAGTTTTTGTTGGCTGATGCAACGAAAACCTGTTAATTGCGTGCAGGCTGTGGATCCAAGTTGTAATTTGTAAAAATGTTATGTTTTCAATTTCGCGTTTAACCATGTTTCCCGTGGGTGTCGTGAAATTTCCGGAAATGGGCGGCAGTCTTTTCGCCACGCTCGGCAGGTGGATTGGTGAGCGCAGTTTTTACCAAACTGCGTAAGGCAAAGGAGTGTATACCACTCCTTACAACAACACTATAGTGTTTAACAGCCTTTGTATGTTAATTTGAAGCAGACCAAATCCCTAGGCCCATTTTTGTAATTCGCACGACAATCGATTTCTCTCAGATCGGTGAGTGTCACCAAAGACATTAGGGAAAATTCAATATGGCGGCCACTCGGCGCCATATTGTGACCATGAAAAAAAATTATGTAAACAAAACAATATCAACGGGTTCTTAGGCGTAGGCATGGCCTACCATCCCATACATGACAGTGCCGGTCCTATTAATATTTTTAACTGGTGCGAGAACTAAAAATGGCGCCCCTCTAAATAAAATATAATGTTTAAGTAGTTGCTTTATTATCCACCAGAAAAAGCAGATTATTCTGCCGTCAAAAATGATCGTAGAAAAGTTCGTTTAACCAGTTTATGCGAATACCTATATAAATGTGATGTGGGGGACTGAAAAATAATTATAATGATTGTCAACTTTTATTTATTCTGTTCTAACATTAATCGAATCTAATGAGAATTTAGCAAAAATATAAAAACATCCTATATAGCCACTTTTCTAGCTTTAGAACTTGCAAATTTTTTTATCAACTCGGAGTAATTTAATTTAAAATAATGGCTTTAGGCTACACAACACTCGCGCGCGTTTGAACGACTTGACAATGAGCGGTTTTTATTTTGACAGTTCTACTAGTTTAAGAAAAATGCTGATAGATGGCATTAAACCTAAGTAATATGTCAAATCCTGTGTAAAATGTCAATTTCCGCTTTGTTTTTTGTTTGTTTATCTTACAACTTTCTTTCTTTCACTTGCAATAGTTTATTATTAATTGTGCCCTGAGAACTAAACTAAACATGGCTAGTCCATGCGTAGTACAATTTTGTAAAAATATAGGTAACCACCGCTTTCCCCAAGATGAAACTCGGAGATCAAGATGGAATAAATGATTACGCCAGCCTGCAGATTTCATCTATCCGTCATCACATTTGGCAAGAGGCCCAACATGGAAAATACATATTTATCTTAGCTTGCAATAAGAAATAATAATAAAGTTTATTGACATTAGACTTAAATTAGTAACATTTTTTTAATTTCTTAACCTAAATATATGTACATATCTTTATGTTTGTTACCTATCTTGGGTATCATAACTTAATGGAAACATAATACAGTAGGTACCTATCTTAGGAGTTTATACCTAAAAACCAAACTTTTGTTTGCAGCTCATCGCCTAAAAATACTTAAAAGAAAAGCTGTTCCTTCTATATTCCCATGGAATGAAGCTTGTCAGCAAGCTAACCAGCTCCAGCAGCAGTCAGAGCCAATGTTTAATCCAACTGCAGTTCAGGCTACATATTCTCAATATACCTATATATACCAACCACTTAAGAGTCGAAAATACTCGGCAGCAGGCTGAAATTTGGCATGTATCTTTCATAGAATGTAAGTATAGGGGAGTACTAAACAAGAACTTCCCGAAATCCCTACGGAAACGGGAGAAAAGTGTAATTAATTATTTGTTTGAAAAATCAAAGATATTGAAGCCAGCTAGCTATAATGTATGTAGGTTTCCTCGGAAGTGTAGGAGATCACTAAGAAAGGAATTTGAAAGGATTATTTTTGTGTATGAAACAGCATACCTACAGCGACTTAACCACTTTATGAATAATTTCTCTACCAGAAAATGGATAATAGCTTTATTCAGGCAACCCTATTAACCACCCAACGATCAAAGATTTTTTTGACATATTACATTATGCAAGCGCCATCTTACGGTAGTCTCTGTACCTAAAAGTGACACTTCGAAAACCCCTCATTGTTATTATCATTCGTCGACATCCTTTTACGTTACTTTACCTTGCTGTCAAATGTTTCCGGTTGGCCTACATTATGAGGAATAACTGTAGTAGGTACTCTAGATGCGAGTTCCGCATACCAGTTTTCGCGTTGCGGGTTCCACGTTTAGAGTTCTACGTTGTAGGCTTCACGTTGCGGGTTCGGGTTTTGTTTTTCTTTAAACTGAATTTCATCACAAACTGTCGTATGCTCAACGAAATGGGCACATGTCAGCTAGTCTTACGTTTTCGTAAAATGCTATGAAGCAATTCAATCATGAAATATAAAAGATCCAAACAACGAAAAGGATCAATTACCTACATATTATAGTTGTAGGGGTGTGCCCTATATGTGGTCGTTAAATAAAAGTTACACTTCAGACTTCATAATATAATATTATCACGTATACTACTATTATCTACATAGGTACACATAGGTAATTACATAGGTGCCGACAGGGCAACATACCCTTACGGATACTAAATTATAAACTGAACAATAAAAATATTAGTCTTAAAGACTAAGCGGGACATCTCATTACGGGCTACATCACACATGCAGCGTATGTGCATATCTGCTTACGCTGCACGTAACATGTTACATAGTGAATACTTACTTTCTTTATTATATATTTATTTTTATTAATTTAATTAATTAAGAAGAACCAAACGAAACTAGTATTTTCCAATAGCTGCGCTAGATGGCGGTTTCCGGAATGTGCCTGGACTTCACCCTTTGCCAGTCGCATTGCCAGTATTAGGGAGATACCATTTTCTAATACTGGTCGTGTCTGTGTTATATATCTACTTTGTGGCGTAGGGAATATACATACGGTAGATGAGGGGATGCTATTCTTTTTCTGGCACCCCATGAAACCCAATAGTAATTTCTATCAATTGAATTTCATCTACTTCTAATTTCAGGACAAGTCCAACACTTCACCTTCGAAGGAACGACCAGTGACGTCACGTCTATCGCCCTCTCTTTCTACTCTGGACTCTTCGCTTACAACGGATGGTAATGTTTTCAAACAAACAATCAAAAGTAGAATTTGGTTCCCCGACTTGAACATTTGAACTACTTTTCAACCAAACAAATAACTTTTATTTAACATTATTTTATTACAAAATGAAGAGTCTAAAATCATCTTTTACGATGTGACGTCTAAACAACCTACGAACGCCGGCTGCTCGCACGAAAAAGTGTAACGTTACGCTCATTTAACGGATGATCGGAGCGACAGCGCTGCACGAGTAAGCGAAAGGCACATTCAACGTTTGGTTACGACATTGACACGTGTATGTTTTCATAAAGAGTGGACGATTATAATATAAAAAATAAACTTACACGGCAGTAACTTTTACAGTAACTACCTATCATGCTGATGATCATTATTATCATTTTCAGGAACTACCTAAACTTCATCATCGAGGAGCTGAAAGACCCGGTACGCAACCTGCCCCGAGCTATTGCCATCTCCTGCGCCTTGGTCACCATCGTGTACACGTTCACCAACGTCGCCTTCTACACCACGCTGTCGCCCGCTGAGGTATCAGTCGTCAATCAATCAATTAGTTTTATACACAATCAATAGTAATTTTATTGTAAGAATTTATCGTAAACATGTTCACCACGCTGTCGCCCGCTGAGGTATCAGTCGTCAATCAATCAATTAGTTTTATACACAATCAAAAGTAATTGTAAGAATTTATCGTAAACATGTTCACCACGCTGTCGCCCGCTGAGGTATCAGTCGTCAATCAATCAATTAGTTTTATACACAATCAAAAGTAACTGTTAGAATTTATGGTAAACATGTTCACCACGCTGTCGCCCGCTGAGGTATCAGTCGTCAGTCAATCAATTAGTTTTATACACAATCAAAAGTAATTGTAAGAATTTATCGTAAACATGTTCACCACGCTGTCGCCCGCTAAGGTATCAGTCGTTAGTCAATCAATTAGTTTTATACACAATCAAAAGTAACTGTTAGAATTTATGGTAAACATGTTCACCACGCTGTCGCCCGCTGAGGTATCAGTCGTCAGTCAATCAATTAGTTTTATACACAATCAAAAGTAATTGTAAGAATTTATGGTAAACATGTTCACCACGCTGTCGCCCGCTAAGGTATCAGTCGTTAGTCAATCAATTAGTTTTATACACAATCAAAAGTAACTGTTAGAATTTATGGTAAACATGTTCACCACGCTGTCGCCCGCTAAGGTATCAGTCGTTAGTCAATCAATTAGTTTTATACACAATCAAAAGTAATTGTAAGAATCTATAGTAAACATGTTCACCAGCGTTGCCTTCTACACCACACTGTCGCCCGCTGAGGAATCAGTCGTCAAATATTAAACAAACAATATTAACTATAAGACTCGTCTTTCAGTCATTATTGTGTAATCGTTTCAACCACGCCCACTAAGCTATCACTCGTCAATCAATCAATGATACCTTTTTCCTTCTATACCTTGCCCGCTAAGGTATAGAAGGAAAAAGGTTTATGCTAAGGTATAGAAGGGAAAAGGTATATATTGATTGTAGAATATAAATGATATATTGTACAATCAATATTAACTGTGATAATTATCGAGCGGTCACCTAGGTGCAAACTGTACATATTCACTAACGTCGCCTTTTATGGCTGAGAAAGCAAGTAACAATCAATTAGCATTTAGCAATCAATAAATTTATTTATTTACTAGCTGTGCCCGCGACTTCGTTCGCGTGGTGTTTGTTTGACTTAAACCGTTTATGCAGCGCATGCAACGAAAGTCCCCAAATGTAAATTGTTTGTTTGTTTAAACGCACTAATGTCCCGTATATGATGCCCAACGCCGCGACGACCGACGCCGCGACGCCCGACGCCGCAACGCCCAACGTCGTGGAGTCGACGCCCGACGCCGCGACGCCCGACGCCGGGACCCCCGACGCCGCGACGCCCGACGCCGCGACGCCCGACACCGCGACGCCCGACACCGCGACGCCCGACGCCGACGCCCAACGCCGCGACGCCCAACATCGCGACGCCGACGCCCGACGTCGCGGCGCCCAACACCGCGGTGCCCGCCGCCGTGACGCCCGACGCCGTGACGCCCAAAGTCGCGACGACGACGCCCGTCGGCGCGACGCCCGATGGCCCGACGCCGCGACGCCCAACGTCGTGACGCCGACGCCCAACGTCGTGACGCCGACGCCCAACGCCGCGACGCCGACGCCCAACGCCGCGACGCCCAACGTTGCGACGCTGACGCCCGACGTCGCGACGCTGAAGGACGCCGCGTTGCCCAACGTCGCGACGCCGACGCCCGATGCCCGACGTCGCGACGCACGACGCCGCGACGCCCGACGCCGCGACGCCGACGCCCGACGCCGCGACGCCCGCCGTCGCGACGCCGACGCCCGACGCCACGACAGCCGACGCCGCGATTCCCAACGTCGTGACGCCGACGCCTGACGCCGCGACGCCCAACGTCGCGACGCCGACACCCAACGCCGCGACGCCCAACGTCGCGACGCCGACGCCCGATGCCCGACGCCGTGACGCCCGACGCCGCGACGCTGACGCCCGACGCCGTGACGCCCAACGTCGCGGCGCCCAACGCCAATATTTAAAATCGATTCATAAACGACGAAGATATCCACGAACAAATATAAAAAAAACATAATATATTTACGTATTGAGAAACCACCTCTTATTTTGGAAGTCGGTTAAAAATATTATGTTGATTATTTCATGTTACAATCTACCTTTGTGCCAAGTTTCATTTAAGTACGTTGAGTAGTTTGGCTGAAATACCGTCAAATAGGTAGTTACAATTTTTTGAAGATCCCACGGGAACCCTTTCGTTTTTCGGGATAATAATTTCCAATAATGCTCTTCAGGTCATAAGCTACCTGCCTGCCAAATTTTAATTTAAATACGTTGAGTAGTTTGGCTGAAATACCGTCAAATAGATAGCTACAATTTTTTTAAGATCCCCCGGGAACCCTTTCGTTTTTCGGGATAATAATTTCCAATAATGCTCTTCAGGTCATAAGCTACCTGCCTGCCAAATTTCATTTAAATACGTTAAGTAGTTTGGCTGAAATACTGTCAAATAGATAGCTACAATTTTTTGAAGATCCCACGGGAACCCTTCCGTTTTTCGGGATAATAATTTCCTATAATGCTCTTCAGGTCATAAGCTACCTGCCTGCCAAATTTCATTTAAATACGTTAAGTAGTTTGGCTGAAATACTGTCAAATAGATAGCTACAATTTTTTTAAGATCCCCCGGGAACCCTTTCGTTTTTCGGGATAATAATTTCCAATAATGCTCTTCAGGTCATAAGCTACCTGCCTGCCAAATTTCATTTAAATACGTTAAGTAGTTTGGCTGAAATACTGTCAAATAGATAGCTACAATTTTTTGAAGATCCCACGGGAACCCTTTCGTTTTTCGGGATAATAATTTCCTATAATGCTCTTCAGGTCATAAGCTACCTGCCTGCCAAATTTCATTTCATTCTATACAGTGGTCTTAGCGTGATGCGACGACAAACATTCCCATATGGACAGACAGACAGACAGACAGACAGACAGACAGACAGACAGACAGACAGACAGACATTTTTTTCAAAAATGTTATTTTTAGGTTCTGTGGCTCTTATAGACCCCCTTTTTTTGATTTTCACTTAAATATTCTTAATGTACAGACATGACCCCTCTACAGATTTATTATATGTATAGATTAGAAATTACCAAGAGAAATAACCACGAGCCAATATTTGCAAAGATCAATATTACTTGATACACGACTTTGTTGCACAGCAAGATTACCAAGATATGAATCAGAAATAATTAAGTAATTAATCAATTATTGGTGTGGTTAGTACTTACTATTGTGTAAACATTCACCAACGTCACTTACTGCAGTCGCCTGCTGGGGCATCAATTAATCAGCAATCAATCAATCAATACCATGAGTCAATATCAGTACTGCTTGCTAAAACAATTTTTTTTAATAATAATTGCCAATCATTGGTACCTTACAGGTGTTAGGCTCAGCAGCTGTCGCTGTAACGTTCGCCGAGCGTCTGTTCGGAGTCTTCGCGCTCGCCATACCACTGTTCGTGGCCGCGTCCACGTTTGGGGCAGTCAATGGGATACTGCTTACATCGTCCAGGTAACAAATGAGTAGTCATGAAGGCTGGTAGTGGTGGTCTCCTTCAAAAGCATTTCTTTTGCTATAATTGTTTGAGATTTGATCAAAAGGTTATTTGTGACTAAAATATGTGATGGCTCAATAAGAATAGAATAGAAATCCTACACCACTGCGACACACCCACTCCCAGACTCCACTTTCCAAGTCTCACCTCTAGGCTGGAACTTTATCGTCCAGTATAACACTACATTGGCGTGGGTTCAAGCAACCTTTCGGTTCATTCGACTTTCATTTACCTTTTGTAAACCTTCCTCTAAATCCCTACCATACACATGCAAGTGCTTTCTTCTGAAGTAGAACGTACTGACTTCTTATTTTACAATTGCCAGGCTATTCTTCGCCGGCGCAGCTCAAGGCCAGATGCCGGAGGTGCTGACGATGGTGTCAGCGCGCGCGACCCCCGCGGCCGCCGTGCTGGCGGTGGCGCTCCTGTCGCTGCTGTACCTCACCGTGTCCGACATCTACGCGCTCATCAACTACGTCGGCTTCGCAACCTGGGTCAGTTATATCATAATAACTTTCAAGAATCGAATAATGTCTCGCCGTATCACATTATGGCTAATCGTGTTGACTAACATACAGCGCCGAATATTCCGGTTCATTTCGCCGGATTAAATCTGGCTAATCGTAGCCGCCTTGTGCGGCCCTGTTTTTGATAACCGCTAGCCGTAATGTAATACGACAGATTATACTCCAGAACGCTTAACATAACCACTGTAGGAATAGTATTTTTCCACGAAAGGTCTTATACTACAGTTAATCTTTAGTTTCAATGCCCACCAATAATGAACAACTTCCAAGTCCATCATCAGTAAACGTCATAACTATTGGCTATGTTTTGGATCTAGTTTTTTTATTGGCCTGCAGAAACCCGCATCGTTGATATCGTAATACGGTATTATATTAACGCCTTCGTGGTTTAGGGCCTAGCTCTTGACTCGAAAGTCGTGGGTTCGATTCCCGCGTTGGAACAACAATGTTGTTTTGAAATTGGGTTAGGACAATGCATGCTGATCACCTGATAGTCTGACAAGAAAGACGATCCATGCGTCGGATGGGCATGTAAAAAGTCGGTCTTGCGTCTGATCTCCCGCCAGTCGTGTCGGTTATCCGTCCCACTGGGCTACGATGTGAAGGAAGAGGGAGTGCTTCAGTGTCTTGCACACACACTTGGGCACTATAAAATAACTCCCGCGTAGCTGGTCTGGTTTTCAATAAAAGCGGCCACCGTCACCGAATTAGGTGTGGGAGGCATTATTTATTATTATTATTACAGTAATTATATGCCACAACTTGTAACCCAAGCAGGAACGTTTGAAAGTTCTGTAAAGTAAAGTACAGTAGAACGCCGATTATCCGAATTAATTGGGACCGGGGTCGATTCGGATAATCGAAAATTCGGGTAATCGGACATAGACTGGTAATTAAAAAAAAACGAACTGTCACACATAGAATAAACTTTATAAATAAACTTGCATCTAGCTTTCAACCATAACAGGTGAAATATATCTGGACTCGAGCGTGTTTCAACTTGTTACAACAATACAAAACAAAAATTACTTGGTTTTAATTTTTTATATTAAGCTTAGGACCGATTCGGATAATTGGCGATTCGGTTAATCGGCGTTCGGATAATCTGCGTTCTACTGTAATTGATTGTTAATTGTATTGCGCTGTCGTGCTCTTCATACAATTATCAATCTCGTTAAAATTACATTATGGAGCTTTGAAACGTTTCTGCTTGGCGTACAGCTATAGTATCCAGACTCATTTATGAGTTAACGATATTTTTATCATACTTTAATTTCAGTTAAGCATAGGAGCGGCGGTGCTGTGTATCCCGGTGCTGAGGTACACCAAACCCGAGCTGGAGAGACCCATCAAAGTCAACCTGTTCTTCCCGAGTGAGTAACATTTAAATAACACGGCACGCACATGATAAGCATTCGGCGTATAATAACAGTTTGACACAATAATTGCTAATATTTTTGTTATGTTCCATACACAAAATCTATTTTTAACCATATGCTCAAGAATAAAATCTAAACGACCCGAAATAAGATTAAATTAAATTTTTATTTAATTTAATCGAATATCCACTTAATATACTACTAGGTCAGACGCCTGCGTGAAGCGTTTGATTGTTGTACGTTAAAAATAATTTAAGTAATTTTAAAATGAAAAGAAACAATCACAGTAGGAACACTAGAAATATGCACAACCGATACCGGTGATCAGACTGAGTAAAGTTTGTAAATCATTTAAAGGTCAATATATACACCTTTACAATATAATCCTAAATATCGTTCAGAGCCTTCCTATCACTAAATTTAAAAATGTAGTTAAAGAACGTTTTTGTGCTAAGCTTATTATAAGGTCAATGGTTTTATTGACGATTGCACACCTTGGGAATAAGATGGCCACATGCAAGGCTCAATTTACTTATGTATACACTTTTTAAAAACAATTTTCCATCTTCTTGCTAAAAGATGGCCCCGTCCGAGTTTCTTACGCCGGTTATTCACGGCGGGCTAGGGTTGAACCGGTGGTAGCATTTTTGTTGACTTTCCGAAAATAGCTTGTTAAGTTTCATTTGGAAATAAAATATTTTGAATTTTGAATTGATTATTATTTAATCAATCAGATTGATGACTGATTGATTGATTGATTGATTGATGACTGATTTCAGTAATATACATTATCTGCACGATCCTCGTGGTGGCGGTGCCGGCTTTGGCCTCGCCCGCGGAGACCGGCGTGGGCTGCCTCATGATACTGACAGCGGTACCGGTGTACCTGCTGCTGCTGGAGCCGAGGACGCGGATTGGCGCGTTGGGGGGTATTACTGGTGAGTTCCAGAATAAAAAAAAACGAAACCAACATTACTAGTGAGCTACAAAAAAAATTTGAAATAAAAACTTAATTTTTAACTTTAGACAAACATATTATGAAATAATGCTGCATTTACAAAATATATTTTTGACATAAAATTACGTACATTATTAAAAATTAATCTTAATAAACACGTTAATTGTAAATACGACAGTAAAACGTGAGAACTCGAAGCTGGAATCACTTTTGTTATTAAGTAATTTTCCCAATATTTTCAGATGCTGCGACTCATTTGGTGCAGAAACTGACGCTCTCCGTGCGACCAAAGATGAAGGTAATTAAATCTATCTTATGTGCTCGCAATATAATATTATTTTTAAATAATTGAGTTTTGCTAATTAAGGAGCACACTTAAATCAAATAAATACTTAACATTTATGATGTTTATTTAAGTAGAACGACAAAATGTTACAAAAAATACCCGTCCATAGACAATAGAATTTGACGGATAATCAGTGTAATAGAAAAAGATGTATGTTTTTTATTGATATATTTTAAATTACAAATAGGTAAAAGTTTTTCAAACTTGAAATACACGCTTCCCAATGCAGACTTTCTCACGTGTAAAATTCTGACACGGCGCTTAAAGCTTTTATGTATTTCTATTGAAGCAATTATGTATAAATATATACTAATGCGATTTTTTTGCCTTTTCAGTAAACAAGACAAGGGCATATCGGGTATCCAGTATTTGTATTACATGTTGAACTGTTGTACGATGTATTTTTAAATGTTTATTGGTACCGACCAAATATATCGTGTAAATACAATTGTATATTAGCATTTTGCTCGACGCTTTTGGGAACAACATATTTTCTAAGAGCAAATAAGTCTCAAGATGCAAAGGTGTAGTATGCGCAAGGTTCATTGTGTAGAATGAGACCTACTATTTGTCCTTTACATCTCTTTCTATTCGCCATAAAATATTATCGCAAATTTTTTTCTATAATCCAATTATTTCTACACGTAAAAATAGTAAATCTATCTCATTGTTTATTGAATAGTGACTGTTCTTAAAAGCTCGAGCTAAAACTAAATTCATTCCGAGGAAGTCACAGGGACAGGCTTATCATTATGGAAAATATTTATACAATACAGACAGAAGCGAAACATAATATTCACCTTAAAATCAATTAAATATTTGCTCAATGTATGCCTGTAACATCCCTGGATAATCTCAGGGCCCAGTTAGATGCCGCATTGTGATCTTTTGGTCATATAAATGTGGCCTTAGGGCTAGTTAACGTGGCGTTCGAAGGCTAAACATCAGTTTTCATTCACAGCAAGTTGAGCTTTTGAAGTGCTGGGTCCTGATTCACGATGCCATCGCTAAATAACGCTTTAGAAGTTCGAAAACAAAATGTATGGGATTTGACATAAGCTTCGCTAAATGATAAGCGAATTCGTATGTCACTCAGCGAAGCTTCATTCATGTCAAATTCCATACATTTTATTTTCGAACTTCTAAAGCGATAAATAGCGATTTCATCTTGAATCAGGGCCCAGGGCTCACAACTGTTGAGGTGATCCTTGTAGCCTACTCTATAAAGCTCAAATTACTGTAAATGTAAGTTGAGGTTGGCAATTTAAACGCGCCCTTAGTTGGTGTCACTGCCGTAAAGTTTGTTGAATGGTAAAGTCAAAAATATTCACGGTCGAAATATGACGGTTGGTCACTTTTTGTGACTTATAAAAAATTTTTACCTATATTTATATCTAGCTCTCCATAAGTTTTTGTAGTTACCATAATATGAAGTTAATTTCATTGGAACCAACGAAAGGTACGTAAGGGACCGTGGGTCGACGAATTATGAAAGATCATGACGTCATATTTAAAAAATGGGTATACTTTTTTTCTTATCAGTGAAAGGACTGAAAAGAGAAATAACAAAACTAAATACGTGTGACGTATTTTATAGATGGTCCCTAAAGCATATTAGTTTAGTTCTTTTTATTTCACCGGGGCTATTTTTGACCATAGCTTAAATGTTAGCTTGAAGCTTATTTGTGTGAGGAAAAGACAATTAAATTAGATTTAAAGTAAAAGACGACATAATATTTAATAGAATTAATGTTTTTATTTTTTAACTTTGTTTTATATTTCGTTCATTACGTTGAGATTATAGTTAAGTATAAGATGCTACTAGTAATATACCAAAAACAGATAAAAACGTAATTTATAAGTTTATTTCTTGTACTTGAAAAAACTGTAGGTACCTATAGGATAAAAAAAAGTATGAAAACTGACATTAAAAACAGTTTTATTATCACAATAATTTTAGATATTACACAACACAACATACATTGTACAGCAGAATACCTAGTTACTCTCATATATTAGTCAAGCTCTTAATTGAAATAACTCTGTGCGTATAGTATGAATTAACATCAACAATTAATATCGACGTATTCTTAACGTAATCGAATGATAATTGTATGAATATCGAGACAAAAACATTACGAATCATACAAATTTCATTTGGTAACGTTACGGGTAGCTTTGATGCATTAGTTTTAAATAGTTTTTTTTTACTATAAAAGCTCAAAAGTAAACTTTAAGGCGTTTTACAATTAAGTTCCAATTATATTATTGTTTATTATGTAATAAACATTCCGTAATTTATAATAGTCATCCTATGAATGGACAATACTTGTTATAACAATGTAGCTTTTCTATGTAATAATGTGAATTTACTGTAGTGTATTTGTCTGCTTTATAACATTTTTTTTATTTATAAATCGAATCAACTAAATACGTATGATTATTGTCAATGAGCGGTTTTTATTTTGACTGTTCTACTGGTTTCAGAAAACTGCTGATAGATGGCATTAAACCTAAGTAATATGTCAAGTCCTGTGTAAAATGTCAATTTCCGCTTTGTTTTTTGTTTGTTTACCTTTCAACTTTCTTTCTTTCACTTGCAATAGTTTATTATTTATTAATTGTACCCTGAGAACTAAACTAATCATGGCTAGTCCATGCGCAGTAAAATTTTGTAAAAATATAGGTAACCACCGCTTTCCCCAAGATGAAACTCGGAGATCAAGATGGATAGAGGCTATCAAACATATAAAAACAGGATTAACTATAAGAAAAAAATCCTTCATATTATGTTCAACTCACTTTACGCCAGCAGATTTCATCTCTCCGTCATCACATTTGGCAAGAGCCCCAAGAGGTAAAATATTTATCTTAGCGTCGAGTCGAAAATACTCGGCAGCAGGCTGAAATTTGGCATGTATATTTCTTAGAATCTAAGTATAGGAGTTTATTATTTGTTTCAAAAATCAAAGATATCGAAGCCAGCGAGCTATAATGTATGTAGGTTTCCTCGGAGTGTAGGAGATCACTAAGAAAGGAATTTGAAAGGATTGTTTTTGTGTATGAAACAGCATCTGGCAACTACCACCCAACAAAGATCACAGATTTTTTGACATATTACATTATGCAAGCGCCATCTTACGGTAGTCTCTGTACCTAAAAGTGACACTTCGAAAACCCCTCATTGCTCTATGATTCAAGTAACTTCGATTAAAACAGTATATTTTCGTTCTTCATTAAAATATTAATATTAAGTAGGCATTTATTTAATGAATTTTTATTTAAGTAAGTAAGCTTTATTTATTTTTGCAAAAATGCTGTATTTTTTATTTGTTTCAGTCAGAACAAAAGTGGCCTATCTGTATTTTTATAAAAACAAAGTTATTAAAACGAAATTGTAAAAATCTGTAAATTGGATTACGTCACTTTTGTAGTTTTGTAGAAAGTGTTGCATACAAAAACATTCCAATATTTGTGTAGAATATATTTTATTTAAACATAATATAGCTTACATAAGAAGGAAATAAAAAGAGTGGGGTACCTTACGAATTATTTTTGTAATTATGAGTTTGTAAGCATTTTAATTATTATTAACAATAATGGCAACAATTCCGTGCATGGCCATAAATAAAACACGGTTGTCATGCTAGCAACATTGCTAAAAATAGAACAAATAAATAAATATTATAATAAAGTATAAAGCTATGAGAATAATTAAGGAACGCCGTGGATTTTATGGCACCTAAATGTTTAGGAACGCAAGAGAAAACTTTTGAATAAAGGTTTGGTCTATCTTCTTTTTCTTCTTCATTATCGTTTAATATATTTTATTTATTTTCCGTTTGTAAACAATGCTGCGACCATGACAATGAGGGGTTTTCGAAGTGTCACTTTTAGGTACAGAGACTACCGTAAGATGGCGCTTGCATAATGTAATATGTCAAAAAAGTGGTTAATAGTTGCCAGATGCTGTTTCATATACAAAAATAATCCTTTCAAATTCCTTTCTTAGTGTTACATTATAGCTCTCTGGCTTCGATATCTTTGATTTTTGAAACAAATAATTAATCACACTTTTCTCCCGTTTCCGTAGGGATTTCGGGAAGTTCTTGTTTAGTACTCCCCTATACTTAGATTCTAAGAAATATACATGCCAAATTTCAGCCTGCTGCCGAGTATTTTCGACTCGACGCTAAGATAAATATTTTACCTCTTGGGGCTCTTGCCAAATGTGATGACGGAGAGATGAAATCTGCTGGCTTAAGAGTTGAACATAATATGAAGGATTTTTTTCTTATAGTTAATCCTGTTTTTATATGTTTGATAGCCTCTATCCATCTTGATCTCCGAGTTTCATCTTTGGGAAAGCAGTGGTTACCTGTATTTTTACAAAATTGTACTGCGCATGGACTAGCCATGTTTAGTTTAGTTCTCAGGGCACAATTAATAAATAATAAACTATTGCAAGTGAAAGAAAGAAAGTTGAAAGGTAAACAAACAAAAAACAAAGCGGAAATTGTCATTTTACACAGGACTTGACATATTACTTAGGTTTAATGCCATCTATCAGCAGTTTTCTGAAACTAGTAGAACTGTCAAAATAAAAACCGCTCATTGTGTCATAAAGTGGTAAGTCTAATAACCCGCGCGCGGTTTTGGATGATGAAGGGGATTGTACCCTGTGAATCTAAAGAAATGGTTTGATGCCAAGAAGTCATGCACCCTGATGATGCAATAAATCAATCCCAAGCTGTGCATTGTCTTAGCTATTGAATATTTTATATATCTCATACACCGGTAAAAATGAAAGATTTTATGCATTTTAAGACGTATAAACCTTATTCTAGTACATTCAAAACGAATACGATCCCAAAAAATATTTAATTTGTAAGATTGTATTAGCTGTTGTAGATTGTTGAGCATTTTTCTATATGTAAATTAAAATACTAATTATTTGAATAATGTATTATCAAATCATTTGCTCAGTTTTACAAAGCTTAATATTATTATTTTCAAGTTTTGTTATACAGTGCGCAAATTTATCTAACGTGATACATAAAACCTAAATTCATTGTTCTAAGAATAAGTATATATAAATAATAATATCATGTAAACAAATAAAATTTAATATCGTGCATATCGCCGTAAAAATGTGTAAATTCAAGTAAAACAGTTTCCTAATAATTTATTTAACTACCGTCAAATTAGATAAATTTAATGCACTGTATTTTATGTAATTGGTAGATATTATAGAAATCCAATTATAAGATTGTCAATACAAAATGTATATTAATGTACCTATGTCTTGCCGACTCAACGACAATAATATATTAATTATTGGATGCAAGTTGGTTGTTGTCATTATTTTCACCTGTTATGGATATTTCTTATAATAATAATAATAATAATAATAATAATAATAATCTTTATTTCGGGCGGCATAGGCCCATATTATAAATACCTTACAGACTAACATACATATTATTATAATTATAACTAAGATTTATCACGTATTATGATCGGCGACGTGATGTGCGCCTCGCTCCGGAGTCTTCCCCGGAACCTTCGGTAAACTACACCCATCGGCCAGAACTCCTCCACCTCGAAGGTCGATAAGCGATCTGTCGGTACTCTCACCACAAAAGAACTAAAGTTAACTTTATGGCGAGACTCCAGACGCTCGACCCTCAAGTTGAAGGACGTCTTCTTCAAGATGTAGCCCACGACATCCTCGACCTTCGTGGACCAGTGCAGGCGAGACACGTACAGCGGCGTGGTGGGTATTTCACACCGCAGGCGCTGCTCGGGTCCGCAGGGTGCGGTGCCGCGGTGGTTGCGGACGGCGGGCTTCCTCTTCTTTCTTCTCTCCACCAATGTGAAGCCCTCCTCATCGCACCTCCTGCTCTCACCCTCGTTTGATCGAGAGTGTTCTGCCTTACGGCTTTCCTTAGCCTTGCGGCTCTCTTTCACCCCCTTCGTCTTCACCCCCTGAGGAGGTGCGGGGGAGCGGGCAGTGACACCCGCAAAACTTTTCTTCTGCTGGGTCGCTGGTTGACTCAGCTTCGGCTCGACCTCGAGGGGAAGGCGGGCGGGAGCGGCGGCGGTCGGTGACACGTCGGATTCCGCTGACGCGCAAAAGGTGTCGGCTTGCGCGCCGCGGCGACGCGTATTTACGAAGGTTGAATGCTCGGGTGACATACATAGTGAATTATTACTTTTAATTTGCAATAATTCATTACGCAAATCACGGATGGTGGATTCCGATGCATTCAACCTACCTCGCATCTCGTCCAGCTCTGCCTTCATACTATTGAAGTTCTTCAGCAGGCTGGAGACGTCGACGTGGTCCATCGTCACCACCGGCAGCTTGTGGAGATCTTTCGCCACAAATGCCGGCACGTCGTCTGGATCCGTCTGCTTCAGCAGGGAGATTATGTCCTGCACGCTTCTCTCGGTGCCATCTCTGCGCCGCGATGGCATATTCGCGCTCTGGCCGAGCGTCTCGTACAACAGCTGCTTTCCCTTGCAAATCTCCTCGCTGTTGAAGGAAGACTTGCAGATCTGCATGATGCTGACCTCGTCCATGGTGTCGATGGCATGCTGGATAAACGCCAGCAACTCATTGGCCACGAGCGCCATGGTGACGTGCAGCGGCAATCAGCCGCGCGATTCGCACAAATATAAATTAATATTTGTTGCTCGTGTATAACGCGGAGCGCGACCGTTCGCTGGCTCGACACATTACACATATCTTATATATTACGCGGGCGCGGGCGGCGCAATCAGTCGACCATCAAAATCTATTCAGCTCTATAGATCTCACTACTCAACTGGTTTTGTTGCGCTGCCACTTTGGTGGCGCGACCAGCTCGCACACGTGCACAGAATGTTACTGGTGGCGGTGACCACTAATTACTATAATGCAGCTGTTGTGTGTCCGTCCATGTCGCCCCGACTCATTTCATTACTCTTTCTACGTAAATAGCACACAGCTGTATGGAGGCTCATTTTGATACTGTATCAGTGTGGAGTAGCGCGCCGCTTAGTTGTTATATCTCACCATTTAGAGCTAAACATGTCTCCCTCAATAATTTTGCTAATATTTCGTATGGTTTTCTTTTTTAAACATAATGAGAATATTATAAATAGTGCAACTGCAATATTTTCATGTTATTTACTAAAAATATAGTTTTCGTATTCTAGTCGTAGACCCTCATAATTTGACCTTTGCTTCGACGAAATGAAAGAAATCGTTATTTGAAATTCTATAATCTATGGCGTAAAATCGTCAAGTGTCACTGTCATTTGACTGTCATTTGTCAATGTCACTCAATGCGCGAATCGCTCGTGCATTTGATGTTGTTCAAAGAATTTTTTATTTTTCATTTCCAGAAGAAAAAAGTGCCTTGGAAACCTGTTAAAGCCATGCCCATGGTGTACTATTTATATTCTACTATATAGGTGGCAGATGGCTGGCAGGTGCGTTCCTGTCCTTTATCAGCGAATAAACAACAAATAATTTTACAAGTAGGCAGCTTCGGTTGTTGTTGTATTATGATACTATGGTGTATATCTAAAAAATACTCATCTAAACAGTGAATAAAGATTTAGTAAATAAACTCTAAATGTGGTGAGAGTTGATATTTTAAAGAAACGTAAGAAACACGATATTTAAAGGCATTTGTTTTTCATGTCTATTCAGTAATAACACTACATATCACAAATATTTAATACATACTCGAAAGGAACATTTAAGGTAAGTTTTTTTTAATTTCAAAACTGATAGTGACAATTCAAGTGATAATTCATTTCTCACTTTAATTATTTGTATTTTCTTAATGCATATATAAGTTATTCAAAAAGATTTCTTTGGTTTATCTAAATTCTGCATAAATCAGCTGTTTTTTACTAACACATTTATGCTTTAAAATTCCAACGAGACAAAATGTAAGCCAGAGCTTAATGTTATATTCAAGATATAAAAAGCAAAAAATAATATTTTAATTCACCAAAACTGGGTAAAATACATTCAGTTTTAGTATTTAGAAAATATACAAAAATATTCCAAATATTTCGTTATTTATAACATAAATGTTCACATATTTATTCCAGAGAGAAAGAATTATTAATAGCAAAGAGGAGATAATAAATTATTAACAATGAAATGGATCAAGCAGTAATAAGCAGCTTTGTTGATGTCAAGCAAGAGTGCCAAGAGGAATCCCAAAAACAGTGTAAGTTACTATATAAATATACTAGCTGACCCTTGCCAACTTCGTTGAGCATTAAAACAGTTTATGATGAAATTAAACTAAAAAAAAACAACAAACCCGCAACGCGGATTAAATGGAATAAATAGTATCCTAGGTCTGTACTACTGGCTCTAAGCTACCTCCTCACCAATTTTCAGCCATATCGATAAAGCCGATCTAGAGTTATAAATAATGTAACACTTTCTTTTATATATACATATAGATATAATACAGATTGACATGTTGCGAAGAGTCCATAGATATTATTATTGATTAAGAAAACAAGTGCATTAAGGTGAAGGAAGCTTGTGTAGATGTTTGAAATAATGAATTTGTAAGGTCCTATTTTTCATTACTTTTGTCTTATTAAAACATAGTTATTTATTTATTTTCACACTTTATGCACAATGTACAATGGCGGACTTAATGCCAGAGGGCATATTTTTCTTCCTGTCAACCAAACGGTGATGCAAAGACAAAACAAAAGAAAATATAATAATATTTCAATGGAATATAACATGGTGTTTTCAATACAAGGTGTTGAAAAACAAATGAATTATTTACTAATTAGTTAATTGTATCTAGCATTACTTGGTGGAAATCCATAGCATTAAATTTAAATATATTTTATCCATCAATATCCTTTGCTCACTCACTCATTTGCTTGCAGGTTGTAGTTACAATTTTTTTACAGGATATTAATTGATATTTAAATTGTATGCCGATATTTTTAAAAGTATGTTATATTACAGACACAACTCATATTGTGTTGGAGAGAATCAGTTCAGATTTCATAAAGGCAGAAATAAACTCTGAAGAAGAGGAGCCTGCACAGAAAACTAATAATTTAGACAAAGAACCTCCAGGTGCGTTGTTTATATTCTCCAATTTATTGTACACATAAAACATTTATAACATATAGAGGGCTAAGAACCCAGACAAGCATATGACAAACAAAAATCACACTTTTCTTTTTAAACCCCTGTTCTTTTATGTGCCAAATAACTGGATCGATATAATGTCTAAATTCCTTAGTAAAAAAATAATATTACAAATGAAATGATGGTAACAATAAGTAAATTTCTTACAATAAGTAAACTCTCTGCTAGCTCACAACTTTCTTAGCAATAGAGTTGTTCAGAAATGGAACATGCTGCCGGAGGATGTGGTCTCTGCAACAACTGTTAACTCTTTCAAAAACAAACTTGACTGTTGGCTTCAAAAAAATAAATAAGGAAGGGGCACAATTCCAACACTGTGAGATATGGTCATATCAGCCACTAGCTGCTCGACCATAATCAATAATAATAAAATTTGCGTCGTTTTTAGACTCTCCTGAAAAATGTTCATTTGGCCTTACGCTTGTCTGGTTGTTAACCCGAGATATGGTGTACACAACACTTTAAATATTGTACCTTACTGTGTTATGATAAAAACTTTTTATATATAGCTCAATTTAGTTGCAAGGGGCTCTATTTGTGAGTAATACATAATACAATGCCATTAAAAATGTGTTGTGTGTGGGTTGGGATGGCGTCAATACCACACTTATTATAGCTATACACAAACGCACGCCATATGCGCATTAAATTAATTTACGATATAACTTTTGGCTGCACCCATGTGCTTATTAAAAATGGAAATTTACATAAAATATATGGAAGTCTTTAAAGATTTGTTTTATAAATAAGTCGATTTTGTCATCTACATCTATTGCATTATAATATTTAAAAATAATACCATAGTATTAATTATTTTTAGAGCACCTTGAGGTGGAGATAAATCCAGTGTATATCAAGACTGAGCTGTTTGATGAAGAAGCTGGTACCTCCAACATTCATGTTAAACTGGAGCCTCTCGGTAAATTTTATTATTATTACCCGACTCACACACCCCTTAGATACACTGGAATAAAATCCCATATAAACTTTATAGACATATTCCCAATGGGGAATAACATCTTCCTGCCATAAGTCACACAACAGATCTGCTCATAGTCGTCCAGACTGATCGCATGATTCTTATAAAAAAAAAAATTACCCCACTACAGCAACTACTACTACAAAAAGAGGAAGAGGTCAAAAGACCCCCCTAGATCTCTCGAAAATTATAATTTGTAACTCTTACTTTTGAATTATATATGTCGCAGATTAAATGTCTTGTCTTGAATGGAATGAAACGAACATTTAATTGAATGACTAAAGGACAACTTGTCAAGTTGCTTAATGTAACGTTCAAAGTCTTGACTGAATGTCCTTTAGTATAGTTGTTGAATGAGATATAGCATACATTGTTATGTTTGGAAGGGATACATTAAATAACAAAAATGAGGATGTGACATGACACACCTTATTATTATTTTTTTTATTACGATCTGTCCAGAGACATTTAGTAATAGTTACGAATTTTCAATACACCTTATTATTAATTTGTATTGCATTTTATGCAATATAAATTCATATCGTATACTATAATGCTCCTTCCCACTACTGTTTACTACTCCATATTCAAAAATATGTGTAATATATTTCGTAGATTTAACCATGAATTTGTCTTTCAGATGAAGACGAATATGAGTTTAAATCAGAAAGCTGTGGGTATAATCCGGTTGCAAAGGAACCAAAACCACAGGAGGAGAGACGATATATCTGTGACATTTGTGACAAGAGGTTCATACAACTCTGTCACTTGAAAACTCATAAACTGATGCATACAGGCGACAAACCGTACACCTGTGACGTATGCAACCAAACATTTACTCGAAGTACAAATCTAAAAAGACACAAGAATGTACATATCAACGGTCAGAAAATATACAGCTGTGAAATATGTGATAAAAAGTTTACTTGGCTCAGCAATTTGAAGGAGCACAAAAAGTTACACAGTGATATCAAACCTCTTTGTTGTAATCTTTGCGACGAGAGGTTTGCGGTGCCTCATCATTTGAAAATGCATAAACTAAGACATACGGGTGAAAAACCTTTCTGTTGTGACTTGTGTGGCCGAGCGTTTACTCTGCGTATGACTTTAATTCGACATATACGGGGGCATACCGGTGAACGACCGTACAGTTGTAATTTGTGCAGTAAAACGTTCACTAGGTTTGGTGGGCTACACAAACATAAACAGTCTCATGTGCCTTACGAGTTGAAGCCGTTTACGTGTGAAGTGTGTGAAAAAAAGTTTGATCGGACTGCTGATTATGAAGCGCATAAACGTATACATACCGGCGAGAAACCGTTTAGTTGTGATATTTGTAATAAAAGATTCGGACAGTACGACTACGTGAAAAAGCATAGACTAATTCATACAGGTGAAAAACCGTACACTTGTAATGTATGTGATAAAAAGTATTCAACGTGTAGTAGTTTGAAAGTGCATAAACGAAGTCATACGGGCGATAAACCGTACTCTTGTGACGATTGTAATAAAAGCTTTACTAGGTCGAACAGTTTAAAAGTGCACCGACGAATACACAATGGTGACAGACCATACAGTTGTGATATTTGTGATAGAACATTCAGTGTGTCAAGCAATTTAAGATCACATAAATTAACACATACACAACTTTCGACTAATGAACTACAATAAAGTACTAACACACTCTAGTTGTTTTATTACCATGGATAAATATAGTCAAAAGGCCAAGCTGTGTCGGCAGGCGTCGCGGCGCTGGACGTCGCGGCGCTCGGCGTCGGCAGGCGTTGCGGTGCTGGGCGTCGGCAGGCGTCGCTGCGCTGGGCGTCGGTAGCGTTGCGGCGCTGGGCGTCGGCGTCGCGGCGTTGGCGTCGCGGCGCCGGGCTTTTGAATCCTATTGGATCATCCAATATGCTCGCCCTAAATCTACAAGCACCTTGATCAAAATCTATCAAAAAGTGGACAAATCTCATGTAGAACAGGTAGCGTCGCGGCGCTGGGCGTCGCTGCGCTGGGCGTCTTCAGGCGTCGCGGCGCTGGGCGTCGGCAGGCGTCGCGGCGCTCGGCGTCGGCAGGCGTCGCGGCGCTCGGCGTCGCCAGGCGTCGCGACGCTGGGTGTCGGCAGGCGTCGCGACGCTGGGCGTCGGCAGGCGTCGCGGCGCTGGGCGTCGGCAGGCGTCGCGGCGCTCGGCGTCGTGGTGCTGGGCGTCGGCAGGCGTCGCGACGCTGGGTGTCGGCAGGCGTCGCGACGCTGGGCGTCGGCAGGCGTCGCGGCGCTGGGCGTTGTCGCGGCGCTGGGGGTCGGCAGGCGTCGCGACGCTGGGTGTCGGCAGGCGTCGCGGCGCTGGGCGTCGGCAGGCGTCACGGCGCTGGGCGTCGGCAGGCGTCGCGGCGCTCGGCGTCGTGGCGCTGGGCGTCGGCAGGCGTCGCGGCGCTCGGCGTTGTCGCGGCGCTGGGGGTCGGCAGGCGTCGCGACGCTGGGCGTCGGCAGGCGTCACGGCGCTGGGCGTCGCGGCGCTGGGCGTCTTCGCGGCGCTGGGGGTCGGCAGGCGTCGCGGCGCTGGGCGTCGGCAGGCGTCGCGAGGCTGGGCGTCGGCAGGCGTCGCGGCGCTCGGCGTCGGCAGGTTTCGTGGTGCTGGGCGTCGGCAGGCGTCGCTGCGCTGGGCGTCGGTAGCGTTGCGGCGCTGGGCGTCGGCAGGCGTAGCGGCGCTCGGCGTCGTGGCGCTGGGCGTCGGCAGGCGTCGCGACGCTGGGCGTCGGCAGGCGTCACGGCGCTGGGCGTCGGCAGGCGTCGCGGCGCTCGGCGTTGTCGCGGCGCTGGGGGTCGGCAGGCGTCGCGACGCTGGGCGTCGGCAGGCGTCGCGGCGCTGGGCGTCGCGGCGCTGGGCGTCGTCGCGGCGCTGGGGGTCGGCAGGCGTCGCGGCGCTGGGCGTCGGCAGGCGTCGCGAGGCTGGGCGTCGGCAGGCGTCGCGGCGCTCGGCGTCGGCAGGCGTCGCGGTGCTGGGCGTCGGCAGGCGTCGCTGCGCTGGGCGTCGGTAGCGTTGCGGCGCTGGGCGTCGGCAGGCGTCGCGGCGCTCGGCGTCGCGGCGCTAGGCGTCGGCAGGCGTCGCGGTGCTGGGCGTCGGCAGGCGTCGCTGCGCTGGGCGTCGGTAGCGTTGCGGCGCTGGGCGTCGGCAGGCGTCGCGGCGCTCGGCGTCGCGGCGCTGGGCGTCGGCAGGCGTCGCGGCGCTCGGCGTCGCGGCGCTGGGCGTCGGCAGGCGTCGCGGCGCTCGGCGTCGCGGTGCTGGGCGTCGGCAGGCGTCGCTGCGCTGGGCGTCGGTAGCGTTGCGGCGCTGGGCGTCGGCAGGCGTCGCGGCGCTTGGCGTCGCGGTGCTGGGCGTCGGCAGGCGTCGCGGCACTGGGCGTCGGCAGGCGTCGCGGCACTGGGCGTCGGCAGGCGTCGCGGCGCTTGGCGTCGCGGTGCTGGGCGTCGGCAGGCTTCGCGACGCTGGGCGTCGGCAGGCGTCGCGGCGCTGGGCGTTGTCGCGGCGCTGGGGGTCGGCAGGCGTCGCGACGCTGGGTGTCGGCAGGCGTCGCGACGCTGGGCGTCGCGGCGCTGGGCGTCGGCAGGCGTCGCGGCGCTTGGCGTCGCGGTGCTGGGCGTCGCGGTGCTGGGCGTCGGCAGGCTTCGCGACGCTGGGCGTCGGCAGGCGTCGCGGCGCTGGGCGTTGTCGCGGCGCTGGGGGTCGGCAGGCGTCGCGACGCTGGGTGTCGGCAGGCGTCGCGACGCTGGGCGTCGGCAGGCGTCGCGGCGCTGGGCGTCGGCAGGCGTCGCGGCGCTGGGCGTCGCGACGCTCGGCGTCGGCAGGCGTCGTGGTGCTGGGCGTCGGCAGGCGTCGCTGCGCTGGGCGTCGGTAGCGTTGCGGCGCTGGGCGTCGGCAGGCGTCGCGGCGCTGGGCGTCGGCAGGCGTCGCGGCGCTCGGCGTCGTGGCGCTGGGCGTCGGCAGGCGTCGTGGCGCTGGGCGTCGGCAGGCGTCGCGGCGCTCGGCGTCGTGGCGCTGGGCGTCGGCAGGCGTCGCGACGCTGGGTGTCGGCAGGCGTCGCGGCGCTGGGCGTCGCGGTGCTGGGCGTCGGCAGGCGTCGCGGCGCTGGGCGTCGGCAGGCGTCGTGGTGCTGGGCGTCGGCAGGCGTCGCGGCGCTGGGCGTCGGTAGCGTCGCGGCGCTGGGCGTCGGCAGGCGTCGCGGCGCTGGGTGTCGGCAGGCGTCGCGACGCTGGGCGTCGGCAGGCGTCGCGGCGCTGGGCGTCGGCAGGCTTCGCGACGCTGGGCGTCGGCAGGCGTCACGGCGCTGGGCGTCGCGGCGCTCGGCGTCGGCAGGCGTCGCGGTGCTTGACGTCGCGGATTTAAGGCGAGCGATTTAGCGCTATAGCGAGTGATTTAGAGATTTAGCTCTAGATTTAGGGCGAGCATATTGGATGATCCAATAGGATTCAAAAGCCTAGCGCCGCGACGCCGACGCCCAGCGCTGCGACGCTGGGCGTCGGCAGGCGTCGCGGCGCTGGGCGTCGGCAGGCGTCGAGGCGCTGGGCGTCGTCGTGGCGCTGGGGGTCGCGGCGCTGGGCGTCGCAGCGCTGGGCGTCGGCGTCGCGGCGTTGGCGTCGCGGCGCTAGGCTTTTGAATCCTATTGGATCATCCAATATGCTCGCCCTATATCTACAATCACCTTGATCAAAATCTATCGAAAAGTGGACAAATCTCATGTAGAACCAAAGTTCTATGCGCCCTTACTAGTAAACTAGGCTTAGCTTCTTACAAAAACTTACAAAAATAAATGGAGTCCCCCCAAAAACATTTTCATGTAAAAATGTTGCCGAGACGAGTCTACATAGTCCCTGTGAAGAAGTTATCAGATATCGTATAAAGCAAGGTGCTTGTAGATTTAGGGCGAGTAGTCTTTAGAGCTTGGCTACTTGAGCACGTCTTGGCAACATTTTTACATGAAAATGTTTTTGGGGGGATTGTAATATAAAATTTATATGTCTTAATTTACACTAATTTCAGTCCAATCAGAGGTATTTTACCTTTGACAGGACGTTGATGCCGACGAAATAATGATCACTCTCATAGCCAGTCCAAGACAATACAAATACTGTTATAAGCACAGTAAATCACGCATTGTACAATGTCGGTCGTCATAAAACATGGAAGGACTCGAATAAAAGTCGCACATTACCACTATGAAACAGTGTAAACTCAAATGAGCACCTTAGAGTAAATTTTTATTTTATTTTTTTAGAGTTAAAATTAACTTAAATTCTTATGGTGGCAAATCCTATGAGGTAAAATATATTTAAAAAACGTAGATATGTCAGATGATTATGACAGACGACAGCTGTTGTCAAATGTCATACCATAGAGTAGAGCAGTAGAGAAATCATAGATTAGAGTAATTATTATATTAAAGGAGAGAAATGTTGTGAGATAGATGCAGGGGTCGGACACTTCCATACAATGACAAATTCTGTGATTTTTTTACTCAAAATGCGACATCTGTAATCATTTCCCAAAACAACTAGTTACTGTAAAGTGTCACAGATGGTAGCACAGTCGATAATTTTATACAATAATTTATTTCTGAAATTTATTTATTTAAAATATTTATTTCAGTATCTAATTATTTTACTGAACTCGTTTTATAATTAATAAATTTAAAATTTTGAATACCTTACAACTTTAAGTAATAATTACTATAGCAACACAGTGAAGTGATTGATAGGTACTTGGTCAAATTGCCAAATATGGCGACTGCTCCTTGCGTTTGTAGTTTTGTTCCTTATTATTTGTGCTGTTCTTTGTGTGAAGTGCGTATTTCCAGAAGATATTGTGTGAGTTGAGCTTTTAGTTCCTCCACTATTTCAGTGCAATCGTTTTTTTGCGACCAGGACGCTACGTTTGTGCTATTTGTTTGCGTTATAGACGCTTGTGATTTGTGTAGTAAGTACATAATACATTCTATGTTCAATAATGTAAGTGTATAACCTGTGAATAAATAAATAAACTGTAAAATAAAAATGGTTTTATTATGTACCTACCTATCCATTTATTGTGAAATTCAAGGTTTCTGTAAAGTATTAAACTTTACTGTATAGAAGTTTATAAAGTTTGGCTATGATTTGTTAAATGAATAGGTATTTATTATGTAATAATGACTAAATGATAATGAATATAAATATGTAAACTATTTAACAAAGCCAAACTTTATCAACTTGAATACAAGTAAAATATAAGCTGAAAATAAACTGCAAATAAACTGGTATGTATATATAGCTATACATACCAAAAGTTTGCGGGAGATGATATCAGATGGCGCTATGTAGCTATCAAATGACATTAGTAGTAGTCAAAAAAACCTGAGAGCCTACTCTCTATACCTTAGATTAAGAATACATAGATTTGCTACGATACGTCAATAAAGTGTGTGAACGAGATCACAACATACAAAATCTTTAAAGAAGGAAAAGGAAGGCGACAATATTGCCTGTCTTTGTCAGAGTTCCTGTTTTTGTTTGTTGGGCACAACTGCTATGTGCCCAACAAATCAGTTGACAGTTCGGTCACATCTCGTATCTTCCAGGATTTTTAGTGAATAATAGTGATCTAAGTGGTGAAAATAAAAAGAATCTTAAGTGATGCATAATACTAACCCTGCTTTACATGGATATATGTTAAATAATCGGCTGTAAAAGCCGTAATGAGCAAAAAACACGAAATATTTCCTTTCATGCGTAAGTACAATTTTAGTAACAAATACACCTTGCTTTGATAAAATATCGACAGGTTGTGTTCCGTAGCACACTAATAAGCTATTAATAGGTTATTGTGAATAGAAATAATGAATTAAAATGTAATTTAAAATTACAATAACAAATGTATTATCCAACCAATGTATGTGACAAGGTTAAATTGTCATCCTCGAAACAAATGTCAGGCAGTCCGCCATTTTAAAATACTTTTTGACTTAGTAATGTTAAAGATTTTATGGGGATACCAGCTAAGGTACTCATAATTTACCCTAAAAGTGGGGTCTTTTTTAACCGACTTTCAAAAATAGAGGAGGTTTCTCGATTCAACCGTATATATATTATATTTTTAATTTTATTATTAAATCTTAAGCTGTGCAATAGTGAAACTGTTGTTACAGATTTCCAAAGGACTCTTTAACCCGCCAATTATGGATTCGTGCCACAGGCCGACAAAACTAGCAACCAACTAAATATACTCGAGTATGCTCTAGACATTTTGAACAAAGTTGTTTTCGAAAAACAGCAAATATGACATATTTAAACCCGTTATCTATTTCTACGCGTCATGTCATCGAGCAGGTTAGTTACTTTTATGGTATTTATTTACGTACTATAAAAGTGATTATTATAATGTTATAAACATATTATATTCAGAGTCTTGTGTAGAGCCTACTGAAATTTACTTACATAAGTTCACTAAAAGTACTATTTTTTTACTGTAAAATAACGATGGAAATGGAAATCTTGTCTAAATTTAACGAACGCCTCTACTACTCCTATTTTATATATTATTGCTTTGTTTTAGGAAAGCCGAAGAAATATTTATTGGAAGACGTATAGTGAATATAAGTCGTAAAAGTCACTCCAAAAATTTCCATTCATGAACTCTTGAACTGCGGTGAATAGTCAAATGAGATTATATCTATAAATTGTAGTTGGTATAAGAAATAAATTAATAATATGAATGTCCCCGGAAATGCTGGTAAGGGATCCACACTATAGGAGGCATGAAAAGGAAAATACCAAATGCTTAAACGAGGAGGAAGAAATTCGTACATCTACTTACGTGCAAACGGTATGAATACAGTTACGGAAATAATCATTTTTAATAACGACCCATATATGTTGTCATATACCAATAATTATTAAAAAAATGCAAATATTATAATAAAATCATTTAAATAATGACTATATGCACAGATTACCTTTAAACACCTCATTTTTTTATATACTTTTTTACGTATATACCTACTTTATTAGTTATTTTACATTAATTTAAATATTTTTATATTTGTTAAAATACACGACCGGTTTCGACGAAGTCATCGTCGGTGTAGGTATATATTATAATAAAGTGAAAAAAAGTGCAAGTACATAGTTTGTGTTTTATTACTACATAAAAGGAATGTCCGCCAAGAAATTATAGTACATTCGATAACATAAATAGAGTACCGACAACATATATAAATTATTATTACGTCCGCGTCTGTGATGAAAATAATTATGATGTAAAGACGTTTTTTTAAAACCTTGGGTTTTGTTGTATGGTATGTTTTGGGCATACAAAGTAGCAGCCAATGCTACTTTGTATGCGCAAATGGGAACCGTTGGTACATTGGTACATTTACACGTCATAAACGTAACATATTGTTTCCTGCTTTATCCGTTCCAAATTTCATAATTTAATGGAAACAAATATATATAGATATACAAACTTTCTCTCATTAATAATTTTGTATTTTACTGTTCTGTACTAATCTTTGTTAGTCCCGAGTTGTAAGATTACTGAATAAATTGGGTAAATTTAAATGGGGTTGGCAACACAGATATTGTATATACTTTTCGTTTGTCTCTTTCGGCTGTGGCACTGTGTCAAATCTATAGGATTCTTTATCTAAGCTATACCTTAGATTAAGAATTCTTTATCTAAGCTCTATACCTATTTATATTATTATACTCTATGGATAGATGGTTGTGTTGGAGCAGCTGTCTGGATTCCGAAGGTTAATGTGATTTTGAACTTCAAATTGCCTCCTACTACCTCTGTATTTACAGGCGAGGCACTCGCCATCCTTGAAGCCATCTCATTTATTGAGTCTCATGGCCTTAACAAATCACTTATCCTGTCGGATTCCAGGAGCGTTCTAGAGGGTGTATTAGCCAACCAGTTTCGCTCTAAGTCCAGGTTTCCTTTAATTCTGAAAATAAGACAGCTTCTCCTTAAGTGCTGTATCCGAAATATCCGTGTTGTCTTAGCATGGATACCTAGTCACAGCGGAATTACTGGCAATGAAAGTGTGGATGCCTATGCTAAAGACGCGATATCATCAGGGGGTCTATGTCATTACAAACTATATTGCCAGGACTTAATTCCGCTAGCTAAAAATAACCTAACTAGTAGGTGGAACACTGAGTGGACCAGCTCTAGTAATATTAAAGGCAAACACTACTTTGAGATTCAAAGTAGTGTACCTGTTAGGCCCTGGTTTTTCAAATATTTACAGTGCAGCAAACAAGTGTGTTCAACAGTCTGCCGAGTGAGACTAGGTCATTGCTGCTCTCCTGTCTTTCTTGCTAAAATCAGGGTCAAGGACACTTCTCTTTGTGAGTGCGGCCTAGACGAGGGTACCTTAGACCATATTTTCTTTAATTGCCCAAGAAATCAACCCTCCCTATATGACTTCCTTCCTACCTCGATTCCTCGCCCTATTAATTTTAAATCCCTTTTATGTTTTGTGAATACTCCTTTTATTGACATTTTATGTACATATATTCTTTCCAACAATATAAAGTTGTGATGTCTCTATACTAACTTGTGCTCGTTTTTACTTTAGATTATTCATCAGTTTTGTAAAATAGTAAGTAATCAAACCCTTGTTACTTCACCGCACCAGCAAAAGTAAGAGCAAAGTCTACACCCACTCTGACATTGGCAACTCACTAAGGCCGCCATAAACAAAAGAAGAAGAAGAAGAATGTTGTGAGACGCGTCACGCGTAGCGTCTTCCACTTTCTTGTTTTCTTTAGAGTTATTAAAATAACTATTTGCAATAATTAATTATTATAAACCTGTGTTGCGAATATATCATCGAGATGAGTACAGGCGTCTGTTTGTCGTGCTTCGCTTGTAATGTTAAAATATTTGATATTAAAGGCACCCACTTACATTATGTATTCGAAGAACTATCAAATTTTAAGGTTTGTTGCCTAATATATAACAAAACTTTAATGTATTCATCAATTTATATAGTATATATAAAATAGACATAATTGATCGATGTTGATTGTTGGAAGTCGATGAACTTTCCTTATTTATATTATTTAATTAGTTGTATCAGTGATTTGTTTATTTTGACTCTATAACTATACGGCTTTTTTCTCATATTAAAAATATTGTCCTAAATGTCTCCTAGTTTTGTCTTAGTGTGTAAATAATGTTTTCCAACAGATACAAACTGAAAAACATGAGTTGTGCTACATTTGTTATAAGAGGTTAATCCAATGTGAACACTTGGTCAAACAAATTCAGGAACTAAAAACTGATAATCAGGTAACAAACTCTGCTAAACTAGTATAATATAATTTAAATACAAAACTATTGCAAGTAGGTATTATCATCCTTACAAAAGCTAAATAACTTTTGTAAGGATGATAATACCTATTACTCTTATAAAATAACTTGGTCCAACATGCATTGGATCAAAAATATTTGACAAGTTCATTAAATAAAAAGGCCATACAGATTTAACATAAGAGAATTGAAAAAGAGGTTAGAAATTTTAATGAAACTTTAAAGCTTTCCTGAATTGCCAGCCAGAATTCCCAGCCACCAATTTCTGAGTTCAGTGTTGTATACAACATCTGATACTACAGTGGTCTTTGGCCTGAAACCTTGCTCAGTCAGAGAGCTGTTTTTTTTTTTTATATTTATTTAACGAGCTTGTTCACTCAGTGAACATGTCGCTCAAAGAGCTGATTTACGTCAGGTAGCATAAATCAAACTTTTGGTTTCAGAGTCTTTTGGTATTAAAAACATATCATTATGTACCATAAAATATTTTATTGTTGTTTTTAACCTTCTGACTAATTTCGTTTCATCCTAACAATGTTTACTGTGATGGATACTAGAATATAAAAAATAAATAACATACCAACTTTATTGTAAGCAGATGATATTATCTTAACCTCCTTACAGGCAGAAGACAAACCTCTAATACCACTGACAAGAGTTAAAGTTGGACTATTCTCCCTGTACGATGATGTTCCTGTCCAGAAAGAGAAAAATATTTGGGAAGAATGTAAGTATTAAAAAATGGAACAATAACTATTTAATTTCAAAAATGGTTATGAAAAGCATGTTCATCCTTAAACATGGATCATGAAGTTACATAGACACAATTTTAATGTAAATAAATAAACAATAATAATTATAATTTATAGTGATCAATTAGATGTACTCCTTAAAGATTCTACTACTATTATAAATGTGAATGTTTGTGAGGATGGGTGGATGTTATAAATTTTATATTAATTTTATTTATGATATAAATCTTAAATATATGTATGGTATAAAAGTATCAAATATATATTTCCGTTGTCTGGTACCTGTAACACAAGTTCTTTGGATACTTGAATAAAAAATTATTAATTTATTTGACAGCAGTTGGTTGGATATATAATTTGTACTAAAACTATTTATATTTATAGGTATTTATGAAGGTCGGGAAATTGGCGTTGACTATATCCATATCAAAATTGAGCCAAAAGATTCTGCGGATGACACAGATGAGATTGAAGAGGAGTGTTACGGTATGTTAACATTGACTTCTCTTAAATCAAAAATCAAATCAAATCACATTTATTTCAGACAAAAAACCATACAGTAATATTAATAAACAAATCAAAACATTATTAAAATTATGTATATATAAAAAACCGGTAATAAAGAAAATACAATTCTTAATACCTAGTCAGACATTATAAATCATTAAAATAAAATAGGTCAGCCTTTTTTATTTTTGTCTTAGTTTTAGAATCCGATACTAGGACAGCCATTTAATATTTTAGTCTTATACTTCGAAATTTCCGAATGTGTACTATTATAACGTATATTAAAGTAAATTAATCAAAAAATATATCAACTCATCGCTATCTGTACGAGCTGTTTGACGCCGTTATATAATCGCCTAGTGATTTAATTAAATAACCAGATTCAATAAGATGACTGCGACATATATATGCTTAAGAGCGTATTTCACCAAGCAATGTTAAAGTTAATCCTTCGTTAAATATCATGTTGTTTCTCTCGTAATTTCTATCAATCAATGAGAAGGCATGGTAATTAACATAACACTAACATGCGTTGGTGATATCGGGACTAAAGCCATTAAAAAATCCTCTCATTAACAGCGGGAATTTTTTTTTTATAAATTGTTACGTATTTTATCTAATATTTATGAAATTATTAAAGTCGCCGTCTCAAACTGTTGAGCCGGCCACTTTATTAATTTCGTCGTCCCATCGGGTGGAGGGTCTTCCTCTCTTTCTTTTTCCGTGAGGTCCTCTCACTGTTTACCAAAATAAAAATTTTAAAATAAACGCAGTCGAGTTTTTCTTTGAAATAAACGTAATTTAAAGAAATTACCTTTTTCTTGTTACAGATGTCAAAGTAGAGCATGTGAGTGACGACGAAAAGGAAACATCGACGGAATCAGAGAACAATAAAAATGGGTCAAAGAAGCGGCAAAAAAAACCTGAAGAAAAGGAGTATGCGTGCGACCTCTGCAGCAAAAAGTTCAACCAGCCCGCATACCTCAAGAAACACATTCAACGGCTGCACGACAAGAGATGTGAAATATGCAAGAAGAAGTTCCTGACTTACAAACTGTTGGATGAACACAAATTGTTACACACAGAAGAAGGAAAGCCGTTTGTTTGTGAAGTGTGCACGAAGAGTTTTACACGCAGTGACAGTTTGAAAAAACATTTATTGTTACACCAAATCAGCAAACCGTACTCCTGTGATGTGTGTCACAAGAGATTCACCAGACCGGACACGTTGAAGAGCCACAAGCTGTCCCACAACGACGGTAGGACGTTCATCTGTGATATATGCAACAAGAAGTTTGCAAGGAACAGTGATCTTAAGAAGCACAAAGTGATACATACGGGGACCAAGCCGTTCAGCTGTGACCTGTGTGAAATGAAGTTTACTCAAGCAGGCAATTTGAAGAAACACAGACTGACTCATGAGACGGTTAAGGATTTTGTGTGTGATGTATGTAACCGCAACTTCACGTCTATTGGACATTTGAAGTCTCACAAGTCCTCTCACATGACTAATGAAATGTTTGCATGTGATGTTTGCAATCTACCCTTCCTCACCGTCAGCCATTTGAAGTCCCATAAGCGTACGCATATCCGTGAGCAGCACACCTGCGAGATATGCAATAAGAAGTTCCACGACATTGTGACCTTGGTGCGGCATATCAAGCTACATAAAGGGGAGCTGGCCTACAACTGTGATCAGTGCGAGAAGAAATTTGCCAAAAGCAGTTCCCTCATTAGCCACAAGAGAACGCATACGGGGGAAACGCCGTACAGTTGTGAGCTGTGCGACCGGAAGTTTGTCTACAGCAGCACCTTGAACAACCATATGCGTACACACACCGGCGAGAAGCCGTACAGCTGTGATATATGCGGGGAAACGTTCCTGCATTGCAGCTCGTTCAATATCCACAGAAGAACTCATACGGGCGAGAAGCCGTACAACTGTGATATATGTGGCAAGACATACACCGCTCTGGGCAGTTTGAACACACATAAGTTAATACATTCGGGCAAGCCTTACACGTGTGATGTGTGTGACAGAAAATTCCTGAGGATCAGCGGGTTGAAGTCCCACCAGCTAACGCATACGGGTGACAAACAACACAGCTGTGAGGTTTGCAATAGGACGTACTATCAGCTGCATAATCTAAACCGCCATAGACAAAAACATGGACACTTTGTTCAGACTATGGTCGAGATAAAAGTGGAAAATGATGTTATTAACTAGCAGGGAAATACCAGAGTGTGCATTCTACGATAGAAAGTGACATATGTTCTTTCTGGCAAACTTCGCGAACTACTTAACATATAGTTCGTCCCTGATAAATTTAACCTAAAGGTTAACCTGATCAATTAAACCGAGAACATCGAAATTTTCACTTATTGTCCACACTTATCAACACTTTCACAGGTAAATTAAAGGATCATACTTCATTATACATTTTATAACAACTCTGCCGACTGTGGAATATTGTCTATAGTCTATGGATTCATGTAAAATTGCGTCTGAATAAGGAAACTAATGGAACTGCTATACCTACAAAAAAAACGTGCATACCTACGCGGCTAAACATGGCGGTTTAGTGTTGTGTTATCGATGATTCATTATTTATTATTGACTTAATTCTCTGCGACATTAGCGTAGTAAAATCTAAACTTCAGTGAACTTTTTATTAACTTGCAGAGAACAACAAAATAGTCATGACCGTGTTGACAGATGGAAGTTCCAAATCATTTCTCACATAAATAAGCTTATACCTTATTGGATTAGAATTATAGACGAACTCCGTAGCGCAGTGGTTGAGCCCATTGGTCCTTGAGCCTGAGGTGGCGGGTTTGCAAATCGGCGAAAGGTTTTCTGTTTTGCTGTGCCATGGATGTGTATTTAATATACATCCATACCTACATATTCTTAAATATATTATGTAGGTATAGTATAAAATATTAAATATGAATCCCTTGTATGGTCCCCATCACACAAGTTCTTGTAATTATTATTATAATTATCAGAATAATATTTTCATAGAATGTATACTATGATAAAACAAATACCTAGTATCAATATTGTGCTATTAGTACCCCATCACTAATTCCTAAGCTGGTTTATTAATAGTCTAATAAGTACATATCAGCACAAGATGGCGGACCCGGCACAATCCTGACGTCACGACAAGTATTTCCAATGTAGCGATATTGATAAGTATACCATTGTCGTTTTAATTGCATACTTTAGACAAAGACGTCACTATTTTTATTATTTCGTTTTTTAAACTATAAACCTATTAAAGTATCTACATGTGTAAATATTGGCCAATAAAATTGCGTTAATATTGGCCAATTGTCATCACTGACTTATCTATGGTTGTGTCATAGACGGCTTTGTTTACGTTTAGATTAAATTTATCTCGGACGTACTATAGTGCATTTTTCTGCGATAAATTGTAGCCAAATAAGATTTTTCCGGCAATCAGTGCTAGATAAATTGCCCGTGACTATGAAATCCCGAGAAACCGTGCATTTTTCTGCAATAAAAAGTAGCCTATGTCCTTCCCGGCAATCTCTACTACGTAATTTGAAATTGTGAAATCCCGCATTCCATTTTTCATCTATAAATTCGCGCCTGTCTACCCAACCTAGTAGTCTAACTATGTTAAATTTCATTGAAATCGGTACAGTAGCTTTGTATAGTTCGTCCCTGATAAATTTAACCTGAAGGTAAACAAACCGAAAACATAGAAATTTTCCCATAATCACTTGTGCACACTTACCAACACTTTCACAGGTATAAATGTATAATATAGGATTAAACTTCATATCCAATACATTTTATAACAAATAAACAATAATTAATATGTTTAAACGTCAAATGAAAATCTTCCACAGAAAAAATACGCCATTTTGACACTGCCGATTGTAGAATATAAGTCTATGGATTTATAGCAAACAAACTTCATTGTATTAATATTGGCATCACTGAGTACTGACTAGTCTTTGGTTGTGTCATAGACGGGTTTAGATAAAATTTATCTCGGACACGGTACTATAGCTTATTCAATGCGAACAATCAAGTCTTTATAATATTAGTATAGATTATAGGGTAGAATTATATAAACGAATAAAAGTATTTATTAAATTAGTTTGGTTTGTTAAACTTATAAGGTATGTTAATTATTGCATAATAATAGTTACATAATGTATGTTATAGTTTATTATTATTAATAGTAATAAAAAAAAGTGAAAATTACATAAATGAGTACTTACTTGAAAATTTATTTTTACTAGCAATTATAATTATCAATACTTACACAAAGAAAATTTCGTTCCGGGCCCTAGACAGATCCAGCATGTCCCCTACACTGGTTCAGTGGCTTAGAGCGTGGCTCTCGTCGAAGGTCGTGGGTTCGATCCCCGTTTTGGAACAGCAAAAAAAAATCGAATCTGTAGGCCTTCTGAATTTTATTCCATCAAACTGTACAATTCCAATGTTCCGTTGAAATAAGATTCAGTATTCCAGTTAGGACAATGCAGGGTTATCACCTGATTGTTTGACAAGATTATAATTATAATAATAGTTACATAATGTATGCTATAATTTATTAATTACTATTATACTATTAATAAAATAATAATAAAAAACTCAACATAAACCTAGTTGAAAATGTCTTCTTACGAGACATTGTCATTAGGATGATCAATACTTACACAAAGAGCATTTCGTTGCGGGTCCCAAGACAGATATAGCATGTCCGTTGAGCACTCCTGAGATCATATCAAAGGGTTTTGAGGTTGGTACTGTATGCCCTAGCTGGGTGGGTGTAGAGAACATTTGCTGAATGTTAATATTTAAAAATATTGCGTAGAAATATATGAAACTGGCTGACCCGTGCCACACACACACACTTCGTGGAGATACAAACCGTTTAAACCTTCCTTCTTAGACTTCCAAAAACATTTCAAGACCAAAAATAGCCGAATCGGTTTAGCCGTTCTTGAGTTTTAGCGAGACTAACTTTTTCATTTGTATATGTCGCAGTCATCTAATTGAATCAGCTTATTTAATTGAATGACTAGCGCGGTTCTATGATGCCGTCAAACAACTCGTACAGATAGCAATGTGTAGATATATTTTTTTATTAATTTACATTAATGTGTGTTATCCCCTCGATTGTTTGTTGTCATTTTTCAAAAAACCGTGCACTGTGGAGGTACTTCAAGGTGGTCTCGAATTACGTCATCCGCGCGAGGATCAAATTACAAATATTTCAAATATTTTGTTTATGAGCTTATTTAGATTATATATAAACAATATGTCGTTAAAATCGCTATGAAACAAGCTAACATATACTTATAGATTGGACACATTAGTAAAATTTTAAGTTTAAAAATAAAATATTAAATAGCTGTCTTGGTCTCAGATTCATTGAATTTGTAAGTAAAAAAAGAATTCAATGAACGCACTAGTCATTCAATTAAATAGCGGATTCAATCAGATGACTGCGACATTTATAAGATGATGAAAATAACCATAAGAAACACTTCATCACGCAAAGTAACTTGCGTTGTATGATAGTGATATAATTAAAGTCGAATTTCGGCCTTAGTTCGTCTAGTTAATTCAATTGTAGGTTTAATATGACCAGCTTATAATTAGGGATGGTAGACTAAAACACAAATATTTCACTAAAACACAACCGCTAGGCTGTTCTAGTGTATTTTATTACAAACATTATGTGCAATAGACATTCGCAGTAGCGATAGAGAACCGGCCATTTTTAAAACAAGATTTAAAAAGTTAAAACGTCAAAGTCAAAACACTTCTTCTTCTACTTCTAATAATGGATCCATTTTTTTACACTTCATCTTTTTAAGAGGTGCTTTTAAAAGTTCAAACGTCACAATGACAGTCGATATTCATCGAAGGAAGGCCAATAAAGTTCACTAATCAAGAGGCTGCAAGATTCCTCTTTAAAACCTCCCAATCTCTTTGGGTATATATCCCGAAAACACAAGCGTTTTCCACGCCTATTTTCTGCGAGCCCGCGGTCTCTTTGGCTACCGCTAACGATAGTAAATGTAGATGCAGTCCTTATCCGCCCAACAGTGATAGTCGCAACTTTGACTAGAGCTTCAGTATTCCACGAAAGTGTAAGTTAGACATCTTAAGTTGGGATGTTTCAGCATACTATACGCTTTGTGGTATCTATTCCACCTCTTCCATGAAGGATTCTTCAATAATTTCTTTTTTAACCTCGATTTCGATATCTGAGAAGAGAGAAAAACAATTACGTTAGCAGCCAACAAATGATTTGCTTCTTTATTATTATATATGTATATTATTAGCCTGGAGGTCTACTCAAGATACCATCGCTATTTATCGCTTACGAAGTTCGAAAACAAAATGGGATTTGACATAAGCTTCGCTAAATGACACTCGAATTCGCGTGTCATTTAGCGAAGCTTATGTCAAATCCCATACATTTTGTTTTCGAACTTCGTAAGCGATATCGCTGCTTTGGAAGAATACTGTCGTATCTCAAATTTAGTAAATTTTTCAGTAGAGCACTTTAAAGTTTTGTCAAATCTTAAAATGCTGCATTTTTTTATTTAATGCGTAAATGTTGATGCGACATGAATATAAACACGAGAAATAAATCAGATTTTATGTTGATTAAAAGTTTTTTTGAAAAAAATACTTATTTAGTACTTAAAAATTAAAATAACTACTGGGTCTCAGACTTATCACAAAATAACACAGACAAACTTATGAAGAATACTGGCTTATAACAAAAAAATACTAGAATAAAATATGGTTGTTTTTAATAACAGGGCTGTTTCTCGAAATAATACAAAATATTCACTATATTTTTCTTAGTGATACTGATACATTTTGAGTTGTAACATCTTAGCATTATTTATTTTAAATCAATACTGTTACAATGCCAATTCGGTAGTTGTTTTACAGAAATCCTTACTGTATGTAACATGTTTTATGGAAATGTAAAGTATTAACTGGTTTTACAGCAAGTTTAGTAATGAACATACTAAAATAAGGAACAGTTGCCTTATTTTAGTATGTTCATTACTAAACTTGCGATAGCTTAACATCTTTAAAAATAGCTAACATTTATTAAAAATATAATGATTATTAAGTAATTGTTGTAGATTAGAATCTTATAAATTCAAACAATCTTGTATAACAAATTTAAAACAAATAAGTTTAAAAAAATATCAAAATTTAACTTTATCATAATAATATAACTTTTATCAACTAATAATTAGATGAATTTTATAAATTCCAAACACGAAACAGAGTTTATACATACATACAGTCAATTAAAAAAGTAATCTTAATATCTAACTACAATACTTTGAGATCATAACAATCAGTTTGCATTTTGCATTTCTCATTACTAATACGCAAAAAATATTTTTATACGTGTCATATTATTATTATGACTACTGTAGGGACTTGTGTAAGTATAATTTACATTAATCTTCCGACCACTTTACGATCTTAACGTCCCTGTAAAAAATCCTAAAGATTCTCATAGAATAATGAGTAAAATTTTTAGGAATGCTATTCTTTTGTAGTAAAGCTAATAATCCTCGTTTCTTCTTTTCACACACCTCTATCTTATTTTTGTATGGTTGTGTCAAAACTATATAACTATTTTGTGTGAGTCTTGTTGTCCCTATTTTATCATATTACAATCTTCAAAAACTTTATTATTGTTCCTATTCGTATGATGTTTTGTAGTAGAAGGCGTAATTTTGAGTTTCGTCTGGATCAACTTTCAAAATTTTTATATCACTAAGTTTTACTGATAGCTTGTTTGTATTTTTAGAAAAATTCTTGCATATAGCAGTTGCTAAATTTTTGACATCATAAAAATCGATGTTCATAGTATACTTTTTAAGAGGTACCAGTCTTCTTCGCATTTCGTATTATCTGAGTGATCAGGGAGCTTACTCCCGACACAATCGAAAACCGTGCGATATCAGTGGTTTTTCGTACTTTATTTGGTGAATTACTTTGAAACTAATCAGGATAAAGAAAATTATTAGATCGTAACTTTTTGTCCTCCCGACCATATCAACTGTCTGAGAATCAAAATAAACAAAAGTCAATTTATTAGGAAGTACGCGGCGTGATCGTATTTGAATCAATATCAAATCAGTTTGGAGAGTAAGGCCCCAGCTGTAGAGATAGCACCTGATTTGAGGCTTCTTTGGATTTGACGCTCTATAACAGAGCAAACAGTGTCACCCTCACTTTGTGTATGAACCTTTATAAGGAACTAGCTGTTCCCGCGACTTCGTTCGCGTGGTTCTTGAGCGTCTTAAACCATTTATGCAGCGCACGCAACGAAATTTTCCCCGTTTTTTCAACATTTCTCACTGACGATTCGCTCCTATTGGTCACAGCCGTAATGTTATATAGCCCAAAGCTTTCTCTATAAAAGGACTATCCAACAAAAATATTTTCAAATTGGACCAGTAGTTCCTGACATTAGCGTGTTTAAACAAACAAACAAACTCTTCCGCTTTCTAATATTGTTACGAAGTGCCACAGCATACATTATTAGGATCCATTTACACGTCCAATAATAAACACTTCTAGTTAATCGGCTTTATTCACGTAGGTATTATATTATACAATATCTTATTACTAGGTACATAGGTCTCACCTTTATGGCCTCTACCATCCTCTACCATCCTCTTCCGTGTCTGAAGAATCACTAGACGATGATGTACTGTCAGAAGAGCTTGAACTAGATAAACTACTCGGTGGTATATACGATAATTTTGAAGGACCTGGTTTGGGATTACTTGCATAATCTAGTTTTTGGTGAGAATACCTATTGTGCACTAATTTCACTTTAACTGCAATATTTATTCGCAATTGATATCACGGGATCAATTTTTTCAGCAAAATTATTTCGCATTGGGCGTTTTTTGTTATTAAAGTCACTATGATCAGAATCGGAATAATAGTCATCAGTATTTACGTATTTTGGGTCCTTGACGCTGTCATTTGAACAATAGTCATGTACTTGCTGGTTAAGCGGATCTTCTGCATCTAGAAGCTTGTTGTTTTCAGACGGTAAAGGAGATAGTATTATAGGAGAGATTATAGGATATAAGTAGATAGCGCGTTTCGTTTGACTAATTCTGTTATCTGCTTGTTTTTTTCTGTTACATAAACAAAACATGAAAAAATTTTGCAATACAGCATGAATTAAAAAAGTTTAAAATTATATTCTTCTCGATAGTTATTCTTAATTTAACATTATATACCATTAAAAAATCAAAGATGAAACTACCTACACTTCATGTAAAAGTACGTTACCACTTCTTTTATTCCCTTGTTACTCAACGGGACATTGATGTTCCGGAACATCTGTAGAGTCTGGTTTCGATTTGCCGAATAAATTAAAAACAAGTAAATGTTAGGAAGGTACCTAGAATGTAGCTAACTAGTAACAAGCTACCTGTGTATAACTATTACTTTATTTTAAAAAGTCAATAGATAAAAATAATACTAGGTACACCTACTAAAATATTTGGTTCTGTAAGCTCGTAACGTGTTTCTATAACGATTAGTTAGGTAGGTATCTGACAATAAAAAAAATGAACGCGTTTTTTAGTTGTTTTTTATCTGAAACACTGTGTCAAGTACAAAAATACGACTGATTGTTTATTAGATAAAGTCATATTACGAAAAATACAATTACAGTCACAAAATAATTTATCTAGAAAAACGTTTTAATTTGAATTGTATAAATGCTATCGATACCCTATTTTTATTATAAACAGTGGTATCTAATTTTAATACATTCAAGTTATCCTTACTTTTTGTAGAATAATGTAGTAATTTCAAATGATACTTTGTTTATGAGAAGTGTCTAAAAGTTCTTGTAGATTATTATAAACAATAGCGTCACATCACGAAATAGCGCAGTGTCCTTGATAAATGCGCACTCAAAATCTATATTATTTTGTAACTAGCGACCCGCCCCGGCTTCGCACGGGTGCAATGCTGATACTAAATTAAATACACTACAGAAAAACTATGAACGTTGTATATAAAAACATAGCGGCCCGCTCCGACTTTGCACGGGCATAAAATATATATGCCTATGTCACTCAATGAAAACATGATTAAAATCGATCCAGTATTTTTGATTCATTCATTACTGCCCTTGGCCTGCACGCATTAAATTTGGAGTAAAACAATTCCTCTTTCCCTATGCTTACTATGAAGATTTCCTGCTATCTTTGGAATATCTAAATTCATACAATTTTTATTACATTACACATTTTTACTTTTTACATTTTTACCTAGGTGTTTTAAATCTGTAATATCTCCAAAAAAATATTTGTTTAATTTACATGCTGTAAGGAACCATATTGATCTATATTAATTGCACACTGTATTTAAGGTACTTAATTCGATAAGGATTAATGCCGTATTGCTTAAAATAGCTTCGTAAATAAGCCATTTTTTCACGTAAAAAGTAAACAATAACAATGGTTAATGTGGGTTATCCCTAAAAGATAAACATATACCATCGCGGACTTTTTTGTAGACCTTTTTATGGTGTACAATACTGTAGTACATTAATTTGATCTAACTCGTAGGGTTTAGGCAGCGTTTTTGCTAAAATAGGTTAATTTACGACATCACGTTAGAAACCTCTAAAATTAGCAATGTTGCCTTAGTATATTATGCATGTTTTATACATATAAACCTTCCTCTTGAATCACTCTATCTATTGGAAAAAACCGCATCAAAATCCGTTGCGTAGTTTTAAAGATTTAAGCGCACATAGGGATATAGGGACAGAAAAGGCGACTTTGTTTTATACTATGTAGTGATATGACTATATTTCAGAAGACCAACCGAGTTTTCTCATATAAAGACAAGTTGCAACTGGTGATACAACGCTGTTTATAAAAAATAGCGGCCAAATTGACCAAAAGGAAACAGTCTTTCGGTGGCGCCACGCTCGTATTTATTGTTATAGAAATATGATCTTTACTGAGTATATAAAACAGATCATTTTACGTTGAATGGTGTTGAAAACTCAATTTTGTAGTATTTCGTAATAATACGCTATTCTTCCAAAGCAGCGATATATAGTATATAGCGATGGCATCCTGAATCAGGGCCCTGAAACTTAATCTCGGACCCACCAATTAGCTGTTATCAAACATGTGTCATATTCTACGGTCCGTATTTATAAAACAATCTCAAAATCGGTCTCAAGACTTGCGATCACAACCTCTACTTGAGAACCTCAAGTGACTTAAACCGTTCATGCAGCGCACGCAACGAAAGTTCCCAAATGTGAATAATTTTCCCCGTTTTTGCAACATTTCCCACTGACGCTTCGCTCCTATTGGTCGCAGCCGCAGCGTAATGTTATATATCCTAAAGCCTTCCTCTATGGACTATCCAACAAAAAAATAAATTTTCTAATCGGACCAGTAGTTCCTTCGATTAGCGCGTTTCAACATATTATTAGGATTTATTTTTCCCTCTACTTACATTCTGTTTTGATTTCGTATTCCTGTTTGATGGCTGCGGGTGGAACTGGCAAGTCATTGACTGACTGTTCTGGATGTGTCGCTTCTGTCTTAACACTTTCTATCTTGATACCACAGATCCCATTAACTGATTCCGGGGTTCCTTGTTTATAAAATTTTCTACATTCCACATTGTCATCGATAGCTGTAATATAAATATTATCAATATGGGCCTGTTCCAGGAGTCGCTCTGAACGTTCAGATCATTCATAACGCTGACATTGACAGCTGACAGTGCCTGTGGAAACAGTTCAAAACGATCCTAAACAGTGCTAAAGAAACGCAAGTCTGAACGAAAAAAACGTTATTTTCGTTTACTATTTTCTTTAGCACTGTTTAGGATCGTTTTGAACTGTTTTCACGGGCACTGTCAGCTGTCAATGTCAGCGTTATGAATGATCTGAACGTTCAGAGCGTCTCCTGGAACGCAGGGTATATTAACAAGCTATAACGGGTGTAAAAAAAGTCACTATAACTTTTGTATATGATTATAATACCTTTTCGCATTCTAGAAATGTATTATTCTTAAATATTGTTTTTTATATAAACAAAAAAAAGTGGCTATTTCGTTATTCTTGCGACAAAAAAATGGTAAAATGTAAAATTATTTTTTTTTAGTTTTTGACTACAAAAATATGTAATCGAAATGAGGCAAGGTAGTATAATCGTATCTCAAAGTAATAGGGACTGCTCTCGTAGATTTTGTAGATCGATTTTGCCGCAAATTCTTCCACCAAATACGACCGATTTGTGACCTTTTTGAATGTGCGTTGCACTTTTGAAATCAATATTCAATTCTTCACCTATATACCTATAGTACGTCCGAGATAAATTTAACCCAAACGTAAACAAACCCGTCTTATACACAACCATAGATTAGTCAGTGATGCCAACTAGCTAATATTAATACAATGATTATAATACACCTGATGATGACTTAGTCGAAACCGGTCGTGTATTTCAATAAATCTTATGTTTAACAACTAGTCAAGTGGAGAAAGTGCAAGTAATTTGTGTATTATTACTGTGTACAATGATTATTGTTTGCTATGAATCCATAGACTATATCCATAGGCTTATATTCTACAATCAGCAGTGTCAAAATGGCTTATATTTTCTGTGAAAAGTTTTCATTTGATGTTTAATTGTTGTTGTAATATAGTGTAATCCTTTAATATTCTGGTGAAAGTGTTGATAAATTAGCTCAATAAGTAAATATGTGAAAATTTCGGTGTTTTTGGTTTGTTTAGATACGTTTAGTTTTTATCTCGTACGTACTATACAAAAAGTCGTTCACAAAAATCATGCCGAGGCCATTTCGAAAACCTAAGAGCGTACTTGCCTTCTTTTTCCTGTTTGATGGCTGGTCCTGGCGTGGCGTCTGGCCCAACCGTTATGTTCTTTTGTTTACTGACGCGCGTGAATGTCTCGTGACAAACATCGCAAGAGTATTGGTCGTCGCGCAGTCGCCGGAGCACGTGATCGTGCGGTTTTTTGGGTCTTTCTTTCAAATATTTATTCTCCACAGCGATATCTGAGCAAGGGAATAATAATGTATATACCCACAAAAATATAAAAATACATACATAACAATAACAATCTTATATAACGGGTGTAAAAAAACAGTCAATTATACTACCTTTTCTCATTCTAGAAATGTATTTTTTTAATGTATATTTAAAAAAAAAACTGTTTTTTGCTTTTTCGTTACTCTTACGACAAAAAACGGTAAAAAATAAAAAAAAAATTGTAAAAAAATCCTATAATGAGGAAAGATAGTACATTCCAATAATGAGGAAAGATATATTGACTGTTATTTTTACACTGTATAAAATTACTCCCCCCGGTAATATAATTCATGTTTTTTTATATTTATTATATAGATAAGATATATTTACCGGTATGGTACGGTATGGAATCTATTGGACTATTCAATACTTCATTTGCAGATAATTGACTTCCTTGAGCAAGTTCAATTTTCCTCAGCCTATACATCCGACACCTTTCCGCTGATGTTTTTGGTGTTTTTGTTTTCGGCGGTGCGGCCTTTTTTTTACGGTTGCGATAATTTTTACATTTCTCTGCATTACTGAGTGGCATCTCGAAGACTGAAAAAAAAAATCGTTGGGATTTATTTGATTATTTACATAAGGTGCATTGCATTTGCAAGGAAACAACGTTTTGAACGAAATTTTCAATCACTTTATGTTTTTTATGTATGCACTTAGGGCGAAAGAAACAGGAATCTTATTACAAATTTCGTTCAAAACATTATTTACTTGCAACTGGAACGCACCTATATCTGACAAAATGACAATACATTATTTATATGATTACCTACTTAAAAAAAGAAACATGAAATTTAATATTTGGAATAATTTAATTTATAATCATTATTATTTGAATCTACTATTAATTCAATAATTTATTTTATGATGTAAATAAATAATACCGTTCTAGTATGAAAATAAAAGTCTTTGTTAAAAACGAGCACTTTTTCTTTAGATTGCGGCATGTCATGCCTTCCAGGCATGGATTCTTATCAGCAACATAATCGAATATAGGTATGATTTTTTTTAATCATGCGGTTTAATTTCCGGATAAAAAAAATAGACGGTTTCATTTTCAGCAAGAGCTCTTGCGAGCTCTTTGCAGCAATATCGAGCCTTTGCTGGATTTGGGCTACCATGCCCTTTTTTAAAAATTCATTTTTATCACTGACTGAAGGTGAACATTATTTAGTAGTTCCAGGTGACCTAGAAGTTTAAAATTGGCACCCCGATATGTAATTGAGTGAATACAAAGGAATAAATCAAAAACTCGTAAATTTGTATCGTTTTATTTTATCTAATTTCATTTAGCCAAGTCAGGCCTTAGGATACAACATATTATTCTAAGTTATAAGAAGAAAAAAAAAAGATGTTATACATCAATTTCGGGACTGACCGTTGAGCTTGGTACCCAATACCATGTCACTTAATTTGGCGCTGAAGCCAACAATCAGGGCACATCATATTGAACTTGGGTCTAATTTCATATTTATGTATGGGATTATTTATGCTGCAGAAGTTTTTATTTTGATCTCCCTTCGAAAGTTTTTTCCTCGTTTAGCAATAGTCATCAATTTTAACTATAATTTTTATTAGGAAATCAAGATGATTAACATCGCGGCAATCGATTGGCAGGTTTATTTTGTTTTTTATGTGTGTCATTAAACATGTTTTGTGTATCATATGCAAAGTGTTATTAAATTAATCAAGCATTTCATTAACTAATTTGTACAAAATCAGTAAGCGGTTTATTAAAAAAATATGATTGTCAATAAAAAAGGATCATCTTTCGTTGCCCCCGAAGATTTTATTGCTTTCTGATTGGTTGTTGCTTGATCACATACCTTTGGTAATAATCCTTAATATAATATAAATAATTCGATAAAGAATAGATAAGAATAAGAATAGATTTAATCAACACAGTCAACTTGTCAGCTTTTATATTATAGTGTGATAAGACATGCCAGAGGAATTTTCCAATTTAAACAAATCCTTACATATGTCAGAAGAAGAAGAACAATTCCCTCCGGCAACACCAACGCGTGTTATTACACTTAGAGACCCTTAAAAAAATCATCCTCATTTGCTTTGGTTTTTTTTTTATTCGCATCAAAGCGACGGTTATGGATGCCTAGGTAAGACCGAGGTTTAAATGCATACTTACAGTCAATCTTTTTGTTCTTTAAACGAGCAGATTTACGTTTATGTGCTAACGAGTTTGTATTTATTGTGTCTTCGTCTGATGATATTTTCCGTTTCTTCGGTGAATCAACTTGTACTAGGAGTCCCGACGGTTCTTCAATTTCAACATTACTTCGATATACTACGGGGTACACCTTTTTAGGCAGCTCCATTTTTATCTCCGGTGAATTGTCTTGAGCGTATACAAAACAAAAAACTTTTATACTATGTTACATTAAAACTCTGAAAAAACTGTTAAACACAACTCTTTGGCCTAAGTTAAACAATTCCCATCGGTAGGTGTACTTAAAATATATTAGTTACTGGCTTGACTTAGGCCCGTAATAAAACAATCTCAAACCTAACCTCACTTGAGAACCTATTTGACAAATAAAAAAACCGTTTCGTTTCGATTTTAAAAATGAAGAACTTAAGTTACATACTTTAATTTTTTTATTTTAAAAAAAGTATAAATAAAGATTATAAAAATATAGGTTATACTTATTTTAATGTTTTTCTGTAATCTTTTTTTTTTACCCCCAATATTTTTAAAATACATTTATTTAAAAATGCAACAAAACGATTCGATTTTCTCAGTAGCTAGAGCTCCCTCCCGCGTCGATTCACAGCGCTAGGTTTATACCCCGCGCACCATGGTCGTGTGTGCACGCACATCAAGCGGCTCCTGGGCATTTTAACCCCACGTTGTACGGGACGTCGCTAAATAGTAAGTATGCCTTGTTTCAGTTGTAAATTATTTTTAGATGGAATATGTGTTTTATTTATAAAAATTGTGTTTATAGTAGTAACAGATATTTAATCACCATAATAAAATGAATGGAGATCTAATTTTGGTGGCGTTATTGTAGGAATTTGAGTCGGATAATGACATATTCCACCCACTAGGGTGGAATATGTCATTATCCTGAGGTGGTCAGTTTCGTCCTCGCTACTAAGCGAGGACGAAACTGACCACCTCAGCGAAGGTTCTGAAGTTGATAGTGACTTGGAAGATATTGAGTTGAACTTTTAAAAGTGAAACGAAACGTTTATCTGTCAAATAGGTTCTCAAGTGAGGTTGGGTTTGAGACTTCTTTATTAATACGGGCCTAAGGACTGATTTTTCAATCGTCAGATAACTTTTACCTGAGGAATAAATATGTGACTGACAGATTTTGTATGAAACAAATGTAGTCTCATGTTTATTCGACAGTTAAAAGATATCAGACGATTGAAAAAACAGCCCTAAGTCATTTTTACAGCATGCACTTGATAGGATCTACACATTATAACTTACCTCTTGATGTAGAAGGGATTGGGGAAGGTGAGTTATTTTCCTCTTGTTGATAATGCTTAGGTATTGCTTTTTTAGTAAGCCTTGTACGTTTTCCACCTTTATTCCGAACAAATTCTTCTTTAAAGTGATCTAGGCATATATATTTGTTCCGCAGCTCATTGTGGCATAAATGTGTAATGTTCATGTTCCCTGAAAACATATAATTACTGTGGTGACAACGGGTGGTCCCGTTTATTCAATTTAACTCTCAGATTATATGTAATACAACAAAAAAATCGGTCCACACACGGCGTAGTAATTATAGAACAAAATAAAAAAATATCCACAGCCGAATATAACATAATCCCGTCTATTTTGAAGTCAATAAAATAGTTACTTTCGTTTGTTTTTTCGTCGAGTACCTACATGTACTTATGTTATATTTTAAGCTTCAACTAACAAATAAAATAAACTTTTGTCTTTTTTATTTGAATCGCCAAATAAATAATGATTTAAAATTAGGCAGCTATATTATAATATATTAATATGAAGACCGACTATATTTTTTTTTAAACTAACATTTTAGTTTTCGTCCCTCTCTTCGTCCATGGATTCATAGCAAACAATAATCATTGTATTAATAATGGCATTTGGTTCTGTCATAGACGGGTTTGTTTACGTTTGGGTTAAATTTATCTCGGACGTACTATATTACAAATTATACTTATATACTAGGCATTGGATTAATATATCGTTAGATACCTTTACCTACCATATTATGCCTTACACAATATGGTAGGTAAAGGTAAAGGTGCCATTTATTCAGGCTTTACAAATAATGTCAAAGATAATAATATAAATATTGAATGTTATAAGGAAAAAATAACTTACCACAATTAGACAACCAAACTTGTAGCCGTCTGGAATCTCTGGTAGGGAACCGGAACATAGATTTTCGATCCGAAGTTGTATTACACATAAAATATGCACATTTATTCGGAGCCATTTTCGATGTTCAGGTTTTTACTTTTTTTTAATTATACTCCAAGAGGAGTATTTTCGCCAATTTTGTAAAAACATAGGTAGGTAACTGAATATTGTTATTATACAATGAACCTAGAAACAAAGTTTCCTAAGTCATTGGTGCATTCATTAAAAAAAACAGGCTGAATTGAGAACTTTCTCCTTTTTTGGAAGTCGGTTAAAAATAGGCTAATCTTATTATAATCTCAATATTTCTATTTAATTTGGCTTATAAACGTGAATAAATAATTATGAAAATAGTGCTGTTAGTTTTGTAAAACGTCTATGTGCTAACTTCATGGTGTCGGTTTTCCGTGACAGTGTGTGCGCGCATCGTAATAAATAATTATTTGCTCTCTTCATTTTTAACTCGCCAAAAGAAGTAACTTCAAAAATGTTAGGGTTACACAACTCTTATCAAGGGGTATGAAGAATTAGTAGCTGATCTTCAGACCTACTGAATATGGATATAAAATTTTATAAAAATCGGTTAAGCCGTTTTGAAAAAATATTTCTTTGTTTCTTGGATATAATGATTTACATATTATTCGTCGTTTCAGCCTTTTAGAGTCCACTGCTGAACATAGGCCTCTCCTCTGGTGCGTAAACACAGGAAGCTAAACGCCTACTGGTACCACGCTGGCTAGACGGGTTGGTACAGGGTTTTGTTTCGAGTTTTCCTTCTCTCACACTAGCTGTTCATGTGTGTGTGCTTCCTTTTAGTCGCCTCTTACGACTCCCCTAGGATAGTATCGGGGTGGTGACAATTGTATTCTAATGCTGTCACCACACGGCAATTACAATTTAATAATTACATATTATTATGATTTTAATATTTTTGTTTGCAAAAAAATTTACACCCGGGTTCTAAAAGGCTGATCAAATCATGATCAGCTAATATTTGAGTTAACAAGCCATTCTGAATGTAGTAGATAAACTTAACAAATTTAATAGATGTTTGAATACCAGTGGTAGATGATGATACAGACGTCTCTGGTGAATTTGGAGAGGAAGATTTTTCTTGAACAAAGACATTTGTCGACAATGTAACTTTTGTATTGTTTATATTATTGGCTTCACTCGATGGAAATATACTTGGTACTGCAGTTTGTTTCAGCTTGAGCCGGGCTGAAACGGCAAACAGTTTGATTGTCATACTTGTCAAGATACAGGAGCCAGAGGACATGGACCAACCAGGTGGGTACATGATAGCAACATATTATTGTTATTGTCATAAGTATTGCTTGTCAAGAAATTGAATTATCTAAGATTATGGATATATCATATGCACTGGAGGTTACATTTTGATCTCAGTATAGACCCTTTTCCAGCAGGCTTACTACCGACACAACCGAGAATTGAATAAGTTCAATCACAGCGGCTTTTGGTATTATATTTGGTGGATGGATTGCTTTGAAACTAACCAGGATAAAAAAATCGTTAGATTGTATCTTTTTGTACTCCCGACCATATCAATCAACTGAGAATCAAAATAAGCAAAAGTCAAATTATTCGGGAGCATGCAGCACAATTGAATCTCAATCAAAATCAAATCAGTTTGGAGAGTAGGGCCCCAGATTGTTTGATGAAATTAAGTAATATTTACCTAATTAGAGTGTCAATACTGTTTTATTTTTATTAGTTTTTGTAATTGCCTTCTAAAAAGTAATTTGAACTAATTTTAGTATATTGTGTATTGAGACTGAAAGAAGATGTTTAAAAAAAAAATAATTTAATTGTTTTTATGATTGAACAATCACATAATATTATTATCAGTAGTGATCGAATAAACGATAATTAATCAAAATTGATTATTATGAGTGATAAAATATAAATATCTAGTAAAAGAAAACGAACGGCAAAGCATTAAATGTCATATACATTGAAGCAGAACTATGGCTTGGTAACAGAATATGACTTTTAATGCTTTGCCGTTCGTTTTCTTTTTAAATATGAGCAACAAGGAGACTCTTTTATGGCTGAACTACTATTAAACAACCATACAAAAACATCAATACATGTTATTCACACTTGCCTGTTTGCCATGTAGGTGTATGTAGTATGGGTATGATCCCTTATTATTACAGTTTGGTGCTCATGTTTTTGTTTATAATAAATAATAATAATGTTATGTTATGTTTAAAATACTTACGTGTATCATATACCGAATCTTTTGGCAGCTCATAATCATCTTCCCTGAAGTGATTTTTGCATACTAGACTGTGTTTTGAGGGTGTGAAGTCTCTGCAAATGGCTGCAAGCCATTTTTTTTTACGTATTTCGTCTTTAGGGAACCTGTGACCTCCCTTTTTGTTTGAACACTTAGGAACTGCACAACATTGGGGCATATCGATTTTAAAAGAACTTATTACACTAAAAAAAATAGAATTGAATCCAAAACTACCTATAGAAAACACTAAGTTAACATAGTTGAAGTTATACTTCTTTCCCTGCGTTAGGGACAAATGAGGGAAAAATTTTATTGACACGAAAAACCGACACCATGAAGTTTGCTAGTCAACATTTTACAGAACTAGCGACTGCACTCACAGTTATTTATTCACGTGAACCTACACCTTGTGTTTTGTATTGATCCGAATAATAATTACTACAAATTTAGGATAACGCGAAAAATACAATAATTCAACTCGAAAAGTATAACTTACGAGAGTACTACGTTTTTATTCTTCTTCTTCTCCTGGCATCTGTCAACTGGCATGAGCTCTCTGACATTGACATTCAGTTTTTTTTTATTATAGTGACAAAACTTAAAACCATTTCAGAGTCACATCGATTCTCGGTGTAATCTGTGTGCAGGTTTAGGGCCTGTTCCAGGAGACGCTCTTAACGTTCAGATCATTCATAACGCTGACATTGACAGTGCCTGTGAAAACAGTTCAAAACGATCCTAAACAGTGCTAAAGAAACGCAAATCTGAACGAAAAAAACGTTATTTTCGTTTACTATTTTCTTTAGCACTGTTTAGGATCGTTTTGAACTGTTTTCACAGGCACTGTCAGCTGTCAATGTCAGCGTTATGAATGATCTGAACGTTCAGAGCGTCACCTGGAACTCAGGGTTAATGGATATGTTTTTAAAAAAAATATTTAATTGTTTTTAAGATTGAAAAATTATTTAATATCAGTAGTGATCAAACAAACGATAATTAATGAAAATTGATTAATATGAGCGATAAAATAAAAATAACTAGTAAGGGGAGCCAACTTCGTCGTCGTTTCAGCCTTTTAGAGTCCACTGCTGAACATAGGCCTCTCCAACACATTTCCAGTGTGTTCGGTCCATTGCCACCTGCATCCAACGTGACCCGGCAGTTTTCACCAGGTCGTCGGTCCATCTGGTAGGTGGCCGTCCCACACTGCGCTTGCCAGTACGTGGCCTCCACTCTAGGATCTTTTTGCCCCATCGACCGTCCAATCTTCGTGCTATGTGGCCGGCCCATTGCCACTTCAGCTGACTGATCCTACGGGCAATGTCAGCAACCTTAGTTCTTCTACGGATCTCCTCATTTCTGATTCGATCACGTAGAGAAATACCGAGCATTGCCCTCTCCATAGCACGCTGAGCGACATTAAGCCTTTTGAAAAGATCCTTCGTGAAGCACCACGTCTCAGAACCGTAAGTCATCACTGGTAACACACATTGGTTGTATACCTTTGTCTTTAGGCACTGAGGTATTTTAGACGAGAAGACGTTACGTAATTTACCGAACGCTGCCCAGCCGAGTTGGATCCGTCTACTGACCTCTCTCTTAAAGTTGGACCTACCTAATCGGACAGCCTGCCCTAGGTATATATATTCGTCAACAACTTCAAGAGTAGAGCTCCCAACAGTTAGTGCGGTGGGTGCAACATGGACATTGTGCATGATCTTTGTTTTGTCCATATTCATTTTAAGACCCACTTGTTGAGAAACTCTATTGAGGCCACCGAGCATGCGCCCTAAATCTTCCAGCGATTCTGCCATGACTACTATATCGTCGGCAAATCGAAGGTGAGTGATGTATTCGCCATTGATGTTGATGCCAAGTCCTTGCCATTCCAGGAGCTTGAAGGAATCCTCCAGAGCAGCGGTAAACAGTTTCGGGGATATAATATCCCCCTGTCTTACTCCTCTCTTTAAAGGGATATCCTTCGTGCAGTGCTCCTGTACTCGGACTGACATGGTGGCGTTATTATACAAACACTTCAACACTTCGATATACCGATAGTCAATACGGCAACGCTGGAGAGATCTAAGGACCGCCCATATTTCGACGGAATCAAAGGCTTTCTCATAGTCCACAAACGCCAAGCATAATGGCCGATTATACTCTTCGGTCTTCTGTATAATTTGCCGCAGCGTATGTATGTGGTCTATGGTACTATAGCCTTTTCGGAAACCGGCTTGTTCGGTAGGCTGGAAGTCATCTAGCCTGCGTTCGAGACGCATCGCAATAACTCTCGAAAACAGCTTGTAGACATGGCTCAGCAGTGTTATGGGTCTATAGTTCTTCAGTAAGGTTTTGTCGCCTTTTTTGAAGAACAGGACCACAACACCCCTGTTCCATGCCTCTGGCGTTTTCCCCTCGAGTAAGGAGGAATTGAAGAGCTTCTGAAGGACTTTTAGTACCGGCGTGCCGCCCGCTTTCAGAAGCTCTGTAGTGATTCCATCCTCACCCGGAGCCTTGTTGTTCTTAAGCTGTTTGAGAGCTACCCTAATCTCGTACAGGCTGATGTCCGGGATGTCTTCGGTATAGTGTCGGGTTAGCCTGGCTCTTGGGTCTGCAGCTAAACTAGCAGGTTCAGCTGAGACCGAGGTATACAGCTGTCCATAGAACCTTTCTATCTCCCGTAGTACCTCGGACTTATTTGACGTTACGCGTCCATCTTCGGTCTTCAGCTTTGTCAACTGGCTTTGCCCAATAGATACGTCTCTTGCAAACACTTTGGAGCCTTGGTTCCGCTCTATCGTCTCCTTAATACGCTGGGTATTAAAAGAACGGATATCGTGTCGCAAGGACTTCGTAATCTGTCTATTGAGCTGCCTATATGACTCAGCGTCACTCGAAGTTTGGAGCGTCATTGAACGTCGACTAGCCATGAGGTTCCGGGTTTGGTCGGATAGTTTCTGAGGTCTATTTGTACGGTGGGTCTTGAAAAATTTGGACCCCACCGTATGGACAGTTTCTACCAGCCTGCTATTTATATCGTCCACTGATGCGCAGCTGTCTAGCCATTGGAAGCGATTTGACAGTTCAAGTTGAAAGCTCTCGGGGTTTTGGATATGGGCATTCGACGGTCGGAGCGTAGACTTCATCAGACGCGATCTCTCAAGTTTGACGTTGATATTCAACATGCCTCTGACGATTCGGTGATCACTACCGGTCTTAACCATGTTGATCACAGAGACATCGTTGAATATCTGCGGCTTGGTGCTCATAATGAAGTCAATCTCGTTTCTAGTTACACCGTCGGGACTCAACCAGGTCCATTTCCTCTGCGGCGGCTTTTGGAAGAAAGAATTCATCATGAAGAGTCCTTCCTTCTCCATAAAGTCCGCCAGCATCTGTCCTCTGGGATTCCTCTGCCCAAATCCAAATGGCCCCACTTTCAGCTCATCATCGCTTCTGCAGCCCAGCCTCGCATTGAAATCTCCCATAACAACTGTGAAGTGTGTTTTAGGGCTACGTATGGCCCTACTGACGTCCTCATACGTAGCTTCTACTTCATCGTCTGGATGTGTTGACGATGGGGCGTATACCTGTACAATCTTCAACGAATATCGTTTTGAGATTCTCAGTACAAGGTATGCAACCCTATTTGACACACTCTCGATGGACACAATGTTGTTGATGAGGGATTTGTGGACGATAAACCCAACACCACCTTGGGACTTCTGTTCTCCCTCCCGGTAGTAGAACAAGTGGCCGGACTGTAAGGTTATCGTATCCTCGCCCTCTCTTCGGATCTCCGATAAACCAATAACGTCCCAGTGCAACTTGTTCATCTCCTCTTCCAGCTCTACGAGCTTCTCGTCCAACCTCAAAGTGCGCACGTTGTGTGTTACCAGGGCCAGTTGTCGTTTATAAGGGGGGTGGTAGCCGGATCTCTTCCGGGGATTCTTAGCACCCCCCGCCCCGCCGTTACCGTGGCCGCTACCGTAGCCAGGAATAGCGGGGCCGCCGGGGACTAGGGGCCTGGTCTTCTGGTGCGTCAACATAGGAGGTTTTTAAAAGCCTACTGATACCACGCTGGCTAGACGGGTTGGTACAGGGTTTTGTATCGAGTTTTCCTTCTCTCACACTAGTTGTTGTTATGTGTGTGTGCTTCCTTTTTTAGTCGCCTCTTACGACTCCCCTAGGATAGTATCGGGGGTGGTGACAATTGTATTCTAATGCCGTCACCACACGGCAAGAGCCAACTTAAGTTGAACTTTTTGTAAAAAAAAAAATTTAATTAATTTTTAAATAAGTAAATAAAAAACGATATGAAAATAACTAGTCTTCAAACTAGGATAATGAACAAAAAAGATACTAAATAAATGATTTATTTCATATAAAAAATCTGCTTTTACCTTACTTAATATAAAAAAAATCCTCCGCCTGTATCTTAGGCCTGTATGTATGTGTGTTCGCGATAAAATCTAAGACTGTACGGATCTTCATGCTATTCTCTCGAGGAAGATTATAATGTATATTTTGTTACCGGCAATCTGTATACTCTATGTTATAATACCTGGGTAATGTATAGAACTCCTAAAAATCCAGGTAGTGTATGTCTGAAATTGCTTATACTTTCCACTAGACTCGGCTAATGTTAACAATTCCCACTCGACATGAGGATTGTATATAATACCCTGCAGACCTGAGTAATGTTAACAATAAACACTGAACGTGGGGATTGTTTATAATACCCACCAGACTCGGGTAATGTGACTCAGGCTACTTACAATTGCGTAAAAACCATAAATAGGCGGTTTTTATAGAATTGGTTTGTTTCTTATCTATACTAATACTCGTATTATAAAGCGGAAGAGTTTGTTTGTTCAATCTCAGGAACTACTGGTCCGATTTGAAAAATTCTTTTTTTGTAGGATAGTATATTTATAGAAGAAGGCTTTAGGCTATATAACATTACGCTGCGACCAATAGGAGCGAAGCGTTAGTGAGAAATGTTGCAAAAACGGGGAAAATTATTTAACATTTGGGGACTTTCGTTGCGTGTGCTGCATAGACGGTTTAATGCCCGTTTTCACCAACTGTCTCCTAAACGATTCTTATGTAAGTGACTCTTTAGATAGGTGATCTCCTAAAATCGTCTCCTACCTAATTTCATTTTCACCAAGCTAGGTAACACTTAGCTAGGGAACTCCTTGTTAGGTGACATTATTTTTTTTTCTAATTCGCGCTCATACTATCGATTATTAATCGATAAATGTAACCATTCAAAATTCTAGTATAACTAATTAACATATAAATAGTAAAACATAAATACATCCAAGTTGGTGTAGTTTAAATGTTTTAGTAAATTATTCAGTGGTTTCAATAGCTAAATTAGTAAAACTATGACATAAAGCTTAATACGCAAATGTTTAATACCTACTGTAGTGGAAATTAAAAAGTAATAATGTCAGTTGTTCATAATATTTTGATTTGATGCTGTTTGCCCTCTAATACAATAATTACTCTAATCTATGCTGTTTGCGTATTTTTCTACGTGTTCAAGGTGTTACAGCCTCCAAATACTTCATACTTCATTATTTATGAGAGGAAAATTTGTTTTTTATCCACTTATTTAAAATTAGCGCGAATATGCAGGCAGCTAATAGTTGTAAATTGCTGTCGGTCACAAAATAACTGTCGGTGTATGGAACAGGTCCGGCACAAGCTCCATCTGTTGTTAAATTTCTTTTCTGTAAAGTTCTTTGTATGCTTAGCATTATTATAATGTGATTTGTAAGAAACTAGCTTGTCAGTGGCTCAAAATATTCTATAGAATTCCTTGTGCTAGTTACCATCATCACTACTACTATTAGATATAAGGTACTGTTGAAAATACTAGCTGGTATTAGCTAATATTAGAACCGGGCGTCGGCAGGCGTCGCGGCGCTTGGCGTCGCGGCGTCGGCAGGGGTCGCGTCGCTGGGCGTCGGCAGTCGTCGCGGCGCTGGGCGTCGGTAGGCGTCACGGCGCTAGGCGTCGCGGCGCTGGGCATCGGCAGGCGTCGCGACGCTGAGCGTCGGCATTCGTCGCGGCGCTGGGCGTCGGTATGCGTCGCGACGCTGAGCGTCGGTAGGCGTCGCGGCGCTGGGCGTCGGTGGGCGTCGCGGCGCTGGGCGTCGGCAGGCGTCGCGGCGCTGGGCGTCGGCAGGCGTCGCGACGCTGAGCGTCGGTAGGCGTCGCGACGCTGAGCGTCGCGGCGCTGAGCGTCGGTAATACCTACTGTAGTGGAAATTAAAAAGTAATAATGTCAGTTGTTCATAATATTTTGATTTGATGCTGTTTGCCCTCTAATACAATAATTACTCTAATCTATGCTGTTTGCGTATTTTTCTACGTGTTCAAGGTGTTACAGCCTCCAAATACTTCATACTTCATTATTTATGAGCGGAAAATTTGTTTTTTATCCACTTATTTAAAATTAGCGCGAATATGCAGGCAGCTAATAGTTGTAAATTGCTGTCGGTCACAAAATAACTGTCGGTGTATGGAACAGGTCCGGCACAAGCTCCATCTGTTGTTAAATTTCTTTTCTGTAAAGTTCTTTGTATGCTTAGCATTATTATAATGTGATTTGTAAGAAACTAGCTTGTCAGTGGCTCAAAATATTCTATAGAATTCCTTGTGCTAGTTACCATCATCACTACTAATATTAGATATAAGGTACTGTTGAAAATACTAGCTGGTATTAGCTAATATTAGAACCGGGCGTCGGCAGGCGTCGCGGCGCTTGGCGTCGCGGCGTCGGCAGGGGTCGCGTCGCTGGGCGTCGGTAGGCATCACGGCGCTAGGCGTCGCGGCGCTGGGCATCGGCAGGCGTCGCGACGCTGAGCGTCGGCATTCGTCGCGGCGCTGGGCGTCGGTAGGCGTCGCGGCGCTGGGCGTCGGCAGGCGTCGCGACGCTGAGCGTCGGTAGGCGTCGCGGCGCTGGGCGTCGGTGGGCGTCGCGGCGCTGGGCGTCGGCAGGCGTCGCGGCGCTGGGCGTCGGCAGGCGTCGCGACGCTGAGCGTCGGTAGGCGTCGCGACGCTGAGCGTCGCGGCGCTGAGCGTCGGTAGGCGTCGCGGCGCTGAGCGTCGGTAGGCGTCGCGGCGCTGGGCGTCGGTAGGCGTCGCGGCGCTAGGCGTCGCGGCGCTGGGCGTCGGTAGGCGTCGCTTCGCTGGGCGTCGGCAGGCGTCGCGACGCTGAGCGTCGGTAGGCGTCGCGGCGCTGGGCGTCGGTAGGCGTCGCGGCGCTAGGCGTCGCGGCGCTGGGCGTCGGTAGGCGTCGCTTCGCTGGGCGTCGCGGCGCTGAGCGTCGGTAGGCGTCGCGGCGCTGGGCGTCGGCAGGCGTCGCGGCGCTAGGCGTCGCGACGCTGGGCGTCGGCAGGCGTCGCGGCGCTGGGCGTCGGTAGGCGTCGCGGCGCTAGGCGTCGCGGCGCTGGGCGTCGGTAGGCGTCGCGACGCTGGGCGTCGGCAGGCGTCGCGACGCTGGGCGTCGGTAGGCGTCGCGGCGCTAGGCGTCGCGGCGCTGGGCGTCGGTAGGCGTCGCGGCGCTGGGCGTCAGCAGGCGTCGCGGCGCTAGGCGTCGCGGCGCTGGGCGTCGGTAGGCGTCGCGGCGCTGGGCGTCGGTAGGCGTCGCGGCGCTGGGCGTCGGAAGGCGTCGCGATGCTGAGCGTCGGTAGGCGTCGCGACGCTGGGCGTCGGCAGGCGTCGCGGCGCTGGGCGTCGGTAGGCGTCGCGGCGCTAGGCGTCGCGGCGCTGGGCGTCGGTAGGCGTCGCGACGCTGGGCGTCGGCAGGCGTCGCGACGCTGGGCGTCGGTAGGCGTCGCGGCGCTAGGCGTCGCGGCGCTGGGCGTCGGTAGGCGTCGCGGCGCTGAGCGTCGGTAGGCGTCGCGACGCTGAGCGTCGGTAGGCGTCGCGGCGCTGGGCGTCGGCAGGCGTCGCGGTGCTGAGCGTCGGTAGGCGTCGCGGCGCTGGGCGTCGGCAGGCGTCGCGGCGCTGAGCGTCGGCAGGCGTCGCGGCGCTAGGCGTCGCGGCGCTGGGCGTCGGCAGGCGTCGCGACGCTGGGCGTCGGCAGGCGTCGCGGCGCTGGGCGTCGGTAGGCGTCGCGGCGCTAGGCGTCGCGGCGCTGGGCGTCGGTAGGCGTCGCGACGCTGGGCGTCGGCAGGCGTCGCGACGCTGGGCGTCGGTAGGCGTCGCGGCGCTAGGCGTCGCGGCGCTGGGCGTCGGTAGGCGTCGCGGCGCTGGGCGTCAGCAGGCGTCGCGGCGCTAGGCGTCGCGGCGCTGGGCGTCGGTAGGCGTCGCGGCGCTGGGCGTCGGTAGGCGTCGCGGCGCTGGGCGTCGGAAGGCGTCGCGATGCTGAGCGTCGGTAGGCGTCGCGACGCTGGGCGTCGGCAGGCGTCGCGGCGCTGGGCGTCGGTAGGCGTCGCGGCGCTAGGCGTCGCGGCGCTAGGCGTCGCGGCGCTGGGCGTCGGTAGGCGTCGCGACGCTGGGCGTCGGCAGGCGTCGCGACGCTGGGCGTCGGTAGGCGTCGCGGCGCTAGGCGTCGCGGCGCTGGGCGTCGGTAGGCGTCGCGGCGCTGAGCGTCGGTAGGCGTCGCGACGCTGAGCGTCGGTAGGCGTCGCGGCGCTGGGCGTCGGCAGGCGTCGCGGTGCTGAGCGTCGGTAGGCGTCGCGGCGCTGGGCGTCGGCAGGCGTCGCGGCGCTGAGCGTCGGCAGGCGTCGCGGCGCTAGGCGTCGCGGCGCTGGGCGTCGGCAGGCGTCGCGGCGCTGGGCGTCGGTAGGCGTCGCGGCGCTAGGCGTCGCGGCGCTGAGCGTCGGTAGGCGTCGCGACGCTGGGCGTCGGTAGGCGTCGCGACGCTGGGCGTCGGTAGGCGTCGCGGCGCTGGGCGTCGGTAGGCGTCGCGGCGCTGAGCGTCGGCAGGCGTCGCGACGCTGAGCGTTGGTAGGCGTCGCGACGCTGAGCGTTGGTAGGCGTCGCGACGCTGAGCGTCGGTAGGCGTCGCGGCGCTGGGCGTCGGTAGGCGTCACGACGCTGAGCGTCGGTAGGCGTCACGACGCTGAGCGTCGGTAGGCGTCGCGGCGCTGGGCGTCGGCAGGCGTCGCGGCGCTGAGCGTCGGTAGGCGTCGCGACGCTGAGCGTCGGTAGGCGTCGCGGCGCTGGGCGTCGGCAGGCGTCGCGGCGCTGAGCGTCGGTAGGCGTCGCGGCGCTGGGCGTCGGCAGGCGTCGCGGCGCTGAGCGTCGGTAGGCGTCGCGGCGCTGGGCGTCGGTAGGCGTCGCGGCGCTGGGCGTCGGCAGGCGTCGGTAGGCGTCGCGGCGCTGGGCGTCGGTAGGCGTCGCGACGCTGAGCGTCGGTTGGCGTCGCGGCGCTGGGCGTCGGCAGGCGTCGCGACGCTAAGCGTCGGTAGGCGTCGCGGCGCTGGGCGTCGGTAGGCGTCGCGGCGCTGGGCGTCGGCAGGCGTCGCGGCGCTGGGCGTCGGTAGGCGTCGCGGCGCTGGGCGTCGGCAGGCGTCGCGGCGCTGAGCGTCGGTAGGCGTCGCGACGCTGAGCGTCGGTAGGCGTCGCGGCGCTGGGCGTCGGCAGGCGTCGCGACGCTAAGCGTCGGTAGGCGTCGCGGCGCTAGGCGTCGGCAGGCGTCGCGACGCTGAGCGTCGGTAGGCGTCGCGACGCTGAGCGTCGGTAGGCGTCGCGGCGCTAGGCGTCGCGGCGCTGGGCGTCGGTAGGCGTCGCGGCGCTGGGCGTCGGCAGGCGTCGCGGCGCTGAGCGTCGGCAGGCGTCGCGGCGCTAGGCGTCGCGGCGCTGGGCGTCGGTAGGCGTCGCGACGCTGGGCGTCGGTAGGCGTCGCGGCGCTGGGCGTCGGCAGGCGTCGCGATGCTGAGCGTCGGTAGGCGTCGCGGCGCTGAGCGTCGGCAGGCGTCGCGGCGCTAGGCGTCGCGGCGCTGGGCGGCTCGGGGGAGTTGTTAATTAAATGAACAATATGATGTGAGATGATTATAAAGCTAACGTCAGTGTTAATGTAATATCCGTATAATCTTATATAAAAATCGTTCGACACCACGATAGCGCGATGCTGGTGCCTAACAGCGACATCTATGTTTAGAACTGTGAAACATCTAAACACAAACATTTAACAGTCGATAACGTTTTAAAATGATAACAATAAACGAAAAACAAACGTTACATAAAACTCCAAATGCGTAGATTTTTTGTAGTCTAAATTGTAAAAACTTCGATACTCAAAGAAATTTGTGACCATAAATTAAGTACTTAATCGACTTTTAATTGATTGGCGCGTGACAAAATTTTATAAGTTTCAATATGACACGATCAATTTATTTATACAATTTTAGTTATTACGCCTCCGTGGTCTAGTGGTTTAGGCCTGGCTCTCGACTGTGGTCGTCGTGGGTTCGATTCCCACACGGAAACACGTTTTAAGTTTGGTTTAGACAAGGCAGGCTGATCACCTAATTGGCTGACAAGAAATATGATCCATGCGTCGGATGGGCATGTAAAAAGTCGGCCCTGCGCTTGATCTCCCAGTCGGGTCGGTTATTCCTCCCAGTGGGTTACGAGAGTGAAGAAAAAGAGAGTGCTTCTATGCATTGCGCACACACTTGGGCACTATAAAATAACTCCTGCGTAGCTGGTCTGGTTTCAATGAAACCGGTCACCGTCACCGAAATCAGTGTGGGAGATATTATTATTATTATTATTTTAGCAAACACTAAAATTATTAAACAAAGCTTATGACTAAACAACTAGCCACCCGGATAGTTATAGCACTTTTGAAAAAAAAAACAAGAATACAGTATAAAGAGAGTAAACACGCCGGCAATAAAAAAAATAGTTCATAGTTTTGTTTTTGAAATTGTTCATAGTTTATATTATTTTTTCACTCACTAATTAGTTTTTATTTTGTCCAATTTTTATTCACTTTTACTTTTTGTGTCCCATCTGCGCAGCGCTGCCACGAGGCAGCACTGGCAGGGTCGCCATGCAATGTGCAGGCTTGGGGAGACTAATTAAAAGATGTATTTGGTCCGACTGTCGTTTAATAACTAACTTATATTACTAACATGCATACAATATATAGGGAGGTGATACATACACTACAAATCATCTAAATTCCAGACGAAGAATAAGGCGAAAGTAATTATTGCCCGGGGTCAAAATAGGTTATTTTTAAACTCAAACAAGTCCATTAACCAACTTACAAAAATAAATGAAATCCCACCAAAAACATTTTCATGTAAAAATGTTGCCAAGACGAGTCTATATAGCTTACCCTGTGAAAAAGTTATCAGATATCGTATAAAGTCAAGCTCTAAAGACTACTCGCCCTAAATCTACAAGCACCTTGATCAAAATCTATCAAAAAGTGGACAAATCCCATGTAGTAAATCTTCCACAAAAAAATACGCCATTTTGACACTGCCGATTGTAGAATGTAAGCCTATAGTCTACGGATTCATAGCAAACAAACTTCATTGTATTATTATTGACCAATTAGCATCACTGACTAGTCTATGGTTGTGTCATAGACGGCTTTGTTTACGTTTGGGTTAAATTTATCTCATACAAGATACAATATACCTATTCCGAATCATCAGACTCTATAATAATGCTGGACTGTTTCCTCACCGCCAACACATTTTGATAGCACGGCAACGCCTTAGGAGACTTGGCGTTAATGAGCTCTCTCATCAAGGAGTACTGTCGTCGTGTCAACTTGCTCTCATTTAAAAAAACGGAGATTTCATTGCTTGTGAATTTTATGTTCGAAGAATTGGCATCGGCGAGTGCTTTCAGATGTTGGTATGCTGTCTTGTCTACTTGGGCTAATTTATTTAACCTCCGCCGCTGCGAATCTTCGCAAACCTCCTTGAAGTCTTTTCGGATTGGCGACTCTTTGGGAGGTTTCTGTGGGAGAAATATGAAAATACATAATTGCCTTGATAATATAATAATAATAGTAATAATAAAATCTATGGACGCTTCACACCAAGTCAATCTGGCCCCGTGCTAAGTATCCGAAGAACTTGTGTTACAGGTACCAGACAACGGAAATATATTTAATACTTTAACACTATACACATATTTAAGTTTTTTATTATATTATACACAAGCTTAATAGACATACACGACCCAGGAACATTAAAACCTTTTTTTTGTATCTCTTGCTTGAGCACCAACACGCTGAACCACTGCGATACTGAGGTCATAAAATCCAACTGTACGTTAATTTCTTTATTCATTAAATGTAAGATAAAAACATTGGATTGATATTAAAATAAAAAAGAAAGACAGTTTATCAACAAAAAGATCTTTTGGAATTCGATTTAAATTAATTCTTCTAAGGGCCGATTTTTCTATCGCCAGATAACTTTTATCTAAGGAATAAATAAGGTAAAAGCACCAGTAGATGACCACTTAAGGACGCAAAATTTTCTTTTTTAATGTTCCATCAATTTAATACCATCTTATTTCAAAGAACTGTTTTTTTTGTCACCTTTTTAGAAGTCATTAAACAAATGAACCAGTATTTTTACTTAAACAATGGATGAATAAAAATAAAAAATGAAATAAAATCTACTATTAGAGATTTAGTAGTTGACCATCATAAAACTAGTAGATGACCATATTTTGCATCAGTAGATGACCATTCAGATTTAATTAAAGAAGAGAGTTTTAATTGGGTTGGTTGCTAATTATTATGAAGCAAAATAAGAGAAATTTACGTTTTATTTAAAACACAGGCACAGCTAGTGCCCGCGACTTCGTACGCGTGGAAAAAAAATGTATTTAAACTGCTGCCCTAAATCACATTGATTTAGGGCAGCAGTTTAAATACATTTTTAGTTTACGAACACTGTCGTTTGGATATTTAAAATCACTAATTTATAGTAAAGCTTCTTTATATACGGTATTAGACGTACATAGGCAAAAGAAGTAGGCCGATGGAGTAATAATAATAGTTTACTGTCAAAATATAATGGCCGTTTTTGTCATTAATGTTTTGAGGTATTAAATTTAGGCGCCACCGCCGCCGGAATCCAGCTCGGCGCGCCGATCTGTTCGAGTGGCGTTTTTTCTATAAAAATGCTAACAATTCCTACTACCAGCTCGATAAATGACCGTGTATTATTTCTATTATGCAAACTACTTGATAGTACGCTCATATACGCGACGAAGATTATTTTGCCGTATAAAAGCAGTTAGTACTTTAACCGTAAAGTCCCAAAGTAGGCTACATGTTTGTTAGGGTAGGAATTAATAAATAAAAAAACCGGGCAAGTGCGAGTTGGAATTGCGCAACGAGAGTAGACCGCCGACGCCGAAAAATTTGGCGGTCGGCGTCGGGCGTCGGCGTCGCAGCGTCGGGCGTCGGGCGTCGGCGTCGCGGCGTCGGCGTCACGGCGTCGGCGTCGCGGCGTCGGGTGTTGGCGTCGTGGTGTCGTCGCGTCGCAGCGTCGGGCGACGACGACGCCCGACTGGTTTTGGTCGCAGCGTAATATTATAATTAAACCTATAACCTATAACCTAAAGCCTTCCTCTATAAATGGACTATCCAACAAAAATATTTTTTCAAATCTGACCAGTAGTTCCTGAGATTAGCGCGTTTAAACAAACAAACAATTCACATTTGGGGACTTTCATTGCATGCGCTGCATAAAAGGTTTAATTTAATCATATTGTTAATTGTTATGATGGTATGGATACCTACTATCTGGTGAAGACAGGGGTGGCGATGACTACTGTAATTGATATACATAGTGGCATATGCTTGCAGTATAAGCGATGTCGAAATTTCCAAACGTATATCTTCAAAGACTAAGCAGTAGTGATATTACCTTGATAGTTGCTTTAAAATTATGTTATGAGTCGGACATGCTTATCTTACTCGAAACAAATACAAAATTACTATGAGTGTCCCCATAAATTTCGAGGAGTTTCCTCGATTCCTCACGGCGCCATCATCAGGTCTCCACTTAGATAACTATGAAACCAAGTTCGACTGTAATTGACGTAGTGGCATATGCTTGCATTCCTTTAAACGACGCTGAAATCTTCAAACATGTATCTCTAAGGACTCAGAAGTTCTGTTCAGTACTTTTAGGTCCAGTATGTGGTGTAAAACCTTACTGTTTGGTAACATATGCTTAGACTACTTCAGAAAATATCAAAATCCATATATGTTTCCATATAAATTTTGAGGAGTTCCCTCGATTCCTCACGGATCCCAACATCAAGTCACCATTTTGGTAACAATGGGACCAAATTTGAATTATACCCTACACAACACAACAAAAATATTTAAAATCGGTTGATAAACGACGACGATATCCGCGAACAAACATAAAAAACATATATACGGTTGAATTGAGAAACCTCCTCCTTTTTTGTAAGTCGGTTAAAATACTGTTTTTTGTGTAGGTAGATAAGCGGTCGCCCCGCACATCCCGCACACCCCGCAGTCCACACGCGTCGAAATTCCTCCGACTTACTTCAAATATATCGTCACTACTGGGCTCCTATGTGTCTCAACGTTATGTTTTATAGCCTATAACCTGCTCAGGAGTATGGACTATAATCGTACTAAGTTTGGTTAAAATCCGTTCAGTAGTTTTTGTTCCATGCGTGCACATACAGACAGACAGACAGACAAAAAATTTATTGATTGCATTTTTGGCATCAGTATCGATCACCAATCATCCTCCAATAAGAATTTTGAAAAAATATTCAATGTACAGAATTGACCTCTCTAGAGTTTTATTATAAGTATATAGATATATACGAATAATAATAGAATCCACCACTCGTTAAAAGTTATAATATAAAGGAATGTATCTCAGGTACATCAAATACATTTCTAGTACTACTCGTCTACATGGGCTCGTCTATATGAGCCACCACAGCTTCCCAAGGATAGACGAGCACATCTATTTGTTCAGGCCACTTCCATAATCGACCGTTTGCTTTCATCGATGAGATTGTAGCTGTTTTTTTCGTAGTTTTGAGTACTTTTCCTGGATAAAAGTTATTATCGTACTTTTTTTTTTTTTTTAATTCTTTATGTAAAGGCTATTCATCATAAGATTATGTCAGCCTTATTCGAAAATGATTACAATAACAAAATTACATTAGGTGTAAATCTAATTCCCGTATTTATTATTATTATCGTATTTTTTATTATTTCATATTATCGTACTTAAATATGACAAAATCACCATCTACTTTTTGTGGCGGTTTTAAACCCACAATGTCAAAGTCTTGATCAATCTCATTTTCTGTCTCATTAACACTTTCTCCTAAAGAGACTACAACATCCGAGTCTGTACTTGACAAAGAGAATCGTAGGTTTTTTTTACCCGCTTAGTTTGGATTGAATTGTTTTTTTTAGAGTCTTTATTCTCTTTAATGACTCTTTTTCTTCTTTCTTTCTGAGCTTTTCAGCAGCCTTTTCTACCTTAATTAGATCAAGATCTTCTTTTTGCTTTAGTTTCTTCTGTAGATATTCCTGGTAACTCTTTCCGGAAACAATAGTAGGTATTTTTTCCTTGGTACGTGATTTAGGCGTGTTCTTTGTGATATTTGTTTTGTAAAAGAAATGTTTTTTAAAGGGGCTGGGTACATTATCCGGTATAACGTGAAAAGAAGTGCTAGCAACACTGTCGATACCGGAATTCAATCCATCGGAAGTTGATGGTTGTGGCACTATTTCAAGCATATCGTTAGGAGCTATGATGTCAAATTGATCTAGGGTTGTTTCAAATATACCGTCATCAACGCTAATTGCTGGTGATCCAGGTATCGTCACTAGCAGGTCGTCACTAATAGCAATAGGCACCGCAGTTGCTGATGTTTCCATTGCTGTTTTAAAAAAACTATCATTATTGTTCGAGGCAGACGCCAACTGTTCCGATGACAGCATATTTTCTGCAGTTATGACGTGTGATAAATTAGATCCTTCATCATTAGTAGAATCATTAATTTGGTCCAATTGTAACTTTTTCAGTTCATCTTTTGTTTTTTTCCACACATTAAACAGCGACAAATCAACCAAATCACCTGACCATTCATCCAATGTTGCCTCAAATTTTTCTAATTTTTCGGGATCGATAGTATCGTTTAAAAATTTTAAGCCTCTTTTCAGATAATAAATTTGTTCACTAATGTCCTGGTTTTTTCTGTTACTCTCATGTGAGACTTTTACCTCCATCGGGTTCCACGGAAATAAGCCACATTTTTTGAATCCATTTGCCAAAATTGATTTGTTTATGGTATTGCCCATTACCTCGTGTAATAACTTAGCAAAATCTTTTTTCTTAAGTATGTGAGGCTCGTCATTTTTAATTCTATCAATCCTCCAATTTTGTACGTGCCGCCTCCACGCTTCTTTTAGTGGTTTAAATACTGCCACATCCATGGGTTGAATTAAATGGGTTGCATTAGGGTAGAGTGCTATTAACACAATTCCTTTTTCTTCACAAAATTGGCTAGTTTGAAGTGATAAATGAGATATGTGACCATCAACAAAGAGAATAACTGGTAATGCTATTTTATTTTTTATCAGCCAAGGATAAAATATATCAGCAGTAAATTCAAAGAATGCTTCACATGTCATCCAACCTGAATCAGTTTTTCCAATACCCCAGTCAGAGGGAAAGTTATCTGCAATTTCTTGAGGTATCCTCTTATAGCTGAATAATACCGTGGTAGGAGCTAGGGAACCGTTTGCATTTCCAGTTACAAAAACAGTTAAACATTCCTTGTCGTCGGCATTTACCTGCTGGTACACATTTTTCACACCTTTTCTTGCAAGCACTTTGGGTCCTTTTGGTGCCAAAAAAAATGCTGTCTCATCGCAATTAAATATTCGTGATGCATCATTTAGTATATCAGCATGGCCACTATCTTCCAACTCCTTATACACACGTTTGTACCACTCTGATAGTTCAGCGTCTGTTACCCTGGCTCTCGAAGCCGTCAAATTTTGTGATATCCTCGTCAAAATGGTTGGATTTCTCCGAATAAATGCCTTTAGCCATGTTCTACCTGGTCTTCCATTTTTAAATAAGGCACATGGACGTTTTATATCCTTCAAGTATTTTTCTACACTCACGATTAACTGTTTAGTTGTCACCGGAAAACCCGCTTTTGCTGTATTTTGCACCCACTCACATATTTTATGTTCCTCTTCTGGTGTAAGGATGGATGCCGGACCCATCTTTCGTTCCATTGGTGACTTCCCTTTAACTTTATTTGTAAGCGTTATTCTTGGTACACCGAACTTTTTTGCAGCCGTTCGTATAGGTGTTTTATGAAGTTGAACATCCTTCACTGCTGAGAGCATTGCCTTTTCAGTGTAATTTAAGAATGCACCCTTTTTCGCAGACATCTAAAATTTTAAGAATTAGTTTTGAGATATTGAGCAAAGTTTACAAAAAGGTGGTCAACTACTTAATAAAATCGAATTATTGTTAAAGTAAATACAATAGTTCATTTTAACTAATGCTGCCCTTCATATGTTATTAGATACAGTATAATAACATGGTAAATGAAATATCAGAAGTTGACCATCATGGTCAATTACTAGACATTCATGGTAAAACGGAATCAGTAGTGGACCACCCCCGTATTTCAATCTTAACAATATTTTAATTTTAAATATCTATTATCATTATAAGTAAACTTTAAGCGAAAAGAAAGGAATAAAATCTTACCATCAACTAGGTGACAAAGTTACTAATATTTAAAATCAAACTTTTTTAATCTTTAAGAAATATGTAAAAAAAAAAACGAATAATAGATTAACGATGCGTTACTCAACAAACAACTCGCGGCCATTAGGAATATTTGACAGATATGGACGCACAGTTCACGCGCTTCGTTGGCCAGATGGCAGCACTGACTACTTTATATGGAATTTTCGTTAAAATTTATATTATTTAAATTTTAATAATATTTATAATATTCGTTAAAAATTTTGCCGCGAATTCTTATTTTATCGGTTTATGTGCGTTAATGGTCAACTACAGGTACATGGTCAATTACTGGTGACTTTACCCTAAGTGACTTTGGCAGATTTTGTATGGAAAAAATGTCAAAGTCACATGTTTATTCGACAGATAAAAGTTATCTGACGATTGAAAAATCGGCCCTAAAAGGCATATTCGTCTTAAAACAGTGTAAAAAGAACACAAATCCTGTTTTTATCCACATCAATCCCAAATATGTACAAGTTTTTGTACAGCCATGTTTCGGCACGAATAGGCTTAACCAGGGCCCTATCTTCTTCAGGACGCCATCGTTATTTATCGCTTACGAAGTTAGAAAACAAAATGTATGAAATTTGACATAAGCTTCGCTAAGTGACGAGCGAATTCGTGTGTCATTTAGCGAAGCTTATGTCAAATTTGAAGGTCTTATTCCGAAAAAATACTGTCAGCTTAGACCAGTGATTCCTAGCCTGGGGAATATTGCCCCGTAGGGGTAAAACGGAGATTCTAGGGGGGAAATGCGGGATGGCACGAAATAGTATTACAATAGCAATGAACAAAATAATATACCGGTAAACGGTAACACGGCGCTCTCATATTATCATATTTTCGTTCGAACTTGTGTGGTTTTAATTATTTTAAATTAGCTAGGGGTAAACGCAATTCCCATACTTGTTCACAGGGGTAGTGACATTGAAAAGGTTAGGAGCCACTGGCTTAGCTTACTGCTTTTACTTGCGTAACATACAAAGTACCTTTGGGACGTTCACGAGAGGAAACAGGCCGGCAATCCTGCAAATTTCCGTCGTATTCAACCAATCACTATTATTTGCGACCATGATAGCGCGATTCTCCTGACTCTTCGTCCAAAACCGCGCTAACCTCTTGCACAATGAGAAAATCCTGTGTTCCAAATTGTCAATGTTGTCTTTTCCGATATACTTGGGCAGGGTGCGAGTAAGGATCCGCATGACTTGGCGCCCTCTGTCGGAATCGGATGCACTTTTTTTGACAGTCAACCATGTGTCTAGAATAAGCATTCTTTTAAAAGTACACCTGCGTCTTGTACCTGAAAGAAAAAAGTAAAAAAAAAACTATAACCGGACTTCGTAAATAAAAAAAGTTAAAAAAAACAAACCGGACTTCGCAAAAAGTATGAAACAAGAAAATAATTCAATTTGAAATCCAGAAAAGCATAGGTAGTAAAAATAATATTGCTGCCTGCCAGTACTATTGCTGACTGCCAAAATATAATTTTCTCTAACACACGAGTAATATATTAAGGCCTCAGCCTCGAATTTTGCGGGCAGCGGGGCGGGAGCGGCGGCGGCGCGGGTGCGGTACTCGTTACCCGCTCCCGCGCCGCTGTTTTCGAGAACCGGTGCATTTGATTATACGCAAAAGACCCTGCCGCTCCCGCCCCGCTGCCCCCAAAATTCGAGGCTGAAGCCTTAGTGACACTCGCCGGATTAAGCGTAGGTAAACGATTACTAAGCGATGCGCATCACAAGAATCGGCCCAGGCGTTTGGTCTGTATAATGCTTCTAAAGAACATACATACACACATAAATACATACAGACCACTCCCGTGAGTCGCGCAGTCAGGTAAAAAACGACGTGGACTCGCCCTAAAGATTAAACTTACCTAAACTCTCGATTTCCAATTTGAATTTGCTTGAATCTTCTTTCGGTTCATCAGCATCTAAAAAATAATACATGTAAAAAATAAAATAACATTTTGTATATGAGTCTTATAGAATCAAAAACAGCAATCTGACTTTTGACTTAGAATCGGCAAAATAAGTCAAAAGTCAGATTGCTGTTTTTGATTCTATACGACTCATATAATGTTTTTTTATTCTTGTAGGGCTGTACTAGGATCAAGTATACCCCCACTTGATCCTAGGGATAGTCCCGACACAATCGATAATCGAAGTTCGATCTCAAGTCTCAACAGCTTTTGTTACTCTCGGCACTTCTACTAGCGCACAATCTCGCGGTGGCTCGATTTGGAACTAACAGCAGGCTTACTCCTGACACAATCGAGAATCAGTTCGATCTCAACGGCATTTAGTGTTTTATTTGGTGGATTACTTAGAAACTAACCAGGATAAAGAAAATCATTAGATTGTATCTTTCTGTACTCCAAACCATATCGAGAGTGAGGCCCCAGGATAGCCAAATTCGTTGGTTCGTAACTTTTGGTACTCACCATATCAATCGACTGATAATAATAGGCCAGTGCCGATAACCTAAAAAATGGTAAATAGAAAAAATAATCCCACCAAAAACATTTTCATGTAAAAATGTTGTCAAGACGATCCTACACAGCTTACCCTGTGAAAAAGTTATCAGATATCGTATAAAGCCAAGCTCTACACCTACACCTTAATCAAAATCTATCAAAAAGTGGTTAGATCTCATGTAGAACCAAAATTCTTGATCTATGCGCCCTTACTTCACCAGGCTTAACTGCACTTATGCTATATTGCAGTTAAAACGTGATGCTTGGCCGTTTTATTTCGCACACGATTAATGAATTCGTATGAAATGTTCGTAACGGTAGCAAAACGGTCAAGTATCACGTTTTAACTGCAATATAGCGTAAGTGAAGTTAAGCCTGGTGAAGTAAGGGCGCATAGATCAAGAATTTTGGTTCTACATGAGATCTAACCACTTTTTGATAGATTTTGATTAAGGTGTAGGTGTAGAGCTTGGCTTTATACGATATCTGATAACTTTTTCACAGGGTAAGCTGTGTAGGATCGTCTTGACAACATTTTTACATGAAAATGTTTTTGGTGGGATTTCATTTATTTTTGTAAGCTGGTCAATGGACTTTTTTTAATTTAAAGATAACCTATTTTGACCCCGGGCCTTTACTTACGGAAAATAGAACAGTCAGCGCCTTAGCCTAGTGACGCCTAGTGACGTCGACTCATGTCACTTTCAATATTATACCGTGTATAAACTTTCACCGCAATTTTTAAGAGGTAGTGGCCGATTTTCAAATAAATGTCTCGTCCATATTTCTTTATTTGAAATATTATTATATTATAATTATATTATATATAAATATAAATTATAAAATATACATTATTTTATTGCTGGAGTGAAACTTCTTATTTGGATATTCTAGGATGCCACTAGTATAAATTCAACACCAATAATTCGAGAATTTGAGAATTACTTATATATACGAGGGAGATTGCCTTTAATAAAGCATGTTGATACTTATTAAAATAATACAGTAAGTCTATAATAATATCGTATGTAGACGACGGTCACCGCCATCTGTTGGTCACTAGAGGTACTAATTCTTGTACGGCTCTTATAAACTAATGCTAAGTGCTTACACCTAAGTGCAACTTAGCATTTTTGAAGGAAAAAAAAAGTATTTATTTTTATTTTCGAAAAATACCTTAAGGTTTTCTTTTGATTATGGCCATCTTTAAACGTCATGACGTGACGTGTTAAAATCATATTATTATTATGTTAATAGTCATAAGATTAAACACTAAAATTATTTATACATTGATCGTGTAATATTTTCGTTTATTGTTATCATTATAACGTTACTGACTGTTAAATGTATTGGTAAATGTGTGTTTAGATGTTTCACAGTTCCAAACATAGATTGCGCTGTTAGCCACCTACATCGCGCTATCAAAGTGTCGAACGGTTTTTACATAAGATTCCCTCTAAACCTAATAATTACGTCATTGTAACATCAGTGAGACCTTATGCCGGACCGATTTCAAGTGATCGACGTAATATTTTGTTTTAATACACTGAAAACAAATTACTACTTTTGCCTGTTAATTCTTACCTAATTTTTAATTACCAAATATATAATACCTAATTTTAAATGAGTAGATAAAAAACAAATTTTCTCATAGATCTATTTTTCATTTACAAAAAGTCGGTCACCGATTAATAATCGGAATAAAATAAAACATACTGATTGCAGTAGTGCAACGCACTTCAATAAATAAAGTGGGATAGAAATAATATGGAGCAAAAATCTGACCGATTATCGGTCCTACAAAAAGTAGGTCTTATTTTTTTTATTGTACCTACTTGTATAATATAATTTTTTTTTAATGTATTAAAGATCATATCCGTATAATAAACATATTAAACGTCCATTTTGTACCGTCCACCATATTGAATTCAAAATGGCGGCATTTATATTTTAATAATTTTTTTGTTGGTTTTGTAGCAATAACAGCTTACATAAATAATATCAGCTTACTAGGACGTCAGGAAGTACCTTATGAATTTTGATGATCTATACATGAGTCAGTGACGAAATCTGGGGTTTTTAGACATTGATAAAATCTAAAGTATAATAGCTAGAACATTGAAACTTTGTATGTTTCATGTTTTTACTGGTGTCATTATATCTTGAAATTTTCAACTATGTAGCATCATCCAAAACAAAGTTATGAGAGTTCAAAAAAACGACGAAACCTTTCGAGAAAAGGTAGGTAGTGCCCTTGCGCTTCGCTTGGCTCGTCTTGACGGGGGCACTCCCGTGCCCCCAGATTGTAGGATGAAACCTATTGAAAAACGAGGAGAATATCATAAAAATGAAAGAAAAATAAATTACGGGCGTATCTGAGGTAGGGAAGGGGAGGGGGTGAGTTTTAAGGTTGAAAAAGGGTTTATTTCAATTTCAAAAGTTATATGGCAAAGTTGTAGGTAATAAACTGATCTATAAACTTTGATATTTACACTTTTTTCACATAACCTCAAAGTTTTTGTGCAAAATTAAAATAACCAAGTTTCTTGTTTTTTTATATTTATCTTTTTCAAAGAAAAGTTTCTTTTATTTTTAAAGTAGAGTTGATATATATCTCAGTAAGTAGGTTTCTATAAATAGGTGGATAAAAAATATGAAATATATATTTTTTAAAATAAACAATGGTTTTATTTACAAGACTTTATTCACAGGTCGCAATATTTTGTGCAATATTTAACAGTAGATATTTTTAATTTTTAGGTATTATTATTTATTATCAGTTGCACTTTGGTTACCAAGTAGATAAAATCACATTCAGTAATATTTAATAGAGTTGGGAAAAGTAAGTGAAATAATTCAAAATTTGACTTATTTTTCTCAACAAAAACTATTAGGTACCGCAATTGAAAATTAGTAACAATAGCAAAACTTAGAAACTAATAAAATATTAATAAATAATTATTATAGTCAGTCTTTTATTTGCTTCACAAAATTACAAACTAGATAAAATCATATTTAATAATAATCATCATAATTATCGAAGACATGAATGGATGAAGGTGATATGTAGCAAAATTCTGATTTCGAGAAAATTTAGTTCAAACTGTCACTTAAACATTTTAGAATACGTGGCAACATATGAAGTTCATTAATCTTAATACGTTACTACATACTACTCGTATCCTAAAATGTTGAAGTGACAGTGACTCAATTTTGTGGGTAAAAACATTTTGGGACATATCACCTTCATACATTCATGTCTTCAATTAGTCTGTACATTGCATCTGGTTTAGAGGGTTTGTGGGTTTCTAGCACCTGCTACCATAATGGCGTTGGCGATGGTCTCTAAGCCCCTTTCGTATCTTTCACCTGCTATCGTGACAGCAGTGGCTAGAGCATTTATAGCGGCTCCCACCGATTCCCAGCCTGCAGCATTTTTTAATTCAGCCTCAACCCGCTTTTCCTCAATACGGATGAGGCGTACTTTCTCAGTAACTAGACGTCTATGCATACGACGATGAAGTCGACGTGGGATACGTCTAAGTCCTAAAATTGAAATGTCATTTAGTTTCAATACTGTACTTTACAACTGAAGACATGAATGGATGAAGGGGTTATGTAGCAAAATTCTGATTTCGAGAAAGTTGAGTTCAAAGTGTCACCTAAACATTTTAGAATACGTCGTAACGTATTAGGTTCATTAATTTAAAAATCCGTCTCTAAATTAATGTACTAAATAAGCTACTACATATCCTAAAATGTTTAAGTATAACTTAATTTTGTGGGTATTTTTTTGCAACATATCATCTTCATCCATTCATGTCTTTAACTATTTTATGCTTTTTTATCTAGTAGTAGATTTAATAATTAGTAATATACTGTTCAACTTGCTAAAAGAAAGGTGATCGGCCACTTCTTGGGATGATTGACATTAGCATGTAACAATGTAGCAATAATAATAAGAAAAGGAACTTTATTGAATGGGCAACAGAAGGAATTAAAATAAGTAGGCAACGATTATATGAATTGTATGATGAAAAACATATTAATAACAGTGAAACATTTAAAACATATGTAAAAAATTATTCAAAAACTTTTTAAAAAGTATGCAAAGTTGCTAAAGCTATTTATGTAAAGAATAAAATTAAAAATTCCAAAAATAAAATTAAAACTACATGGAAGGTAATTGCTGGTGAGACTGGAAACGTCACCTGTCGCAACTCAGCATTCCGGTTTCAACTACAAAACATTTAAATTCCTCACCTATAGAAGCTGAAAAACTACTCAGAGATAATGTAAAGGAATGTGATGTCAATTTTAAATTTAAAGAAATAGATTCCAGAGACATTATAACCGCGTTTAAGATGTTGAATATTAAAAACACTGCTGATCTCTGGGGCATGTCTACAAGAATTATGAAGTCAATAATTGACATCGTAGCTCCTTATCTAGCCATAATTTTCAATGAATGTATAAAAAGTGGTGTTTTTCCTGATTTAATGAAGCACAGCAAAGTTATACCCCTGTTTAAAGCAGGAAATAAATCGGATCCATCTAATTACAGACCTATATCGATTCTACCGACTTTTAGTAAAATATTTGAAAAAATTATATTAAAACAGTTGTTGTTACACTTTAATTTAAACAATTTATTACATAGTAATCAATACGGTTTTACTAAGGGTCGATCAACGACGGATGCTGGTATAGGTCTTCTTTGTAGTGTTTTTGACGCTTGGGAGGGATCGCAGGATGCATTAGGTGTATTTTGCGACCTCTCCAAGGCCTTTGATTGTGTGGAGCATGCTACATTGATCAGGAAATTACAACACTATGGCATAAGAGACTCGTCACTCAGCCTTTTGAATTCTTACCTTAAAAATCCATATTACTATACCAGGGATCCATATTAGGCCCCTTTCTTTTTCTCATCTATATAAATGACTTACCTTACTTATTTAAGGAAAAACATGAGATAGTACTTTTTGCCGATGACACTTCACTAATTTTTAATGTGAAGCGACAGCAATCAAATTACGACGAGGTAAATAGTGCTCTCTCAAAAATAGTACATTGGTTTAATGTTAATAACTTACTTTTAAATTCTAATAAAACAAAATGTTTGAAGTTTAGCTTGCCCAATGTCAGGCAAGTACAAACCAATATACTATTAAATGATGAGAAAATGAACTTAGTGGACACCACTGTGTTTCTAGATATAACATTAGATTGCAAATTACAGTGGGGTCCACACATTGCCAAACTAGCAGATAAGCTCAGTTCTGCAGCATATGCAGTCAGAAAAATTAGAAAAATTTCTGATGAAGACACGGCGCGACTAGTATATTTTAGTTATTTTCACAGTCGAATGTCTTACGGCATCCTTTTATGGGGAAATGCAGCCGACATCAATACAATATTTGTGCTGCAGAAGCGAGCTATACGTTCCATTTACAAGATGTCGTCCTTTGAATCTCTGAGAAAAAAGTTTAAGGAAATAGGAATATTGACCGTCGCCTCTCAATACATTTTGGACAATATAATGTATGTCAGAAAGAACTTAAATAATTTTAAAACGAAAAGCGACAATCACTGTAGAAATACAAGAAATAAACACAAGTTAGATATACCTATGATCAGGCTTAGCAAAGTAAGCAAATCTTTTAAAGGTCAATGTATACGCCTATACAATAAGATCCCAGAAAATGTTCAAAATTTTTCCATCAATAAATTCAAAAAAGTAGTTAAAGAACGTTTGTGTGCTAAAGCTTATTATAAGATTAATGATTTTGTTAATGATAGCACACCCTGGGAATAAGGTGGCCACTTTCGAGGCTACTTCTATATTATATAGTATATATAAATTTGTAAATTGTAATTTATTTAAGTTATAACATTGTTATATATATATATATATTATATTTTTTTAAAAGAACAATTTTCCCATCTTTTTGCTAAAAGGTGGTCCCGAGCGAGTTTCTTACGCCGGTTCTTCTCGCCGGGTTAGTCCCCGAACCGGTGGTAGGTCATCATGTAGGACAATTCTAAAAGTGTTAGTAACTAACCTATTTGGAAATAAAAGATTTTTCATTTTCATGTTTGAGGTTTCTCAGCTACAACCTCTATGTCTACAGAATGGAGTGACTTCTCAGGTTCCTGGCATATCCAGGATGTGTAGCATTCTTTTCTCCATCTTTGTGAGAGGTGGAAGAGACTCTACACGGAGGTGGAGATCAGTGCTCGTGGCTGAGGCGTTGCGTTTGGCAACAGATTTTTTAAGTTGGTATTTTTTATCTACCCAAACCTGAAATATAATAATTTATAAAAAATATATTCTCAAATTTTCAAGTAAATTATTATTTAATATTAGTACTTACTTTCACCCAACCCTTAACATCTTTGGAGGCACCTTCCATGGAATTTAACTCTATGGACAATTCCTGCCATTTCACCTTCGCATCATGGCGAGCTTGACTCGTCCTCTTATAGCCCTTGGCTATATTTGGATTTTTTTCCAGAAAGTCCACTAATTTTTCCATTTGGTGATTTCCGTGATGGACGAGTTATAACTTTTTCGAATCTAAATGCTAAATACGATTTCGTTATGTTATTATACCGTTATACGATTTATATCACATGAAACATAACACCGATATTATTATTTTGTAAATCGCAAAGTTTACATTTCAAACAAATCGACCGACGTTTTTAAAATGTTTCGCAGTTGAGAGTTGTTTTTAAAATATTTGTATTTGGATTTTATGTGCTGATTAGAGTAATTATTTTAATAGAGGATATTGCATTAAAGGTTGTCTGGTAGAAAATGCTTTTACCGCTAAGGCCGCCAATTTGAACAGATTTTAATGTACTATGCAATTTTATGTTCTAATAAAGATTTTGAATAATATTATTAACACTCCTTTACTTACCAGATTCACTGTCGCAATTAATGCTAGCCAATAAGGGATCTCCTGCTATAGTTTTTGTGACCGGATCATACACCATATCCTCATGAAAACCTAATAAATTAAAAATATTTTTTAACAAACACTTTACTGTTATTTTAACTAAATTATAAAGTAGTACATAATATTTTTAACCCCAGTTCACAAATGAAAACATGAATGGATGAAGGTGATGTTGCAAAAAAATTTCATCTAGAAAATTGAGTTTAAACTGTCATTTAATTTTTTTAATTAATTAGAAATAGAAAAATTTTAATATGTTAGATTAAATTATTACGACATTCCAAAGTGTTTAAGTGATAGTTTGAACTCAATTTTCTCTAAATCGAAATTTTACTACATATCACCTTCATCAATTTATGTTTTCAAAAATATTGCATCACCTCATGTCTAATTCAATTGTGCTCAGCATACACATTATAATTTATAACCCCCTTGAAAATGGTTACTATCTACAGAAGAATAAGAAAATCTGTCATTATTTCCATTCTTGTGTCATCCTATGAGTGAGAATAGTGTGATATAATTCATTACATTTATTTACGAAGGCACAAAGTAGATATATAACAGAGACGTGACCTAGTACTAGAAAATGGTATCACCCTAATACTGGCAATTCAACTGGCTATTTTTGTACATTCTGGAAACCGCCATCTAGCGCCACTATTGGAAAATACTAATTACTAATTTCGTTTCGTATCTTCTTTTTAATTAAGGAGTTGAATTTAGCTTAGTGTGATGTTATGCTTAAAAATATGCTTATCTTTATTTTAATGTCAATATTTGTACTCAATTCGGCATATTAACATTATATAATTTACAAATGTTAACAGTAGTGACATCTATTGCAATTTTTTTGTAGATAGATTGTATGGGATGGTAGGCCATGCCTAAGGTACACTAATAGTACTCACATTACTTTAAGGAAAAGGTTTGTAAATAAATTATAAAACTTACATTCTTCTTTAATCTCATTTTTAACCATTATAGGCTTATTAGATGGAACTGAATACTGCAAGTTAGTGGTACATAATGGATCTTCTGTAGTCTAAAAAGAAAAAATGCTGTGTTTATTTGGGTCTTTGTCATGTACCAGTAACTGATTTACACCTTTAGTCCTGATTTCAACACTTATTAATGGCTTGTTAAAATACCATGCCTTCCCATTCATTGAAAGGAAATTATATATTATTGTATGTTACAAATGTCTCAATCTTTATATACCTCATTATCATTTTTAGGTCCTTGGACTAATTTCACTAACTGTTCACATTGTTGTAACCTCTTATAGCACAGGTAGCACAATGGTGTATCAGTGTGCACCTGAAAAAAAAAACTTAATTTAAAACTAAGAAATACAAGTACTGTAATTAAGCATACCATTATCTGTAGTTTATGTTTATAACATTATTTTTTTGCATAATTACTATGAGAAATTGCTTAAAATATATGATAAACATAATATTATGATAAAAAAATATTTTCATAATATATTTATTATACAAATTTTTATCTCATTCCAATGTGTACATAAGGGTATGGTTAAATACAAAATATTATACAAGTAATTTTATGAGGCCTTACTGCCTCAGGCTACTGCTTAATACATACAGTATTAGGCCTGAGTTACTGATCGCTAGGTCCCCAACAAGATGAATATTAAGCTAACATTTTTAAATTATAGGCCAAATTTACCTTCAAATCTAATGTTTTTTCGTACACATTTTTTAGGTGAGTATCTTTAATGTTGAATGTTCTAACGTTGGGAGCAAAACACGAGAAGCATACGACATTCATTATTGTTAAAACAGAAATAAGCACCAAGGAGTAATTTATGACAAAATAACCAGATTTATAATAAAACAAGGCGAAGTCTCTTTCAAAATTCAAAACAAAATTGTCTTCTTCTACATCTTGATTTGATAGGAGAGACAGACAGAAAAAACATTATGTCAAAATATAAAAAATATCGTATAGTCTGTGATTAAAAAAGAAGAACAAGAACTTTAAATTTTTAATTTAGATTTTAGATTTTTGATGTAATTTGTATTTTGTAAACAACTTTCATAAAATATACAAATGAAAAGCATGAAAAATGACCAAAGGAACTTGTTTATTATGTTTCTGCGCAAACACCAAAGTATTTGATATTAAAAAGGCATACTGCCAATATGTGTACGAAGAGATATCAGACTTTCAGGTAATATTCATTATATTCAGACTTTGTGGCATGTTTTCATGCTTATCCAAATATCCACAGCATAGAAGAAACAAGTGCATTTTGGGAAAACAAACGCATGAGTAATAACGCGCTACGGTAGGTTGAATAGATTTTTTGATGCGCGGTACTTCGTAAAATTTCAACCATGTCTGGTGATATATAATTGGGATTATTACCTATTTAAAATAATGTGTTTTCTTACAGATACAGACAGATTCACACCCATTATGTTGTATTTGTTACAAAAGGTTACTCCAATGTGAACAGTTGGTCCGAGTAATTCAGGATGTCAAAGGTCGAGATGACCAGGTAAAGTCAACATATTATTACTCATAATACATCTCATACAATATCCTCCATGGGGAGCTGGAGAAAGAACACTCCTCCTCATACAATATCCTCCATGGGGAGCTGAAGAAAGAAAACTCCTCCTCATACAATATCCTCCATGGGGAGCTGGAGAAAGAAAATTCTTCCTCATCTATAATCTTTCAATCTTTTCTGTGGGTGAGAGATGGAATACCAGAAATGGGCAGCAGCATTTTCATTGACATTGTTAGAATTTAAAAACTGCGCTGTTGCTTAAAAAGAAATCAATGTTCGACATCCTCCGTAGTGCAGTGGTTGAGCGCATTGGAGCTCGAACAAGAGGTTGCAGGTTGGAATCCTGCCGAGGGAACAAAAAGTTTTCAATGTTCCTGGGCCATAGATGTGTATAATATAATAAAAATCTTAAATATGTGTATTATAATATAAAAGTATAACTTATTATAAGGATGGATGAATTAATGGATGTTTGTTAGGCAATACTAAAACTACTGAATACATTTTGATTAAATATGGTATTGTCATAGTGCAACAATTGGTTAACTCAGGCAACTTTTTTAATGCATAGCAGCCATGTAATTTATCTTTCCTATACAAGTTGCATCAACATATTTCGCAATAACAAATGAGGTAATCTGACACAAAATTTCAACACCTGTTGTTTTGTCAAACCATTGTAAAGTTTGATTTGTATAATGAAACTTGATACAGATATGAGGACTTAAAACTGCTTTGTAATAAAATTATAATTATTTTGATGTCACATGGATATTTTTCGTTTCCTACATTCAATAATGTAGGTTCTTGGTGGAAATTGATTTGTTATTTTACATTAAATATTAATGAAAATACACGACTGGTTTCAACATAGTCATCATCAGGTGTAGTGTAGATAGAATAAATTTTTAAAATTGTTTGTAAACATTGTGCAGAGTTGCCAGCATCAAGAAAGTTTAATTTAATTTTTCCTACCAAATTATACTATTTCGTACTATATACTAAATTAATGTCATTTTATATTTACAGTTTACAGTAGCACGGTTTCTGTGACTGCGTGCCTCTTGACAAAGGCCAGAATAAAAATTACCCAGCAAATTAAAACATGGTGTATAGTTAGTTACATTAATGACATAAACTGTATTTTTCAGACAGAAAGAACACCTTTAGTAGAATTGTCAGTATCCAGTGACAACTTGTCTACTCCCTTCAAGGCCATCAAGCGGGAACAAGAAATCAAAGTAGAATTATGTAAGTAATAAACATGCATACTTTATTATCCAACACACTTTTAACAATCCTCCATAATGCAGTGGTTGGCTCAACCATATCCTGCCGAGGGAACAAGTTTTCAATGTTCCTGGGTCATGGATGTGTATTAAATTTGTGTATAATATAATAAAAATCTTAAATATGTGTATAGTATAAATATATTTACGTTGTCTGGTACCAGTAACACAAGTTCTTCGGATACTTAGCACGGGACTAGATTAACGTGGTGTGAAGCGTCCATAGATATTATTATTATTAATGCTCTTTTTGTATGAAATGGTTTCGTACGCAAGACACACTTGGCAGGTTTCGATTGTTAGTTTGTTAATTTTTATACACTTTTTTAAAATGTGTATAGTAGAACATCTCATTTGCCAGTTACTAATTAAATATCATTCTATTAACAGACAATGACGATCAAGAATCTACAGTTGAAGTTAAACCAGAAAAAACCAAAGCCATTGTGAAAGCCAAGCCAAAGAATAAAACCAAACCTAAAATATTTAAATGTAACACGTGTGACAAGGCGTTCAACCAGAGCAGCCATCTTTACCGACACCTGAACACACACACCGGGCTCAAAACTTACCACTGTGATGAATGCGACAAGAGCTACAACCAGCGGGACACACTGGTGCGACACAAGCAGACTCACATCCAACCCAAAACACCTACTACCTATTACTGTGATGTTTGCCACACGTCCTTCAAACGGAAGGACTATCTGCAGGGTCATATGACTATACACACGGGTGACAGGTTCCAATGCAAGATATGTGGGAGGCTGTTCAACCTGCGGAGACTGTTGAAGATACATGAGCGTATACATTCAGGTAATCTTTATATTAACAAGGTAGTTTGACGACCTCCGTAGCGCAGTGGTTCAGCGCGTTGGTGCTCGACCGAGAGGTTGCGGGTTCGAATCCCGCCGAGGGAACAAAAAGTTTTCAATGTTCCTGGGTCATGGATGTGTATTAAATTTGTATATTAATATCATGAAAATCTGAAATATGTGTATAGTATAAAAGTATTAAATGTATATTTCCGTTGTCTGGTACCTGTAACACAAGTTCTTCGGTTTTTTAGCAGGGGGTCAGATTGACGTGGTGTCATCGTGCGACCATAATATAATGATTCCCGATTCCAGATCAAAAAGTTACATTACAGTTTGTTTTATATTTGTTATTTTATTATTTATGTTTATAGTTGTATTAGTATGGTCACGGGCTATCATCCCATACAATCAATCTTTAATACCAGAAAATTACAATAGATGTCACTACTATTAACGTTTGTAAATTATAAAATGTAAATACGCCGAATTAAGTACAAATATTGACATTAAAATAAATATAAGCATATTTTTAAGCATAACATCACAATAAGCTAAATTCAACTCCTTGATTAAGAAGAAGATACGAAACGAAATTAGTAATTAGTATTTTCCAATAGTGGCGTTTGTTTTCATCTTTATATTTATAAACACATATTAAGGATTTTTATTATATAACATAACACATATTAAATTAATTAGGAACGCAGAAAATGTTCCTTTTACTGGGTTCGAACCAGGGATGTTAGGGAGCTCCGTAACCGTAACCGAAACTATCGGATATCCTATATAAAAATTATCCGTAACCGTAACCGAATCCGAAATAAAAGTTCTGTTACTATAAAAAGCAAACCAAAATTTAATACCCGTATCCGAAATTATCCGAAACAAACGGATAATCCGAAATAATTTAATATCCGTATCCGAAATGTCATATCCATTTCATCCCTGGTTCGAACCTAAGCACGTGCTGTTTACTTGAGCAAAATATTTACTATGCTTTCAGGCAACAAGCCGTTCTGTTGTGCGGAGTGCGGTAAGAGGTTCAACGAGAGCGGCCATCTCAAGAAGCATATGCTGACCCACGTGGACAAGGAGTTCCGCTGTGACGTCTGCCCGAGGACCTTCAAGCGGCTGATAGGTCTGAAGACTCACAGACGGTCTCACAAGTAGCCTGCCGCCCTCATCATAAACAACGCAATTGAAATTTAAAAGAGAATTAGTAAATAGTACATGTTCAACCTCGTATCTAAAAAATCTATGTTTTCTCAATAATTTAGTTTTATACACTTAAGGTTAATACAAGCTAGATATAATACTTAACTGAACCTCATTTAAATGAAAATCCATATCATTAGTTTATTTACTCCTCTGAAAAGTTGTAGTTTTACAGATACGAGATTGTGAAGGTAAATTGACGATATTCGAAATCACCGCAACGAGATCTACTAGGATCAATCACTAAATTTTTAATAGCTGTTATACTTTTAGTTATTTTGTTAATTATAAACCAATGTCCTTTCCAATCGAATAACTAGTCATAACCATCGAAAAATTATCATTAATTAACTAAATATTTAAATATAATATCGTACATGCAATGTCCACATTGAAAGTAACTAAACAAAACAAAAATATTTGGAATATTCCTATCATTTCATAGATAAACAAAATATAGAAAAAAACATTGATCGCGATTTACTCGAAAGTAACCTCCAAGTGCGTTGTTTATCATAAGGACGGCTGTAGGGCTTCCAGGGGTCTCGCAGGCTTATTACGTATATGTTGCAAAAACATTTCCTCTTGAAATTTATCGACGGTTAAAAGGTAATAGGGCATAAGCGTCAAAACATTTTAAAGTTTTAAATTAAAAAAAGAGAATTTGGCGCCAATGTTTGACGTAAAGTTTAATGAATAGTTCCTATGATTGCCACTAAATTGTTTTGGCGCTAGAGTCGTAGCAAAGTGCATTCAAACCCTGTGGTTCCAGTACCTAATAGTATACGAAAAAAAAGGAAGTCCAGGGAAAGTTTAAACGGTCTGTATGCTATACTTAGTTGAAGTAGGCAAGGGACAGCTAGTAATTTATAGATCATAAGTATTTCATATTAAGAATGTATTGTTTATACCAGGGATGTTAGGGAGAGAGATAATATATTATCCGTAACCTTAACCGAATCCAAAATAAGAGTTTTGCTAATGTAAAAAGGAAGTGAAATTTAATATTTTTGACCGAAATTATGCGAAATAAACGGATAATCCATAATAAATTTCATATCCATTTCATCCCTGGTTTTTACTCTCACGTCCTACTTTTTATAGGCCGATTTGCCATCGATTTTGCCCGTAAATTATTTCACCATAAAATTTGGCTTTTTTAATAATTTAATTGTTTATTCAAATGAATAAACGAAATAATAACTACCTTTTGTAGGACAAGTTCGTTGCACTATTTTTATCAGTTATTTTATATTTCTCCTACAAAATGTCGATCAGAAAATGTATGCCGTGTTCCTTAAGAGTTATTGCCAGTATGAGAATTATATACTAATGTTATTAGTATGAGAGTTTATTGTGGTTACCTATATTAAGTATTTTAATGATGTGTCGATATAATATTACGAATATATTAGCCCGGGTCTACACAGGGTATAAAATGAACAATTATAATAATGGAACTATTAAACTACCCTTTCTCATTTTAGATATATTTTTTTTTTCAGTCAAAAACTTTTTGTTTTACTATTTATTATTTTTTAGTGACAAAAATAATTAGAAAACAAAAGAGTGTTTTAGAAATTTTGTAAAAAAATTATAAAATATAAAAAGCCTTTATTTATTAGAAGATTACAAATAAACAAATCCGATTTTAATGGGAATTTTTTTTAAAGGTATATAGGTCGAGAGTTTTCTTAGTTATGTTTGGTAAATCGTTTCAGGTCTTCAAGGTCATCAGGTCGTTTGTTAGGTGTGATAGGAATGTTACACGCTAAGTCGGGTTTTTTTTTATTTTTATTCTGGATGAGATGAAGGTGGCATAAAGACACTTCTCATACCAATATAATGTATTGGTATGAGAAGTGTCTTTATGCCACCTTATCTTTAGTGATTATGACTGTATAGTTACTATATTTTTATACAAAAACGAAATAATGTTACTTAAATTGTGATTTAAATACGAATTTTAATATTATAAGTACTATAAAATGTTATATTATGTCCTTTCCGTGAAAGAAGTCCTCTAGGCGCGGCGTTGTGATAGTGCCACGGATCGCCAAATCAATATATCTTATAACATCCAGGAATGTTAGGGAGCTCCGTAACCGTAACCGAAATTATCGGATATCCGATATTAAAAAATATCCATAACCGTAACCGAGTCTGAAATTAATGTTTAGCTACTGTAAAAATGTAATATCCGTAACCGAAATTATCCGAAACAAACGGATAATCCGAAATAATTTAATATCCATATCCGTATCCGAAATATTATATCCATTTCATCCCAGATAACATCCCCAAGGAACGAACTAAAAGCTAGTATATTGAGATCGAGTGTTTTTATTTATGTGCGATATAATAAGATGTTGTGGATTTTGTAGTTACGCTCTTATTTCTTGGCTTCTGGTTGTATTTTCGTAATATGCTTGATTGTAGTTTTCTTGAAAAACGCTAAAACAAATTCTGCTGGGGTAACGTTTGAAAACTTTAGCCCGGCTAGATGTTTTGATGTTTTAAAAAAATCCAGTGGATAATTTACGAGTACATAGTTTATTTACGGGTTATTCCTGCAGGGCCCTTATTCAATCGTCGCTATTATCAGTTCGAAAACAACGTATGGAATTTGACATAAGCTTCGCTAAGTGCATTGCGAATTCGCTTGTCATTAATGAACTTTTACTACTTTACTTTACTACCGTACCTACTAAAGTGTTCGGTCAGCGTTATATGAAACAAGTGAGTATGTACGACTCGGCTCGTACATGCTGCCGAAACACAAAAAAAGGACAAAAAAGTAAAATTTAAATAAAGTTAATAATAAAAATAAAACATTAAAGTAAAAGCTTAATAATAAATGTAAATGTCCGATGTCCGAGAGTTCTACGGCGAGGTCTGCCTGTTGACCATCCGCCGCAGCCGCTGCTCTGGTGCTGGAGCCACGTCCTCGGTAATGGAGTTCTGCCGTTGATGTGCGATTCTGTTCCCATGGAGGCACCTTTTTACTCCACGGTACAAGCAAATCAGGCCCAGAATTGTGCAGAGTAGGCTTATGCACCCATAACTAGCATAATGATGCCTAAAGTGAGATAGGTTATGTATGTTGATGTTCTCTTGATTCTTCTTCAGTGACTCAATTTGGCTCTGCAAGCTGTTGTAGTTGTAGGTATAGTTTTCACGATCAAAAGTGAAGTGCAGCAAGAGGTTCGTTTCCGATTCCGGTATCCGTAGCTCTTGTAAGTTGTTGATGTTTAACTCCAAGCGGTATGTCCTTGCGGAGTGGATTATGACGTTGTCTCCCTTTAGCAAGAGTTAAACATAATTTATCAAATTGCTGAGTTGTCATCATGATAAATCACATTTTGCCAAACATCTTTTAGATAGTAGTCACAATATACCAGATGGTCATTCCTATAAGATATTACATAAATGTGATAAAGGCTTTCGACTGAGCGTGTTGGAACAGTTAGAAATAATTAAAGTAAAGAACAACAATAGAATTGCATTGTTGAATGACCAAACTAACCTTACTTCGTCACCTCTTATTAACTTGTTTGGTGGGGGTACTAGTTGGTAGGGGTAGTAGCTGTAGGGAATATAAGGCGGTGTTTTGGCGGGCGGCATCACTTAACGAACATTGTTCGCAGAGTCAACATCCTGAGGATGCTCCGGGGTCGGAGCGAAACGCGCGTCGAGTTTTGCAACCTGCATGGTGGTGGGACTTTGCACGATCGTGTTAACATTATTGCTTGTGTGGTGGTGGTGTTTTCATGTTTTTTGCTTGCGAGTGTACGCATAAGCAGTGTGGGAGGAGGGAGGTGCATCAAACGCATGCCTATGCGTACACTCACTCATCTGCTTGCAGGTTGTGGTTATAATTGTTTCGCGGGATATTGCTAGATATAATATATTTAAATTGTAGATGGTTCTTATTATTTCTCCGTTGAGCCCCCAGGTCACCTTCGCCGAATGTGCTATCTGTTTGTAGATGTTAGCGGCTTTCTTGCACACGGATGTTAAGTGTGAAGTGAAGGTGAGTGTTCTGTTTATGGTGACTCCTAGAAGTTTTACTTCGTCCACGATGTTGATGTTGGTTCCGGACATGTGTAGTTGAGGTACTCGCAGCTTCAGCTTCCTTGTAAGCAGCATCGCATTTGTTTTGTGTGCTGCGAAATTCAGCTTATTCCGCTTCCCCCATTTTGATACTGTCCGGAGCGCGTGGTTCGCCTTTTCTTCTAGCTCCTCGATGTTGGTTTCGGAGAATAATAATGTGATATCGTCGGCAAAAGCCTCGCATTGTACTTGACTGGAGTTGAGTTCGTCAAGTAGTGGGTCCAATATTATGTTCCAGAAGGTTGGTCCGCCGATTGATCCTTGGACACATCCTTTGTTGGTACCCTTCTCGCTCTTTTTGCCGACGTAATTTACCTCTATTTTCCTATCCTGCAGATAGGAGCAGATCATCCTGTATATGTTAGAGGGGCATCCCTTTTTGATTAGTTGGTGCTTCAGTGATGGCCACCACGCATTGTCAAACGCGCCTTCTATGTCTAGTGAGACTAGGAGTACTATCCTCTTCTTGTTTTGGACTTCCTCCTTAATTTGGTCCACTAGATTGTACAGCGCGTCCTCGGTGCTTTTTTGTGGAATAAAGCCATACTGGTTCTTGTTGAGTGTTGGGAGTATATGCCATTGAACTCTACCTATCATTAGTTTCTCCACTATCTTCCCTAATATAGATAGTAATCCAATGGGTCTGTACGATTTTGGTTGTGTGTAGTCTTCTTTCCCAGGTTTCCGAAGTATGACCACGTGTGCCCTTTTCCATTGTGTTGGGAAGTGTCCTAATCTTTGGCATCTGTTTGCCAGTTCCAGGAACACCTCCAGGGCGCACATTATGGCCTCGCTACAGATGTCCGATGTTAGACCGTCTGGACCCGGAGCTTTGTTTGGCTTTAGAGACGATAGGATTTGATGTTTTGAAATCAAAAGCAGAACTTTTGTAGTGAACTCACTATTCTTTTATTGAAGTAAAAGTTATTACAATGTGTTACTTTAACAAGATTAGAACGGAAGAGAGCAAAAGCACTTATACCAACATTGACATTTTAATAACATATTCATGCTTTGCATTGTTGCCAACTTAAACATAACAAATAAACATTGCCATATTAATAACACCCCTTCTCAATGTTTATACTTTTTAAACAAGTTAATCTAAATTAATATATGACTAAAAACATTAACAATTAAACATCTCTACTTCTTAACTCACTATTTGACATTGCATTGTGTTAAGAACTTAATTAATAACTCCTTACTTAATGACTTTGTTAGCATGTCTGCCAATTGTTCACATGTACTTATGTACTGAATATAAATTTTATTATTTTTGATTAAATCTTTAATGAAGTGATATCTAATGTCAACATGTTTAAGACGTTTGACTGAGTCTGTACTTGCATTCAAAATAGCAGACTGGTTGTCACAATACAGCTTAACTGGCCTATCATTTTGAACATCCAAATCAAGTAATAAGTTAACAAGCCAGCACGCTTCACTTGCTGCCATACTCATTGACACATATTCAGCTTCAGTAGAAGACAAGCTTACTGAAGATTGCTTCTTTGAACACCACATAACCAAACAATTTGCAAAAGTAAACAAATAGCCAGATGTGAACTTTCTGTCCCTCTGATCACCTCCCCAATCGGCATCACAGTAGCCCTGCATACACATACACTATAATTACATTTATAAACTATTTTATAATCTAAGGTATGCTTTACATAACGCAATACTCTCTTTAGTGAACTAAGTAATGCACTATTGGCACATTTCTGATATCTACTAAGTAAGCAAACTGCAAAACACAGATCAGGCCTAGTGCCTGATACAGCATACATAAGGCAGCCAATAATTTGCCTACAGATTCTTTCAATGTCTATACAACTAGTGTTTAAATCAAAAATTTTAGTATTAAAGTTACTATCCAAGGGTGTCAACATGGGTTTGCAATTTTCCATATTAAATCTTTTTAATACATTTTCTAAGTAGTTCCTTTGTGATAGTGTAGTTATACCATTTTCTATGTTCTGTTTTACCTGTATTCTTAAAAATGTGACTGGGCCCGTAACCTGATGTTTTGAAATCAAAAGCAGAACTTTTGTAGTGAACTCACTATTCTTTTATTGAAGTAAAAGTTATTACAATGTGTTACTTTAACAAGATTAGAACGGAAGAGAGCAAAAGCACTTATACCAACATTGACATTTTAATAACATATTCATGCTTTGCATTGTTGCCAACTTAAACATAACAAATAAACATTGCCATATTAATAACAGGATTGTCTCTAGCTCCGCCATGATGAAGGGTGGGTCGTCTTCCTGTAGCTCTTCCTCTGGGTAGTATGTTCTGAGTTGTTGGTGGTAGTGAGAGTCGTTCTCCTCTGTATCATCAGGGTAGAAGGTTTTGGCCAGGAGGTCCGCTGATTTTTGCGGTGATAGTGTGTTGCCTTGTTGGTCTCTTAGCAACACGCTCTCCTGGTTTCTGTCTGTCTTCCTGATGATCCTGTAGATCCCGTCCCACATACTCTCTTTTTGTTGGGTCGCACAGAACTCCTTCCAACTTTTGGTTTGTGCCTCCTCCATTTCCTTTTTATATTGTTGTTTCGTGGCTCGGTATTCGTCGATGACGTATTGCCTCCTTGTTGGTGCCGCATTCCGTATTCGTCTCTTTTTCTGAGAACATCCTTTTGAAGGAGTTCGAGAGACTTGTTCCACCATTGCGGCACCGGTTTTCCTCGATGGTTACCTATTTTTGGGATTGCTGCTTCGCAAGCATCCTGGATGTTTTTTATATAGGTATTTGTAATGTCTTCCAAGGTTGTTGGTGTTGTTATTTTCCTTATTACATCCTTGTTGATGTTGTTTTCCACCAGAGAGTTTTTGAATGATGTACGGAACGCTGACCAATTCGCCTTTTTGGTGTTGAACCTCCTGGTTGTCGACTTTGGGGTGGGTTTTGATTTCCCCTCTAGTCTCACCTTGAAGGTTATGGCATTGTGGTCCGATGTTGTGGCGTCCCTGTTCACCATCCAGTCTTCAATCCTCGACAGCAACGGCAAGCTGCACGCTGTGACGTCCACTATACTAGTGCACATCTTGCCGTTTCTCTCCGTCTCGAAGGTTGGTGTGTCTCCAGTGTTGAGGATGTGGAAGTCCATTTCATCGAGGAAGGTGGAGTAGGTTTGTCCTCTTTGGTCTTCGGATGAACTACCCCACCAGTGGCTCCACGCGTTAACGTCACCTGCCACTATTGTATTTTTTGTTGTTAGTTTTTGGAGTGTGTTCCTCACTCTGTTGATGTTATCGGTGACGTTTTTGTCTCCCTCGAAGTATACTGAAATTAATCCTAGCTCCAGGTTGGCCACTTTGATGGTTACCGCTGCCTCGGTCTCCGTGACCAGTTGTGGATCGTGTAACACCTCTAAGGTGTCACCGAATATCACGACAGCGGCTTTGTTTGGCCTGGCCCCGGTTTTCTTTGGGTCTAGAACCGTTCTTATTATTTTGAGGGTCTTTTCACTTGTGTTGGATGAATCCACAGAAGATATTATTATGCTATGTTGTTCTCTTCTTTTTGGTGGTGGAGGTGGTTTCTTAACTGCGTTGGAGTAGGATGTTGGTTTTGGTTGGTTCTTTGCCAACTCCGCTAGAGCCATTTCCGCTTCAAGGCTTATTGATGGTTGGGGAGGTGATTCCATCTTCTCTTTCCTCATTGATTTAATTTCGGAGGTCACCATCTTTAGCCTTTCACTTATCGGCTCCAGCTGCTCCTTGAGCTCAGTTGATGTTGATGTTGTCGGAGCCCTTGTTGATTTCAAAGCAGATTCCACTTCCTCCAACTTAGAAGCTATGTTGGTAATTTGGGATGTTATTTGCTCTGGTATAATTGGTTGAGTGATTGTGTCCAGGTTTGTTTTGGATTTTAGGTCCTGGAGTTCCTTTCTGTTTTCCTTGTGGAGTTTGATGTTATTGTCCTCCATTTTCTTTATTTGTTTGTCCAGACCCTCCAGTTTGAGCTTTAAGTTTTTGAACTCTGGCTGGAGGTCCTGTTGTGGTTGTTGTGGGTCTTGTCCGGTTTTGTTAGCCATTTCTGTTGTTATTTTGGCCAACGTTTTTATGTTGGTGTCCATTATGGGTGCCAGCCTGTGGGTTTCTTTGATTTGTCGGTGTGGCTCTTGTGTTTTAAACTCTAGCCACTTCCGAATATCCTGGGATTCCTTCAGGCTGGCATCCAATGTTTCCCTTAACTTTGATATCTTATTGATGAGGTTTAGTATTTGTTTATTGTGAGCCCTTTCCGTTCTCACCAGCTCCTGCGCGTGGCGGCTCCTTTCTTTCTCCAGGTTGTATTTGTGCCTGGACCTGGAGTCGGAAAGGGAGAGCACCGTCTCGTACAGGGATTGAAGTGCATCTATTGCAATTAGTTTGCACTCCTTCTTCATATTCCCTGCTTGTTCCAGTCCTTCCTTTCCTTTTTGCAGCATGGTGTTCGCTGCTTTGTTGGCCGCGTCCATCTCTATTCCCAGTCCGCGTCCTGTGGTAAAGAGCAGGATTTTCCGGGAGGTTCTAATGCGGGAGACCTCTGAACACACGGAGGATTCGGATAGTTCCGAAAGCTCATCTTCGTCATCCGTGTGTATAGGGCGGGGTGGTAGTTTCGCCTGTTCCCACATTTGCACCTTTTCCAGGGACTATTTAGCCTGATCTTGCTGGCTTTTTTGGTCTTCTTGATGGGTTTGAGAGGATGATGTTGGTTGTGGTGCTGATGCTGGTGACAGTTTTGCAACTGTTTTGGAGAGGACTCTCTCTCGTAGGGATCTGGTAGTTGTTTTCCTAGTTTGTGTTGTTGTTGTTTGGGCCGAGTGGAAGGTGTTTCCTGATTTCGACGACATTCTGTGTTTTGGTTTGGGACGACGGTGCGCTGATTAGCCCTGTTTAGGTTAGGAAGGGATAGGAGTTGGTTTAAGGATTTTTGGTTTTTGGGTGGTTGGAATTTGGGATTTCTGGTGGGGCCAAGTTGTAGAGCTCCTTCTCCTGATTCTAACGAGCCAGACTCCAGAGATATCAGACTACAGAGATATAGCTCGAGGGGAAAATTACCTGAGGGGGGGAGGGGGGAAGGTTTCGTGAGAATGCGTTTGGGATAGGTTTTGGAAAAATTTTTTGGAGGGTTGTATTTTGGGATAGGGGATGATTTTGATAAATCTGTAGGGCCAAAATGTAGAGCTCCTTCTCCCGGTTCTAGGGAGCCCTCGCTCGGGGGTGTAGGTGTTAAAACGGCCGAGATATGGCCATAGGGGAAATTTTCCAAGGGGGGGAGGGGGAGGGGGGGAGGTTTCGTGGGGGTGACAATGAAGGGGTCTAAAAATATTTTGTTTAGGGGGTGGGGGGTGGGTATTATATGAGGGGTGGGGGTGGGTATTATAAGAAGGGTAGGGTAGTTAAGTTGGTATGGAGGGTAAGTGGTAAGGATGGGTGACCGCTGATGATGTTAGTTGCAGCCGCTATGAATGTGACGTCAGAGTGACGTCACAGAGGGGAGAATTTTGAGGGGGTGAATTTGGGGTTGGGGTTGGGGTCTTTGGAAAGGGCTCCAAGCGCTGATTTTAGGGATACCCCACACTTAGTATCTCCCGTTCGCACTTTGAGTACGCTGTGTACGGAGTAGGTGGTACCTTGATGATGAGGTGGTGGCCGCCTGAAGTGTCTTCAATGGTTCTTCGGAGCACCTTCGGATCGCCAGCTGTCTTCAGCTTACACGTGCCGGCCCAGTTTGACCTGAGTTTGAGGTTACACGTGTAACGACCGCGTGTATTTTGGGGTTTTTCGGAGCTTAATAACTCCTATATACCTTCACGGATCTGATGGTGGAATATATCACTGGATAGCTCTCGGCGGGGCGCAGCCGGTGGTGTAATTTGTTAATTGGGGACTTACTCGGTTTAAAAGGTATTCCAGTTCAAAGTTGAGGTCTTATAACTCTGGAACCCGACCTCCGATTTTGTTGTCTCCAATAATCCTTGTTCTCCGTACACTTATTTATCACTTTTTGCACTTTTAATTGATGTAAAATAATTTTAAATAATTTTAACGCGGAGCGATATGTGTATAGGTGCGATGTAGAACGCGTACTCACATTCGCATTCCTTGGTTTTGATGACTCTACTAACCTTGATTGTGGCATCTTCTTAATGTCTTTCGGGAATAGTCTTTATTAGGGTTCCGTAATATTTTCGAAATTGAAATTGTCTGTATAGAATTAAAAATGTGTAAGCAGTTGCTTATTGTTGTAGCGATGATTCAGGATATCCCAGCAAGCGTCGTAATTATCAGTCGATATGTTCAAATGTTGGACGAGCCGCTCGGCCTCACCCTTGAGTTTTCCCTTGAGATGTTGCATCTTTTGGCACTTATTAAGGGAAGGATTGTTATGTATAGCCTCCCGGTAGAGATCCGCGAAGGCCGGCCAGTTAACGTAGTTGCCAGAAAATACTGGTAGTTCAAGATGTGGTGTAGACTCCTGTTGATGTTTAATGTTGTTGAGCTTTCTGTGAAGACACGATTTTGTTTTCTCATATATCTCTTCGTGTTCACAGAAAACATTCTCATATTTCTTGTCAGCCCCTTCCAACAAATTATCTATCTGCCAATGTAGTTGGTCGATGGCTCCCCAACGGGATTGAAGCATCTGTAACTTATCTTCAATTTCCCATCGTTCACTCAGCGAGCAGAAGTCGATGTTCTTAACTACTCGTGTCAAAGCTCGGAAGTTTGTCCGCTGCTGACTCAATAGTTCATCGGTACGCGATGGCGTCCCCTTGTTCTTTCCTGATGTTCCAGGTATGGGTTCCTCTGTTACTTCTATTATGTCGGTGTTGTTATCGCTCGTAGTTTTAACAACTGGAGCTGTTTGTCGAATCAATTGAACCCCATTCTTGTATAGTTGTTCCAGGTGTTTTTTTTTTTGTTTTTTTTTTTTTTCACAAGCCTAGATGGCCTGTGCCCTTGTATTGCTCATTTTTATTTTAATAGTTTTTTATACGCTCCATTGTTTATTATTTAACATTTTGTAGCCCAGAGGGGGCTACACAACATTTTACAATATTGCCCTGAAGGGGCTGCATGGTTAGTAAGTGATAATGTTAGATTTGCCCTGAAGGGGCTTATTTATCATGGCCACCGGTTGGTGGCTGTTGTCGTCTTTTGGGATGTCATCTGCTTGACCGGGATGTCCTCGATGTCTTGAGTCTTCCCGGTGATGTCATCTTCTTCTTTTGGTTCGACACTTTCCGATACCTCCCGTTTGGTGAGTTTGTTTCCCCCTCGATATCTTTTGGTGGTTAGATATTTGCTCGGTGTTTCTACCTCACGCGAGCTCGAGTAGGGTGGATGTTGATGGTTGGTATCGGTTTGTGCCGGACTGAAGTTGATGGTGTGTTGACATCCCAATTTTTGGTGTTGTTAGTTGGTTGCCGTGGGTTGCCACCGGTTGGTGGCTGATGTCGTCTTCTTGCCCGGGATGTCATCGCTGTCTTGATTCTTCCCGGGTGTTGGATGGTGTTAGTTGTTGGTGCCACCGGTTGGTGGTTGATGTCCTCTGTTTTTCGGTGTTATGTCTTGTCCGGTGTGCCATCATGGATATTGGCCGGGACCATTTTGTTGATGGTTGTTTGGTCCCTGTTCTTGATTGCCATTTTTAGGTTGTAATCCATGATGGTCTTTGGTGTTGTGTTGAGAGCTCCTTTTATGAGTGAGCCCAGCGCGTCCTCTCCGTCGTCGGTGTAGTACACCAACTCCTTTGTGTGACGCGATAGGGCTACCACCGCGTGTGAAGCGCTGTCGTGTAGTTGGATTTTCCTACCTTGGTGTTTGATGATGTAGACTCGTTCGTAGCACAATCCCTGAGCCTCGTGGATGGTGAGGATTTTGGAGTTTTCGCCGTCCCGTACCCCTGTTCTTGTAGGGTTTTCTTTTCTAACTGGGTGTACGTTAGAATGAGGGTGTTCGACGAATCCTTTGGGATCTCCTCTCCTGTCTTAGGTCTCATTGACAGGGATTTGATGATGGTGCTTGAGGAGTACATGCCTTTGTGGATTTTTTGTAGGGCGTACGCCACGTCCTTTGGGCATCTATGTGTACACAGGAGTTCTTGAGTCACATCTGTGAGGTGGTTAGGGCGGTAGTAATGGAGGGTGAATAGATTTTCACGATCTATGTAGGGGAGTTGGTTGATGTCCCCTATGAGGAGCAGGTTCTTGGCGTTGACTATACGCACAAGCATGACGATGGATCCGAAGTGGTTCATTAGTGCCTCGTCCACGAGGAGCCTGTTGCACTTTAGGCTTTCGAACCCCTTCTTTCCATTCGCCAAGACTGATGCTATTGTGCGTATTCTGGTCTTAGCCTCCTCCCCTGCTCTCTTTGTGATCCTCTCCATTAGATCATTTTTCGCCTCTATTGTTGTGGTCACAACTACATCTTCTTCTTTATTGAAGTTGGAGATTATCCATGTCGTCTTCCCACATCCCGGAACACCGTTGACCCAACTTATTTCCGGTATGCGCCAGTCGTCGAGGGGTTCTACTAGAGTCAAGGTTTCTGATACCTCTAGTATCTTGTCCTCTAGCCAAATTTCTGTCCCCTTGGTGGTGACTACGACTGGATCATGTGGTGGGGTATTGTAGACTGGGTAACCTCTTCTCTTGGTCCTGTCCTCGTCGAGAAATACGATTCCTGATGTGGCGCTGTACGCCGCCATGTGTTTCCTCGTATCTTCTCCCCTTAGCGCGGACGATGTGGTGTTGTTGTAGATCGCCGCGTCTTTTTCCTCTAGTTGTATTTTGAGGATTCCCTCCTTTTTCAGCTTGAACAGCTTCATAAGGTCCTCGCATTCCTTGGTTTTAATGACTTTACTGGCCTTTATTGTGGCTATGTATTCAAGGAACGCGTTGACCATGTGATCTTCAAGCCGTTCGGCTTTCCTGAGGGTGGGAGGTTTGACAAGACCAAGTTGCGCTTGTGTTGGTTTTGTTTTGGTTTGTTGTTGTTTTGGTGGTGGTTTTGGAGCTCTATGAAATCTTGATAGCGCCTCCGCCTGGATGGTTGGGCTGTTGAAGGTGCCTGGTTTCAAGGGAGCTTCTTCTTCCAGGTATTCTTGGGGTTCCCTCCTGAGTGAGAGGTTTTCCCTTGTAGCCAGCTGGTGGATATGCTGGTCTACCCTGGTGCTGGAGGATGCTAGGTGTTTGTTCCTTATTTGTCCTTCCAGCATTACCGCTTCCCCTTGGTCCCTTTTTTCCTTTTCTTTTTCAGCCCAATTTTCGGCGCTTGACTTAGGAGGTGTTATTGTTGTTGTTGAGGATCCTGGGAGTGGTGATCTCCCTTCGGATATTCCTGTTTGATGGTTTGCTTTCAATTTTGTTAAGGCTCTTATTTTTGACCTCAATTTGTAGATAATGTTCTTCTTGGATTTTGGGTTGAGGTTGGGATCAGCGTCTCCGGTTGTTGGTTGGCTTGATGTTGATGGTGGTGGTGTTTCTTGTGGTGATGGGGTGGTTGGTACGAGGAAGGTTAGGTCTTGGTTCCTTCCCTCGTACACTACCACTTCGTGCCTCTCTGATGCCTTGATGCAACCGAGGTAGTCCGCCACTTCTCCTCTGTCGAAGTCAACCTCCATTTGGTCTACGCTGATGACTCTTGATCCGATGGTGGTGTTGGATTCTGCTAACTTGAGAAGGAAAGAGCACGCCTGAGCGAATTGGGTCCCTCCGGGTGTCCGATCGAATAGCAGCACTGTTTTGTTTTTAGTGCGTACTATCCGACAGCTTATCCCAGAGATCTCCGCTACGCCCAGTTCCTCGTATCTCTTCCTTTTCATGGTAGTCCTTGTTGTACTTCCTTTTAGCAGTAGAGCCAGCCCTGGTGATATGGCGACTCTTTTTGTTCCAACACTGGAACAGTAGCTCAACCCGAGCTTCTCATAATTGTTGTTCATGAACAGGACCACCTTCCTTGTCCTTATTTGTGGTGATCCACTTTCCCCTCCGCTTAGCCACCTTTCCATGTTGAAGTGGGGGGTCTCCTTCTGTGGTCTTTCTTGAAGTGGAGCACTAAGAGTGATTTGGGTGGTCTCTGTTGATGTTGGAGTTGTAGCGAGATCCTTGTGTCTCTGTCTCGCTATTGTGAAGATCTCTTGGATGTAGGTGAGGAACACTTGTTTGTTCCAGGTGTTGAAACCGTTTAGTTGTGAAGTACTTGTCGGACCTGTCTTCCTCTAGCTGAAGCAAGGTGTGGTTCGACTGAAATTCTTCCCACAAGTTGTTAAGAGTCTCCAATCTTGTTTGAAGATACTCTGATGTTTTTCGAGTCGGAGGATCCTTTTTGAAGTTGATTATCCTCTCGACGATGTCGATAATATGTTGTTGACGTTCCAGCAAAGTTTCCATGATGAGGGTAATTTACTGTACGACGTAAAGTTGAACGTTGTTAATGTTGAGTTGTTGTTTCGAAAGCTAGTAGAGCTTCTCGTGTATGTTCTTGATGTTCACGAAAGCTAGTAGAGCTTCTCGTGGATGTTATTGATGTTCACGAAAGCTAGTAGAGCTTCTCGTGTATGTTCTTGATGTTCACGAAAGCTAGTAGAGCTTCTCGTGGATGTTATTGATGTTCACGAAAGCTAGTAGAGCTTCTCGTGTATGTTCTTGATGTTCACGAGTCCACCAATCGTCGAGCTTCCCGTGAACTTTGATAGGTTCTAGTTCAAATCAGGGCTTTGGAAATGCGTTTTTACTGTGATCGTAGAGCGCCTTCTCAATCAAACAGGTGAGACCCGCTTCTGGGAAGCCTGTCAGACCGATCGCTAATCACAGCACAAACACAGCAGCACTGAGATAGTCGAAGGACCAAAATGTAGGGGTGATTCCCTACAGATGTGTTGATGGTGATGCTGGATGTACAAACTTAAGTCCAAAATGTATAGAACTTAAGGAATGACGACAGCAATACCCGTTCAAGCAGTTTATTGTCATTAAAATAATATTGTTGTGATACATAATTTATAATGTACGTAAAGTGTTCGGTCAGCGGTTATACGAAACAAGTGAGTATGTACGACTCCGCTCGTACAGTCACTAATTGCCGCGGGTTTCGTTTCACGGAAAGGACAAATTGTTTTAGAGTTTAGACAATGTATGGATTCCATTTTTATAGATTGTTCTAAGTCCTAATGAAATAATGCGTTAAAATCTATTTGTATTTTATATGTGTTTAATATATTTTTTGATAAAAAAATCGAGTTTCACTTGGTACCCAATAGATAATAATATTTTCCCAGTCATCTGCAGCACCATATAAGTTACAAGTGCACGGGCAAAAGCTAGAAAATAGCGCTTAAATAACAAAATAAGCCAGTACAGTTACGCAGTCATATTATAGTGTCCACAGTCCCGGATTAAGAGGAAACACCACGGTTGAGAGAAATACAAAATAGGTATTTATAAAATTTATTGCTGTCTCGCAGTGCCTTAGCTAGCCAGCACTAGCGCGATAGAGACAACTGCAACTTGAACTGAAATTACCTATTAAAAGTACCAGAAATCGACGTTTAGGGGATTCCTGTTTCCTCCTCCACAACTTAACCGATTTAAATATTTTTTTCTGTATTAGCTAAAAAAAGAATTGAGCTAGGTTCCATTTTTTTATTTTGTTGTTTATTGTAGTCGAATCTGTTTCCTAGATATTTAAACATAGCGGAGAGTCTGGCCATTTTTTTTAGGTTTTTAAACGTCCTTATCTCTTTAAATAATTAATTTATTAAAAAATGGAAAAAAAGGGACGTACAAACAATATCCATAATTAATATTCCGGGAAAAAAAATGTTACTCTAGAGATGTTATTCAGGGAGGAAATAGAAATCCCCTAGACCCCTATTTTTGTATGGAAAAAATTTCGTAGAGTTTCCTCTTAAGCAAGTGCGGGGCCCGTAGCAAATTCTCTGACCTGCTGATATACGGCAGATATTTTGTAGGGCTTATTATCAGGCCGACTAAATTTCTACGCGTTTATACAAGCAACTTTTCGTAGTACCATGGACCAATTTCTATGGTAGAACGCAGTGTTTACGGTATGAAATTATTTACGCCAAGGAAATATTCGGGTACCCCGTACCTAGTGTCGGGCGTGGATTGTCGCAATGAAAAGTAGTAACGTTTCACGTTTTTGTAACATATTATAAAAGTTTTACGTAAAAAAAAGTTAAATAAGCGGGGGCCGTAGCAATTGCTACTCTTACTACGTGGTTAATCCGGCACTGTGTCTAAGGACACGCCCTTTAGTTTAATCTCTAACCAAGTCGGACAGTTACCCGACACGCCCGCCGAGGGAACAGCGCCCTAATTCATGATGCCATCGCTTTTAATCGCTTACGAAGTTCGATAACAAAATGTATGGGATTTGACATAAGCTTCGCTAAGTGACACATGAATTCGCTTGTCATTTAGCGAACCATATGCCAAATCACATACATCTAGTTTTCTAACTTCGCAAGCGATAAATAGCGATGACATCTTGAGTAGACCTACAGGCACAGGACCGTCATCAGACCGCCCAACTGCATGGATCATCTTGTCAGACAATCAGGTGATCACCCTGCGTTGTCCTAACCAAACTTGAAAACAACATTGTTGTTCCCACGCGGAAATCGAACACACGACCTCCAAGAAGGGTGCCACACACACAATTATTCTCGTTCTACCACGTTCAGATACACACATACACATACATACACCAGTTAGTAATCTTTAACTTACTCCTAAGACTTATTATTCTTACTTACCTATTATGTATATTATATTGACTTTGTTGTCACTGTCAGCAACTTCTTATGAGTAAAATCTCTTAAGAGTTTATAGCATAAGTTAAGCCAATAATGATTTGTATTTGTTTAATTTCGAGAAATAAACTGATAAAAAAAGAACTTAAGGCGAGGAGTAACCGCAACTAGCGCCACTCATTTTTAAAATAAATTTTACAATGACACAAAGATCTTATTAAAAAAAGTAATCGGTTGAAACTTTAAGTAAATAGTTAAACTAATTTATTATAGTAATATAAAATAGTTAAACTAATATTATATAATATATCTCGTAAGTAATAACTAAAACGGCCGTTTTAGTTATTACTTTCGAGAGCAAATGCAGTATAGGATTTAGAGCTGTGATTAAATGCCAATAAATTAGTTTAACTATTTACTTAAAGTTTGAACCGATTACTTTTTTAATAAGATCTTTGTGTCATTGTAAAATTTATTTTAAAAATGAGTGGCGCTAGTTGCGGTTACTCCTCGCCTTAAGTAATAATTAAACAGCCAGTTGGAGTAACTTTTTATTTCTTTAGATAATATTTCATATTCTTTTACTCAACATACTTTTTCCTCCAAACCTTCACTTGCGAGAGACAGTATGCCATCGGTGTTAACCACACGACGTACATGAAAGCCATGTGGATTACCGTTGTCTGTAAAAAAAAGAATGAGGGTGTAATGGCTTTGCGATAAACTATCATAGCTGGGCATTAACTCGTTAATCCGTTAATCGTTAATTAACGAAGTTAACTTTTTTATTAACGGATTAACTTTTAAGTTAACATCTTAAAATGTTAACGGACTCGTTAACTTCCGTTAATATCCAGAGGTCCGTTAATCGTTAATCCAATGCCCACTATTTACCGTAAGGCACCAGGGCGCGGCAAGAAAACTAATTCAGACCAGTATGAAATGACAAGTACCGCAAAGCGCGTGTTGTGAGTGAAACAAAAGCAGCTAAAAATCAAAAAGCTCCCACTCTTTAAAGAGTAGGTAAAACGAAAAGTCTCGTTAAACTGTGGCTGGACATGAAGTCAAAAGAGTCATTCAAAGATATTTCATTCCTCGGTGAAAACATATTCAATAATCTGTTCATTATAAATACAATAGTGCCATATCGTCAAGCGCTGCAATTGTTTATTTTTTTCTTTAGGTAAATACATTATAACAGCAAAACGAGCATCACTATCGGATGAAAATTTTATTAAATTGAATGTAATAAATTAGTATTCATGAAGGGGAATACATTTCAATAACCTATACACGTCTTTTATTGTCCCTGACCTGTTAAATTCTTAAACTTTTAGCGAATTTTAACGGATTAACGATTAACGTTAACTTCCGTTAATTCTTCTTCAATGTAACGGTTTAACGTTTAACGAAGCTAACTTTTTAAGTAACGGATTAACGATTAACGAAGTTAACTGTGTGATTAACGGTGCCCAGCTATGTAAACTATGATGTTGCAAAAAAAATTAAGAACGTGCGCGCGATAACATGGAAATTGAGTACTTAAGTACCAGTAAGTACGTTGGAACATTGCTTTCTTTTACTTTTGTCATTTATGAAATATTATAAAAATTTGGCAAGTTTTTATTAATTTTTGTTCACGCACGTAGGGGGCCCCGTATAATTGATACGGCAGGTATGTCGGTACGCCCCTGGTGACTTACTCTTGAAACTGATTCGATTTTGATTCAGATTCGATCGTGCCGCGTACTCCCGAATAAATTGACGTTTGTTTATTTTGATTCTTAGTCGATTGATATGGTTGGGAATACAAAAAGTTACCATCTAACGATTGTCTTTATCCTCGTTAGTTTCAAATCAATGCACCAAATAAAACACTAAAAGCCTTTGAGATCGAACTGATTTGATTCTCGATTGTGTCGGGAGTAGGCCTGCTATACATTTATATCACACTGAATCGAAACGGATTATGGTGCGATTCCACCGGTGTTCTGAGCTGTTGCGAACATTAAGTGCGTAACAGATGTTTGTTCCGGTGGACTCGCTAACGCAACATTAACAAATTGGAACACAAACAAATTGGCACAGTTGGAATTCTGAAAAAAATGTTGGCTAACAAATGTTCTGAACACTATTTTGGTGGAATCGTACCTTAACGTTTCACTTCTGCCTACCCGCGGTACTAAAAGGGTCATGGCGACGCGTTACTCACCGCATACGAAATGGGGCGTCGTGGAGGCACACAAACCGCCAGTCCCACCTGCGTCCAGTTCCTTTTAGAGACGATGCTAGGATTATTCGGTTTTAGAAGAAAATTGGCAAACCTTTTCGCCGACATTTTGTTTTTGTCGATGAGCCAAAGTGACAGTTTATATTTTTAAATTATCCATTTGGCTCCAAATAGGTTAATCGTACATTGGAAGTAAGCTTAACCCCGGTTTGTGAAAGCTGATCTAATCGTCGAACAACTAACATATGAGTTAACAAGCTATTCTGAACCCTCATTGGTAAACGTAGCGAGGAGACGAAGCTGTTGTGACTTGTGAGTGATGTTCATCAATGAACGTTCAGACTGAAAGGCTTGCTAACTGAAATGTGAGTACTACTTATTATACAAGAAAACATAAGACCTAGTATCTTCTTCAAGTGGAATAGATTTCTATAATTACTAGCATTGATCGATGGAATGAAACTTTCATTCCAAGAGTTCTTATTTCGAGCCTGCACCGCGCTCACCGTGTGAGCTGACCTAAAGTCATCATCATGTCTAGGGCTGCCATCTCTAAAACCTGCCTCCTAGGACCGGAAGCGTAATTTCCCCGGATTTTGGAGCTTTCACCCCGGACATTTCTATACTTTTTTCATTATTATACGGATTTCACCCGGACTACAACTTAAACCTCGCCCGGACGGCTTCCAAACTAGGACAAATCCGGGGTAACCCCAACGGATAATATATAGTATAATATATCTATAGACGCTGTTTGCTAATTGACACCACCTCAATCTGGCCCTCTGCTAAGTATCCGAAGAAATTGTGTTACAAGAGGTACCTACCTACCAGGTACCGGACAACGGAAATATGTATTTAATACTTTTATACTATACACATATTTAAGATTTTTATTAATACACAAATTTAATCACACATCCATGACATTTAATTACACATCCATGACCCAGGAACATTGAAAACTTTTTGTTCCCTCGGCGGGATTCGAACCCGCAACCTCCCGGTCGAGTGCCAACGCTATTCGATGGCAGTCCTATGTCTAGTTATGATGTCCATTGTCCAGGGTAAAACGTAGTGATTATATTCTCTTTGGTCCAGGGGGCCTATTACAAGCTCTTAATTCCAGCCAGTTTACGCCATACAACATGGCTGCCTGGAATTTTCGTATTACGATCACATAATAACTGCATGATGACAGCTAGTCAGCGGACACGTGACACTTGACTTGCTTCCGAATGTCACTTTTAGACAACCAAACTAGGGTGGATCCATTCTGTTTAACATGTCGCTGTAATATGATAAAGAACAAGCTAGTTTAAGACCGTATTATTGAAATGGAACCAGGCTGGTATTGTAAAAAAAATAGCTCCCCTCACCGATTTCGGTGTCGGTAGCTGATTTCATTGAAACCAGGCCAGCTACGCAGGAGTTATTTTATAGTGCCCAAGTGTGTGCGCAATACACATAAGCACTCTCTCTTCCTTTTACTCTCATAACCCAATGGGACGGTAAACCGACACGACTAGCGAGAGATCAGGCGCAGGACCGACGTTTTATATGCCCATCCGACGCATGGATCGTCTTTCTTGTCAGACAATCAGGTGATCAGCCTGCATTGTCCTAACCAAACTTGAAAACAAAATTTTTTGTTGATCCAACGCGGGAATCGAACCCACAACCCGGGTCGAGAGCGAAGCTCTGAACCACTAGACCACGGAGGCGATTTAGGTATATGTAGGTATTGTAAAAGATCATAATACGGCCCCTGTACTGGACACAAGCCTCCTATGATATTTCATGGGGGTAGTTGCATATATTCTCCCCGCTTGGCAGTAGAGTTGGCGAGCGCAGTTTTCAAAATAACAACGGCCGGAAAACGCAGCTGGCCATTTCGGAATATAATATATTCCCTCGCCTTTTACGACACCCGCGGTAATGATAATGAGGTGGAAGGCGAGGTCGTATTTTTTAATAAAATCACAAAGTAGATTTATCGGGTGTAAAATATCCCAAAGTTATTGTGACCATAACTTTGGGATATACTACCATTTCTCGTTCTAGAAATGTATTTTTTTACAAATATTTCGAAATAAATTTTTTTTGGGCTTTATTATTATTTTTGCGACAAAAAAATAAGAAATGGTAAATAAAAGATTTTTTTTTTAGTTTTTTGAAAAAAAAATACCTACATTTCCGAAAGGAGGATAGGTAGTATAATCGCATCTCAAAGTTATAGTGCTACACTACTACTACACACGACCTAGTACTAGAAAATGGTAACAACACCCTAATACTGGCAATTCGACTGGCTATTTTTGTTTTCTTCCAATAAATAAAGGGTGAAGTCCAGGCACATTCCGGAAACAGCCATCTAGCGCCACTATCGGAAAATACTAATTACTAATTTCGTTTCGTATCTTCTTCAAGAAGAGGTGTTTCCACGAATTTTTTTCCATACAAAAATAAGGGTCTAGGGGATTTCTATTTCCTCCCTGGATAACACCTCTAGAGTAACAATTTTTTTCCTGAATATTTATGGATATTGTTTGTACGTCCCTATTTTTTCCTTTTTTTAATAAATTAATTATTTAAAGAGATATGGACGTCTAAAAACCTAAAAAAAATGGCCACTCTCCGTTATGTTTAAATATCTAGGAAACAGATTTGACTACAATAAACAACAAAAGCAAAAAATAGGAACGTAGCTCAATTCTTTTTTTAGCTAATACAGAAAAAATATTTAAATCGGTCAAGTTTTGGAGGAGGAAACAGGAATCCCCTAAACGTCGATTTCTGGTACTTTTGATAGGTAATTTCAGTCCAAGTTGCAGTTGTCTCTATCGCGCTAGTGCTGGCTAGCTAAGGCACTGCGAGACAGCAATAGATTTTATAAATACCTATTTTGTATTTCTCTCAACCGTGGTGTTTCCTCTTAAGGAGTTGAATTTAGCTTAATGTGATGTTATGCTTATCTTTATTTTAATGTCATCAAATCAAATCAATTTGTACTTAATTCGGCATATTTATATTTTATAATTTACGAACGTTAATAATAGTAGTGACGTTAATAGCATTTTTTTTGTATTAAACATAGATTGTATGGGATGGCAGGCGATCATAAAATAAAACATTTTCGAAAATAAATAGTTATTAATTAGCAAATATAAACAAGCTCAAGAGTAAGCAATGCCTAATTAGAAGACACTTGAATAACACATTTTGACACTAACCTTAAAAAAGGGTAAAAAATACTTAGTTATGTGTTCTAACCAACTGCGTAACTAGTATTTACATAACAAAAATATCACAATTGAATAAGATCACATAATATGCAGTAAGCATATTTAACAACAATACATTATCCTAATAACAAACATTTACAGACATGTATAATGCAAAATGTATTTTCGCAAATACAAGCGCAGGGCAGACTTTTTACATGCCCATCTGAAGGATGGATAATCTTTCTTGTGTCTAACAAGCAAGATAATTAATCCATGACGATGATGATTCATTGATACCAGGCCAGCTACGCAGGAGTTATTTTATAGGGCCCAAGTGTGTGCGCAGTACACGAAGACACTCTCTCTTCCTATAACTCTCATAACCCCGTGGGACGGTAACACGACTGGCGAGAGAACAGGCGCAAGACCGACTTTTTACATGCCCATCCGACGCATGGATCGCATTTCTTGCCAGACAATCTGGTCAGCTTGCATTGTCCTAATCAAACTTGAAAACAACATATTTTGTTGTTCCAACGCGAGAATCGAACCCACGACCTTTGAGTCGAGAGCGAAGCTCTGAACCTCAAGACCGACTGTGGCGTTTTAATATTCATTGTTCAACGACATCAACTTTTGTTCCAAATTCACCAGACCTTTGTACATAACAAATGCAGAACAGTCCACAATTTGTGCACACTCGTTCACCACAAACACGAAGCTCTTAGGAAACGTGTTGCTAAATTCAGAATCAAATCTACCGAGAATGTCAATTGATTTAATAAACCTGTTATTGCTGTATATTCGAGTCCAATAGTTGTAATCTTCTACTGTCCTATCCAGGAATGGTTCTAATGGTATAGCTCGCATTTTCTTCCGATCCTCATAAAGGAGCTTTTCGTTTTTATACACACTCAAAGGTATATCGTCATCAGAATCATCATTGTCTTTTAAGTCTTTCTTATTTTCTACAACATGCTCATTTTGTTCTTCCTGTATTTTCTTTTCGATAATTTTTTTGAGGTTCTCATCATCTACGTCGAAGATATCTTTTATCGATACATCTTCCTCCTCTGGTACTTTTAAGTATAATTGTTTTATGTCGTGCGTGTCTGCGTCATATTTCGGATCAACAGTTTTAGGTAAAAGTTCTTCGTCGACCTCACTTTCATCCGATTCATCAATTTTCGATTCGTTAACACTTTCTTCGTCAACTCTCTTTTCTTGTGGATCCTCTTGTACACTTTCCTCTAGAGTATTTTTCTCTTGTACTTCCTCTCCGTTTATATTGACGTCGTTTACAACTGATTCATTAATTATTTCAGAATCATTTAGACCAGCTCCATTTTCATCGAGTATGGATGCATTTAAGTTACTTTCTGATTCATTTACTATGTTTTGTACCACATTCCTTACTTCTTCCGATATTTTATGTAATATGTCTGCTTGTAATGTTTCATAATATGATGATATTATGTCATTAATGAGAGACTTCGTTTCCCCTTTCTTTGCTCTTGGTTCAGATCTTTTTCTTTTTACTGCAATTTCATCAGTGTTCTGTCCTGTATTTATTTTTCTTTTCTTCGGCCTATCTACAGTTGTTTCTTTAGGAATAGGTATTTTGTATTTCATACATGCAATTTCTATAAGTTCCTGAATGATTTTAGGTCTGTCTATATTTTCATGATTATCATGAATAGAGTGATTGCTATTATCACTAAAATACATATTATCATGTGCTATAAACTCGTCATTCTCAGTTTTGGTTCCATTTAATTCAAGGCTCTGTTCTTTCGACTCCTCTAAGTGGTCATTGTTTGGTGCAAAATCATCATCGAATATATTAACGTCATCCTTTTCTTCGTCAATTTCACTAGCATTAGCATTTATTTCCTCTTCCTTTTCTGTTTCGTTTAAGTCTTCTTTTTCGGCATATTCGTCATCACTTTCTACATCCAATTCGTCTTCCACTTTTTTCATATGATCTACAGTTGGAGGTTTTGTTTTTAACCAGTTATGATTCTCACAATTCCTTACGTACACCATCTGTTTGTTACTAGGGTTTGAATCTAAACCTACTATGTATTTATTGATAGTTTTGTTACTTTTACTAACTCCTTCCAACTTATAAGCACTATGTGCTTCGCATAACTCGAGTTTTTTTAAAGCATATTTGAGAGAGTATTGAGAGAATTCTTCGCACAGTTGTAATTTCATTTCAGGGTCCTGTATAAACTGACCTATTACTTCTACATATGTTGTAAAAGGCGTCAGTGATGGTGGAAACTCATCCTTTTTAATTACCTTTGGAATATGTTCCTCCTTTATCTTGTCAAGTATATCCATAGCTACATCAAAGCTTAACTCGAGTTTCTTATGTGTTTTCCTAGGAACTTGTTCAACTAATTCATAATCATCTATTGGTAGATCTAATTTTTGTGCCAAATGTATATTATATTTGGACAGCATTGTTCTTCTCAAACATAAGTAATTATACCAGTCACGAAATGAAAATAGCCTGTTTACTGTTTCGGGGTGAAAGCCAAGGTTATAGGATTTAGAATGATGTTCCTTAAAATTAATAACATCTATATCATCTGATAATTTCACTTCATAATCATCGTCTAAGCCAAAACATAACTTCAGGCCCAATAACACATACGACATGACAACTTCCTCATAATTCGGCAGACGTACTAGAGACTTCATTGACTTTTCATCTATTTGCAAATATTCACACGGCATTAAATAAGTCAGTGATAAAACAAAATCCCTAAAATCCAACGGCAAACAGAGTTCTTTGACGAAATTCTCTAAAATCTTTGTCAGATTTGGCACTATAGGCACTCCTAAGTTGAGATGTTTGAAATAACTCATCGCCACTTGTCGCACATATCGTTTTGTATAAATCGAGGTAGAAGAGGTGAAATTATGCCAATTCGGTATAACCTTTCTATTAATATCGACTGGTATGAATTTAATACAGTCATTTATACTCAATCTACCTTCTTTTATAAACGAAAATAAGTGGTATAGTTGTATATCACTGCGCTCCAGATTAAGAGCTATATACAAGATCGCTATAAAACTTGTCTTGTTGATCGTAGTCATATCAAAATTGCTTTTCTTAACGGATTTCTCAGTTTTCTTTTCATTGTCATCATCATCTTCATACTCAAACATTGATAGCTTTGAATTGTCAAAACAGCTTTTTTCATTATTGTTTATAGTATTCTCTTGGCCTTTTGTTTTGCTGGAAAAAAAACTACATTTAGAAAATATTAATAAATATTCAGAAAAAAATGCTATTTTAGACACACTCAAATTATGTATATGTATTTTTTGTGATGAAACAACTGAGAACATAACTTACTATCCTAAGTGGATGTTTCACAATCTTCAAATGAGATAGATAGATAGAGATAGAAAATTATTTGTTAGTACAATAAAATAATTTTAAAAAACATACAATAATCAAACAGAGCATTAAGTAATTGTACAAAAAGGCTTACTGCTTACAGCAGTCTCTTCCAGACCCTAATTATACCTAATAACCTATAAATTAGTGTTGGATAGCTTAATGGAAAGTTTATTGATGCTTATTTTATACTAGCTGTGCCCGCGACTTCATTCGCGTGGTTTTTGAGCGACGTAAACCGTTTATGCAGCGCACGCAACAAAAGTCCCCAAATGTGAATAATTTTAATTTTCACCGTTTTTGCAACATTGTTCACTGACGCTTCGCTCCTATTGGTCGTAGCGTAATGTTATGTAGCCTAAATCCTTCCTCTATAAATGGACTATCCAACAAACAAAGAATTTTTCAAATCGGACCAGTAGTTCCTGAGATTAGCGCGTTTAAACAAACAAACTCTTTCGCTTTATAATATTATAGTATAGACAAGCAAGTGACAGAACATGCAAATAATAATCTATCTGAAACTTATCAGTAGATTGAGCAAAAGGCCCTTAGTACCTAGTACAGTTAAGGTATTAGTTGTTTCATTAACAATAACATACATAATTTCAGCATCTTTAAAAGTGCAATTCTTAGGGCAGGTTTCTGAAAGATTAATTAAATGTATAATAAAACTAACATGGCACATGGTAATTATAACGGGTGTAAAAAGGACAGTCACTATATTAACTTTTTTTCTCATTCTAGAAAAGTATTTTTTTTTACAATAAAAATTCATTTCGTTATTCTTGCAACAAAAAAATAAGAAATGGTAAGTAATAAGTAAAAAATATTTTTTTTAGTTATTAAGAATAAAAAATACATTTCCAAAATGAGGAAAGGTAGTATAATCGTATCTCAAAGTTATAATGACTGTTCTTTTTACACACTGTATACAATCTGTCCCTCTCTTTCTCTCTGTTAAATGTTTCACCAATCAGCATTTGGTATGGTTTGTTAACTTGAATGCTATGTTTTTTTATTCATTTGACTAGCCTTTTAGAAAGAGGCAGTTAATAATTTACAGTTATTAAATGATTTAGATTTTTATTGCTCATCTCTTTACCTCATCTCAGTTTTGTCCTGGTATTTCTTAACATATCTAGTCCATATCCATAGCACCTTGGACCGCACTGTGGGCGCCGCACCGAGAGCTATCAGCTCGTCCGTCAAACCAGCTAATATGAAGTTGTAGGCATGCCACTTGTACCATTCGGGACTCACTGAAATTTCACAACACTACCATTATAAAGCGATACTTTGTGTGTGTGCATGTTTATTACTTCTCCAAGTGGACAGACACAAACAGGTGAACAAAATTAAAAATTGTTATGCAGCTGACACCCTGGAGACTTAAGCTATGTTTAAGCACAAAAAGTACTGTATACACATGCAATAATGTATTTCTCAATTGTGGTGACACGCTTATAACCAGGGATGAAATGGATATTAAATTTCGGATACGGATATTAAATTATTTCGGATTATCCGTTTATGTTGGATAATTTCGGTTACAGATATTAAAATTTGGTTTCCTTTTTACAGTAGCAAATCTTTCATTTCGGATATCCAATAGTTTCGGTTATTGTTACAGAGCTCCCTAACATCCCTGCTTATATCAAACCTACTTTTGGATCAGGTTAAAAACGAATATAACCTATTACTTACTTTCTACTCCATCTTTGGCAATGGTGATTCTCTTGTGGGTTGACAGAGCGAACGTCCCGTCTGCCAACACGGACTGCTCCACGACCGTTTCCCGCACGTTCACATCCTGCGTTCCACACTCTACACAATAGTAGAATCCATCTACAAGATTTAAGTCCGTGCCTCCACATACTTTACACGGGTCTGTGCTCATCTTTCTCTTTACACCAAGCTTTATTAGGCTCGACTATATGTAAAAACTTAAAGTAGTCAAACCTTGATTCATTTTTAAAGTTTTATATAAATAAACATTATCTATTGGAAATTCTGGAGAAATGTAAAATTTCATTTTTTTTACACATGCACGCAAAACATGCCGGCATGTTTATTGACAATGACAGGCATCTGACAGTTGACATTTATCAGCTGTTTTGTTTTTTTTATACCTCAATTTATGTCACAATAAATATCTACTTTTAAATGTATTAATCATCATTACAATATTTATTAATCCAATCAAATTATAAAATGTGTAATCGAGACTTATTTTAAGTTGCATTAAATCTAAAATATTTCTTCATGTTTATCTAGCTCTTATTTTATTTACCTTTTTTAAAATTGTTTTCTGAAAGTTGGTAGGCAGTTGGTACTCCCGTGACAGTTACGGTGTTTCAAGCCGTAAGAAAATTTGGTAAAAATAGTATAATTTGAATTTAATATTATTTTTTATCATTAAATAATAATCTATAACAATTCATTAAAATGGGTATTTCACATAATTTTACACAGAAAATTAATAAAATAAATAAATATTATTTACTGATGAGTTAATTTCTTACAGACACCCAGTTTTATAATAGAGTATTATGGAAAAATTAAAACATTATTATAGTTTAACTTAAAGAGGATAACATTTCTTACTGAATAATCGATTATTCTAAGATTTTCAATTTTGTTCCTAAGCTCTGTATTGTTCAAAATAAATATTTTTTGTGGAGTATTAACATTCAGAGTTTCTTTTATTTATTTTGATATAATTTATTTATTATGTTTTCTATAAATAATACAAAATTACAAGTTGATGTTCGTAAATTATACTTTTGTATAAAATGAGGTGAGTTGGTATTTTTTAAATTTCATTATGGCAACTGGAAATCCTCGTCCGGCTGTGGTCTTTGGTAGCGTGAAGCGTATTTCGCTCCCGTCAATAAATTATTTCGATTTCAGGGCGTGTTCTATAATTTTGGCTCGGCGGGTTATATTTATAATTCCCCTGACTATACAATATAGCGTGGACTCTAATATTGTAGTGTGAGAGTGAAATGGGATTGATTCGAGTCACACCCCTGTAGCTTGCGTGTCGACTCGCAGAAGAATCTTGTGTCGCTTATCAGTGTTTACAAACCGATGGTGTAGTGTTTGGTTCTGGTTCACGGTTCACACATTGATGGGCGAGTTTCTGTCGTCGTCGATCGCGGCAACTAGGCCGCAACGGCGAACCATTTCCTGGAGGGTCAACTACAAAATCCGCCAACCTGGAACTGATGGAATTAGAAAATATCGTAGCCAACACTGTCTACTTGAAAGCAAGAGAAGGTGAGTGTCCGTTCCGTGTTACTTTGCCTCAGAAGACCATGCTAACGTTAAAGGATCGCACAGAAACTGTATACCAAGTGTATGTATTCTATTCGGCGTACTGCTTTTCAAATATGGCAACTATGATAACAATTCGAATATGGAACAGCTTACTTTTTTACGGTTTGTAAACAGTAAGGTCTCTGACCTAAATAAATAAGTTCATGTAAAAAAAATGTATGTATCGTATTCGAGCGGCGTAAAAATAAGTGGCATAAAAAATTATTACTTTCGTACGGACGTAGTGACGTTTTTTTACAACTTTTTAATGATGTAGTCGTAATTTTATTAGTCTTTGATAAGCAAATAGTTGACCGGACTCTTGTACTAGTCAGCCTGATTGGGTTTAATGAACTTTAGAGTAAATAATGTTTAGATGTTTGTACTACATTAAAGAGCTTACATCTTGTGTTCTATAGATTTATACAAATGTAGTATAATATGATCAGAAGGTCGATTCTGATGGTTAAATCTTACAGTAATATGGTTAGGTACAGTCTCAATCTCATCCAGCAGTTAAATTATATTCTTCAAAATGTCATAGGAGCAAATACAATATTATTTAAAAAAAAATAGTTAAAAAATTTTTTTTTCAACACATGGATTAGAACATGTTACATCCTACTAAGCCACATGACAATTTGTCTGTTATTATGCATATCTAATTTGTAGTGAAATATGGACTTTGGGTCAGTTAAAATAACATAACAGTCCTTTTCTATTTCAATGAAGGTTAAGTTATAGGTTTATGAGAATTCTGCTGATGTACATAGTACTTAGGTGTGCAGGCAAGAAGCTAGAAGGAAGGGTAAGATTTTTGACATACTGTTCATCTATGTCTGTCCAACATTGAGCCTAAACTTCTGGTCTGAGTTATATAATAGCAAGGATAACATAGGCATTATATTACATACAGGAATAAAACAATTGCTTGTTTGTTTGGCTTCACCCGAATGGACAAAAGTATTATATGTTACTTCAGAATATATTATGTTCAAAGTTTCATGAAAATTGGTAAAGTAGTATTCTCAAGAAAGTGTAACAAACAAACAAATATTAACATTTATAACATTATAGTGGGGATTTTTAGTTCAATGCACATTTAGCCATAGAGAATTTAAAACATAAAATATAGACAACCTCAATGGCTATACCATATAAATAATATAACCAGCATGATAGAAAAACAGTTTGAAATAATGTTCACAATTTGATGTGCCCATAACACAAGTTCTTTGAGAACTTAGCATGGGACCAGATTGATGTGGTGTGAAAGTGTCCATAAATATCAGTGACAGTCAGATAGGTATAAAATATAGGTAGGGATAACTGTCATTTATGTAGATTCTAGATGTTGATAACATTGCTAAGTATGTTGTGAAAAATAACTTAAATTCCTCAAATAAATTCTAGGCTTTTATTTCAACAACAATAGTGTGAAGTTGTGAATGAATTGTTTCATGATACTATATAATTCAAGACTTGAATGAATAAAGGTGATATGTTACAAAATATTTTAAACAGAAAATTGAGTTTACACCGTCACTTAAACATTTTAGGATATCTATTAACATATTAAGTACACTGATTCTAAACACAGATCTTTAGATTAATGTACATACTTTACGACATACTCTGTAATGTTGAAGTGACAGTTTGAACTCAATTATCTTGAAATTAGAATTTTGCTACATATAACCTTCATCCAGTCATGTCTTAAATTAAAAAAAAAATTATATCTACACATAGATATATTTTTTTCCTTTTTAATCCAACATCAGTAACTTGTTTTACTTACCCCCGGTTTTTAAAAGGCATCAACGACAAATTAACTAATCATTGTTCAAATCTTGTGTCAAGTTTAAATTTAGTAATGAATTTGACAACTTACAGAAGACTTAAAAACTTATTAGTTTATTTTATTGTTGTGTTGCCTTTCAAAAACCAAGGGGCCTATTACAAGCTTCTAATTCTAGCCAGTTTACGCCATACAACATGGCTGCCTGGAAGTTTTGTATTACAATCACTTATTGACAGCCAATCAGCGGGCACCTCTTGCCTCCGAATGTCACTTTAAGACAACCAAACTAGGGTGGATCCATTCAGATTATTGTGTCATTGTAAAAGAACAAGGCAGTTTAATGCCGAATTATTGAATTGCCTGAAACCAGGCCGGTATTGTAAAATATCATAATATGGCCCCTGAGGTTTTTATAAATCTATAAACATGTAATATTATGGTCTTAAACTGAATTAAGTATCAATCGCAGATCAAAGTGCTACTAGGGCTGCATGCATGCAAGCTGAAAATTTTAGTAACTTGAAACCTTTTTTCTAAATTATGGTCTTATTGATAGATAAAAAATTATACCTTTATTAATCTTCACTATATTTACCATAGTATATTTGTTTAAATATAGCTTGAAACAATATACAAAGTACCTACTCCCTTTTTAAAACATATTTTCTTTTTAAATACTGGCTATTCCTTAAGGGAGGCCATTTTAAAGAAGAAGAAGAAGACTAGCTGTGCCCGCCACTTTGTTGTCGCGTGGTTGTCGGAAACACTATCGCGATTATCTTTTGATGCTCACGTTGGTTTTAGTTATTATGATTATTAAAAAGAAATACTTCTTTCATACATATTTTTTGAGTAACTTAAACCGTTTGTGCACGCAACGAAAGTCCCCAAATGTGACTAATTTTCCCCGTTTTTGCAACATTTCTTACTGACGCTTCGCCCCTATTGGTCGCAGCGTAATGTTCTAAAGCCTAAAGCCTTCCTCTATAAATGGACTAAAAATTTTTCAAACCGGCCCAGTAATTCCTGAGATTAGCGCTCTTCCGCTTTATAATATTAGTCTTGAATCTTGATGTGTACTTTAATGCTAGACTAGGGTATATAATCGTATTGAATTTTTTTTTAATTATATTTATTACAATTTTCTTTATAGTCATCACTTATTAGCATTATAACTTGTAACTGTGTAACATTGTTATCAGTCCCCACTACTATCAGAGGAAACTGGAACTGGCTCAATGAGTTTGCCTCATTAATTCATTTGTTATTGTAATTGCAATGTTAACTGTTTGATTACGGGCTAAAATAAAAAAAAAACGATACGAAACTAGTTGTGTAGGTATGCCACACTTATTTTTAACCACATCGATCGGTTTCGTTGAAACAGCCACGCTGGGATCTTTTTACAATGCCCAAGTGTGTGCGCAATACACTCTCTATCTTCCTATTCCATAACAGACGTAGGGCTGACTTTTCATGCCCATCAGACGCATGGATCATCTTGTCAGACATTCAGGGGGCCTACTCAAGATGCCGTCGCTAATTATCGCTTACAAAGTTCGATAACAAAATGTATGGGATTTGACATAAGGTACGCTAAATGACATACCAAATCGCGATCATTTAGCTAGGTTCCTATTTTTTGCTTTTGTTGATCAATTATTATAGTCAAATCTGTTTCCTAGATATTTAAACATAGCGGAGAGTCTGGCCATTTTTTTTTAGGTTTTTAAACGTCTTTAAATAACTAATTTATTAAAAAAAGGAAAAAATAGGGACGTACAAACAATATCCATAAATATTCAGGAAAAAAATTGTTATTCTAGAGGTGTTATCCAGGGAGGAAATAGAAATCCCCTAGACCCCTATTTTTGTATGGAAAAAATTTCGTGGTGTTTCCTCTTACCGTACTGCTCTTGCTGTATGGCGCTAGTAGCTGTATGAGCTGTAACAAAACGAGTGGGTCATGCGACTCACGCACGTAGCGGTACAAGAGCAGTTATGTTACATCACGTGTAGTGCAGGAGCCGGCGCTGGTTATATTACTTATGACCCGTGTCCACTTCGTTGAGTACGGAAACCTTCCCGGGACTTCCACGAATATTTCAAGACCAAAAGTAGCCGAATCAGTTCAGCTGATCTCGAGTTTTAGCGAGACTAACGAACAGCAATTGATTTTTATATAGCCTATGTTACTTAGTGATAATGTAGCATTCTAATGAAAAAAAGAATTATTAAAATCGGTCCAGTACTTTTTGAGTTAAGTCGTTACATACAAAAATACAAATCTTTCCTCTTTATAATATTGGTGTAGATAGTGCAGGAGCCGACGCCGGTGTTACAAAACTACTTCCGTCTCTCCAGTGATGCCAACATTCAGATCCGTGTTAATACAAATATTAGTGTTAATTTCATTTAACTATTTATTAATAATTTATCAATGAACTAAATGTTATAGATTATAATAATGTAGTTATTTTAAATGATTTAATATTTAAATATTGGCAACTCATGACGTCACTTCCATAATATTAAATTGTCATACAATTTATTATCTTAACTAAAGTAAGAATAATTATATAAGATTAAATATATGTTATTAATATTTGTTATTAAGATTAATATTATATAAGATTAATATTTGTTTACCTAATAATCATATTCTATTATATCCGGTATAGGTAATTATAATCAGACCGGATATTAAATAGTTCTCATATTGATTTGTCAAATATATATAAGGGTGTAACTCTTCGTTGTCTCCAGTCTTAAGAATAGATTGATACAGTTGTAAGCAGAGACTCTGCCCGATTGAATATTATAAGTATAAATATGGAGCATTGTCTTTTATTTACGTCTGTAACAATTCAGAAGAGGGGTCAAGAAGAAACGTATCAAGGCCATACCCAGATGGACTCGAAAAAAGGAAACAGGAAGACAGGTCAGTGATGATTTTTTTTTTCTTTCGTTTCTGATGACTCCACGCCCAACTCTACGCTGGCAAAAAGAGAAAACCACGCTGTGTGGCTCATGATTCGTTATTTTTACGATAAAATGTGTAATATTGCTGGTCAAGATGTAATTTCAAGTAGGTACATCAAACTTTATACTCTTTATTGGCAAAGACTGCATACACAATATGATAAATCATAATAAATTAAATTAAAAATATATAAAACTTAGTGCCTTGTTCAGGCGATTGCTAAATAATAAGATTAGTAGATTTACTTCCCTATGTACACTACATACTTATTTTAAATTAAGTATTAAGTATTGCATATAGACAATTGATTATAATATTGTACCTACTAAGTAGAAAAATATTTTATGAACAATATTCTTGACTTTTTGAAAAGTATTTTTCTTATGAGAAACTTTTTTTTAATATACCCTCGACATTTATTTTTCTGTTAAATAGTAATAAGTAAGTAGTTTGGTTTCTTTTTATGGTAGTTGATTATACTCGTAATAATAGATAGACCGTCTAAACTACGTGCTAATGCTAAAGCTTATCAAACACGAGAAATGGTATATTTCGGATATGTCTTTTAGAAAATTTTAGTAAAGATAATAATTCCTTATCTTTAATTTCTCGGGAATCATCATGGTGGCGCGGAGGAAAAGTCTACAGCATATGCTCTGGGGCACGTGATTGTCGAGCACAACAACTGTGTGACACACTTCGGCAAGCTGCTGGGTAGCCGTTACACCTGGACCTTCGCGGCAACACGATCGGCAAACTCCGGGAATCATCATGGCGGCGCGGATAAAAAGTCTACAGCAGCCTTGTGGTCTGAGGCACGTGATTGCCGAGCACAACAACGATGTGACACACTTCGGCAACAGGATCAACAAAATCCGGTGTGTATATTGATTCTTAATTTAAATGATCAAGTGGTTTTTTTATGCGCCCCGTAATTATTAGCTCCTCAAGTGTCGTTATTTATACTGGTAGTAAATTTAATATATTTTAAATTGAAAGAAAACAAATGATTGGATTGATTGACTAACTTGAAATATTACCATCAGATATAGGCACAGAAATAAAGTGGATATAGGAAATAATGAAAGGGTTTGGAGATGCTTATACTTTTTCTTTGGGCATATTATCTAATATTAAAACTTCTAAAGGTAAATTGTACACCCTAGGAATAACCTTAAAGGCTGCTTATATTTCTTTACTATAATAATAATAATATGTATCCTGATTTTATACCTTTATATTAGTATTAGATTATGCTGCTTTATTAAAAATAATTTATTTACAATTTATTATAAAGTAAATAAAATAAATAAAACAGTAATTAAAATAATATTAGACTATCTACTAACTAAATATAAAAAAAAAAAAAAAACTATACCAGTATTATAATATCACTTCAAAACTACAAATAGAAAATAACCCCAAGGTAAATTGTATCTAAGTGGATTGATACGTCGAAATAACTAATAATAATAAAACTTAGTTCAAGATTAATCAATAGTCTTATTACTACGTCGAACTGCTAGATTGCAGAAACTAATAGTACCAGTGATGTAATGAGTAACATTTAATAATGCTAAAACCGGCATCAATCGATCAATCAATTATTTATTTGCTATAAAAGCGGTACAAAAGATGATTAATACACATATTACATTAAGAGCTGGCACTTTTAGCTAAACATTAGCATGCTAAATATTGTTATTTTAAGTTTAAGAAGTATAATTTTAATAACATGAATTAGCCATCACGTCTTGTACACATTTTAAAATTACTCAATACAATAATAGCAAAACATTTCATCATTTAATTAAATAATAATAATTATTTTAATAAAATCAATTACATAATTATTAAAGTCAATATAATTTTAAAACATATAATATGTATGATAATAAATTACAGTAACGGCACTCAATACAAAATTACTCGTATGAATTGTAGACTATGAAGCGAATGAATCGTAAAAAACTTAACTAATTCTGTGTTAGGTAAATCATGTTATTCCTGGAGGAGTTATATATGCGTCGAATGATATTTAAAAATTATTAATTTAGGCTCATACGTTGATAAGATAAACAAAAAACAGTTGACAGATTACATTGATAACTTAGTCAATAAAAAAAATGTTAGAAAACTCATATTGTTTACCTTTCCTTGCATTAAAAAACTGCCACACGAAAATAACGAAAATTATATTAGATTTAAGTTAAACAGCCTACTGAGTAGCGCCACTAATCAGAATAGTATAGTTTTAATTAACAATCAACCAGAAATAGATGTGGTTGACATTAATAATATTTTCAATATTAGGTTAAAAAATCTAACGGATGATAAGTTTTTCTTATCACATTATTATACTCGACGCATAGCTAGATGGCTATTTAATTTTTTAGTATTAAGACCAGCCAAAGAATTGGCTAAACCGGCCACTGCTTTTATTGAGCAGTGTTCTTATTCTGACATTAATATAATTAACAACTTGGAATATGTTCCAAATAATTTAAATTAGGTTCTAAGACAACAGAGGCCCACTCTAGCAATACTTTAAATAATAATATAAATAAATACCTACCTACCCAAATATTTAGAAAAAATAGTAAATTTAATATAAATCTGGTGCACCAAAACTTACAGGGAATGGTAGGTAAAGAATTAGAAATTGAATTATTTTTAAATAAGTACAACATTGATATTATGTGTATATCAGAACATTGGTTTAGAAAATATGAATTAATTTTTAATTTTTGTGGTCACCAGGTTGCTAGCTCGTTCAGTCGGGAGAATGCAATTAGAGGCGGTTCTTTAATACTAACAAGTAAAAAATTAAAATTCAAAGAACGAAAAGACATTGTAAGTCTCTCTACTGAACGTATAGTTGAATTAGCTTGTATTGAACTGAGCCACCTTATTATTGTAAGCGTATACAGGCCTCCGTCAGGTTTATACGATTCTTTTGAACAAATTTTGGAACAAGTGTTAGCAAAAATATGTGCATCTAACAAAATGATTATTGTGTGTGGTGATTTTAACATTAATTTATTTGACTTAAACTCCGCCACTGTTAGATTCACATCTTTATTAAAATCGTATAACCTCATTAGTTTATTTTATGAACCGACAAGAGTATGTGATACTACGGCTACTTGTATAGATAATATTTTTCACTAATATTACTCCTAGTGTAAAAGAAATAATTAATGTGCTTAGCTCTGATCATTTTGGTCAGTTAGCATCTTTTGATATTAATTGTGATAAAATCCCGGAAGAAAAGCTTGTTTATATCCCAATTAATACAAAACGTATTGAGAACTTTAGAAGTAAATTAATTTCAAATATTCAACACTTAAGTGTACCTAATAATTCAAATACGGCATTTGATAATTTCTTTAAAATATTAAGAACTCAATTTAACTCTGTATTTACTTCTAAAACGGTCAAATTAAATAATAAAAATAGAACTTTTAGAAACTGGGCTACTGCAGGAATTATTGTAAGTAGACAAAGATTATATGAATTGTATAACGAAAGGACATTAAATAGGAGTGAGTCGTTTAAGCAACATATCAAGAAATATTCTTCAATCTTTAAGAAGGTCTGTCGAGCAGCTAAAGCACTTCACATAAAAGAAAAAATAGCGAACTCTAAAAATAAAGTGAAAACCACTTGGAAGATTATTGCAGATGAGACTGGAAGAGTCGCCGGTCGTAACTCTAAATTTGAACTTTGTATAAATGATAAAAAGGTTAATTCTGACCTAGAGGTTGCGACGGTCTTCGAAAAGTATTTCGCTGACATTCCAGTCTCAACTACAAAAGACTTAAATTCCTCACCTGCAGTTGCCGAAAAAATGCTCAAAGAAAATGTCAAGGAATGTGATGTCAATTTTAGTTTTAAAGAGATTACCTCCAGAGACATTATTAACACATTCAAATTACTGAATATTAAAAGTACTACCGATCTCTGGGGAATATCTACAAAAATTATTAAATCCATAATTGACATCATTGCCCCGTACTTAGCCTTAGTATTCAATTACTGTATTAAGAGTGGTGTGTTCCCGGACCTCATGAAGCATAGCAAGGTGATGCCTCTTTATAAAGCTGGAAGTAAAGCTGACCCAGCCAATTATAGACCAATTTCTATACTACCGGCTTTTAGTAAAATTTTCGAAAAAATTATTTTAAACCAATTGTTAGTTCATTTTAACTCGAATAATCTACTACATAGTAATCAATTCGGTTTCACTAAAGGTCGGTCCACAACAGATGCAGGCATCAGCCTTCTTTGCAGCATATTTGAAGCTTGGGAGGGGTCACAGGATGCTCTTGGTGTATTTTGTGATCTTTCCAAGGCGTTTGACTGTGTCGAGCACGCTACTTTGGTCAAAAAATTATACCACTATGGTATAAGGGACACAGCACTAAATTTTTTAAGTTCTTACCTCAAAAATAGAACTCAGAGAGTGGAAATAAATTGTAAAAGATCTGCCGGCACCAAAATTGAGTTAGGTGTTCCACAGGGATCTATTTTAGGTCCGTTTCTTTTTCTCATCTACATAAATGACTTACCGTATCTAGTAAAAGATAAGCATGAGATAGTACTTTTTGCTGATGACACTTCACTAATTTTTAATGTGAAGCGACGACAGTCAAACTATGACGAGGTAAATAGTGCTCTTTCAAAAATGGTACATTGGTTTAATGTAAATAATTTACTTTTAAATTCAAATAAAACAAAATGTATAAAGTTTAGCCTGCCAAATGTTAGGCAGGTCCAAACCAATGTACTATTAAATGATGAGAAAATGAACTTAGTAGACACCACTGTGTTCCTAGGTATAACACTAGACTGTAAATTACAGTGGGGTCCTCATATTGTAAAACTGGCAGATAGGCTCAGTTCTGCAGCATATGCAGTAAAAAAAATTAGAGAAATTTCAGATGAAGATACAGCGAGACTAGTTTATTTTAGTTACTTTCATAGCATAATGTCCTACGGCATTCTTTTGTGGGGAAATGCAGCGGACATTAATGCTATATTTGTGCTGCAGAAGCGAGCTATACGTTCAATTTATAAGTTGTCATCTTTTGAATCTCTGAGAGAAAAGTTTAAAGAAATAAGTATTCTGACCGTCGCATCTCAATACATTTTGGACAATGTGTTGTATGTAAAAAAGAATATAAATGATTTCAGAAAGAAAAGCGACAACCATTGTATAAACACTAGAAATAAGCACAAATTAGATATACCAGTGATTAGACTTGGCAAGGTAGGTAAATCTTTTAAAGGTCAATGTATACGCCTATACAATAGAATCCCAGAAAACGTTCAAAATCTTTCTATAAATAAATTTAAAAAATTAGTTAAAGAACGTTTGTGTGCTAAAGGTTATTATAATGTTAATGATTTCATTGATGATTGCACACCCTGGGAATAAGGTGTCTCTATGCTAGGTTACAACTTTGTACACTTTGTTTTTATAATTTTAATTTTAGTTTTAAGTCATAACATTGTTATGTATATTGTATATTATATTATATTTAAAAAGAACAATTTTCCAATCTTTTTGCTAAAAGATGGCCCCGCGCGAGTTTCTTACGCCGGTTCTTCTCGCCGGGCTAGTTTCCGAACCGGTGGTAGGCATCATGTAGGACAATTCTATAAGTGTTATTTAATAACCTATATGGAAATAAAATGTTTTGATTTTGATTTTGATTGATAACGTGTGCCGACCTGGTAACTGGTATGTCCGATAATAGCCATAATGACTGTAAGATTATGAATGCAGTTTTTATTTTCTGTTCGCGAGTAGTTTGAGGACCTCCGTAGCGCATTGGTTGAGTGCGTTGGTGCTCTAGCGAGATTTCGCGGGTTCGAATCCCGCCGACCAAAGTTTTCAATATTCATCATGGATGTTTATTAAACTTGCGTATAATATAATCAAAATCTTAAATGTGTGTAAAGTATAAAAATATTAAACATATCGGATACTTAGCACGGGGTCCGATTGACGTGGTGTAAAGCGTCTAAAGATATTATTATTATTTTCCTGTTCGGACTAATGAATCAATTTTATAAAATATATAAAAAGGGGTAGGACCTTGTTCTATTCATAATAATTATCGATATATTTCAGTATCATACTCGTATAGTTAATATAAAGTATGCAACCTTTTTGTTAGGGATTCTAAGGCCTTGGGCTGTATCGATCTTATGGGAATGCATATTCGTACAGCGACAGATAAGCTTTTATGTTTTGAACCATACATATTATGTTTTAAAGACAATGAAATTGTTATGTCTAAGGTACAGGCCGGAAAATGCATGTTTTAGAACTCTTCAGTGGCGTAGCTAAGGGGGGGCGGCGGGGGCGGCCCGCCCCGGGTGTCACCCGTTTAGGGGTGACACCCGAGCCCGACTATGACCATCAGTTATAGTTCTTTCGATTTATAAAAAATCGTAAATCTGCGGCAGAGAGCATAACCGCCACTAATAAAATTATCTAGGTAACTATAATATCGTACCACGAACATAATAATTGATATTAAAAAAAAACAAAAAAAGCAATTTTTATTGGTTGTATAGATCATTCAATTAATTTATGCGGCCAACATTCGTTCGCACAAAATGTGACTTGTGTTACATTTTTCGGAGCAGTGGAAACAATATTTAACTTTTTTTCAACTTCCACAAGCCGTTGGGAAGTGCTCCTCAATCACAGCAAAGCATCTATTAAAAGACTTTCGACAACGCGATGGAGTGCTCATTACGGTGCAGTAAAAGTATTGGCTGAAAATTTTGATGGGATAATATTTGCAATTGAGGAACTATGTGACCAAGGCGTAAATTTAGAAACTAGAGGTGCTGCACAAAATCTTATGCCTGCTGTGTGCAATTTCTCATTTCTTTGTTTTCTTTTCTTTTGGAATGATGTGCTAAGGGAAGTGAACAATGCTCAGATTGCATTACAAAGTAAAGGTTTATGTGTTGATGAAATAATCATAAAACTAGAAGCACTTCGTCTATTCATTGGAGAGAAACGGTTGCATCTAGCAGAAGAGGCAATAGATTTTGCTGTACAAAAATCGGAAAAATACAACATTTCGATGGAACGACGAATTCGTCGCAAGAAACGCATGCCCGGTGAGTTAGCGTCGTCCACCGATGCTGGACTTACACTTAGAGCGGAACTTCAAAAGGACATGTTAGAATGCATTGACAGATTCAATATTGAACTCGAAACAAGAGTAAAGTCCATTAAAGACGTAGCTTTATTGTTTGAGGTTGTGCAGTCAAAGACCTTGCTTTCGGCAAACACTGAACAGTTAAAATTAGCTATATCAAAATTTACTAACCTTTACGATGAAGTATCAGAAACAGAACTCCTTTTAGAAATACCAAGATTGAGAAGACATTTAAAAGCGGCTAATATTACTGTCTCTAATTGGGTGATACTGGACTTTTTGAAATTTATTGTGGAATGGGATTTTACAGAATCTCTTCCGAATCTAACGATAGCACTAAAGTTATTTATAACAATATGTGCATCAGTAGCTTCATGTGAGAGAAGTTTCAGCAAATTAAAATTAATTAAAAATTATTTGCGGTCTACAATGACCGAAACCAGATTAAACAATCTTGGTATTTTAACGATAGAACATGAAGCAACACAAAATATAAATTTTGAAGACGTGATTTCGGAGTTCGCTAGTGTCAAAGCTAGAAGGAAGAAATTTTAATTTTTAACAAACTAAATTTGTTTTACATAATAAACAAATATTTGTAATAGGTACTCATATTTTAATAAAACGTAAATGATTATAACTTTTTTTTATTTTAACAGTTTCGATTGAGTTTTAGGGTGACACCTATAAAATCCGCCCCGGGTGCCACCTATGCTAGCTACGCCACTGGAACTCTTAGAGAAAACAAACTTGAAATTGGATAAAAAAAAAAAAATGTTCTTTCTTAAAGAAACGTGTCGATTACTTAGGCTACGATGGTTTTCTGCTGGCACAATCTTTTCTGGTAAAAATAAGTTTATCGGATTAACTTCGTATTTTAGAAAATTTATACATACGCTCCTCTGCCTACAAAGAATGGTGTTGGGGACATATTCAAGTCAAACTTTAAGAATTAAACTGACAGAGACCCGTTCCTGCTATTTACAATGACGAAGCGGATTTTGAAAAATGTGGATAAACCGTGAAATCCCTATACTGGTTTCCTAAGATGACGAAATTTATAAGGGAATATATTAAGCCCAGCGGGCCTACTCCTGACACAATCGAGTACCTAATCTGTTCGGTATAACTTTTCGTATTTTATGAATTGCTTTATAATATAAAAAAGTGAATTACTTTGAAACTAATCGGGATAAATAATATTGTTAGATCGTAACTTTCTGCACTCCCGACCATATCGATAGACTGAGAATCAAAATAAACAAATGTCAATTTATTAGGAAGCACGTGGTATGATCGTAACTAAATCAAATCGGTTTGGAGAGTATGGCCCCTGCTTACAGTGGGGTTACGGTAAATCTAGTACGGTAAAAATAAAAAAAAAACAAATTTGCAATTATTTCCGATAGAAAATATATCTGAACTGTGTGACTCTAAAATGACCTATAATAAACGTACTATTATAATAGTAATAAAAACATTTATTCAAGTCTCATTCACATTACACTACATCACAAAATATCAACAATATCAAAAACTAAACTTAACATAGGTAAATAGACATACATTATGTGGATGGGCAGTGTAACGCAAAACAGCTGTTGAATTGGAGTCCACACTATTATAGTTACGATCACGGCAAAATACCTACCTAATAGCGATACCGCGATCTCTCGTCGTCTGGCGATCGATATGCACATCGGCAAAGTTGTGCACAATAAAATATATTGGTATTTTAAAAAATGTACTATATAGATACTTAAAAATATATAAAAGTAAATACATAATTATATTTATTAATATCTATAAAATAATATAATGCCCATGTGTATATAGTAAGTATAAGATAATAAATAGTAAAACAATAATAGTGATCTTGAAAAAAATTGTCTCTAGATGAAAGTTTTCCATTCCACAAGATAAAATAAAGTTACAGAAAGTAAAGCACCGTACACCACGCGGAGACTCAGAGCAGAGTTCAAAAGGCTAATAGAATTACATATGTCATAAGAAAATATATCATATAGACGAACACATTATAACATATATACATATAATATATATGCTTTGGAAGTTGGTTAATATCCTACTCCATAACATGGCGACTTAGCGAGCTTACCGGAATGGACGGAGCATACCTAACAACAACAATTACTGATAAGATGTAGAGAATGATTAAATTGTTAATTTAGTTTATAATATTATAATCCAGCGTACAATTCTAAACCGTTACACTTCGGCTTGCAAAACAGAAGGTGCACGAAGAGGTGGTGGAAGACTGTTCCAGTCTTTGCTAGCAGGGTCTTCGAAGCTGCAACAACTAGTAATTAAACTAGATTTGTGTTACCATTAAATAATATATAGTAAACATACTATATCTGTGTGATACTAAAATAAAATCTAGTAATTAAACTAGATCTGTGTGACTATGAAATAATATATAGTAAACAAGCTATATCTGTGTGATACTAAAATAAAATCTAGTAATTAAACTAGATCTGTGTGACCATGAAATAATATATAGTAAACAAGCTATATCTGTGTGATACTAAAAATAAAAACTAGTAATTAAACTAGATCTGTGTGACCATGAAATAATATATAGTAAACATGCTATATCTGTGTGACACTAAAATAAAAACTAGTGATTAAACTAGATCTGTCTGACCATGAAATAATATATAGTAAACATGCTATATCTGTGTAATACAAAAATAAAATCTAATAATTAAACTAGACCTGTGTGACTATGAAATAATATATAGTAAACATGCTATACCTATCTGTGTGACACTAAAATAAAATCTAGTAAATAAACTAGATTTATGTGATTATAAAATTACAATTAGTTAGTATTTAAAAAAATCTATATCCATGCGACAATAAAATAATCATTCAAAATATTATGCAAAATTTGTGTACATAAATGCTTACACTAAAATAACATCTACTAAATAAACCAGATCCAAGAGATACTAAACTAACTCAGCAGGATAATTGACTATGATAAATAACTTAATATTTGAAATATACACAATTAAATATAAAGAATATTTTTGTCATAATGTATTTAAAATATTTTCTAAGTGCAATTACTGTGTTCGTTTATCTCTTTCAGGTACGCAAAAATGATATGACGAAAACTAATCATGTTGCCCTGGGACATGGCAAAATGCAGGATGGCCGAGTGTTACAAAACTACTTCCGTCTCTCCAGTGATGCCAACATTCAGATCCGTGTTAATACAAATATTAGTGTTAATTTCATTTAACTATTTATTAATAATTTATCAATGAACTAAATGTTATAGATTATAATAATGTAGTTATTTTAAATGATTTAATATTTAAATATTGGCAACTCATGACGTCACTTCCATAATATTAAATTGTCATACAATTTATTATCTTAACTAAAGTAAGAATAATTATATAAGATTAAATATATGTTATTAATATTTGTTATTAAGATTAATATTATATAAGATTAATATTTGTTTACCTAATAATCATATTCTATTATATCCGGTATAGGTAATTATAATCAGACCGGATATTAAATAGTTCTCATATTGATTTGTCAAATATATATAAGGGTGTAACTCTTCGTTGTCTCCAGTCTTAAGAATAGATTGATACAGTTGTAAGCAGAGACTCTGCCCGATTGAATATTATAAGTATAAATATGGAGCATTGTCTTTTATTTACGTCTGTAACACCGGATCGTGGGCAGTTACATCACGTATAGTGCAGGAGCCGGCGCCGGTTCGTGGGCAGTTATATCACATATAGTGCAGGGCCCTGATTCGAGACGCCATCGCTATTTATCGTTTACGAAGTTCGAAAACAAAATGAAACTTGACATAAGCTTCGCTAAATGAGCGAATTCGTATGACTTTTAGTAAAGCTTCATATATGTCAAATTCAAATCGGACCAGTAGTTCTTGAGATTAGCGCGTTTAAACAAACAAACTGTTTCCGATGTATTGGCAGAGTCTTTCATGAAAGAAAGAAAGCCTCATGTTTTGTATTACTATTCCGGGTGTTTTTGTTTTTAAACACGAGCCGGCGAAATGTCGGCATAGTAACGTGACGTCACTCGTTATCTAGGATGCGCGTGAGTCGGCGATAGCTGCCGCATTCGTCAGATAGTTGTCTCTATCTGTCCAACTTGAGTTGTTTGTGCGTGGTTGTTGTATTATTGTGTGGATGTTTTCTAGAAGTGTGTTAAAATAGTTTTCTGGTACATATCGGACCGGTAGGCTGATTATGTATCTTGCAACAGCAATTCGACAGGCGTAATGTGTATAATTGTTTACAATATCGCTGTCAAACGTATACACTTGAGATTTTGACGTACTATAGGATACCGGCAGGCTGACGGTATCCTATAATACGTCCGAGATAAGTTTAACCTATTACGTAAACAATCCCGTCTATGACACAACCAAAGACTAATCAGTGATGCCAATTGGCCAACATTAATACAATGATTATTGTTTGCTATGAATCCATAGACTATAGGCTTATATTCTACAATCGGCAGTGTCAAAATGGCGTATTTTTTCTGTGAAAGATTTTCATTTGATGTTTAAACATATTATTTATTGCTTAATTGTTATAAAATGTATTGGATAATGAAGTGTAATCCTTTAATATACCTGTGAAAGTGTTGATAAGTGTGCACAATAAGTGAATAAGGGAAAATTTCGATTTTTTCGGTTTGTTTACCTGTAGGTTAAATTTATCAGGGACAAACTATACACTACTTTGACGATCTCCGTAGCGCAGTGGTTGAACGCGTTGGTATCCATAGAAGGCACATACACACCCTAAAGTATTATTTGATATCCTGTATATTATGGAGAATATATTTCTCTATCGCCTTACATGACGCCCAAAGATGGTTGATGTGGATTAACTGAAGACATAAATCGATAAAGGTAGCAAATAGGATATGTCGCATAAAAATGTTACCCAGAAAATTGAGTTCAAACTGTCACTTAAACATTTTAGGATACGTAGTAACGTATTAAGTACATTGATTCTAGAGGCGCATCTTTGTACTGTACGTAATAATTTACGACGTATTCTAAAATGTTTAAGTGACAGTTTGAACTTAATTTTCTCGTAATCATTTTGCTTCATCCATTCATGTCTTCAATTGTTATAGAAAGCTTAAAATACCGTGTTTCACCAAGCAATGTTAAAAGTTAACGCCATGTTAAAATACCATGCCATCTCATTCATTGACGGGAAATACGAGAGGGACAACATGATATTTAACATGGCGTTAACTTTAACATTGCTTGGTGAAACACGGCCTTAGACTATGAAATTGATAATATTTTATGCAAATGTAACGCGAAATGATCTTCGCGGCTCTGCATTTAATTGCACTATCTTATGGTACGAAAGAAAACGCTTATATTTTTAAACCGAGTTCATAAAAGTAGGCTTCTCTTTATTTGTTGGAAATAAAGATATTAGTATTTCAATATGTCGCAGTCATTTTATTTATCTGTGAATTATTTATAGTAGAATTTGCAAAGTTACATTTATCGATAAAATGTCGGTAGCATGACCGCAAATTAGAAAAAAATGTCACCTAACTAGATATTTCATAAGTATATGTAATTCTTGACGAGTTGTCCTTTAGTATTTCAATTCAATGTCGTCATTCGATAAAAACTGAAATGGCGATTTCAATTAGATGCCTGGAACATAATATTATACTACCTACATTATAATTCCCACACCGATTTCGGTGACGGTGCCCGATTTCATTGATACCAGCCCAGCGACGCAGCAGTTATAGTGCCCAAAAGTGGGCAATATACAGAAGCACTCTCTTCCTTCACTCACGACAGTACCGACTTCTTACATGCCCATCCGACGCATGGAGCATCTTTCTTGTCAGACAATCAGGTGATCAGCCTGCATCGTCCTAACCAAACTTGAAAACAACATTTTTTGTTACACTACATTATGAAAATATTGACCGTGTTTCAAATCGAATAAAAAACGTACTAGTTTACGAGACCCTATAAATTGTAAAGGTTTTGGCACACTGGTAATTGGACTTGTGGCGTGGTGGTTTTTCACTCCATTCCTGTCGGCTTCACGAACCTCCTTTTAGACAAAACACTACGGTCTAGAGAAATGCAAAATAGGTATTTGTAAATTCTATTGCTAGATAATGGAATCAGGCGTTACATTGCGGAAATCCATAGCATACAATTTAAATATATACAGGGTGTAAAAAGAGCAGTCGCTATAACTTTGGAATATGATTAAATGACCTTTTCTCATTCTAAAAATTATTTTTTTTCTTTATTTATTTTTTGAAAATATTTTTTTTTTATGCAACTTGTTATTTATAGTCGCAAGGCTGAACTGTTTCGAACAACGTTCTGCATTAAATTCTTAAATTTTTGCCCTAGTACGTAATGAACGTCTTACGCGTGCTATTGACCTCTCAGCGTAATCAGCTGATCGCTGTGTTGTGCACGTTGTACATTGGCTATTGAAAATTTTTAAAACAGTGGATTAAAAGCAAATGAGTAGTACCAATGGATATAACTCTTGCCTGGTTATTATCCCACGAAGTTATAGTGACTGCTGTTTTTACACCCTGTATATTATATCTAGCAATATCCCGCGAAAAAATTATAACCACAACCTGCTAGCAGATGAGTGAGTGTACGCATAGGCATCCACCAAATATAATATCAAAAACCGTTGAGACCGAACTGATTCGATTCTCGATTGTGTCGGGAGTAAGCATGCAGTTTGAAGAGAAACCCTCGGTATCATATATGACACCACAGCGGTGGCGACCCAGATGGCTTATGTGTAAGTGGGAATTTGGATTTGGAAGCAATTTAAGGGTAAAGGGGTAGCCGACAAGGAATGTAGTGGGAACCAGGCTTGTTAGGGAGCTCCGTAACCGAAATAATCGGATATCCGATATAAAAAAAATATCTGTAACCGAATCCGAAATGAAAGTTTTGCTACTGTAAAAAGGTAATCAAAATTTAATATCCGTAACCGAAGTTATCCGTAAGAAACGGATAATCCAAAATAATGTAATTTCCATATACGTATCCGTATCCGAAATTTCATATCAGTGGGAATCCCACGACGCTGGTGTGGTGTAAGGTTGCCCTTACGCTATTTGGCAAGTGTGAAGGGAGAAAAAACGTAAATCGTTATTCGATGCGGCGAAACGCTCGGTAATTGTTGCGGTTAAACCGATATGGAGCATTGAGGTCTTAATTTATCCCATATAAGGCGCGATCGTAGAGTAGGTGCGCATAGAAGGGACATATGGCTCGTATAAATAAAACAATCTCTAACCCAACCTCACTCGAGAACCTATTTGACATATAAAACAACGTTTCGTTTCACTTTTAAAAGTGAACATTAATGTTACATAGTACTTTAATTTCTTTTCTTTTTATACCGTTATATTCATATTATAGATTACAGGAAACAATAAAATAAGTATAATGTATATTTTTATAATCTTTATTTTTACGTTTTAATGAAGAAAAAAATTAAATTATGGAACATAAGTAAAGTTGTTCATTTTTAAAAGTGAAACGAAACGTTTTTTTTATCTGTCAAATCGGTTCTCAAGTGAGGTTGGGTTTGAGATTGTTTTATTTATACGGGCCTAAGAGCGGGTACACATTAGGCGCTTTCAAACGTGCGCTTTGTCAACACGCGTTTTGATAACCAGGACTGATGTACAGACAGTCACTTTACTTTGGTATTAATTTATCCCATGTAAGGCGCGACCATAGAGTAAAGAAGTGACATTTTACTGTACATACTTAAGTGCGCGCTTTTTCTTTATCCAAAAACGCGCGTCAATAAGCGGCCAATGTGTACCAGCTCTTACTTTGGTATTAATTTATCCAATATAAGGCAGAACCATAGAGTAGGTGCGTATAGAAGTGACATTTACTTTGGTATTCATTTATCCCATTTTATCGCTTTACCTTTACGATTGTAATCGAATCTAAAAAACTGCAACTTTTCAGTATAGTAAAAAAAATATAATAATTTTAGATATGGATTTTTATTTAAATGAGGTTCCGTTAAGTATTATATATCTAGGTACCTTGTGTTAACCTAAAGTAAATAAAACTTAAATTTTATATACTTTTGGTTAATACAAGCTAGATATTATTACGAGAAACCATTGATTTTTAAGATACGAGGTTGAGAAGGTAAAGCGACGATATAAGGCGCGACCATAGATTAGGTACAGAAGGGACATTTACTTTGGTATTCATTTATACCAGATAAGGCGCGACCATAGAGTATAGAAGTTACAAGAAGTGACATTTTACTTTGGTATAAATTATTCCATATAATGCGCGACCATAGAGTAGGTGCGTATAGAAGGGACATTTTATGCGGGCGCAATGACAAAGATTGCATAAAATTTTAACTTCACTTGGTTTAACTATTACTGTAGGCCTGTGATCAATATCGACGTCGTTTCAGCCATGACGCCCAATGCTGGCCTATTTTTTTTGATTTCGCAACGGAAATGCGTTACGCATTCCCCAGGGGTATGTGGGACTTTTGGGTCGCTACGACCGATTTACCCACTAAAACCACTTGCGGATTGTCATCAGCCGTTATGCTGGGGGAGTGACCGGGATCTGGCAAACACAGAGCACTTCTTCCACGACCTATGAGATAGACCGGCCTGTCTACCTCATAAGGGACCGGACTTCCATCAGATTAAAAGAGCACTCCGGCAAACTGAAGCGCTCTTCTCGGCGCCGAGACTGGCGAAGCCGGGGAGGGGGACGTTAGATGGAAGGGCCGCAAAGCGACGCCTCCGAATACCTCCGAGGTATCCTTCTGCGAGATGACGTATTCACAGAAGGAGACCACCACCGGCACCACCTGCCAGGCCTAATCACTCTCAAGCATGCGGCGCACCATGGTCGAGAGCGTGAGGTCCCGCCCAAACTCTACATAGGTACAGTACAGTAGGCACACACCCTAAAGTATTATCACTCATTTATATTACACCTTGTACCTATATTCTTTCTGTCGCCTTTTACGACACCCACGTGAAGATGGTTGATAGGAAGGTGATATACCAAGTATCTGTCACTTCCAGGCGGAATGACTAGGACAGCATGAGAGTAAGCAAGAGTCACTTGATTTAAATATCGCTGTGATCTGGCCCCTAATCTAAAGTAAGTGATCACTATATTTATCGCAAATATATTCTATTGATCCGTCCGCGATCAACATGCAAAGCGAGTCGTAAACAAAATTGAACGGCGAAGTGTCGGCCATCTTGGAGATAAGTTTTCCCGCCGTTACGCTAAGGGTGTTGGTACACGTGGGCGGGGAAATCGCGCGCGGCGTGTTACAGTGTGTAAGTTAACCTAAACGTAAACAAACCAAAAACACCGAAATTTTCACATACTTACATATTGTGCACACATATCAACACTTTCACCGGAATATTAAAGGATTATTATACATCATTTATCCAATACATTTTATAACAATTAAACAATAATTAATATGTTTAAATATCAAATGAAAATATGTCACAGAAAAAATACGCCATTATGACCATTGTATTAATATTGGCCAATTGGCATCACTGACTGACTAGTCTATGGTTGTGTCATAGACAGGTTTAATTTATCTCGGACGTACTATAATGTCACTGTTGATTTGGTTAGGGCCCACGCACACGTCCAATGATATAGACTTTATCACTATCAATGGATGAAGGTGGTATGTAGCAAAATTCTGATTACGAGAAAATTGAGTTCCAAACTGTCACTTAAACATTTTAGAATACGTCGTAAAGTATAAAGTACATTCAATCTAAAGATCCGTCTCTAGGATCAAAGTACTTAATACGTTACTACGTATCCTAAAATGTGTAAGTGACAGTTTAAACTCAATTTTCTTCTTCAACTATTTGTAGACATAACCCGTAAATAGAATAACTAGTAAATATTCACTTATAGCCTTTTTCTTTGGGGTTATAGGATAGGTTGATTTAACATTAGTTAAGAACTTCTTTGACGATATCACAATTTCTTTTGAGTGTTGACAGTGTTTCCACTACCAATTACCAAATAACCTGGTGACACCAGCCCTAATAACTGGCAACGCCACCAAATTGACACCAGCACTAATAACTGGCAACGCCACCAAATTGACACCAGCACTAATAACTGGCAACGCCACCAAATTGACACCAGCACTAATAACTGGCAACGCCACCAAATTGACACCAGCACTAATAACTGGCAACGCCACCAAATTGTCACCAGCACTAATAACTGGCAACGCCACCAAATTGACACCAGCACTCGTAACTGGTAACGCCACCAACTTGACACCAGCACTACACGTAATTGCTGATGACGAAACATTGGTGTCCCAGTGTGCAAGGCCCCTAGCGGGAGATCTTGATTGTTATGTTTATTGTTTTTGTATGTTGGCACTAATCAAACTGTTTTTTATTGTTCGGGATGAATGAGGTTGGCGACGCGAGATTTCTTTATGTTTATGTCTGTTCCTTGGATGTTTTGCCACACTCGTGTCAGCCATGTTTTTGTTATCACAAATCAAACTGACTTTGTGTTTTTACCGCTTCACCGCTGATGGATGGGAGGGAACATCTTCCTTTTCGTTTATTGTTGTCGAGTAAAATCGTGTTAGGGATGCTCGTCCGACAATCGGTGACCGTTTTTGTGGTGAAAAATAGAACATACTATTGGAACATAATAAAAATAAAACAATCTCAAACCCAACCTCACTTGAGAACCTATTTTACGGATAAAACGTTTCGTTTCACTTTTAGAAGTGAACTTTATTAATGTTACATTGTACTTTAATTTCTTTTCTTTTTATATCGTTATATTCATACTATAGATGACAAACAATATAATATTTTTATTTTAAAAAGAAAAAAAAATTAAGTATGCAACATAAGTAAAGTTGTGTTCATTTATAAAAGTGAAACTAATTTATCTGTCAAATAGGTTCTCCAGTGAGGTTGGGTTTGAGATTGTTTGAATTATACAAGGAATGAAATGGATACGATATTTCGGATACGGATATTAATTTATTTCGGATTATCCGTTTGTTTCGGATAATTTCGGTTCGGATATTAAATTTTGGTTTCCTTATTACAGTAGCAAAACTTATTTCGAATTCGGTTACGGTTACGGATAATATTTTATACTGGATATCCGATAGTTTCGGTTACGGTTACGGAGCTCCCTAACATCTGTGATTTATACGGGCGTTACTTGTCAGCGCGTAACGGTAGCGAAATGATGATAGTGAATACCCTTATGCTAATACTATTATTCGCTCGGATGGCGAGCAAAAAAGACTTAATACACCCTGCCCAGTGGACCTTTAAGACTATTAATAAATGGGGAATCAGATTGCTACGCTTGGTCGGCCGCTGTAATTGGCTCGCACAGTCCTGATGAAAGGTGGACTTAAAGGTAACGGCAAAACATTATCCTGTCTTTTAGGAAGGTGCTTCGAAAATAGCCTTTTCATTGTCGAAATCTCCGCTCCGTTTCCACGGAAACAGCACGAGCATAGTGATTGGTCAATTCGGGCACCGCTAAGCTCCTCTCCGCCCCGCTCCGCGTGTGGAAACGCAGCCTAAGAAGTAGCGCTGCGTATTCGGTGCTCAAGCTGGATGTCGCGGCTTCTAATCCCGCCTAAGGAACAAAAGTTTTTAATGTTCCTGGGTCAAACACATGCGTATTTAATTTGTGTATATTATAGTAAAAAATCTAAATTTTAGTAGGTACCTATAGTATAGACATGCTAAGTATATTTCCTTTGGCACCTGTAACACAAGTTCTTTGGATACTTAGCACGGGGCCAGAATGACGTGGTGTGAAGCGCGATTTATTATAAATAGATTAATTTAGACCACTGGACAACTACATGATCAATGAATTTACATTATGAACATATTTACGTATAACAAATAGCCGTGTGGACTTAAGCCACGCCCCTTTCTTTTTTATCCGACTTCGGCGAAGCCAAAAGGAAGGGTAATGATTTTGGCAGTCTATGTATGTATGTATGTTTGTATGTATGTATGTATGTTCCCTCGTAGCGGCCAAACTACTGGTCCGATTTTAATAAATGAGGTATCAATCGATTGGTAATGATGCCGCGAGTAACATAGGCTAGAAAATTTTTCGAAAAATTTTGGATTTTGAAAATTATACCTCAAAAACTATCTCCAAAAAAAAAAATTAAGATAATTGTCTCGTGTTTTGTATCAATAGATAGGCCTTGGCAAGCACATTACGAATATGTATTTGAATATTTTATTAATTGTTACATTTTATTGTTAAATTCAAAATAACGTTTAAAATGCGGTCGTACAAGTAGTATCTAGAAGTTGTTTAGTTACTTTCTATGCGTTAATTAAACGTTAGTTTAATAAAAATATAATGCTTTATTTGATGTGGAAACAGAAAAATATAAAATAAAATAAAAGTTTAAAAACTATAACCCGACTTCGTAAAAAACTGGTCTAAAAAGGCTGAAACAAGAAAAAATTCAATTTGAAATCCAGAAATGCATAGGTACAAAAATGGTCAAGCTAGAGCCGAGGTCGGACCCGCTAACTCATAACATTCGTCTGCTGTTGCAATGTTCAATCCCAAAAGCGGTTTTTTACGAAGTCGGGTTATAGTTTTTATTATGTAACGCCTTGAGTCGATGATGATGCTAAAGTTTGTTTGTTTGTTCGCAGGTGGCTCCGATAGCAACAAAGGCAAGAGTAAAAAATGGCGAAAAATCCTCCAGTTTCCTCACATATCGCAATGCTTAGATATAAAAACAAAAATAGGTGAGTCTCTTTTTTACAACTTATTTACTGTACTAGTGTGCCTTGAGGAGGGAAACTGGAATACTTCCTACTGTTCCTTTTTTTTCTTTTGAAGTTGTTGTGGGTCCCAAGACAGATTTAGCTCGTCCCTCGGGCACCTCTGAGATCATATCAAAGGGTCTGTCGTGGTCGGTTACCGCTGTTGATCCTGGCTTACAGGAGTTGAAGTGCCGGAATGTGAGTTGGGCCAATGTACTCGTGTGTGTAACGTAAACTTACACCGTGCACGGGAGCTTAAACCAGTTCTTCTAGCGCGATTTCGTATGTATTTGTACGTTGCGTGTTTGCCATATTACCATATGGAGCTGGAAGGTGGCCAAGGGAACTCCGCTACCAAACGACATAACCCCATCGAGTTTGGACTCGTTTGATTTGTAATGACGAGTACTTTGTGTCGTCTATATAATATTTAAAACCGTATATACATTCAGGGAATGATTGAAACGGATCTTATAGAATATTGATTTGGTGGTTTTTGAACGACACGGAACCAGAGAAGTGACATATATATGATAAAACAATCTCAATCGAAACCACTACTTGAAAACCTATTTTACAGATAAAAAAAACGTTTCGTTTCATAGAAATGAAAACTTTACTTATGTTACAGACTTTATTTTATTTCTTTTTTAAAAGGTAAAACTAAAGATTATAAAAATTTTGATACCTAATACTTATTTTAATGTTTTCCTATAATGTTACGAATATTACGGTTTAAAAAAGAAAAGAAATTAAAGTGAGTAGTGTAACATTTATAAAGTTGATCACTTTTAGAAGTGAAACGAAACGTTGTTTTATCAGTCAAATAGGTTCTCAAGTGAGGTTGGGTTTGAGTTTGTTTTATTTATACGGCCCTTAGACTAATACGTAACGCGTTACGTTACGAAGCCGTTTACCATTCCTCTGATGGTCACTTCAAAATGGCGGTTAAATAGGCGCTTGTTTGCGTCCGACGTCTTCTGCGTGCGTCGACACAGACAACTAGTCTAATGTTTCTATAAACTGTTTTCAATAACCGGAGAATCTGTTATAACAAGAGTCATGGCCGATGAAGTAATTAAATAACGGCTTCCTCCGTTTTACGGCAATTTCTACCAGTCATGAAATGGATATGACATTTCGGATACGGATACAGATATGATATTATTTCGGATTATCCGTTTGTTTCGGATAATTTCGGTTACGGATATTTAATTTTGGTAACCTTTGACAGTAGAAAAACTTTTATTTCATATTCGGTTACGGTTACGGATTTTTTTATATCGGATTCCCGATAGTTTCGGTTACGGTTACGGAGCTACCAGGGATGTAGGGCCCTGGTTCCTACGGCGAATACGGAAAGGTGTTAGCTTGACGTGTCTGGGGATTCACGTTTCCTTTATTGTTCCTCTATGACAAAAAAATAGATGAAGGTCATTCATTGATTCATTTGAGAGCTTCTATGCCATACACAGATATACACTTATACAGGATAATTCACGGTTCCTATATGAAGTCGAATATTTTTTTTTAAATTTATTTATTTATAAGATTTACCGACGATTGCTAACACTAGTAACATTTTTGAAATAAATATTCTATCACATTGCTGTAGAATATGTCACAATCACTTAAAGGTAAAAATACAGCATGCACTAAAAGTAAACAACTTAAATATCCTAAAATTATTTGCTGGTTTGTAGTGTGAAGAGAAGGACGCATAGAGCATTTTATGTTTTGGCACATCATATAAATTACTTACCATAACGCGACACATCACGATTAAAGATCTCCATAAAAGACACAAAACAGATGAGTTTCAATCCTGGTTAAGTCTTAGGTCAAGGAACAGTGCGTTCGTGTGTATAGACTAGGAGCCTTCGAGCCCCAGCATAGTAAGATTCACTCTTGTGGTTATTTTAGACCTTTAATTTTTTTGTGAATAAGCTCTACGCGTCATTCTCTTCACACAATTTTCGGCTTGCTATATGACCCACGAATCAACCTGTATATGTGTGTATCTCTATATGGCATAGAAGCTCCCAAATGCATTAATGAATGACCTTGATCTATTTTTTTGTCCACAGCGCCAATAAATAAGTTTTTACTTGAAAAATGATTTATGGTGCGTTTCCACTGACGCGGAGCGGGACGGAGATGTGCTTAGCGGTGCCCATATTGACCAATCACTATGCTCGAAATCTCCGCTCCGTTTCCACGGAAACAGCACGAGCATAGTGATTGGTCAATTTCCGCGTCAGTGGAAACGCAGCCTCAGGGCGTATTTCACCAAGCAATGTTAAAGTTAATCCTTCGTTAAATATCATGTTGTTCCTCTCGTAATTCCTATCAATGAATGAGAAGGCATGGTATTTTAACAAGCCGTTAACACTAATATGGGTTGGTGAAATCCGGACTTAATGGCGTTTAGAAGCCTGTTAAATATTCTATCATTCGCTTTGATACATACAACTAGTCCAATGTTTCGATAAACTGTTTTCTATTACAGGGGAATCTGTTATAAACACGAGTTGTGGCCGATGAAGTAATTAAACGCTGGAATACTTTGTGCTTCCTCCGTTTTACGACAGTTTGTAGTCTACGGCATGTCGTCCACCTAAAATACTGGATGTGACTTGTATAATATAGTGAAAATTCTTTAGCAGCGTGTTCCTTTAAACACTTTTTTTGCTCAAAACGCTCCGATCATTCCTACTGCAAACTGACGTTTCATTAGCGCAATATTGAGAATTTTGATATTTTCGATCTGATCGTTTGTAGCAAACTTTACTGCTAGTGGAACGACTGACAGATATTAAAATTTGAAATTCTGTCGTTTATCTATAATAAATTCTAATTATTTTTTAAATTATCGATATTAACCTACATTATAAAAGAATGTAGAGTAAATTTGCTCCATGATAACTTAAAAAATAACATCAAGATCAGTGAAATCTGTCAAATCCAAGTAAACGTCAAAAAAACCAAGCTGGATAAAAATATGCAAAATAGCGTGACCATTCTGAGCGTTTTGAACAGTTTTTGACAGCTGACAACTGCGTGTGGAACATGGGTGAAAACAGTTCAAAGTGATCATAGTATGCGCTGTGAACGAAAAAAAACGTTATTTTCGTTTATTTTTAGCTACTGGAACACAGCCAGCCACTCCAGGACATGAGCTAGGACAATGTTACTCTGAACCTCCCACTCTGGAGAAAGTTCTGACTGAAAATGGAACATTTGACTCGACGCTCGTGATTTCTATTTTGAACTGTATCGTATTGGTCCTGAGTTCTATTTTCAGACTTCCTTCGGACGGAGAGGTTCATAATAATACAGTCCCAGCCTTAAGCAGGGCTAGTTCCCGAACCGGTGGTAGGCATCACATAAACACGACGTTCAGAAACATTTTATAAAAAAATATTCTGTTTAAATTTTTTTGATTTGATTTGATAAGCGGGGAATTCACTAGGCAGGCAAACTACACACGTGTGTCCGACAGGCTTCGCTACTATATTGAGATCTCGACATGCATCGGGCAGTCTATCGGGCGGCAAGCGATGGCAATACACGGCACACCTAACAGTAGTGAAGCCTGTCGGACATACCTGTAGGCTTGCCTGCAGGCATGTCATGAATTTCCCGTTTTAGGCCTTTGATTATTTTACGCCATTTGTCGGACTACGTTTTTAATTATATTTTATTTTGTAAATTTGGTATGCAGTAAAATACCCTGGAACTAGAAATAGGAACAGCGAGAAAAAGCTTTAAGCTATGTAGTATCTATATAATATAAAAAAAATAAATAAATAGTAAAACATTTATTTAGTACCTAACGTATTTCAGGCGGATTAATGTACATTTAGGGCCGATTTTTCAATCGTCAGATAACTTTTATCTAAGGAATAAATATGTGACTTTGGCAGATTTTGTATGGAACAAATGTCAAAGTCACATGTTTATTCAACAGATAAAAGTTATCTGACGATTGAAAAATCGGCCCTTAGAGCACGTAAAAAAGAAGAAACACACACATTTTAAACAAACAGGGTACAGGTTTGCGCGAAAGAAAGAAAAACAATATGTATCACATTATTTATACACCATATTTTTGACCCATCCGTTCTTTTATATCTGTGTATCATCACTAACAAGCGCCGTATTATCTGTATAAAACTTTACGATCCACAGTTTTGATTTTATGCCGCTTCTAGATAATATTTTTTAAAGCTACCGATTTGTGAGATTGCTCCGGAGATTCGACCGTTCCAATTCGGTCGGAATTTCGACCAAATTTAAGTGTCCTTGTTTTGATTTATACACATACGTATTAAGTACACATATGTGTTAAATATAATTGACCAGAATAGGCCTTTATATAGCTGTGCCCGCGACTTCGTTCGCGTGGTTGTCGGCAACAATATCGCGATTATCTTTTGATCGCTCACGTTGGTTTTTGTTATTATGATTATACAAAGGAATAATTCGTTCATACATATTTTTTTGAGTAACTTAAACCGTTTATGCAGCGCACGCAACGAAAATTTTTAAGTGACATTTTGAACGAAATTTTCTCGAAATCAGAATTTTGATACATATCACCTTCATCCATTCATGTGTTCAATTATATTATGTTTCGGAGTATAACAACTTGTATTTGGACAAAGTGGCTGTAATCCTGTAAGGTTTTCCTCGCGCACCACTTAGCGATGGAAAATTGTCTTGTAATAAAATTGTCCTGTAAACGAAGCTTTTAATTTATTGTTAATGACATCAACGGAGAACGCTTCCTGCAAAACTGATTATCCTTACACAATATACAAGATGTAAAATAAATAAGTGATAATACTTTAGAGTAATAATAATCAATACATAGTATAAAACTAAGTCGCTTTCGCTATATGTCAGTCTCGGATTTTGATGCGGTTTTTTTAGTAGATAGAGTGATTCTTAAGGAAGGTTTGTATGTATAATAAATGCATAATATACTAGAGAAACACTGATAAATTTAAAGGTTTCTAATGTGATGTCGTAAATAAGCACGTTTTTTTGCGCTCATATTGCAAACGCCGCGCTGGCTGATGAACCCTACGAGACAGACCAAAATAATGTACTACAGTATTGTTCACCTTAAAAAGTTCAACAAAAATGTCCGCGATGGTATATGTCTATCTCTTAGGGATAATCCACCATAACCATTTTTATCCTTTACTAAAAAATGGTTATCTGCGAAGTGATTTTAAACAATACAGCATTAATCCTTATCCAATCAAGTACCTTAAATAAATTGTGCATTTATTTTAGATCAATATGCTTTTTACAGCATGTAAATTAAGCGAATATTACCGAAGATATTACAAATTTAAAATGCAGGGTCGTAGTTGTTTGCGCTGCGGCGGTACCGACCCGCGGCCGGCCGGGGGTCGGGCGGCGCGTGCCTAACTTTTAACGTTGCAGGATTAGACTTAAGCGTTGAGTGTTTTTCACATGGCCAATTATATGTCGCGCTGTCAAGAGTAACGTCTAAGCAAAACATGTTTGTATTGGCTAATGACAAAAAAGCTGTGAACGTTGTGTATAAGGACATTCTGTAGTAGGTATATTTTGCATTGCACCCTTGCGAAGCCGGGGCGGGTCGCTAGTAATAATAGTAATTTTCGTAATCGTACTAGGTAGAAAAGACGTTTTTGAAATAACTAAGTTGAAAAGGCGTATCTAGCCAAAAGCGTCTTTTCATGTGAGTATAATTGATTTTTCAATATTTTTTTTACTATAAAGAAAAGGAAAATTGGATATAATTATTAAAATATAATATTTGAACCTAAAACATTTCTGAAATTAATAAGACACAAACAACACTCATATTTTTACATCATAATATCATAAAAAAATATAATAATGTGGATGACAGCAAATGATTTTAATTTTGGATTACAAAACATTTATTTTCTCAGATTTTATAATATGTCAGAAACGTCTTTTTTCCTTATGACGGCCTGCTGTGAAAGTAGTAAAGAAAGAAATACAATAAGTAAACAAAAAAGACTTACTTTTGACTTTCATGATCCTATGAGAAATGCCTCAACATCATACAATAAGTAAAAAAGTACATCTTTCAGCGCTGGTACTTTCACAGTAAACTCCTATATACGGGACCCGTACAAACCCTAAAGTATTATCACTCATTAATATTACAGCCTGTGACACAAAGATCTCGGCCGCGTCTGTCTGTTTGTATGTTTGGTGTTTATTGCAATAAGGTTGTTTTTGGTCTAACGATTTTTATTTTACACTGACGTTACAGTGGAATGTATGCGCATCCACGCAGCGATAGCTGTTGACAAACTATAGTTCGTCCCTGATAAATTTAACCTAAAGGTAAACAAACCGAAAACATCGAAATTTTTACACATTCACTTACTGTGCACACTTATCAACACTCACCGGAATATTAAAGGATCATACTTCATTATCCAATACGTTTTATAACAATTAAACAATAATATATATGTTTCTATCTGTAATCTCTTCTTATAATTTAAGTCTTCTAGAATTTTCCATGACGATTCTATCCCCTAAAATACTTGACCCCTAAAGGTGGTGTTACATTGTTAGCGACCGCGACGCGCGACCTCAACCCGAGAATCAGCGCATCAGGTTTTCTGGATGAGATCGCGCGACCAACAGGCTATAATCGAGAATCGAATCAGTTCGATCTCAACGGTTTTTCGGTATTTTATTTGGTGGATTACTTTGAAACTAACCAGTATAAAGAAAATCGTTTTGTACTCCCGACCATATCAATCGACTAAGAATCGAAATAAACAATCGTCAATTTATTGGAAAGTACGCGGCATGATCCAATCTGAATCAAAATTGAATCAGCTTGGAGAGTAAGGCTCCAGGTTTTCTGGATGAGATCGCGCTACCAAATTTTGATGTAAATTTAATGAGTGATAATACTTTAGGGTGTGTGCTTTTACAGTAAACTTTACATGGCACATAAACACCCTAAATTATTATCACTCATTAATTTTACACCTTGTATAAATGTATACTAAGCCGTTGGTCGAGCGACCCAGTCGCGGGTCTCTAGGCAAGGCCTACGTCCTACACGTAAGCCGGACACAGCAATCGAACTATTAGAAGGTCAACATACGCGCTAGATAATACTGTTTACAAGTCGTTGATCAGAGGCCTCAGTTCGAGTTTTAATCACTTTTCGACGTGCAGAAGTTACTTACAATTTGTAAAGCGTCGAAAAACTGCCTCCGTAACCAAATTGTAGTTCACTTCTCCACGGCTAGTAGTGGCAAAAACTCGCACTTAAGCCTCAGTCTTCTGACTTTTGATTCATTGTAATCTATCCTTATGTGACGCTCAAACGCTACTTAAGTTAGGGGACCTACCGCCTACATACCGTTACCTACTATACGGAATATGGATACGCCAGGACGGACAAATGCAACCTTTTTTTTTCTTTTTTTGGATGTCGCAAGGGAAATGCATTACGCATCCCCCGGGAAGGGTCCTCCAGGGGTATGTGGCAACACTGGCAACCTCCACAGTGGTATGTTTGCCTATGCCAAGTAGATCCTAAACGCAGGGTCGTAATTAAAATCACTGCCGCGCTCCATTCTCATAATACATCTGTCGGCAAATAAACGGGTGGGGCGACCGTGAATGGGGGGAGTTGAGGACAGTCCTTAATGAAAAATCTTTTATTTCCACATAGGTTAGAAACTAACACTTTTAGAATTGCCCTACATTATGACTTACCACCGGTTCGAGGACCCGGCGAGAAGAACTGGCTTTAAAAACTCGCTCTGGGTACCTTTTAGAAAAAAGATGAGAAGTTTTTCTTTAAAAATATTATCTACAATGTTTATAACTTAGCATAAATTTACAAAAGTAAATGGATATAGAAGTAGTCTCCACAGTGGCCACTTTATTCCAAGGACGTGCTATATTTATTAAAATAATGGTGTCAGATATGGTGCAGTACTTGGCCAAAAATAGTAAAGATTTTTTTGGGCATATTTTTTTTTGTTTTAATTTAGCATAAACCATAAGGCGTTCCTATTTAACTATGAATTATTATTTAGGTTTTGTTTTTCGTTCATTAATTAGACATGGTTAGCCATATTTAAAGGATTTTTTAGATGTAACAACTAACAATAGGTTAAGTTGAGGTGAGGGTCAAGTTTTCAGGCCGCCAGCATCCTTTGTTTTATAAATTTCACTATCTATACAATATATTGTATGACTTCAATTGATACAAGTAACAATTGAAGACATGAATGGAAGTATCTTGAAGGTGATATACAATATCGCAAAATTGTGAATTCAAATAAATTTTGTTCAAACTGTCACTTAAGCATTTTAGAATATTATGTAGGTACCTACTCGTAGTAACGTATTAAGTACAATGATTCTAAAGAAGGTTTTTAAATTAATGTACTTAATACGTTACAAAATATTCTTAAATGTTGAAGTGACAAGTTGAACTCAATTTTCTCGAAATCAGAATTTTTGCAACATGTCACCTTTATCAAGACAAGAATTGTCTGGCTTTTACGAGTCAACCAGAATAAACATTTGTATCGCATGTGTGTTGCATTCGTGTGCGCGATGCAGTGCCGCACAGTGGTGGAATCGCATCTTTATATGATTTAGGGCCGATTTTTCAATCGTCAGATAACTCTTATCTGTCGAATAAACAAGTGACTTTGACATTTGTTCCATACAAAATCTGTCAGTCACATATTTATTCCTTAGTTAAAAGTTATCTGACGATTGAAAAATCGGCCCTTAATGGGCACGAATAGAAAAACAGGATAGCATTTTATTGAATTCCTGAAATCTCTTGTAGCATGGTCACCCTGCTCTTTGAGTAGGATGTCCCTACTTATTACAAACGTGAGCGCCGCAGGACACGCTAGGGCTGTGTAATTTGTCATCGCACATTAACGCACAACCCTAATATGTTCAATTTCAATTAAGGTTGTATTAGGGCTGGGGTGAATTTGATTTTGATGGTAGATTTGTAATTTATTTCGCCGTTTAAACGGGATGACGTATATTTCTTGGGATGAATGAAAAATTAGGGTTTATGCGAAATTCCCAGGTATGCATGGAGGTATGAGAAGGTCATATTTTAGTTCCCGCAGCCCACACACAGCGCACAAGGCGGGCATGGGTAAGGTTACCATATGTAAATAGAGGAGTGCCTGTAAAACGCCTGATTTTTCAGAAAAATGCCTGTCGAAACCAAAACGCTGTAGGTAATTAATAAAAGACAACAGATAATAATAAAGAAGTATTTGTCAAAAGACATACGCCCGGTTTCTGAAAGGCTGATCAAATTGATCAATTGATCAAATCAGCTAATCGAACGCTGATTGGTGACCATCACTTCGCAGTCACTGTTTTCACTGTTGAAACCGGGTGTTAGCGTTCTTAATAGTTCTTTCATATGTAATACATAAACGTAAAAATCTTCACAAGATACAATTTTGTAATTTTCCTGAGTATAACAATATTACTTTTACTGATTAAATTATGAGCCGAATTCCTTTAGTCCACTGGGCGTTGATGAAAAAAAACACAGGCTCTACCAATTGTGCCAAAATAGAGAACAAAAACTGGCAGGTTTTTACAAATTCTGTAATGTCACTATTCACTTCCCTACTTTAGAAAAATTGCACCGCTGCTTTTAACTTAAGTTGCGCATGGGTTATTTCAGTTATTTAAAAAAAAATCTAAAAATTTTAAAAAACCCGGCTGTAGCTATTGGAAATTAGATTGGCTGTTGCAAATCTTTCCTTTAGATCATATTGATTCGCATTGAACAAAAATCATCAAAACACTACGAATTGTTAGAAAGACAGCGACATTTTATCTCCGAATCCGTGTAAAGTTTAAACCTGATCGGTAAGTTGAGCCCTTATTCAAGATGCCATTGCTATTATAACTTACGAAGTTCGAAAACAAATTATATGAGATTTGACATAAGGTTCGCTAAATGACAAGCGAATTCGTATGTCACTTAGCGTAGCTCGGTAATCTTTTTTCTTCTTCTTATCTCTATCTTACATGTAAAAATGAATTGGTGTTCGTTATTCTCGCTAAAACTCGAGAACCTCTTCGTCTTCTTCTTGAAATATTCGTGGAAGTTCCGGGACCGTTTAAACGGTTTGTATGCTCAACAAAGTGGGCACGGATCAGCTAGTCTTCTTCTCTTATATATAAAAATGAATTGGTGTTCGTTAGTCTCGCTAAAACTCGAGAACGGCTGAACCGATTCGGCTATTTTTACCCGACTTCGGCGAAGCTAAAAGGAAGGGTAATGATTTTGGCAGTCTATATATACATAATGTATGTTTGTATGTATGTATGTTCCCTCGTAGCGGCTAAACTACTGGACCGATTTTAAAAAATGAGATATTAATCGATTGGTAATGATGCCGCGAGTAACATAGGCTGTATGATTTTTCAAAAAATTTTGGATTTTGTAAATTAAATCTCAAAAACTATCTCCAAAAAAAATTTAATTAAGATAATTATATCTCGTATTTGGTATCAAAAGATAGGTCTTGGCAAGCACATCACGAATATGTAATTAAATATTTTATTAATTTTTACATTTTATTATTAAATTTAAAATAAACTTTTAAAATGCGGTCGTACATGTAGTATCTAGCAGTTGTTTAGGTACGAGTACTTATCTACTATGTAATGATCAATTTAATAAAAATAAAACAATTGTTATAATTGATATGGAAACAGAAAAAAAATTTAATAAAAAAAATAATAAAAAACTAAACCCCGACTTCGCAAAAATGGGTCTAAAAAGGCTGAAACAAGAGGAAGAAGGTAGAGCTGTGGTCGTACCCGTAACCTTGACCACTTTTGTACCAATGCATTTCTGGATATCAAATTGAATTATTTTCTTGTTTCAGCCTTTTTAGATCCATTTTTGCGAAGTCGGGTTTTAGTTTTTTAATCTTTTTAGTCTTGAAATATTGGTAATATACTCGGGAAGTGCAAACGGTTCATCACAAACTGTTTGTATGCTCAACGAAGTGGGCACGGGTCAGCTAGTTCATAATAGGTAATAATAAGCCCGCAGGGCAGCCTGTGGCGAGCGGATGGGGAGTACCGACTTTTTACTGTGGCAAAATGTACAGTTTCTTCTGGATTTATTTTTGTTCATACGTAGAAGCGGGAAACATCTAGTATTGTAAAACTTTTGAAAGTACCCTCAGTTTCAACACAACAGGTATTTAAATATAGAACGCGGCATTGTGTTGTCAGTGTCACCTGTCACGCTGTCAGTGTACAGTGAGACGGCAGTCCGCTATTGTTAGTGTCATCATGACACCATTGTGTTGGGTACAGGCATGGTATAGCAATTATAGGTATTGATTTTCATGAAATCTACCTATATACTAATTACTAATACATATTCTTAAGCGGAAGAGTTTGTTTGTTTAAACGCGCTAATCTCAGAAAGTACTGGTCCGATTTGAAAATGTCTTTTTTTTTTGGATAGTCCAAGGAAGGCTTTAGGCTATATAACATTACGCTGCGACCAATAGGAGCGAAGCGTCAGTGAGAAATGTCACAAAAACTGGGAAAATTATTCACCTTTGAGGACGTTCGTTGCGTGCGCTGCATAAACGGTTTAAGTCACTCAAAAACCACGCGAACGAAGTCGCGGGCACAGCTAGTGTAATAATAAGGTCGCCGCAACGATTGTCTGTGGCAGGTTACTACATCGAGTCATTTTATAGTGCCCAAGTGTGTGCGCAATACACTCTCTTCCTTAACTCTCGTAGCCTAGTGGGACGGATAACCGACACGACTGGCGGGAGATGGGAGCAGGACTGACTGTTTCCATGCCCATCCGACGCATGGAATCGTCACATCACATCGAAATATTCACTTATTCACTTATTGTGCACACTTATCAACACTTTCACAGGTATACTAAAGGATAACACTTCATTATCCATCATATCCATGTTTAAACATCGAATGAAAATCTTTCACAGAAAAAATACGCCATTTTGACATTGCCGATTGTAGAATATAGTCTATGGATTCATAGCAAACAATAATAATCATTGTATTAATATTGGCCAATTCGCTTCACTGACTAGTCTATGATTGTGTCATAGACGGCTATGTTTACGTTTGGGTTTAATTTATCTCGTACGTACTATACTGCCACATAAACTTTGTGCCTCATACTCCTCCGTGCGCACAATTCCAGTATGCGATACCTAATAGCATACCATCAGGTGAATCACCCGTTAGCTCCCCATAAAAAGTGGCGAAGTTGATCAGAGTGAGTGTTCCTAGCGATATTCAGTAACGGCTATAAAGTTTTTATTTGTTTCGCTAGCACGCCTCACCCCTATGGAATACCCAGTCATAAATATATTATAGTACGTCCCGTTTCATTTTAACACAAACGTAAACAATGACATAGACATTGGCGCCGCGCCGGGTACGCCGCGCCGATTTCGGACGGCGCCGCCGCCGCCGAGGATCCAACTGGGTGCGCCGAACGGTATATGTGGCTTTTTTTCCTATGAAGATGCTGACAATTCCTACTACCAGCACGTCGTCTATTGTATTCTATTACGCGATCGGGACTACTAAATAGTACGTGTACATACGCTCCGGAGATCTCGTGGTGTCGTTGCACTAAGATTAGTATGAATTTTGCGCAGCAGCGCCTGCAGACGATGATTACTTTCGCGCCGGCGTGGCGCCGCCGCGTCGTCCATGAACTCTCGGAGCGGCGCCGCCGGTATTTTTCACTCGGCTCCCATGTCTACTATGACACAACCATAGTCAGTGATGTGAATGGCAATACTAGTGATGGCCTGGTTTCAATGAAAGAGGCTACTGACATCGGTGTGGGAGGCATTGTTATTATGTACTACTGACCCGTGCCCACTTCGTATAAAGAAGCATATAAAGAACCGTTTAAACATTCCCTGGACTTCCACGAATACTTGAAGACCAAAAATAGCCGAATCGGTTCAGCCGTTCTCGAGTTTAAGCAAGACTAACGAACAGCAATATATTTTTATATATAAGACTAGCTGACCCGTGCCCACTTCGATGAGCATACAAACGGTTTAAACCTTCCCTGGACTTCCACGAATATTTCAAGACAAAAAATAGCCGAATCGGTTCAGCCGTTCTCGAGTTTTAGCGACACTAACGAAAAGCAATTAATTTTTATATGTAAGGGCTATAAATTAATGAGTGATAATACTTAAGGGCGTGTATGGGTCCCGTATATAGAGTTTACTGTGAAAGTACCAGCGCTGAAAGATGAACTTGTTTTTCACTTATAGTATGGGCAGATTTAAGATGTTGAGGCATTTCTCACAAAAATTAAAAGTCAAAAGTGAGTCTTTCAGCGCTGCTACTTTTACAGTATACTCTAGGTACACAGGACGCACATACACATCCTAAAGTATGATCACTCATTTATTTTACACCTTGTATAGAAGAAGAAGTAGATTAAATTGAAATTTATATATTTATAGTTCGTCCCTGATAAATTTAACCTAAAGGTAAACAAACCGAAAACATCGAAATTTTCACCTAGTCACTTATTGTGCACAATTATCAACACTTTCACAGGTATATTAAAGGATTACACTTCATTATCCAATACATTTTATAACAATTAAACAATAATTAATATGTTTAAACATCAAATGAAAATCTTTCACATAAAAAATACGCCATTTTGACACTGCCGATTGTAGAATATAAGCCTATAGTCTATGGATTCATAGCAAACAAAAATCATTGTATGTACATTATTGGCCAATTGGCATCACTGACTAGTCTTTGGTTGTGTCATAGACGGGTTTGTATACGTTTAGGTTAAATTTATCTCGGACTACAAGTTTGTACGGAACTCTCGGTACGTCAGTCCGACTCGTTCCCCCCTCTTTTTGGGTTTCCTGTTGACCACCACTCACTACCCCCTACAGGAACAACCCTAACAAGTCCATCCAATACTCCGCGAACTGTCCGAGGGGTGAAGTCCAAAGTCCGAACTATCAATAATCTGATAGCCGACTTCAGCTATCGATTTTATGACTCGAGCAACTCTTGTAGGGTTGTCGAACGAAAGTTCCTAAGAAAAATCCAAATGTTTTGATGGTAAATTTATAACGGTTGTAAAAAGAACAGTCACTATAACTTTTGTATATGATTATACTATCCTTTTTCACCTTTTCTCATTCTAGAAATGATTATTTTTTTTAAATAAAAATTACAAAATTTTGTCTTTTTTGCTTTTTCGTTGTTCTTGCGACAGACAGGCGTAATTTGTACTGCAATATCGCTGTCAAACGTATACACTTGAGAGCGATATTGTACACAATTGTACAATTCACGCCTGTCGAATTGCTGTTGCGAGAAACATAATTAGCCTGCGGGGCTTGGTCTCGGATTCATTGAATTTGTTGGTAAAAACAAAATTCAGTGAACGCGATAGTCATATTCAATCAATAGCAGATTCAACCATATCTGCGACATACACATAACTTGCTTGTGACTTGTGGCGAGTTGGCAACCCTATCGAAGTCGTAACAAGATGAGAGTTTACTAGTTCCGAACTAGTTGGTTATGGATGAGCGTAAGTTATGGTGATGTCGGTATTAGGCGCCGATGGCGCGGTGGTTGGAAGTGCTATTACTGTACAAAGGGTGTAAGAAATACTAATCACTATGCCCGTATAGATAACACAATCTCAATCGAAATACTTGAGAAGTGAGAACCTATTTGACAGATAAAAAAAAACGTTTCGCTTCAATAAAAAAAAATTAAGAACTTATTATGTTGCATACTTTCATTTTTTTAAGACGTAAAAATATACATTATACTTTTTTATTGTTTTCCTAATCTACACTAATATTATAAAGAGGAAAGATTTGTATGTTTGTATGTAACGACTTAACTGAAAAAATACTGGACCGATTTCAATAATTCTTTTTTCATTAGAAAGCTACATTATCACTGAGTAACATAGGCTATATAAAAATCAATTGCTGTTCGTTAGTCTCGCTAAAACTCGAGATCAGCTGAACTGATTCGGCTATTTTTGGTCTTGAAATATTCGTGGAAGTCCCGGGAAGGTATAAACGGTTTCCATGCTCATCGAAGTGGGCACGGGTCAGCTAGTAATCTATATTATGAATATTACGGTTCAAAAAGAAAAGAAAATAAATTGCTATGTATCATTAATAAGGTTGTTCACTTTTAAAAGTAAGTAGTAAAAAAAAGTTGTTTTATCTGTCAAATAGGTTCTCAAGTAGAGATTGAGATTGTTTTATTTATACGGGCCTATAACTTAGGATTTACCTTTTCTGATTCTAGAAATATATATATAACGGAGGGAGGTATTCTGTGGGCGTCTGTTGATTGTTTTGTATCGTCAGGAAATAATAAGCCGCACATACAGTACCGGTATATTGATTGTAAATAATATAATATAATATAATATAACCTTTATTTCGGGCTGCATAGGCCCATATTATAAATATCTTACAGACTAACATACATATTATAATTAAAACTAGACTTCATCACGTATCACGGCGACGTGATGTGCGCCTCGCTCCGGAGTCTCCCCCGGAATCTTCGGTAGACTACACCCATCGGCCAGAACTCCTCCACCTCGAAGGTCGACAAGCGATGTGTCGGTACTCTCACCACAAAAGAACTAAAGTTAACTTTATGGCGAGACTCCAGACGCTCGACCCTCAAGTTGAAGGATGTCCTCTTCAAGATGTAGCCCACGACATCCTCGACCTTCGTGGACCAGTGCAGGCGGGGCACGTACAGCGGCGTGGTGGGTATTTCACACCGCAGGCGCTGCTCGGGTCCGCAGGGTGCGGTGCCGCGGTGGTTGCGGACGGCGGGCTTCCTCTTCTTTCTTCTCTCCACCAGTGTGAAGCCCTCCTCATCGCACCTTTTGCTCTCACCCTCGTTAGATCGAGGAGGTTCAGCCTTACGGCTATCCTTAGCCTTGCGGCTCTCTATCACCCCTTTTGTCTTCACCCGCTGGGGAGGTGCGGGGGAGCGGGCAGCGACACCCGCAAAACTTTTCTGCTGAGTCGATGGTTGACTCAGCTTCGGCTCGACCTCGAGGGGAATGCGGGCGGGAGCGGCGGCGGTCGGTGACACGTCGGATTCCGCTGACGCGCAAAAGGTGTCAGCTTGCGCGCCGCGGCGACGCGTATTTACGAAGGTCGAATGCTCGGGTGACATACATAATGAATTATTACTTTTCATTTGCAATAATTCATGACGCAAATCACGGATGGTGGATTCCGATGCATTCAACCTACCTCGCATCTCGTCCAGCTCTGCCTTCATACTATTAAAGTTCTTCAGCAGGCTGGAGACGTCGACGTGGTCCATCGTCACCACCGGCAGCTTGTGGAGATCTTTCGCCACAAATGCCGGCACGTCGTCTGGATCCGTCTGCTTCAGCAGGGAGATGATATCCTGCACGCTTCTCTCGGTGCCATCTCTGCGTCGCGATGGCATATTCGCGCTCTGGCCGAGCGTTTCGTACAGCAGCTGCTTGCCCTTGCAAATCTCCTCGCTGTTGAAAGAAGACTTGCAGATCTGCATGATGCTGACCTCGTCCATGGTGTCGATGGCATGCTGGATAAACGCCAGCAACTCATTGACCACGAGCGCCATAGTGACGTGCAGCGGCATTCAGCCGCGTGATTCGCAAAAATATAAATTAATATTTTTTGCTCGTGTATAACGCGGAGCGCGACCGTTCGCTGGCTCGACGCATTACACATTGTAAAATAACATAGTTTCTCTCTACAATATTAACTCAGGTCGTGGATGCAAACGGATTCATCTCAAGACGTGACGAGGTCAGCTGACATCTTGGCTAACGTGTGCTCCTCACGGTGTCTTCCAATGGTCCCCAAAGAGAATATAATCACTACGTTTTAGGTGTCCCTTCGACAATGCCATCTGTCATCGTTGTCATAAGTGATACTTGTCAAACGAGCTGTCATAGCCAACTGTCACTGAACACGTCCAAGTTAAGCTTGACGTCCCGAGATCTCAGCTTTCGTATTCTCAGTTTTCTCCGACATATATTTTAGCAAAAACTATTTTATTTTTCTTCTTACAATTTATTATATTTTTTAGTCACATGAATAATAAAAGCATACGACTTCAAATATCATCCAGTACAGATTTTACTTTCCCTTACGCCTCGCGGTTCAAATTAACCCCTCAGTGTGAGGGAGAAAAGCTTTAAATCCCGTATATTAAGGCGCTAACTCTGGGTTTTTAACCCAGACTGGTGCAAGTGGGCCTGCATAACTCAATGGCTTATTGAATTTACGGCGTTGTACCTACTGTAATTTAAATAATGAAAATTTGTATAACGTTCAGGGGTGCTACACATTTATGTATACTGGAGCCTTAGGGCTCCCACACAAAGCCACGATGCGATGCGATACGTAATGTAATTATTCTGTAATATTTCGGCTGTAGCGATTATGGGCCTGTTCCAGGAGACGCTCTGAACGTTCAGATCATTCATAACGCTGACATTGACAGCTGACAGTGCCTGTGAAAACAGTTCAAAACGATCCTAAACAGTGCTAGGCCCTGTTCCACTTCCTAACTCTAAACGATCTGAACGTTTTCGTTCAGATTTGCGTTTCTTTAGCACTGTTAAGGATCGTTTTGAACTGTTTTCACAGGCACTGTCAGCAGTCAATGTCAGCGTTATGAATGATCTGAACGTTCAGAGCGCCTCCAGGAACACAAGGTATAATAATATGGAGTTTAAGTTTTTTTATTGGAATTTGGAGATTCAGCAATACACATCTGTAATACTCTGTATTCGTGTGAATCACAGGCTTGATCACGCACTTAGTAATGACAACATTGACAACTATTTCACGTCCACTCTCGTCTACGACTCTCGTGCCTCTGACGTGGTGCGTTTAAGACAGTGTTATGTCTGTTTGTATGTGTGTTTGTACATGTTTAGTATATGTTGTATTATAAATATATCTAAGTATATTATTATTTATTTAGAGGCAAATCACATACACTACAACATCTATTAGTAAATTAACTTACACCCCTAAAGTTCTACCCTTGGGAGTGAAATATTTTCTTCAAATTCGCATGAAACCACCCTTTTGATAATACCTATTCAACAAAAAAATAATCGTTCAAATTGGTTTATAATCGGCGGAGATATTGCGTATAAAAAAGTTCATCCCCAATTTTCCACCCTTGGGGGTTGTTTTTTTATTATTAAATTAAAATGGGACCACCCTTGAGGTATTACCTATACGCCGTAAAAAGATTTGTTCAAATTGGTTCATAATTGGCGGAGTTATCGCGTAACAAACATAGAAAAAAAAAACATACGGGTCGAATTGAGAACCTCCTCCTTTTTTTGAAGTCGGTTGAAAACTACACTTTTACTAGCAGATTAGTGTATATTACTTAATCTCCAAATTCCAATACACCTTCAATTTTGACATAAACTTGACATATAAAAATGAAATATAAAATCTTTGTAAAAATAGTAAAAGAGGTTTTAACAATGCTGCATCTGTTATTTTTACACTCATTTAACATCGATCCGACCGCAAATATATGTGATGCGATGCGAATCCGAGGTTTTGTGCGGGAGCCCTTACTCTCCAAACCGATTCGGATTCGAAAATTTAAGGAAATAGGAATTTTGACCGTCGCCTCTCAATACATTTTCGATAATGTACTGTATGTCAGAAAGAACTTAAAAAGGTGTTCCAGAGTCATGGATGTGTATTAAATGTGTGTTTTAGTGCCGATTTTTCAATCGTCAAATAACTTTTACCCAAGGAATAAATATGTGACTTTGACAGATTTTGTATGGAACAAATGTCAAAGTCACATGTCAAATTTCAAATCAAATCATCAGATAAAAGTTGTCCGACGGTTGAAAAATCGGCCTTTAGTATAATAAAAATCTTAAATACATGTATAGTATAGTATAAAAGTATTAAATATACTTCCGTTGTCTTGGTACCCGTAACACTAGTTCTTCGGATACTTAGCACAGGGAAAGATTGACGTGATGTTCAGCGTCCATGGATATTATTATATTATAATAAAACACACAATTTTACACAATTTAACATTTATTGAATGAAACTCAGACCTAGCACATTTTATGATTCTATTAAATTAAACAATGAATTTTAACAATAATTCGTAAAATAAACGTTACCAGTGATGCAACCGTTACCGCCTACACTGCGACCGTCCCGAACGAAAGGAAAGAGACCAGATAAAGGGTTGATCACCTTTTTATAACTGACGAAAGCCCTTCTCCAGTCCTATGCATTAGGGGGGGTCATTCGAATGTATGGAGGGAGGTTAAGATGGTGTAGACCAGCACGTCAAACGTCATTGTCATCGGGATGGCAGCTTCTGTCACCTTACAATATTATATTCAAATTTAGCATCGCGCCAACGGTGCCGCGGCCCTGCTCATTAGTATGCGCGATTGCGGCTAACATAATGTACAAGCTCAGTACACGGTTTTATTCATGTCTGTATGTCACATTTACATACATCTGGGCGGGTCTGCGCGGCGGTCAGTGACGTGGCGAGGAGACGCGACGCCACCGCAATGTATCTCGTAGTTCGACGATTCGGCTCCTACGCCTCCCCCAAAGCACAAAGTAGATATATAACAGAGACAAAAAAACTAGAAAATGGTATCATCCTAATACTGGCAATTCGACTGGCAAAGGGTAAAGTCCAGGCACATTCTGGAAACCGCCATCTAGCGCCACTATTGGAAAATACTAATTTAGTTTCGTATCTTCTTCTTAATTGAGGAGTTGAATTTAGCTTAATGTGATTTAAGAACAAATTATGAATTAAGTAATACAAATATACACATTAACTAACTATAGAAGACACTCTAATATACGACATCTGAAAACTAGTACAGGGCCCTTACCCAAGATGCCATCGCTAATTATCGCTTACAAAGTTCGATAACAAAATGTATGGGATTTGACATAAGCTACGCTAAATGATCGCGATTTGGTATGTCATTTAGCGTACCTTATGTCAAATCCCATACATTTTGTTATCGAACTTTGTAAGCGATAATTAGAGATGGCATCTTGAGTAGGCGCCCAGGTGCTTCGGCCTGACCGAGCCACCTCGTTCGGTTGGAGATCTACCTTTGGGGCTTCCACTCGTACTCCCACAAGCCCTGTCGATGATTGGGGTGAAAAGTATTTAAAAAAGGAAAGGTTATGATTTTGGCAGTCTATGTATGTAATATTTATGTTTGTTCTCTCTCTAATGCTAAAAAAGGTTGCCATTGTATATATTTATTTTCTAAGTTAGGAAAATAATCATTCGCCGCTGTGTTACTAGTTACGACTTATGATAGGAAAATGTATGATCACAGCCGCTACATGACCGCAAAGGTTTTGTAGTAAAACAGAGCTTTATTCCACAAAAGATATTATGTCATGATAAGTCCAATTATTTTCAAGTCGGTAACAATTATTCAGTAAGCACACCTGCGGCCGATTGACCTTAAAGGTTCACGAATTAGAACACCTACTGCTGCTGGCCTTGTCAATGGAAAAATGTACGGTGATTCAAGTTAGGGCTGTCACAAAACAGTTTGAAATGCACGCTCTTGAGTAGGTACGCGAATGGGTCCGTTCAATTGAAAATATTCTTTATAATTTTTTTTATTGTTCTGTTCTAAGTGCGAAAGTCAGGCAAAAAATCACAATCTGGGATTTCTTTTGTATTTAGTATCTTTCCGATTTAGTGAAGCCAAAAGGAAGGGTTACGATTTGGGCAGCCTCAGTGACCACGGCTCTACCTGGACATTTTTTGTACTTATGCATTTCTAAATTTCTATCTAATTTATTTTCTTGTCCTTTTTAGAAGACCCCTTTTTGCGAAGTCGGGTTATTATCTATAATAATAATACTAGCTATCCAGGGACCGATTAATCCGCTATACGGCTGTAGCGGTATCAATACAAACCGTTTTATTTTAAATACCCATATTAAGGGTTTTTAACTATGCGCTTGTCTTAAACGGTATTAAACCGTTTAATACAGCCGCGCCAATAACAGAAAGAGACAAAAAATTTGTGGTACACGCCGTGGCTGGGATCAAATCTATGAAAAGCGTTTTTTTTCATCACTGACTTGAGGTTTCAATAGCCTTGCTGTGCATTGTGCAACATTGATTTGGTCACTTTAAACATTAGTTTAAAGTGACCAAATCAATGTTGCACAATGCACAGCACTTATATTTTATACTAATATTATACTTATATTTTAACATACTTATATTTTATAGTAATTTGAATTACCTAAATTACAATTCCGTATAATTAGAAAAAAAAATAAGATGGGAATTAACTTTTCGCTCTTTACCAAATCAATATCAAGGAAAGACTAAGAATGGAAAAAAAACAATAATAAACAAAAATGGACGAGAACTTGCATTAAATAACATCATCTTATAACTTATGTCATACGCAATTATGATCATTTTTGGTATGCATCACGATTGCTTCGTCACGGTAGAAATATGATGAAAATGTTCGCCCAAAATTTAGGCGAAATTTGACAATATCGATGACGAAAAATTTGTCGAAGTAGAAACAAAGAAATTATAAGGGTTTTAAGTTGGCCGTGCCAACGTAACGTCCACGATGGCGCGGCCATGGAAATCTCAGGAACTACGTGGGTTAGAGATCTAATTCTTTTTCTAGTATGAAGATTGAATTTGGCGAAAATTGTCGAAAAAGAAATTATAAACTAGAAATCGATATTTTAAGAGATATTTACCTCAGAAGCCGTGGCGGTGCAGACGTGCACTTCGTGTTTCTTTAATGTTGATTATTTCTTTATATCATAATACTTAGTACAAAAATATGATGCAGTAAGTAAGGGCTTAATTTGTCGAAACTAATGAAAGCAATAAATACAACGAAATGTTATTTAAACAGACAAATCGGACCGAAACAAAAAATAGCATGGCCGCGCTGATATCTCATTATCTGTAATTGCTAGGATTTCGGTTTTTATATCCATTTATTCGACACATTAACCTGATTAGAATCGTATCGTTTTACCCTCAGAATGGTTTTCAACGCGTGTAATCTCCAAAAATGTGCTCTCTCGTACAATGTTTGAGTAGGGTAACCATAATTTCGATTTTATTTGGGAATACCTTTTACTCTACTAGACGAAAATGTATCTATTTCCTTAATAATGCCAACAAACGGAACAATTATTATTAATCATTATTTCACACTTAAACGTAAGTATGTAGTACCTATGCCCGTAAGCGATCAGTTGTAGATAGGATAATAATATTATGTTAGGTAAGTATACTGTACCTAGGAAGGTTACTTAATATTATGCATTTCTTGCCCTTGATCCGTTTTTGCGAAGACGGGTTATAATTCTTTTATACACTCATCTATATTTTTTGTCTCTATATCTGTCTGTATGTGCAACATCAAAAACCACGGAAGGGATTTTAACCAAACTTATTACGATTGTAGACCATATTCCTAGGCAGGTTATAGAATATATAACATAACGCTACGGTACATAGGAGTCGAGCAGTGACAATAACTTTGAAGCAAGTCGATGAATTTCGTGCGCGACTGCTGACGAACGGTTCGGGCGGGGCGCGCGGGGGGATCGCTTACACAGTGACGCGAAGCTATAGAACGTGGCACTAAAGTAGATTAGAACATTAAATAAGTAACTAACATGATTTTATTAAAAAGACAAGTGTTTCCACAGTGTCAATAATATAAAAACTGTATTTTTGAACTTGCTTCACAAACTGAAATAAATTATCATTTATTGTATAAAATCAACTTTTGGAATTATTAAAAGAAAGCCTTTCGGGATAAACATAAAGAAACAGACAATTTAGCGGTTTTGAGAAGCTATAACGGGTGTAAAAAGAGCAGTCACTATAACTTTGGGATATGATTATACTATCTTTTCTCTTTTTTTTTTTAACAATTTATTGTACACAAGAAACACTTAACAATAGTACAAATTACAGAGAAAGACGACAAAAAGGTACTGCTTATTTCTGAAAGAAATTTCTTCCAGCAGCCCTACGGAAGAGATATGGGATACAAGATATCAAATAGAGCGTGCACAATAACATACAAATACATTACATCTAAATTATATTAAAATCAGAATAGATACATGTACAAAAATAAATACAATAATTAATATAAATTATAATACATATATAATAAATAAAATAAATATATAAATAACTACTAAATACATAAATAAATACGTATAAAATAAAAATATAATATATATAATACCGTCGCTATTTATCTACGTGGTGATATAGACTGCAAAATCGTTACAGCATCACCAAATTTTTACTCCGGCGGAGCTGAATACCTATGCATTGAAATCACTCTGCACCATAAAAGAGTCTTGCTATGTGTGCTCTATAGTCCATCTCTGAGAGTGGACTATTTTAGTGTTTTGGATTCTCTTTTAGCTACACATAGCCCAAATTACGATCACACTTTACTTGCGGGTGACTTCAATACATGTCTTCTAAAATCGGACTCGCGTGCTATCAAACTTCGCTCTCTAATATCATCTTTTAACCTCAGCATACTCCCACTCTCAGCGACCCATCATGCTCCTAATTGCACTCCCTCCCTATTAGATCTTCTTGTTACCTCATCTCCCGATCTCATTAAATTACATGGTCAATTTCCTTCTAATCTCTCGTATCACGACCTAATTTTTCTATCCCTTAAAATCAAACCGCCACGTCATAAGCCCAAGTTCCTTTTCTTACGTAGTTTTAAGGGAATAGATTTGGAGGCACTTAAGCATGATGTAGCTGGTGCTGACTGGTCCCCTGTCCACTTAGCCTTGGATACTGACCGGAAGGTGGCAATTTTGACAGATGTTATAACCAGTATCTTCGATAAGCATGCACCAGTGAAGAAAGTCAAGGTTAGACATGTACCGGCACCATGGCTCACACAAGATATTATTACCCTGATGACTAAACGTAACCGTGCCATGTGTCGATACAGGAAACGACCGACTGACCAAAATTTAGAAAAATATAAGTATCTGCGTAATAGTTGTAGTCGTCTGTGTAGGGATGCTAAGAGACGCCACATACATTCTTCTATTGAACAAAGCAACCCCTCACAACTCTGGAAATTTCTCTCAACAATAGGTATTGGCAAGTCATCTACCATCCTCAACAATAACTTAAATTTAAATGAGCTAAACGCTCACTTCTCTGTCCCACCGGTAGTTGTCGCCGATGATACAAAAGCGCAAACAATATCCCATCTCCAGTCTCTTCCTCTCCCTACCTGTACTACCTTTACATTCAGCCCTGTCTCTGAAGATGAAGTTTATAAACTTATCGTGGGTATAACTTCTACGGCAGTCGGCAATGATGACCTGAGCCCTCGAATGATGTCACTTATCCTTCCTGAACTCTTGCAAACTCTCACTCATATTTTCAACTATTCCTTGACTAAGAGTTCCTTCCCTTCGGCATGGAAACTTGCCAATATCATCCCGCTGCCTAAAACCCCTAATCCCACTTCCTTGACACAATTTAGGCCAATCTCCATATTACCTTTTCTTTCCAAAGTCCTTGAACACATTGTCCATAAACAGCTTTCACACTTTCTATCCGCTAATAAATTGCTCTCACCTTTCCAATCCGGCTTTCGTCCAGGTCACAGTACTGTCACAGCGCTGCTTAAAGTCACTGATGATTTTCGTCTAGCTATGGAAAATAAACGTATTTCTATTCTGGTCTTACTTGACTTTAGCAGCGCTTTCAATTCTGTAGACTTTGATATCATCCTTTCTGTCCTACAGTCCCTTAACATATCTCCTTCAGTGATAGACTGGTTTGATTCATATCTTCGGGGGCGCTCGCAGCGAGTCCGCTTTGATGGGGCTACCTCGGATTGGTGCGATATTGCAGCGGGTGTTCCCCAGGGTGGCGTACTTTCTCCCCTCCTGTTTTCTATATTTATTAATATTATTTCCTCATTGATCATCTCAAATTTCCATCTTTACGCAGACGACCTGCAACTCTATCGTCATTCTAATATTGATGATATTGATTCTGCAGTTGCTGGTATTAACTCTGATCTGGAACGCATTTCAAATTGGGCTAAATCTTTTGGTCTGTTGGTGAATCCCAAAAAATCACAGGCTATGATAATAGGCAGTAAGTATATAACACAACGTTTACACAATGTGCCTGTGGTCAAATATGATGGTACTATTATCGAATTCACAGACACAGCTAAGAATTTAGGGTTAACTTTGGACAGCAACCTTTGCTGGAATCCGCAGGTTAGTGAAGTCAGCAGAAAGGTACACCACTCATTGCACATGCTGAGGCGCCTTCAAAACTTTTTGCCTTTGCCAACCAAAATTTTCCTTGTCCAAACTCTCATTTTCCCTATCCTCGACTATGCCGACTCCTGCTACTTAGACGTTACCGAAGAGCTGCTAACTAAACTGGAACGCTTGCAGAATCTCTGCATTCGTTTCGTTTTTGGTCTAAAAAAGTATGATCACATATCAGCCTTTCGGTTAAAACTCAAGTGGCTTCCTATCCGTCTCCGTCGCAACTCCCATATCCTCTGTTTACTTTACAATATCCTGTATAATCCCCTCTCTCCTTCCTATCTTCGTGACCGATTTAATTTTTCCCGGCCCATTGATATCCCTTGTAGGTCCAAAGTCAGAACAAACCTTTCCCTCCCATCCCATCGCTCTAACTTCTACTCCTACTCCTTCACCGTTCATGCGGTCAGATTGTGGAACTCACTTCCTCACACCGTACGTGATAGTCCTACCATTGCCATATTTAAAAGACGTTTGAAGAGGTACTACTTTGAATCCCAATCCATATCATAACCAAACGGTTATTATATAACTATTTTATACGTATTTATTTATTTATTTGTTTATTTATTTATTTATGTATTTATTTATTTATTTATTAGTTTATTTATTTATTTATTTAGTAGTTATTGATATATATTTATTTATTTCAATTTTATTAATTATGTATGTAGGTATTATAATTTATATTAATGTATTAATTGTTGTTTATGTATTTATTCTGTTTTTATTATAATATACATAGATGTAATGTATTTGTATGTAATTGTGCGCGCTCTGTCCGATATCTTTTATCCCATATCTCTTCCGTAGGGCTGCTGGAAGAAATTTCTTTCAGAAATAAGCAGTACCTTTGTGTCGTCTTTCTCTGTAATTTGTACTATTGTTAAGTGTTTCTTGTGTGCAATAAAGTGTTAAATAAAAAAAAATAAAAATAAATAATACCGTTTAGCTATGATATGGATTGGGATTCAAAATAGTACTTCTTCAAACGTCTTTTAAATATGGCAATGGTGGGACTAACACGGACGGTGTGAGGAAGCGAGTTCCACAATCTGACCGCATGAACGGTGAAGGAGTAGGAGTAGAAATTAGAGCGATGTGATGGGAGTAAAATGTTTGTTCTGAATTTGGACCTACAAGGGATATCAATGGGCCGGGAAAAGTTAAATCGATCACGAAGATAGGAAGGAGAGAGAGGGTTATACAGGATATTGTAAAGTAAACAGAGGATATGGGAGTTGCGACGGAGACGCATAGGAAGCCACTTGAGTTTTATCCGAAAGGCTGATATGTGATCAAACTTTTTTAGACCAAAAATGAAACGGATACAGAGATTCTGCAAGCGTTCCAGTTTAGTTAGCAGCTCTTCGGTAACGTCTAAGTAGCAGGAGACGGCATAGTCGAGGATAGGAAAAATGAGAGTTTTGACGAGGAAAATTTTGGTTTGCAAAGGCAAAAAGTTTTTAAGGCGCCTCAGCATGTGCAACGATTGGTGTACCTTTCTGCTGACTTCACTAACCTGCGGATTCCAGCAGAGATTGCTGTCCAAAGTTAACCCTAAATTCTTAGCTGTGTCTCTGAATTCGATAATAGTACCATCATATTTGACCACATGCACATTGTGTAAACGTTGCGTTATATACTTACTAGTTTACTTAGTAGATTTTTTGGGATTTACCAACATACCAAAAGAATTAAGTATGGTAAGCTCTGTAATAAAGGCTATGAATAAATAAATAACATACCAAAAGATTTAGCCCAATTTGATATGCTCTGCAGATCATAGTTAATACCAGCAACTGTAGAATCAATATCAACAATATTAGAATGACGATAGAGTTGCAGGTCGTCTGCGTAAAGATGGAAATTTGAGTTTATTAATGAGGAAATAATATTAATAAATATTGAAAACAGGAAAATACATTTCCGAAATGAGGAAAGGTAGTATAATCGTATCTCTAGTTATAATGACTGCTCTTTTTACACACTATATATATAAATATGTCATTCGATAAAAACAATAGTCACTCAATGAAATGGCGATTTGAATTAGATGAATGCCATCTACCATCACGGTATTAATACTTATCATTTAAAATACGTTATTCTGCTTAAGCATTTCTGAAGACTACATATTTTGCCCTTTAGACCATGCAAATATAATGAATACTTTAGGATATAGCAAAATTAAAATCGTTTCTCCGTGATTCGACCGGGCGCCGCGTGATGCTGGCTGCTGCGTGACGTGTCTTACGTCCGAGCCGGGCTGGAGTACTGTTACGTCTATTGGGGTTAATCCTATGTCTTAATATGGCATATCTGAGCCATTATTTGAAACTATTATTATTACTTCATCGGCCTCCGTGTGACCATGTATAAAGAAGCATAATACCCAAACGACAGTGTTCATAAACTAAAAATATATTTAAAAATACTAAAGTGCCCTAAATCACTTTTACACGCGTACGAAGTCGCGGTCACAGCTAGTACTTTTATAAACATCATGGATACAGAAATAAATGAAATAAAATCTAGGTCTAACAAGGCTCAAACAAGAAAGTTAATATTAGGCAGATGACTAAAAATGCATAAGTACAAGGTCGGACTCGCTAATAAAATCTAAGCGTCACTTCATACCGAAATACGGTAAAAAAGTGCCTTCTTGAAAAAGCATATTATTCGTCTGCCGTTGGAATAATATTAATTCCAATAGCGAGTCTTAACCACGGCCATGGGTCTCTATGAAAACCGGCGTTACGCCGGCTTGCTTTGCTGCAGGGAATGAGGATACTTGTCGTAGATAAGTATGTACTTAATTTCAAGGGCAAGAAACCCATAATATTAAGTAGCCTGCCTAGGTACAGTATGGTTACCTAACATAATATTATTATCATATCTACAACTGACCGCTTACGGGCATAGGTACTAACTACATACTTACGTTTATGTGTGAAATATTTAATAGTAATAATTCCATTTGTTGGCATTATTTAAGAAATAGACACATTTTCGTCTAGTAGAGTAAAAAGTATTCTCAAATAAAATCGAAATTATGGTTACCCTACTCAAACATTGTACGAGAGAGCACATTTTTGGAGATTACACGCGTTAAAAACTATTCTGAGGGTAAAACGATATGCCATTCTAATCAGGTTAATGTGCCGAATAAATGGATATAAAAACTGAAATCCCAGCAATTACAGATAATGAGATATCAGCGTACAAAGAAGCGTTACGTTGGCGCGGCCATGTTATTTTTTGTTTCGGTCCGATTTGTCTGTTTAAATAACATTTCGTTGTATTTATGGCTTTCATTAGTTTCGACAAATTAAGCCCTTACTTTCTGTATCAGTTTTTTGTACTAAGTCTTATGATATAAAGAAATAATCAACATCAAAGAAACACGAAGTGCACGTCTGCGCCACCACGGCTTCTGAGGTAAATATCTCTTAAAATATCGATTTCTACTTTATAATTTCTTTTTCGACAATTTTTATCAAATTCAATCTTCATACTAGAAAAAGAATTAGATCTCTAACCCACGTAGTTCCTGAGATTTCCATGGCCGCGCCATCGTGGACGTTACGTTGGCGCGGCCAACTTAAAACCCTTATAACTTCTTTGTTTCTACTTCGACAAATTTTTGGTTTGGACCCATCGATTTTGTCAAATTTCGCCTAAATTTTGGGCGAACATTTTCATCATATTTCTACCGTGGCGGAGCACTTGTAACGCACACTCATTTTTGCGTAAAATGGTGCGCCAGTCTAGTTGTGACATGCATGATGGAACAAATTCAGCCAATAGCGTTCCGCGGTACTTACTTATCACGCATCCTTTTTTAACACAGAAAAACGAACGAAAATGAACCTTATTCATAAACGGTTTTTTATACCGTTGATTCAGCCGTATATACGGCTGAAGCGCATGTTAGGGTTTTTCAGAGAATCGTATAAATTAAACAGTTTAAAACACCAAAATGGGTAACCTTTTCGGTCCCTGTAGCTATCCTAACCGATTTCGGTGTCGGTAGCCGATTTCATTGAAACCAGGCCAGCTACGCAGGAGTTACGGTTAACCGACACGACTGGCGAGAGAACAGGCGCAGGACCGACTTTTTACATGCCCATCCGACGCATGGATCATCTTTCTTGTCAGACAATCAGGTGATCGGCCTGCATTGTCCTAACCAAACTTGAAAACAACATTTTTTGTTGTTCCAACGCGGGAATCGAACCCACGACCTCCGGGTCGACAGCGAAGCTCAGAACCACTAGACCACGGAGGCGATTTAAGGCGGGTTATTATGTAGTATTGATTAACATGAAAACATTATATTATTAATATTCGAACTCTTTACTTATCACGGTTCAGGAGATACAGCCTGCTGACAGACAGACGGTGGAGTTTTAGTATCTAATAGGATCTCGTTTTACCCTTTGAGTAAAATATGAAATAACTTACCTTCTTAACTTCTGATTACATATTAGACGCTACGACTAAATACGAAGATATAAAACTAAATATCAAGAAAAACTAATTGAAATTAACAGCCCCGGGGCCGTATTATGATCTTTTACAATATCAGCCTGGTTCCAGGCAATTCAATAATACGGTCTTAAACTGTCTTGTTCTTTTTCTTATTACAACGACACGTTATTCTGAATAGATTCACCCTAGTTTGGTTGTCTGACAGTGACATTCGGAAGCAAGTCAAGTGTCACGTGTCCGCTGACTAGCTGTCATCACGCAGTTATTATGTGATCGTAATACGAAAATTCCAGGCAGCCATGTTGTATAGCGTAAACTGGCTGGAATTAAGAGCTTGTAATATGCCCTATATAAAAACCTAACACCCCCTAAACAACACTCACTTGGCCCTTTGGGTGGCGGGGTTCGAATCTTCGAATAATAACCCAAACTCGTTACTAATAAGAATTATATTTCCGAACATAGTCCCACACAACAATAAAAATCCTTCCCAATACTTATATATTTCACTGATGTTGTCGATAGCGCGATGTAGAAAACTGGAGAAAAGTAACAACGCCATCTAGGTTTAACATTGTGAACTAAAAGTTACATATCAAGTTTATTGAACCATATAAAATAAAAAATACTATGCAATAGCTTTACCGCGGCAGTCCCCGGGTGCCACACGTCTTTTTAACCGACTTCCAAAAAAAGGAGGAGGTTCTCAATTCGTCTGTATGTTTTTTTTTAATGTTATACTCGAAAGCGTCAGCCCTAGCGAATCTAGATGGCGCGATATAAAATTAAATTGAAAAGATAAAATCGTCAAAGTGACAACCCTGGCTGCCGTCCCATATTTTACACTTATCGGGATACGGGATCGGTGTAATTGATCCTTTGAACCCGTTGCTGCGGGTCGCGACCGAAAATGAACCTTAAAATAACACAGCAAAGTCGAAAATAGTTTAACAAACGCTTGTGCTAAAAGACAATTTTCAACATTCCAAAATAGATTCTAATTATATGGCGGTACGATTGAATATAGTATACGGGTCGTTTGTGTTAAACGACAATTTGTAGTAATCAAAAATGGATTTTATTAATATGGAGTTAAGGTTGAATATGCGATGCAGTAGTAGCGAGGATGACAAATGTACGATATCCATCACTCGTGAATTGAGATGTGGGTGTAGAATCGGTTACAGATTTGTATGGAATTGGGTGATAGAAAATGTCACATCGATCTCAATCCCAACACCGGAGTTCTATAAATACTTCATCCATTTTGCTAATACTTCATCCATACGCGACCTCCTTTTGGCAATCCCACTAGGATTGCCAAAAGGAACTTTTCCTACCGAAAGTTCGGTTTTGGTTTCGGTTTCGGCCGAGTTTCGGCGTCAGTTTCGGTTGCGGCGTCAGTTTCGGTTTCGGCGGCAGTTCCGGTTTCGGCCAAGTTTCGGCGTCAGTTTCGGTTGCGGCGTCAGTTTCGGTTGCGGCGTCAGTTTCGGTTTCGGCGGCAGTTCCGGTTTCGGCCAAGTTTCGGCGGCAGTTTCGGTTTCGGGCACAATTGGCCGAAACTTTTGCCGAAACCGAAACTTCGGAAGTTATCGTTATCGTAATACATTGGCGGACGACGGCCCTGTTAGATAGCTCAGTAGCAACTAGCAACAAAACTTACAAACATTTTGCTATGAGAACTTAAAAAAATAACGATTTTTTCACATAATATTATTAAATAAATGATTACAACAAACTTAATATAATGTATTTCCATTTCATGTTCTAATTAATGCAGAATAATGGGTAAAATGCAACAAATTTCAGTTTTTGTTAAGAAATTTTTAACTTGACCACGTGTGTTTCGGTTTCGGCCGAAATAGAAGCCACGGCCGAATATTCGGTTTCGGTTTCGGCCGGAAAACCAGTTTCGATCGGACTCTAATACTAACGCGTGCAGAATATGTTAAAATGTCGATGTTATTGGTTTGTTTACGTGTATGTTAAGTTTAAAAGGGACTATACATTAATTAATTTAGAGACCGGATTGTAAGTGTCGCAGTCATCTAATTGAAATCGCCATTTCATTGAGTGACTAGCGTTTTAATCGAATGACGACATTCAATTGAAAGACTAGGCCGAACATTTATTGAACAATCGTCACTCAACGTCCAATTAGTAAGCGGATTAAAATCAGTCAGGTGATTGAAATTTTGCTCACTGCGGCGCTAGTAGTCACCAAAACAAATATGGCGTAACACAGGCACTGATAGCACTGTGTTGAGATTTTTTTCATTAAATCTACATTAATGTGCTATACTCGTTATAAAATAGTGTGACAGCATGGATTTATCTATTATTACGTCGCTGCCGGCTACTCTTAAAGAAAAATTTGAGGTGAAACTGACTGAGTACGAACGACTGAAGGTAAGTTTTAAACATGCTGTACGTCATCGTTTTACTAATTTAGCTGATAAAACATAGAAAACTACACTACATGGATGTATTAATCTTATATATTTATACTACAATTTGCAAAGTTACATTTATCGATAGTATATCGGTAGTATGAGTTATTATTGTATCTAATTTATATTTTGTTTTGTAAATATACATATGTTTGTATATATATAATTATGATAGATATAAATATATAAATATAATTATGTATGTATGTATGTATTTATGTATGTATATCATGTTTATAATTTTGCACGCCCTATCTGCTAACTTTAATCCCATATCTCTCCGTAGGGCTGCTGGAAGAAATTTCTTTTTAGAAATAAGCAGTAAATTTGTGTCGTCTTTCTTTGTAAATTGTTCTATTAGAATGTATCTTGTGTGCAATAAATTGTTAAATAAATAAAATAAATAAATATGAGCGCAGAAAAAAAAATCACCTAACTAGATATTTCATAAGTAGGTAATTCGTCGACTACGCTAAACGACATTACAATAAACAACTTGACGAGTTGTCCTTTAGCCTTTCAATATGATGTTTTCATTCGATAAAAACGCTAGTCACTCAATGAAATGGCGATTTCAATTAGATTACTGCGACATATTTGAACCCCGTGGTAAGAATCCGAAGAATTTGTGTTACAGGTACCAGACAACGGAAATATATTTAACTCTAGAAATATTTAAGATTTTTATTATATTTATCCATGAACCAGGAACACAGAAAAATTTTGTTCCTTCGGCAGGGTTCAAACCTGCGACCAACGCGCTCATCGCCTGCGCTACGGGGGTCGTCAATTAATTTGCGTATTATGTGCGTTGGCAACCCTAAGTAAAGGGTTGTTCGTTAATTGAGTTCAATTCACCGTTAGATAAGCTCTGACGTTGAGTGTAAGCGAGCGTTCCGATTGGCTGATTAAAAGTCATTGTTTAGATTTTCGGCTGATTAAATAAATAAACATTTATTTCACAAAACGCACATTAGATTTGGTTTTGGCACCTCATATAAATTACTTACCATAATAGCGATCAAAGATCTCCATAAGTCACAAAACAGATGAGTTTCAATCCTGGGCTCTAATTCTCAGGACTCGAACTTAGTTTTTTCTATCGGTCTGTCCCGCTCATGCAAATGAGATTTAACGCGCGTGCGAGCGGGATATACTTGTAGCGGTACTACTAGCGCCACAATCCTGCATCGCGCTATCGAAGTTTTCTAAGTCCGGCGCTATATATACGACATCTGAAAAACTAGTACAGTGGGCTTCGGCCTGACCGAGCATACCATCTCGCTCGGTCGGAGATCTCCCTTTGGGGCTACATACTAATATTCGGAAATCAGTTGGAGGCCTGAGAATCGCCGCCCTGGTCAGGTGTTAGGTCAACGACCAGTGCGTTCGTGTGTATAGACTAGGAGCCCGCGAGCTCTAGCATAGTAAGATTCACTCCTTGTGATCATTTTAGACCTTTGTATTTTAGGTGCCAAAACAAAAAATGCTCTACGCGTCATTCTCTTCACACTATATTCAGCTTGGTATATGAACCGTGGGGCACACTGTATATATGTCGCAGTCATCTGATTGAATTCGCTATGTAATTGAATGACTAGCGCGTTCATTGAGTTCTATTTTTACCCGACTTCGGCGAAGCCAAAAGGAAGGGTAATGATTTTGGCAGTCTATGTATGTATGTATGTATGTTCCCTCGTAGCGGCTAAACTACTGGTCTGATTTTGATGACTGAGGTGTCAATCGATTGGTAATAATGCCGCGAGTAACATAGGCTATATAGTTTTTTGAAAATTTTTTGACTTTAAAAATTATAACTCATAAACTATCTTCAAAAAAAATTAAATTATGATAATTGTCTCGTGTTTGGTATCAAAAGATAGGTCTTGGCAAGCACATTACGAATATGTATTTATATTTTTTATTATTAATTATATTTTATTGTTAAATCCAAAATAAACGTTTAAAATACGGTCGTACAAGTAGTATCTAGAAGTTAATTCTTTCTATGTAATGTACAATTTAATAAAAATATAATAAATAATTAGTATAATTGATTTGGAAACAGAAAAATATTAAATAAAAAAAAGATTAAAAAACTAAAACGAAGTCGTTGCGAAGTCGGCTTCGCAAAAAATGGGTCTAAAAAGGCTGAAACAATTTTCTTGCTTGTTTGGATTTCAAATAGAATTATTTTTTAATTCAATTTAAAATCCAGAAATGCATAGGTACAAAAAAGGTCAAGGTAGAGCCGTGGTCGTACCCGCTAATAAAATCTAAGCATTAGTTGACACCGAAATACGGTAGAAAAAAATTTTCAAGGCTCGATGCCAATAGCGGGTGCGACCACGGCTCTTCCTTGACCATTTTTGTACCTATGCATTTCTGGATTTCAAATTGAATTAGAAAATAATTCAATTTAAAATTTAAGCAAGCAAGAAAATTGTTTCAGCCTTTTTAGACCCATTTTTTGCGAAGTCGGGTTTTAGTTTTTTAATATTTTTTTTACCAACAAATTCAATGAATCCTAGACTAGGACAACCATTTAATATTTTATTTTTAAACTTCAAAATTTCTATTATAACACACATTAAAGTAAATTAATCAAAAAATATATCAACACATTGCTATCTGTACGAGCTGTTTGACGCCATTATATAACCGCGCTAGTCATTCAATTAAATAAGCACATTCAATCAGATGACTGCGACATATTATATATTTCGGATGGTCCCGTGATTTACTTGAGATGGCGCTCTTCTGTAATGCGCACATACTTGAGCACTATAAAACAACTCCTGAAGACAAGGATGTATAAGCTTAGTCTGTCTCTCACATTAAAAGAGACAGTAGAAAAGTAAGGGGGTGAGATGAACAGTAGGCGACAAACTCCGCATATTTTCGACCTTATTGTTATGTTAATAAGGCCGTTTTAGCCGTAGGTTGTCGTCCGTACCGCCCCCATACAATTTATAGGTTGTTTTAATAGACAATTAAGCGCAGGCGAACGTTCTATGTAACGTCGCCACGCTTCCAAGCTAATAAATACATCACTAATGAATAAGTAAGTGCTAGGGTTGTGCCGGCTGGTTATCGATAAGCGCGGAACTTTTAAAATGTAGTCGATAAAAATAACCAACCATTGTATAGGCTTGTTCAGCAGGCTTACTCCCGACACAATCTAGAATGGAATCAGCTGTGCTATTCTCTAAAAATTTTTTGCGTATCTCGACAGCTGAATCCCTCACTGCGGATTCGGCTGTCGAGATACGCCACTACCATCTAGCGCCACTATTGGAAAATACTAATTACTAAATTCGGCTGTCGAGATGCGCAAACCATTCTTAGGCCCGTATAAATAAAACGATCTCAAATATAACCTCACTTGAGAACCTATTTGACAGATAAAAAAAATGTTTCGTTTAGGATTTGGACGCCTTGTATCGGAGTGTACTCGGAGGTCGCGGGTTCGATTCCCGCGTTGGAACAACTATAAAACAGTTAATGGAATCAGGCGTTACTTTGCGGAAATCCATAGCATAAAATTCATACGCATACGTATATTATATCTAGCAATATCAAACGCATGCCTATGCGTACACTCACTCATCTGCTTGCAGGTTGTGGTTGTAATTGTTTCGCGGGATATTGCTAGATATAATATATTTAAATTTTAAACTATAAAATAACTCCTGCGTAGCTTATTATTTAGGATTTGGATCAATCGCGTCTATCAATCATTGCCAGTCAATCATTGGGAACCGTTTTCCTTTTTGTGCAGATAGCGGCGTTATTAATAAACACAATTGACGCACAGGAAAATTATTTTGTCATGCTCAATTAATGTGGTCGTGTCCGCGTTAAACAAACCCCGATTTAGAAGCATTCTTCATTGATATAATATTATATATATACATTCATATCGTCATGCTTAGACCCAATAGGAACGGATCAATGAAGAATGCTTCGAAATCGGGAGGAAATAAATTTGGATTTTAATGTAGTAATTAACTTTAACATAATATTGTGGTGGTGAAATTAGCACTTAAGTTTAATTTTTTTCAGGAATTCAACAAACGACTTCTCATTCTATGCCCATTCTATCAAACCCTTTTAGTGTAAGAATTCTTTCGTTGGTCTGTGTTAAACTCTCAAAGATTCTATGGAATATTGACGTCGAAAACGAGCTTTCGTTTACAGTAAATGTTCAAGAAATAATGCTGTTGTTCTAGCTAGGGGAGGGAAACTGGAATACTTCCTACTCCTCCTTTTTAAAAGCTTTTATTTAACTTGCAATGTATGTATGTAAGGATGTTCGGGTGGAATCTTGCGACCCGATTTTGAAGCAGTTACTCTCAACCGATTGCGTGACGTCATTCTAAATTCAATATGGCGGACCATCCAAGATGGCGGAACAGTTGTTTTTAATGCATATCTACAATATGGATATCAAATGAAAGGGCTTGTTGAGAGTGACTCGAAATGTAATGTGACGTCATTCTAAATCCAATATGGTGGAACATCAAAGATGGCGGAATAGTGATTTCAATATATTTCTACAATATGGGTATCAAAGGAAAGGGCTAAAAGCTTTGTTAGTAAGGTTTTTTGTTTAATTTATATTCTTCTGATTAATTTCGTTGTTGGTCCCAAGACAGATTTAGCTTGTCCCTCGGGCACCCCTGAGATCATATCAAAGGGTTTGTCGTGGTCGGTTACCGCTGTTGATCCTGGCTCACAGGAGTTGCAGTGGTGGGAATGTGAGGTGGACCAATGCCCGTTTAAAAAATGTTGTTCTAGCTCTTTGTTCTTTTTAACGTAAACCCTTAAACCCACCTTTCAAAAATATCCCATGAACATATCGATATCGATGTTATCGATGGCGCGTGTCACATCACTAGGTTTTAATTAAACAAATGTAAAGCCACCAGTGTCGGACACTTGTCGGCACTTTATGACAAGTCCCCAGTTATTAACACGTTGAGTGTATTAGAAATTAATTACATTATCGACTGATCCTATTGGGTTGAGTGCCTTGTTTATTTAGGTTAGTATTTTTATAATGTCACTAGTTGGCTTACCCGAGCCCACTTCGCATGGAAACCGTTTGAACCTTCCCTGGACTTCCACGAATATTTCAAGACCAAAAATAGCCGAATCGGTTTAGCCGTTCTCGAGTTTTAGCGAGGCTAACGAACAGCATTTCATTTTTATATATAAGAAGAAGAGAAGATTGTATATAAATACATATCATGTTAAGGGGTAAATGGCCCACCATATATATTCCGTTACAACTCCCGTGTAGCCAGCCCCCTGATTACGTAACTTGGGTTGCTTCTTCATTTTAAAAATGGCTCCTTAGTGCCAATGTCAGAGTGAATAATCCACACTCTGAAAATTTACGCGTTTGTTACTTTTTAAAAACGCGATTTAAAAAGTTGAAAATATGTAAAATTTTTGACGTTTCAACTTTAAAAAAATGTTCATCGTAGGATGGCGTGTCCAAATGGAATGGAGTGTAAATTTTTACTGTAAATGTTATTCATTTGATGTTTAAATATATTAATTATTGTTTATTTGTTACTAGTCTACTGTCCGGGACTTCGAAAAAACTAAACTTCGTTCGCGTGGTTGTCAGAAACACTATCGCGATTATCTTTTGATTGCTCACGTTGGTTTTTGTTATTATGATTATTAAAAAGGAATAATTCTTTCATAATATATATATTTTTTGAGTAACTTAAACTGTTTATGCAGCGCACGCAACGAAAGTCCTCAAATGGGAATAGTTTTCCCCGTTTTTGCAACATTTCTCACTGACGCTTCGCTCCTATTGGTCGCAGCGTAATGTTATATAGCCCAAAGCCTTCCTCTATAAATGGACTATCAAAAAAAAAAAAATATTTTTTCAAATCGGACCAGTAGTTCCTGAGATTAGCGTGTTTAAACAAACAAACTCTTCCGCTTTATAATATTAGTTTGTTATAGATATGATAATGAAGTATGATCCATTAATATTCCGCTGGAAGCGTTGATAAGTGTGCACAATAAGTGAAAATTTCGTGTTTCTGGCTTATGTTTAAATTTAGAAGGAACGTAGGTACTATAGCACTCAGCCATATTCATTAGGTGACGAAAACTGTCAATAAGCATTTTCGATTTACTGTCACCAGTCGGCGCTTGGCTGTCCTTGACGTGTCAGACTGTCAGACGTCACGACCCGCGATGTTACAGCTCCGTAACCGTAACCGAAACTATCGGATATCAGATATAAAAAATATCCGATACAAAGTTTTGCTACTGTAAAAAGGTAACCAAAATTTTATATCCGTAACCGAAATTATCCTAAATAAATCCATTTCCGTATCCGTATCCGAAATTTCATATTCATTTCATGCCTGCCCACGACTTTCGAAGCCCTCATTGCGGGAAATAATAATAACAAGTATGGCAACAGCCTCCGAGTTGTTAGGTCGAGGGCTCAGCTGCTAGTGTAAATATTCCCTTTGCGGAGTAAACAAGGAAAAGTCCAGCGTGGGCAGACGTGAGTAGGGCTGTCGACGGTATGATCGGGTTAAAAAATTAAATAACTGGTGTAAAAAGAGCAGTCACTATAACTTTGGTATATGATTATACTACCTTTTCTCATTCTAGTAATGTACTTTTTTTTAATTTGTTTTTTACAAAAATGGAAAAAAAAATATTTTTACATAAATTTAAACATATTTTTTTTGCTTTTTCGTTATTATTGCGACAAAAAAAAAGAAATGGGAAAAAGTTAAAAAATAAATTAGATTTTGACAAAAAAAAAAATACATTTCCAGAATGAGGAAAGGTAGTATGGGCAAATTTATAATTTATAAAATTAAATAAAGGGGGATTTTTCGCGCGATATTGGTAGATATGATATAGGTACAGGGTGAAAAAATTATTAATTTTTTTAATACTTTTTTTTTTTACCAAAACTAAAAAAAAAATTTTACTTTTTACCATTTCTTATTTTTTTGTCGCAAAAATAACAATAAAGCAAAAGAAAATTCTTGTAAAAAAAAATTAAAAAAAAAATACATTTCTAGAACGAGACAAGGTAGTGTATAATTATATCCCAAATTTATAGTGACTGCTCTTTTTACATCCGTTATAATAGAATAACAGATAAAATAACATATTACTCGTAATTTATTCACTTCTTCAATGTAGGATACAATAATTATTTTTCGTCAGTCGACAACCCTAGTAGATGTAGTAAAACTATTTTTCCCGTTGTAGTTTTGCTATGGCAACTTGACCCGCTATCTGCTTACATCCTGTTTTCAGAACAAATGTGACGTAGAGGGTCGAGTTAGGCGACCGACACATGCGAACGATTTGCAGGCTTGAAGTGCGAACTGCGTGTAACTGAAGCTTAATTCTCGTATTTAACTTTACTTTCAATCTTCTTATCTATATATATTTCTTATATAGGTATATAATAAATTGCTGTCCGTTAGTCTCGCTAAAACTCGAGACTGAACCGATTCGGCTATTTTTGGTGTTGAAATATTCGTGGAAGTCCCGGGAAAGTTTAAACGGTTCTATGATAAACGAAGTGGGCACGAGTCAGCTAGTATACAATAATTATAAAGCTCAGTTTCAGCGCAGTTTTTTTCAATTGTTGAATCTCATTAACTACTGGTCTGATTGAGTTTAATAACCCATATATTGTGGAATGTAGGCTAAATCATCACACAATTAAAACTAATTATATTATTTTGTTTATGTCCTACTCAGATCGAAAAGGTCTTGTGTGAAGCCGATAATGTGGGCGTGTGTGTGAGCTATGATGCCACAGACACACATACACACACGTTAAACTTTTAACACTTATAATACTCGGTTTCCTCGGGAGTTAAAAATAAATTTGAATCACCATAATGTTTCTCTTACAGCATTTCCTCGATTTTGGTATCGCCGCCATTTTGTGTGTGCCAACCGATGGCCGCCATCTTATTTATCGCTGCCATTTTGTCCTCACCAACTAACCGCCATCTTGTCCGCACCGACTAACCGCCATCTTGTCCACAGATGTAGAGTACGACTACGTGGTGGACCAGCAGCCGATCGGCAAGCTGCTGTTCCGGCAGTTCTGCGAGCGCAACCGGCCCCACTACCACAAGTACAACGCGTTCCTCGATGCGGTCAGTGGGTTTTGTTATTTTGGGGTTGCGCGTAACCAATGAGGAGGGGGCGATTCAGAGGCTCAGGGCCTCCAGAGCTCCCAGAGCCTAGAGCGAGTATTTGTCACTGCTCACGGTGAGTAAGTTAACTACAATTTGTTTGGCATTGAATAAGTTACCATAGTTTGTCACTAGGGCGCTGTTTTGATGCCATACAAAATGTAGTTAAGAGGAAACAGCACTGTTGAGAGAAATACTAAATAGGTACCTATTTATAAAACCTATTGCTGTCTCGCAGTGCCTTAGCTAGCCAGCACTAGCGCGATAGAGACAACTACAACTTGAACTGAAATTATCTATCAAAAGTACCAGATATCGACGTTTAGGGGATTCCTGTTTCCTCCTCCAAAACTCAATCGATTTAGGTATTTTTTTCTTTATTAGCTAAAAAAAGAATTGAGCTAGGTTCCTATTTTTTGATTTTGTTGTATAATGAAGTCAAATCTGTTTCCTGGATGTTTGAACATAGCGGACAGTTTGGCCATTTTTTTCCAAACTTAAAAAGTAAAAAATAGTACAAATATGAAATAATATACATATATATTCAGGAAAAAATTGTTACTCTAGTCTAGCAGCATTATCCAGGGAGGAAACAGGAATCCCGTAGACCCCTATTTCTGTATGGAAAAAATTTCGTAGTGTTTCCTCTTAACTTGCTCACCGTGAGCAGTGACAAATACTCGCACTAGGCTCACCGTTGTTTTAGTCCAGAGTTTTATTCTCAGTGCTCTGAATTTTCATCGGTCGTCAAGATTCCAGATCATATATTTGGGCCTAAGTATATGATCTGGAGCACGATTCTCGGGCAGTGGAAAAAAGTTCGAATATTAGTATATCCCGCTCGCACGCGCGGTAAATCTCATTTGCATGAGCGGGACAGACCGATAGTAAAAACTAAGTTCGAGCCCTGAGAATTAGGGCCCTGGTAGTATTGATAAAACACGGTCTCAAGAATTGCGATCGCAAACTCTACTTAAGAACTTATTTGAGGCGCTCCCATACAACAGATGAAATTGTCTTTTTTTTAAATCATTCATTTCGTCTAAGATTACACTTACCTATATTATAACAATAGTAGTAGTAATACTATTTTTTTTTAAATCATTCATTTCGTCTAAGATTACACTTACCTATATTATAATAATACTATCTCGCCAAGCATAGTAAATTAGATGTATTAAGAAGTGAACAAAAAATGTCACTCGGAATTTTATTGTAAAAAGAAAAAGCCGTACTGTTAGATAATTAAGTTCATTCGTTCTTAATTGTATTTTTTTTATTAGCGTAAGTACAGTCGGCTGCACTAACATGGATACATCTACAAATTTGCAAAAATATGTCTACGTTTAATTTTCAAAAATATCGTCACCTTATTGCATTCAAAGCGATGTAACCAGCAAAGTGTTTCAAAATTATAAATACATTATTTTCATAATGAACTAAACAGCAGTATTTCAGTGAATAGTACACACACTTAAATTCATAATTATGAATACGCGACAAATTTCAGTAGCATGTAACCATTGTTTATTTCATTATAATGTAAACGTTAATTTTGTGTTTCAGAAAAGGCTGGTCAAAATTTCATTACATTGCAATATATCAATAATGAATTCTATAAATAATAGAGGTGATATATTGACGGGTATTATTATTGACGGTTATTTAAAAATCACACCTACATTAGAATATTAATTATATTCTTTAGTGTAATAGGTATAACTCTGATACACGCGAACGTATATATTTCAAAGATACTTTCATCGGTTTTTATAGTCTACCCTCAAACTATATCTATGATTTTTTAATATTATATTAATTTTGTTTATCATACAAAATGTTTGCTTGCGTGTCTGCAAACTACATAAACTTACACTATGATATAAGTTTGACGTTTATTTATGTATGTTCGTCTGTTTGCTTGTGGCATCGTAACTACTAAATAGATGGACCGATTTTGATATACTTTTTTTATTTTTATTCAAAGCTGACGTGATCGCAATAATTGGTCATCAGTTCATTCACTGTTTGACTATTCAGGGGCTAATTTAAAAAAATAATTTTGCTTTACTGACCAAAAAAAAAACAAGAACAAAAATAAACAAAAATAGTTTCTGAAATATATGTTTAGGTAAAATGCCTGATTGACTGTAATAAACTTCATCATTCTTTTCTTTTTGTGTTTTTTCTAGTCATAAAAGTAAAATTATTTTTTAAGTAATACTCGAATTGTTCAGGAGTAAGCAAATTTATTTTGTTGAATCATAGCTTTAGTGTTTTAACATGACCACGTCAGCTTTCAAACAAAAAAAATTACATCAAAATCGGTTCATCCGTTTGGGAGCTACGATGACAGACATACAGACAGACTTGAAAAATCCCTCTGTTTTTGTCGGAGGTGCAAAAAGGGATTTTTTACGAATTCAGTAGTCCAAATTTCATGTTTCTACCATTTGTAGTTACGGCTGTGCGAAAAGAAAAAGAAAAAATGAATGTATACATCTTATTGGAACATACCACGAGTACATTTTTGTATACAAAAGTGAAAAATGCTAAAATTTTATAACTGTATCCATATTATTGATACAATTAATGTTTACATTGCAATGAAGTAAACAATGTTTACATATTATTGAAATTTGTCGCGTATTCATAATTATGAATTTAAGTGTGCATACTATTCACTGAAATACTGCTGTTCACTTCATTATGGAAATAATGTATTCATAATTTTGAAACACTTTGCTGGTTACATCGCTTTGAATGCAATAAGGTGACGATATTTTTGAAAAACTAACGTAGACATATTTTTGCAAATTTGTAGATGTATCCATGTTAGTGCAGCCGACTGTACCTAAACCAGATTTATGTTTCTTTTTTATTTTTACATTGTAATAGTATATTTTGCTGGACCCATGGTAGGGAACTCAGATACTCCAAGCTAGTGTTTTGAAAATTAAAAAAAATATTTTTTTTAATTTTGCGGTCAATGTAACTATTGGTTTAGAGTGTAGTAGTTTTTATCTGATTGTGTACATATTTTACCAGTTTGGCAGTTAGGACGCTAAATAGTACGTAGATAACTTCGCTAATAAGGTGCGCAATCATCTTCTCGTTAGTTCTAAAGCATCGTTTACATGAGTCACCCGATCGCGCGTTTCTCCTCAGAGCATGACGGATCAGCCTAACTGTAAACCCACGAAAAAATGTGTGTCCGGCGTCCCTAAGGAAGTTCTCACTTCAAAAATAAGAACAGACCATGGTCTAAATAAGACGTGGTCGACGGCACCAACCCCCTCCACCCAATTGTATGTTATATATTATAAATGAATGGCATCTTATGAATCAGGCCTGTAGTGGTTATAGTAAAAATACAAAACAACTGACACTAGCAAGTTGATAAATAATAAAAAATATATATATATTATATCTAGCAATATCCCGCGAAACAATTATAATCACAACCTGCAAGCAGATGAGCGAGTGTACGCATAAGCAGTGTGGGAGGAGGGAGGTGCATCAAACGCATGCCTGTGCGTACACTCACTCATCTGCTTGCAGGTTGTGGTTATAATTGTTTTGCGGGATATTGCTAGATATAATATATTTTAATTTTATGCTATGGATTTCCGCAAAGTAACGCCTGATGCCATTTACTATTTAAATAATAAAATATCTAATTAAACGTTTATTCAACAATACGGACATTACAATAGCACTTTGAAACCTTCTGAACCATAGCATTCTTTACGTGTTATAGCGCGCAAGTACCTACTCGTATTTAAATTTTTAGCACGTCCGGTTCACACCATTTGTAATCTGCAAATCGGACTCATGTGATTGACGCTTTACAAAAACGAGTATTAATATCAGTGAGGACTGGTACATCATTAGGGAGTAATCGGAGACTGTTGGGGGTCACCGCGGGGTTCCGAGGGGGTGAAATAGGGGGGGGGGGGGTTACCATAGACATCTCTCTTCTCAATATATATATCTATCTATAAAAACAATAAAGCTGAATACTTTATTTGCTTTAACGCTTACCGATTTGAAAGAATCTTTCAGTAGTGGATAAAAAAAGATTTATTTCCAAATGAAACTTAACAAGCTTTTTTCAGAAAGTCAACAATAAAAATACAAGCCACCACCTCTACAATATAACATGTGGATCATATGGATATCAAGTAAGAAAAAAAGCGTCCTAAACCTAAATAATAAGCTCCGTACTTATTATTGTGTCTATGACAGATTCTGTCACTAAAAATAAGTGTTTACATAAAATTAATATAAATCTATGATAACTCATTCCGTCTATGCTATGTTTATGGTAGCTCAATCTTTCCTCTATATCTATGGTATCTCATTGCGTCCTCTATCTCTATGGCAGCTTATTCTTTCCCCTGTCTATGGTACCTCATACTTTCCTCTATGTCTATGGTACCTCATTCCGTGTTCTGTTTATGGTAGCTATTTCTTTCCTCTGTGTCTACGGTACCTCATTCCGTTCGCTATGATTATGATAGCATATATTTTCCTCTATGTCTGTGGTACTTCATTCCGTCCTCTATGCTTATGGGAGCTCCTTCTTTCCTTTATGTCTATGGTGCCCCATTTCTGTACCATCTTACTGTACCATATTTTTGCAAATAAAGATTTTCTATTCTCCCTTCCTGTGTCTATGGTACCTCATTAGTTCCTCTGTGTTTATGGTAGCTTATTCTTTACTTTATGTCCACGGTACCTCATTCCTTCCTTTGTGTCTATAGTAGTTCATTCCTTCTATGTCTACGGTCGAACAGTGGGAGGGGCTAGAACTAATGAACCGTGGAGGCGACGTTGTCGAGCATAATGGATTTTTAACGTATGATTTATCTCAGTCGGTTGTGACGTCACGTGACTGATGAGTTTGTTTCGCCTGATAGATAGAGGGGCGACTGGAGCCATGCAAGTTGGAATGCCAATTAATGGAGGAAGAGTATACTGGGTGTAAAAAGAACAGTCGCTATAACCTTGAGATACGATTATTCTACCTTTCCCCATTTTGGAATTGATGACCCAGTAACACTGAAAACTTTTTGCCCTATGTGACGAGTGACGACCTCCGCAGCGCAGTGGTTGGTCGCGTTGATACTCGAGCGAGAGGTCGCGGGTTCGAATCCCGCCGACGGAACAAAAAGTTTTCAATGTTCCTGGGTCATGGATGTGTATTATAATAAAAATCTTAAATATTTGTATAGTTTAAAAGTATGAAATATATTTCCGTTGTCTGGTACCTGTAACACAAGTTCTATTGATACTTAGCACGGGGCCAGATTGACGCGATGTGAAGCGTCCATAGATATTATTATATTATTATCTAAAAAAAATGTACAAGTTTTCTCTAGTAATTCGGAACCTACGAAATAGAATTCCTCCTCCAGTGTATTCGAACCCGCGACCCTTTCTTTCCCAGGGGTGGTCCAAAGTGGCGTAGTGGAAAACACGCTCCGACGGAATTGGAGCGAAATATATTTTGAATATTATGTTACTATAGTTCGTCCCTGATAAATTTTGTGCACACTTATCAACACTTTCACAGGTATACTAAAGGAACATACTTCATTATCCAATACATTTTATAACAATTAAACGATAGTTAACATATTTAAACATCAAATGAAAAACCTTCACAGTAAAAATACGCTATTTTGTCACTGCCGACTGTAGAGTATAGTCTATAATCTATGGATTCGTGTAGCCAACAATAATCATTGCATTAATATTGGCCAATTGGCATCACTGATTAATCTATGGTTGTGTCATAAACTGCATTGTTTACGTTTGTGTTAATTTTATCTCGGACGAACTATACTTGGAATAGAAACGAATAATAAAAAATTACCCCGGAACTTGAAGGTGATATGTAACAAAATACTGATTTTGAGAAAATTTTGTTCAAACTCTTACTCTTACTTAGTCATTTTAGGATACGTCGTTAACGTTTTAAGTTCATTAATATAAAGATCCGTCTCTAGAACAAATGTACTTAAGAGAAAACACCACGAAATTTTTTCCATACAAAAATAGGGGTCTAGGGGATTTCTATTTCCTCCCTGGATAACACCTCTAGAGTAAAATTTTTTTCCTGAATATTTATGGATATTGTTTGTAGGTCCCTATTTTTCTTTTTTTTTAATAAATAAATTATTTAAAGAAATATGGACGTTTAAAAACCTAAAAAAAATGGCCAGACTCTCCGCTATGTTTAAATATCTAGGAAACAGATTTGACTACAATAAACAACAAAAGCAAAAAATAGGAACCTAGCTCAATTCTTTTTTTAGCTAATACAGAAAAAAATATTAAAATCGGTTAAGTTTTGGAGGAGGAAACAGGAATCCCCTAAACGTCGATTTCTGGTACTTTTAATAGGTAATTTCAGTCCAAGTTGCAGTTGTCTCTATCGCGCTAGTACTGGCTAGCTAAGGCACTGTGAGACAGCAATAGATTTTATAAATACCTATTTGTATTTCTCTCAACCGTGGTGTTTCCTCTTAATACGTTGTACTACATAAAATATCCTAAAATGTTTAAGTGACAGTTTAAACTCAATTTTCTGGGTATTTTTTTTGCGACATATCACATTCATCGATCGATGCCTTCAATCATATTGTATCTTTCCCCCCCCCCCCCCTTTCTCTCTGACAAATGTTCCACCAATCAGCGTTCATTATGGGTTGTTAACTTGAATGCCATGTTAGTTGATCATACATTTGAATAGCGTTGCAGAAACCGGCCCTATTTGTATAAGTTGGTCCCTCCTCTCCCCAGGGTGGTTATTGGATAAGTGTCGTATTGAATAACACGATCCGACAGAATTGGAGCGAAAACATTTGAATATGGATCTCCGTGGCGGCCATCTTAGATATTCTATTTGCTTCACTAACTTTTTAAATTGATAAAGTAAATGATAGAAATTTAAGGCACGGCGCCCATTATCGGCATCGGCAAGGAAAAGGATCCTTCGGCATCCTACATGCAAGCGCACACTATCGGCAATTATGCTTTGGCATGCTGCAACGTTCTTAGGGATGACGAGGCGTCCTTAAGGATGCCGCACCGTCCTATAGCCTGCCGAAGCGTCTCAATATCATATATCATCATCAAGAACAGTCGTACGCCTGTTCCGTACGCCGGCGTACCGAAGGATGCCGAAGCATCCCGAAGAATTCTCAAGGCTGCCGATACAGCAGCCTCAAGCATACCGAAGCGGTATTTTTGGTTATTACGACCACATATCACGGAAATTTCTACTTTATTGCCATTATGTTATAGTATTTGCCACCTAAAATCCTCAGTCGTGCCGATGCCGGTAATGGGCGTCGGGGCTAAGATGGCAATGCGATGATTTGTGTAGGAATATTTATAGTGTGTCTGAACAGAGTAAAGTTAAATATTTAAGTTAGCCACTAAAGTAAATATTAATCACTAGCTGCCCCGTGCCCACTTCGTTGAGCATACAAACCGTTTAAACCTTCCCGGGATTTCCACGAATATTGCGAGACTAAAAATAGCCGAATCGAAACGAAATTTTGGAAGTTTTAGCGAGACTAACGAACAGCAATTTAAACAAACAAACTCTTTCGCTTTATAATATTAGTATAGATCAGTTCAAGAAAAATAATAAAGAATTATATTAAAGAATTAAATCTCATAAAATCTAAGGTGAGCCGGCCCATTCGTTTCGAAGCACGTTTCATAGTTTTCATGTACAACGCCAAAGTACAATCGCGATGTGTCCGAGTGGTGAAAAATACAATCAAGCACACAATCTATTTCGGTACACTCGCGGCAACAATGTTTACAGAGAACTGTTAGTTTACGCGTCTACGTACGGTGGGGTTAGAAGGAACAGTTGGCGACTACGTACTCGTAAATAGATAATTGTGACATTCGAAAATCCGGCCAAGTGTAAGTTGGTTTGGCGTACGAAGTTTTCCGTACGAAAACTAACGTTTCCTGTATGCGAGGAAGAATACTGTACGCGGAGCTAGCTGGTCCGATTGGTGAATACGTGTTCGTTACTTTATTAAAATATTGTATGAAACGTTAAAAAAATAAAATTAACGTTTGTTAAATGTTTATTTTATTAGTTATCATAAGTATATTTTATTGCCATGGCGGCAGCATACATTTATGTATACAGGGTGTTTTGCACATGGACCGACATGATTTTTTGGGGGGTGGGGGGGTCATGTGCTATTTTCCCCCGTGAGACCCAATATCCTAAGTCTCACGGTAGTCTAGATATGTTTTATTTTTATTTTTTTGAAATCTACCCGAAATCTTGCCTTTAAATCGTCCTAACTTTTTTGTTTGTGGTTATAATACCACAAAACAAAGTATGCTTGTATTCTACAATGTTTTCTAATTCTAAATAAATCATTACATGTTACAATTGATATCCACAAAAAAACTTCTGAGCTTTCAAAGTGGTAAATCGGTGTAAATGTTATGAAAAGTGACAACTTATCAATTCATTTAAAAAAAAACTAAAGTTCATTTTGAATTTAGCTTTTTATTAAAAAGTTCTTTACTTATTACCCTTTCTAACGATATGCTACATGACAGAAATAATACATCAGGGGTCGACCTAAGAGATACTTTGTTGCTAGGGTCAAGATAATGAAAATACATTTTTTATGTTAAGTTGTTTTTATTAAATTAAAATTACAAAGTTTGCTCGAATTGGCCGCCTCCACACCTTATGCATGCACGACACCTTTTTCTTATTTCCGAGGTTGTAGTTAAAAGCCGCATTTCCTCTTGCATTTTTACGAATGCTGTGTTTATTCGTTCCACTAAAATTTCTTTTGTGGGCACCTCTGTTGCATACACTAACTCTTTTGCACGTCCCCATACGTAGAAATCCAGGGGTGTTAAATCTGGGGACCGTGCTGGCCATGGAATGGGGCCAGCTCTACCAATCCACGAGTTTGGAAATGCATTATTTAAATGCTCTCGTACCGTTCGTTGGTAATGTGCCGGACAGCCATCATTTTGAAAAACAATTGGCACATCTTCTAAAACTGGTAGTACCAGTTCAGGTAAATCATTTTGAAGAAACTCTAAATAATTGTTTCCATTGAGTCGTTCTGGCAAAAAATATGGGCCGACAAGATTTCGCCCAATAACACCAGCCCAAACATTTACGCTGAATTTTCGCTGAAAGGAAGTCTGCCTTTTTTTGTGCGGATTTTGGCCCCTTTTCTCCCAGTGATGCAAATTGTGCAGATTTGCTATGCCTTCATGGCTAAAATTTGACTCGTCAGTCCATAAAATTCTTTTCAAAAAGTCGCTATCTTCAACATCTGTGTGCAATAAAAATCGGCAGAACTCTAACCGTCTTGCATTGTCACCCTCTTCGAGACCTGGAACAATGAATGAAATCCGTGAGTTTGTGGTAATAACTGCATAAACGCGATATTTCTTTCTTTTAATTGAGCTCACGCAAAGAACTTCTTCAGTTGTCCGAGAAACATAGCAAGAAAGGAATTCAACGAAACAATTACAACAATAAAAAATAAAAAATAATAAGAGTAAAAGTGAACACATTAAGATTTGAAATCAAGTAAAATGTTTTAATGTCACATTTTAAATAAGTAGTAAGTACTGTAAGTTGTTACCTTGAACAGGAGTGTAATGAAATGCGTGCCTTCCATCTGCCCGAAGAACGGACCAGACTTTCCAAACTGATACGTTAAGTCCGTCAGCAACAACTCGTATGCTTGTTGTAGGATCGTCATCAAAAGCTTGAAGGATTCTCTCATCAACTTCAACATTATGTTGCCTCACATTCACTCGGGGCTCCCGAAAGTTTAAGTTTCCGGTCTCCCTCAGACGTCGATAGGTAGTTGAGAAGGTCTCGTGGTGAGGTAACCGTCGATCAGTGTAGCGTTCTTGATAAATTCTTCGCGCTTCATGCGAATTGCAATCAGCTTTACCATACGCCAACATCATGTCAGCATACTCCTCGTTACTGAAGTTCGCCATTGTAACGAATACGCAAAGATAAACACAACAAAAACGTAACAGTTCAACAACAGATTTAACAAAAAAACAATAACAAGACTTTAATTTGATTACGATAGAACAACGGGAAAAGTACGGGCACTTCGAATCGCAGAGTAATCTCGACTGATTCCCGGCAAGTGACCTTCACTCACTTTCAACTCGATAGACAAAGACAACAATAACTGTACTACTAGTAAGAAAGGGACTAACTTTTTACCTGCTGCTTGATAATCCGCGTTGACTGGTTACATTGTTCAAACCAGTTACATTGTTAGAGTGCGTGTTCAGGCAAACGAAGCTTAATTTGACCACTTTAAGAATGGTTTCTTATATCATGTAGCATATCGTTAGAAAGGGTAATAAGTAAAGAACTTTTTTAAAAAAAGCTAAATTCAAAATGAACTTTAGTTTTTTTTTAAATGAATTGATAAGTTGTCACTTTTCATAACATTTACACCGATTTACCACTTTGAAAGCTCAGAAGTTTTTTTGTGGATATCAATTGTAACATGTAATGATTTATTTAGAATTAGAAAACATTGTAGAATACAAGCATACTTTGTTTTGTGGTATTATAACCACAAACAAAAAAGTTAGGACGATTTAAAGGCAAGATTTAGGGTAGATTTCAAAAAAATTAAAAAAAAACATATCTAGACTACCGTGAGACTTAGGATATTGGGACTCACGGGGGAAAATAGCACATGACCCCCCCACCCCCCAAAAAATCATGTCGGTCCATGTGCAAAACACCCTGTATATATACAAATAATTACTTATGTTACGTAATCACTTTTATATTTGGAACGTGAAAATTCGATTATAAAAATATAGATTATACTTATTTTAATATTTTCCTATAATCTACAGAATGGATATTACCTAGGTTAAAAAAAGTATGTAAGATAAGCAAAGTTGTTCATTTTTAAAAGTGAAACGAAACGTTGTATTAAATTATCTGTCAAATAAGTTCTCAGCTAGACGTTGAGAACTTATTTGTAGTCGCAATTCTTGAGACCGAGTTTGAGATGTGTTTATTATTACGAGCCTAATCCCCGGTTTCTGAAAGGCTGATTGATTTAATCAGCTAAAAGAGTTAAAAAGTTATTCTGAACGCTCATTGGTGAACGTAGCTAGTGAGCGAAGTTGTTGCGAGTGATGTTCACAAATGAGCGTTTAAAATGGATTATTAAATTAGTTAGCGGATCGACAATAATAATACCCAACTTTTTATTTACACTTTTCTACTTTTATTTCATTTTTATAAGTTTTTACAAAATAACACGGTAGTTTCTAATATAATATATATGCAAAATAAATGTTATTTTGTAAAAACTTATAAAAACATAATAAAAGTGGAAAAGTGTAAATAAAAAGTTGTGTATTTTTATTGTGAACATGCATTTCCATCAAGAACCAACAGTACATTCAATCAGTTATAGAGACCACCCTGCTTTGAGAGGTGGCAATTGAACCGCTCGTGCGAGCTCGAAGGCGAAGCGTTAACATGCTTTCAGTGTTTACTCACCCAGGTGGAGCGGTACGAGGTGGAGGTGGAGGAGGGCCGCGCGGCGCTCACCGCCGACCTGTTCCGCCGGTACCTCAAGACGGACGACGGCGACGCGGTCACCGACGTGGTGCCGCCCGACGTGGTCGCCACCGCCACCGCGCTGATTGAAGGTAACGTGACGCGCGCGACGACTGGACACGCTCGCCGGTACCTCAAGACGGACGACGGCGACGCGGTCACCGACGTGGTGCCGCCCGACGTGGTCGCCACCGCCACCGCGCTGATTGAAGGTAATGTGTAGCGTGCAGGGAATTGACACGATCCGCCGGTTCCTGAAGATGGACGACGACACGGTCACAACGTGATAGCCAACGTGTTCATTGAAGGTAACGTACTGTGTAGAAAAGTGACATTATCCGCCGGTTTCTAAAGATGGACGACGACGATGCGGTCACGACGTGATCCAGACGTGATCGCCCGATGTAATCGCCACCGCCACCAGCAGATTGAAGGTAACGCGGTGGTGGACAACGTCTCTCAAGATGGACTCCGACGTGATTCTGTCCGACGCGCTTATTGACGTGGTCGCTTCTGCCACAGCACTGATTTATGGTAACATGAGTTAGTACGCAGGTTGTAAAGAACTGAGAATGACTAGATGTAATGCTATACGCGATAGAATCTAAGGCAGAGCTACGACAAGGATGCGTCGTACACGTCTAACTCGGATCCCGAACTCAAATCCCTCAGATCCTTTAATCTACAAATAATTAAGCTTTATCACAAAGTAGATATATAACAGAGACACGACCTAGTACTAGATAATGGTATCACCCTAATACTGGCAATCCGACTGGCTATTTTTGTTTTATTCTATTTCCAATAGATAAAATGTGAAGTCCAGGCACATTCCTGAAACCGCCATCTAGCGCCACTATTGGAAAATACTAATTAATAATTTCGTTTCGTTTGGTTTTAAGAGCGTGCATTCAATTTACGACGAATTTTCAGTTTTTCGGTGTTTTTGACTGCCCCTCACACGCATAAAATAACTAAATTAAATAAAACAATTAGAAATATATAAAGATAAACTCTTTATTTTGGACATACTTTTATAAAATTAAAGTTTTAAGTAGTACATTTGAGTAAATTTAAAGATTTCGCGCGCCGAATCGCAAAAATGCCGATTTTAGCTCACTTTGATAAAGAAAATAACAATTAAATCGTGTTAATATAGTTTAATTTCTATTTTTATAAAAGAGATTATATAGTCCTTAAATGAAAAGTTGATAAAAAATTAAAAATATATGTATTGTTAACTGCATAAAAAATCTTTTAAAAATGACATAATTTACGTTTTTCAGTGCTGTATTTCTACTGGAAAAACTAAATTTCTTCGATGATATTATTTTTATAATTGATAATCATACTATTGGTAAGTTGACACTATTTTTTATTTAATTAAAAAACGATGTTTATCCCATTATTCAATTTTTTAAAAATTACTTGTTTTCAACCAAGCGCACGCATCGTGTAAATCGCGATCTATTTAGTACCCGCTGAGAATTCGTGAGGGGAGGTTGTGTCGCTCTGCCCTGGGCGGCGATTCTCGCTATTAGAACATTTTCCGCATGACATTTGTTCATGATTTTTTCCATTCTACCGTAACGTTCGAGCGGTTTATAAAACACGTAATGCGCATGGTTCTCAGGCAGTGGAAAAAAGTTCATATTCGAATAAAACATCAAAATTCGGAAATTTTAAGAACGATAAACACATGTGTATTCTCAGATCTTCACAGTCGAAGTAAATCGTGTAAAAGTCCCCGATATCCAACGAGTGGTAAGGACCGGTAGATGTCCGCATCCACATGTACAAATAAATAATTTGGCAGTCTATGTATGTACGTATGTATGTGTGTATAATGTATGTATGTATGTGTGTATAATGTATGTATGTATATATGTATGTTTGTATGTATGTATATATGTATACATGTATATATGTATGTATGTATGTATGTATGTTTGTATGTATGTATGTATGTATGTTTGTATGTTTGTATGTTTGTATGTATGTATGTATGTTTGTATGTATGTATGTATGTATAATGTATGTGTGTATGTATGTATGTATGTATGTATAATGTATGTATGTAAGTATGTATGTATGTTTGTTTGTTTGTATGTATGTATGTATGTATGTAGTGTTAGTAGATATGTCTCATATTTTCCGTTTCTATTGCGCGTATCAGTAAAACTTTTTCGTCAATACACAGTGATTTTCTTTTACTAGCCACGCTTACCGTTTGAAAGTTTGTGACCAACTATGAATATGTTAACGTTAGATAATCCATGACTCCTACTTATTAGTAATGGTCAAAAACAGTCAACACGTGCCAGCAATCCCAATTTGTAAACAAAAGAACGAATTTCTTAGAATGTTCACTATGCATGATGCCGACAGTCATATCAGGATCATAAAGCGACAAAAGAACGTACCTACACAGCTGACAGTTTTTACTAATTTTAGCAACTTATTATGTAGTTTTTATTACTCAATTGTTGTCATTATTGAGAGTGGGTGTAATATTTAAAAAACAATTTTAGATTTTCAAAATTAAACTTAAAAAATTCTATTCTAAAAATTAAATTAAGATAATGAAATTCATATAGTCTCGGACCTTGCTAAAGATGGCCCCGCGCGAGTTTCTTACGCCGGCGCCGGTTCTTCTCGCCGGGCTAGTTTCCGAACCGGTGGTAGGCATCATGTAGGACAATTCTATAAGGTGTTATTTAATAATCTTTATGGAAATAAAAAGTTTTAAATTTAGAATTTTTTGGATTTTGACCAGTAGTTTAGCTGCTGCGAGGGATGCATACCTACATACATACATAGACTGACAAAATCATGTACCCTTCCTTTTGACTTCTCCGAAGTCGGGTAAAAATTATTTTAACTATCTAGGTATGATTGACGAAATACGTAATTGATACGTTTATAATACCTACATAATATTATAGGTACTTACCCATATAAAATATTAATATTTCGGACAATATTTACAAGAAAATCACTTGATGTCTTTTAAGTTTCCCATAGCGTTTTTTTAACGCTAAGTTTTTTTAAAGTTAAGTAAGAAAAGTGCACCACCAATTTGATAACCTACCAGCCGCCATATGTATGAAGTTGTCCGTTCTACTACCGAAAAGTTCGAACGATTCTTGAAACACGTATTCTGGGGTACCAATAGAACAATTACCAATCGAACTGTCGAAGTGAACCTTACATCAAAGAGAATATAATCACTACGTTTCCTTACATCTTCTATAATATAAAAATGGATCGCAAAATATGTTGGTAAGCGCATAACACAAGAACGACTGAACCGATTCGGCGAAACGGTTTGTATGCTCAACGAAGTGGGCACGGGTCAGCTAGTATTTATATAATTTATTAATGTGTATATAATAGTTAATATATTATTTACGTCTACAATAAAAATGATTAATTATTATTATAATAATCAATAATTATTGACGCTTTAAAAGTCAACGATATTGTACCTAAACGCACCACCAAAACAATTAAAATACGAAACATTTCGTCAAGTAAAATAATAAAAACACGTTACTTCATCGACCTGCAAAACGCAACTAACAAGTTCTAACAAGTACAAAATAAGCCGTTTAAAATATAACAACTTATAAAAGTAATATGCAATAGTAAAGAATTTTTACTCTTATTACCCTCTAACAAGAACGATTTTTCTTAGCAGCGAAATATGCGTAAGCATATTGTACAAAATGAACTCTTATCACTAAAAATGTACAAAGAATTTTCACACTTATGCCGGCAGCCTAAGAACGATTATTCTTTGCTCATTCCACACTTATGATTAAATAAGTAATAAACGGATTTTTTTCAGTGTGTTCTGAGAATACACCAAGTGTGCATCGTTCTTAAAATTTCCGAATGTCGACGATTTATTCGAGTATGAACGTTTTTCCACTGCCCGAGAATCGCCGCCCTGGACTGTCAACGTATAAAGGTTCACCGACCTGGTCCGCTCATGGACTTATAGTGCGACTAAACAGAATTGACGCTTTGACGAGCATTAATATTTTTATGAGAAATGGGGGAAATTTACAGAGATTATAATATTATGTCGATTACAAAGTTCATAATATTTGTGGTTTGTATATTTAAAAATTATACTAATCATCATCAGCCCCTGTATGTCTGTCTGTAATATCACAGCCCCTAAATTAATCAAAAGATTTTGATATCAATTTCTTTAGTTGAAAGCTGTTGTGGTTTATATATTTAAAAATAATACTAATCATCATCAGCCCCTGTGTGTCTGTCTGTAACATCACACAGCCCCTAAATTAATCAAAAGATTTTGATGTCAATTTCTTTTGTTGAGAGCTGATGTGGTTTGTATATTTAAAAATTATACTAATCATCATCAGCCCCTGTATGTCTGTCTGTAATATCACAGCCCCTAAATTAATCAAAAGATTTTGATGTCAATTTCTTTAATTGAAAGCTGTTGTGGTTTATATATTTAAAAATAATACTAACCATCATCAGCTCCTGTGTGTCTGTCTGTAATATCACAGCCCCTTAATTAATCAAAAGATTTTGATGTCAATTTCTTTTGTTGAGAGCTGATGTGGTTTGTATATTTAAAAATTATACTAAAGATCATCAGCCCCTGTGTGTCTGTCTGTAATATCACAGCCCCTAAATTAATCAAAAGATTTTGATGTCAATTTCTTTAGTTGAAAGCTGATGTGGTGTGTATATTTAAAAATTATATTAATCATCATCAGCCCCTGTATGTCTGTCTGTAATATCACAGCCCCTACATTAATCAAAAAAATTTATGTCAATTTCTTTAGTTGAAAGCTGATGTGGTTTATATATTTAAAAATAATACTAATCATCATCAGCCCCTGTATGTCTGTTTGTTATATCGCAGTTCCTAAATGATTGACAAATTTTGATGCGGTTTTTTTTAGTTAAAAGGTGGTGTGGTTCATATATTTAAAAATTATACTAATCATCATCAGCCCCTGTGTGTATGTCTGCTTTAATGTAACTGTCATCAATATAACCGAGTATCTAGGGGCACGGCAGTGCTTCTGTCAACTTGAGCACGGCCGTACCATCAATTTCTCGTAGCAGTTTAGGCCATTTTCAACTACCTATAACTTTGTTGTGGATTTAAAGAAGCCTGCATTTTTAGTTACTAGGTAAGCATTGTACAAACACAGTATATTTCAAATGTAATTCAATTTGAAACAGAAGTTACATAATTATAACTTGTCAAACTCCTTAGTTTTGTCACTGACTCAATCACTCACTGACCGATCATCAAAAGTATTAGGCACTTCTAGCAGACATAGAAGCTTCAAATTTGGAATACAAGTAGTGTTTAGTGTATAAATAAGGGAAAAACCTAAAAAAAATATTTCTGTAGAATTATCTAGACTAACTGCATAATTAACGTTGTAATGTCATTTAAATGTATAGGATTAGGAAAAAATGTACATTACGGTCGGTCGTGTTGGCGGCTGCAAATTTTATGGCGAAAAGAGCTATATGTAAGGAGTCACTAACCAAAATTAAAAGTTGCGGAAACTCCTAGTTTTTTAGTTTTTGAAAAAATAAAATTCGTATTTTTGTATGAATATTCGACTAATTTTGACATTTTTTTTTATATAGCGCCAAAGGCCTTTAAAGTCATGCCATAACTACTAGTCAAATAATATACCAGTTCTAGTTCAATCACCTATTTACTGTAACTAGAGTGAATCGGGCAGAATTCGCTTCTGGCACTCGCCGGCCGCTACCGCGGCACGCTTCGCTCGGCTCGTGCGCAATCTTAAATGTCTCACCTAACCTAACCTAGCAATTTTTATTCTAGTTCAATCACCTATTTACTGTAACTAGAGTGAATCGGGCAGAATTCGCTTCTGGCACTCGCCGGCCGCTACCGCGGCACGCTTCGCTCGGCTCGTGCGCAATCTTAAATGTCTCATCTAACCTAACCTAGCAATTTTTATTCTAGTTCAATCACCTATTTACTGTAACTAGAGTGAATCGGGCAGAATTCGCTTCTGGCACTCGCCGGCCGCTGCCGCGGCACGCTTCGCTCGGCTCGTGCGTAATCTTAAATGTCTCACCTAACCTAACCTAGCCATTTTTATTCTAGTTCAATCGCCTATTTTTCTTAACTAGATAATCGGGCAGAATTACGTCAAAAGTAGTCGAATATTCATACAAAAATACGAATTTTATTTTTCCAATACTAAAAAACTACGAGTTTCCGCAAGTTTAAATTTTGGTTAGTGACTCCTTACATATAGCTCTATTTGCCATAAAAATTGCAGCCGCCAACTCAAGCGACCATAATGTACATTTTATCCAAATAATCTTTAATTTTATTTCATTTTCATTCAATAATCAGACGGTTGCAAAATGCTAGTATAGCTTACCTGTTTGTGCCTGGCTACCTAATAGTTGTGACAGGAAACAAATTTTCAGTGACAACATTTTTGTCACTGAAAAAAGCATGTCCATCCCGACTACCCACTAAAAATTAGTATTTTAGTACATTTTAGTGGGTAGTCGGAAGTGGGTCAGTAAAATATTTAGGGACAAACATTTCTGGACATGAAAGATGAAAAATAAATAACTTTATTACTTACTTTTCATTACTTACTTATCCTAAATTATAAATGTGAAAGTTTGTTTGTTTGTTCGTGTGTTTGTTTGTTACTTTCTTCACGTCTCATCTACTGAACCAACCACCATGAAACTCTTTTCACACAATCATCGTGAAAGTTGTTCCCGACGGTTCGACAGTAACGCGGACTGAGCCGCAGGCGATTACTAGCATGTCGAGTATGTATAATTTGTATTTTATAACTTAAATACCATTTAATTTTATAGAAGTATTGAAATGGTAGGTAATATTAAAATTCATTAGGATCAAACTATCAATGTTACTCGCGCGCGCTACCTACGCTCGACCTAGCGCTAACCCATACATGCGTGTTGTTTTGCGTCTGTGTGAGTCGATATCGGCTCTCGCGGCGATTTCGACTTGATGAAATTTGATTGCGCGCTCTTAAGAAACCAAGCCCTTTTTGTAAGATCCGTCTCCTACATTTCCAGGTGGTCCCAAGGACATATTCAGCGAGTGCATACGCTGCGTGAAGCGGTTCCTGGCCGGGGCGCCGTTCGCGGAGTTCGAGCGGTCCATGTACTTCCACCGGTACCTGCAGTGGAAGTGGCTGGAGGCACAGGCGGTCACGCACAAGACCTTCCGCATGTACCGCGTGCTGGGCAAGGGCGGGTTCGGCGAGGTGTGCGCGTGTCAGGTGAGTACTCCAGGTCACACATACAGCAAGGGCATCTACTGCGTGGGTTCACGTTCACGGTGTACACACATGTTACCATGCCTTACCCAGTAACGAGCTATGATTATTTTATTTTTTAAACCGAAGACTGACCTTGTCAAGCCCTGACGTCACTTAGACCCTTTTGGATCTTTTTTTACTCCTTCGCTTTAGTGTACCGCGTCCCAGTCCTATGTTATTCATGAAACGAACGATATGGTGAGGGTCTGCGGTGCTCTTTCCTCTGCTGTAGAGTCTTCGAGCTGCCACCGAGGTACTTGCTCCTGCTCAGATGGAGTGCTGGACAATCAAGAAGAAGGTAGAGGGGTGTCTCGCCTTGCTCCTTGCAGAATCTGCAAGTTACTAAATCACCTATTCCCAATCTGTGTCCTGTGAAGGTGTTTGTTAAGCTTGCAGTGCCCGCTTAGGGTTCTGGTGAGGATTTTTAGTTGGTCCCTCCTCTTAGAAAGCGCCAATTCTGCGTTTCGTTTTTTAAAACCCGGGATCAGCGCTTTGGAGTGCTCTAGTCCTGAGGCTACAGCCCACTGCTCTATGCTTAGCCTGCGGCTTCCTTAAGCTCTCGTTTGGTAGTACTGGGAGGTATTCCACAGACTGGTTCTAGGCCATACCTGGGGCTTTCAGCACTGGGGGCTTGTTTGTTCGTCTGCAGTTTCGTTGCCGGGGATGTTGCTGTATCCCGGGACCCATAGTTAATCATATATTTGAATATTCCAGAAACAGGGGGATTGCCCGACTACTACTAAATGATTGCTCGCCTAACAAGATAAGCCGTAGAACTTAACTATGCCTGTATGGCCCGCAGAAATCTGTCTAGGCTAATAACATTGACTTAAAAATAAACATATGGTGATACACGCCAGTTGATAACCATTTATAAACTCGACACGCTTATACTTACTATACTTTTCTATTTCCAGGTGCGAGCGACAGGCAAGATGTACGCTTGCAAGAAGCTAGAGAAGAAACGCATAAAGAAGCGCAAAGGAGAGGCCATGGTGCTCATAGAGAAGCAGATACTGCAGCGGATCAACTCGAGATTCGTCGTGAACCTCGCGTATGCGTACGAGACCAAGGACGCCTTGTGCCTCGTGCTGACGATAATGAACGGTGAGTGGCAAACGGTATATTACCGCCGAGGTTATACGAGTATGAGGGTAACACTTATTTTATTGGCATAGAGTAGCTTGTCAACAGTAAAATAACTCTGAACGAACTGTAGCCTGAAATGATTTGACTGGGTTTCTACGAGAGTGGTCCCTATGTCGTTGAGAATGGTAAAATAACTTCTTCTATTGAAGGGCTGAGCGCTCGTCGGTGGAGCTAATGCTAAAGAAATTGTACAGTGTAAGAAATAAATGATCAATATTTATGTACAGTCGACTACTTACGATCATTAATTGACAAGTTTATGCATTCCAGGCGGCGATCTAAAGTTCCACATCTACAATATGTGCGGCGCTGAGGCGGGGCTCGGGCTGGAGCGCGCGCGTTTCTACGGCGCGCAGGTCGCCTGCGGGCTGGAGCACCTACACCGCATGGGCATCGTGTATAGGTGAGAGAGGGGGAGACAGGTATGAAAGCAAAGAGAGATATAGAGAGTTTTGGACATCCTCTTTAATGAAAGCCTGACGTGAGAGTGAGACGTGAGAGTGACACATGAGAGAGACGAGAGTGAGACGAGGGAGCAAGAAGAGTGAGTGAGACGTGATAGCGTGACGTGAGAGTGAGACGTGAGAGCTAGACGAAAGAGTTACAAGAGAGAGAAAGAATCATACTTATCGTTTATATTAATATTGAATTCCGGTTAATATTTTTTATATAAAAATGATGCTTTTAATTTCCAGGGACTGCAAGCCGGAGAACATCCTGCTGGACGACGCCGGCCACGTGCGCATCTCCGACCTGGGGCTCGCGGTCGACGTGCCGGACGGCGGCAGCGTGCGCGGCCGCGTCGGCACCGTGGGCTACATGGCGCCCGAGGTGTGTGCTCAAAACGAAGCAGAACGCAGCTACGCAGGAGTCATTGTCCAAGTGTGTGCGCAATACACTGAAGCGCTCTCTCTCTTCCTTCACTCTCGTAGCCCAGTGGGACAGATAACCGACATGATTGGCGGGAGATCGGCAGGACCGACTTTTTATCAAATGTACTATAGGTATATAGGTATATAATGTATCTAACTAACATGGCATTCAAGTCAACAACCCATATTGAACACTGATTGGTGGAATATTATCAGACAGAAAGGAACGGACAGATATTTTATAATTACGTCACGCTCGCACTTGCAAGGCTGCTTATAATTCCTCCTTCCGATTAGCTAACATTTGAGTTAACAAGCCATTCTGCACGCTTGTTGGTGAACGTAGGGAGTGAGTGAAGTTGTTGCGAGTGATGTTCACCAATGAGCGTTCAGATAGGTTTGTTAACTCAAATGTTAGCTGATACGTATAAATTATAACGTCACTTTACCTTTTTGACCTCGTATAAAAAAAAAGAATCTTGTATCTTAAAAATCAATGTTTTCATGATACTATAAAACTTTATTTTTATATACTTTAGGTCAATAAAAGCTAGATATAAAATATAACTGAACCTCATTTAAAAAAATCCATGTCGTAATCTTTTAAATAAAAATGAATTGCTGTTCGTTAGTCTCGCTAAAAACTCGAGAACGGCCTAACCGATTCGGCTATATGTAGTTTTGAAATATTCGTGGAAGTCCAGGAAAGGTGTAAACGGTTTCTATGGTCAACGAAGTGGGCACGGGTCAGCAAAATGTAAAATCTAAAATTATTAAGTTTTTTTACTCTACTGAAAAGTTGTAGGTTTATAGATACGAGGCTGTGTAGGTACAGAGACGATAATCTTCATCATATTATATTTCCAGGTGATCGACAACGAGCGCTACACGTTCAGCCCGGACTGGTTCTCGTTCGGCTGCCTCGTGTACGAGATGATCGAGGGCCGGGCGCCGTTCCGCGCGCGCAAGGAGAAGGTCAAGCGCGAGGAGGTGGACCGACGAGTCAAGGTGAGCAGCTGCTGCAACTGCTACTGCAACAGGACAGGCCGTGTTAACCCATGAAATTCATTCGACGTGATTGTCTCATCAGTGTGTGTTGCCAGTGTTGACTTATGGCACTGAAACGTGATCCTTGACTGTTGGCCTTATGGGTAAGCCCAAGTCATTCAACGAGCTATGGAGAGAGTTATGCTTGGTGTTTTTTTTTTGCTGGACAGAATCCGAAACGAGGATATTCGCAGTAGAACTAAAGTAACCGACATAGCTTGTAGAATCAGTCAGTTGAAGTGGCAATGGGCAGGCCACATCGCTCGGAGAACGGACACCAGAAGGAGAAGGAAAGTTTTGTAATTTTTATGGAGATCTTTAATCATGATTTGTCGCGTTTAACGGTAAGTAATTTATATGAAGTGACAAAACAAAAAATGCTCTACGCGTCATTCTCTTCACACTATATTCCGCTTGATATATGAATGAAACAATGAGTGTGTGTATGGCAAAGAAGCTCCCAAATGGATAAATGAATGACCTTAATGTATTTCTCTGTCCACGACGCCATTAAATAAGTTTTCACTTGCAAAATTATTTAATGGCGTTTATCTGTTATAATGTTCCCTATTTTGCTTCGACGCATACAACTAGTCCAATATATACTAATATACTATATACTAATATTATAAAGTGGAAGAGCTTGTTTGTTTAAACGCGCTAATCTCAGGAACTACTGGTCCGATTTAAAAAATTCTTTTTTTGTTGGATAGTCCATTTATAGAGAAAGGCTTTTGGCTATATAACATTACGCTGCGACCAATAGGAGCGAAGCGTCAGTGAGAAATGTTGCAAAAACGGGGAAAATTATTCACATTTTAGCCTTTCGTTGTGTGCGCTGCCATAAACGGCTTAAATCACTTAACAGACCACGCGAACGAAGTCGCGGGCACAGCTAGTGTTTCTATAAACTGTTTTGTATAACATAATAAGGCGTTATCAATATTATTTTTGCCTAATTACGACCACTCTATTTTAATGGGTGACTTTAACACTTGCTTGCTAAAAGGTGATAGTCGCTCAACTAAGCTTACTTCCATTTTAGACGCGTACAACATGAACCTACTATCACTTCTTCCTACTCACTGTTCTCCTGGTTGCCGTCCCTCCCTGCTAGACCTTATTATTGTCTCCTCACCTAATCTTGTTAAAAAGCATGGGCAGTTTTCGGCGGAAATATTTTCGTACCATGACCTCATTTATGTTGCCTTTAACGTTCAACCCCCCAAAGCCAAATGCAAAACTCTTTTCCAACGAAACTTTTCTTCCATGAACATTGAGAGCCTTAGGGAAGATGCACGTATCACATCATGGTCGGAAGTTGTATCTGCTGAATCTGTTAATGATAAGGTTGCCTTTTTTAATGCCGCCATTATATCTTTATTCGATAAGCATGCCCCTGTTAAGCCCGTGAAAATGAAACATCTCCCTGCACCGTGGTTATCAGATGAAATTAAAGCATTGATCAGTGCCAAGCACGCAGCTAAAGCCAAATATAAAAAAAGGCAGACCGAGGAATATCGGGATAATTATGTTAAAATACGTAACCGATGCAATACGATGTGCCGTGATGCACAGAGGCGTCACATCCATAACTCTATTGAGAACGGAGATCCGGTAAAGACATGGAAGTTTCTCAAATCTCTTGGAATTGGGCACTCTGAGCCCCAGGATTGCAATATCATTGATATCGAACTACTAAACAACCACTTTACTTCTTCCTCTAACCTTGATCCTAATATTAAATCGAGTACGTTACAACTCCTATCCTCACTACCTATCCCTGATTCTGAACCCTTCCTTACTGCCCCTGTTGCTGAGGGTGAGGTTATGAGACACATTCTGTCCATATCGTCAAACGCAGTTGGTGATGATGGTATCAGCCGTAAAATGATAATCCCAATTCTAGATATAATTCTCCCTATTCTTGCACACATTTTTAACTCCTGTTTAGAATCCTATACTTTTCCTGACGCCTGGAAGGCAGCCTACATAATTCCCTTGCCTAAATCCTCCCGTCCTAAAACTCCGTCTGATTTTCGTCCTATTTCCATCCTCCCTTTTCTATCTAAAGTTCTTGAGAAGATAATAAATCATCAACTTACCAATTATGTTACACGTAACAACTTACTTAGCCCCTTCCAATCAGGCTTTCGAACCGGTCATAGTACGACAACCGCATTGGTAAAGGTTGCCGATGATATCCGGTCTGGCATGGATAATAAGAAGCTTACCATCCTTGCATTACTGGACTTTAGTAATGCTTTTAATTCCATCGATCATGATATCCTCCTGGGCAGGCTTATGTCTTGTAACTTTTCCCCATCAGTGATTTGTCTACTTCACAGTTACCTTGTGGGACGTCGGCAGAGAGTTAAATCATCTGATTCCTTTTCTAACTGGAGTGATACTTCTGCCGGTGTTCCTCAGGGTGGTGTATTGTCTCCTCTTCTATTTTCATTATTTATTAACTCTATTATAATGTCAATTTCTTCTTCACACCACCTGTATGCTGATGACCTACAAATTTACACTCAGTCGACATTGGACGATCTTCATTCGGCTATCACCTTGATGAATGTGGATTTGTCGTTGATTTCTGAATGGAGTAGGAATCATGGGCTTCTCATTAATCCAGTTAAAACACAGTTAATTATCATCGGTAGCCCAGGGCTAGTATCCAGGGTTCATCAAAACTCTTTGCCTCCAGTCCTCATCAATGGTATTGCAATCCCGTTTAGCAATGTTGTAAAAAATCTAGGTGTGTATTTTGATGAACATTTATCTTGGATACCGCAGCTAACAGAGATCAGTAGGAAGGTTTTTTCAACCTGGCACTCCCTAAGACGTCTCCGATATGTTCTTCCCATACAAACTAAAGTGGTTTTGGCGGAATCACTGTTTCTTTCTCTGTTGGATTATGCAGACGCTTGTTTCATTAATCTGACAGAAGATCAACTGAATAAGCTTGAGCGCCTTCAAAATCTTTCTTTGAGGTTCATTTTTGGCCTACGCAAATTCGATCATATCTCTGAGTATCGTCTCAAGCTCAAGTGGCTCCCAATCCGTTTTCGTCGTGATGCTCGCGTCCTGTCCTTACTATACAATATTTTATTTGACTCCCATTGCCCTGTTTATTTAAAAAGCAAATTTGAATTCCGCCTTCCAGATAGACTAGAGCTCCGATCCGTTTCTAATCTCCTCCTCAACATCCCTGAACACCGTACTAAATATTATAACTCCTCCTTCACAGTCAAAGCTATTTTGCTTTGGAATTCCTTACCCGTCCAAATTAGGCAAGCTAAAAATTTAAAGCACTTTAAGCTGTTGATAAAAAATCACTACCTCGATATATGTGTCAATCGGTAATCAATTTGTTACTCAGCAATTAGTAAGTAGTAAAACGTGTTACTGTTATATTGTTTTGTATTATATTATAATATGTATTAGTATATAACTTAATTATATTATAATATGTATTTGTATATAACTTAATTATATTATTATATATATTATTTTAATTTACATTTTATTATTTTAATTTTGTTATTTAATATACTTTAGCACATCACCGATTGTCCTGTGCTTCATGCTTTCCATTATCTAAAATAACCAAAGGTTGCCTGGAAGAAATTGCTTTGAAGTAATAAGGCCGCCTTTGTGCATGTCTGATTTTATGTAATTGTTGTCTGTTTGTTTTTTTTTTTTTTTTGTAATTTTTGTGCACAATAAAGTATATTTGATTTTGATTTGATAACCACCAGCACGAAGCCGAGAAGTACTCCAGCAAGTTCAGCGAGTGCGCGCGCGCGCTGTGCACCGCCTTGCTGGCGAAGCGAGCGGCGCAGCGTCTCGGCGGCACGACGCGGCGCGGCGCGGCCAGCGTCAAGCAGCACAGGTTCTTCAACAGGCTGAACTGGGCGAGGCTGGAGGCCGGCATGGTGGACGCGCCGTTCGTGCCCGATGTGAGTACAGTATATAAAAATTTCACTAACACATGTTAAGGTGTTCATTAAATATCATGTTATCCCACTCGTATTTCCTATCAATGGATGAGAAGGCATGGTATTTTAGACGTTAACACTAACAAGCGAGACTAAAAACGACCCAAATATGGCCTATGTTACCCGGGTTTCATTTGAATCATAGGTGCTACAATTGAACAAACATTTACATACGTGCAGAAATGGATAGTGCGGAAGGTTAATAATGCACTTAATTCCGTTTGGCTTTGCTGCTGTCAGGTAATATATTATATGTCACTGTCAAACTGACGTGAGTAGCTAAAACGTTAAACCGTTATTATCAAAATCAATTTTCAATTGCACGTTATTTATTTTAGGTTTCATGATTTCTAATTATCATTGAATATGTTACTCAAATAACCCTTTTGAGGTGATAACGGTCTTACAAATCAGTGAACGCCGGTTGCATACACGAAAAAGTCTGAATCAGTGTCACGTTCCGCCTGATCTCAGTGTACAAGCGTGAGCGCGATGCGTCCTAGTGGAAAAGAGACAGCTACACGTGAATTGTTTTGTGTTATCACGTAAAATTATTAAACCGACTTTAAATATATTTATTTTTTATAATTTCCAGCCGCACGCAGTATACGCGAAAGACGTACTGGACATCGAGCAGTTCTCCACCGTGAAGGGAGTGAACCTGGACGCGGCAGACGACACATTCTACGGGAAATTCAACACCGGCTCAGTGTCCATACCGTGGCAGAGCGAGATGATCGAAACCGGCTGCTACAGAGAGCTCAACCAGTTCGCCAAAGGTAAAAAAGTCTAGCTGCCAGTGTCACGTGTCACTGTCAAAGTGACAGGTAAAATTCAACACCGACTCGGTCACTTGCCTTGTGTTCCTGGAGGCGGTCTGAACGTTCAGATCATTCATAACGCTGACATTGACAGCTGTCAGTGCGTGTGGAACAGTTCAAAACGATCACAGTGCTAAAGAAACGCAAATCTGAACGAAAACGTTCAGATCGTTTAGAGTTAGGAAGTGGAACAGGGCCTAGCACTGTTTAGGATCGTTTTGAACTGTTTTCACAGGCACTGTCAGCTGTCAATGTCAGCGTTATGAATGATCTGAACGTTCAGAGCGTCTATTGGAACAGGCATATAAACTGTGGGAGAGTTATGATCGTGACAAGTTCGCAAAAAAATAAAAAAAAAGTCTAGCTGTCAGTTTCACGTGTCAATGTCGAAGTGACAGGCAAATTCAACATTGACTCGGTCACTTTTAATAATATTGTGGGAGAGCTATGATATAAAAATCTTAATTTATCATGTTGGGGCATTTGTCATAGAAACATGAACGTCAAAAGTAAGTTCAGTGCTGGTACTTTCACACTAAACTCTACGTAGGGGGAACATACACACCCTAAAGTATTATCACTTGTTTATGTCAAACCTTGTATGTACGTTACAGACGCTGAGGGTAACGAGTCTCGCACGGCAGACCTGCAGCTGGTGCCCACGGCGCACGCGCAGGAGGAGGACGCAGGATGCTTCCTGTTCGCCAGACGGGTACGTATATCCTTGAGCCATGCTCACGACTCGGTGGTCGTAGGTTCAATTCCTACGTTGGAACAACTTAAAATGTTGTTTTCAAGTTTGGTTACACAATGCAGGTTGATCACCTGATTTTCTGAAGAAAGATGATGCATTCGTCGGATGGGCATGTAAAATGTCGGTCCTGCGCCTAATGCCCAGTCAGTCGTGTCGGCTATCCGTCTCTCTGGGCAGTGAAGAAAGAGAGAGTGCTTCTGTATATTGCGCACACACTTGGGCACTTTAAAAACAACTCCAGCACAGCAGGCCAGGTTTCAATGAAACGGGCCACCATCACCGAATATGGTGTGGGAGACATAATAGTGTAATAATGTATTTTACAGACGCTGTGCCCACAGAAGAAAGTGCCCCCGCGACTGCGAGCGGTCCCCGTACCGGAGCATCTACTGAGGCCCTCCTCGCCGGGCCCTCCCGAGGACACGCCGAGCCCGGACGAAAGCCAAAAGGGGCCCAACGGTCAAAAAGACCCTGTGGGTCAAAAAGACCCCGTAGGTCAAAAAGAACCCAGCGGTCAACAGGTTAACGACAGCTGACCGCTCCAGCCCGAAGCGCAGACTCTAGAATAGTGACCACGCTACCGTAGTGGGAGAAGCCTAAAAGGTTAGATAACACGCGTTATCACATTTTATTGTTTGACATGGCAATATTATGTAATTTGACACAAGAAGTTTTATGACAGTGTAGCAGGACAACTACGTATTCGGTATAGGAAGAATATGGAAATTGCGACAGCATACGATACCGTTACGAATCTGTCATTAATCCCCGAAGAAGGGGTGTTATTTATGTTATTGAATGTGCACAGTAATGATACACAAATTACTGTTGACTGTTGAATTACTGACTGGTTTCGACTACACCTGATGATGACTTAGTCGTAACAGGTCGAGTTTTTTAATAAATCTGTAATCTATACTAATATTATAAAGCGGAAGAGTTTGTTTGTTTGTTTGTTTAAACGCGCTAATCTCAGGAACTACTGGTCGGATTTGAAAAAATATTTTTTCTTGGATATTCCATTTATAGAGGAAGACCTTAGTCTATATAATATTACGCTGCCAATAGGAGCGAAGCGTCAGTGAGAAATGTTGCAAAAACAGGGGAAAATTAATTACATTTGGGGACTTTCGTTGCGTGCGCTGCATGAACGGCTTAAGTCACTCAAAAACCACGCGAACGAAGACGCGGGAACAGCTAGTTAACTAATAAAGTGGAAGAACGCACTTATTACACTTATTAAACTTATTACGGTTGTCGTGTGTTATACCGGGTGTGCTTGGGGTAGAAGAATAAAGCATAGTTTTATATGTGCTCGTGACACAGATGACACGGCGAGGGGTAGTTAAATCGGCTTCATTGTTGGGGCGTCTTTTTGTCTAAGTACAGTAGAGTCCGTTTATAATGACATCGAAAGGAATTGACAAACACGTCATAATAAGCGGACGTCATACAAAGCGTTTTGTGATGTCGTTGAGATGACATTTTTTTCACAGTAACAAACGAAAAACAATGCGTGACCTTCAAGCGTCAATTACTCACTGAGATTCAAAACAAAAACGAGGCACGTGCCGAACGTCGTCGGGAATCAACGAACATAACCGGAGGTGTAAAGAATCATGTCGGTCATTATAACCGGGCATAATTTATTAAAAATGGGTCATAATAAGCGAAGGGAAAGGGAAGTCATTATATTCGATTATTTATAAAGAATTTTATATGAAAACCAAACTTCGTAGTGTAATTACTTCATAATAACCGGTTGGTCAACATAGGCGGAGTCATAATAAACGGATTCTACATATCAATGTTATTCTTTGCTCATTGTCAAATGTCGTTTAATATAAATAGTATAAAACTTACTTGTGTCAAATTATAACAGACTTTGCATTTAAATATGAATGAATTGTAATGGTTGCTATAAGATAATATTGGCTGTCATATAACACTGTTGCGTTGTTAATGGCGAGCGGCAATCTTTGTATGAAAATTTACAGTCAATGTCTGGAAAATTCTCGAAAGGCTTTAGAATGGTGGTAGTGACTTTGTAGCTGTCTATACCACGTGTGGGACAAATATATGTGTAAGAGAGACAAGTTAAGGACCTACATATTACATGGTGTAAAATAAATTAGTGATAATACTTTAGGGCGTGTATGTGCCTCCTATGTAGAGTTTACTGTGAGAGTACCAGCGCTGAAAGACTTTTAATTTTCATGTTTCAATGAGAAATGCCCCAAAATCATAAATTTTCCCATACAGTAAATTTAAAAAAGTGCCTCTTGTAGCGCTGGTATTTTCACAGTAAACTTTATATACTGGACCCATACACACCTTTAAGTATTATCACTCATTAATATGCAAGTTTATGGCAGAAAGAGACAGCTAGGCCAATATTATCTCTACCTACACTATGTTCAGATTCAATTAATCTTTTTTAAACAAAAAGTTTTTATGACTGCAATTGCAAGTTAGGAAAAACATATTGGTGTAATCCGTTTTGAGTCTATGTGATCTGTATGTAAAACAAAGCTCAGTATGGCCATACTGAGCTTTGTTTTACATACAGATCACATAGACTTTAGCCGGCCGGCTATAACGCTTCCAATTAAAATGTTACTTTAATAATAAAGAAAAATTATGACATATTAATTCGGTTGTAGTTTATTTTTTGTTTACATCTATATCACATCAAATCGGAACTAGAGTGTAGCATGTTCATCCATTTGAATGGAAATTATAAATATGTAGCATAATACGGTATTTTTTGTTTGAAAAAGATTAATAAACCTCCTTACGAAATAGTTAGTAAATACTAAGCTATACAAGGATATATTTGAAGTCACTTGATATTATATATGTTGAAGTCATCTGAATGAATCAGCTATTTAATTAAATGTCTAGCGCGTTTATTAATTGAATGACTAAAGGACAACTCGTCATGTTGTTTAATGTAACATTCAACGTCTTAACTGAACGGCCTTTAGCATAGTCGTTGAATGGGATATAGCATATTTAATTTGTAATGTTTGGTAGGAGTAGGTTTGACCTTATGACCGCAAATTAAAAGATCCTCAAAAATGAGGACATGACATGTCACACAAAGAAAATGAAAATATCAAGTATGTACTTGTGCGAGCTGTGTGCCGCCATATTTGTTTTGGCGACTACTAGCGCCAGTGCGGGAAAAAATTAATAACTAAACAAAAAAAAATTCAATCACTTCACTGATTGTACGTCCGCTCTGTGTAAAGAGCTTTGTTACAGTCCGCTAATCAGTTGGACGTTGAGTGACGCTTGTTCAACCAACGTTCGGCCTAGTCAATCAATTAAATGTCGTCATTCAATAAACGCGCTATATAATAGCCGATTCAATCAGATGACAGATGATGATATAACATCTCAGACCAAATGAAAGAGTGAATAAAAACTGAAGCCGATTGCGTGGTACATACAAGGACAAAAAAGTGTATAGCTTAGTATGTACTAGTATTAGTAGGGGGGGGGGGGGGGGAATGTATAGCAACCATACCGCAGCCAGCGTACATGAACAATTAGATTTAGCCTCACACAGAATACTAATGAAAGGGTCTACCTTTCGACTGATCGTATACGTATTATTTATCGCTGCATTCGAGTGTACGAGAATAAATTCTGGAGATGGCGCAAAGGGGATATGGGGTATCAGTTCCTCTTCGGGCAAGGTATATGGGGAAAGGGAGTAGGGGATATGGGGTATCACTTCCTCTCGGGGTAAGGTATATGGGGAAAGAGAGTGGGGGATATGGGGTATCACTTCCTCACTCCCTTGAGGACTGTGGTAAGGTATATGGGGAAAGGGAGTACCATGTGTATTCTCCTCTTGCACCAGAGTGGGATATGTTCCTCTTATTCCAGTCTGTTCTGTCAATGTGTAAAAATATTTCTTTGCCTCTGTGGTCCAGAGGCTTAGAGCTTGATGAATGTCGGATCCATGCATTGCATTAACAAAACAATATTTTCAAGTATAATAAGGACAATGCTGGGTGATCACTGATTTCCTGACAACAAGATAATCCATACTCGATCCTACGCTCAGTAGTATCACAGAGAGTGCTCTCGTACACTGCGCACACAGTTGGGCACTATAAAAAGATTCCTTCCAATCTCTCAGCGACTGGCTAGTTTCGTTGAAATCAGTCCAATTGGACTGATTTCAACGAAACTAGCCAGTCGCTGAGAGTTATTTCATTTGGATTGTATCATATTGAGAATTATTTTTACATATTGACAGATTGTCCGAAGCGTCATCTCCTAGATAGAATTCGCTCTCGTATTATCGAATTATTATTTGAGTATTAAATTCTATAAAAGATATTATATTCCCGGCCAGTAGAAGGACAAATTGGGTAGAGATGAATACCCGATTCTTGTGTAATTAAAATTATTTTTAAAGTAAATATGCTGTTACTAGATGTAGCTAATCTAAAAAAACCTGTTATTCCGGAGAACTGATGTTAGATAGGGAATGAAAGTAGCATATTATATGTATCTGCGGTACAAACTTTGAATTTTGAATCGAATCAACATAAAGGTAAAATGATTATACTAAACTCCTTATCGTTTTAAGAAGTTCTAAAATACAATTTTTGGAAAAAATAAAAATTGTTGTTTGTAAATTCGGTTTACGGACGATAGTTTCACGTGACAACGTCATAACAAAACATAACGCTCAAGCCGATTGTCCCTTTCGCTCGATCGTAACGTTACAATGAGCGTAACGGGATAAAAAGTCATTTTTTTTCGTGCGTGCAGCCGGCGTTAATCTATTTATTAGACGTTGTCACGTCATAAAAGTTAACATATCTTGTTACCTCATTGTTTTAAGTTGTCTTCTGCCGGCCGGGCGTTCAGTTGTTTCGTCGAATTGATATTATTTATTGTAACGTTGTTTAGTCATCATAATTTGTGTATTGTGTTGTAAACGAAATCGGTGTTAGGATATATTTTTGTGACTGGGACATGAATGTGATTTTATTAATAAAATAGCACGATTTGGCAAATTTATCAAGTCTCAATGTTAAAAAGAAGAGGGTAGTTGACACGTGTCAATTGCAAATGACAGCTGTCAGTCACCATGACTTCTTGAATATTATGTGACAGTATTTTCGCGGATCACCGTACCATTGTTTCCTCACAGAACCTACTCTTAAAGCAGAGTCTTTGTCCACACACTCTGACACTGGCGACAGCATAAATAGCAACAGCCATAAATAAAAAAGAAGAAGAAGTATTATGTGACCACTGATTTTATTTAGCAATTTCATGTTATTTTTAATAACGGATTTGATTATATATAAAATCGTAATGTTTGGTTTTTACTGTGAAGGACTTAAATATTATCCAAGGCTTGACAGGTTTGCCATATTGTTAAATGTACAGAAATGTTGCCAACATTTAATCAATTAATATTCCTAATTTGAATAAATATTAATCGTATGTGAGTAAATCGCGCCTAGTCGGGAAAGTTGGGATGTTATAAAAGTAATAAAATGAAAACGAATTTAAAATGCGCACTCATACTTTTTCCAAGTTGCATTTTCTAGCACAAAATCAAATATCTCTACATAGCAGAATTCTTATATAGTGAGGCATAAGGATAAAATTGAAGTGCTATAAATTGTAATTTGGCTAGAGTAGCTGGAATGTTTCAGTATGTAGATATGCACAACAATGCCTCAAGATGATTTCGTTCGCCTTTTCTTGTAAGTCCATAAATATTAAGGCAAAATTAAAAATGGTTTGGATGTCCTTACAAGAACAAGCGAATATTTAGAAATAAAATACAAAAGTAAATGTAACTTTTTATTAATGAATGTAGTCGTGGAATGCTTTTCGATCTTTCTAGATCTAGTTGGCTGAATAGTCTGCGGTGGCTTTGCGGCGAAAGTAGAAGGAGGATAGCGTATTATTTTTGGCTATAGTCTATACCAATTATATTCAAAATGGAGCAATAATATTGAAACGAACTAATGGTATTAATGACGGAGTCGTCTATTTCTTTAGCTGTGATTATTTATTTTTATGTGCCCGATGCGATTTAAGTGTATTATACATCGTTACATGTTTAGTTTCGAGCGCGGCTTGCGCTGTAGACGGCGGCTATCTTGAAACTTTTGACAGCTGTCACATGACTTTGACATTGTCTTCTTCTTCGTTGGCCGCGGCGGCCCTGAAAAGATTTGCCAACATGGCGGACATAATTAATTTCAGTGTGAAACTGTCAATAGTTTCATGTGGCCGTATCAAATGTAGATAGTGACTGTCGTTGCACAAAGTTTTCGGAGACATTTTGACGCCATATTGTACATTGCCAGTAAAATACTTTCATATTGTATTAGGTGTAAGTATTAAAAGCATTTTGATGTATTTTGCAAACTTTATTGCCCGTTCTGGCGATGTTTCTAATGTATTTAAACGTTAAGGTGCGCGGGACATTACTGTAATTTTTGAGTGCAGGTTTTTATTTACTTCGGATACTAGTCCTTTGCCGAACTAATGATCCTAAGTGTTACCTTATTCAAATTTATGGGCAGAGTGTATGGATTTTTGGTAGATATACAATTTTATGGTACATATACATTTTCTTAAACTAGAGACAGTTTTTTTTATTTATTTCCACGTCTACAAAATGTAAACTAATGGTACCGCTCAAATTATATGACTGTTGATTCATTCCAAAATCAAATAATAGTATTTTTAACAGTATTGAATGTTCGAGTTTGAAAAATATAGAAATGTAAAAGTCAAAATATACCTAACACTTCACCACAAAACTGCTTAAATTAATTGCCAAATATTACATATTTATTGCACATAGATTACTAAATGAACATAAACAAGCACAAAATTTAAGATATAGTCTGTATTTTTCAAACTCAAAATTCTGCGCAAATCAATTCTAAAATAAGTCGTATAAGCATTTATAATGCAAAGTTTACCGAATTTTTGTATGAATTTATCATTGTATTTTATGAATCTTGAGTATAAAGGAACGTTTTTAAATAAAGATGTAACATTATACGTAAATATTGACAAATTAACAGAAAAAAATATAATGTCAATGATGAAAAATACAAGGCATGTATAATGTAGTCAGCTAGTGATGACTAAATATCAAAATACGAATATCCATTAACTATAAGAATTTGACACCATAGTAATGAGGTGACGTGCATTTATAAGTCCAGAAGAAATTCTTAAGCTGACATAATCTATTATACGATACCTATAACTAAAGATAAAAAAAAAACAAAAAACTCAAAATTTCAAACTTGGTCAGTTTGCTCTATGGTATCGAGACTATTGAGAAACGTTCCTTTACACTGTAGATACCTATTTATGCCTGTATCATACTCATAAATGCATTTTCGACTAAATGTGTACTATTTGAAACTTATCGGCCGGGTGAGGTCTCTGCCAATGTTATTTTGAACTATATTGTTATAGTGGTAAGGGTGAGGCGTATTCAGCGGCGTTTGGTATCTGTGATTATTAGGGAATTCAGATTGGAATCTTCAAAACATATTAATTATATAATTAATATTAAATACTACTAGTAATGAATTTAAATACTAGATGGCGCTTTTACAGTTGTCTAAGTTCGGGCTATATTGTCACTTTTAAATCTCCCTGAGGCAATTCTTGGGAGAAACGACTGAACTGAAAATAGAACTGCCCCCTAATTCAAGACACCAGCTATTTATCGCTTGAGATATTCGAAAACAAAGTGTATGGAATTTGACACAAGCTTCGCTAACATACGTATTCGCGTCATTTAGCGAAGCTTGTGTCATACATTTTGTTTTGGAACTTCGTAAGCGATTAATACCGATGGCATCTTAAATCAGGGCCCTGGGCTAATACAATAGTTCTTCGTCTTCTTTTGTTTATGGCGGCCTTAGTGAGTTGCCAATGTCAGAGTATGTAGACTTTGCTCTTACTATTGCTGGTGCGGTGAAGTAACAAGGGTTTAATTATTTAATAATTTACAGAACTGATGAATTATCTAAAACAAACACGAACACAAGTTAGTATGAAGACATCACAACTTTATATTGTTAGAAAGATTATTTATTACAATAGTTGAAAATCGTACACACGAGCGTCGAGTCAAACGTCAGTGTCAGATTTGACAACTCATGTATTCGATTCCCGATTCTATTGTATTAGCCCAGGGTCCTGATTCTCAGGCCTCGAACTTAGTTTTTACTATCGGTCTGTCCCGCTCATGCAAATGAGATTTACCGCGCGTGCGAGCGGGATATACTAATATTCGAACTTTTTTCCACTGCCCGAGAATCGTGCTCCAGATCATCAAAAATCTGATCACTATAACTGCAGTGATCAATTTTTTTTCTCAACGGGAAGATTAACAATATAGCTCAAGCTTTAAACATAAAAATGATTATTTTTTTATATTTATTAGTCACAGATAGCAGATGTCAGCTATATGATACATATGGCAGGTTGTAACTAGCGTTAGATCGTGCAGTTCCGTCGTCCTAATTTGGCAAACGTTTGGCCATTTTGCCAAGTTGGCATATCGATGTTTGCCATGTTGGCATATCGAATTTGCCATTTTGGCATATCGAAGTCTACCAAGTTGGCATATCGAAGTTTGCCAAATTGGCATATCAATGTTTGCCAAACTAAGTCGACGGTGGAGTAAGACTTAGCTTTCTCGATACCGTTAGTCGTTATTGCAGTATTTTGATGCAAATATTATTTAAGCGTATTCATAAATAAATTGACTCTAATATGTATTTTGTTTTTTATTAAATTCCCTATGATGTTATGACAAATGTAAACGAAGAAGGCCGTGGGGACTGGAGTGTCGTCTCTCTAAGGCTTTAAGTGTCCCACAAAAGTACTTACATTATAGCTTCTCCACAAACTATACTCTTGCTTTCTCTGTCAGCTACCACAAACAAGAGTTCCTTCCAAGAACTTCTTGGGCGGCTCATCAAAATGAAGGTACTCACGAAAAATTCGCTTGATACTAATCAAGTGAAAACAATGTAGCCTGAATAAATCATAATTTAAAAAATACCCCGATACGATTGTGGTGCCTTCAGTTTGACGCGCAGAGTTTTTCATGTTCAAATGTCCTTTTGGGCCTGATTAAAGATATAAAACACTAGCTGACCCTTGCCCACTTCGTTGAGCATAAAAACAGTTTATGATGAAATTCAACTAAAAAAAACAACCCCTAACTCGGGAACGCGGAACCCGCAACGCGGGAACCCGGAACCCGCAACGCGGGGACCCGGAACCCGCAACGCGGGAACCCGGAACCCGCAACGCGGGAACGTGGAACCCGCAACGCGGGAACCCGGAACCCGCATCGCGGGGACCCGGAACCCGCAACGCGGGAACGCGTATCCGCAACGCGGGAACCCGGAACCCGCAGCATGGGAACCCAAAACCCGCAACGCGGGAACCCGGAACCCGCAACGCGGGAACCAGGAATCCGCAACGCGGGAACCAGGAACCCGCAACGCGGGAACCCGGAACCCGCAACGCGGGAACGCGGAACCCGCAACGCGGGAACCCGGAATCCGCAACGCGGGAACGCGGAACCCGCAACGCGGGAACGCGGAACCCGCAACGCGGGAACCCGGAATCATGTGTGGGATTTGACAAACCTTCGATATAATGAGCTGTTCCCGCGACTTCGTTCGCGTGGTTTTTGAGTGACTTAAGCCGTTTATGCAGCGCACGCAACGAAAGTCCCCAAATGTAATTACTTTTCCCCGTTTTTGCAACATTTCTCACTGACGCTTCGCTCCTATTGGTCGCAGTGTAATGTTATATAGCCTAAAGCCTTCCTCTATGAATGGACTATCCAACAAAAAAAAAATTCATATCGGACCAGTAGTTCCTGTGATTAGCGCGTTTAAACAAACAATCAATCTCTTCCGCTTTATAATATTAGTATAGATATAATGACAAGCGAATTCGCATGTCACTTAGCGAAGCTAATGTCAAATCCCATACATTTTGTTTTAGAACTTCGTAAGTGATAATAGCGGTGGCACCTGGGCATTTACTTTCTTCATGAACAAGAGTGAAAAAACGTCTTGCGTTGATTTTTATCTTTGGCTGACATTGTTGACGTTTTGTGGGATCTCGGCGAGGCATTGGCTGGCTTGGCTGGCTCGCTGTGATTGGTCGAAACGCACACACAAGATTCTATTTAACCCTCAGGATTTTAATATTTCCAAAAATATTCAAAACATAAAAATAAAACGCAATAGTTATGGCAAGATATCTAACGTTTATTTACATAATTACACATTTACAGGATCGACTTCAGCGTCATCCGAGACACGACATCGCATTTAACGGCTCAACCCCGACTGGCTTAGTCCCGATTTAACCAACATCAAGAAAGTAAACGGCTCGTCAAAATGCCATGCCTTCTCATTCATTGACAGGAAATACGAGAGAGATGACATGATATTTAATGAAGGATTAACTTTAATATGTTTTGGTGAGATTGGCACTTAAAGTCGAAGCGTCTCAAAGCGTCCTTTTTCTATACATTCACAAGTAATAAACTAAATTAAAAATTATAAAAAAAACCCCGACTAAGGGCGTGTTTCACCAAGAAATGTTAAAGTGAATCCTTCGCTAAATATCATGTTGTTCCTCTCGTAATTCCTATCAATGAATGAGAAGGCATGGTATTTTAACATGCCGTTAACACTAACATGCGTTGGTGAAATCGGGTCTTAGCGTGTAACATCCTATCACACTTAACAAACGACCTGATGACCGTGAAGACCTGAACCGATTTCCACCAAACATAGCTAAGAACACTCTCGACTGATATACAAAAAAACCGCATTAAAATCGGATCATTCGTTTGGGAGCTACGATGCATCAGACACATACACATTTACACAGACACGTCAAACTTAAAACACCCCGTCGTTTTTGCGCAGATAATAGAGATGAATATGCTTTGGTGAAGTTCGATTCTATGCCAATATGAGTTGAGCCTAAGACCTGAAGCCTCGTGTCCCGGTGTGAGCTGATCCTAATACACGTTGCCAACTAAATAGTATTTTAAATACAATAAGGAGATTTCATCAACACAATGCAGGGATACAACAACTTGGTAGTACGTCAAAAAACAGTAAGTAATTAAAAAAACTAAAAATCCGAACTTTCCGAGAATTTGATATGTTTGTATAGTACGTCCGAGATAAATTTAACCCAAACGTAAACAAACCCGTCTATGACACTACCATAGACTAGTCAGTGATGACAATTGGCCAATACTAATACAATGATTATTGTTTGCTATGAATCCATAGACTATAGGCTTATATTCTACAATCCGCAGTGTCAAAATGGCGTATTTTTTCTGTGAAAGATTTTCATTTGATGTTTAAACATATTATTTATTGCTTAATTGTTATAAAATGTATTGGATAATGAAGTGTAATCCTTTAATATACATGTGAAAGTGTTGATAAGTGTGCACAATAAGTGAACATGTGAATTCGGTGTTTCAGTTTATTTATTTATTTATTTTATTTATTAAACTTAATGCACAAACTGTACAAAGGCGGACTTAATGCCATGCGGCATTCTCTACCAGTCAACCTTTGGGCGTTACAAAAGCAAAATTGTATAGGTGCCGGTAAGTAACAGAATGATCTATCTTATTTATAAAGTCATAAAAATAAATACAACAATACATATTATATATTAATAACATAAGTAATAAAATAAATAATATATATTATTATATACTATAATAATAATAAATAATTTATACTATAATAATAACAAGTATTATATATTAAATAAAATAAATATATTATACTATAACTACAAGATACTGAAAATTTTAAGAATCTGCCAATTGCTTAAGATAGAAGTCACGAATTCTGCGCTTAAACATGTCTCTGGTTTTGGACAACCTGATTTCCAGAGGAAGAGCATTCCAGAGAAGAATAGCCTGTACGTTAAAAGAAGAGTGGACGATACTAGATTTATGGGAAGGGCAAAGTAAAAGCTCGTTATTAAAAGATCGGAGGTTCTTGTCATGGCTGCTGCAGAGATATCGAAAGTGGGAGGAGAGATAAGCGGGAGCGTTGGGATGGTGCAGCAGCGAGCAAAGCGTGCACAATGCCCGCACGGATCGTCGTTGACGAACTGGCAACCAGTTCAGTTTAGAGCGATAGGAAGAAACGTGATCGAATTTTCGCAAGTTGAAGATAAATCTTAAGCAACTATTAAAAAGACGATCAAGCTTATTCAGTTTGTCGGCGTTAAGATCGAGGCAGCACACATCACCATAGTCGATTATTGGGAAAATAAGGGTTTGAACTAACAAGGTCTTGATAGGGATAGGAAGGAAATTTTTAAGTCGATAAAGGGACCGCATTTTACCTTTAGGTTAAATGTATCATCGAACTATACTATGAATCCATAGACCATAGACAATAGACTATATTCTACAATCGGCAGTGTCAAAATGGCGTATTTTTTCTGTGAAAGTTTTTCATTTGATGTTTAAACATATTAATTATTGTTTAATTGTTATAAAATGTATTGGATAATGAACTTAAATCCTATATCATACCTGTGAAAGTGTCGATAAGTGTGCAAAATAAGTGATTATGTAAATTCGGTGTTTTAGTTGGTTTACGTTTGGGTTAAATATCTGGGACGTACTATAATAAAAAGGGAAATCATCATCACAATCGGTTCACCCAGAAAGTTCTGTGGTAAACAAAATATGCAGTCGAATGGAGCCAACTTTTTGACATCGGTTAAAAACAGCTCACAGTCTACGCGGTGGCTTTCTTCTGATCGTTCTTCTTGTCTTTGTATATCCTCTGGAACAGGACGAACTTGCCACCCTCAATCTTCTTCGCTTCGACAATCGCGCCGTTTATACTCCAGGTGGGATCTAGGTTATGCCAGTACCTGAAAAAACAGAACTGTAATTAATATCTATGGACGGTTTAGACTACGTCAATCTGGCCCCGTGCTAAGTGTCCGAATTTGTGTACAGGTACCAGACAACGGAAAAATATTTGTCGGATGGGCTCTCATGATTTAGGATCATTCCTTCGGAAACTGGGCTTTCGTGGGTAAATCGTGAAAAGAGAACAGAGTAACAATATCACTCGTTTCTTCGTAATCACAATTTGTTTATAAATTCACTATTCACTTTATAAATTTACTTTACTTTACAAGTATTGACACTAAACGAAACATGACAGTTTCAAGACCTCTCGACTTGGCGACCAAATCACGAATGAATTCAGTCTCGCCGAGAAAAGTCCCGAGTCATGTCAAAGCGCGCCATAAACAAGTTGCGCCATTTTGCCACTTAAGGGCGAGCTGCCGTCTCGTTTTGTGTCCATATTCATATCCGGCTCCGACATATTGAATACTTTTATACTATACACATATTAAAGATTTTTATTATATTATACACAAATTTTATAATTTCTGATAAGTTTTCGGAACAAAAAGTTTTCTGTTTCTGGGTCATAGATGATGACCCAGAAACAGAAAACTTTTTGTTCCCTCGGCGGGATTCGAGCCCGCGACCTCTTGTTCGAGCACCAACGCCCTCAACTAATGCGCTATGGAGGTAAGGAGGCAAAAAACTTAATAATTCTCGATTTTATTATGACATGGATGTATACACAAATTTAATAAGCATCTATGACCCAGAAACAGAAAACTTTTTGTTCCCTCGGCGGGATTCGAGCCCGCGACCTCTTGTTCGAGAATCGAGCACCAACGCCCTCCACCAATGCGCTACGGCGTCCGTCAATTAGTAAACAAAGAGACAACACCTCATTATAATGCTACCTATTTATGTCACTCATTTAATATCTTTAGTTTAAAGTGAAATTCGATCAAAGCCAAATTATTGATTTTATTTTTAAAAACAACAGGCTAATTATAATTTATGGGGTATTAACCTAAGTTATTAATAAAAACATTCTCACTGGAGTAGATATAAGAGTCAAAAAACTTAATAATTTTATATTGTATTATGACATGGATTTCGGATGTATACTGTACAACTGAACCTCATTTAAAACAAAATCCATGTTATCATAAAATAAAAAAATATTAAGTATTTTAACTACTGAAAAGTTGTAGTTTTTTAGACACGAGATTGTGAAAGTAAAGCGACGCTATACCATGTTTTGTCCTTGTCTGTCAGACCAAGACACATTGCATAGCTTAAACACCGTAAATATTTTCCATAGCAAGGGGTATTATTAAAGTTTTCGAGAAAATAAATAAATAAAAAATGCCATCAACTGGACACATCACCTGGCGTCCTCTGGAACCTGCAGCTTGTCCAATATCCTCCCCGCCAACTCGGGTATAACCGGCTGCAGTATGGTGGCGCATATCCTGACCGTCTCCAGGGTGATGTGCAGCACCACGTCCAGGTCCCGCTGGCACTCCGGCCGCTTCCTCAGCTCCCAGGGTTTGGAGGCCTCGAAGTAGCCGTTGGTGAGGTGCAGCACCTTGATTACGGCGTCCACCGCTTTGTGAAAGCGGTAGTGCTTGTAGTGGTCGTGACAGATGTCTGTGAACAGGTGTAATATTTATTGTACTTAGTAATATAGGCAATATCTTATAGCTAGGTACATAGGTCCTACTCTTATAATCTCTCTGAGAGGACTAATATCACATGTCTTTGAAAGATTTTCATTTGATGTTGAAACTTATTAATTACTGTTTAATTGTTATAAAATGTACTGGGTAATAAAGTATAATCCTTTAACATTCCGGTGAAAGTGTTGATAGGTGTGCACATGTAAATATGTGAAAATTTCGGTGTTTTTAGTTTGTTTACGTTTGGGTTAAATTTATCTGGGACATACTATACATAACCGAAAATGTTTAAATGCCAGTTTAATTTTCTGGGTATTTTTTTTTTTTGTATCACCTTCATCCATTCATGTCTCCAATTGTAACTTGTGACCTAATATAGAGGTCGCCGTATTGCTAAATTGGAAAACTTATTGTGCACACTTATCAACACTTTCACATATATATAATATATATATATGTGAAAGTGTTGAAAGTGTTGCGCCTTTGTGTGCATGTCTGATTTTTGTAATGTATATTTTTTGTTTTTTTGTAACTTGTTGTGTGCACAATAAAGTATATTTGTATTGTATTGTATTGTATATTAAAGGTATATTAAAGGATCATACTTCATTATCCAATACATTTTATAACAATTTAACAATAATCAATATGTTTAAACATCAAATGAAAATCTTTCACTGAAAAAATACGCCATTTTGACACTGCCGATGGTAGAATATAAGCCTATAGTCTATGGATTCATAGCAAACAATAATCATTAAATTAATATTGGCCAATTGGCATCACTGACTAGTCTATGGTTGTGTCATAGACGGGTTTGTTTACGTTTGAGTTAAATTTATCTTGGACGTACTATAGTAACATATTAAGTACATTGATTCTAGAGATGGATCTTGACATCAATAAACTTAATACGTTACGACGTATTCTAAAATGTTTAAGTGACAGTTTGAACTCAATTTTCTCGAAATCAGAATTATGCTACATATCGCCTTCATCCATTCATGTATATTTTTAGCACGAGAATCGAATGCTTATCACGCTCGTCCAAGTCATCCATGTAAGGTTACACCTAGTATATTGCCGTTCTTATCATAAACAACGCACTTGCCTGGAGGTTACTTTCGAGTAAATCGTGATCAATGCTTTTTCTATATTTAGTTGTCTCTATGAAACTAATATGAATGTTTAAAATATTTTAGTTTTGTTTAGTGCCTTTCAATGTGGATCTTTGTATGTGCGATATTATATGTACATATTTAGTTAATTTATGATATTTTTACGATGGTTATGACTAGTCATTAGTTTGGAATGGATCCACATATTTAATAATATAACGAAAAGTATAACAGCAATTAAAAATTGAGTGATTGATCCAGGTAGATCTCGTTGCGGTGATTTCGAATATACTATTGACTCATTTTCGCCAAAAATGCCGATTGCGTTGTTTATGATGAGGGCGGCAATCAGTGTTGCCAGTATAATTTCCCAAAAAAGTACGACTGACTCTTGGAAAAGGTACGGCTTTTAACTCAAAAGTACGGTTTTGCCAAAACATGAAAATGCTACAGTCTACCCATAGTAACCCGTTTTTTATAAGGTACAATAAAGGTACCTTGCCCACTGAGGTTCGGTAGTGGCTGTATGACAAAAAGTGCGGAAAACCGTACTTTTCGGTACGTTCTGGCAACTCAGTCTCCTCAACGCCCACCACGTGGATGATGGACCTCACCTGGGAGCCTGTGCAGCGCCTCCAGCAGCTCCGCGGCGCCGGCGGGGGGGCTGCCGGTGTGCAGCGGGGGTCGCTCGGCGCGCGGGTTGAGGACCCCCCCGCAGCTGCGCGCTACCAGGTTCCCCAGGGTGTCCGCCAGCTCCGAGTTGGCTATGTTGATAAACTTCGTCTCGCTGTAGTCTGTGAATCCGAAAAATGGGGATTGTTGTGTCGGTTTCCGGATGACGTATAGCATAATAATATAATAAAATAACATAACATAATATACATGCATATATATGTCGCAGTCATCTAATTGAAATCGCCATTTCATTGAGTGACTAGCGTTTTTATCGAATGAGGACAATATATTTTCAATAAACTAAACTAGAAAACTCGTCATGTTGTTTCTTACGTCATTGAGTACCTATTTATTGATAACAATAACAGGAATTCTGTACGGCACCGAGGCGCGCGAGCGCCCGATTGGCTTGCACATCGAGCCAGTATAAAAATCACTTCCGTGCGCTGAACCTGTGTCGTCAGCTGCTTTGTCGAGCCTTACGTTTTGTTACGCGATCTATTTTCAGGCTGTAATATATGTGTGTAGTTTATTGTGAACAATAACTAATAAACACCAGAATTTATTTGGTGGTTTTCATTATCTGACTCCACACCATCATCATTACCAAAGACGCCATATTTGTTTTGGTGACTACTAGCGCTACAGTGAAAAAAAATTTCAACCACCTGACTGACAATACAACATTATAATCCGCTAACTAATTGGACATTGACTGACGATTGTTCAATCAATGTTCGGCCTAGTCTTTCAATTTAATGTCGTCATTCGGTAAAAACGCTAGTCACTCCATGAAATAGCGATTTCAATTAGATGACTGCGACATATACATAAATATATCAATACACTACATTTAATACATACAATATTTCCACGACCAAGAGGCAGAAATTTTGAGCTCAACTAAATAATTGTAAGACCTGATTGTATCAATTCCTTGGAAATAAATGAATTCTATTCTAAAAAAAATATGTATATTTTTTAAAAGAACAATTTTCCCATTTTTTGCTAAAAGATGGCCCCGCGCGAGTTTCTTACGCCGGTTCTTCTCGCCGGGCTAGTTTCCGAACCAGTGGTAGGCATAATGTAAGACAATTCTATGAGTGTTATTCAATAACCTTTATGGAAATAAAAAGTTTTGAATTTAGAATTTGTTGCTGTTATATTACGAGTGATACTTTAGGGTGTGTATGTGCCTCCTATGTAGAGTTTACAGTGAAAGTACCAACACTGAAAACGATTTTTTTTACTTATTGTATAAACAAAATGATGTTGAGGCGTTTCTCATAATGAAAGTCAAAAGTAAGTAAAGAAAAGGTAGTATAATCATTTCCCAAAGTTATACCCCTCGTTACACTTGCTAAATATACAGGATTTGAACATTTCGTTCAGATTCGCGTTTCTTTAGCACTGTTTAGGATCATTTTCAACTGTTTTCACGAGTGTTCCACACGCAGCTGTCAGCTGTCAAAACTGTTCAAAACGCTCAGAGTGATCACGCCATTTTGCATATTGTATGCTTATTTCTACCCAGCTAAGCAGGCAGGCAAAATGTAAATTTTTTGACATTTACTTGGATTTGACAGATTTCACTGATCTCGATATTATTTTTAGGTTATCGTGGAGGAAATTTACTAAGGATTCTTTTGTATTATTCTTGAAATTGATAATTTTAATTAAAATAAGAATTTATTAGATAAACGAGAAGTGTCAAAATTCAACATCTGTCAGTCGTTCCACTGGCAGTAAGGCGATCAGATCGAAAATCTCAAAATGTACATTATTGTTGCGTTATGAATGATCTGAGCGTTCCGAGCGTATACAGGAACACACTGATAGTGGCTGTTCTATTTACACCCGTTATAGTTTATCGTGACGTCATAACAAAACACGACGCTCAAGCGGGAGCGTACTCACTGGCATCATCGGCCATAGTCGCCTCCCTGAGCAGCATGTATCGCAGCGCGTGAGGTGCGGGCACCCTCCGGGGACAGACCGTGTTGCCCAGCGACTTGGACATCTTCCCCCCGTCCACCGTCCAGTGGGAGTGCACGAGGATGCGGCGCGGGGGGTGCCAGCGGGCCGCCATCAGGAACGCGGGCCAGTATATACCGTGAAACCTGAAAAAGAAAAGATTTGTCTATGGTCGCGGCTGTCAATGTCAGTTGTGTCAGTTTGACAGCCGCGTTATCGCGTGACAGCAACAGAGAAATCTTTTAAAACACTACTTTTATCCTGTGCTAAGCCTAGATCAACAATACACTAGGGCCCGTGTAAATAAAACAATATCGATCGAAACCTCTACTAGAGAACCTATATGACAGATAAAAAAACGTTTCGTTTTTTAAAAATGTCAAAAAGTTTTTTAAAAGTGTAAACATCTTTACTTATGTCACATACCTTAATTTTTTTCTTTTATAAAACGTGAAAGTAAAGATTATAAAATATTTCTTACACTTATTATCCTATATATTACGAATATTATGGTTCAAAAAGAAAAAAAATTAGAGTATATAATAAAGTTGTTTATTTTCAAAAGTGAAACGAAACGTTGTTTTATCTGTCAAACAGGTTCTCAAGTGAGGTTGTGTTTGAGATGTTTTTGACGAGATAATTTATACGGGCCTTAGAAGTAAAACTTTATGAGATCATTTTTATTGAATAACTAACTAATTCCTACTTTGAGCATATAAATAGTAAAACAAGGCCCAACGCTTAACTGGCAACGTTATATACTATATATAACGTTGCCAGTTAAGCGTATATACTATATATTGAAAAGTTGGACGTATGTATGAAACCGAATTTTCATACAAAACTCATTTTGCGTCGCCGCGTGAATTTTTTTTTTCTATGAAACAGAATGCAGCAGAAAAACTCACATAATAACGCTCGTTTGGTCTCACCATTACCAATACACTCTTTTATTTTACCCACTTGAGTATATCCTTCCCCACCACATGCAGGTCCACCGGCCACGGTCTACCGCGGCTCTTCATCACCTCTTCGTCCGGATATCCGGCGACCGTGAGATAGTTCACCAGCGCGTCCAGCCACACGTATACGCTCTGGGTGTCGTCGTCTGGTACCTGAGAATAGAAGAGAACTTCTGTTAGCATCCGACAGTTTTCCATCCTTAGCTGACACAGTTATTTGCATTTCAGCACAGTACAGAAATTATTGACCGCTTCACATTTCTACCGACTTTTTATACAAACTTGGCACAGGATGAAAGTAGTGTTTTAAAAGTATGTGTGGCTGTTTGTTGCTCGGTCAAACTGACACAACTGACATTGACAGCAGCGACCATAGACAATGCTTTTTTTGTTAGGACCACAAGCGATCGAATATGTTCTGGCGCCAAACACTTTAAGATATCACATAGAACTACTGATGACAATATAATAAACGCCTTCTGGAGGCCGTGGGAACGATTCCCTCGTTGGAACAATAAAAATGTTGCCTTCTAGTTTGATTAGAACAATGGTTAACATCAGATCTGACAAGATGATCCATGCGTCGGATTGACATGTATAAAGTCGGTCCTGAACCGCCAGTCATGTCGGATAGCTATACCAATGGGCTGCTTACGTATTGCGCACACACTTGGGCACTATAAAAAGTCCCGCGTAAAAATTCGGTTTATTATTTTTAGGGCAAGATTATTGCCCAAAGTCGAGTAAAAGGAGATTAAAGCAATACCCGTATGGCCCAGTGCACTCTCTCCGCGGGTCTGCTGACGGATATGTCGGGGAAGTAGGCCTCCGCTGAGAGGTATTCACGAAGCTGCCGCTGGAACTTGCTGGGCTGGATGACGCCATCTAGCGGAGGATGTGACAAGTTACAAGTTTATAACATAATCACAAAGTAGATATACAACAGAGACACGACCGAGTACTAGAAAATGGTATCACTCTAATACTGGCAATTCGACTGGCTATTTTTGTTTCCTTGATTACCAATAGATAAAGGGTGAAGTTCAGCCACATTCCGGAAACCGCCATCTAGCGCCACTATTGGAAAATACTAATTACTAATTTCGTTTCGTATCTTCTTCTTAATAAAGGAGTGGAATTTAGCTTAATGTGATGTTTTGCTTAAAAAATATGCGTATCTTTATTTTAATGTCAATATTTGTACTTAATTCGGCATATTTACATTTTATAATTTACAAACGTTAATGGTAGTGACATCTATTTTTAATTTTTTCAATTAATTTTTTGAAAGAAAACTTGTGTGGGATGGTGGGTCATGACATAATTCATTTCTTATTGAAATTAAATATACATATTTCCAAATAAACTTAACAAATGTTATTGAATGTACTGTAGGTTCTCGATGGAAATACATGTTACACAGTAATAATACACAAATTACTTGCACTTTTTCTACTTCATTAGTTATTTAACATCAGATTTATTCTGATACACGACCGGTTTCGACTAAGACTTTTGGCTGCTGTGCTTATGTGTTCAATAAAGATATTTTTTTTAGTATACAGGCTGTATAAAGAACAGTTACTATAACTTTGGGATAATAATAAAGTATTTTTTTACATAAAAAAAAATGCGATATACTCAAATTATTGTGACTGTTCATTGTAGACCCTGTATTACATATGAGTTGTATATAATCAAAATCAGCAACCTGACTTATTATGGGTACCGATACTAAGGCCCGTATAAATAAAACAATCTCAAACCCAACCTCACCTTGAGAACCTATTTGACAGATAAAAAAACGTTTCGTTTCACTTTTAAAAATTAAGAATTTTACTTATGTTACATACTTTAATTTTTTTCTTCATTAAAACGTAAAAATAAAGATTATAAAAATATACATTATACTTATTTTATTGTTTCCTGTAATCTATAATATGGATATAACGATATAGAAAGAAAATAAATTAAAGTACTATGTAACATTAATAAAGTTGTTCACTTTTAAAAGTGGCTCTCAAGGTGAGGTTGGGTTTGAGATTGTTTTATTTATACGGGCATAAGTCAAAAGTCAGATTGCTGTTTTTGATTCTGTATGACTCATGTATACGTTATCTATGCACTGACCGGTGCTAAGCCACTCCTGCAGGTGCGTCTTGAAGGCGCTCAGTCTGAACATGTAGTTGGTTTCCTCCGTCCACTCTACTTTATGACCAGACTCCGTCGATATACGGATCTGGAAGAACAAAGAGTCATCGTCATCACTTCAGCTATAACGTCCACTACTGTGCCCTGATTACCTGACTTCGTTCGCTTTTCCGTGTCTCGAAATCTACTGTTCTTCTTTTTTATTTATGGCTCCGTGGTGACTCGCCAAAAATCGACTTTTAAAATACGATTTAAAAGGTTAAAACGTCAAAATGATGACATTCCAACTTTTTAAATCGTGTTTTAAAAAGTTTTAACGTCACAATGACAGTTGATTTCGAGAAACGGGAAAGCGACCGAAGTTAGGTTATAGTAATCAGGGCAGACGCCTCCCTAGAGCATATTATGGGGCATTTTATTTTACCATTTTATCTACAATTATGTCAATTATAGACATATTGTCTATGAATTGTAGATGTTGGTAACACAGTTTTCCTCATAAATATTCAATTATAAACAAATAAAGCATGTAAATTAAAGACTAAGCTTATGCCGTGTCCTAGCCTGCTTTTTCGGATTTTTTATAATAATCTATATAACATAGTCATTACAAGTATACATAATAGTAAATATGTTTATCCACTTTATAAAATTATCAGATGATGGTGGACCTATTGGTATTCCACCACATTGTACCAAAAAATATTTGAGACTTAGTCTCGCTGGTGGCAAATTTTACCCACAGTTTCTGATACGCTGATCAAATCGTCGATCAACTAAAATTTGAGTTAACAAGCCATTCTGAATGCCCATTGGTGAATGGTGAATGAAACGAGTGAGCGAAGTTGTGGCGAGTGATAATTTCGAATGAGCGTTCAGAATGACTTGTTAACTCAAATGATGGCTGATCGACGATTAATTCGAGAGTCTCAGAAACCGAGAGATAATATCCTAAAAACGAATATAGCGTTCGAGTGAGAAGAAAATATAAAATAGTCTAAATATATAAAAATGAATTGCTGTTCGTTAGTATCGCTAAAACACGGGAACGGCTGAACCGATTCAGCTATTTTTAGTCTTGAAATATTCGTGGAAGTCCCGGGAAGGTTTAAACGTATCATCATAAACTGTTGCTATGCTCAACGAAGTGGGCACGGGTCAGCTAGTCTTATAAACAAAAATGAATTGCTGTTCGTTAGTCTCACTAAAACTCGAGAACGGCTAAACCGATTCGGCTTTTTTTAGTCGTGGAAGTCCAGGGAAGGTTTAAACGGTTTCTATGCTCTACGAAGTGGGCACGGGACAGTATGTATTAAATATGGTTGCAACTTGTGTTGAAAACCCTAGAACTTACTTTCCCTTCAGCAGTGATGTCTGTTCTGGTGTGGGTCTCCGGCACGAAGGCTTCGTCATTGACGCTGTACCAACCGGCATACTTAGCTTTGTAGATGTAATCATCTTTCTTTAACTTCCTCTGAAAATAAATATAATAATAATAATAATATCTATGGACGCTTCACGTCACGTCAATCTGGCCCTGTGATAAGTATCCAAAGAACTTGTGTTACAGGTACCGGACAACGGATATATATTTAATACTTTTACACTATACACATATTTAAGATTTTTATTATATTATACACGCGCTATCCGTAGCGCAGTGGTTGAACCTACGCGTCGTCCTCGTCGAAATACAGTATAATTACTATAACGGGTGTAAAAAGAACATTCGCTATAACTTTGTGATATGATTATACTATACTACCTTTTCTAAAAAATAGTTATTTTAGTTTTTGACAAAAATAATATTAAAAAATGAGGACAGGTAGTATAATCGTATCACAAAGTTATAGTGACTGCTCTTTTTACACACTATTACTTACATAACCTAAATATTGTATGACTACTATATTACCAGAAAACTTACAACTGCCTAATACAAGATTTTTTACAGATCTACAATCATGATTTAAATAGCGAAGGAAATCAATGTCTCTCAAATCAATTGATGGAAAATTACATTACAATTAATTACAATTTAGTTCACAATAATACACACAACTTTTTATTTAAACTTTCCACTTTATTACGTTATTAATAGTATTTCTTTTTTTAATATAGGTACAGTTGTTTAGTATAAAATTTTATGGTAAATAGTCATCATCAGGTGTCACACCTTTAATTCAAACTGGTTGTGTTATTTTGTAAATTTACTATTAAAAAAGTAATAAAGTGGAAATGTGTTATTAAATATATTGAAGCAAAGGCTATTAATAAATAAATAATTTGATGACCAACTAATTAAAATGTACTCAGTTTTCCTTAATCTTACCCAAAAATGATCAACAGCTTTCTTGTGTCTGTCCTCTGTTGTCCGCACAAAGTCCGTGTAGTCCACCTCAAAGTCTTTGAATAGATCCCTGTACTCCCGGGACAGGTTGTCACAGTATTGACCTAAAGGTAGCTTGGCTTTCGCGGCTGCCTGCTGGATTTTAGTACCATGTTCATCTGTGCCTGTAATTTTAAATTGAAAACTGAACTTTTTTTAACCATATGTATGGTAAGGCTTATAAATTACTTGCTAGCCTTAGTTAAATAAAAAATTACAATATCAATTTTTGTTTTAAATTCCTAAATTGTTGTTATATTTTGTATCAGTTTTTTTACCTGTACTGAATATTACATTGGTATTTGGGTTGACGAGCTTCTCAAATCTCTGTATAGCGTCTGCTACAACTGCTGAATATAAGTGTCCCAAATGTGGAGCTGAAAATTAAAAAAAAAGTATAATACATAGAAGTACCTGTAAGATAATCATATCGATATTTTTTAAATACTATTAATACATATATTTAGAAAAAGTAAAAGAGAAGCTAGATATACTTAATAACAGAAAAATGTAAATAAGTTTACAAGATTATCTTAATGACTAAGGGTAGAATTGAGAAGCCTTAAATGTGATTAAGTAAACAAGATATTATTATACTTTTGCTTACCAGCATTAACGTAAAATATAGGCGTTGTTATATAAAAGGGCCGCTTCTGGACAACTGACGAGAGCAGGGAAATAGTTAGTCTCATTTTAATATCTTAAAATTAGAAATTAGTGAAAAGAGGTTACGAATTCGAATTGTGGCACATAGTTTAAAAAACAAGATTTTGGTAAACGGTGTTATTTCTCAGACGATTTAAAGTTTAAAACGTAATTTTTATGTTATAATTTTTATGTGTTAAGTTTTATTTTATCAAATGCAAAATCAAAACATTAATGCGATTCTTCTTCTGCTTCTTCGTAAAATTTGACATCACAAATCATGAAATGTCAAAATCCGTTTTTAAATCTTGCAATTTGCATCATTTCTGTCAATCTTTATTTTCATTTCTGTCAAAAATATTCTTAAAACAGCTGATTTCTAACTACGAGTTTATTGTTACTGCACATCTTCTAAAATATTTTGCAGTGTTTATGCTTTAGTACTTAACTAAAACTAGTTGAAAAATTACCGTGAATAACCATGAACGAGTCCGATAAGGAAGAAAACAAAAGGGTTACAGTAAGTGTAAACAACGTTCATTTTTAGCATTTTACTATTTTTTTCACTATTTACTTATCAATTACTATTTAATTACCAGTTTTGTTAATATATTCACTTGTACCGGCTTTAGTGATTAAAAACTTCAATAATAGGTAAAGACATAACCAAACAATCAGTCAAAAACATAGTGTCGCAATTTCACGCTTACTTTGTAACGCATTCCTACGATTCGAGTACAATAATATCATGTTTTTAACATTCCTTTGAACTGAATAAACTGTTATGTTAATTTAAATATGTATTTTATACTCGTAAAAAGTATACATAAGTAGGTACTTACATAGATAGAAAACTGTGATCTTACTACCTACAAGTTTGTAGTCTCTTTAAGTAATTTAAACTTATTTAAAGCTAATAATAAGCTTACACTATTATTGCCTTTATTAACCTAAAAATATATTTTTGTTGGTGAATTAACCTTATCTGTGTAATTTTAACAAGTGTGAGCTTGATGTAGTTATAAAATATATGTCTGTTCCTTTCTGTCTGATAATGTTCTACCAATCAGCGTTCAAGATGGGTTGTTGTTCAAGATGGGTGGGTTGTTGACTTTAATGCCATGTTAGTTGATTATTCATTTGAATTGCATTCGGGAAACTGGGAGTTAGTATACCTTTTTTATTTAGAGTTTAAGAAGGGAGCTTTGTGATCTATAACACAGGTACATCCTTGCACAGAAACCAGTATCTCATCCCATGTTGTCTGCAGAAGAAAACTGATTTTATTGTAACTTACTATTTAGGCTTTTGAGAGAAAAATAAATAAATTTTTGATTTTGATACCTGTTCCATTCCAATTCAATGTGATCTAAATTTCGCAGTCATCTGATTGAATCAGCTATTTAATTAAATGACTAGCGCGTTTTCTATTTTTACCAACAAACTGAATTAATCCAAGACTAAGACATCCATTTAATATTTTATTTTTAAACTTCAAAATTTCCGAATGTGTACTATTATAACGTATATTAAAGTTAATTAATCAAGAAATATATCAACACGAGTTATTTGACGCCATTATATAACCGCCTAGTGATTCAATTAAAAATGAGGTTCAATCAGATGACTGCGACATAAATACCACCTCGCTAGTCTGAAGAGATCTCGTCAGTCAGAGATCTCGCATTGGGGCTTCCACTGTTCCTACAGAAGCATTATAGATAGATTTATTTACATTTTTATGATATTTAATCGTAAAAAAATAGAGTGAACACATATAATCATGTTTTAGGATCGCAGCCCGTCCCCGGGAGTAAAGTCCACTGCAGTGGTGAAGTACACCGCATTCCAGACACCGGTCAGCTATGCGCAGCTGCAGTGCAACACGGATATCAACCTCCCGCCCACAAACTGGGGTGGGATAGACACATATGGCCTGAAACAGATCCTAACCGGAGGAACTGGTTTGTCTAGGTAACAAAGTCCCATTTTACACAAGCAACTTTACATCTGTGATGTTTTTATTGAAACCCTTATGATGGATATGTTATTGAATGTACTATAAGTTCTTGATGGAAATACCATGTTCCACAGTAATAATACTTACTTGCACTTTTTTCCACTTTATTAGTTATTTAACATCAGATTTTTTTAAATACACGACTGGTTTCGACTAATTCATGGTCAGGTGCAGATAATATTAATGTTGCCAGCTTAGCAAAAAAAAATCACTAAGCTTGCTACACTTAAGTGGAAAAGTGCAAGTAATTTGCAATTTACTACTGCCTTATGATAGTAGCCTTATTGTTGACTTTTCGAAAATAGCTTGTTGAGTTTCATTCAGAAATAAAATATTTTGATTTTGTCATCACAAACTGTTTCCATGCTCAACAAAGCACGGGTCAGCTAGTAATATTATACAGCCTGACTGGTGAGACATATGCAATACTTACGGAGAGTACTTGGTACTCGATTCCCATTATAAATATGTAATAAAATTATGCACTTAATTTTTACCAAATATTCCTTTAAATAAATGAATCATGGATACTATGAAAATTACTCGGCTAGGCAAGTAGTTGCATACCTATGCAGCCGGCGCGGCACCCCGGCGGCACTTCATCTCATATAATAGCCAAATATCACGTCCTCAAGTATTGCTCATGTCTCACCAGTCACACTGTAAAGATTTTGACATAAAGACATTTGATTGTTTGTTGGTTTGTTATTAATATTATAACATCTGTGTACAGCTTCAGGATGGCGCACATGTTCCCGGACTGCGTGGGTGAGGTGGACGTGATCTCGGACGCCGAGTGCATCAAGACCCTGCTGAAGCTGCCCTACCAGCCCAACGGCACGGTGAGTGTCTTCCACCCACTCCTCACACCGACACCGGCGACGGTAGCCGGTTTCATTTAACCGCAGGAGTTATATTTCTAGTGCACTTGAGGCACAATGTAAGGAAGAACTCTCTCTTCATTCACTCTCGTAGGCCAGTGGGCTGGTGAAAACAACATTTAACGTTATTATAAAGGGTGTAAAAAGAACAGTCACTATAACTTTGAGATACGATTGTACTACCTTTCCTCGTTTTGGAAATGTATTTTTTTGTCATAAACTAAAAACTTTTTTTGAGGCTTCAAAATATACGATTTGAAATAAGGTTCGATAAGTGACATACGACTTCGCTTGTTATTTATCAAACCATATGTCAAATCCTATATATAATTTATATATCATTATTGTTTTCTACTACTTTCTACTTCTTATTGGTTAATAAAATAAGTAGTATCTATGTACTATAGTTCATCCCTGATAAATTTAACCTGAAGGTAAACAAGCCGAAAACATCAAAATTTTCCTATAATCACTTATTGTGCACACTTATCAACACTTTCACAGGTATATTAAAGGATCATACTTCATTATCCAATACATTTTATAACAATTTAACAATAATCAATATGTTTAAACATCAAATGAAAATCTTTCACTGAAAAAATATATATATATATATTATTTAATATATACTATTTTGACACTGCCGATTGTAGATAAGCCTATAGTCTATGGATTCATAGCAAACAAAAATCATTGTATTAATATTGGCCAATTGGCATCACTGACCAGTCTTTGGTTGTGTCATAGACGGGTTTGTTTACGTTTAGGTTAAACTCATCTCGGACGTACTATACCTATCAGTGGCGACAGGTGATTCGCCTTGAAAAAAAACCCCAAGCCTCTGAAGCCGATAGGAATGGACATATAGGAACCCCACGCCATGCGTGCCCCTCTTGAAATCAGATTGTGTTTAACCAGAAAAACGCTATTTTTTTTTATTGAAAAAGTAGGTGCGCACTAATTTTCTTTGTTCTTTTTAAGTATTGCAATTTTCTGTTTTCTTAGTTCTTCTGGAGGACATTCCATTTTGGAATAAGATGTACCTTTGTACAAAATCTATTTTTTTAGCAATTTTTGTTTGTAATGTTTACTGTGTCTATGTAGGTACATGAATTGTAAAATAAAAAAATATTTTGTCTCTGCACCACCCTATGATAGACTGGTGGAATGCCCTTTGGCATAGTCCGTCATTGTAAATAAATAAATATAATGTTCCAGGTGAGCATGATGGCGCACCGCGTGGAGAACACCCTGCTGCTGGACGACTTCGACGTGTACGACTACCTCATGAAGTCCGAGTGGGCGTGGCTGAAGGACTTCTTCTACGAGAACGTGCTCAAGACGATGACTGAGAAGGTACGTTTGTCTCGCTCTTACACATCAGTGTGTCTTGCTCCAGCGCATGCCATGACTTTCCGTCTCGCAGATATACGTTTATTATCCATCGCATATATCTTCAATGGCTTAACGTCTCGCAGATATCTTTTATAATATTCGTCTATCTCTAACGCAGACCGCTAGAGAGAGAAAGACATATAGAGGATGGATGGAGGACGGTAATTTATTTTTAATTTTGAATAAAATCTTTTTTATTTTATTTTACATGTCCGTCCTTCTATTATACACGTAATAGCCTTTCGTATGTTTCTCTCGCTAATTACTTTCAAACAAGCCCCATATTTTGTCGCATACCCGTCGTTATAAAGGGTTTAATTGTATTTATCTCTCTCGCTCTAACGCTCGCCGCTCCAATACGTCTGTCTGTAGAGCGCATACGTTCGTTATAATCAACCTTTCGTATGTCTGTTTCAATCTCATGCGAGCCTAGACGTCTGTCTCGCTCTGACCTACGCCTCTTGCATACGTCTGTCTCGTTGTGACGCTGACGTGTGTGTATAAAACTGACATCGTCATGTCTGTTTTGCTCTAACGCTCTCCCCCCCATACGTCTGTCTGAAGAGCGCATACGTTAGTCATACCAGTCAACCTTTCGTCTGTCTCAATCTGACGCAAGTCTGTCCCAGACGTCTGTCTCGCTTTGACGCTGACGTCTATGTATAAAACTGATGTCTTCATGTCTGTCTCGCTCTAACTCACGCCGCCCCCCTGTGTCTGTCTCAGGAGCGCATGAAGCTCAGCCTGGCCCCGCGGCCCAGCTCGGCGCTGCAGCTGACGCATAAGTTCCTGTCGCACAGCGTCGCCGCCCGCCCGCAGCCGCCGCCCGCCGCCAGCGCGCACACGCCCATGCTGGGTGAGTCGTATCAAATCAATTTATTATTTGCAGAAAGCACTGTTACAATACGTGTTACAATGATGGAAAAAAAAAGGTTAGACTGGCAAAATAATGATGGCTTCACCGTAAATAATTAAAAAAATTAACCAACCGAATTTATTGGCGTAGCAAAAAATGTTTATATTTAATTTCCCTAATATTTCATTGCAATTTTGTTCCCTTATATTATTTAACTAGCTGTCCCCGCGACTTCGTTCGCGTGGTTTTTGAGCGACTTAAAAGTCGTTTTTTTCGCTCCTATTGGTCGCAGCGTAATGTTATATTATAGCCTAAAGCCTTCCTCTATAAATGGACTATCCAACAAAAAAAGAATTTTTCAAATTGGACCAGTAGTTCCTGAGATTAGCGCGTTTAAACATACAAACTCTTCCGCTTTGTAATATTAGTATAGATATTAAAGATGGTCTAAAATTTACCTCCGAATTTTTAGGTCCCTTCCTACCAGAACCGGAGACGCGTCCCGAAGAACCGACAAACGAACAGAGCCATAACCGCAACGTGCTCTGGACCTTCGAGGACATACGTATGCTTATCGGCAGCAACCTGCCAATCTTCGGCGATGAGGACAGACCCTGCATCAGTCTCCGCCTCAGAGACGCCAGGGAACCTATCAACGTATTAACTGGCATCGACTATTGGCTGGACAACTTAATGTGCAACGTCCCAGAAGTACTAATGTGCTACCATCTGGATGGGATAGTCCAAAAGTATGAGCCGATGAAGACAGAGGATCTGCCCAACATGGAGAACTCCAAGTTCTCGCCCAAGGTCATCAGGAATGTGGCACAGAATATCCTGTCCTTCCTCAAGAGTAATGCGACGAAGGCGGGCCACACGTACTGGCTGTTTAAGGGCCCGAGGGACGATGTGGTGAAGCTGTATGACCTGACCTCCCTTTGCCCTTCTCCGGGTAACCCTTTCACGACCCCCGTCGCTATGTTGCTGTACAGGGTCGCAAGGTAAAAATTTGATGCCGGATTTTACAGTATGTAAAAAAAGCAGTCACTATAACTTTGTGATACGATTATACTACCTTTCCTCATTTCGGAAATGTACCTATTTTTTTTTGTCAAAAACTAAAAAAAATTTTTTCTTTTTAACCATTTCTTATTTTTTTGTCGCAAAATAATAAAACCAAAATATTTTTTTTTTCTGTAAAAAAAAAAACATTTCTAGAATGAGAATAGGTAGTATAATCATATACCATATACCAATTTTTACACCCGTTATGTGTCGCAGTCATCTAATTCAGTCTAGCGCGATTATTGAATGACGACATTTCATTTATTGACTAGCTCGAACGTTGATTGAATAAGTTCACTCAACGTCCAACTAGTTAGCGGACTGTAACAAAGCCCTGTAACAGAGCGGACGTAAAATTAGTCAGGGGATTTAATTATTTTTTAGTTTAGTTATTTTTTCCCGCAGTAGCGCTAGTAGTCACCAAAACAAATATGGCGGCAAACAGCTCGCACTGTTATTACAATAATTATATTTTCATTTTGTGTGACATGTCATGTCCTCATTTTTGAGCACCCTTTAAGTTGCAAACTTATGGTCAAACATACCCCTACCAAACATTCAACGACTAAGTTAATGATGTTCAGACAAGACTTTAAACGTCACATTAAACAACTTGACGAGTTGTCCTTTAGTCATTCAATTAAATGTCGTCATTTCATAAGCACGCTAGTCGTTCAATTATACTGCTTATTCAATCAGATGACTGCGGCATATGCATTGGCATATTCGCATAAGTATTTGCATATAGGCTTTTTCAGTGGTACTAGTGTATTTTACCTAAGTTTAGTAGTTGTTGTTTATGACTGAAATGATGATTGTATGTTTTAGAAACATGCACCTCATGAATAAGCGCCGTCGCGTTCGGGAATTGCTGGAGCACGTCATATCTCTGCTCGGCGCTGAGGCCTACCCACAGATCGTCGCCTCCTCCCACTACATGCTAGCGGATATATACGTGCCGGCGACCACTGATCCGGCATGTCCGGACTTTAGAGGTAGGTTGTGGGGGTTTTGGGGTCTTTGCTGGGTTTTGGGACATTTGGGGGGGTTTGAGGAACTTTGGTGGGATTTGATCGCGGTGGTGGATTACCGAACTCGAGTGGGAGCTCACGAGCACGTCATATTTCTGCTCAGCGCTGAGGTCTTAGACGTAAATAGTGGTGTGGCGGTACTACAAGCGCCACAATCCTGCATCGCGCTATCGAAGTTTTCTAAGTCCGGCGCTATATATACGACATCTGAAAACTAGTACAGTGGGCTTCGGCCTGACCGAGCATACCACCTCGTGAGGTCGGAGATCTCCCTTTGGGGCTTCTACGTGTACTCCCACAGAGGCCTTTGGTGGGTTGTGGGAGCTGAGGAGTTTTGGGACTTTTGGGGGGTTTGCGGAACTTTGGCGGGCTATAGTGACATTGGTAGGTTTTGTGGTACTTTGGTAGGTTCTAGGGATTTGAATGGTTCCCAGGATTTTGAAGGGTTTGCGAGCGCTGATGGGTTCTGAGGACTCTGGTGGTGTTTTGGAAACCCTTGATATGTTGTGGCCTATAAAATACGAATGATTGTATAAAACTATTTAATAATTGTTATTCATAGGATCACCCCCGTGGTCTAGTGGTTCTGAGATTTGCTCTCGACCCGGAGGTCGTGGGTTAGATTCTCGTGTTGGAACAACAATAATGTTGTTTTCAAGTTTGGTTAGGACAATGCAGGCTGATCACCTGATTGTCTGACAAGAAAAATGATCCATGCGTCGGATGGGCGTGTAAAAAGTCGGTCCTGCGCCTGAGCTCCCGCCAGTCGTGTCGGCTATCCGTCCTACTGGGCTACGAGAGTGAAGGAAGGGAGAGTGCTTCTGTGTATTGCGCAGGCACTTGGGTACGAAAAAATAACTCCTGCGTAGCTGGCCTGGTTTCAATGAAACCGGCCACCGTCACCGAAAGCAGTGTGGGAGGCATTATCTATTAATATTAACAGGGTTGATTATAGTAACTGTGATAGGGCCAATAAAAGTACAGCTTCAATATAAAACTACAGCTTCAATTCTATTAATTTTGCGAGTTTCTTACGCCAGTTCTTCTCAGCGGGTTAGGGTTGAACCGGTGGTAGCTTGTTTTTCTTCTTGACTTTCCGAAAATAGCTTGTTAAGTTTCATTTGGAAATAAAACGTTTTTTATTTTTTATTTTAAATGTAACGTTAAATACAATTTTTAGAGGAAAAGTCTGAAGATGATGAAGACAACGACTTTCCCGAATTCAACGGAGACAACGAGAGTGAGCAGGACAGAGATACAGACATGGGAAGTGGGAAAGAGAAGGAGGCGGATAGTGACACGTGCGAGAGAGAGAAGGATATAGAAGGGCGGCAACTGGCGTTACGTTATCTTGGTGATCGACGGCTACCTTCGGGGACTGTAAGTTGTATATATTTATTTATTTCAATATATAAGTTCAATTCAGGATGTGGGGCAGCAACGGTCAACTAATACAGGTCTTGAAAATTAAATGTAGACTTTCGATTTGATACGTTTATTGCGACGGTTTTCTTTCGAATGATTTACAAAAAAACGTTTAAGTAATCGTCGATGTGATTCTATATAATAGAAAAACATGGTAAAACAGCCCGCTCCGTAGCGCCACGCAGCGGCGCAGAGGGCCAACATAATAAAAATAAATCTTCGCAGACTTGTTGGTCAGCCAAACTAGATGGCGCTGCTAGGCCGCAACAGGCTGTAATATTAATGAGTGATAATAATTTAGGGTATGTATGCGCCTCCTATGTAGAGTATACTGTGAAAGTACCAGCGCTGAAAGGGGTACTTTTTTTTATTATTGTATGGGAAAATTCATGATGTTGAGGCATTTCTCATACGAACATGATAGTCAAAAGTACACACCCTAAAGTATTATCACTCATTAATACTATAGCCTATATTACTGATTTGTTGTAAACAGCCCAGCTAGCTACGCATGAGTTTTTATAGTGCCCAAGTGTGTACGCAATATACGAGAGCTCTCTCTCTCTCTTCTTTTACCCTAGTAACATAGTAGGATAGAAAACCATCATTTAAATGACTCATTTTTGACATTCATTCATGGCTTGCGATATTGTCTTTATCTAACTTGTAAAACAACATTTTTTACCAACGCGGGTATCAAACCCACGACCTCCGGAGTTTGTCATTCGTCGGATATCAGAGTTGTACTATTTTTCTCAGAGGGAATTATAAGTCACCAATATGAAACAGTCAATGTTGAGGATAATTGAGGGCTATTAAATCAAAATCTTACACCGCTATAATGCTTCTGGACCAAGTTTGAGTTAGCACCGTTGGAAACCTCGTAAAATTGCATTAAAATGCTTGGCTAGTTTCGTACCAAAACCCGCTAAAACCTACAGAACAGATGCCCACCAAAAATAGATTCAAAATCAAAAGCCCCTATATCAGTGCATACCGATCAAAATCCGATTAAGCTTAAGGGCGTGTATCACCAAGCAATGTTAAAGTTAATCCTTCGCTAAATATAAGTGATAATTTTGAAAAGTACGTTTTAGTGGGTTTTGATACTATATTTTGATACCCCTCAATAAATTGAAGACAAGAATGGATGTCGCAAAAAGTTTCTAACCAGAAAATTGACATTAAACTGTAATTTAAAGATTTTATGATGTGTTGTAACGTATTAAGTACATTTATTCTAAAGACGGATCTTGAGATTAATGTACTCGATACGTTACGAAATATTTTAAAATGTTCAAGTGACAGTTTGAACTCAATTTTCTCGAAATCAGTATTTTGCGTATATCACCTTCATCCACTCGTGACTTCAATTATAAGTGGTCTTTTCTGGTAGGAAGAGAAGAACAAGACAGAGTCTACTGGTAGCGAAGTGATGAACACTCCCGGCCGCTGCGGCAAGGCGCTGACTCACGCGCTGCGCGGTCTACTGGCGCTGCACCATCTTACCACCGATAAGACCGACGTGAGTAGACCGAAAAGAACCAGCCTAAAACAAAATCGTTATGACTCCATGTGAATCTACAGAGATTCTTATGGAAGGTCCAAGGCAAAATCCGGTTCGCAGACTTTGATTTTGATTTTGAACACCTAGAAGGATCGCCATAGGAATCTATGATCCAATTTATATCTATATCTATGCAATGCTATATGGTATATCTTATATCTTCCAGGAAGAGGAGAGAGAGCGGTTAAAACATCAGATAATAATAGAGGAACAACATCCCAAGATGGCGAATCCCTGCGAGCCGATCAAAATGGACTACACCCCGATACAACGCAACAAGGATCCGAAAGAGCACGTATCCAGAAGCAGACGAAGGAAACGGGAGCGGAAGAACTCCGAAAAGTCCGGATACCTGATGGAAAAGACCAACGTGGACAAAAATGCGATCCTCGTCTGCAAAGACATCCCGACTTGGCAGGAACCCAGCAGGGACGACAATTTTGCGTGGAAGCTACATCTGAAGACGCTCCTGTACGAGAAGATATGCCTGGCATACGCGACAATGGCGGAGTTCAGTTATTCGGACGAGCAGTATGGTTTCTCCCTGAAGTACATAGATATTGCGAGCAAATGCCAGAAGCTGCTCAGCAAGATGATCATCAAGAGTCGTGTGGTTGATGCCAGCTGTCTGATCGGTCGCATCGGGGATAACTTCTTTCAGCTGAGCAAGCACTGGAGTGAGTTGGAACAGTATAAGACCCAATTCTTCACGGACCACGACACGGACTCTCAGATTCGGGGCGAGATTGAGAAAGACTTGGAGGAGGAGATCGCTGAGGAAGGGGGAGATGAGTTTGATCTGAGTGAGTTTTATTTTTTTCTAATCAGCCATTTTAATAATAATAATATAACGGATGTAAAAAGAACAGTCACTATAACTTGCTAATAAATTACTTAGTATACCTAAAAAAAAATTAAAGGTCTACAAGGAGTGCTGCGGCTCGCGGGCTCCTAGTGTATACACAAGAACGCACTGTTCGTAGACCTAACACCTGATGACTAGGATTAAAACTCATCTGTTTTGTGACTTTTATGGAGATCTTTAATCGTGATTTGTCGCGTTACGGTAAGTAATTTATATGAGGTGCCAAAACAGAAAATGCTCTACGCGTCATTCTCTTCACACTATATTCGGCTTGACATCTGACCCATGAATCACTCTGAATATATCCATATTATTAATGTATTCTATTCTACAGACATCCACAAGCTGCCCACGAGCGAGCTGCAAGCCATGGTGATGGCGTGCGAGTACTACGCCAGGGCGGAGTCGGCCGGCGCGGGCGGGCGGGGGCGGCGCGCCGAGCTGCTGCGCCGCCGCGCGTCCGTGCGCAACGAGCTCGCGGTCAGATACATGAACGACGCGCAGCGTGAGTATCCCCCCCACTTCCCCCCCGTGTGCCGGCGTGCGAGTACTGCGCCAGGGCGGAGTCGGCCGGCGCGGGCGGGCGGGGGCGGCGCGCCGAGCTGCTGCGCCGCCGCGCGTCCGTGCGCAACGAGCTCGCGGTCAGATACATGAACGACGCGCAGCGTGAGTACCCCCCCCACTTCCCCCCCGTGTGCCGGCGTGCGAGTACTGCGCCAGGGCGGAGTCGGCCGGCGCGGGCGGGCGGGGGCGGCACGCCGAGCTGCTGCGCCGCCGCGCGTCCGTGCGTGAGTATCCCCCCACTTCCCCCCCGTGTGCCGGCGTGCGAGTACTGCGCCAGGGCGGAGTCGGCCGGCGCGGGCGGTCGGGGGCGGCGCGCCGAGCTGCTGCGCCGCCGCGCGTCCGTGCGTGAGTATCCCCCCACTTCCCCCCCGTGTGCCGGCGTGCGAGTACTGCGCCAGGGCGGAGTCGGCCGGCGCGGGCGGTCGGGGGCGGCGCGCCGAGCTGCTGCGCCGCCGCGCGTCCGTGCGCAACGCGCTCGCGGTCAGATACATGAACGACGCGCAGCGTGAGTATCCCCCCCACTTCCCCCCCGTGTGCCGGCGTGCGAGTACTGCGCCAGGGCGGAGTCGGCCGGCGCGGGCGGGCGGGGGCGGCGCGCCGAGCTGCTGCGCCGCCGCGCGTCCGTGCGTGAGTATCCCCCCACTTCCCCCCCGTGTGCCGGCATGCGAGTACTGCGCCAGGGCGGAGTCGGCCGGCGCGGGCGGGCGGGGGCGGCGCGCCGAGCTCCTGACTCTCAGGCCCGTACTAATAAAAAAGTCTCAAAACCAACCTCACTTGAGAACCTATTTGACAGAGGAGTTACCATAAAAATAATAACATGGATGTTTGGTAGTGGCGCAAAGTAAATTATAATGTAGTGGCAGTATATTTCAACTCAAGGAAACAAATTCATTCACTGGTACTCGGTGTAAACATCTAAGGTTTTAACATTAGATTTTTGTTACTAGAGTTGTACGCGGAGTATCTCAACATACCCGAAGAGAAGGAGGAGGACGCCCAGTCCCTGCTGGCCCAGTTCGAGAAGCTGTCCCTCGACTCCTCGGAGTGTCTGGACGAGGCGGCCGCCATATTTGAACAGGTCAACGACCTGCCCAACTTGGCGCTGCTGTACTGTAACAAGGCGCGGTATCTGCGGTTCAAGGCGCACTGCAGTCCCGACGATCCTGAGTGAGTTTTAAAATCTATACTAATATTATAAAGCAGAAGAGTTTGTTTGTTTGTTTGTTTAAACGCGCTAATCTCAGGAACTACTGGTCCGATTTGAAAAAATCTTTTTTTGTTAGATAGTCCATTTATAGAGAAAGCCACTTTTTAGTGTGGAAGTCCAGTAGATGTAGATTTAGTGTGACCAAACTTTAATGCTCGACCCGAAGATCCTGGCTTCGATTCCATTTGGAACAACAAAAAATTGTTTCCAAGTTTGCTTAAGACATTGTCTGACAAGAAAGATGATCCATGCCTGGGCTTCCGCTAGTCTATATAGCTAGCTAGGATTATCACAGTAAAAGGAAGAGATAGTGTCCTTCCTGCACACACTTGGGCACTATAAAATTACTCCTGCGGAACTCCGTAGAAACCACGTTTGAGTTTCACTATGTCCCTCCGTCCATCCGTCTGTCCTAAACGAAAAACTTTTGAGTTTGTACTATCTGACAGCTGTGAGGTGACGGGTTATCACAACACGTCGGAGTTTTCACTATTCCATATCGGACTATAATTTTGTTTTTTCTCTACGCAGCGTCGACAAGAAAGACCTGTACAGCGAGGCCGAAGACCTCTACAACTCCGCGCTCAAGCTGCTCGGCCCCCGAGAGACCTGCGGGGCCCAGTCTGTGAGGGAGCTGGTGGCGTGGGAGCTGTCCTGCCACCTGTACACGCGCGCCGTGCTGCTGCAGGAGCGCGCGCAGGCCGTGAGTACGCTGAGCGAGGACTGTGGCGCGATACCTGCGGAGCGCATTCTGTGAGGGAGCTGATGGCGTGGGAGCTGCCCTGCCACCTGTACACGCGCGCAGTGCTGCTGCAGGAGCGCGCGCAGGCCGTGAGTACGCTGAGCGAGGACTGTGGCGCGATACCTGCGGAGCGCAGTCTGTGAGGGAGCTGATGGCGTGGGAGCTGTCCTGCCACCTGTACATGCGCGCAGAGCTGCTGCAGGATGTTATGTTGCCTAAACTACTAAAATGATTTTTTCCGATGAGGTGTTAATTGGTTCCTAGAAATAGCCTTAGTAACTTTGTATAAATAATTTTAGTAAATTTATGTTTCGTGTTATTCAGGATGCGATGGGCGTGGCGGAGGCGTTTAAGCACGCGCTGCGGGCGTGCCAGCTGGGGGCGGGGCCGCGCCAGTACCTGTACCAGTTCCGCGCCGCCATGATACACCACCGGCTCGGCAGCCTGCACCACGCGCAGTACAGGTAGCTCACTAGTGCCAGCCGGGGGAGGGGCCGCGCCAGTATGACGTATGTCCTCTACTGCATGTAAGCCTCCCCAAGGTATTTAATGGGGGGGGGGGGGGGGGTTTACTTGCATTTACTCGCCCGCTCGGCAGGCGTGTTGACGAGCGCAATTTTAAGGTACAATATCTTCGGAAACATTGCCCATTTCCGGATACATAATTCCCCCTATCCCCTTTTACGATACCCACGGCAAAGATGGTTCATCAACCTCGCCAGGTGCTATATTTACTTCAGCACCCCACTTAATTGTTCACAATAAATTTTTGTCAAAATGAATACTCATCTACTCGCAGATCGTGCTCGGACGCGGCGCGCCGGAAGCGACTGCTCGCGTCCGCCACCACCCACTACACGGCGGCCACGCTACAGTTCTCCGCGCTGGGCGACGCCGCCATGTTCCTCGCCGTGCGGCTGGAGCACGTCGCCGCGCTCGAGGCGCACGCCGCCGGTGAGTGAGCGAGACAGTGTGTACGGGGCGAGCGAGACGGAGCGCCGGGCGACGCCGCCATGTTCCTCGCCGTGCGGCTGGAGCACGTCGCCGCGCTCGAGGCGCACGCCGCCGGTGAGTGAGCGAGACAGTGTGTACGGGGCGAGCGAGACGGAGCGCCGGGCGACGCCGCCATGTTCCTCGCCGTGCGGCTGGAGCACGTCGCCGCGCTCGAGGCGCACGCCGCCGGTGAGTGAGCGAGACAGTGTGTACGGGGCGAGCGAGACGGAGCGCCGGGCGACGCCGCCATGCTCCTCGCCGTGCGGCTGGAGCACGTCGCCGCGCTCGAGGCGCACGCCGCCGGTGAGTGAGCGAGACAGTGTGTACGGGGCGAGCGAGACGGAGCGCCGGGCGACGCCGCCATGTTCCTCGCCGTGCGGCTGAAGCACGTCGCCGCGCTCGAGGCGCACGCCGCCGGTGAGTGAGCGAGACAGTGTGTACGGGGCGAGCGAGACGGAGCGCCGGGCGACGCCGCCATGTTCCTCGCCGTGCGGCTGGAGCACGTCGCCGCGCTCGAGGCGCACGCCGCCGGTGAGTGAGCGAGACAGTGTGTACGGGGCGAGCGAGACGGAGCGCCGGGCGACGCCGCCATGTTCCTCGCCGTGCGGCTGGAGCACGTCGCCGCGCTCGAGGCGCACGCCGCCGGTGAGTGAGCGAGACAGTGTGTACGGGGCGAGCGAGACGGAGCGCCGGGCGACGCCGCCATGTTCCTCGCCGTGCGGCTGGAGCACGTCGCCGCGCTCGAGGCGCACGCCGCCGGTGAGTGAGCGAGACAGTGTGTACGGGGCGAGCGAGACGGAGCGCCGGGCGACGCCGCCATGTTCCTCGCCGTGCGGCTGGAGCACGTCGCCGCGCTCGAGGCGCACGCCGCCGGTGAGTGAGCGAGACAGTGTGTACGGGGCGAGCGAGACGGAGCGCCGGGCGACGCCGCCATGTTCCTCGCCGTGCGGCTGGAGCACGTCGCCGCGCTCGAGGCGCACGCCGCCGGTGAGTGAGCGAGACAGTGTGTACGGGGCGAGCGAGACGGAGCGCCGGGCGACGCCGCCATGTTCCTCGCCGTGCGGCTGGAGCACGTCGCCGCGCTCGAGGCGCACGCCGCCGGTGAGTGAGCGAGACAGTGTGTACGGGGCGAGCGAGACGGAGCGCCGGGCGACGCTGCCATGTTCCTCCAGACGCGTTATCTCTCTCTATCGCCCTCTCTTAAAGGGAGAGGTAGACATAAAGATGAACGCAGATCTAACCGCACTGCAGCCATTTTTTGTTTGCGCGTTGGATGTGGGAAAATTCTACAGGGTTTTTTCCTAACCTAGCATACCACCTTGCTCGGAGGTCGCCCTTTGGGGCTTCCACATGTTCCCACAAGCGATAGAGAAATAGAAAATTCTTTATTTGTACATAAAAAAGCACATACAACCCGCCTGCCGTGGATAGTATAGCAACTACCCCCCTTAAATACTTTGGGGGAAGCCTATGTCCAGCTGTGGACGTCATAAAATGATGAGTTCACTCTTGACGGTCTCTGGTTCGATTCCCGCGCAACTACGAGTTGACGTGTAAAGAAGTCGGTTAAATAATAATTACTTTATCGTGAACACGATGTTACATGTTATAAGCTTGTGAACATATTTATTTTTGATAAATATCACGTTTTGCCACGTTACACATATTTAGATTTTAGATATATACGACAATATTTACAAATACAAATACAAATATACTTTATTGTGCACACAACAAGTTACAAAAAAAACAAAAAAAAATATACATTACAAAAATCAGACATGCACACAAAGGCGGCCTTATTACTAGATAGCAATTTCTTCCAGACAACCTTATGGTGTTAGAGAAAACAATGCTAGAGAATGGGAGTTGCGCAAAAGTATATTTAATAAAATAAAAGTAAATAAAATAAAATAATACATAAACACAATAAATATATAATATATGTATACAATATAATATAATATATATATCTATATATATATATATACAATAGATAAACCTACATGATATTTTAATTTATAATAATAAGTGTTAGTTACATAAGTTACGGGTTGACACAATATGATTCCAGATAATGATTTTTTATAAGAGTTTTAAAGCGATGTATAGTTTCAGCCTGCCTTATATGGATAGGTAAAGAATTCCAAAGGGAAATGGATTTTACAATGAAAGAGCAATTAAAGTATTTAGTGCGGTGGATAGGAATGTCAAGAAGAAGATTAGATATAGATCGTAGTTCCAGTCTGTCAGAGGTACGGAAGTTAAAATAACTTTTTAAATAAGTGGGACAATGGGAGTCAAATAGGATGTTATAAAGGAAGGAGAGAACACGAGAGTCACGGCGGTAGCGGATTGGCAACCACTTTAACTTGAGGCGATACTCGGAGATATGGTCAAATTTACGTAAACCGAAAACAAACCTCAAAGCCAGGTTTTGAAGGCGCTCCAATTTGTTCAGTTGTTCCTCCGTCAAGTTAGTGAAAGAAGCGTCCGCATAATCTAAATGGGAAAGGAGTAGGGATTCAGCCAAAACTACCTTAGTGGGTATCGGAAGAACATATCGTAGACGCTTTAGGGAACGCCAGGTAGAAAAAACCTTTCTACTAATCTCTTGCAATTGATGCGTCCACGATAAATGTTCATCAAAGTACACTCCCAAGTTTTTAACCACTTTACTGAAAGGTATTGTTACACCATTTATAAGGACAGGAGGTAAAGAATCATGGTCAACTCTAGAAATTAGCCCGGGGCTACCAATTACAATTAATTGAGTTTTAATAGGATTAATAAGAAGTCCATGATTCTTGCTCCATTCACAAATATTCGACAAATCGTGATTCACTAGATCAAAAGCGGAATTCAGATTGTCCAAAGGAGACTGTGTGTATATTTGAAGATCGTCCGCATACAAGTGGTAGGATGATGAAATCGATATTGTTATAGGGTTTATAAAAATTGCAAACAGAAGAGGAGATAGCACACCACCCTGAGGCACGCCGGCATAGATATAACTCCAATCGGAGAAATAATCAGATGATTTAACTCTCTGCCGTCGTCCTACAAGGTAGCTACGAATTAAATTAATTATTGATGGTGAAAGATTTAAAGATGCAAGCCGGGCTAGCAGAATATCGTGGTCTATGGAATTGAAGGCATTACTAAAATCCAGAAGTGTGAGAATAGTAAGCATTTTATCATCCATACCTGACCGTATATCATCAGCTACCTTTACCAATGCGGTAGTCGTACTGTGACCAGTGCGAAAACCGGACTGGAACGGACTGAGTAAGCTGTTGTGGGTAACAAATTTCGTAAGCTGGTGATGAATGATTCGCTCTAAAACTTTTGATAAAAAGGGTAGGATGGAAATAGGACGGAAGTCAGACACAGTCTTAGGACAGGAGGATTTAGGTAAAGGAATTATGTAAGCTGCCTTCCAGGCATCAGGAAAGGTACAAGACTCTAAACATGAATTAAAAATGTGTGCAAGAACAGGAACAATTATATCTAATATTGGTGTGATCATTCTACGACTGATACCGTCATCTCCTACTGCGTTTGACGATATGGAAAGGATGTGCTTTTTAATCTCACACTCGGAAACTGGAACAGTAAGGAACGGATCAGAATTCAATATAGGTAGCGAAGAAATATAATTTAACGTTTGTGATTTAATTTTGGGGTCGAGATTAAAAGAGGAAGTAAAATGGTTATTAAGTGATCTATATTATGAGAGTCTTGCGGTTCAGAGCATTTGCCCACGCCGAGGGATTTGAGAAATTTCCATGTTTTAGCCGGATCCCCGTTCTCAACGGAGGCGTGAATATGACGTCTTTGTGCGTCACGACACATCATATTACAGCGGTTCCGGATTTTAATATATTTGTTACGATGTTCTTCTGTCTTTTTTATTTTAAATTTGGCTTTGGCTGCATGCTTAGCATTTATCAAAGATTTGATTTCGTCTGATAACCAGGGAGCGGGAAGATGTTTGATTTTAACGGGCCTAACAGGTGCATGGATATCATAAAGAGATTTAAGTTTAGCGTTAAATATATCAATTTTGTCATTAATGGAATCAGCTGAGAGTAAGTTTGACCAGTCTATGTTATGTGCGTCCTCCTCTAGGCTTTCAATATTCATCGAAGAGAAATTTCTTTGAAGAAGAGTTTTTACCTTAGCTTTGGGAGGGCGAACATTATAGGCGACATAGATAAGATCATGGTATGAAAACATATCAGCTGAGACTTGTCCATGCGTAGTAACACGATTAGGAGAGGAGACTATGATTAGGTCGAGCAGGGAAGGACGGGAACCTGGAAAGCAGTGGGTAGGATTCAGAGGTAGTAATTTCATATTATATGAATCTAAAATTGAACTAAGTTTAGTCGATCGACTATCACCCTTAAGTAGACAAGTATTGAAATCGCCCATTATAACACAATGATCGTAGTACGGTGTAAAAGCATCAAGCGTATTTTCAAAGGATGAGAAGTAATCATTGTGCATTGATGGGCAATAGTAGACCCCGAGTAATAATTTATTATAGTGCGATACCTGGACTTCTACCAGCAAAAACTCGAGAGCATCAGATGGAGGGGGTTGCGCTGACGAGCTAATAATAGTGTAGGACAAGTCTGAACGTAGATAAATCGCAACGCCACCTCCACCCCTCCCAATGCGGTCGTTGCGAATTAACTTAAAACCGGGTAAACTGTAGCATGTTGATGGTAAGCAAGGCTTAAGCCACGTTTCCGATATAAAGACAGCATCAACATTAGTCCGATCAAAAGACGCAAGCAAGTCGGGATAATGAGCCGGAATGCTCTGTGCATTAATATGAACGGCCTTAAAACATTTGTTAACTGTGTTAAAATTTGAAGTTATGGTATCCCTAAGAGACATAAATGTGGCACTTTGAAAACTATCATCGCTGTTGTTAGAAGAAATGGATAAAAAATCATCTGAAGCAAATGAGTCAACACTTACATTCATGATAATAACACAAACTAAATATAAATAAAATATATAAAACACTATAAATATATTATCCTACAACAATTGAAATATAATTGGCCTGCAGCCCACTGTGTCATAAAAAAAAAAACATAAGTATATAAATAAATTTGCTATAATAGAATTAGTAAATAAATAGAAAAAGAGTAGGTAAATAAATGGAAAGAATCCAAACATGCCTATTATTTTTTTAGCACCTAGCTAAATATGAGCAGTTATTCTAACAAATAACTACTAAAAAAATATTTACTAAGATAACAGTACAGGAAAATTTATTGGTTTAATGATTTGGAATTTCTGAAGCTATACTTCTTTTGGCGCTACAGGGAAAAATTATAACAGTAAATGTTTACGATACGCGCGCACACTGACACGGAAAAACCGGCACCATGAAGTTAGCTGCTAGTCAACATTATATCACCTAAACCTAAACCTTCCCGGGACTTCCACGAATATTTCAAGACAAAAATAGCCTAATCAGTTCAGCTGATCTCGAGTTTTAGCGAGGCTAACGAACAGCAATTGATTTTTTATATAGCCTATGTTACTGATTGGTAATGTAGCTTTCTAATGAAAAAAGAATTATTAAAATCGGTGCAGTACTTTTTGAGTTAAGTCGTTACATACAAAAATACAAATCTTTCCACTTTATAACATTAGTGTAGATTTTGTTAGTACTTATATTTAACTAGCGAACTTGTAATTTATATACAGCTGTAGGTGACGTCCTGAAATGATGATGAAATTCGAATTAATTTTATCTTAATAATAAAAATTATAAGGTAATTAAGAGTTAAACAATTTCCTTATTTGCTTGTTAATAATTAATCACCAAGAGCTTGCTACATGACTGAGGGTTCTGCCACTATAATAATAATAGGACGTTATACACCACGTCAATCTAGCCCTGTGCAAAGTATCCGAAGAACTTACCAGGTACCAGAGAACGGAAATGTATAGTACGTCTGAGATGAATCTAACCTAAACGTAAACAAACCCGTTTATGACAAAACCATAGACTAGTCAGTGATGCCAATTGGCCAATATTAACGCAATGAATATTATTGGCTACACGAATCCATAGACTATAGATTATATTCTACAGTCGGCATTGTGAAAATAGCGTATTTTTACTGTAAAGTTTTTTCATTTGTTTAAATAATTAAATATATTGGATAATGAAGTATGATCCTCTAATATACCTGTGAAAGTATTGATAAGTGTGCACAATATGTGAAAATTTCGATGTTTTCGGTTTGTTTACCTGTAAGTTAAATTTATCAAGGACGAACTATATTTAATATTTTTATATATTTTATATATTTTTATTATAATATTATAATACAAATCATCCCTCTTTATATAGAGGGATGATTTGTATTTTAGTATGTAACGACTTAACTCAAAAAGTACTGGACCGATTTTAATAATTCTTTTTTCATTAGAAAGCCCCATTACCACTGAGTAACATAGGCTATATAAAAATAAATTGCTGTTCTTAAGTCTCGCTAAAACTCGAGATCAGCTAAACTGATTCGGCTATTTTTGGTCTTGAAATATTCGTGAAAATCCCGGGAAAGTTTACACGGTTTCCAACGAAGTGGGCACGGGTCAGCTAGTCTCTTATATATATACTTTGTGGTAAGGGTAAGCTAGTAGCTAGTAGTACGGGGGGGGCCTATTACAAGCTCTTAATTCCAGGCAGTTTACGCCATACAACATGGCTGCCTGGATTTTTTGTATTACGATCACATAATAACTCAATGATGACAGCTAGTTAGCGGACACGTGACACTTGACTTGCTTCCGAATGTCATTTTCAGACTACCAAACTAGGGTGGATCCATTCAGTATATCATGTCGCTGTAATATGAAAAAGAACAAGGCTGTATAAGACCGTATTATTGAATTGCCTGGAACCAGGCTGGTATTATAAAAGATCATAATACGGCCACAGATCCCCAAAATCAGTGCCACCGTGTTCCTGCCAACGTGGCAAAAAGATAACTCCAACATAGCGATCGGATTAAAAAAAGATTAAAATATTTCATTAGAGATTTTTTTTTATCACACAAATATAATATGTATGAGGCATGTTTACAAGGATTCTATTATCCCCCAGTTGTATCTGGTTGTGTTTACATTGTTTTTTTCCTGATACATATTATGTTGTATCGCTATGTACTCCGGTTCGTTGACAGTTCATACTTAAGTTGCTTATCTGCAACCGATAGATAAAAGATCGTCTGATAGTATTAATTATTGCCCAAGAACACCATTGGGGTACAATAAGTTATTCGGAAATAATAAAGAAGAAAATCGGTTGTTTAAAATAGCACGTATTTTCATTATAACAGAGTAAAATTCTATACTAATTATTATAAGGTGTAAAGATAAGATTTTCACTGAAATTACTGGATCTTATTTACTCTATCCCCTGGTTTCTGGAAGCTCATCAAATCGTCGATCAGCTAAAGTTTCTACTTTATAATATTACTACCTCACCCGTGCCCACTTCGTTGAGCATGGAAACCGTGTAAACCTTCCCGGGACTTTCACGAATATTTCAAGACCTACAATTTCAGATGATCTCGAGTTTTAGCGAGACTAACGAACAGCAATTGATTTTTATATAGCCTATGTTACTCAGTTGTAATGTAGCTTTCCAATGAAAAAAGAATGATTAAAATCGGTCCAGTACTTTTTGAGTTAAGTCGTTACATAATATAAAAATACAAAAATACAAATATTTCCTCTTTATAATATTAGTGTAGACTGTAGACTAGCTGTGCCCGCTACATCGTTCGCGTGGTTTATGAAATGATGAGTGACTTAAACCGTTTATGTAGCGCACGCAACGAAAGTCCTCAAATGTGAATAATTTTCCCCGTTTTTGCAACATTTCTCACTGACGCTTCGCTCCTATTGGTCGCAGCGTAATGTTATATAGCCTAAAGCCTTCCTCCATAAATGGACTATCCAACAAAAAATATTCCTGAGATTAGCGCGTTTAAATAAACTTTTCCGCTTTATAATATTTGTATAGATAATTTAAGACATGAATGGATGAAGGTGATATGTAGCAAAATTCAGATTTCAAGAAAATTGTCTCCAAACTGTCATAAACATTTTAGATTAGACCGTACGTCAGCGTCGTAACGTGTATTCAGTGACGGTTTAAACTCACACCTTCAATCCTTTCATGTCTTCAATTTGTTCACGCTATTTTACTCTGTCATATAACAAAAAGAAAGGTGCTATTTAATGATACCTTCTCATTTCATAATCATTTATTCACTGAATGTATTATTAATAGGATTGCTCGATCCCTCCCCCTTAACAAACACGTATGATCCCTAATTTACTGCCTGCCTTGCCCACTCGGCTTTAAAACAAACCCTGCACCACTCCTGTATGCATAGTTTGTGGTGAACCAATATTGACAAGGAAACATTTCTTGTTTTATTGCTGCAGTGCAAAGTAGGTTGTACGCCTCCGTGGTCTAGTGGTTCAGAGCATCGCTCGTCGACACGGAGGTCGTGGGTTCGATTCCCGCGTTGGAACAACAAAAAATGTTGTTTTCAAGTTTGGTTTGGATCCCCTGATTGTCTGACAAGAAAAATGATCCATGCGTCGGATGGGCATGTAAAAAGTCGGTCCTGCGCCTGATCTCCCGCCAGTCGTGTCGGTTTACCGTCCTACTGGGCTACGAGAGTGATGGCAGAGAGAGTGTGTAGCCGGTGTTGGAAAATGACGTCATCGCGTCGAGAATTTGAAATTAAAAATCTCGGAAACACACGACTTCTCTTATATTTTATGTATATGGCAAAAACTCCAACTCGGCACGATGATCATTTATACCTTTTATACATTTTTTTATACATTTTATAAAAATACTAGCTGACCCGTGCCCACACCGGTTAGCATAGAAACCGTGTAAACCTTCCCGGGACTTCCACGAATATTACAAGACCAGAAATAGCCGAATCAGTTCAGCTGATCTCGAGTTTTAGCGAGAACAGCAATTGATTTTTATATAGCCTCTGTTACTCAGTGGCAAAGTAGCTTTCTAATGAAAAAATAATTATTAAAATCGGTCCAGTACTTTTTGAGTTAAGTCGTTACATACAAAAATACAAATCTTTCCTCTTTATAATATTAGTGTAGATGTAATTGTTTAGCACTTACACCGCTCCGTTTTTAACATAAATAAAAAAACTCAAAATAAATTTTATTTTCCAGTGACACCGAATCTCAAGCTGAAATCTCAACAAGACGCGATAGACCTGCTGCGCCAGTCCCAGTCCATCATGAAAGTGATAAAAGACCGGGACCCGGAAGACCAGAAAGACCAAAAAGACCAGAAGCCCGAGGACGCCGAGGAGGTGGGCATCAGGAACGAGCACAGTCTTCTCAGTCTTTTCGAGAATAGACTGCACTTTATTCTGAAGAGCATCATCCAGTATTGCAGATCCAAATCCAACAAGGACTATGATAGAATGACGGAAATGTATAAGAAGCTGTATTCTGCCAGCCTCAAGATCAAGAAGGGTGATGACGTCAGAGCGTACGCGGGCAGTATCTATGATGGCTTGGTGGCGATGGATGCCATCAGTAAGGAGTTCGATTAGGGCATATACAAGCTGTAAAGTAGATGAGTGATAATACTTTAGGGTGTGTATGTGCCTACTATGTAGAGTATTATAATGTGAAAGATTTTCTTTTGACTTCCATGTATGTATGAGAAATGCCCCAACATCAAAAATTTTCACATACAATAATTTAAAAAATTAGTAACTCTTTCAGCGCTGGTACTTTCACAGTAAACTCTATATGTGACTGGTGAGACATGAGCAATACTTGAGGACGTGATATTTGGCTATTATATGAGATGAAAATTAATTATAAAAAAAATAATATCAATTAATCACTGAGTATATGTACGTTTAAAACTTTTTACGTCAAAGTTTAAGAACTTGAATATTATTTACCCAACGCATGGACTCCGCGCGTAGGTACGCGCGCTTATACTACCTACGTTGATGTCGCACGCCGCCGCGCCGTGCCGCGCCGGCTGCAAAGGTATGCAACTACTAGCCTAGCCGCGTAATTTTCATACTATCCTTAATTCATTTATTTAAAGGAAAATTTGGTAAAAAATTTAGTACCTAATTTTATTACATACTAGCTGTGCCCGCGACTTCGTACGCGTGGAAAAGTGATTTAGGACACTTTTATATTTTTAAATATATTTTTAGTTTATTGGCGCAACCGCTGACAACTTTCGCCAATAGGTACTTTCCAGTGTATCCCAGTGTTGATCCCGATCCAGCAAGTCACGTACCCGGCAAGCCTCTTGGTATGCAGGGTATAATTATAATATAGTACCATCCTTTCAGAGCTCGGCAAAAGAAGTACCTAGGCCTTCGAACAATATGTAGAAGTCAGCAAAGGTATTCGAAGTTAGGATAATATTATTCGAATGCACCGTATAGACCCAGCCAATTTTTCACGTTAATTTAGTCAATTATTTAACTTCGATGTCCGTCTGTCTGTCTGTCTGGTTGTCAAAACTTTAACACGTGTAGGTATCAAGCTAACAATCCTTTTAAATACTCAGGATCTTCTGTCCCTTCTGGCTTTGAAAAAAACAGACTCCTTAGCCACATCTACCCAAAGATTCAGCCGTATCTCTCTAATTTTCGACACTCCAAAGGGAACCAAAACCTAAATTTGATACGAAGCAACGTCTTAATAGTGCCGACATAGGATAAATTGCGAAACCATATTCAATTTTTTTGAACTTACTACCGTTTTTGTCATTAATATTTTGAGATATTAAATTGAAACATATATTGCAATTATTAAGGTATTTAAAACGAAACTCTCGGTTAGACATGGGCGCAGCGGCACGCCCCGTCGAGGATCCAGCAGGCTTACTCTCGACACAACCGAGAATCGTATCAGTTCGATCTCAACGGATTTGGTGTTTTATTTGGTAGATTACTTTGGAACTAATTAGGATAAAGAAAACCTTTGGATCGTAACTTTTTGTACACCCGACGATATCAATCGACATAGAACAAAAATAAACAAACGTCAATTTATTCGGGAGTATGCGGCACGATCGAATCTGAATCAAAATCGAATCAGTTTGGGGAGTTAGGCCCCAGCTCGGCGCGCCGATCGGTTTTAGTAGCGTTTTTTTATTAACCTACCCTAAGTATAACAATAATATAAATAAATTAAATTTAGTTTTAAAGAAAATATAAAATAAGAAAAGATTAAAATATTTGAATGTTTGCAGCGCGGTTCCTGCCGCGCTTCATACAAACGTCCAGCATTTTTTTTTTCTTATTGTCATAAGTTTTTTATTTATGAACCGATTGAGATGAAATAAATGTTAAGTCAAGATTACTACAAATATGATTGAACCACATCTAAATCGTATAAGCCGTTTCTGAGATTAGCGTGTACAAATGCACCTACATAATATAAAAAACAATAATATAAAAAACAGACAAAAATAAAAAATAAAATTGTTTTGGGTACTATTGCATAAATAAAAGTCTCCTATAATAACACAGGCACAGTTAGCACATTTTAATAGTATTTTTTACCCAGCAGTCTACACTACACCAGCCCGGCTCGGACGTAAGACGTCACCCAGCAGCCTGCATTACGCGGCGCCCGGTCGAATCACGGCGAAACGATTTTAATTTTGCTATATTTCCTAAACTACTCATTATATTTGCATGGTATAAAGGGCAAAAATTATAGTCTTCATGAAATGCTTAAGCCAACTAACGTATTAAAAATGATAAGGATTAATACCGTGATGGTATAAATAGCTTTCCAAAAACCGCTTAATTGCCCGTTTTTTAGTTTATCGCGAAAGGCTTTCTTTTAATTATACAGTTAATTAAGTTGATTTTATACAATAAATGATAATTTATTTCAATTTGTGAAGCTAGTTCAAAAATACAATTTTTATATTATTATGACACTGTGAAAACACTGTTTTCCCAGAAAAAAAATCCTGATAGTTAGGTACTTATTTGATGTTCTAATCTACTTTAGTGCCACGTTCTATTGCTTCGCGTCACTGTGTAAGCGATCCCCCGCGCCCCCCGCACGAACCGTTCGACCGCAGGCCGCGCGCGCGAAATTCATCCGACTTGCTTCAAATTTATCGTCACTGCTCGGCTCCTATGTATCGTAGCGTTATGTTATATAGCCTATAACCTGCCCAGGAATATAGGCTACAATCGTACCAAGTTTGGTTAAAATCCCTTCAGTAGTTTTTGTTCCCATCGTGCACATACAGACAGACAGACAGACAAAAATTTTACTAATTGCATTTTTGGCATCAGTATCGATCGCCAATCATCCTCCAATATGTATTTTGAAAAAATATTCAATGTACAGAATTGACCTCTCTACAGTTTTATTATAAGTATAGATTTATAATGGGGATCGAGTACCGAGTACTCTCCGTAAGTGTTGCACATGTCTCACCAGTCAACCTCTATATAAGTTTAAAACTAAAATATTAAATGGCTGTCCTAGTCTCGGATTCTAATATTTGTTGGTAAAAACAGGATTCAATGAAAGCGCTAGTCATTCAGTTAAATAGCGGATTCAATCAGATGACTGCGACATATACACTTTAAAGAAAAGCGTTATTCACGTTGGGTCATGTCACAGGTTAATTTTGTTCATTTATATTATTAATATTGAAATTTAAAAAGCTATGGTTGTTATGTTCGGTGGCTTTACTGCTACGAACTAAAATGTTACCTTCTCATGTCGAATATAATTTAAGAATAATGTGAGACTGATTGTTGTTTTGTAAATACTTATTATGTGTCATCGAAATATATTTTATTAGTTTTCAAATAATCGTTTTATTACTTACTAGCGCTGTGCTCGCGACTTCGTTATCTTTTGATCACGTTGGCTTTTGTTATTATGATTTAATAATCATGAATTTAATAATCATAAAAATGAATAATTCCTTCATACATATTTTTTGAGTAACTTAAACCGTTTATGCAGCGCACGCAACGAAAGTCCCCAAATGTGAATAATCTTCCCCGTTTTTGCAACATTTCTCACTGACGCTTTGCTCCTATTGGTCGCAGCGTAATGTTATATAGCCTAAAGCCTTCGTCGAAATCGGTCCGATTTTTTCTTCATATAATTTTTGTATGTATGTATATAATAATATTATGTTCTATTGAAAACAGTGTTACATTTTGCACCTATAAAAAATCGGTCGTCGATTTTTGCTCGTGGGGCACCTTAACGTAATATAATTTTATTGTAGGTATAGTGCCCCATTGTGTTTATAACGGGTGTAAAAAGAGCAGTCACTATAACTTTGGGATATTATTAAACTACCTTTTCTCATTCTAGAAATGTATTTTTTTCATTATTTTTTTACAATAATTAAAAAAAATATATTTTTTTGCTTTACTGTTATTATTGCGACAGAAAAATAAGAAATGGTGAAAAGTAAAAAATTTTTTTTTTAGTTTTTGACAAAAAAAAAATACATTTTCAAAATGAGGAAAGGTAGTATAATCGTATCTCAAAGTTATAGTGACTGCTCTCTTTACACACTGTATATATTTTTTTTATTTTATTAGCCTATCCCACTGCAGGGCAAAGGCCTCCTCCAAGGTCTTCCACGTATCTCTTTCCTGTGCCAACACTGGCCAGTTGGCTGCATGTAAGTCGTCACGCCATCTTTTCTTAAGCCGGCCACATCGGCCTAAGAAAATAGTTATTACTAATTAATTATTCAATACCTACTAATAACACTACCATTCTACTTATCCTAATAGGATTCAACCTATTCAATATTGCTTACTTTTCTGTCAAGTGACTTTTCTAACGTGTCAGAGAAAGACACCGATATCGAATAGCATCAAAAAAAATAGAGATAAAGGAAAGATGTATGTATTATAAATATATTTTATTCAAAACACATTACAGACTAAGTAAACATATTTACAATAAGCATATGTAACGTTACTATCACAACTCGTAGCATCTTACTTTGTACTTTGGTACTTTATAAATTCGTTCGACCGAAAAATAGATACCAAATTCTTACAATATTTATATTATACTGGAGAAATTCGGTATACAATAAAAAGTTTTTAACCCTGTGTTCCAGGACCTAATAGTAAACGAAAAAAACGTTTTTTTCATTCAGATTTGCGTTTCATTAGCACTGTTTAGGGTCGTTTTGAACTGTTTTCATAGGTACTGTCAGCTGTCAATGTCAGCGTTATGAATGATCTGAACGTTTAGAGCGTCTCCTGGAACACGGCCTAAATAAAAAAAAAACATGTCAATATTTTTTTTTATCCAAAAATATACTGGACGTAGTCGATGTACGTAGTGAATTGATTACAAAATATTTAAAATTTAGTCTGTTTTCGTTCACAAATTCTTTGGTCTAGTCTCGATTTAATCCCAACAAATATCATCAAAACTTCTTAAGGGTTCCTAAATGCTTACAGCAATTTTGTGATACTACTTTTCTAAAATATGTACATTCATTAATTTGACATTCTATAATAATTAAAACATCCATTAAAATTGTCACACAGTATAAAATACTAAAACGTACACTTTGTAAGTGTTAAAATGTATTATCAAAAATATGTATAGGAAAATTAATATTTCATGATTTACAATAAGTATAAATAAAAATCATAATTCGAATTAAATTCGGTTTTTAAATCCTATAACCCGCCAGGAACTAGATAAATCATTCTTATTTTATCTTAATATTTAAGGTAAAATTATACACATTTTATTATGGCTTGTATTTTGTGATCAGTGTCATAATATAAGGGGGATGTTGACTTCCATATGGGGGAGTGTGTTACCCTAGGCTTAGACCAAACATTTTTTTGCAGATATTGCAAATGAGGACATGAGATGAAGGTGATATGCAACAGGGATGAAAATTTTTCACATAATTAAATTTTTCACTTAATTTCGGTTACGGTTTTATTATATTAATTAAGTTTCCTTTTTACAGTAGAAACTTTTATTTCGGGTTCAGTTACACGGTTACGGATATTTTTTTTTATCGGATATCCGATAGCTACGGATAGGTACGGAGCTCAGTAGCATCCCTGATATGCAGCAATATTCTGATTTCGAGAAAATTGAGTTAAGTTCATTAATCTAAAGATCCGTCTCTAGAATCAGTGTAATTAATACTATACACATCCTAAAATGTTTAAGTGACAGTTTAAACTCAATTTTCTGAGTAAATTATTTTTGCGACATATCACCTTCATTCATTAATGTATTCAAATGTGTACAATCTAAATATGTACAGTATTGTATTATAACCTAAAACGTTTAAATTAAACAGCATTAACAAATGTAAGATGGCCAGGTTAACAAACTCCCCTTTAAAAAATGTTCACTCCTCATATTTTTGGTGGGATTATTTTAGTAAAATAAGTTTACAGTGATCACTATTTACAAAAAAGGGGCACCGTTTTTTTAAGTATAAACAGTTGACATGTTAATTAAGCTTCATGTGTTCAAATCCCCCTTTTTATATAAACTCGTTATAATATCTTAATTCAATAAATAGGTACAAAAGATTGGTCCCTTAATCGTATTTTGAATACTCATTATATGGCAGCTGACGTCCTCCAGGGCTGACTTAGGCCTTGCCAGACTTTGATTTTCTGGAAATAAATTGTTTACATTATTATTTACATACAATATTTTCTATTGAAAAAATCTCATATATATAAAAATTTATTGCTGTTCGTTACTCTCGCTTAAACTCGAGAACGGCGGAACCGATTCGGCTATTTTTACTGTAGAAATATTCGTGGAAGTCCAGGGTATCTATTTTAATAGTAGACATCTATTTTTACTGGCTCTAAGTTTTGTGTGTTTCAGCGTGTCCTTCAAGTTCTTACTACCTCGCCATAATCATCATCATCGTCATCGTCCGTCCACTACTGGGTGTAAGTCTCCTCCTAAGTGTTTCATGGGTTCGCCAACCCGCCAATAATAGTAAGCCGCAAAAACGCTGTTGCCCATTTTTTTTATATCTATAGACGCTTCATACCACGTCAATCTGGCCCTGTGCCGGAAATATATATTTAATACTTTTATACTATACACATATTTAATTACATTATACACATCCATGACCCAGGAACATTGAAAACTTTTTGTTCCCTCGGCGGGATTTGAACCCGCAAGCTCTTGCTCGAGCACAAACGCGCTGAACTGCTGCGCTACGGAAATCGTCAAATTTTCTTTGCATATATCCATTGCCAAATATAAATTTCCTCTGTCGCCTTTTACGACACCCCCAAAAATTATTGATGCCCCACAGGTGCCCCACCTCCCCACCTCCCTACTCTAAATCCAGCACCCCATGGGCGAAACCAATGAGTCAAAAGGGGATGCTCACCCTCCACCCAACTCCTCCTGGATCTCCTGGAAGCTCTTGCCCTTGGTCTCGGGAACCACGAACAGCACGAAGAAGAACGCGAGCACGCAGCACACGCAGAAGATGAAGAAGCCAAGGTACATCTGGTCCTCCGGGATCATGGGGAACAGCCTGAGAAACGGTGAAAATTAATGAAATATGCAGAAAATCTAAAAGTTACAAAAAAAAAAGAAAAAAAAGTGTGTTACTGAATACATAAGGAAGGACAAGGATTTTCGGATAGCTGGAGACAAAAGGCTGGTTAGAGACCTCCCTATAGGAATTAGATTGTGTAGTCCAAACAATGTTTATAAATGTTAACATATGATATATATCTATACTAATATTATAAATCGGAAGAGTTTGTTTGTTTGTTTAAACGCGCTAATCTCAGGAACTATTGGTCCGATTTGAAAAATTCTTTTTTTGTTGGATAGTCCATTTATAGAGGAAGGCTTCAGGCTATATAACATTACGCTGCGACCAATAGGAGCGAAGCGTCAGTGAGAAATGTTGCAAAAACGGGGAAAGTTATGTATTTTTGTATGTAACGACTTAACTCAAAAAGTACTGGGCCGATTTTAATAATTCTTTTTTCATTAGAAAGCTACATTATCACTGAGTAACATAAGCTATTTAAAAATCAATTGCTGTTCGTTCGTCTCGCTAAAACTCGAGATCAGCTGAACTGATTCGGCTATTAAAATATTCGTGGATTCGGCTATTGAATAAATAGTCCCGGGAAGGTTTAAACGGTTTCCATGCTTAACGAAGTGGGCACGGGTCAGCTAGTAATAAATTTAAGGAAGGATTTAAGGAACCTAATGAAAATAATTTGATATTGTTAGGTTAGTATTATACTAACTATGTAATTAGTATCTTGTGTGTTGACAAAGTATTTAAAATTACACAATGGAACTTTACGGGCTACCAATGTTTTGCTATGATAACATAAGATAACAAAATTATTTGTATTAAATTTAATTCTTTCATTTTTTCGCTAAAATAAGGAAGAATCAACATAAATAGTATAAAATATATGTATATTCGTAGTTATGTCAATATATTTTATCTTATAAAGCAAACATCAGTGTTGTTTAATTGTACTAATTATTATCTGTACTTATAAAGATACTAGCTGTGCCCGCGACTTCGTTCGCATGGTTTTTGAGTGACTTAAACCGTTTATGCAGCGCACGCAACGAAAGTCCCCAATTTTCTCCGTTTTTGCAACTTTTCTCACTGACGCTTCGCTCCGATTGGTCGCGGCGTAATGTTATATAGCCTAAAGCCTTCCTCTATAATTGGACTTTCCAACAAAAAAAAAATTTTGCAAATCGGACCAGTAGTACCAGAGATTAGCGCGTTTAAACAAACAAACTCTTCCGCTTTATAATATAAGTATAGATACAGATAATAATTAGTAGGTACATATGGAACACTATGATAAAGTCAATACTTACATAGTAACAATGAAGGACAGAATCCAGCAGAAGGCGGTGACGATGGGAGACGCGGCCGTCTTCACCTCAATAGGGAACAGTTCGCTCATGATAGCCCAGGGCAGAGGGCCGAGACCCCAGCAGTACGTGATGATGAAGAGAACCAACGCCAGGATGGGCAGGAAGCTGATGCTGTCCACGATCTCGCTTCCCTGGCTTTTCAGGATGAAGAACATACCCAGCAGAGCCTGTGGGAAGAGATTTTTTTGTATGTGTGTTTTGTCGTTACAGCTATGTCGTCCTGCTGGATAAAAGTAAAGATATTGTATAATTAAAAGCCTAGGATTTTAAATCTGTAAGTTCTTCAGGCGTTTAATAGGAAAATTCATTCATTAGAATTCTATCATTATCAAGGAGGCGAGATTATGTTAACGTGAATTTGAAATTGTTGTGGTGCTACAGCATAATATGGTTAGGATCCCTTCACACGTTCAATAATACAGTTTGGTTGATGTATTATGATATTTATTGGCTACTATAGGATAAGTCTTATAACTAGGTCTATGTACCTAGTTATAAGACTTATCCTATAGTCCTACACTTATTTAAGCCCAATTAATAATGACTTATCATTATGTAACAGAAATAATAAGAAATTTTAACATAATCTCGCTTGCTTTTCTACGCACACCTTTTTACATTTATCTGGTAGAAATTAAGATTTTCGGCCAAGTATGTACTCGTGTATCTACTTACCAAACCAACAGCAGTACCACAAGTGGAGATGAGCAGCAGGATCCTGCGGCCAAGACGGTCTACCGCGAAGGGTGTGATGGCGGAGGCCATCACCTAAACAAGATAATTTAATTATTAATATACAGGTGCCGGAGCTAGCTGAGCTTATGGCGTATTCTCAGAAGGAAACCCAGCAAGATGTCCCACCCAAGCACTGCCATGAGATCACGACTCTGAAGGGCCCATTGAACGCACATCTCTAGAATGTGCTGGGCAGTTTTCTCTGCAAGTGGCAGGCGAGCGTATGCTTTCTCCTGGCAACCTTACACAGGATATATGCCAAGTTCATCAGATTAACTTGGTGGTGTATATATGTAACAATAAGTCCCTATTTATAAAAGGAGATGAAAATCCCGCATCAAAAACACTACAGAGGCTCCTTTTTGGGCAGTATAATTATTAATTATACTTTAGAGCAGACATGAAATGGATATGAAATTTCGGATACGTTAACGGATATGGATATGAAATTATTTCGGATTATCCATTTGTTTCGGATAATTACGGTTACGGATATTAAATTTTGGCTACCTCTTTACAGTAGCAAAGCTTTTATTTCGTATTCGGTTACGGATACTTTTTAATAGATATTCGATAGTTACGTTTACGGAGATCCCTAACATCCCTGCTTTAGTGTGGAATGCAGTACCTGCACGGCGCCGATGATGATGGTGGCGACATCGGCGATGTCCAGGCCAGATGACTTGAAGATGACGGTCATGTAAAACAGCACGGCGTTGATACCGCAGAGCTGCTGCGACATCACCAAAGCGCACGAGATGTAGAACGCCTTAAAGTTGCTGCCTCGGAATACGTCGGAGAGCTGGAGACAAAAGACTGATTAGTGGTCTGCCGGATGGAAAAAATACAACTGTGTGTGAAAAACCCCTTGAGGAATAAGTTTCTCCAGCACAGACCCTTGAGAAATAAGTTTCTCCAGCACAGACCCTTGAGAAATATGTTTCTCCAGCACAGACCCTTGAGAAATAAGTTTCTCCAGCACAGACCCTTGAGAAATGAGTTTCTCCAGGACAGACCCTTGAGAAATAAGTTTCTCCAGGACAGAGCCAGACGTAGTTGGACAGGCCACTAATTCCTTGAAAAATAATATAGCACTGGGTGTGTTTTTCTAAGTAAGGAACATAGAGTTAGTCTCAACGCCGAGGGGAGCGCTTCAGTTTGCCGGAGTGCTCTCTTAATTTGATGGAGGCCGGTCCTAAGGGAGGTCCTCATAAGTGAGGTCGTGGCATGTGTTGAAAGATCCAAGGCACTCTACCCATCTCAACGGCTGATGGCAATCCGCAAGTGGTTTTAGTTTAGATTTTTGAAGGTCTACATACGGTAGCAGTCTTCTCCAACGAAGCGTTAACATCAGCGGACATCATGCTCAGTTCCGCCTCGACACCGGCGCGGGACTTTCCGCGGATCGTCATCAGACTTTGAGCGGCCGCGTCGCGGTTGCCTGGTGATACAACATTAATTAGTTAAAAAATTAGTCCAGTCCTGTCGGTTATCCGATTGGTTATTGAGTTAAAAGGAAGAGAGAGTGTCTTTGTGTATTGCGCACACTCTTGGGCACTAAAAAAAGCAGGCCTAGTTTCAATGAAATTTCGACACTGAAATCGGCGAGTGGAGCTATTATTAGTTAAACACCGGAAGAGACTCGTATGTAATCGTGTGAAAATGTAAGAATGGCGCTGTATAAACTGATTTCCATACTAAATTCCTATTTAAAGGCGAACTAAATAGAACTATCGTCGTTTCTGTGTCATCTACTGCTGAACATATAAGCCTTTTGGGAGGGAGTACGAGTGGAAGCCCCAAAGGGAGATCTCCGACCGAGCGTGACGGTATGCTTGGTCAGGCCGAAGCCCACTGTACTAGTTTTCAGATGTATAATAGTGCCTGACTTAGAAATGCGATGCAGGATTGTAGCGCTAAGTCTGCGTTTCCACTGACACGGAGTGGGGCGGAGAGGAGCTTAGCAGTCCCCGAACTGACCAATCACTATGCTCGTGCTGTGTCCGTGGAAACGGAGCGGAGATTTCGAATAGTACCGCCACAATTTCAAATAAAATTAGGTAAAATGCCCTTCATTACTTTAGAATACAGATTTTGGCAGCGCTTATGAAAATCATAACCACATTCATTCAACATGCGGAAGGGAATGTTTACAACATATTTATTGCTTTGATTTAGCGAGCATTTGGCCAATGTGTAGGAAAATCCCATACTGGCGTCCCTCCAAGTTCGATGCTTGTTTACATAATACAGAGAGATCATCCAATGATGTTAATATGCCAATTACGATAATCACATATGAGTATGATTAGAGAATAACGTATGTCTGAATGATACAAACCCCCGGTTTTTAAAAGGAAAATCAACTAATCAACGTTCAAATCTCCAGTCAACTTTAAATTTAGTTCTCAACTGATAATGCATTTGAACACTGTTTAGTTGATTTACCCCCGGTTTCTCGAACGTTATTCAAATGAATGATCAACTAACATGGCATTAAAATTTTTCATGGAATTCAATTGAACACTGATTGGTAGAATTATCAGACAGAAAGGAACGGACATATAATTATTTTATAGTTACATCAAGTTTGCACTTGCTAGATTTGTTAAAATTCCACAGGTAAGGTTAATTCATCAAAGACATCAGTTAGTTGACATACGATTTGATTCAGCGAGCGAGCGTGATAAAATATCGGTCCGTTCCTTTCTGTCTGATAATGTTCCACCAATCAGCGTTCAATATGGGTTGTTGATTTGAATGTCATGTTAGTTGATCATTCATTTGAATAGCGTTCGGGAAACCGGGGTTTAAACGTTGATCCTTTCGGAAGCAGGGTGTAATTTGTTTATAACAACAACTTTTTCCTATTTGCATTATTATTTTTTTCACTGTGACCCTGTATAAAATCTTTTTAGATCTCTACATACTCCGAGACCATACCTTTGAGTAAGTAGTACGTGGGGGTCTCCGGCATGAAGAAGAACAGTACCGCAGCCACCACCACCACGCCAAGGCCGAGGAACGCCACCACGCTGTACGACGCGTACGGTCCCACTCCGTACACGAACAGGAAACCGAACGTGATGAACAGTTGCAGGAACGAGCCGAGGGCACCGCGGGAGTCCGTCTGGTGTGAAAGTATCAAATGTTATTGTTACTGGTGGAAAACTATCAAATGTTACTGTTATTGTTACTGATGGAAAACTATCAAATGTTACTGTTACTGGTGGAAAAGTATCAAATGTTATTGTTACTGGTGGAAAAGTATCAAATGTTATTGTCACTGGTGGAAAAGTATCTAATTTTATTGTCACTGGTGGAAAAGTATCAAATGTTATTGTTACTGGGGGAAAAATATCAAATGTTATTGTCACTGGTGGAAAAGTATTAAAGGTTATTGCTACTAGTGGGAAAGCGTCAAATGTTATTGTTACTGGTGAAAAAGTATCAAGTGTTATTGTTACTGGTAGAAAAGTATCAAATGTTAATGTTACTGGTGGAAAAGTATTAAATGTTATTGTTACTGGTGGGAAAGCTTCAAATGTTATTGTTACTGGAAGATTCATCAACGCATATCAGTGTTAACATCTTGTTAAATTACCATGGCTTCTCATTCATTGATAGGAATTAAAAGAGGAAGAACATGATATTTAACGAAGGATTAACTTTAACATTGCTTGTTGAATCACGCCCTTAAAAGCAGATCCCAATTGTTAAAACAATTCCTGTGGTTCACTTGTCGTGGTTTAACAGTCAACTAGCGCCACAATCCTGCATCGCGCTTTCAGAGCGCTGTTACTTTAAGTTATATTATGCCATTGTGGGGTGGAGTCGAGAGAATAAAAATTATATTTAGTACAGATAAAAAACCTACCGTAGCTATCTCGGCGCAGTACATGGGACCAATGGTGAACAGCATCCCTACAGCGATACCCCAGCACACCCTGCCGATGTACAGCAGCCACATGGAGGTGCCGATGATAACCAGCACCCACCCCACTACCAGGGGGACGATGGAGGCGAGCAGACCCCATTTTCGACCCACGTTCGAGGACAGGAAACCGCCGATGAAAGGTCCTGGTGGCAAAGTTGTTATAATTTAATATTTGACGTATAATATACAATTTACTTTTGATATAATAGCATTAAAAAGGAAATCACATCTCACACACACAATCACAATGGAGGCTGATCACCTGATTGTCTGACAATAAAGATGATACATGCGTCGGATGGGCATGTAAAAAGTCGGCCCTCCGCCTGCTCTCCCGCCAGTCGTGTCGGCTATCCGTCCCACTGGCCTACGAGAGTGAAGGAAGAGAGAGTGCATCTGTGTATTGCGCACGCACTTGTGCACTATAAAATAACTCCTGCGTAGCTGGCCTGGTTTCAATGAAACCGGCCACCGTTACCTAAATCGGTGTGGGAGGCATTTATAGTATTATGTTTATGTATAGCTTTCCTTGCAATTAAATCCCGGACCTTTGGAAGGCATGCGTGGGGCCGAAGACAACACGCAGAGGCCCCAACACACAATTTTAATTTAAATGTAATCTGACACCAGCCGGCGACTCTCCCTGTACGCACCATGGGAGTGCGCCCACGGAGACCCACCGTTTAGTGTTACAAGAAACGGTTATAAGAAAAGGGCTATAGGGGTGAGGTGCTAGTATCTAGTTATTATTATTGTTACCTAAAATAGCTCCAATGTTTAATACGGATCCCATCCACGCGATCTCGTTGCTGCTAGCCGGTCCATTGACGAGGGGGGATTCGTCGGTCCTGTTGGGGTTGGACAGCAGGGGACTGATGGGGGACGTCCACCCCATACAGTACCCCGTCGAGGCGATCGCGAGGTTCGCTGTGAACAAAATATTATATTTATACTAGGGATTTCAAAAGAACCAAAATATTTTTCATAAAATATTTTTCTTCATAGTATATACCTATTATTGTAATTATCTATAATATTATGTAATACTTCATTTAAAATAGATAGATAAAGACATAGAGAAGTAAATGTACTATCATTTAGCAAACGCCCGAACAAGGCACTAAGTTTTTACTTATATATTTTTCAATGTGTAAAATGTAAATAAGTGAAATTGATATGAAATTTCGGATACGGATATGGATATTAAACTATTTCGGATTATCCGTTTCTTTCGGATAATTTCGGTTACGGATATTAAATTTGGTTTCTTTTTTATAGTCAAACATTTTTTTTGGTTTCGGTTACGGATAACTTTTTATACCGGATATCCGATAGTTTCGGTTACGGTTACGGAGCTGCCTAACATCCCTGATTTATACTACGATCACATAAAATCTGACGATAATTTTTTTATTGTGTTCTTGTTTTGTATAATAATATTGACGTGGAGTTTTAATTTTTCCTATACAAATATTATTTTAAATGTTAATGTATATGTCGCAGTCATCTGGTTGAATCTGCTTAATTGATTGAATGACTAGCGCGATGAATAGTGGTGGCATCTTGAATCAGGGCCCGATAGTTTATTTTTTGCCGACGATTCGGCCGAAAGTATTACCCGGTTACAATATCTGTGGACCTGGCGTCGATGACGTCACGTCGCGTGTACTGTATGGTGCGCAAAACATATTGATATTAATTTTTTATACTTTTTTTTTTCATCTCATATAATAGCCAAATATCACGTCCTCAAGTATTGCTCATGTCTCACCAGTCACACTGTAGATGTATAATTAACTGAATGTCGTGTATAGTAATTATTGTACTGCATGATAAAATGCTACTTTTATGAGTATGTATATAATATACTTACCTATAAGTAGGTACATACATAATATTATTATTTTATTATGATAATGTTATTTTAAACTAACCACTAACATAAATAATCATGTTACTTTGCTATCTGACGCTATATCAATAAATAGGATATAAAGTATAAACGATAAGATTTTCAACAAAAAATATGTCCAACGTTGCAACAAAAACAAAATAACAATAACAAATTAACAATAAAAGTCCAAACGTAACAATGCAGTGTTTAAAAATATACCACGAAAATAGGTTAACACGTATCGGCAACGAAAGTGCTAACCGTACTGATGCGCCAGGGCGAGCGCGGGGAGGTGGAAGGAGAGCGGGGAGGGGGTTCGCATTCCAGCGAGGTCCACAGATATTGTAACCGAGCTGTAGGTGTAAGAAACGTCTCGAAAAAAACCCGTTTAAATGTCTATAAGTACCTACCTTATTTACTTTTTTTTATAAGTTACCTTATGACTTTATTAACATTAATTTACCTGGTATGAATATACTTTTTAATCATGATTCATAGCATTTGAAATAGACATGGCATGTGTAAATTGCCGTGGTGTGAAGCGTTCAAAGAAAAAACAAATAATTTAAAGCGGATTTTTACAAGACACTTATGATAATTATTAAATAACGCTTAGAACAATGACGTCTAATAATCACAAGCAGTTAAATGAGTAAGTATAAAAGTACTAAGTATTTAAGTGAGTAGTTTAACACAAACCACCGTAGAAACGATGAAATCACTGCAACAATAAGACATTTATTTGGTTCAGTGTCTCTAAAAGTTTCAAATATTAATTTATTCAGTAATTAATATTTGAAACTTATATTATACAGAGTGTAAAAAGAGCAGTCACTATAACTTTGGGATAGGATTATAGGACCTTGACTGATTCTAGAAATGAATTGTTTCATTATTAACTTTTTGAAACAATTTTTTTTTGCAATTTATTATTTTAGACGCGAGGCTGAACTGTTTGGAACAACGTTCTGCATTAAATTCTTAAATTTTATAATTTTTGCCCTTGTACATAATGAACGCCTTACACATGCTATTGACCTCTCAGCGTAATCAGCTGATCGCTGTTGTGCATGTTGTACATTGCCTATTGAAAATTTTTAAATTTTTAAAACAGTGGATAAAAAGCAAATGACTAGTACCATGGATATATCTCTTGCCTGGTTGTTACCCCACAAAGTTATAGTGACTGCTCTTTTTACACCCTGTATATCTTATGTATGAATTTTTTATATATGAATGTGATTAAGAATTTAGTTTATAACGTTAATGGCCTTATATCGTAGCATCTAGAACGCACCTGTGTTGAATGAACGCATCATGGCTTAAAGGTTGGCTAATATACCAACATCAAACCGACAGAGCTAAATATACGGATTTTCCAGTAATAAGTCACTGTCGAACTATTGTTTAATCCGGATAATATATTGTTAGACAGGACACAGAACATTCGCTGCTGAAATATTTGTTGTTGAATAACAAATAAACATACACGATGATACATTTGATGTGATAGCAGGAAGGCGAATTATTATATCGTTTTAACTGTGTTTTCAGTTCTTCTTCTTCTTTTGGTATAACTCCACCCTCAATTAGGGCTGCCATCTCTAAAACCTGCCACCCAGTACCGGGAGTGTAATTTCCCCGGATTTTGGAGCTTTCACCCCGGACATTTCAATACTTTTTTGATTAACGTACATCTTTGTTTAAAATCTGGGGGCATGGGAGTGCTTGACCGTCCGGGTTTTACCCGGACTACAACTTAAACTTCGCACGGACGCTCCCCGGACGGCCTCCAAACTAGGACAAATCCGGGGAAACCCGGACGGATGGCAGCCCTACCCTCAATAGCGTTTTCATTTTATTTGAACCTCACATTTTGCCGCAGTTATTTGCAAATTGTATGATTTGACAGCGGCATGGCGTTGTATGGACTGACATTTCATTGAAAATGGTTTGTATTTTTTAATTAAATCCAGCCAGTGATTAAATCCAGCCATGGCACATGAAAAAGTTAGGTGAGTCGTATAGAATCAAAACAATCTGACTTTTGACATTAAATAGTTAGATTACTGTTTCTGATTGTATAGGACTTCATCTTCTTGAAAAATATACATTTTTCAAGAAGATGAAGTTAACTATATAATTTTATACAATATTACACTGTTGCACGTAAAATTCGTATAAATATAACATTATCACAGATAATTTCGTGCAAATATAACATTATTATAGACTGCTAAATAAGTATATCTAGTTACATTATTATGAAAACTTTGAGAGCCGCTGTGTCAAACAGGATGGAACGATTGCTACAGTATCGCTAATGACTAAATTGCTCTCCTCCTGTTCCAAGATAGTGGCATATTACGCCGGCATGGCTCAGTTGATAGCAGGGGGTCGTAGGTTCATTAAAATCGTGTGCGATTCGGGACGACCAATGTAACTTGGTAGCTAGTACTATGGGTTAGAGAGAGTTTATCGACTCCGTGGTCTAGTGGTTCAGAGCTTCGCTCTCGACCCGGAGGACGTGGGTTCGAGTCCCGCGTTGGAACAACAAAAAATGTAGTTTTCAAGTTTGGTTAGGACAATGCAGACTGATCACCTAATTGTTTGACAAGAATGATCCCTGCGTCGGATGGGCATGTAAAAATTTGGTCCTGCGCCTGTTCTCTAGCCAGTCGTGTCGGTTTGCCGTCCCACTGGGTTATGAGAGTAAAAGGAAGAGAGAGTGTATTTGTGTATTGCGCACACACTTGGGCACTATAAAATAACTCCTGCGTAGCTGGCCTAGTTTCAATGAAATCGGCTACCGACACCGCAATAGATGAGGGAAGCTATTATACCATAATAAATATGAAAATACTGATGATTTGCGCATTTGCCGGTCTCACATTATCATGTTTACAAACGTACACTTCGACAGATTGGGTTTACTACTTTTGAACTTTATTGCTGCGAGATAAGGTCGAAAAGTGGTAAACCAAATCTGTCGGCAACCGTACTACGCGTTCACAATGACCGGACATGGCGACCGCGACATTGACAATTGCCGCCTAAACGGCTGTCAAATTATTTCAAATTAGGAACCATACTCCATAGAGTAGTCGTGTTTTTTTTTATTTTTTTATTGGAAGTCCCACAGCAAAAAAACTAAATATTATCTAGACATAGTGGAAGTCTATTATTTGTGTGTATAACCCGAAAATAAAAACAGTGAATATTAGCTCTTACCCCTTTCTCTTTAGGGATAGATTTATTTAACACTCAGTTGCGTGATCACAGCGCCTCGTCTTGACGACTTTCATGCAAATATTCTCTTACATTACCATTGCTTTGTGTCTTTTTATACCTTTGTATTTTTTATTGTGTTATGGTGAGTAATTTAGATGAGGTGCCAAAACAAAAAAATGCTCCACGCATCTTTTTTGCTCTCTCTTCACAGTTCAGACTATAATCAGCTTGATATATGAATCATAAGGCACGCTGTGTATACCGATCATCTATAGTTCGTCCCTGATAAATTTAACCGAAAACATATAAATTTTCTTATAATCACTTAATGTGCACACTTATCAACCATAAAAATATATCTATAATAAAGTATTAAACTCTAATATCCAATACATTTTGATGTTTAAACATCAAATGAAAATCTTCCACAGAACAAATACGCCATTTTGACACTGCCGATTGTAGAATGTAAGCCTATAGTCTATGGATTCATAGCAAAAATAAACTTCATTGTATTATTATTGGCCAATTGGCGTCACTGACTAGTCTTTGGTTGTGTCATAGACGGGTTTGTTTACGTTTAGGTTAAATTTATCTCGGACGTACTATACTAGCCGCGAAGGCTGGTTTTCCTTCAGACGGAAGCCCTACCCTGTAGAAATTTGAAATACCCTGAAGAATAGCTGTGGTCGTATGACACCTACTGCCAAAACAGATTCATGATACATATAGATAATATGTATCATGAATCTGTTTTGGCAGTAGGTAGTATATAGATAATAAAATAAAATATTCATAACGAAACTTTTAAAAACAAGCGTTTAAAATATGCTCTGAGTGCTTGTCAAGACTATTCAAACAAGTCCAAACTCGACGGTTTTATCTTGTTTAGTTTAGGAGTCCCTATTATCACCTTCCGACGCCATCCATCTTTTTGGCGGACACTTTTAAAGTTTTATGCCTTAGAGAAATGACACTCCATAACTCTAGTCTCTATGCCCGCTGTCATCTACAACTTACAAGACGTGCAAAATCTGCATCTGCAATACAACACTTAGTGTGATAAGCTATCGGTGTATTTACAAGCCATTATCTAGTAGGTAGTTAATGATAATTTAACAGCTTTATTAGTATCGTTGGGTTTTTACTTTTTAAGTGAATTCGCCATGATGTGTTTGCTGTCTACAATCTACAAGTTCGGGTGTTTTTTTTACAATAGACAATACGTTTATATTTCTCTTTCTTTATGTATAAAAATGATTTTCTATTCGTTAGTCTCGCTAAAACTACGAACGGATGAACCGGAACCAGGAAGAAGGGATGCAAAAAATCGAAGAGCCGGGTTACGACGGATGTAATGCGCACACCCTTTTGCGCTATAATATAACTCAAAGCTGGCTTAGTATCAATGAAATCGATTCATCGTCGGTGTCTAGATAATAGAATAAAAATTATATTTGTTGTACTAAACGGTATTTAATTAATTTATGATCAACGCAGCCTAATAAAACAATGACGTACATACTACAAAATTAAATATTAACGCTATTATCACGGGCAAATAACATTTTACTTTATATTTGCACAAGTGTAGTCAGAAGCAGTTGTATCCGATCACATTAATTAGTATCATCATCCAATTGAATAAATTAAATAAATGAAAGAAATAATCTTAAAATTGTTCCCTGACGCACAAAGGCACATTCCGGAAACCGCCATCTAGCGCCACTATTGAAAAATTTGAGTTTTAGGGTAATTACTTTTAGTAAACTTTAGGAGTATTTGGATTTGAATTATTTTCGGGAGCACTGATTGGTGAACTTAGCGAGTGAGCGAAGTTGTTGCGAGTGATGTCCACCAATGAGCGTCTAGAATTATTTGTTAAGTCAAATGTAATCGACGATTTGATCCTTTCAGAAACCGGGGATAAAGCTACTTTAGGAGAAAATCGCACCACCAACCCTAACATATATCGATTCATGAATAACTCAGATGGGGATAGTAAAGCATAAGGCGTTTCCACTGACGCGGTATGGAGCGGATAGGAGCTTAGCGGTGCCCAAATTGACCAATCACTATGCTCGAAATCTTCGCTCCGTTTCCACGGAAACAGCACGAGCATAGTGATTGGTCAATTTGGGCACCGCTAAGCTCCTCTCCGCCCCGCTCCGCGTCAGTAGAAACTCAGCCTAAAGGAGTCACAATAGATCCCAGTGACATCAAATTGAGCAAATAAAATATTATCATTCTATGCGCCCTTACTCTTGAAACTAAATTCATGACCAACCCGAATCCAATGTTAGTTTTGCTGTCATGTCATTTTCTACACTTGAAAACAATACAGATTAAATTAAATTAGAATAGTTTCATGAAATCGACACTCAATTTAAACAAATTTGGCGCTAGTGTCGTGCTTAAGATTAGTTTGAATGAATTGTCTATCATAAAATTCTTGTCTAATTAATTGTAACTAAATTATTTCTGAAGAGTCTTACCATTTTGCTCTCTATCTTTAGGTATATCAATCACTGATAACAATTAATCTTTTACCAAATAGAGTATTTGCTTAGATAAAGTTTAATAAGAAGTAGATAAATAGAAATCTTCGTTCAAACTTCAAAATATAGCTAGTACTTATTTATTTATCATCGCATCATTATAATAATGCATACTATGATATTCATACATTAAATTTCCCTCAGATATTATGCAGATAGATTGGCAGTGTTGCCAGTATGATTTTCCAAAATAGTACGACCAGGGCGGCGATTCTCAGGCCTCAAACTTAGTTCCGAATATTAGTATACCCCGCTCGCACGCGCGGTAAATCTCATATGCATGAGCGGGACAGACCGATAATAAAAACTAAGTTCGAGGGCTGAGAATTAGGGCCTAGGTCTCTGAAAAGGTACGGATTGTAACTCAAAAGTACGGTTTTGCCAAAACATTAAAATGATATAGTCTACCCATAGTCATTTTTATAGTATGCATTTACATCACTTTCCTTTTACTCTCATAACCCAGTGGGACGGTAAACCGACACGACTGGCGAGAGAACAGGCGCAGGACCGACTTTTTACATGCCCATCCGACTCATGGATCATCTTTCTTGTCAGACAATCAGGTGATCAGCCTGCATTGTCCTAACCAAACTTGAAAACAACATTATTTTTTGTTGTTCCACCGCGGGAATCCATACCACGACATCGGGTCGAGAGCGAACCACTAGACCACGGAGGCGCTAAACGTATTATATGCAATCGGTATGCTGTATGTTTCACGTTCAAAAATCGGTCACCGATTTGCAAAATGACTGGTCGTCAGTGATGATGATATTGCAAGAAATGCACGTGCAAAGAAGACAGTTGCTGATTGGAATAATTATAATCAAATTACAATTAGGTATCTTATTGATTATAATAAATATTATCTCAATTATAGATAATTTAAATATTATCATATTTCAAACTGATGTCGATAAGATACATCAGCTTTCTACTACGAATGACTATTAATCTTTTTAGGTATGCACTCTGTAAGCGTATGAGTCATACGGACGTAGGACTATGTCTCTACCACTCCTCCTGAGGCCCAACCACCAGTGTTGCCAGAACGTACCAAAAAGTACGGAAACGCCTTACCGTACCTCAGTGTGCACCGTACCTTTTTCGTACGTTTCAAATTATACTAGTGATGTTAATGCTTACTATAAAAGGGTTACTATGGGTAGAGTATATCATTTTAATGTTTTGGCAAATCCGTACTTTTGAGTTACAATCCGTACCTTTTCAGAGAGCTAGTCGTACTATTCTGGAAAATCATACTGGCAACACTGCCAATCACAATGTAGATAATAAAGCCCAAAGATGATTTTTTGTAAATTAAAAAAACATATCCTTTTTTGGAAGTGGTAGACTTCGGAGTATTTACTCGTACTACCTTAATCTGCTGCTGCAGAGTCTAGAAAACCCTTTGATTACTCCTTATAAAAGAAAAAAAATATATGTAACATAAGTAAACTTCTTAATTTTTAAAACTGAAACGAAACGTTTTTTTCTGTCAAATAGGTTCTCAGGTGAGAGTTGGGTTTGAGATTTCTTTATTAATACGGGCCTAAAGCTCTTCGATAACTGGAGCCCCATTGTATGTTACAAATAGGCAACTCCACAATTACCTAAAAATCAAATATGTTAAAGAAGAAATTAAACATGAATTGCCAAACGAATTACAAAAGGATAAAATCCCATTCGAAACCATTTGGCTAAACAGTTCATGTGAAAATCCAACCAAACCAAACATTAGGCCGTGTTTCACCAAGCAATGTTAAAGTTAACGCCATGTTAAAATACCATGCCATCTCATTCGTTGACAGGAAATACGAGAGGGATAACATGATATTTAACATGGCGTTAACTTTAACATTGCTTGGTGAAACACGCCCCTAACCTTTTAAATGTTTGGTTTGGTTGTATATTCATCAACTGTTTTGCCAATGGTTCGGATTTAAAAAAAGTTAAAGAGACGTCCCCCCCCTAAGATCTTCTGTAAAAAAAGATACAAGTTTGATTACATGGACTTATCAATGGACACGTACCATACATGTCAGCAAATAAGAAATTCACAATGACTGGTTCAATGTCGAAAGTGTCGAAGATTGCTAGCAAAACGGGAGATAAAACTTAAAAGAAAAGTGTATTGGCGCTGTCATGCTTTCCATACAGTTATTATTCATTTACTTTACGCACCTGTGTCCTATCAATCGCCTCCGTGGTCTAATGGTTCAGAACTTCGCTCTCGACTCCGGATCGTGGGTTCGATGCCCGCGTTGGAACAACAAAAAATGTTGTTTCCAAGTTTTGTTAGGACAATGCAGGCTGATCACCTAATTGTCTGACAAGAAAGATGATCCATGCGTCGGATGGGCATGTAAAAAGTCGGTCCTGCGCCTGTTCTCTCGCCAGTCGTGTCGGTTTGCCGTCCCACTAGGTTATGAGAGTAAAAGGAAGAGAGAGTGTCTTTGTGTATTGCGCACACACTTGGGCACTAAAATAAAAACGACTCCTGCGTAGCTGGCCTGGTTTCAATGAAATCGGCTACCGACACTGAAATCGGTGAGGGAGCTATTATTATTAAATATAATTGTCCCTGTACAAATGTTTCGTCTCCTGTATGGAATTATTAATGTGTAGATGTTTGTTACTTAAGGTAGGGTTGCCATCTTCAAAATTGAAAAACTAGGACATAACCCGTCAAAACCCGGACTCTTGAGCCCAAAACCAACAAATATACGCATCACCTAATTCCAAAAAATTTAAATACTAAAAAAATCTAAATTCGGATATCGGCTGTCCGGTCCGGACAGTCCCCGGACGCCCTCAAAAGTAGGACAAATCCGGGGAAACTCGGACGGTTGGCAGCCTTAGTTACCTACTCATGCAAAAACTACCGGAACAATATTGACCTATACGATGTTCAGGAAAATATTACCTACACAACTATGTTTTAAAACTGTTCCCACTTTTACCTAACGATTAAAAAGAGGATATCTATACTAATATTATAAAGCGGAAGAGTTTGTTTGTTTGTTTAAACGCGCTAATCTCAGGAACTACTGGTCCGATTTGGAAAATTATTTTTTTGTTGGATAGTCCATTTATAGAGGAAGACTTTAGGCTATGTAACATTACGCTGCGACCAGTAGGAGCGAAGCGTCAGTGAGAAATGTTTAAAAAACGGGGAAAATTATTCACATTTGATGACTTTCGAGTTTCGTTGCGTGCGCTGCATAAACGTTTACTCAAAAACCACGCGAACGAAGTCGCGGGAACAGCTAGTTCTTAATATAACCTACGACCCGTCATATCTTGTTAAAGAAAATAAAGTCATTATCAAGTTATAGTTTTACTATAAATATATGTTATATAACACATTAATCGCATGTACAACCAATGATAATATTAACTGCGATAACCCTTTTGTGAAAAAACTGACAAACAAAAAAAAACCTTATCTACATATTATGTCGTGAACTCGTTGATAATTTTGAATAACATTTTCTATATTATTTTCGCACTGTAATTATTGTATAAACAAGATAAAAATAAGGCCATATTATTTATATTATTGTACCTACATAATAAATTGTATGCGTCTATCGTACGTATTACGTTTTGAAATGGATATGAAATTTCGGATACGGATATGGATAATGGATATGGATATTAAATTATTTAGTAATATCCGTTTTATTTAGGATAATTTAGATTACGGATTTACATTTTTACATTAGCAAAACTTTAAATTCGGTTTCAGTTACGGTTATGGATATTTTTTAAATATCGGATATCCGATAGTTTCGGTTACGGATACGGAACTCCCTAACATCCCTGCTATGTACCATTTATTATATACTAAGTGCTAATTAACATATTACGTAGGTACTTAGTCTGTATACTATTTATAATAAAATTACTTAAATATCAAACACTAGATAGAGATCGATTAACGGCCGAATTCAATAACTTATCTATCTTTAACCAGAGTTTCTAAACCATACAACGTGCCAGCCACTCGGTGTTATTATATTAGTAGATAAATTGATGGGTATAGTATCAAAATCCACTAAAACGTACTTTTCAAAAATCGTTTAAGCTTAATCGGATTTTGATACTGCCGGCTTACTCCCGACACAATCGAGAATCAAATCAGTTCGATCTCAACGGCTTTTGCTATTTTATTTCGTGGATAACTATGAAACTAACCAGGATAAAGAAAATCGTTTGATCGTAACTGTTAGCACTCCCGTCCATATCAATCGACTGAGAATCAAAATAAACAAACTTAAATTTATTCGGGAATATGCGGCATGATCGAATCTGAATCAAAATCAAATCAGTTTGGAGAGTCAGGCCCCTGGTATATGCACTGTTATAGGGGCTTTTGATTTTGAATCTATTTTTGGTGGGTAGATTTCTGTATGTTTTAGCGGGTTTTGGTACGAAACTAGCCAAGCATTTTAAAGCAATTTTTACGAGTGCTGCTAACTCAAATTCGGTCCAAAAGCATTATAGCGGATTTTGGTTTTATATCCCCCATTTAAGATTTTTTTTGCGGTGTCATTAGTCAATAAAGATTTTCTTTTTTTTTTTATTAAATAATAATAATACTTAATAATAATAATAAAAAAACCGACACGTAAGTAAGCCTATACAAGATCTTCTTCTTCTTCTTATACTTAAAAATGAAGGGCAACGCAAAAAGCTCCTTATTAATTAAAGACATGAAAGGATGAAGGTGTTATGTAGCAAAATTCTGATTTCTAGAAATTTTAGTTAAAACTGTCACTTAAACATTTTAGAAAACGTCGTAGGGGATATAAAGTACATTAATCTAAAGATCCATCTCTAGAATTAATGTACTTAATATGTTACTACATATCCTTAATGTTTAAAAGACAGTTTAAACTCAATTTTCTGGTTAAAAAATTTTTGATACATATCACCTACATAATTCATATTCATGTGTTTAATTGCTGTTGCTGTAGGGTGCTGTAGGGTTAAGAAATGGTCATTCAAACTACTATAGATTTTTTTTGTAAACATTAATAAAAAAGTAAAGTAAAGACCTACATGAAAACTATTTTGACAATCTACATTAGAGTCCTTTCAGTGAAAGAAGTCCTACGTGACGATTGTTTTCGTGCAATAGAATGTTATCAACCATTTTTTTGTATAAAAGATCCGTAAAGAAAAAAAGTAAAATCTAATTTTATACTGAGATCGGGTGTTTTTATTTATAGGTTTATTACCACAAATAGTTAAATTGTGACCTCCAATAAATCTAGATAAAAAATGTATTTAGAAAATGCCTATGATTTTTTTTATTATTTTAATTTTCTTTCATATCTAAGATATAGTTCCAGTAATTGCCGCAAGACTATTTTGTTTTACGATTAACTCGTGCTAATCTTTTTAATCGTCGGCTGTAGCTCCCCCAAGTATAAAAAATATGATACGGTTTATTACCTATACTGTTGTGGATAATAATAATGCCGCGCTTGTAAATCATAAAGATAATAGTCAATAATTCCTTTATAATCGCGCGATTAGTAGGTATGTTTGTTTGCGTCACCTTATTCGTGTTATTTACTTGAAGATAATGTACAAAATATCTAAATAGTTAAATCGTTGAGGTTAGGTTTCTATTCTCTACTTTTTTCGTGGAAAAAAGTTGAAAACAACAATTTGAAAAAAGAATAAATTAATTACAAACTGTTGGCCGTATTTAAAAACGAAACTTTAAAAAGTGCAGTAAACGTTGAACCTGTAATTTAGTTGATATTTTAGGTGCATTTTGGGTGCATTGTTTACATCTTTTTCATCATTTTTCCGCTACGAAGCTACGCTTTAGAAAAGGCAGGCATTTTTTCGACCTAACTTTTTTTCCAAACTTTGATCCCACACAGTTTTTGTGTAAATGATAAAGTAAACTAAATCTTATTGCATCTTTATAACTTGCTAAAGTTCAAACTTACCTACCTATGTATTTATTGGAAAACTCATGTTTAAAATGTAAACTGTTAAAACATTGTAGTTCATTCTATATTCAAATTAATTATGTATGTATTGGAAAGAGTAAAACAATGAACTCTTTAGTAATTCGTGACTTTAGTACTATTTCAAGAGGGTCACATAAAGTGTAGTGGACTCTACCAGTGCAAAGGAATAAATTGATACGAATAAACGCTTATGTTTTTTTTTTCGTTGTAATTTTTTTCTGTAAAATAGTGTTGAATTTAAAATGTCATTTAATTTATCATTTTTCTTTTTTATTAAATATACTAGGGCTTCATAGTTTACGATTTTAAACCTTAAGTAAAGTTATCCCGAACTAGTCCAGATTTTCTATAAATTTCAACGATTTCAATACTCACGTTTTCAGTAAAAAAATTATATCATTTTTACATAAACCAATAAGTTACCAATAACCATTTGCATTTAAAAAAAACACTTAAAAAACACCACGTCAATTTTCAAAAATCGAAATCACATTTTTTTTTCACTGAACACTAAGCACAGAACATACCGATGCCCGCGATGATATATTGGCGCCAAAGCTGCCCTTGCTCCATCCTGAACGACTGCTGCTGGACTGTGTTGCCCGTAGACACCGGGTCGTATACGTAGTTTCTATCTGCCATATATGTGACGTCACGACGCTGTCTTGGCACGCGCAGCGATCTGCAATCATGTGATTAATTAGAATATCAATAAAAAAATATAAAAAAATAAAATATATAGAAAGGAATCCATGCTTTTTAGCGACATTTTCATAGATTTTCGTAAAAAGTACATAGCAGATTTTGTACGATCTTTTTAAAGTTATAATGAAAACTTTTGTATGGCTTTCTATTTTTTTTTATTTTTACTTATTATTAAAATAACATATTAAGAGGAAACACAATGGCCGTTTTTCCATACAAAACCAGGGTTCTACGCGACCTCTGCTGCCTCCCTGGATAATGCCACTAGAGTAACAATTTTTTTCACTGAGTATCTATGTATACTAATTATACGTGTCTATTTTTTCCCTTTTTATAATAACTTTATAATACCTTTATGATAACATAAAAATTTATAATAACTTAAAAATATGGTCAGATTTTCGACTGTGTTTAATCATCCAGGAAACAGGATTCGAGTAGGTTAAATTTGATGATAAAATCGAAACATAGGAACATAGCTCAAGCATTTTATTTTATAATGAAAAAAGTATCTAAATCGTTTAAGTTTTGGAGGAGGAAACCGGAGTCATCTTCGATTTCTTGTGATTTTTATCTATAGGTAATTTCAGCTACAGTAGAATTTTTAATTTCTCTAGACCGTTGTTTCCTTTTTACAACAAAAACTCATTTTTGGAAGTCGGATGAAAACACACGAGTCGAGTAATTAGTAGTAAAAACTTAAATATTTTACGCACAGCAGTGTAACATTTTTTACTGGCAGTTTGGCTTAATGGGATAAAAAAATATACTTTTAATTTTTGCCAAAAAAAAATAAACGCTATTTATTGAGATTACATACATTCTTTATTTAAATGTGCAACAAATATTAACCCTTAGTTTCCGGCAAAATGCCAGAAACCCAAGTTTATAAGGTGTATGACCATGTTATTTTTAGCCGTTGTAAATAACGAAATGTGTGCACTCCTACTACCAAGTGCTCACATAAAATCGTCGTAAAATACACATTCTATATCAAGTATGAACAATTAATAACTGCGTAGTCGTCACCGTAATATTTTTCATACTTTCTTTAACGTTCCGTTTACGCAGTTGTCAATTGTACCTGCTTATACCTCATACAGTATTATGGCGTAACTTTTTACTGAAAATTATGTTACTGAAAATATTATAAACATAATACAGCTTAAATATAAACTTGTACAGTATGCAGTTGTAAAATTTTTGGTTCATTATAATATCAATGTAAATCAACAAGGATAAAACCATATTTTAGGATATCTGTAGCTCAGTGGTTAAGTACGTCGATGCTCAAGCTGGAGGTCGCAGGTTCGAATTCCATTATTGGATTACAAGTTTTCAACCGAGAGAATTCTCACGACTTCGACATAAACCTCTAGGTTCGAGTCGAGGTCTGGCTTTTCATTGTAAAATCTTTTGATTAATGTACTTAATACTTTACGACGTGTTTAAGTGACAGTTTCAACCCAATTTTATCGAAATCATAATTTTTCTACATAATATCACGTGAACATGTCTTCAAGTAGTGTTTTGCTAAAAGTTCCTTTTTTGGCCACGGCGCGCGCTGTAACCGATTCATAGTTTCCACGCCACCTACTTGTACAGCGAATAGCTGTACATCTTTAACTATATTTAATGGTATACAGGGTGTAAAAAGAGCAGTCACTATTACTTTGAGATACGATTATACTACCTTTCCTTATTTTGGAAATGTATTTTTTTTTATATTTTTGTTGTCAAAAGCTAAAAAAAAAGTTTTTTTTTACTTTTCACCATTTCTTATTTCTTTGTCGCAAAAATAACAATAAAGTATTTTTTTTTTTTGTAAAATAAATCCCAAATTTAGTGACTGCTCTTTTTACATCCTGTATAAAAATACTTCAGTCTGTCTGTGTAATAAATAATGTGAACCAACACAGTCGCATTCCTAACTTTATGACAAGCGACGCGTCACCATTTTTGGACCGTTTTCACAAAACAGTATTGTTTAATATATTATTTATCTTTCAAGATAAAATGTAATTGGATATTTTCCTTAAAATTTTATTGTATTTGCAATACTAATCCTTGTGGAATTCAGACTAAGTATGTAGGTGTAAAATAAATGAGTTATATTTCGTTGGGGTGTGTAGCCTCGTAGATAATAATGTAGAGTATACTGTGAAAGTACCAGCGCTGAAAGACTTACTTTTGACTTTCATGTTTGTACGAGAAATGGCCCAACATCATAAATTTTCTCATACAATAATTTAAAAAAAGTACCACTTTCAGCGCTGGTACTTTCTCAGTAAACCTTTATATACGGGACCCAGACACACCCTAAAGTATTATCACTCATTAATATTATAGCCTGTAGAAATAATCGTACAAGTGGGAACTTCATAAGGACCCATACTTTTACCGTACGGCAGACTTCTTGTGGGAACGATAAAATCTGACTTTATTATATGCAAAAAAGTCAGTAGTAATTTTCTGACTGACTTTTTTGCATTCAATATTGCAATCAGTGTGTTTTATATTTTTTACCCGACTTCGGCGAAGCCAAAAGGAAGGAAATCTAAGCGACATCTCACACCTACGGTAGAATAAAAAGAGCTTGAATAATGATAATATTCCTCTGCTGTTGCAATATTCAATTCTTTTTTGCGAAGTCGGATTTTATTTTTTTTCGCCAACAAAAAATCAGTCGCTGATTTACGCAACTTTTCGCACCCTTAATAGTTCAAAGGGTTATTCATTATTCCGGTTCGACGCGTATTGGAAAACTTGCCGCGCGGTTATTGGTCAACGATAAGCGTGGCGAGCGGTTATTGCTCAACGATAAGCGCGGCGAGCGGTTATTGGCTGTTGCACAGGGAAGCAGTTTAATTATGATTTGTGAATAAGTGCCCAACTAGCACTTTTACGTACTTTTCGGATTCCGTAACGCTCGTATTTTCAATTTTAAGCTCTACCGTGTTAGTGTAGAGTTCTATTTTCAGTGCTGTTCATTTTATCTGGCTTACAGCATTCCGGATCCCCTCAAATTGAGTAGGGCTAAACATGGCCCACCATCCCATACAATCTATCTTTAATACAAAAAATTGCAATAGATGTCACTACTATTAACGTTTGTAAATTATAAAATGTAAATATGCCGAATTGAGTACAAATATTGACATTAAAATAAAGATACGCATATTTTTTAAGCGTAACATCACATTAAGCTAAATTCAACTCCTTAATTAAGAAGAAGATACGAAACAAAATTAGTATTTTCCAATAGTGGCGCTAGATGGCGGTTTCCGGAATGTGCCTGAACTTCGCCTTTTGCCAGTCGCATTGCCAGTATTAGGGTGATACCATTTTCTAGTAATAGGTCGGTATATATCTACTTTGTGACAGTGGGTATGTAGGTGATGATGATAAGGACACTAACCAGAAACCAAGTTGAGGAAAAGATGAAAACGGCATCTTACTTCCGAAGTGATATGTATTTTATATGCGCTCCCTTCCTATACGGTGCAAGGAAAACTATATTTCCGGTGCAATTGATATAAAACATGAGCAAAACCTACGTTTTATGAATAAAATAAGCCGTGCAAGCTAGCTCGTTGCTGGAATATAAAAAACCAACTCCACAACTAAAAAGTATAAATTTTTCAAGGATTCCGTCATCAGATCCTTATCTGATATGATATGGGACCACCTGGGAAGTATAGTTACTCTATCAAACAAAAAAAAAATCTTTATGTATTCCATTTTTACTTTGTATTTGATATAGTGGCTTCACATATCTGCTGTCCCCGCGACTTCGTTCGCGTGGTTTTTGAACGACTTAAACCGTTTATGCAGCGCACGTAACGAAAGTCTCCCCGTTTTTGCAACATTTCTCACTGACGCTTTGCTCCTATTGGTCGCAGCGTAATGTTATATAACCTAAAGCCTGCCTCTGTAAATGGACTATCCAACAAAAAAAAAAAATTTTCAAATCGGACCAGGTTCCTGAGATTAGCGCGTTTAAACAAACAAACAAACTCTTTCGCTTTATAATATTAGTACATATAGATAAATATGTTCGACTATATTTTATAATCTAACAGTTGATAGTTATAATTATTTATACAGCATTTTTCGTCTTACTTTTCGATTTAAAAATATGACATGCAATTTAATATAATGTAAAGTAATACTATGTAATATATTTTTGTAATAACCGTTGTCCGCTATATATTATATCTCTCAACATACATATTACTACACATTCTAATACCTAGGTCAGTTATAAAATAGAAGTGTCAAGTATAAACATAATATCTACTTATATTTTATTAGATGACCCGTGCCCACTTCGTGGAGCATAGAAACAGTTTGTGATGAACCGTTTAAACCCTTCCGGGACTTCCACGAATATTTCAAGACTAAAAATAACCGAATCGGTTCAGCCGTTCTCGAGTTTTAGCGAGACTAACGAACAGAAATTCATTTCTATACAGGCTGTATATATGAGTGAGAATACTGTAGTGTGTATGGGTCCCATGTGTAGAGTTTACTGTGAAAGTATCAGCGCTGAAAGAGTTGGCACGGGTCAGCTGGTGAAAATATAAAATATATTGCACATAAAAGTATTACAAAAATTTCCGTTGCCTGGTACTCATAACACAAGTACCACCAGATTCACGTGGTTTGAAAGCGTCCATTACTATATTTTTTAATAAAATACACCACTTAAAACGAGTAATGCCTAGAATGTTTATTATTTTGTATATTATTACGTAAAGGAATAACAATTATATTCATTATCAATATGATAATTAAATAATGTCTCATAGTTATTTATATGATTGTTTGTCTGTGATTTTATGATGTGTCTAGTTAGGATGAAACTTTGTTGTGTTGTTTACCGATTTGTAGCTTCTCATAAGCATAAACTCTCTTAATGTCTCTCGGCGGTCATGGTTTATCTATGAAACAGGCGTGATGAAAACGACGATTACCGAAAAACGTTAAGTACGTAGTTTTTCTTGTTTTTTTAAACATTTAATTTATACATGTTTCTAAAATATTATTTGGAAATTGTTATGTACAAATCATTTAAAAAACTGAAACTTGAACTGGAATTTTTAAGTTACATTGCTCCTAGCGCCATCTTTTGTCAAAACTTATGTACTGATGAAAAAACACTCGAAACTACTCTGCTCTAGTTAAGGCGAGGAGTAACCGCAACTAGCGCCACTCTTTTTAAAATAAATTTTACAATGACACAAAGATCTTATTAAAAATGTAATCGGTTCAAACTTTAAGTAAATAGTTAAACTAATTTATTATAGTAATATATAATAGTTAAACTAATATTATATATTATATCTCGTAAGTAATAACTAAAACGGCCGTTTTAGTTATTACTTACGAGAGTAAATACAGTATAGGATTTAGAGCTGTAATTAACTGCCAATAAATTAGTTTAACTATTTACTTAAAGTTTGAACCGATTACTTTTTTTAATTAGATCTTTGTGTCATTGTAAAACTTATTTTAAAAGAGTGGCGCTAGTTGCGGTTACTCCTCGCCTTAAGGTTATTTTTTACTTTTTAACCCCCGACGCAAAAACAACGGGGTGTTATAACTGTTATAAGTTTGACGTGTAAATGTATATGTGTCTGTATGTGCCATCGTAGCTCCCGTAGATGATCCGATTTTAATGCGGTTTTTTTGTTTGAAAGGTATATCAGTCAAGAGTGTTCTTAGCTATGTTTGGTGGAAATCGGTTCAGGTCTTCAAGGTCATCTGGTCGTTTGTTAGGTGTAACAGAAATGTTACACGCTAAGTAGTAGCGGTTTTTTTTAATTATGAAATTTAGTTTTTTAGCGCATTTTATTAAGATATTGTATTTACTTTACAAGTTTTAAATAAATAAACAATTGCTTGGGATGAAATAATTATAACTTTCAATTACAGATAGATAGGTTTAAACGGGCCGTTGGTACTTAGATATTATATCGAAAACATTTTGGAAGGTAAAATGATTAGCGATAAAATAATACTGTGTCAAGTAGCGAATAATCAGAAATATCATTTGCCTTGGTTGCAGATACTCCTCAGGGCTGGTAGATAACTGAAGATGGCAGATTAGACTACTAATTAGTAATTAGGTAGATACTTTACTTCAACAAACAGAGGACGTCATATACCTAGATCTATACTAATATTATAAAGTGAAGAGTTTTTTTGTTTGTTTGTTTAAATGCGCTAATCTCAGGAACTACTGGTCCGATTTGAAAAAAAATTTTTTGTTGGATAGTCCATTTAGAGAGGAAGGCGTTAGGCTATCATTTACGCTGCGACCAATAGGAGCGAAGCGTCAGTGAGAAATGTTGCAAAAACGGGGAAAATTATTCACATTTGGGGACTTTCGTTGGGCGCGCTGCATAAACGGTTTAAGTCACTCAAAAACCACGCGAATGAAGTCACGGGCACAGCTAGTTTAGAACTGAAGAATGAGGTAAAACTTGATAAAAGTAAAACAAAATAGGATTTTTAGGATTCCTAACTTAAAGCCCTATCCTATTACTAAGACTCACCATCCGTCTGTCACCCGGCTGTATCTCAGGACCGTAATAGTCAGATAATTATATTCTCAGATGTATTTCTGTTGCCGCTACAACAACAAACATTTAAAACACTTAGAACATTTAGAATACTTTTCAAAAGAACAAAAATATTGTTTATAAAAATCATAAAATATTTTTCTTTATAGTATATTTTATTGTAATTATCCATAATATATGTGATAATTCATTTAAAATAAATAGATAGGTACTGTATAGAGAAATGTAGTATCATTTAGCAAACGCCCGAACAAGGCACTAAGTTTTTATATATTTTTCAATGAAAAACTCCTTAAAAATAACATATATAAATTAAAACTATTTTATTATAATATTATTATCTAAACTATAAACTAAACAAGTAATAAAAAAGGCTATATGTAAAAAACTATATCTAAAATGTATCTTTTTCAATGTATTTTGATTTATTATGTATTTATTATGTATGTTATACTTGGTTGCTAATAAAGAATTTGAGTTTGAAAACAGAATACAATTTATATTTATGGGGGTTTGCTTACAAGAAACGTGATTTTTTGTGAGCAACATACATCATAAGGGGCCTTTCTCGCGCTTGATTAGTTTTTTCGGTAAAATAAACCACGCATAATAAGTTTCCGATTGCCACCAACAGATGGCATTGCACGGTGAGGATAAGAAAAATCTAGATTTTCTTATGCGGAAAACAGAAAACGGAGATATTTCACAGCGCGGAAGTGGGAAGTCTGTGTAGAATAATAATTAGTGTATTGTCCTGATCGTTCGTAAAAGGTGGACGCACTTATACGGAAGGATAATGTTTAATGTCACATTATTGTGATCGATATAGAGATGACTGAATGTATCATAATAGATGATAATGGAGCGTATATTTGTTTCTGAGCATGGCCTACCATCTCATACAATGCATCTTTAATACAAAAAATTGCAATAGATGTCACTACTATTAACGTTTGTAAATTATAAAATGTAAATATGCTGAATTAAGTACAAATATTCACATTAAAATAAAGATAAGCATAATTTTTAAGTATAACATCACATTAAGCTAAATTCAACTCCTTAATGAAGAAGATACGAAATGAAATTAGTAATTAGTATTTTCCAATAGTGACGCTAGATGGCGGTTTCCGGAATGTGCCTGGAAATCGAAGAAAACTAAAATAGTCAGTCAAATTGCCAGTATTAGGGTATAGGGGATACCATTTTCTAGTACTAGGTCGTGTCATTGTTATATATCTACTTCGTGGTTCTGCGGTAAGTATCCGAATTGTAATATTATGTATCTATCTAATATTATGTGATTTTTATTGTAACCAGTTACGCCTGAGTTGTATTTAAAGTGCCCCTAGTAGTTCGTGGCCCAGTGGGGTAGTTCATAGCTCAGTGGGGTGATTCGTAGCCGAGTGGGGTAGTCCGTAACCCAATGGGGTAGATAATCGACAGGATGTCCATCCCACGTATGGATCTTTCTTGTCAAACAATCAGCAGTGATATTTTCTAATGTTTTGCGCATCTCGATAGCTGAATGAAGTGAGTGTGAAATTTCGAAGATCACAGTATGAGAAACTTGACACTTACCGCAGATTATTCGAGATACGAAATCATTCTTAGAGAATAGCACTGCAGGTGATCATTTAATTTAGGTATTGCGATAACCCAACTAAAAGCGCATTGTTTTTAAATTCATGATGGTAAGTTTTTAGAGCCTGACATTAAATCTAAGTGTCTTTTTAAACATCGATGTAAACCGATATGTTTAATGGAATCATGTCCTCTTGACAATTATCAGTAGTTTATCGCGGAGTGTTCTAGAATATTCAAGTGGTTGCATCATGAACTTGATATTGAAACAATCAAGGGGGATGTAATTCAAAATGGCTGAAAAATATTAGTTCAGATGGCCGGTAATAGATGGGGCTACTTGTTGTGTAAGTGTGTATGTGTCGCAGTCATCTGATTGAATCTGCTTATTTCATTGAACGACTAGCGCGGTTATTTAAAATCGCTACACAGCTCGTATAGATAGCAATGTGTTGATATACCTACTTTTTTGATTTATTTACTTTAATGTGCGTTCTATTAGTATATATTCAGAAATTTTGAAGTTTAATAAAATAAAATATTAAATGGCTGTTCTAGTCTCAGATTCTTTCAATTTGTTGGTAAAAATAGAATTCAATGAACGCGCTCGTCAATCAATCAAATAGGAGATTCAAACAGATGATTTCGTGACCGACATCTTTTATGTTTTTATGTAAAAAGAGAACAATAAACTAATTGGCATGGTGCAACGCACATTTTTAAATATTGTGAACGCGCTAACCTCAGTAACTACTGGGGCCGTATGATCTTTTACAAAAACAACCTGGTTCCACGCAATTCAATAAGACGGTCTTAAACTGCCTTGTTCTTTTTCATATTACAGCGACATGTTAAACTGAATAGATCCACCCTAGTTTGGTAGTCTGAAAATGACATTCGGAAGCAAGTCAAGTGTCACGTGTCCGCTAACTAGCTGTCATCATGCAGTTATTATGTGATTGTAATACGAAAATTCAAAGGCAGCCATGATGTATGGCGTAAACTGCCTGGAATTAGAGCTTGTAATATGCCCCCTGGTCCGATTTGAAAAATTCTTCCAGTGTTGGATAGCCAGTTTAAAGAGAAAGGTTTTACATCAATAGGAGCGGAACACCAATGAAGAATGTTAAAAATGGCGGACTTTCACGCTGACGTAGTCGCAGGCATACCTAGTTGTTATATAATTTATTTATTATTGACGTTATGGAGATATTTATTGTATGTTATTCCAAGGATTTGCTATTGCCAATAAATTATTCACATACAAATAGCATAGCGTGGGCAGTGCAGTCATATACTCTGTTCGTCGGTATAAAATAAATAAATAAAAAAAATATATATTTCCAAATGAAACTTAACAAACATTAAAACTACTCAAAAAATGTCAGCTCAATCAGTTGAAGACATCTTCAATGTAGAGTTGCAAGAATCACCCGAACATACGTATTACAGTGTACGTAAATTAAAAACAAAGGTTTTTTATGATGTTCCTGATTTAGTTACTATTATGACCGCTAGAGGCGCTGACATGCTTTTCATATTTTCTTTCTATACCATATTTTTTTTCTTTACATAAATATTGAATTTAAAAAAACTACATGATTGTAATTATTATTAAAAAAAGATAACAGTCATTGAATTAGTAAAAATATATTGCGCCTATGAAAATAGAATAGCAAATCTCTTTAAAGGTTAAAAAGTGTTTATTTTAAATCAACCACTTATTAAATATTTATAATCTAGATATTATTATGCTTTAACAATATGACCACTGTTAAGTTCTTGAATTGTGTTGCGTATACCAGACAACTGAATATATTTAATACTTTTCAACTATATTTATCAAATATATATACATGTTAAGCATCCATTTATACTAATATTATAAAGTGGAAAAGTTTGTTTGTTTGTTTAAACGCGTTAATCTCAGTAACTACTTGTCCGATTGAAAAATTTTTTGTTGCATAGTTCCTTTATAGAGGAAGGCTTTAGGCTATATAACATTACGCTGCGAGTTGCGACCAATAGGAGCGAAGCGTTAGTGAGAAATGTTGCAAAAACGGGGAAAGTTATTCACATTTGGCGACTTTCGTTGCGTACGCTGCATAAACGGTTTAAGTCACTCAAAAACCACGCGAACGAAGTCGCGGGCGCAGCTCCATATATAAACTTTAGTATTACGTGGGTTTTAGGTTTTAGGCACGGAATACTAAAAAGCTGTGTCTTCTGTTTTCTACAGTAGTCTGTATAATAATGTAAAGATTATCAACATTTATAACCTCATAGCTACCTGTACAATAAATATAAAAATCATTTTGCGGATTACTTTATCAATAATTATCGTATTGTTTTCATCGCTTGTGTTTCGTTGAGTGCCACGTGTGACGTGGCGCAGGCGTGATAGTCTCAATAAGTTTGTAGAATAGATATAATCGGTTTTTTTCATTTTTGCTTGGAAAGAACTGCACAAAGGGCGGTCATACTGCATACAGCAATCTCTTCTAGGCAACCCAATAAAATAAATCAAATAGCTTTACATTTACTTAATATACGTTATGTATTATGTTACTGTAAAACGTCGAATTACGGTGAATCCTAAGATTTAAGAGTAAAACCTAAGTTATTGGTAAAAGCCAATCGAGAATCGAATCCGTTCGATTTCAGCGTCTTTTGGTATTTTATTTGGAGGATTGCTTTTAAACTAACCAGGATAAAGAAAATCGTTAGATCGTAACTTTTTGTTCTCCCGACCATATCAATCGACTGAGAATCAAAATAAACAAACGTCAATTTATTTGGAAGTGGGCGGCACGATCGAATCTGAATCAAAATCGAATAAGATTCGAGAAAGGCCTGTACGAGTTTATGATTCGCATTTTTACCATCATTTACTTGGCAAGTCTTAGGATTACAAATTTCAAAATCTGTTATGGCTTTTAATATTCAGAATCTTAGTTTTTACTCTTAAATCTTAGGATTTACCGTAATTCGAGGTATTACAGTAATATAAGCTTTGAATTGATTTGGTCGATTTTCACTTCTATCTGTAGGTCACAGTCTGAAGGCAAAAAAAGTGAATAAGCAGAAAATAGGAAGACATTGTAACCATTTTCCCTTAGTATTGGTCCTATTAAAAATGTCCTATTACGCTGAGAGGTCAATAGCACGCGTAAGACGTTCATTACGTACTAGAGCAAAAATTATAAAATTTAAGAATTTAATGCAGAACGTTGTTCCAAACAGTTCAGCCTTGCGACTTAAAATAATAAATTGCAAAAAAAAAATTTTTTTCAAAAAATAAACACGAAAAAATTCATTTCTAGAATCCGTCAAGTTCTTACAATCCTACCCCAAAGTTATAGTGACTGCTATTTTTACATCCTGTATATTAGTGACGCTTTATTTAAAATACTTCAGTATTTTAAGTTAAGTAAGCCAGGGGACTGTCGATTTAATTTTTGCAAATTTTGTCCAAATTTGTTTTTAACTAATTTTATACGATTTTAAGGCGCTGCGGTCGGTGCGTCGCCCTTTCTCGCCATACAAATAGTCTTTCAAGTAAATGGAACAGTGGCTTAAGCAGGGCCCCGATTCTCTTAACTCAATCGTTCGATCGATCGATCATCAGTCTGTCCTGCTTGCACGCGATCCATATATACGTGCCCGTGCGGGACAGACTAACGATCGAGATCGAGTTTAAGTTAAATTAATTATCATCTCCTATTTACATACGTTTATATATTTTATGACAAGCACAAAGCAATAAGTATTATCCAATATAACCCTCATTAATGCAACGGAAGATATTTAATACTTATTATAATTGCGGCAATACGGAAAACGAGTTGTAAACATTACGGAATATTGTGTCATCTCGTTACATCAACAGACGGATGTCAAGTTGATGGTCAGATTAACTTAAACGGCATTGAGGGGGTATTCCAAAAGAAGAAGAACTTAAATGGCGGGAATGTGGGGTATAGACCATAGACTATAGAAGGTGCGTTCCAGTTGCAAGGAAATAACGGCATTTTCGAAATTTTCAATCACATTCCTGTTTTTTATGAAATGAGCGGTTTTTATTTTGACAGTTCTACTGGTTTCAGAAAACTGCTGATAGATGGCATTAAACCTAAGTAATATGTCAAGTCCTGTGTAAAATGTCAATTTCCGCTTTGTTTTTTGTTTGTTTACCTTTCAACTTACTTTCTTTCACTTGCAATAGTTTATTATTTATTAATTGTGCCCTGAGAACTAAACTAATCATGGCTAGTCCATGCGCAGTACAATTTTGTAAAAATATAGGTAACCACCGCTTTCCCCAAGATGAAACTCGGAGATCAAGATGGATAGAGGCTATCAAACATATAAAAACAGGATTAACTATAAGAAAAAAATCCTTCATATTATGTTCAACTCACTTTACGCCAGCAGATTTCATCTCTCTGTCATCACATTTGGCAAGAGCCCCAAGAGGTAAAATATTTATCTTAGCGTCGAGTCAAAAATACTCGGCAGCAGGCTGAAATTTGGCATGTATATTTCTTAGAATCTAAATAAAGGGGTTTATTATTTGTTTCAAAAATCAAAGATATCGAAGCCAGCGAGCTATAATGTATGTAGGTTTCCTCGGAAGTGTAGGAGATCATTAAGAAAGGAATTTGAAAGGATTATTTTTGTGTATGAAACAGCATCTGGCAACTACCACCCAACAAAGATCACAGATTTTTTGACATATTACATTATGCAAGCGCCATCTTACGGTAGTCTCTGTACCTAAAAGTGACACTTCGAAAACCCCTCATTAGATCGAAAGATATTGTATTTGAAAACTGTGACTGCAATGCAATAAAGTTATTAACGAAATAATAACGTTATTCCCTTGCAAGTGGAACGCACCGATATTCCCTAAACGCGGCGCTGTGATCGCGTGACGGATAGTTAAGCCGACTTGTTAAATTTTTTTTTGGTTGGGAAATGCTTAATTATCCCCGACTATACGATTTATACATGGTGTAAAATAAAATAGTGATCATACTTTAGGGTGTGTATGTGCCTCCTATGTAGAGTATACTGTAAAAGTACCAGCACTGAAAGACTTACTTTTGACTTTCATGTCTTTCAGTATGAGAAATGCCCAAACATACAGAGATGATACTTTCACAGTAAACCTTTATATACGGAACCCATACAAACCCTAAAGTATTATCACTCATTAATATTATAACCTTTTTAGGGGAGTCGCCGAGTGTTAAGTGAGGATCATCTGGAGACACCCTACAGCCAACTATGCTCTGCCAGCTGGAAGGGCCATGGGAAACGAGCTAAAGTTACACTACCGTGACAAAGTCAACCTACCCTAACTTAAAGAAAGAAAGGTCTCTGCTCTCTGCAGGAGTTCTGATGGACGAACAGCACGGACGCCCGACAGAAGTAATAATGTCAACGCTGTGAGTTAGACTGAGGAGCAGCCATGGAATGCTTGAGAGAAATGGAAGATAGACTGGCACCGTAACAGGTTAACGAAGCGTTTTACTTCCATTTTGTTCTGTTACACATTGATTTTTTGTTTATGTTTAGATTTAATTAAATCGGAGTATTGTTAGTTATCAATTCGGAAACGCCCCAGTTATGATAAACCACAGGAATTGATAATGTGCTCCAAAACAGATGGCTCACAATGACGATAAATGACTAACGTGGGGTAAAAAAAGTGTGTGTAGGTACTTCTTTCTGTAAAAAGAAACTACGTTTAAAAAACCGACTACAACAACTAAAGGCATAAAATAAGCGTATTTACAACTAGCTGACCCGTGCCCACTTCGTACGTTGAGCATGGAAACCGTGTAAACCTTCCGGGACTTCCACGAATATTTCAAGACCCAAAGTAGTCGAATCAGTTCAGCTGATCTCGAGTTTTAGCGAGACTAACGAGCAGCAATTGATTTTTATATAGCCTATGTTACTCGGTGATAATGTAGCTTTCTAATGAAAAAAGAATTATTAAAATCGGTCCAGTACTTTTTGAGTTAAGTCGTTACATACAAAAATACAAATCTTTCCTCTTTATAATATTAGTGTAGATGTATTTACAATTAATGTTATTGTTAAAGTCGGTGTCAGCAAAGGTGAGATTCAAACAGCAACTTTAGGATGTTCTTTTAGCTGACACTGACTCCAAAAAGAACATTAATTATAAAAGTGTAATTTTATGCGTTTTAGTTGTTTAAACGCAGTTTCTTTTTATTTTTTACTTTTTTGTGTCTCTACGTCAAAGTAAAAGGTAAATCTGTTCGGTAGCTACGATAGTACAGACAGACTGACAAACACCATATTTATAATTTCCACCTCCTTTTTGTATCGAGAGACAATTATAAATGGGAAAGTTAGAAACTTCCAAATTACCGCACTGAAACAACATACAAATCAAATCATAAACATTTTGGTGAAATATGTTATATACAAAAACTACAGCGCCAAACTGTAGTTATAAATTTTTATGGGACCAAATAGCAGCTATTTTGCATTGAATAAAAAAGAACACGCAAATTGTCTGAACCTCAGAGTAATCAGTGTACCTACATACATAAAAAAAACAGGCTAAATTAAGAACCTCCTACTTTTTTGGAAGTCGGTTGATGACTAGCAAGTTCTTGGTGTCGGTTTTTCGTTTCGCGTAGCTGTGAGAACGTGGTACCTTAGGCACTATTATTTATTATTATTATCTCGTCTTGGGTAAATTATCTAAAGAGATGAGAATACAAAACAGCTACGGATTTTTTAAATGGATAGGTGAAATCCAAATTCCGAAACAATAATTATGAAAAAATATGCAAAAATAGTCGCGAGCTCGATTTTGTAAAAGAAACTTCATCTATAGATTTTTCATTAATCGATTCACCCACTCAGAATCGAACCGACTGATCAAAAAGATACACATTTTATATTAAATACTCATATTTTACACTCTCAATCATGTTTTAGCTACAAAATCAAAGAGCTAATTTTTTAAACGGATTACATTGAAATTACTACTTGTCCAACTCTTTACAGTATCGGGTACAACATTGTTAGCCTTTTAAAATTTTTAATAAAAAAAAACATGTTCTTTATTCAAATACTCACGCAATATGGACACGGTTGTTGCAGCGCGCCGATTGTAATGCAATGTTAAGATATCCAGTGGTCAGATATCATTATCTAACGTTTAATACATGTTGCGACACCGTAAATAAATATATATTAATGTACAACTCGAGAATTAATAAAAACCAAGTGCGAGTCGGACCAAACCAGCAAAAAATCACGTTATATGGTAGCCACCTAAAACATTTTTTTTACTTTTTAATATTTTTTTGTTATAGCTGCAAGTTGCAACAGAAGTAGGTACATTGTCTGTGAAAATTTCACCTATCTGTCACGGTTCATGAGATGCAGCTTGGTGACAGATGGACAGCGGAGTTTTAGTAATAGAATCAAATCAAATATTAATATAATATAGTCCCGTTTTTTACCTTTGGGTACAATAAGAGCTATGCGTTTGTTGTAGGTTAGTACTTCGTACTGTCCTTACGTAGTAATAAAAAAAAAATTAAACCGACTTCAAAAAAAATAACTAAAAAGCGATAAATAAACTAATGTATCTACTTAATGCATAATATATACCTACAATTATTTAAATATTTACAACTTAATACCTAATACTTTAACAAAGTCATCTTTAACTATTTAAATATTTACAGTTATCACTTATATTTGGAGTCGGTGCCAGCCTGCAGCCTAGGTAACATAGTCTGTTGTGTTGTTTGACGCGCGCGGCTGGCAAGCGCGTTGAAATATATTATTTCAGCGCGCTTATGCAAATTCGTATTTTTAGTTTTGCTTTGAAGTTTAGTGTCGGTCAGTATTCTTAATTACATTTATTTGTTTGGCTGGCACCGACTTCAAAAATAAGTGATAACTGTAAATATTTAAATAGTTAAAGATGACTTTGTTAAAGTATTAGGTATTAAGTTGTAAATATTTAAATAATTGTAGGTATATATTATGCATTAAGTAGATACATTAGTTTATTTATCGCTTTTTAGTTATTTTTTTTGAAGTCGGTTTAATTTTTTTTTTAAAAGTCATTTTATTTCTCGATTTTTAGTTGTGTTGATGCGTTGTGAACTTAAATAGATGCTAGTTCATTTACTTAAGGGTTTCAGTTTATTTAATATATAGTCACTAATTACAACGTCCGTTTGTCGAATTGGTCATATTTTTAGGAAGCTATAATTGTTATTAATAGGTACTTAGTTGAAAGAGTTTGATAATATAATACTTATTAGGTATTTATATTTTTTATTATCATGGGTAGACCCAACGACATTGACAAAGTTATAATATGCAATAACACACAGCCAAACCTGCTGCAGTTTCAATTCGTCAATGTCGTCCATACTGCATAGGAAACAGATCACGAATGAGAAAAATGAGAGTGTGGATAAATTGCTTGTTCTCGCGAGAAGGGCCGGCGAGACTTCTCGGCGAGATTTCTCGCCGTGAGTCTGGATGGTATATTACAAGTATCACGTTAGCCCTACATACATTCGATCAACCAATTGCAGTACTGCTCCCAACTCCTAACCGTTAAGGAGTACTGTAGCTTCATCATCAGCACAGCAGCATCAGATGTTGATTCAAGCATACCTCACAAGCAACATGTTAGCCCTACATACCTACTACTAAATAGTTTCCATCGACCAATTGCAGTACTGCCTTCCAGCTCCTAATCCTAACCGTTAAGGAGTACTGTAGCTTCATCATCAGCACAGCAGCATCAGATGTTGATTCAAGCATACCTCACAAGCAACATGTTAGCTCTACATACTACTAAATAGTTTCCATCGACCAATTGCAGTACTGCCTTCCAACTCCTAATCCTAACCGTTAAGGAGTACTGTAGCTTCATCATCAGCACAGCAGCATCAGATGTTGATTCAAGCATACCTCACAAGCAACATGTTAGCCCTACATACTACTAAATAGTTTCCATCGACCAATTGCAGTACTGCCTTCCAACTCCTAATCCTAACCGTTAAGGAGTACTGTAGCTTCATCATCAGCACAGCAGCATCAGATGTTGACACCCGGAAGCATATACCTGAGTAAGACATGATTACGTAACAAAAACACCATACGAGCATACAATTTTCGGTGGTTGCCCTCGATTTCTCCTGGATCCCATCATCAGATCCTGACCTGGTGAAAATGGGACCACCTCAGAAGTGAACTCTATACAACAAAAAAAAAATTTTTGAAATCCGTCTATAATTGACGAAAATATCGGTGAACATACATAAAAAAAAAAAAAAAAAAAAAAAATTTTATACATACAGACGAATTGAGAACCTCCTCCTTTTTTTGAAGTCGGTTAAAAAAATCTTCAATTCTTTAGCTATCCAGGACCCTGATTCAAGACGCCGTCGGCTATTATCATTTACAAAGATCGAAGCTTATGTTGTGACCTATACATTTTTGCTTCCAAACTTTACAAGTGATAAATGGGGATGACATCTCGAATAAGAGCCGAGTTGTGTAATTGACATTACGATAGGAAAACGGAATGATAGATAATTTAAATTTAAAAAACGGTACGATTATTTTATCTTTTTCTTTGCGAACGCATTTCAAAATACTTTTTTTAGAATATTATTTTTAATTATAATAATATATAGGTACAGGCTGTGTAAAAACCCATACACACCAAGTATTATTTAGGATGTATGGGTCTCGTATGTAGAGTTTACTGTTAAAGTACCAGCGCTGAAACAGTTACTTTTTAAAATTATTCTATGGGCTTTATAATGTTAGATAATTTCTCATACAAACATGGAAGTCAAAAGTAAGTCTTTCAGCGCTGGAACTTTCACACTATACTCTACACGCACATACACACTCTAAAGTATTATCACTAATAAACATTACAGCCTGTAATACATTGTTGTATGTTCAAGGAATTATAAAAGTAATCGTAGCAAGGATTATATCACAGGATTAGATATTACAATAATTGTAGTGTTGTTTATTTAAATAAAATATTTTGTTATCAACACACCGCGATGAAATCATTAAATAATTAACTTGAAGCAACATTTATGACATAGATTAGTGCAATCAAGTTCAGATATCTTGTTACGAAATGGAAGCGCGTACGTAAGTAATAAGTGATCATTTCATCTGGGGACACGGCAGTGCCCCCGCCAAGTTAAGCACGGCCGTACCCTTCCACATCTTTTTTAATCGATATATTTTTTACTCGAAACAATTCAGGCCATTTTCGACCCTATTTAACTATGTTGTCGATAAAACTATAAACCTGCATTTTATACACTAATTAGGCATTGTATGAACACGGTTTATTTCAAATTTCATTCATTTTGAAACAGAAGTTTAAGAATTGTAACTTGACAAAGTTTCCTAATTTGGCACTGAATCACTCACTGAGGGATCATCAAAAGTATTAGGCACTTCCATCAGATAAAGAAACAATAATTAATATTCAAAATTTTTATACAAGTAAGTAGTGTTTAGTGTATAAATTAAGGAAAAACTTAAACATGTTGGAATTCCTGTCTATAGTATTAGATTACAAATTTATATTTGCACTTTTCGACAAAAAAACAATCTCATCCCATATCCTATCAAAAACATAACTTGTAAAAAGTGCCAAGTCTCGCTACTTAGTTCTTCTACCGTAAAAAGTTGTGAGATACATACTTGGACACTAATCTACTCCTACCTGTATTTGTAAATACAGGCTATAATATTAATGAGTGATAATACTTAAGGGTGTGTATGTGTCCCGTATGAAGAGTTTACTGAGAAAATACCAGCGGTGAAAGAGGTACTTTTTTTAATTATTGTATGGGAAAATTTATGATGTTGGGGCATTTCTCAAAAGTAAGTTTTACATTCCTGGTACTTTCACAGTATACTCTACATATGAGGCACATACACATCCTTAAGTATTATCACTCATTTATTTTACATCTGGTATAAAACCAAACTGAGTTTACACAGTATGAAAATTTAATTTGGTCCTTTAAAATGTACTGGCTATTTTCCGATTTTTAAGGGGTTAAATAACTTAAACTTAAATTCTAAAGGTGTTTGCATATTCTACACCTACCTGACCACGTTAAGGTATAGAAAACCAAACTGCCTTTTCACAACTTAGTACAAATTACTTTTGAAATCTAGCAAAAAAATTTATTTCATAAACACGAATTAGCTTTAAAGCTTCCACTTTTTACTCGCTAATTTTCACATATTATTATACTATACTAAATGACAAGTAAATGGTATTATTAATTTTCACTTTAAATAATAATAAATAAATAATAACTCACTGTGTTCACCGCACTGACCAAACCGTATTACAATAAAGAGAGCTTCACCACAATTCTTATTAAGTAAGTAGCGAGATATTAGAAAACTTATCTATACAGATAAAAATTATGTTTGTTTGTTATCGTGTTTAATCGGTGTGATATTGATTTTTTAGGTAGTTGGGGCCATTTTCGCCTGGACTGCTTAATAAAGTGGTTGTGGTTTTTTTTACAAAATATTCAATGCCATATCTATACTTAATATTATAAAGCAGAAGAGTTTGTTTGTTTGTTTAAACGCGCTAATCTAAGAAACTACTTGTCCGATTTGAAAAAATATTTTTTGTTCGATAGTCCATTTATAGAGAAAGTCTTTAGGCTATATAACATTACGCTGCGACCAATAGGAGCGAAGCGGCAGTGAGAAATGTTGCAAAAACGGGGAAAATTATTTTTGGGGGCTTTCGTTGCGCGCGCTGCATAAACGGTTTAAGTCACTCAAAAACCACGCGAACAAAGTCGCGGGCACAGCTAGTATTACATATAGTTTCCTATATTTTGCAAATACATCGTAAATCTTCCATTACTTTCGTCTACCCATGGTTGTCTGAAAAAAGGCCGCCATTTTTGCTCTACATTGTATAATATTGTTTAGCGTTACTTCTCGAATTGTTTTTTTTTAATATGTGTGCACAATAAAGAATATTTCATTCATTCAATACATATTCATTCATAGTGTCCAAGTGTTTGAGTACACAGAAGCACTCACTTTTCTCTCACACATGTAGCCCAGTGGGACGGATAACCGACACGACTGGCGGGAGAACAGGCGCAGGACCGACTTTTTACCGACACTCACTTACCTCTTACCTTAAGAGGAAACACCACGGGTCAGAGAAATGCAAAATAGGTGCTTATAAAATCTATTGCTGTCTCGCAGTGCCTTAGCTAGCCAGCACTAGCGCGATAGAGACAACTGCAACTTGAACTGAAATTACCTAATAAAAGTACCAGAAATCGACGTTTAGGGGATTCCTCTTTCCTCCTCCAAAACTTAACCGATTTAAATATTTTTTCTTTATTAGCTAAAAAAAGAATTGAGCTAGGTTCCTATTTTTTTGATTTTGTTGTTTATTGTAGTCAAATCTGTTTCCTAGATGTTTAAACATAGCGGAGAGTCTGGCCATTTTATTTTGAACGTCCATATCTCTTTAAATAATTAATTTATCAAAAAAAGGAAAAAATAGGGACGTACAAACAATAACCATAAATATTCAGGAAAAAAATTGTTACTCTCGCAGCATTATCCAGGGAGGAAACAGGAATTCCGTAAACCCTTATTTCTGTATGGAAAAAATTTCGTAGTGTTTCCTCTTAAGGGCTCTCAATTCCTACTACTACATGCTAGGGCTCTATCCTCTTCCTTGAAAAACCAGCTTCCGCCATTGCAGTCTGGTCAATCTAACCACAGTCATGTCCTGAAAATACTTATAAAAGGTTAACAGCCTCTGGAAAAATAACATCCATAAAACATGTAAAAATAGTTTAACGACATTAATACATCGTCAAAATACAATATTCCTTAAATACCGCTTTAAAATGTAACTAAATATTTCAATAACAAAACTGATATCGTTTTCATCAAAAGTCCCTTTGCAATTTAAACACAATTTTCTGTAACTTTTAAAACATCTTTCATCTTTGTTTGGTATCCCGTACCTAGCTACTACTTTGAATAAGTACGCATAGACTATAGATGTGTTCCGCTCCGATTTAATATGATATAAATTTATGTCATCAAAGCTACGTGTGTGTGTCTATAACGTAACCAATTTAATTGCGACATATTCACCACGCAATAACTACAAAGAAATATTTTTTGAAGTAACTCCCGAATTTTAAGCAGGACTGATGATGATGAATTAATGATTAAACGAACTTACCTGTAAGTGAAGTTCTATCATAATTATACGAGGTGTTTCGTCCGAAGAGATTAGTAGATATATTTTAAAAACACAATGTAGTATCGCATAAGTGATACCACTTCAGCACTATAGTTGAAAGCTGGCAACACAAAAAAAAAAAAAGAAAATATTATCCCTACCTACCCCATCAGACTCAACTTCCACCAAGATCAGAAACCCGGCTTCATTTAGTTGAGATAAAAAGAAAAATACATCAAAATTGTGATATTTCTTGTAGCTCATATTAGGGTTGTAATGGGTGGGCGGGAATTACTAATCTCTTCGGACGAAACACCTCGTATAATTATGATAGAACTTCACTTACAGGTAAGTTCGTTTAATCATTAATTATACTCGTGTTTCGTCCTCGAGATTAGTAGATATATTTTAAAAACACAATGTAGATGTTTAGAGTAAGAAATATCACACTAAACAAATAAAAAAATATGTAATATGTATGTAAATTGGTATTACATGTATATATTATCATATTATGTACCTAATTATAAATGAAACCTGTATAACTAATCAAACTGTTTATTCTGTATAATATTATATAGATATTTATATACCTAATACACTTTAAATTATTAATTACTTATAATCATATTTAATAATAATAAATTATAATCTACATATAGTTTTAGCAATAGCTAGATTATCATTGTCTACTATTGGTCTATCATAGTATTTAGCAAAGGTAGTGGAATTGCCGCTCCATCCCGCAGTTTGCCTTATGGTGTCGAGGCTAATTCCCAACTTTTTTGCCATTGAAGTGGCAGCATGGCGTGTGCTATGGGATGAAAAGATGGACACGTCAATTCCACTATCTTTTAGGGTTGATTTTATCCAACGGCTAATTGTTTGGCTTGATACATTTTTGTAAGGCTTACGAGTACTGATGAACAGTTCTTTAGATCTACGCAGATCTTTTGTTATTTCAATATAAGTTTTAAGGGTATTAGCTGGACAAATTTCAGGGCGTTCTTCAAAAAATGGCAAGTATAAAATCGGTTGCTTTGTACCTATTCTAGAAGACTTAATAAGATCATCTATTTTAATAATTATTTGATTATTAGAAATAACAATTTCATCTATTTTTATTTTAGAAATAGTTTGCACTCTATGTGCAGTAACAAGAGCTAGTAATGTGACGCACTTTCTTGATATTTGATTAATAGATAAATTTTCATTAGGGAACCATAAAGCTAAATGATTAATCACGACACTAACGTCCCATGTAAAATTGTAACGTGGCAATGGTGGTCTTAATCTATAGACGCCTTTACAGAATCTAGAAATCTTGTCATCGTCCGATAGGTTTTGGATAATTAATGACAAAGCTGATCTATAGCTATTAATAGTTCCATATTGTCCGCCGTCATTAAAAACTTCCGTGAGAAACTTTAATACAATAGGAATAGATGGTTGATAAATGTTAACAGAGTTAAGGTTACAAAATGCATACCATTTTTTAAAACAGACGTCATATTGTTTGAGTGTATTATCCGACAGGGAAGCAATCATTATGTCTATGGAAGATTGGGAGATACCTCTCTGCAGTATCGCCTGCCCGATAAAACTCCTGCAACCAGGGTAAGGTGGCTGTGAATGTTTCTGGAATCAGGTATAATAAAGTTATTAGAATCCATTTTTACTATTTTTGAGGTCAATAATTGTGTAAACATGGGGTACCAGGGCTGTGTAGGCCAATCGGGTACAACTACAATGCCTTCTGCCTCGTCTGTAACAATCTTTCTTAATACTTTCAGAACAATTGACACTGGAGGAAATGCGTAAAGATTTAAATTGGACCAATCTAAAGTAAAAGCGTCAATGGCAAAGGATTCTGGATCTCTATGCCAAGAAACAAATTTTTCACATTTTTTGTTGATTCTAGTGGCAAATAAATCAATTTTAGGGTTGAATGAAAGGGTTTTTATCAAAGTTCTATAGCTATCCACAGATAACTCCCATTCCACGTCAGGATGGATTCGTCTAGATTCTTTATCAGCTATAGTATTTTCAGATGATTTTATATAAGAAGCGAAAACCATTATTTTACGAATTTCACACCATTGCCATATATCTTTAGTGACCCTAGTGAGATGAGGATATTGTATACCACCCATACGGTTTACATAGCTGACTGCCGTAGTGTTATCAATACGCATCAAAATCTGACAGTTGCTGTAATCCTTGCAAAATATTTTAAGGCAGTAATATGCAGCCAAAAGTTCGAGATGATTAATATGTAGCTCGATTTCACTATTAGACCATCGACCACTAGCCGTTTGGTTATTACAGCATCCGCCCCACCCCGTTGTTGAGGCGTCAGAGAATATTTCTAAGCAATATTTGTCATTTTTTATTTTATGAGAAGAGTGATCGATAGTATCAATCCACCAATTAATGTCCGGCAATACTGAATTTGGCAAGGACATATATTTATCGTAATCGTCATTATTTAATAGTTTAAGGTACTTACACCTTTCCAGTTCCTTTGTATACAACCAACCATATTCTATTGCCGGGCATGCAGAAACTAACAATCCTATCAGTTTAGCTAGTGTTCTAATTTTAAAACGATTTAATTTTTTAAAATTTATAAGTTCAGACTTAATACGTACTCTTTTTTCTGTCGGTAAACTTAAAGTCCATTTACTACTATCTATAATATAACCTAAGTATTTTACTGACTTTGATGGCCGTATCACACTTTTTTCTGTATTTATAATAAAACCTAAATTTCTTAGCAACTTCTGAGTAATGTCTACATTTTTGACACATTCTTGATATGTACCCCCAATTAAAATTAAATCGTCTAGGTACAAAGACGATAATAAACCATTGGAACGTAACAATTTTACAACCGGTTTCATAATTTTAGTAAATATATACGGGGCTGTACACAAGCCAAATGGTAAAGCATTAAATTCGTATAATTTTTGTCCAACACAAAATCTAAGATATTTTCGTGAATCTGGATGTATATTTATCATAAAATAGGCGTCTTTTAAATCAATCGTAGCTAAATAACAATTTCTCGATACAAGTTTTAAAACTGTACGTATATCCTCCAACTTAAAATGACAGGCATCTATAAAGGTATTAAATTTTTTTAAATTTAGAATAAATCTCATCTTTCCATTTGGCTTAGGTATTAAAAATACACGGGATACAAATTGTTCTTGAGAAGGTTTACTACGTGAAATAGCGCCAATTAATAATAAATTATCAATCGCTTTTTCCAATTCTATTGTATCAGAATTTGAAGATTTGTATAAATGTGTTACACTATTTTGCTGAACGGGTTTTTTAAATTTAATTTTATAGCCTTTTATCCAAGACAATATTGAAATATCCGATGTAATAAGAGTCCATTGCTTATAGAAAAGTGCAAGTCTACCCGCGTAACGTACCTCGTTTATTGGCGACGGCTCTGTTTGGAGTGCCGCGAGTAGGTTTGAGGAGCGTGTCTCGGGGGCGGAGCCCTCGGAGCGGCAGGCTGCTGGCGTGGCGTTTGGCTCGTCGGCTGCCTGCGAGCCGAGGACCTCGCCTTCCAGTTTAAATTGTTCTTATTTGCTGGCACAGGTTTAATATGTTTTTGTTGTTCCGCCTTCAAGTCGGAACTCGATCTTGAAACTGCTTTAGCAGTTTTTAACGTTTCAGCTAAATTCTCGCCAAAAAGGTAACTATCTATCTTCGTAGAAGACAGATGGTCTTTTAATTCTTTTTTGACGTAGTTTAAAGCTAGACTTCGCCTAGCTATCGATTGAGAGTGTTGGATGTCGCATAGTAGTCGACCTAGGTCCATTAAATCTCTCGTTAATTTGTTATTGTCCTTATCGACTAGTTGATTAGATATTATAGATCCTAGTGACGAAATAGCTGCTGCCAACTGTTTTTGTCGGTATTCTATGGCCTTGTCACGTTTAACTACCGAATCCGATATAGCTGCTTTAATTTCAGCATTAAGTTGTGGCGCTGCAATATTTATACAATTGATTGGTACTTTAAGCTTTTCAATCAAATTTTTGCGGTTTTCTTTGTCCAAACCGGATGCACAGAGGTGAGTAAATCTGGACGCTATCTCTTTATGTATTTCCGGTCCGTAGGTAACGGTTCCGGTCGGATCTTCACCCAAAATCTCGATAAATTCGTTTTTTGATCTTACGTCTTCGGGATTATTATTCTCGGTTACGTGAAGGACATTGAGAGATGTTCCAGCTATGGGAAGCAAACTTGTGGACGTTTCCGGACACGACTGTTCCGGAAGTACGTTCTCAATTGGAGGAGAAATATTAATTTCATTTTGTACATTCTCATCTACTTCTGGAATGTAAGGGGAAAACGTTTTAGAGAAAATTCTACATCTATATAGTCCATGTGACTATTCTGATGCAAAAAAACGTTGTTAGAGGTATAAAAATAAAATAAAAAACCAGTGCCGTGACTAGTAAACAAGGTAAATAACCGCTAACCCACTACATCTATAGCCCAGATGACTATTCTGATGCAAGGAATTGGTTATAACAAAACTATTTTTTAAAAAACTTACCGTTAAAAACTTCGGTTGCGTTTTCGTCCGAATCTATTGATGAACTCGAGCAGCTTGAGGAACTAGAGCTGGAGCAGGATATATTGCGTGATCGTTTATTATAGCGATCACGTTTTATTACTTTTTCTAATTTTCTTAATTTTTTCACTATAAAATCTAAATTATTATCAGAATTTTCCCTTTTAGACATTTTTTAAAATATTAACGCGAAACCAAATGAGATGCGAAGTGGTTGAGCACTAAATTGCGAATGAAGCCGGGTTTCTGATCTTGGTGGAAGTTGAGTCTGATGGGGTAGGTAGGGATAATATTTTCTTTTTTTTTTTTTTGTGTTGCCAGCTTTCAACTATAGTGCTGAAGTGGTATCACTTATGCGATACTACATTGTGTTTTTAAAATATATCTACTAATCTCGAGGACGAAACACGAGTATAATTATGATGAGCACTCGCGAATCGCAATAAACTACATCAAAATCGGTTCATCCGTTTAGGAGCTACGATGCCATATAATACACCTCTTTGTTTGCGAGGGTTAAAAATCAATACAGGAAAAAGAGCAGTCACTATAACTTCGTGGGGTAATAACCAGGCAAGAGATATATCCATTAGTACTAGTCATTTGCTTTTAATCCACTGTTTTAAAAATTAAAAACATTTCAATAGGCAATGTACAACGTGCACAACACAGCGATCAGCTGATTACGCTGAGAGGTCAATAGCACGCGTAAGACGTTCATTACGTACTAGGGCAAAAATTATAAAATTTAAGAATTTAATGCAGAACGTTGTTCAAAACAGTTCAGCCTTGCGACTAAAAATAATAAATTGCAAAAAAAATTTTTTTTTCAAAATATAAATAGTGAAAAAAATTCATTTCTAGAATGAGAAAAGGTCCTTCATATCCCAAAGTTATAGTGACTGCTCTTTTTACACCCTGTATAATACGTCCTTTTTAAATTTAACCTAAACACATAAGTATTCACATATTGTGCACACTTATCAACAAATTATGATGATAAATTTTATAACAATTTTAAACAGTCATTGTATAGGTAATTGTAATTTTACTAACGCGAGTAGCGCCAGGTTTTAATCTTGTATAGAATTATCTATACTTCCCCAGTATACTGGGGAAGTATAGATAATTCTATACACCACTTGAATGGCGCCTGTATTACACGGAAGTGCTGTGGAATGCAAGTCCAGGGGAGATAGCTGGTACTGAGTAATTTACCTCACGCGGCAAGAATGTGTCGCATAAACCAGCGGGAAAGTAGTTTAAAACAAAATGGCGGCGTGTGATTTTTCATAGATAGACTAGCTGACCCGTGCCTAGGGTTACCATCTGACCGGATAAAGCCGGTCTAGACAGGAATTTTACGTGTTAGACCGGACTCCACCCGGATGTTACGTCAGACCGGATTTTTGTCATAACTCACATAATATCTAGAAACATATCTGTACATTTATTAAAATATAAATATAATAAACATAAAATATCAAAAAACCAAAAATATGGGTCTAAATATAAGTAAATCAAAACATACTTTAATACTATGATTTTTATTTAATACAGGTGCGTGACCGGACTTTTTTTATAACGCTTTTATTAGCTTGGGTTGTATCTATGTAACGGAATCTTTGAACTTAATTTTCACCAGTTTCCAGAAGTCAGATTAATTTGAAACTTTGCATACGTATCAAGGACCGATGACAATGAAAAAAAAAAAAAAAGACCGGAACTTTAATTAACTAGACGTGTCGAAAAGTCCCGATTACTTCTGTATCACATACGATTTCTGTATAGCTTCGGTTTTACAGTCGATAAGGAAGGAATTAATTATATTTAAAACATATCACGGTATTCGGATTGAAGAACTCGATTGTTCTAAGTTAACAGGAAAAACTCCATGCAACAGTGAAGCTTTGAATGAAATGATGAGATTGCGAAACGATTTGTGAGAAATTTCGATACCACATGTCAACAAATAACTAATTGATAAATCGAACTAAAAAATGAAAAATAAATAATAGTTTTAAAAAACTAAAAAAACACGCTTTTATTGCTAACCGAACTAAAAAATAGAAAATAATTTTAATTTCGAAGAGTTTATATTACAGTAGTAGAAGATCGAACAATCAATTAGAATTTATCACCTCAAAATAAAATTATAATAAAGTTTAAGTTGTTAACAAAAGAATTAAATTCAGAGTAAAAAGCGTGGGGTGCTTGATAAAGTAAATGTAACAATCATTTTATTGGCAACAGTCTATGAGAGGACAGTTATGAAAAGTAGTAAAATGCACCCCACGCTTTTTACTCTGAATTTAATTCTTTTGTTAACAACTTAAACTTTATTATAATTTTATTTTGAGGTGATAAATTCTAATTGATTGTTCGATCTTCTACTACTGTAATATAAACTCTTCGAAATTAAAATTATTTTCTATTTTTTAGTTCGGTTAGCAATAAAAGCGTGTTTTTTTAGTTTTTTAAACTATTATTTATTTCAAAATCAGGATTTTTGTCGGACAGGATTTTGCATTTTTAGGCTTGGTAACCCTACCCGTGCCCACTTCGTTGAGTATAAAAAAAATATAAAAAACCGTTTAAACATTCCCTGGACTTTCACGAATATTTCAAGACCAAAAATAGCCAAATCGGTTCAGCCGTTCTCGAGTTTTACTTTTACTAACGATTGATTTTTTCAACCGACTTCAAAAAAAGGAGGAGGTTCTCAATTCGTCTGTATGGATATTTTTTTATGTATGTTGGCCTTTGCCCAGCAGTGGGACAGTTTAGGCTAATAATAAATAAGTAAATAATGTTTACCGATATTTTCGTCAATTATAGACGGATTTCTAATTTTTTTTTACCCGACTTCGCCGAAGCCAAAGGGAAGGGAAGAATGATTTTGGCAGTCTATGTATGTATGTATGTATGTTTGTATGTATGTATGTATGTTCCCTCGTAGCGGTTAAACTACTGGTCAGATTTTAATAAATAAGGTGTCAATCGATTCGTAGTGGTCCCGCGAGTAACATAGGCTATATAATTTTTCAAAAAATTTTGGATTTTGAAAATTATAGCTCATAAACTATCTCCAAAAAAAATTAAATTAAGATAATTGTATCCTGTTTGGTATCCAAAGATAGGTCTTGGCAAGCAGATTACAAATATGTATTTAAAATTTTAATTAGTTATTATATTTTGTTGTTAAATTCTAAATAAGGGTTGAAAATGCGGTCGTACAAATTGTATCTAGGAGTTGTTTAGTTACTTTCTATGTGTTAATTTAACGTTAGTTTAGTGAACATATAATGTTATAGTTCATGTGGAAACAGAAAAATGTAAAATAAAATAAAAGTTTAAAAAACTATAACCCGACTTCGCAAAAAAGGGGTCTAAAAAGGCTGAAACAAGAAAATAATTCAATTTGAAATCCAGATATGCATAGGTACAGATATGGTCAAGGTAGAGCCGTGGTCGTACCCGCTATTGGGATTGTATATTACAACAGCAGACGAATATTATAGATTTGTTTAGCGGGTACGACCACGGCTCTACCTTGACCATATCTGTACCTATGCATATCTGGATTTCAAATTGAATTATTTTCTTGTTTCAGCCTTTTTAGACCCCTTTTTTGCGAAGTCGGGTTATAGTTTTTTAAACTTTTATTTTATTTGTTGGATAGAGTTCTTATATAAAAGATTTTTTTCTTGTAAGATGACCAGCGGCATTTAGTGTGACTAAATCTTATCTAGATTATATTTTGGGTCAGTATTTAACTATTTGTAGGAAAAGCGCCTCCGTGGTCTAGTGGTTCTGAGCTTCGCTCTCGATGACCGACGACGACCTCCGGGGTCGTGGGTTTTGGTCGCGTTCCAACGCGGGAAGCGTTGGAACAACAAAAATTGTTGTTTTCAAGTTTGGTTAGGACGATGGAGGCCGATCACCTGGTTGTCTGACATGAGAGATGATCCATGCGTCGGATGGGCATGTAAAAGTCGGTTTCTGGCCAGTCGTGTCGGTTTACCGTCTAACTGGGTAATGAGAGTAAAAGGAAGATAGAGTGTCTTTGTGTATTGCCCACTTGGGCACTATAAAACAACTCCTACGAGGCTGGCTTGGTTTTAATGAAATCGGCAACCGAAATCGGTGAGGGGAGCTATTATTATTATTTGTAGGAAAAACTCACACTAATATTTTTTCCAACTCACAGTAAATATTCGCTTTTATCTTTTTTCTTTCGGGATGTTATAGGCTAGATTGATTTAACATTTCGCGCGATCAGAACGTCGCGTCCAGAAGACTTATTTAATACTAGCTGTTCCCGCGACTTCGTTCGCGTGGGTTTTTGAGTGACTTAAGCCGTTTATGCAGCGCACGCAATGAAAGTCTCCAAATGTGAATAATTTTCCCCGTTTTTGCAACATTTCTCACTGACGCTTCGCTCCTATTGGTCGCAGCGTAATGTTATATAGCCTAAAGCCTTCCTCTATAAATGGACTCCGCTTTATAATATTAGTATAGATTTTACGGAAACGACTCTTAAGTTGCGGTAGTAACTTGAGAAAACCGCAGATACAATCGTTGTGTGACTCTGATAAAAATGTAAAATAGACAGAACCTATTTGGTTTGAACTGTAATTCTTATTTTATAATATTGCAAGCTGACCCGTGCCCACTTCGTTGAGCATACACACCGTTTAAACCTTCCCGGGACTTCCACGAATATTGCGAGACTAAAAATAGCCAAATAATATATAATCCGGGATATCAGTAATGCCTGCGATGAATTTTATAAAAATTGTAGTTATATAGACCTGTATGTTAGCGCGTGATGAAGCATCAAACATAACTCACAAGCTTACGCCTTTTTATTAATATAGGCTCTTTATCGTGGCCTAACTCACGCGGCACAAAACGTCTTGTTCTTCACATGTGGCATATTACATGTTTTTTTATTTAAATAACAACTAACAACATTACTTATAGGTCAGCAACTTTAGGATGTTGTTATTTAGCTGACACCGTAATATTATTTTCGATTCTTTATTAATTGCTGAAGTCGGTTTTTTTAAACGTACGTTTTACTTTTTAGTGTATCTAAAGTAAACTACAGTAGGATAAATCAGTTCATCCGTTTAGTAGCTACGATGCTACAGATAGACAGACAGACACCTCCATATTTATAACACCACCTCCTTTTTGTGTCGAAGGTCCATTGTACAAAGTAGATATATAACAGAGACACGACCTAGTACAAGATAACGGTATCTCCCTAATACTGGCAATTCGACTGGCTATAATTGAAGTCACATTCCGGAAACCGCCATCTAGCGCTACTATTGGAAAATACTAATTACTTACTAATTTCGTTTGGTATGATCTTCTTCTTAAAATTTAGCTTAATAAATAAATGATAAATAAATAAATGTTTATTAGTTCTTATTTTAAATACATACACAGTTAATATTGTATAAGTTTAGACAGATTTATGTGCCCAACCCCTACACTAAGAATCTCTTGTGCCGTAGGGGTTGGCTGCTCTAACTGCAGTGACCTTACTAATAAGGCATCGACAGAGACTTGGATTATGAAAATAACAATATTATAAACTTTAAAGTTAGTTAGTTAAAGTAAAGTTAGCTGTTTATATGAGTGTGTGTGTGTGTGTGAGTGAGTGTTTGTCTATGTGTGTGTGTTTGTCTATGTGTGTGTGTGTGTGTGTGTGTGTGTGTGTGTGCGTGTGCGTTTTGGTTAGGTTATATAAATTATTTATTTAATTATTTCTAATAATTTTTCTGTTTTATTAGCCAGCTGTAAACTGCTAGCTTGGCATGTCTCTTATTGAGTGTGAATAGATATTTAATCTCTTTGTTGGCCTGATTGTACAGTAGTGGTCCAAGGAAAGATTGATGACGCTGTGCAGTTGCACTTAGGGTTTTAGGTACTTTAAATACATTTTCTTTTCTTATTTTACTTTAAGTTATTTCTATTTGATGTTATGCTTAAAATATATGCTTATTTTTATTTTAATGTCAATATTTTATTTGTAATCGGCATATTTACATTTTATAATTTACAAACGTTAATAGTAGTGACATCTATTGGATTTTTTTTTGTATTAAACATAGATTGTATGGGATGGTAGGCCATGACAATACTAATTTTATTCTGATTCATGCTCCTTCCCAAAGATTGTATGACAATTCCCATTCAAGTATTTACGTAGTTAGGAAAATTACAGTAGTTATCATCACTTGTGAATTAACTTATCGCAACACTTGTACTCTACTTATGCTATCTACAATCTTGGATATTTTATTCTTGTTATAGATATCAAACATGGCTAGTGGTAGAGTCATTTATTATAATACGTCCCTTATGAATTTAACTAAAACAAACCAAAAACACCACAATTTTAACATTTTCACTTATTGTGCACACTTTCTTTTATATTTTGTTGTGTCTATAAAACTAATAGGAATATTCCAAATATTTTTGTTTTGTTTAGCCTTTCATTGCCATTCAATGTGGACTTTACATGTGCGATATTATATGTACCTACATTTACTTAATTTAATATATTATATTTTCACGATGGTTATGACTAGTAGTTTGGAATGCATTCACATAATATTTTGTTTATGATTAACAAAATAAAGAAAAGTATAACAGCGAATGATTGATCGTGGTAGATCTCGTTTCGGTTATTCCGAATATACTATAAACTCATTTTCGCCAAAAATGTCGATTGCGTTGTTTATGATAAGGGCGGCAGAATTATCATCCCCCGTCCTTGTCACAGCTGGTCACGTTTGTGAGGCTCAGCCCTCCTTAAAGTCACGTCACATATTTTGCTATTTTGCATCTAGAAATTATATTTTTGCATTTCAATTGATAAAAAAATCTGTAGTTTTTGATTTGTGACGTCACGAAATTTAGAACCCTTTTTTCTGTCTTTTTAAAATTTCACACACAATGTCACAATTCGTCGACCCCCTCCCTTCCCCTTAAGGCGTGGCGTAATATATGAACAGTCCCATATGTACAAATAATACAATCAGCTATAATTAATTTTATGTCCTTTTGTATTTTAATGTGCACTAAGCTATTTTTAAATGATGTTTAAAACACCATTGTTTGACTTATTCGCCATTATAATCAAACTTACAAATTATAATAAACATGTTTACACAACTTATTCAATATAGGTAGCTGTCCTTATTATTTGATACGTTAGCTTGTTGAACCTATTTGCTATGACGCACACCAAAGATGGTTGATCCGTAGGCTTATTATTATCTGGCATCAGCAATTCGACAGGCGTAATTTGTACACTTGTTTACAATATCGCTGTCGAAGTTCGAACGCATACACTTGAGAGCGATATTGTATACAATTGTACAATTCACGCCTGTCGAATTGCTGTTGCGAGATACATAATCAGTCTGCGGGAGGTGCTATTCTTACAGCGTCAATTTATTTTTAAAATATATTATTTTTAAAATCTGAGATCGATAATTTTATTTTCTACAAATAGAACACTATATATTCATAGCGTTGTCAACATTCAAAATTTATTAAAAAAAAAGTATCTACCTAATATGACATTTCTTGAACATTACAAGATATTATGATTTTGTGAATTCAATTTTTTTAAAGATTTTTATTCGGAACCGTTGTAAAATGCGCGATCACAAATCCATAACGCTATTCCGTTATACAAGAAACTGAAATGGCGTGTCACACAAAACTAGCGAAGAATATCATGAAAAAGATAACAGATACAACTTTAGACGAAAAATTGGATGAGTTGAAAGGTGAAATTTTAGTCAAATTGGACAAGGAGCTAGAAGATTCCATGAACGTTCGCAACTACCTAATGCAGAGATATAACGAGCTGACGAATAAAATCCATAACCTATCGGAGCTGGACGCGACTATTTCTGGTTTTAGAAACGACGTGAAAAACATGGAGAGGCAATTAGGAAAAATGTCGTCCAGGATGGACAACATAGAGAAAATACTGAAAGCGCCATCTGTGCTATGATTTAGTAAACTTTTAATATGCCGTTATTGTTTTATTTCGCTTGCGGTTTTAAGGTCACAGCACACATATTATCAACTCGGAATGGGATCGTAACCGTATCGCCTCGAGCCGTTTATTGTTTGTATGAAACTCCCTACTGCAACGCACACTAATTGGAATCGTAACGTAATCGCCTCGCCTCGGAAGGACGGAGGATTGTAAGGCGATACGATGACGATCCCTTTCCGAGTTGATATGTGTGCTGTGACCATTAGGGGCCTCGGACGACTATGCCCGTATAAATAAAACAATCTCAAACCCAACCTCACCTTGAGAGCCTATTTGACAGATAAAACAACGTTTCGTTTCACTTTTAAAAGTGAACGTCATTATTAATGTTACATAGTACTTTAATTTATTTTCTTTTTATACCGTTATATTCATATTATAAATTACAGGAAACAGTAAAATAGGTAAGTATAATGTATTTTTTATCATCTTTATTTTTACGTTTAAAGAAGGAAAAAAAAATAATTATGTAACATAAGTAAAATTCTTAATTTTTAAAAGTGAAACGAAAGGTTTTTTTATCTGTCAAATAGGCTCTCAAGGTGAGGTTGGGTTTGAGGTTGTTTTATTTATACGGGCCTTAATAGAGCGATACATTAGGCGCTTTCAAACGTGCGCTTTTTCAACGCGCATTTTGAGAACCAGGAGTTCTGTACAGACAGTCACAAGTTTTCTTTATCCAAAAACGCGCATCAGCATAGCGCGCGTCAATAAGGTCCGGATGATGATTGGTCCCCAGATAGCGCCTAATGTGTACCAACTCTCAGAAAAAAAAATTCTTTATTAAACACATAAAGCGAATAGCGTTGCTGTCTAGCGTTCACCGGGAAACAGCAGCTTCGCTATCAATAGTCTCCGTGGTTGAAAGCACTTATTCAGTTGTAATTATATGGTAGTTATCACAACTTTTTTTACTAACCTTGGTTAACTGATTTTTTTTCGATTAGAAATTTTTAAGTTCAAGTCAGGTAAAATATTTTTTACAATGCAATAAAAGTAACCACTTTAGAAATATACATTTATTTTCTCGTAGATAAATAATAATGGACTGATAACAAAATAACAGTCAAAATTTTTGTAAATCTAAACAAAATTAAAATAGATCAATATTAGTTACTATTTATACTTGTCATTTGTTTCATAATAAAATCGTCGAATTAAAATCAATACTTATCACATCAGCAATCAATTGGGAATTTTATAGAAAACGCAAAAAAATCTTTACTTATCAAAATCACAAGCATTTTGAAAAAATATGTCGTCGGTACACTCGCGCTCATTACTGTTTAGCTTTGTTTCTCTCTTATTTATTCAATTCGACGATTTTACATTGGCACATAAGTAAGTACTTTTACTACAATTAAATAAATCAAACTATAGTGTTTTTTTGTAAAAGTTGCATTAGGTACTTTATTGTTACTTTTTGCATATCACATTTATTAACAAATATGTCGGCGCTCGCGCCTAACTTCATGTAAGTATATCTATTTGCGGCGAACTTTACCCATTCATTCACCCTCTTCTTTCAATATCTTACAGCGTAAACGTTATTTCAAACGCCAAAAAGAACTTTCTTCGCAAAACACTATAAAAGAGTACTAAAAGACAATATAAATAAACTAAAAAGCATTAAATGTTCTTCAAAAATAATGGCATATATTGATTACAGACAAATTGTGATTTGATTTATTACTAATTCATATTTTTAGTTACAATGTCAGTTACAAGATAAAATTGACGATTGAATAATTACAATTATTAGCTTTATCAATCCAGTAACTATAATTTTTCAAGTACTTAGATAGAATAATGGTAGACTAATAATTAATTACATCCACATAAAACTTTTTGATCATTTTAAATTATTATTAATATTTTCAACACAATATTTAGATATACTCACTAAAATATTATTATCTATTTGTACATTACTTATTTTCTATTTTAAATTATGAACACATCGACAATGCGCAATAAATAAAAACACACATAACATTATTCATCACTTTTTGGTCAATCTATGCACTTTTCTTACGCAGCGTACTTTGTTTTTTTTTTACAAAAACATAGTTACGCAAGAAAATAGTAGGTGGCTGAGCCCCCAAAAATTTAATTTAGAATTTCCAAATTTAATATCACAATTAATTACAATCACAGCGGAAATTTCACTCAAGAAATCTATGGCTGGCACAAAATAAAATACAATGTCATCAAAAATTAAAACAAAAAAACAAATAAATATCAATCATAATTTTTGTACAGTTGGTGCCCCTGTATATATAAACTTAAAAGACGTTAAGACTTTTGAATAATACATTAAAGTTTGCGTTGTCAGGGTAATTTAGAGTATTTTAAAGGGAAACACCACAACAGCTTGAAAAAAACTAAAACTAACATTAGGTCAAGATTTAAAACTGTAATGTAACTATCTGTCTTTAAAAAAAAACAATCTTTTATGCCAAGCGCATCACGCAACGCGTTTATAGACTAGGTATGATAAGAAGTAAACATTAACATGAAAAAAAAAAGAGAATTTGAAAAGAACCGGCTCTGATTCAAGATGCCATCTCTTTTTACCGCTTACGTAGTTCGAAAACAAAATGCATTAGGTTCGCTGAATGACACGCGAAGTCGTTTGTCAAATTCCATACATTTTGTTTTCAAACTTCGAAAGCGATAAATAGCAATGGCAGCTTGAATCGGGGGCCTAAAGAGGTAAGAGACAATAGACACATAGAATTTATCACGCCTTTAGAAAAAGACAAGATACGCTCAGAAAATTTGAATTTAGATCACAAGAACAGACTCGTTTAAAAACCTACGAACTACCGCCAAGTATAGTTTGGATCTGTGCGACCGTCTTCCCCTTAGTTTCTGGTATAATGAAGAAGACAAACACAACACAGAGGGCCATAAACGCGGAGAAGAACCAGAAACAACTGTAGATGCCTATAGCTGTCTTCATGATGGGGAAGCAGAGGGTGACGATGAAGACCAGACACCAGTTGGTGATGACGGCGACACCGGACGCGGTGCCTCTAAACTCCACAGCGAAGAGCTCGCCCATCATCATCCAGGGGATAGGCCCGAAGCCCAGGGAGAACGAAACGATGAAGAGGATCATACAAAGCAACGGAAGCCAGCCAAACGAGGAGACATTCGAGCCACTCTCCTGCAGCTTGAAGTAAATGCCCAGCACGACCAAACAGATGCCCATAACGATGCAGCTCTGGAGCAACAACAACCTCCTACCGGCCTTCTCGACCAGCATGGAGGAGATCACGGTGGCAACGACCTGCACGACTCCAATGATGATGGTCGCGATCTTGGGATCGATGTCTGATCCTGCGGACTGGAAGATATTGACCGTGTAGAAGATGACCGCGTTGATGCCGCTGAACTGCTGGAAGAACATCAGCCCGAGGGAGCAGACGAGCGCCATGAGCGAGGCGCGGTTGGTGACCATGGCGCGGAATCCGCCTGACTGACGCGAAGCGTTGTCGATCTGAAACAAAAAGGATAGAGAATTATTGAGTTTAGTTTAAAGCCGTTAGGGTTTTACCACTGTTAGACAGCAAGTAAAAAACGTGGTGTTTTTTTAAACAGACACACTTCCAGGTTTCCAATTTTGTATCAAATAAAGTCCCATTAAATAGTCGTTAACTGTAAAATTGGCATCCCATTAAAACATAACTTGTAAGTGCCAAGTCTCGCTACTTTGTTCTTTTGCCGTAAAAGTTGTGAGATCATTGTGATGCCAAGCAACAACATCTTATAGAAGCCAAGCAATAACATCATCGTTTCGGATGGGCATTGGGCATGTAAAAAGTGAGTCCTGCGCCTGTTCTCCCGCCAATCGTGTCGGTTATCCGTCCCACTGGGCTACGAGAGTGAAGGAAGAGCGAGTGCTTCTGTGTACGCACACACTTGGCCACTATAAAATAACTCCTGCATAGCTGGCCTGGTGTGGGAGGCATTATAATTATATGTCCTGCAAATCCTACAATAGACGCCTCCAGCTCTTCTAACCCACCACGACTACCACATCAGCAATCACTCACCTCCTTCTGCATATCCTCCAGCTCGCCGGACAGATCCGCGTCTGGTCCTCGCAGCCAGCGCAGCGCCGCCTCGGCGTCGCGCCGCCTGTTCTGACCGAGCAGGTACTGGGGGGTCTCGGGCATCCACCTGGAAATGTGAGTGGGGTGATCACACTAATGGTTTCCTTTTTGGAATTTTTTCGACGCATTTAGATTGATGCGGAGACGAGCAAATATTCACATGGTATAGTTAACTGATCACTGTTACTCAGAGTAAACCACCTCTCATAATAGTAGGGGAATTTATAGATAGAGACTCCGAAGAGGGGATTCTTGTATTAATTACTCTATCGACCTTTGAGGCGGAGGAGTTCTGGCCAACGGGTGTGGTCTACCGGAAGTTCCGAGGGAGGATGGCCGACACCACGTGTAGTGTAGTTTTTAAGATTTTAAATGTGTATGTTAGTCTTTAAGGTATTTATAATATGGGCTTATGTATCACGAAATAAATGGTATTAAATTTTATTTAATTAACTCGAGCGCGTCAGATTCAGATGGTATAATATGTGTCCTACATGTTTTTGGTAATCAATGCATGATTTTTTTATTTGATTGGTGGGGTTAAAAACAGGTTTTAAAAAGTATCAAAAAATTAATTCGATGCACCATATTAAGGTTGGAGATGATAGGTAGGTGTCAAAGAAGTTCCTACAGAAAGCACTGACGATTTGAAAGTCGGATAAACTCATAGGGACTTTCATAAAATGATAAAAGCGATTTAATCTACGCTAGGTAAAAGATTCTTGAAAGAAATGGTTTATCTGTCAATTTTTTGGACGTTCGTGTAGTGATGTTGATGTCAAATACCGTCCATCTAATTCGGTACCACAATATCCACAACAATTTCATTGCTTGGATCGCATCCAAGAGGGGAAAATGCAAAAAAACACTCGCTGTGCAGTGATGTAACTTCGCTTACATAAGTGAAGTTGTCGATTTAAACATCGAAGATTTTGTATGATTTTTAAAAAGTTTTTGAATTTGGAAAGAGAGTTACGTTTTGTATATTATTGTGTTAGAATGAGAGGGGCATACATTTTCTATTTCTATTTCTCTCACAGCCAGTTCCGTAATCAACCGATCAAATCATTTATTTACAAAGTCAAAAAAAAATATTCAGAATAAATTTTAAAAATGTTTTCTGATCACCGGTTCGGAAGCTAGTCCAGCGAGAAGAACCGGCGTAATGTACCATATTGGTACAGATGTAAGAATATTACAGGGAAGGCAGTTATGACCAATTTAAAAAACGGTCTCTGGAAAATCAAAACATTTATTCACATAGGTGACACAGAAACACTTATGAACGTCAAAATTATTGAAATTTTCGAAACTGTTTACAAATCATTACAATATTATCCAACTTTTTAGTTTTAACATATTATAACAAATTACCAAATCTATACTAATATTATAAAGCGGAAGAGTTTGTTTGTTTGTTTGTTTTTTTAAACGCGCTAATCTCAGAAACTACTGGTCCGATTTGAAAAAATATTGTTTTGTTGGATAGTCCATTTATAGAGGAAGGCTTTAGGCTATATAACATTACACTGCGACGCAACAGGAACGAATCGTCAGTGAGAAATGTTGCAAAAACGGGGAAAATTATTCACGTTTGGGGACTTTCGTTGCGTGCGCTACATAAACGGTCACTCAAAAACCACGCGAACGAAGTCGCGGGCTACACAGCTAGATATATATACATATTATTACAAAAACAGCTGGGATTTCTAGGGATAGTGCTGTCGTTAAATAACAACGATGAAAACGAATGTTTGCGGAATCGTTGCCGCTTATTTCCGGATTTTACTTCTGTCGTCTTTTACGACACCCATGGAAAAGATGGTTGAAGGCACCTTCCCTATATACGCCATAAATACCCCCTGTCCCGAACGCCATTCAAATGAATGATCAACTAACATGTCATTCAAATCAACGACCCATATTGAACGCTGATTGGTGGAATATTAAAGTCGAATTGCCAGTATTAGGGTGATACATTTTCTAGTACTGGGTCGTGTCTCTGTTATATATCTATTTTGTGCCGACGGTGAGGAACACCACTTACCAGAACACCGCGACCAGCAATATGGGGAACACCGCCATGACGATGGACAGGGTCTGCCAGTGCGTCCAGCCGCCCACGACGAACGTGAACAGGATACCGACTGTGAGGAAGAGCTGAAAGAACGCGCCGAGGGCACCCCGGATGGCCGTCTCCGCAATCTCGCTGATATACATGGGTGCCGCTACGCAGATGCCACCTGCAAGAAATCATAATCATAATCATTTATTCACTGAACGTATTACATAATATGCAGGTGGTAATGCTTAAAATAGGTCTAAGATACATTCTACCATGATAGCATGGTGTGTGAAATTTAAATCTATACTAATCTATACTACTGGTCCGATTTGAAAAATTCTTTTTTTGTTGGATAGTCCATTTATAGAGGAAGGCTTTAGGCCATATAACATTACGATGCGACCAATAGGAGCGAAGCGTCAGTGAGAAATGTTGCAAAATCGGGGAAAATTATGCACATTTGGGGATTTTCGTTGCGTGCGCTGCATAAACGGTTTAAGTCACTCAAAAATCACGCGAATGAAGTCGCGGGACAGCTTGTATAATATAAATCGACAGTCAACTTATACATGTATTGTTCCTAGAAATAAAATAAATTTAAAATTAAAATTTAATACACTACTACATTAATTACAGTTTTTAAATAATTAAAAATAATAGTGAAAAGAAACACGATGAAAGTTATAAATGTAATTTTTAAAAGAATTTAGTAGGTCCGTGCCAGGTTCTTCTTCCTACTTAAGTTTCCGAACCGGAGGTAGGCTATAGTCATTAAGTATAATATAGACAGTCTATATTTTTTTGAATACGGTTGTTATGATACGCTAGCATGATAACCACAAACTAACCTAACCAAAGCACACGAAATGCGACTTGTCTACACAAGAATATATGTATATTATATATTATTAAGAACTGTTATTGTTCTACTTCTCTTGTTTAATTTAAAGTGGGGATACCCTAATCACGGAAGACCAGGGACGGCGGCGACAGTCGCTGTCATATCCTGAGTGATATATTATATCCTTTTCTATTTTTGGGCATTGCACTGCCAAATTGTTATTTTATTTAGTTTTTTTGTTATTATTTTTAGGATAATATGCTTTTATTATTTTTTATTTCTTAATTTTCTGATTTTCTTTATGTTTTCTGTATGTGTATTAGGCAGTGTAATAACTAAAATGGAAATAAATGATTTATTATTATTCATAGAAATTTAAAGGATAGATTGTTTGGACAAGATGACAAATTTCTCTTATAAATCTATAATTTTGTGTAAACAAGACTTTACAATCAGCGTGAGGTCAATCGTCTCAGCTGTAGAGATTCGCTTGTCTGGTTGGTACCTGGTACTTGTAGTCTGTATCATAACTTACCACCACTTAGGAAGAGGCCATAGTCATGATGTAAATGGTCCATGAACTGACTAAAACATTGGAAGGCTTTAAAATGATGGTCAAGCTGCACTATTTGACTGTTTGTAGTCAGATATTTATGTAACTATTTATTATTTGATTATTTTTATATCAAAGTTCCATGTCTATCTATCATAATATCACTATCAAATATATAATAAGTTTTTAGGTATTTATGTATTTATTGATAGAATACTAATTTATAATATTGTTTCATGTTATCGTTTTTGTACATTTTCAATGTACCTAATTATACAGACCTTTTGTTTAAAACGATGGTAAGGACAATAAATCCCTACCTGAGAACCCGCTCGGTGCTTCTTTTGCGGGAAAAGCACGTGGTATTTTTAGTAGCATCGTGGTATTTTTACAGACTTTAATACGTTTTTTTTACTTCTTCTTGATCAGCCATTCTTTTTGATGGTCGAGATACTATCTCAAGACTGAAGCATTTAAAAATATATACATCTCTAATTTAATACTAATTTGACCCTGACTGTACCGTACAAAAATAACAATACTAACAAAGTTTACCAAATGGGATTAAATGTATGAAGTAACGAAATGTTTACCAAACGCAACTTTTTAGTAGGTACAGTTTGAGGTTTACGAAATGGGAAGTTTACCAAATGGGAAGTAGCCTTTTTTTCTGCACATGCAAGCCAAATTTCGTTTTTAACAATTCCTCTACCCGTGGTTGCCTGGAAGAGATTTCTACCTAGTAATAAGGCCGCCATTGTGTTACCTGTGTATATTGTTATGTTTCTCATATATTATGTTTATGTTGTGTGCACATTCATTCATTCATGCATCAACTCACCAGTTCCACAGCCCGCGAAGAACCTCGCAGCGATCAGCATGCCGGGTCCGTTGGCGAATATAGTCAGCACCCAGTTTATGGTGAAGGGAATCGCCAGGATCAGGATCGTGGGTCGTCGGCCGAGCCGCTGGGCGCACATGCCCACAGGCAGGGCGGCGATGGCCGCGCCTATAGCAAGGATGGAAGACACGAGACCACCTGGAAAGGACGAAGAGAATATTCTAGATGAGTTTTATTCTATCTGAGGAAACATAGTTTTGGGTATGTAATTATCTATACACATCGTAATATTAATGAGTGATAATACTTTAGCGTGTGTCCTATAGAGTTTACTGCGAAAGTACAAGCTCTGAAAGAGGATTTTTTTATTTATTGCATGGCCTACCATCCCATACAATATATCTTTGATACAAAAAATTGCAATAGATGTCACTACTATTAACGTTTGCAAATTATAAAATGTAAATATGTCGAATTAGGTACAAATATTGTCATTAAAATAAAGATAAGCATAAAGTATAAGCATTTAGCTAAATTCAACTCCTTACTATAGAAGAAGATACGAAACGAAATTAGTAATTAGTATTTTCCAATGGTGGCGCTAGATGGCGGTTTTGCGGAATGTGCCTGGACTTCACCCTTTGCCAGTCGCATTGCCAGTGTTAGGATGATACCATTTTCTAGTACTAGGTCGTGTCTCTGTTATGTATCTACGTTGTGCTTATTTTATGGGAAAATTTATGATAATGAGGCATTTCTCATAGAAACTAGTAAGTCTTTTAGCGCTGGTACTTTCACAGTAAACTCTATAGGACCCATACACACGCTAAAGTATTATCACTCATTAATATTATAAGCCTGTATATTATGTGTACGCGTAATATATTTATAGATTTTTTATAATTTTAGAATCACGTACGCGTTCTTTAGCACGATGGGCCGGTTTGCAAAGCCAAACAGGCAGCAGTGGAAGAATGAAAAATCGAGGACTGGCGAAGATCGGATGGTTGACGCTCATATTGGGAGAGGCCTACGTTCAGCTGCATACTGATACTCTGAAGATGATGACTAAGATAAATAGCACACGGCACATTAGGTGCTTCGTTAGAAATATTTAAAAAAAAAACAAAAATCCACAGACTATAGAGTGACATGTGATGCTACGGCGCGCGCGTGACGTTTTGGCGGGAAGCCAGCGGAGAGGCGCGTCTGTGGGCGTGACTGTACGTCACTGACATCTCATTTTCGAATTTGGAACGAGTGTTAGAACGCGTGACGTCACAAAGCGCGAATCTCAGATAAGGCTGGGACTACACGATCCGAAATCCGAAAGGCTTGAGGCGCTTTGTCACAATTTTACACTTGGTCAACCTCTTTCCTCCCTCTTAACTTAATTATTTATGAACCGCATTATGAACTCACTCTGAGTTGTATCCAGCAGGAAGGCGGCTGGATCGCCCTGCGAGTTGTACAGCGGTGGCGCCGTGGCATTAAGCCCGGCTCGCAGCAGGTTCTCCGCGTGAAACTCCAACTGGGCGGCGGTGATGTTCTTCTTCGGCTCCAGCTGTGGTAGCGCGGGCGAGGTCCACGCGAGGATGGTGCCCGCTATGACTGCGCCGATCGCCGCTGGAAGATGGATGAATGAGTCAGACACTTAATTTAAAATAAATTGACAGGTAATAGAAAAAAAAGGTTTTTGTTTGGTGCTTTACAAGAGCATGCGTCAATAAACAAGCTACCGACTCGGCCAATATTAATAAGTTCACAACACGCCACACCTATAATTCAGTGCAGCAGCTACGCAGAAGTCATTTTTATAGTGCCTGAGTGTGCATTAAAAAAAACACTCTCTCTTCCTTTTACTCCCATTACCCAGTGGGACGCTTACGAATTGAAGGGTTGTAAATCTATAGGATCTAAGTGCCAATTTTAATGTTTAGAGATATAACAAAAAAACGTAATAAAACAAACCTTTTAATGAAATAATTATTTATTTTTAGGTAATTCAGTAAAAAACATATCTTATAACTATAAGAAGTCATAAAAATCTTTAAAAAAAAAGAATCCAAAGAAGTAATACAATATAAACATTCATTTAATTAGAATGTCTTAAGTTACATATGGAGCAATATTGAAAATGGACTATGTGCCTTTATAAAAGATATCAAAAAAGTTCCTACGCCTCGGTTTGATCAATCAGTTGTTCGTAGAATGCTTTGTTTTCGGTCGGTATATATGGTAGAATATCCTTCAAATCCTTTAATTTTTCTTTTGATATATTATTACGAGCTTCTAACGCCGGCAAAGTGTAGCTTTTTAAATGATTTGGAGACTTGCCTTTCTTAAAAATGTTAACACTATCCCAAGGTATTGGGTCATTGTAAGATTCCATTAAATCTACACTAGGTAACTTATCTTTTTTAATGGGGATCCACGAAACAGTAGATATTTTTAACTTTGTAGTGTTCAAGAAATCCGCCGAAGGCTTATTAAAGTCTTTAAAATCATTTACGTCCATATTCACTACTTCAAATGGATTTTTGTGACATGATTCTCGTATAATTTTTTCAACATCCCTTGGTTCAAAACATTTAACTACTTTCTTTCTTTTTTAAATTTGAGCAAAATCTCGATCACAGGACATGAACGAGTGACCACTGACCAAATATTTGTTATCAATTTTATATTAATTTTATATATGATACGTTCCAAAGGAGCATGTAAGCTTGTTGGTGGTCAGCAATATGAGCACACAGGTTATAGCATGATAGTTGCCTGCTGTAAAACATTTGACTATGTGTCAGTGTTGGTATAAAAATTACTTGTTGCATATCCATAGCCATCGTTATTGTGTTACTAGCTGGAGACTGAGATTCTACTGAATCAGCTTTCATGGCTTCTTGTGCTCTCTCACTTTTACGATGGTGCATTTCTAGTTCTACGGTATACTTCCTTTTCTCTCCTCCTTCAGAGCTTTTTATTTTTGCGTGAAAACAACCTAAACAACCTCACAACAAGTACATTATAACAAGAAAAGATTACCAATAAACTTACCTCTAATAGTTTTTTTTTGCAATAATAACATTTCTTGATGTATTGTACTCATCTCCATGTAATCGACGTTTTTTTTGTTCGACTTTAAAATTCTGTTTACCGCGTTTTTTCCGAACGTTTTGATCACTCGATGACGAAGCATCCATCTTTTTTCGTGTAATAAAGACAACTAACTGCACCGCAAATCGCAACGTAAACAATAATATCATAACACCCGCAACTCACTCCGCTCGCACCCCGCTCGCACACAGACACGGGATCGTTTTGAACGAAATGACCGTTGGTACTTAGACCTCGTTGCATTTTTGTTTGTGTGTGGGTAAAAAAATATGAGAGACAGGCACTTGGATCCGTTTGAATATTAATAGGCTGGGCACCTAGATCGTATATTCGTAAAAATATTGAATTTAGATTTTTCGGCACTTAGACCCTTTAGACTTACAACCCTTCAATTTAATCAGACTCAACTCACACTGATGCAGATTCGAAGCGTCATAATTTCATCCCTATTTTTCCATTACTAAGGCACAAATTTGTACCTTAGTAATGGAAAATTATGCATCGACACTGCGCCGATGTAAGTGGAATCTTCATTATCATCATCATCAGCCGGTGAAATGTACGCGTAAAAATTAAATAGCAAAGAAGGAAAAAGTATTTTTCCAGCGGGATAATCAGATAATTGTCGTCAAAACTATTCGGTTAACATAGGCAAATCTGTAAAATATTTAATCCAAACTAAAACAAAGAGACAACGTCATAGTACAAAAATACCACAAGTGATTTAAATTTCACTTATTTACCTTGCATTATAAAATGAATACAAAGTCCCAATTTGATCAAATCGAATACGTTTAAATAGACTATAAGGGCGTGTTTCACCAAGCAATGTTAAAGTTGTTAATCCTTCGTTAAATATAATGTTGTTCCTATCGTAATTCATATCCATGAATGATAAGACATGCTATTTTAACAAGCCGTTAACACTAATATGCGTTCGTAAAATCGGGAATTAAGGCGAGTAATAACCGCTACTAGCGCCACTCTTTGTAAAATAAATTTTACAACGACACAAAGATCTTATTAAAAAAAGTAAATTTTTAAACTCTAAGTAAATAGTTAAACTAATTTATTGGCATTTAATTACAGCTATAAATCCTATACTGTATTTACTCTCATAAAAACCCCCAAAAGTGGCCATTTAGTTATTACTTATGAGAGTAAATACAGTATAGGATTTAGAGCTGTAATTAAATGCCAATAAATTATTTTAACTATTTACTTAAAGTTTTAACCGATTACTTTTTTTAATAAGATCTTTATGTCATTGTAAAATTTATTTTAAAAAGAGTGGCGCTAGTAGCGGTTATTCCTCGCATTTTAATAAATAACATTCGGCGTCGGTCGCTAGTGTAACCTCCACCTTACGTCCTGACCTTGTCAATGTCAAACTGAATGTCGTTGCCCGGTGAAAATTGTATTTCAGTACTTTTTTTTCGTAATATAAATCAGGTTGTTTTGGCGGGAAGTGAAAGTGTGACGTTGTTGTTTTTTTTTTAATTTGTGTTATTTCGGTTCTTATTGGTAGAATAAATATTCAATAACATGCACAAGACGTGTGCGAATGTGATACAACATTAAAAACATGCTATAATTATGTTCTCTCTAAACCTCCCTCGGTTGTTTCAGTAGGTTCGGCAATAATTTAGAATACCTATGGATCTATGTAAACATTTTTGTTTTTTCTTACCAACCGTAGGTACTTGGCTCCTATTTCCTAATAAAGATTTTTTAAAGTTATAACTTTATGGTTTAATCCTAATTATACCATATTTAAAAAAAAGTCTAATATTGTTAAAAAAATCTCGCGTAGCATAAAGTAGGAAATTGGTAGGAAATGCGTTTTGTCTAGGCACAAGAATAGTCATACATACTGACCTATTATGTACACAGAATGCTACATTATTATAGTTCTGTTATTTCTACTCTTATTTCGTAGTACTTAGGTTCACCAATAAAAAAAAAGAAAGAAAATATAAATTGAATAAAATAGTTTTTAAAGCCATCGTAAGCCGAACGCGGCTGCCAAATATCGTTACGCTTGTTTACTCGAGTTATTTTTATCCGTTTCATTCAACATCTGAAGTTTGAATCCCATTTCTCGTATTGGCCTTTCAGGTTACTTTCACTGACTTATATACAGGGTGTAAAAAAAGCAGTCACTTATAACTTTGAGATACGATTATGCTACCTTTCCTCATTTTGGAAATGTATTTTTTCAACATGGGCTTTCAGGTTACTTTCACTTGCCGGAGTGCTCTCTTAATTTGATCGAGTCCGGTTCCTTGTGGCCTGTGTTTTGAAAGATCCAGGGCACTCCACCCAACATAACGGCTGATGGCAATCCGCAAGTGGTTTTAGTGGGTAAACCGGCCGTAGCGAGCCGGGAGTCCCACATACCCCTCGGGGACCCTCCCGGGGGGGATGCGTAATGCATTTCACGAAAAAATAATGTTACTTTCACTGAATTATGAACAAATTGCTTCGATATCATAATCAGGGGCCTTACTCTCCAAGCTGATTCGATTTTCATTCAGATTCGATCGTGCCGCGTACTCCCAAATAAATTGACTTTTATTTATTTTGATTCTCAGTCGATTGATATGGTCGGGAGTACAAAAAGTTTTTCTTTATTCTGGTTAGTTTCTACGAAATCCACCAAATAAAACACCAGCCGTAAAAGCCGTTGAGACCGAACTGATTCGATTCTCGATTGTATCGGTAATGAGCCTGCCGATTTTGGAAATTGGACTAGCCAAAACGAATGAAATACGGTATTAATAGCGTTGCGTTGTTGTAACATATCGAAACTGTACTTTTGTAAAATATAAATAAGGTGATATGTCGCAAAAAAAATTACCCTGAAAATAGAGCTTAAACTGTCCCTCAAACATTTTAGAATATCTAGTAACGTATTAACGTTACTAGCACATTGATTCTAGATACGGATCTTCTTTTTTTCGGATTTAATTTTTTTTTATCGCAGAGAAATGCTTTTAAGCATTCCGTGGGGGATTGGGGATTTCCTCCACGGATATGTAGGACTCGCTGCGTCCGGAAGATGGTAAATGGACGCAGCCCTACCCACTACAACTCGGCGGTACTCCGACTCCACCGCCGTTGACGAAGCCACAGGGACAACAAAACTTCCGCGACAGAGACGGATCTTACCTACTTTACGACGTATTCTGAAGTGTGTTCTTATGTGACACTTTAAACTCAATTTGTTTTTAAAACATAATTTTGCGACATATCACCTTCATCCATTCATGTATAGTTCGTCCGTGATAAAGGAGAATGCCGAAAACTGGGCTATTTTGCGTCACTCTTGCGTCTTAACCATTTATATATAAATATTCGTCTTTTGAAATATTATGTTATGTATATTAATTTTAGTTGTAAGCGAATGGGGGTTTAAAAGTTATAAAAAAAAAGTTACCATATTGAATTAGAAATTAGGGGAACCGCCATTTTGTATGTCAACCGCCAAATGATGCCAGTTTATTGCCAATACCAGTTTTTAAGTGAAATAGTAAGAATAGTGATATGAAATAAATGAAAGAAACCCACACCAACTCTATTTAACATAATGAACATTAGTCTAAGATTACTTTATAAAATAATGCTAATGAAGTTTTTCTTTTTAATTGAAAGTAATAAGAAATATAATAAAGTTATTTTTTCTTTTTCTAAAACTATTTTAGGCTACATATTTTTTTTTTACTGGCAGCCCTAATATGGTACTATTGACATTTGTGTGACGTGAATAATGAATTTGACTTTTTGATAGTGTGTGTGAAAGAAGTGTTTTCTTTAATTATTATTCAAAGTGTTCCAACAAAGTGTATTAAAAGTCTTACTTCAACGTTGAGTCGTGCAATCCTCCGTTGATTAATTTACTATAAGTGTATGTCGTTAGATATTGCAAATTACTTTTGATACTATATTTTACACTTTTGAATGCATAACTTAACCTCAAAATTCGGAACATTTTAAATTCAGATTTCTCAAAACTCCCATCGAATATCTAAGTGATTTTTTTAAATATGAATCCTGAGTACATTTTCAATGTTTTACAGTTAATTTGGTTAAGACGCAACAATAGCCCAACTCTCATAGAAAAATCGGCATTGTCCTTTAACCTAAAGGTAAACAAACCGAAAACATCAAAATTTTCCCTTATCCACATATTGTGCACACTTATCAACACTTTCACAGGTATATTAAAGGATTACACTTCATTATCCAATACATTTTATAACAATTAAACAATAATCAATATGTTTAAAAATCAAATGAAAATCTTTCACAGAAGAAATACGCCATTTTGACACTGCCGATTGTAGATAAGCCTATAGTCTATGGATTCATAGCAAACAAAAATCATTGTATTATTATTGGCCAATTGGCATCACTGACCAGTATTTGGTTGTGTCATAGACGGGTTTGTTTACGTTTAGGTTAAACTCATCTCGGACGTACGTACTATAGTCAATTGGAATGCTGACGTCATAGCCATAGACAAAATAGAAATTGATTGTGACCTTGAGCGGGCATCCCGATCGCATTATTGTGAATCGATTAACCTCATTCGCTCCGTTGGGGTCGCCTCATGATTTCAGTTAAACTGTCGTGGTCTTCATTAGACGTAGCGATCGAATCAACATGTAGGTATTAGGGCCGGTTTACACCGAGACAGAAAAGGCGGTTTTCGAGAAAATAGCACAGAAATATATTTAAATGGCACTTTCTCGAAATCGCCTTTTCTGACTTTTACTACCAGGACTATTAATTACCAGGCAGATTATTAATTACGCTATTTATCGCTATTTATCGCTTACGAAATTCGAAAACAAAATGTATGGGATTTGACATAAGCTATGCTACATGACGAGCGAATTCTTATGTCATTTCGCGACGCTTATCTCTCCTTTTGATTTCGTACTTCGTAAGCTAAAAATAGCAATGGCATCTTGAATTAGGGGCCTCATTCGTTAAAATCGAGTCAGTAGGTTAGGCCACATGTATGTTCTACTGGAATGAGTTACGAAATGACACGCCGAGAGCCCCCGAACAGGTCCCCGGGCGGGAAACCAAAACCAGAGGTCTTTGGCCTATCTACATCTGGTATATGTTTGGTGGCGCGTCCAGTATGAGTACTGGACGCATAAGCCAGTGTTTGGGATGAGCCTTCACGACAGAACGTGAAGAAAACCAACGATAAAAATGATGTCATTTATGAAGAAGACGCATACTTATCATCCGCTTGTGTGGCGGCCGTGACACGGCGGCAATTTTCCCACCAACGTGTGAGAGAGACTCCCCCACATGTCCATTTCCAGAATCTAGAACTCTCTAGAAGATGCTCACCAGAAGTAGCGGCGACGTACTGGTTGGTCCTTCGAGTCTTCCCGCGCCGCTCGTCCACGGACAGCATATGCGTCGTGGGCTTATCCATTGTTCAGCTGTTGCATTCTGGAACAAATATTACGAAATTTATACAATATATAATTTTTCATTTTCATTTTCATTATATATAATAATAATAATATAATAATATCTATAGACAGCAGCGGCCTTAGGGGGTGGGCGAACAGGGACTACGCCCGGCCGGGGCCCGCTCTTGCATGGGCCTCGCGACCTAGGCCCGTATAAATAAAACAATCTCAAACCCAACCTCACCTTGAGAACTTATTTGACAGATAAAAAAACATTTCGTTTCACTTTTAAAAATGAAGAATTTTACTTATGTTATATACTTTGATTTTTTTCTTTCTTAAAACGTAAAAATAAAGATTATAAAAATATACATTATACTTATTTTATTGTTTCCTGTAATCTATAATATGAATATAATGGTATAAAAAAAGAAAAGAAATTAAAGTACAATGTAAAATTAATAAAGTTGTTCACTTTTAAAAGTGAAACGAAACGTTGTTTTATCTGTCAAATAGCTTCTCAAGGTGAGGTTAGGTTTGAGATTGTTTTATTTATACGGGCCCTACTTTCGCATCACATAGGTACATTCCCATAGGACAAAGGGCCTCGCAAAGACCTGGCGCCCGGAGACTCGCAATGGGTAAAGCCGACGCTGTCTATTGACGCTTCACATCACGTCAATCTAGCCCCGTGCTAAGTAATCGAAGAACTTGTGTTACAGGTTACCAGACAACGGAAATATATTTAATACTTTTATACACAAATTTAATACACATCCATGACCCAGCGAGATTTTGTAAACTTTTGATCCCTCGGCGGGATTCGAACCTCTCTCGAGCATCAACGCACTCAACCACTGCGCTACGGAGGTTGTCATATAATTTAGCTTTTGTGCCAATTTCACCAACACATGTTAAAATTAATAGTTCATAAATAAAAATCTCTCTAAATAAAAAGTTGTTGAGCTGAAAGTGAAAAGGCTGTTGGAAAATAAAAACCAACAGTATTTATTATATAAAAAGTTCATAAATATCATGTTATCCCTCTCGTATTTCCTGTCAATCAATGAGAAGGCATGGTATTATATCAAGCTGTTAACACTAGCGTTGCTAATGTTAGTAGTAGTAGCAAGCGTGGGTGAAATCGAGATTTATACAGATAAAAAAAAATGTTTCGTTTCACTTTTAAAAATGAAGAACTTTACGTATGTTACATACTTAAATTCTTTTCTTTTTTAAAACGTATAAAATAAAGATTGTAAAATATAGATATACTTATTTTAACGTTTATCTGTAATCTATAATATAATGTTACGGTATAAAAAGAAAATAAATTAAAGTTCTATGTAACATTAATAAAGTTGTTGACTTTTAAAAGTGAAACGAAACGTTGTTTTATTCTGTCAAATAGGTTCTCAAGTGAGGTTGGGTTTGTGAATTCTTTATTAACACGGGCCTAGTTATTATTCTACAGTTTGACTATAATATTTTTACATACCTCTTTTCGAATATTTAACTACGTCAAACGTCCTTTTGTGCGTTCACAAAAGACTAATCTTGTAATTTACATTAACAAGTCATTAGTAAATAACACTCCCAAGGATTTTAAACGAAATTTTTGCGCAACAGTTTCCTTGAAATATTTTTAGTAAAAAATTTCATGTCATTCGATGATTGACGTGTTCTATGAGTATGCGTTCAAAAAGTTTTTATTTTTTTAAACGCTTACGCTAGAAAGAAGAAAATCTCACTCATACGGGAATACGCCACAAAAAATATTAAGGGACTCTCAGATCACATGCTGTCATCCTGCCGAGTACAGACAGTGCTTTTTAGAAATAAGGTAAAACTATATTTAAAAAATGAAAATGTCATTTTGTCATTTCATATTTTTAAAGGTGTGTTTTAAAAAATTAAAAATATAGTTTATTAGTTGTGATGGATTCTATGTAGTCTTTTTTGTGTTTAAAATAAGATCTTAATTATTTATTTTGTTTTGATTGTATTTTACTTTCTGAAAGTCGGTGTACTTAGTATAAAATTCAGTTCTGTTTTGTTAATATGTTGCATTTAATTTTTTTTTAAGTTTTAAGTTTTTATTGTTACAGTTATTTACATTTAGTGGTGTTTTAGTAACCTTTCACACTAATGGTGACTACGTCATGGTCAGTTCAGTTTCACTATAGTACCTACGTCCGAGATAAATTTAACATATAAATAAACGTAAACAAACCCGTCTATGTTAATACAATATAATAGTCTATGTTATCATAAAAATGTAAATATCAAAGATTAGTCAGTGATGCCATTATTACAATGATTTTTGTTTGCTATGAATCCATAGACTATAGGTTAATATTCTACAATCGGCAGTTTCAAAATGGCAATTTTTTCTGCGAAAGATTTTCATTTGATGTTTAAACATAATAATTATTGTTTAATTGTTATAAAATGTATTGGATAATGAAGTGTAATCCTTTAATATACCTGTGAAAGTGTTAATAAGTGTGCACAATAAGTGAATAAGTGAAAATTTCGATGTTTTCGGTTTGTTTACCTTCAGGTTAAATTTATCAAGGACGAACTATACCAAAGAAATGACATTTGGCTCAACTCCGTTAAACTCGCACTTAACCACAAATATAGATCAATGATATACCAAGTGATTACCGTTTATTAAAGGATCATTTGAAAGTCAATGAGTATAGACACACTGTAGCCGCATAATTAAACAGTCATCCACTTGAAAAACGTCAATATTCATTTCGGACATTATTGAATCTGTTTAATGGGACATTATTATAAGTCTACTGACTTGTGCCCACTTCGTTGAGCATAAAAAACCGTTTAAACCTTCCCTGGATTTCGAATATTTCAAGACCAAAAATAGCCGAATCGGTTCAGCCAATCTCGAGTTTTAGCGAGACTAACGAACAGCAGTTCATTTTTATCAGTGTGTAAAAAGAGCAGTCACTATAACTTTGAGATACTATTATACTACCTTTCCTTATTTTGGAAATGTATTTTTTTTTGTCAAATACTAAAAAATATTTTTTTTTACGTTTCACCATTTCTCATTTTTCTGTCGCAAAAATAACAATAAAGCAAAAAAAAATTTTTTTTTAATTTTTTGTAAAAAAAATGAAAGAAAAATAATTCTAGAATGAGAAAAGTTAGTATAATCATACCCCAAAGTTACAGTGACTGCTCTTTTTACACCCGTTATATGAGAAGAAGATAGGTATAGAAGAGAAGAAGAAGATAATCAAATAATCAAGTCGTCAAGTTTATGTCTTGTTCTGTGTTTTCGGCTGCATCACGATTAAGTTTTGCTACTGTAAATTTAATATCCGTAACCGAAATTATTTTGTTTTATAATTATTGAATATCCATATCCATGCCCGTATCCGAAATTTTATATCCATTCCATCCCTGATAATAATATTATAAATAGTCCTGACTGCGCCCAGTTAGTCCCGAAGTGGGCGCATTCGTATGGTGCTTACAGGTAGAGTCGCCGGCTACTGTCACATTACATTTAAATTTAAATTATCTATATACCTATATCTGGCCCCGTGATAAGTATACGAGCAAGAGGTCGCGGGTTCGAATCCTGCCGAGGGAACAAAAAGTTTTCAATGTTCCTGAGTCATTGATGTATATTGTGTATTAATATAATAAAAATCTTAAATTTGTGTATAAAAGTATTATTTTAGTAGTCTGGTATCTGTACGACAAGTTCTTCGGATACTGGGCACTATATTAAAAAAAGATCCATAACCGTCACCGAATCCGAAATTAAAGTTTTGCTACTGTAAAAATGTAATATCCGTAACCGAAATTATCCGAAACAAACGGATAATCCGAAATAATTTAATATCCATATCCGTATCCGAAATTTCATATCCATTTCATCCCTGGTGTGAAGCGTCCATAGATATTATAAAAAAAAATATGACAGGATAACTTCGACCTCAGTGCGACCTTTATTATTCGTATTTTAAGAACCTTTCCTTTGCTTTTCCTTGAGAGACAGGGAAAACCACTATATTTATTGTCAAATCATTAATATCTTACGAAAGTTATAGCGCCTCATCCGTGGACCAGAGACTTAGTGCTTGGAGTTATAATATTGGCTATGGATTGAGTAGGTTCGATTCCTGTGTTGGATAGACAAAAAAAATGTTTTGAACTGTCTGAAAAGTCTGTCGATCATCCGAATATTGTGTCATGGCCTGTTATGTACTGCTCACACACTCGGGCACTAAATAACTCCTGCTGGTATATAACGAAACCAGCCATCGTCTGTGCCACCGAAATCGATGTATACAGTGTTTTTTCGGCACGGGTTTTTTCGTAAACATTTCACTCGTTATTCATAATGTAATTGAAACCATATCAGTTTCAAAATTACCATAGCAGATAACACTAAACCTTCTACATCTAAAGCATTAGTCACTGAGAACTTGTGGTTTTTATTATTCATGAAAACCACATTAGCGTACTTACCAGTGACACTTGAGGCAAGGCAAGCGCCTCCGTCTAGTGGTTCAGAGCTTCGCTCTCGACCCGGAGGTCGTGGGTTCGATTCCCGCGTTGGAACAACAAAAAATGTTGTTTTCAAGTTTGGTTAGGACAATGCAGGCTGATCACCTGATTGTCCGACAAGAAAGATGATCCATGCGTCGGATGGGCATGTAAAAAGTCGGTCCTGCGCCTGATCTCTCGCCAGTCGTGTCGGTTTACCGTCCCACTGGGTTATGAGAGTAAAAGGAAGAGAGAGAGTGTCCTTGTGTATTGCGAACACACTTGGGCACTATAACTCCTGCGTAGCTGGCCAGCAGGGCAATCGCGCTAAAAAACTTTAGCTGAAACGCAACCGAAACGTGAACGTTACTCGACTTTATGACGTATTTGGTATCGCGCTATCCTTTTGACAGCTAGGTGAGACGAAGCTGGACCGTAGTTGAAACTCAAACGCTGTCAAACAAAAAGTTCATACGGAGCTCGTGTAACTCGCACGCAGCTCGAACGTTTGGAACAAAGTGATCGTATATAAGTTAAGTTTTTGAATCTAAATTGTGTAAAGGAAATAAATACATACTAGTAAATTTATTGACGATTATGGTAAAATAATAGACAATTTCGAAAATCCGCATCCCTAATGTCTGACAAAAGGTTGCGTTTCGTTTCGTCTGAGGTATTAGCAATTGGAAGGTTAGCGCGATACTGAAGTTTGTTCAGCTGGATTGAAAACGAAACGCAGCTGAAACACAAACGAAACTAAGTTGTACCTCAAATGAAACGTTGTACAATAGCGCGATTGGCCTGCTGGTTTCAATGAAATCGGCTACCGACACCGAAATCGGTGAGGGCAGCTATTATTATATATTGAGGCAAGGGGTTTATACTTTATACGCACTTGCCACTCCTCACGTTTAGCAAACTGTCCTATGTCTACTAGACATGGGAGCTGAGCAATATTTGAAGGCGGCGGCGCGCCGACAGATCGTGGTCGGCGTGGCTAAGCCACGCCGGCGCGAAAATAATCATCGTCTGCAGGCGCTGCGGCGCGTATGTAAACGTATTGTCAGCATTTTCATAGGGAAATATACGCCACAACCACCGTGCCGCGCGCCTAGTTGGATCCTCGGTGGCGGCAGCGCCTTCCGAAATCGGCGCGGCGTAGCCGGCGTGGCGCCCATATCTAGTCCATACCCGTTAAGAGGAAACACCACGGTTGAGAGAAATACAAAATAGGTATTTATAAAATCTATTGCTGTCTCGCAGTGCCTTAGCTAGCCAGCACTAGCGCGATAGAGACAACTGCAACTTGGACTCAAATTACCTATTAAAAGTACCAGAAATCGACGTTTAGGGGATTCCTGTTTCCTCCTCCAAAACTTAACCAATTTAATTTTTTTTTCTGTATTAGCTAAAAAAAGAATTGAGCTAGGTTTCTATTTTTTGATTTTGTTGTTTATTGTAGTCAAATCTGTTTCCTAGATATTTAAACATAGCGGAGAGTCTGGCCATTTGTTTTAGGTTTTTAAACGTCCACATCTCTTTAAATAATTTATTTATTAAAAAAAGGAAAAAGTAGGGACGTACAAACAATATTCATAAATATTCAGGAAAAAATAGTTACTCTAGCAGCATTATCCAGGGAGGAAACAGGAATCCCGTAGACCCCTATTTCTGTATGGAAAAAAATTCGTGGTGTTTCCTCTTAAAAATAGATTTGTGAACATCACTCGCAAGTCGCAACAACTGCGCTCACTCGCTAGTCGATCACTCAATCGTACTGAATGGCTTGACTCAAATGTTATCTCCGTATCGATTCCATTTTTATCAACTTTTCAGAAACCGGGATTCAATCTCAGAAATTTTCATTGGACACATATTTCTGTTGCTGCTACAATAACAAATACATATTATAGATGATATCTATACTAATCTATACTAATATTATAAAGCGGAAGAGTTTGTTTGTTTAAACGCGCTAATCTCAGGAACTACTGGTCCGATTTGAAAAAATCTTTTTTTGTTGGGTAGTCCATTTATAGAGAAAGGCTTTAGGCTATAGCCTAAAGCCTTGTTATATAATAACATTAACATAAAATAATAAATAATAATAAATGTTATATATAATAACATTACGCTGCGACCAATAGGAGCGAAGCGTCCGTGAGAAATGTTGCAAAAACGGGGAAAATTAATTACATTTGGGGTCTTTCATTGCGTGCGCTGCATAAACGGCGCGAACGAAGTCGCGGGAGGCGGGAACAGCTAGTATATATAATAATTATATTATATATATAAACAAAATATGTAAATATATAAATATAAGTATGAGGTTAAACTACAATCACCAAATAGTGCAGCTGTGTAAGGACACAGTTGTCTGTTGTTGGTGAATACGGTCCAGTTTTTTGGCTAAAAACTAAAATTGAAAATACGATTAATAAGTATAAATTATATAATCGGTTTTTTAAACGACGCCATTTATGCGTTAGTTTTTTTTATTATATTCCAGTAGAAGGACTCGCACTTGCCAATCTTCATCCTATCAAGGTCCATTTCAAGTATTTAAGTTTAGTCTAGATAGATAGGGTCGGATTTGTGAAATCTTATCGCCGCTACTGAAACATGAGATTGATTTTATCATCACTATCAGCCATGTCATCTATATATATACTACAAATTACATATCTATACTTAAATTATTATACTTATATTATATTATATTATTATTTTATACAAATAGAAGTCTCGGCAATATGCCGGGTAAATGATCCAGGTACGGGCGTGTGCCAAGTAACCTGATTCATATTTTATGAAAAAAGAGTTATGATTGTGGTGAATTAGTGAATGAAGACGAAGGGTTCATGAAACGACGAACTATGGAACAGGTATCAATGACGACGGACTTCTGCATTTGTATGTATGTATTTTTATGAAGGTCTATTGTTTTCAGTGCTGCGGTGAGAGTTTTGGGGATGACGCCGGTCGAAGATATAATGATATTTTCGAGGACGCTGCTGGGCTTGTATTTATTGGTGAATATGCTTGGCTACGTTGTTGTGACGGTACGTGTGTTCTTTACTGGCTAAAGCGCTACATCCTCCAGTGACATGGTCTATAGTTTCGGTGGTTTGGTGGCATAATCTGCACTTGTCAGTTTCTATATTTTCTTTAAGAGGAAACACCACGAATTTTTTTCCATACAAAAATAAGGGTCTAGGGGATTTCTATTTCCTCCCTGGATAACACCTCTAGAGTAACAATTTTTTTCCTGAATATTTGTGGATATTGTTTGTACGTCCCTATTTTTTCCTTTTTTTAATAAATTAATTATTTAAAGAGATATGGACGTTTAAAAACCTAAAAAAAATGGCCCGACTTTCCGCTGTGTTTAAAAATCTAGGAAACAGATTTGACTACAATAAACAACAAAAGCAAAAAATAGGAACCTAGCTTAATTCTTTTTTTAGCTAATACAGAAAAAAAAAATTAAATCGGTTAAGTTTTGGAGGAGGAAACAGGAATCCCCTAAACGTCGATTTCTGGTACTTTTAATAGGTAATTTCAGTCCAAGTTGCAGTTGTCTCTATCGCGCTAGTGCTGGCTAGCTAAGGCACTGCGAGACAGCAATAGATTTTATAAATACCTATTTTGTATTTCTCTCAACCGTGGTGTTTCCTCTTAAGGATATATTTAGAGTAATTACGCGTTTTAATTATTTGGTCCTGTATTGCTATTATAAAGCCTGTCTTTCTGTCTCACTGAATATATTTCCTTTCGTGAGCCAGCTGAATGATGCCTCTTGATCTATATGTTCTTGTTGTACCTGGTGTGGGAATGTTCCATGTAGTGCTTTACTTTTCCATTTCGTTATTTTATTATTGTCGCTATATATTTTGTGTCTTGGGTCAAATTGGTTATTGTTTAGGTGTAGAGGTGTCCCTGAGTGGGGAATATTTATAATGGCATTATGTAATTCACTTGTGTTAGCTTTATTTAGGAAATATTTCCTTAGGTTATCAATTTGATTGTAGTGTAGGTTTTTGATATCCATAGCACCACGGCCTCCTAGTTTTCTTTTTAGTGTAAATCTTTCAACTGCTGAATGGATGTGATGGATATTATGTTTATAGCTTGAGGTTCGGGTTGCAGTGTTAAGAGCTTCGAGTTCTGTATCTGTCCATTTAATTATTCCAAATGAGTAAGTTAATATCGGTACCGCGTATGTATTAATAGCTTTTATTTTATTTCGACCTGATAATTGAGTAGATAGTATTTTGTTAAGTCTCTCTTTATATTTCGATTTTAGTGTTTTTTTTATTTCTTTATGATTAATTGCTGTACTTTGTATATATCCTAAATTTTTATATGTATCTTTTGCTTGCATACTGTCTATTATACCTGTTATTATTATTATTATTATAAATTATAAATCGGAAGAGTTTGTTTGTTTGTTTGTTTAAACGCGCTAATCTCAGGAACTACTGGTCCGATTTGAAAAATTCTTTTTTTGTTGGATAGTCCATTTATAGAGGAAGGCTTTAGGCTATATAACATTATGCTGCGACCAATAGGAGCGAAGCGTCAGTGAGAAATGTTGCAAAAACGGGGAGACTTTCGTTGCGTGCGCTGCATACACGGTTTAAGTCGCTCAAAACCACGCGAATGAAGTCGCGGGGACAGCTAGTAAACTAATAATCATAAAGCGGAAGAGTTTGTTTGTTTGTTTAAACGCGCTAAACTCAGGAACTACCGGTCCTATTTGAAAAATTTATTTTTTCTTGGATAGTCCATATAAAGAGTGGTAGGCATCATGTAGAACAATAATTCTATAAGTGTTATTTAATAACATAAATGGAAATAAAATGTTGTTTTTTCATTTTGATTTTGCTATATAACATTACGCTGCGACCAATAGGAGCGAAGCGTCAGTGAGAATGTTGCAAAAACGGGGAAAATTGTTCACAGTTGGGGACTTTCGTTGCGTGCGCTGCTTAAACGGTTTAGAACACTCAAAAACCACGCGGGCAAAGCTTATACAATATAATGGTACGTTTACACGCTTGCCAAGCCTTAGAAAGTTGAGCACATATTCCATACCAATCGTACACATTTCCAGTTTCTGAAAGGCTGATAAAATCGTTGAACAGCTTACATTTGAGTTTACAAGCCATTAACGCTCATTGGTGAACGTAGCGAGTGAGCGAAGTTGTCGAGAGTGGTGTTCACCAATGAGCGTTCAGGAAGTCTTGTTAACTCAAATGTTAGCTGATCGACGCATAGACCAGCCTTTCAGAAGCTTGGGGTGAGTTAGAGAAGTCATAGTGTATCCGTTACCCCAGCCAGATATTGTGGATTTTGTTAACTTTTTACCTACGCTCAATTAGAGCATTTTCTTCTCTAATTAAGCGATAATTTGCTTGACTGTAGTTATCTTAAAAAACGAAAAAAAAACCGGCTGAAGTAACGTTTCCAAACTTCAGCCAGATATTTATTTAAATAATTATATTTTAATGAAAATTTTATGCGGATAATTTGAGCGATCCGGGGCTGAAATTGAGCGTGCAAAAATTTCATTTGTATAAATCCGTTATGGAGATATTCAAAATCCTGCTGGAGTAACGTTTGGGGATTTCTTAAATCTCGAAAACTGCTGTGTGCGGTTCAACAATTTTTGGCACACGGCTTCTCATGAATTTGCTTGAATTTGCTTGTGTTGGATGTAAATAATATATTGAATGTAATATTAAATCAGAGACTACGTTACACACAATGACTAAGAAATCGTATGGACTTGTTGTAATAATCTATTTGTATGTAAACGATGATCTACCTTTCGGGGCAAGTTTTTCCAGGCCGCCATTTTAGTGCGTTGTTTTCGCCAGTACTTCAAGTGTCAAACTCGTGTATTGTTAACATTATTCTTTAAAATTAAAGTACTATTAATTATAGTAGTTTATTAGTTTGTAGTTAAAAATACAATATTAAATAGTAAAAGAGACAATGACAAACTAAGACACCACAGCACTATGCATATGTCAATCCGCCATTTTGGTACTGTTCTGGTTAATAGTTTCTGGGTCGTATATTTTACGTTTAAGCCCAGTTGATTTTTTAGTCATTGGTTACACATTATTGCCGACATGACAGCGAGTGAGAGGGAAGACGAAGTGTCACGGACTAGTGATGTGTCCCGAGAATAGAGTTGTGCTACACTGACACTGGCTATTCCTTAAGGGAGGCCATTTTGAAGAAGAAAAAGAAGAATAGAGTTGTGCGATAATTGTCAAATACTAACAGCTTGGCAATAAAAATTTGAAGCTGAAACGACAACGCCGAATTATTTCTGTTGAATGTTGTATATCGCTAAGGTATCTAACGATAAGTAATGCCCGCTATCTCGCCGGCTACCGAATCATAAATCGTCGAACTTATCAATAAGTGTTCTGAGAGCAAGCGGCTTAACTGTTTTGATATAATAATATAATGGTTTAAGGAAAATCCTGAACGATTTTGCATACAATATAATATGCAAAACTAGAATTTAAATGGATAGATTGCTATTTTTGATTCTATAGATACGACTCAGATAGTGTACCTAATTGACGCTGTAGGGCCGCTACTAGCGCCACTCTTTTTAACATAACATTATAATGACACAAAGATCTTATTCAAAAAAGTAATCGGTTAAAGCACTAGGTAAATACTTAGTTAAAACTAATTTATAGGCATTTAATTACAGCTCTAAATCCTCTATGTAGTGTATTTATTTTCATACTTATTAGTTATTATTTTATGAATACTTTGTTTATTTAACAATAAGCTAAGTTCACTGATATACTATAATCTTACATACTATTATTATTATAAAGTTATTCAATCTTCTTCTTCTTCTTTTAGCATATCCCCCCCCCCCTCAATTGAAGTTGACAACGTCAGAGTGGAAAAAGGTTATAAAGAGGTTAAAAGAGCTTCACGCGAGTCTAGTGCAGATACAAGTTAAATATAATTACAGACAACTGATTCAATTGACCGTAGTTCATTTGCGTTAAGTTTGCAGTGAGTAAGTGCAAATGACTAAATTAATGAAGAATCAATTTTGATGTTCTGGGGGCACGGGAGTGGCCCCGTCAAGACGAGCCAAGCTAAGCGCAAGGGCACTACCTACCTTTTCTCGAAAGGTTTCGTCGTTGTAAAGTGTTGAATTTACACTAGTGGCATCCTAGGATATCCAAATAAGAAGTTTCACTCCAGCAATAAAATAATGTATATTTTATAATTTATATATAATATAATTATATAACAAATAAAGAAATATGGACGAGACATTTATTTGAAAATCCGCCTCTACCTCCTAAAAAATGCGGTGAAAGTTTATACACGGTATAATATAGACGGTGATATCAGTCGACGTCACTAGGCTAAGGCGCTGACTGTTCTATTTTCCGTAAGTAAAGGCCCGGGGTCAAAATAGGTTATCTTTAAATTAAAAAAAGTCCATTAACCAGCTAACAAAAATAAATGAAATCCCACCAAAAACATTTTCATGTAAAAATGTTGTCAAGACCAGCCTACACAGCTTACCCTGTGAAAAAGGCTGGTCTTGACAACATTTTTACATGAAAATGTTTTTGGTGGGATAGCATTGATACTACTAACTAGTCCATTATAAAGTTTATGTTCGGTAAATAAAAAAGGATTTTTACATGGCGTATAAACTGGAGTACGCTGTATAGATAAGGCTGTATCGGTTTTGATAACGATTTGATATGTCCACCAGTGATAAGAGTACGTAAGTATTTTGACAGGGACTTTATTTTTAATATTAAAATCGGCAACGAAAAATATTAAAGATTCATAAAATAAATGTTCTTGTTTTTCCTGTTATTTTTTAGCAATCGCGGATGCAAAAGATTTGTACTATACAGCCAGTGTCAATAAAATAAATGTTCTTCTTCTTCTTTTTTGGCAATGATGCAAAATATTTGTACTTTTCAGCCAGTGTTTTAATAGAAAAAAAAACATGTCTATAAAAAACAAAATATGGTGTATCGGACCCGTATCATGACTTATTTAGATCGTGACCTATTCATATTAACGTGAATACAAAACTTTTAGGGACGCAACTAAAAATAAAACAAGTCAAGTGCGAGTAGGACTAACAGCTCGATTGGCCCTACTACTCGTACTAGCTGTTCCCGCCATTTCGTTCGCGTGGTTTTTGAGTGACTGAAGCCGTTTATGCAGCGCACGCAATGAAAGTCCCCAAATGTAATTAATTTTCCCCGTTTTTGCAACTTTTCTCACTGACGCTTAGCTCCTATTGGTCGTAGCGCAATGTTATATAGCCTAAAGCCTTCCTCTATAAATGGACTATCTAACAAAAAAAATATTTTTTCAAATCAGACCAGTAGTTCCTGAGATTAGTGCGTTTAAACAAACAAACTCTTCCGCTTTATAATATTAATAAGTATAGATGTCCTTGCTTTGCTTATGCGCTTATTTTGGACATACGATAATATATTACGTAGGAGCCATTCAGCTACACTCTTTCCTAGCCGACTACAGTGAGTAAGAGAAGTGCCATAATATTTTTACTATACCGTGGGATGTATGGTGGGTTTTGGCCTTTCCACCATACATATTTGACCGATTTTGTGACCTGGGGACTTACTCCCGACCCAATCGTGAACCGAATCCGTTCGATATCAATGGTTTTTCGTATTTTATTTGGTGAATTACTTTGAAACTAATCAGGATAAAGAAAATTGTTAGATCGTAACTTTTTGTACTCACGACCATATCGATCGACTCAGAATCAAAATAAACAAATGTCAATTTATTAGGAAGTAGTTACGCGGCATGATCGTATCTAAATCAAAATCAAATCAGTTTGGAGAGTAAGACCACTTGTGTGTACGTTGCACTATTAAAATCATTGTGTACTATTTTTAATGCCAATTTCACCAAATATTAAAGTTAATCCATTATTAAATATCATGTTATCCCTCTCGTATTTCCTGTCAATGAATGAGAAGGCATGGTTTAACGAGCCGTTACTACTAACGCTTGTTGGTGAAATGGGAACATACAAAAAGTCCGTTACAAAAAGTATGGGTGGGCACCCTTATTTAAATGACACTGTCTAAGTAAATTATACTTGACAAGTATAATAACTGTTATCATTGATATTGTTAATAGAATAATTAATTTGGCCTCGTAAGTTGTATGTTAATTTAGAATAGGAAAAGTTACTTTTCCTCAACGCCAATGCTAAAGTGCATTTCCTAGTCATTAAATATCTGTTATTGTTTTAAAAGAGCGTCCATTGCCTAATGGGTAGACCGTTCTGTTATATCCCTGTCCAGAGCGGCGATTCTCAGGCCTCGAACTGAGTTCAGAATATTAGTATATCCCGCTCGCACGCGCGGTAAATCTCATTTGCATGAGCGGGACAGACCAATAGTAAAAACTAAGTTCGAGGTCTGAGAATTAGGGCCCTGTATCATGCTCACCCTAACTTTCCCATCTTGCTGATCCCACATTCCTCTCGTCATCCTACACCTTCCGTCCCAGACCGTCCGTTCAGACCCCTCTCACACACCTCATTCTATTCCTAAAGTAACTCTGAGCCGCAACAGTTTTGCCAAATTCTACTATTTCGTTTTTCTATTTCTATTTTCTACTTCAATTAAATAAATCTTTTTTAAAAAGGGATTTTAAAGGCCACGGATAACAGTTCGCACTCGAAAGCAGGGCCAGGGTCCAGGGCCCCAATTCTCATGTCTCGATCTTCGTTTCGAACGTCAGTCTATCCCGCTCGTGCACGTATGAGATGGCACACGTGCGAGCGGGATAGACTGACAATAGAAACGATATTCGAGTTATGAGAATAAGGGCCAGCTGATTCAAGATGCCATCGCTGTTTATCGCTTACGAAGTTCGAAAACAAAATTAATGGGATTTGACTTATGCTTCTCTAAATGACGAGCGAATTCGTATGTCATTTAGCGAAGCTTATGTCAAATTTGACGACGTCCGTAGCGCAGTGGTTGAGCGCGTTGGTGCTCGAACGAGAGGTCGCGGGTTCGAATCCCGCCGAGGGAACAAAACAGTTTTCAATGTTCATGGGTCATGGATGTGTATTAAATTTGTGTCAAATATAATAAAAATCTATAATATAAAAGTATTAAATATATTTCCGTTCTCTGGTACCTGTAACACAAGTACTTCGGATACTTAGCACAGGGCCAGATTGACGTGGTGTGAAGCGTCCATAGATATTATTATTATTATTAATCCCATTTTTGCCGTTTTGTACACGAGGCCGACTCGCACTTGGCCGGTTTTTATAAATAGTCACATGTACGCCTGTGGGCTGCCGGATTATGGATGGACGACCTTCCCCGTGGCGATGTCGTAAAAGAAGGGGGAAATATCCGGAATTGTGCAGCAGCGTTTCCGCGACTTCGTACTACGCTTGCCCACCCGCCTGCAAAGCGTGTCCTGGCCAACCCTCCTCCCTCCCCTCCCTCCCCCAATGGAATACTGTGGGGGGAGCTTATGTCATAGGTGAAACGTTGATGATGCAGATGATTCACTCGACCCCATTTCGATGTCAATTTCTGACAATTGATCAATTACGGATCAAATATCTAGCACTTCCGCTTACGGAGTGTACAGTCAGAAATGTGTCGTTCAACAGTCGGCGAATTAAAGGATCCAAGTAGGTAAAGTCAACAGTAATACATTCGAATTTAGAACGTGAACTTTTTAATTTCTAATTTGCGAATGACAATATGATATAGCATGTTTCTAAAAGACATCGCGAAGAATCTGGCCGCTTAGACATAGACAATTTGAAGCTTCTCTATAATGTCTATGCTAACATAGGCGAAACATTGTTTTAAATAAATATTAACTGTGAAACTACAGAACTTATTTTGTGACCATACTTGCATAGATATAAAGTAAATCACGGGAAGGACATAGGCTACTTTTTATCGCGGCAAAATGAATTTTTCGTGTACGGCAAAATCTGTTAGTAATTGTAATTAGGTATGTATAAATTCCTCTAGTATGTAAGTATAAAGTACATATTAGATAACTGATCTCTGTAAATATCAGTTACATGTGGTCAGATAGGTAGTTTGTATTACCACAATACAGTAGATATATTACAATTTATGCTTATAGTAAGCAGATTTTTAAATTATAAATTGGTTTTAGAAGTTGGTAGATCGTTTTTTAACCAATGAAATTATTTTATGAAAAAATAGTCGTTTTTATTTTAACCATGATGATAATATTATAAAGAATTGAATGAACAAAAAACAGTTAAATAGTCTATTTGCTTAAAACTTTCGAAAACGACGATTCCTGTAAGACATAAGAACATTTAAATTAGAATTAGAATATCTACAGTTCTACAGTAAATCTTTGTTTTTTTTTTCAAATTGTACTTAAGTACGTCTATTAAATTTTTACATAAGTACCTACCTATAACTATATTCGTGTAAGTTTCATGAAGATTTAATGGACACAAATCTTTATAACTACCTACCTAGTTGATATTCAGAATGCAGAGTATCTTAAAAAAATCTTCCAATTTGACTAGATAGTAATGATACATATTATATAATTTACAAGTAGGTAACATAGGTACTTAATCCTAATCTTGCGATATCGTTTTCAAAAATAGATGACCTTGCAAGAAGTTATAGCATTAAGTCAAATAACAACAAAGTTAAAAAATAGAAGAATGTTTTGTCCTATGTGGTACGTTGCCAAAATTAACATGTTTTGGATCTATGGTCAGCCATAACCCATGGGTAATATTATTATCTTTATTCAGGATTATTTATGATTATCTAATATTATTTTTTTAAATAAAGAAAAAAATTATCATTATGTAAGGTAGATTTAGGTATGTGTCGCATCAGCTGTGTGTTGTTAAGAAAATATTTTAAAAACTTAGATAAATTACAATACTACTTACTTATAAGTAAGTATTATGGAAAGTAAGTGAAGTAACCTATTTACTTTCATAAATTAGAATTAGGTACTTAATATAAAAACATAAGTACCATGTGCTTCAAAATTTAGAATATCTACTATCCGTGGGTAGATCGGAAAACTTTAAGCTACTCAGTAAAATCTTGTGAATAATTTATTTTTTAATAAAATAAGTATACATAATTAAATGTAGAATTTTATAAATATAATACCTATTATAATAATGGATCACATCGTACAAGTTTCGATTAGTTAGGCTGTGCATTTCTACCAAATACATGCGTAGGTACTAGGTATTTGATATTTTAGTGTGCGTATTACGTGCCCATAAGTGCAAAGTTTAAGAAATTATTATCTATAATATGTAAATAATTCTGAACACACTTTGTTTATAAAATATGCAAGTCGATCTCTGTTTACTACACATTTTATTACCGTTCTAGTGCCAAAAACAACCGAAACTCAATAACACCTACAATATTTCAGGACCTTTCCCTGAATAATAATAAAAAAAAAACAAACACTTACCACTGTAAAATAAAACAAAAAGAAGCACTGGCCACAAAACACAGGATTAAAAAATAAATCGGCGGATTATCGTTCGATTTTCAAATTATGTAACGCGTTGACATTGCGCGTTGGCGCGTCCAGACAGAATGAACGCGGCTGTAAACTCCGCGTTTAAATTTGGAACAGTGGCCAAGACTATTGATAGTTTTTTTTTTGTTACGTCATATTGTAAACAACAAATATACCTAGTTTCGATCACAATGTACTTTAATTAATGATATAACAATGAATAGTATTCTAAAGTGCATATCTATAAGCGTATCTGGAATCGGTAGTTCGGTACATCCTATGTGATAATTATCGCTTGTAGTCCAAAGAGCATACATTAACACATAACAGTTAAAACTCATAAGTAACAATGATGTGTGAAGTACAGAACAAACATACAAAAGTAGGTTTTTGTTAACACTGGCTGCAAATAAAAAGATTATTAGATCATATTGTAGTTGTTACAGTAAAGTTGTTATATTATTAGATACTTAATAGTAATCGAAAAAAGGAACAAACATACAAAAAAGAACAAAACGAAAATAATTCGTTGTTATTTTCTACGAGAACTTGAAAAATCGCTGAAAGGGTAACCTGTAGAGTGTAATAGAGTATTGAAACATTCTTGAGTTACAATTATTATCGTTTTTAGAATTATTTACATATGGGAATAAATCTGAATCCACCATTTGAACCAATATGTTTCCGTTCTGAAACTGAAATAATAATTTTCTAAAAACCATTCGCTGAACGTCCCTAAAATATTTAGCAGTAAAGAACGAAGAAAATAAATGTTTTAGAAAAATACCTAAATAAACGGTAAAAACTGAATACCTACTCATTAAAAGTAGTGTGCTTTTATCTTCCATAAAACATTATCCTCTTTCAGCAATCGGTAAAACCCACTTATATTGCCCTATTTGTTACTGTTTACTAAACTAATGTTTTTTTTTATGATGAAACGTAGTTATCTAAAAATCGTTATTATCACAATTGTGCAAACATTATTATCGTATTGGAGATTAAGACCAATAGGATGGGTTTGAACACGTGCTCGAAAATTCTGTAAAATTTGCTTGTAAATTTAGTTTTTGTAATCCTCATCTAAAAACAGCTCCTTTTAATAATCTATCTATCTATAACAAAAGTTTAAAAGCCACACAATAGTTTGTACCATTTTGTGGCTTTTAAACTTTCCGCTGACGTTGGCGTTCAAACTTTTTTGTTATTAATAGATATTAGAAGGTCCATCATCTCCCAAGTATATCTTCTACGAGCTCTACTTCTAAACCCGACGAAAGTCCCGAGTGAATAATTTTCCCCGTTTTAGCAAAATTTCTCACTGACTCTTCACTACTATTGGTCGCAGCGTAATGTTTTTTATCCTAAAGCCTTCCACAATAAATGGACTATCCAACAAAAAAAGAATTTTTAAAATCGGTCCAGTAGTTTCTATGATTAGCGCGTTTAAACAAACAAACAAACTCTTCCGCTTTATAATATTAGTATAGATTCAATCTAATGTAACTAAAATTATGAAGAGAAAATATTTGTATTAGGGATCCATTCTCTGTTCCGCTGCCACGCGCCATAGGGATGCGTCGAACCTTCAAGCCCCTATATAGTGGGGATTACGGGGCCCTGGAAAGCCTTCTCATTGGGACGTAAAAAAGCCTTCGAGGGATCGTCCCTGGCCTAGTGGGTAGACCGATGATTAGCATTCGAAATGGTGCAGGTTTGATTTCCAGGTTGTGGCATGTACCGATGAGAGTTTTTCAGATCTTAAGTGGACGCTCCTGAGGAATGATTGGTCAATAACCTACGGTGAAGGAAACATGGTGAGGGACCCGCACATGGTTGGCCCCATACGAATTGGCCAGTCGTTCCTCTGGACTATACTAGGCCGACTACATTGTTAGAATGCCGTTTGTGCTAAGCAACCATGCCACTATGTGAACCGCCTGTCCCGGGCTTTACAGTATTTAAAGAATGGTTACTTATATATAAAAATGAATCGCTGTTCGTTAGTCTCGCTAATACTCGAGAACGGCTGAACCGATTCGGCTATTTTTAGTCTTGAAATATTCGTGGAAGTCCCGGGAAGGTTTAAACAGTTTCTATGCTCAACGATGTGGGCACGGGTCAGCTAGTCTTATATATAAAAATGAATTGCTGTTCGTTAGTCTCGCTAAAACTCGAGGACGGCTGAACCGTTTCGGCTACTTTTAGTCTTGAAATATTCGTGGAAGTCCAGGGAAGGTTAAAACGGTTTCTAAGCACAGCGAAATGGGCACGGGTCAGCTAGTTTTATATATAAAAATCTTATATATAAAAATGAATTGCTGTTCGTTAGTCTCGCTAAAACTCGAGAATGGCTGAACGAATGCAAAGGTCTACTTATCCAGTAGTTAGAGGGTACGGACGGAGGCATCTCTTTGTGAACTTCCAGCCTCCTACCTCGCGGGGCTCCGGGGAAGGTTGGCGAGCCTCCTTCGGCTTTGCTAGTCCACGGTGGCCGTCTCCGGTTGTCTGATTAACCCCATATTCGGTATTAAAGACCGCTCTTTTGAGGTACCCTTTCTAGATCATATTGAATTTGATAAATAGCTTATCTAAAGTGATAGTCGATTACACAGTTATACACTTACCATTGATAGGTAGGTACTTTAGAGTGTCTATTATACCTTTTCCCAAGAGTGGATGCATTAGTTACAAACAGAATATTAATCATACATTAGTAGGCTGTATTGCAATGATGCCAACTGCCAAGTCTCAAGAGGACATTAATACTTTTTTATTTATAGTTTAGATAATAATAATTTACGTAAAAAAGTTTAAAATTTATTTATGTTATTTTTAAGGAGTCTTTTGTGTTATTGAACATAATAATATTATAATTTATTAGCGCCTGCAATTGGTACATAGCAACGCATGACCTCCCTAAGGCAATAATAATATAGCAAATAGGTAGCTGGTAGCTTTACTGAATATCTATTAAATAAATATTTAACTTTGATATTTTTCTAAAATAGTTCTGGCGTCTGATTAAATTTCTCAACTTTATGTATCTGTTGACGTAGTGTGGCATAACACTAAATATAATATTGTTATAATTTTCTTAAGTACTTTATTCGAAATTTGAGCGTAAGTTATTGAAAGAGCGTCAGTAAAAGTTGTAACTTCAGGGGCCCTAATTCTCAGGCCTCGAACTTAGTTTCGAATATTAGTATATCCCGCTCGCACGCGCGCTAAATCTCATTTGCATGAGCGGGACAGACCGATAGTAAAAACTAAGTTCGAGGCCTGAGAATAAGGGCCCAGATTTTAACCAAGGCAATTTCAGTAAAAAGGCGAATGTGCAAAACTGACTGCTAAACTTACCGTGTAATGTCCGTCTTATACTATTCGGTCTTCTTCTTCTTTTATTTTTGGCAACAGAGGTTGAAAGCGTTTTGCACCATTCTGCCAGTGTCGAGTATTTATAGATTTTTAGGGCATAGCCAAATTCGGTCTTATCTATACCGTGTTCCAGATGCAGCTGTCAGCTGTCAAAAACAGTTCAAAACGCTCAGAATGATCACGTCATTTTGCATATTTTTACCCATCTTGTTTTTGACGTTTACTTAGATTTCACAGATTTCACTGATCTCGATGTTATTTTTAAGTTATGTATGGATCGAGCAAATTTATTCTAGATTCTTTTTTAATGTAGTTATTATTGTTAATTTAAAATATAAATTTCTGGGATAAAAAGGAAATGTTAAATTTTGACATCTGTCAGTCGTTCCACTAGCTTATGAATGATCTGAGCGTTCAGAGTAAAATAAGTGCTTAAAGGAACACAAGGCTAATAAAAAAAAACCAATGCCGTATGATTTTGACATAAATTTGACTTTGCACTTGACAGGTAAACAAATGTGACAAAAACACGTGTTTATTTAAAAAATAATAAAGAAAAGTTGTGAAATTAATATATTTAATAATAAATGTAAGATTAAAAAGTGAAAATGAATCCAAAGAAAATAGCGCAACATCCATCATTAGCCTACACCAGTAATCCGAACTTCAGGCAGCCACCTAAAACTCTTAACCCGGTAATATTTTTGTTTTTGTATTAGATGTATCCCGCAACTGCAATAAAAAGTACCATACTTAATTTCATCAAAATCCGATCAGTACTTTTTGCGCGAAAACAACAAACATCCATGCCCATAAATTTTTAATATTAGCTAATTGCATCTATCTAACACGAACAGGAATACGTACACACAATAATATACATAGCCATCGCAGACCACCTTAATATGGTTATCAATTAAAAATTTATAGTATTTGTTATGTTATACAAGTCACATTATATTATCTGCCTAATATGTATTAGACTTTCTGGTTTAGTTAAGATTTTAAGTGAATAGTAAGGTTTTTAATAAGATTACTATAGTATTTTAGCTCCCTAAATATCTTAAAATTATACTTTACACCTATATATTTAATTTTTTTATTACTCCAATAACCTATCTATCATTATTTAATGATAAAAAAAATACATTTTGTTTCTGTTTTTCAGTTATTACAATGCCTTGGAGCACCTCACATAGATTCATTTAACTACATGGTAACAGATGGCCTAAAAGCCGCCATAGAAGACTTGATACCAGTAGAATTTGAACTGCCAAATGGTGAGAGGGTGAAAATTACCGTAGACGATGCAGCATTCGCCAAACCCAGTGTTCCTATGGAGGCTGTTGGAATTAAGAATCAGACAGTGTTGCCGACGGAGTGCAGGCAACGAGCAGCAACTTATAAAGGAGATTTTAAAGTCAGGATATCCATCACCGTTAACGGAAAAACATCTACAGTTGACAGATCACTTGGTGCTTTGCCTATTATGTTAAAGGTAAGACTTTTATCTCACTTATTGAAATGAGGTTCTCAAGCATTACTGAAGCTTTTAACATTTAAGAGATGGAGTTTGCTAGACTAAGTCTATGTTTCCACAGACGTGGAGTGGAGCAGAGAGTAGCTTGCGGTGCCCGAAGTCACCAGCACGAGAGTGATTGGTCAATTTCGGGAACCGTTAAGCTCTTCTCTGCCCCGCACCATGTAAGTGGAAACGCAGCCATATTATTGTACTTCATAGTCTGTACCTGACCACTCCACCACCACTGTGGTTCAGAGTCAATTCTGGCATTGGAACAACAATAAATTTTGGTAAGGACCATGCAGACTGATTGTCTGAAAAGACACATGATCCATTTGGGCATGTAAAAAGTCAGTTTTAGCCTGTTCTCTTTTCAGTTGTGTCTTATAACTGTCCCTCTGGGTGATAATTGGAAAAGAAGAAAGAGTGCTTCTGTGTATGCTGGTGTGATTTTAATGAAACTGGCCACTAGCACCAAAATTGGTGTGGCAGCATATTATTGTTAATTGACACTATCAATGTTTATTTACAATGGCAATATTATTTTACCTTTTAGTTTAATCTAATGCATTGTAATTTCATTTTTCTGTTGAATTGACATCTAGGCCTACAAAAATAATGATCTATTGAAAAAAATGTATCTATTATTGTAAAATTGAGTTTTATGAGAGAAAAAGTGAAATGTTGCTATAGGTGGTATATTTCATATATATATCAACATAATATTTGACTTACATTTCAGTCTAAGGTTTGTCACCTAGCAGACATGACACCAGAGGAGCTTGTCAAACACAACGAACATGCTGACGAGTGGGGCGGGTACTTTGTTATTAAGGTATTTTTTGACTTAAAGAAAAGTAACAGTGCTATATATTTAAATAAATGACCCTAAGGGAGTGGTGATAAAGTACCAGATAGTGATAGAGAGTAGTAAGCAGTTAGCAGTAGTATTGACAAGCGTCGAATAGGTATCGAATAAGTGTAATTGTTAAGCAGACGCGCTTTCAAGTAATTATAAAGACAGTGATTAAAAAGTAAAAGACAGTGATTAAATTATAGTTTTAATATAACTGACCGTCCGTCGTCATAATACAGTCCACAATATTGTCTGGTCCTGGGTGAGGCTGTATGTAAAAGTTTGTATAAAATAACTTTGTTCTATTATATGTAACAAACTTATATTTTTTTATAAGTGATGATAATTGAACACACAAGTTATTTACTCTTTAGCGTTAGCCCTTTTTTTAATGCAGTGATTCCGATAAAGTCTTAGGCCTTTATAAATAAAACAATCTCGATCTCAATTGAGAACTTATTTGACAGATAAAAACTTTTCACTTTTAAAAATGAAGAATGTTACTTATTTTACATACATATATATTTTTTTCTTTTTTGGAACATAAAAATAAAGATTATTAAATTATAGATTGTATTTATTTTAATGTTTTCCTATAATCTATATTATGAATATTACTGTTTGTAAACGAAAATAAATTAAAGTAAGTAATAAGTATGTAACATTAATAGGTATAACTAGTTGTTCACTTTTAAAAGTAAACGAAACATTGTTTCATATGTCAAATTGGTTCTCAAGTTTATTGAGATTGTTTTATTCATACCACTTAGCAATAGCCTTAGAATTGCATATTTCTCGCGCCGAGTTTTCAACCTGCATGGTGGTGTATGGCTTTGCACGATCGTATTAACATTATTCTTTGTGTGGTGGTGATGTTTTCACGTTTTTGCTTGCGAATGTACGCATAAGCAGTGTGGGAGGAGGGATGTGCATCAAACGCATGCCTATGCATACATTCACTCACTAGCAAGTTTTGGTTATAATTTTTCGCGAGATATTGCTAGATATATTTAATTTTTATAGATATTTCTGTTCTAATTTAAGATACCCATAGTACTTCATTATCTTTTGTATACTTTACCCCACCTATGTCCGGGTCAGCGCTAAAATATTCAGTAAAATATGTTCCCATTTCCAGGGTCACGAGCGTCTAGCTCGCATGCTCCTGGTCACCAGGCGGAACTATCCCGTGGCTATCAAGCGATCCGGCTGGAGGATGAGAGGGAACCTCTTCTCAGACTATGGTGTCCTGGTGCGATGTGTGACCCCGGACCAGACTAGCACAGTGAGTATTTGACTGAGTATCGAGATTCAGGGGCCTTACGCTCCAATCAGATTCCATTTTGATTCAGATTCGATCGTGCCTCGTACTTCCGAATAATTTTGATTATCAGTCGATTGATATGGTCGGGAGTACAAAAAGTTACGATCTAACGACTTCCTTTATCCTGATTAGTTTCAAAGTAATCCACCAAATAAAATACCAAAAGTAGAACTGATTCATTTCTCGATTATGTCGGGGCCTTCAGTATTGTTTTAAAACCTTCCGAACCGGTGGTAGGCATCATGTAGGACAATTCTATAGTTCGTCCCTGATAAATTTAACCTAAAGGTAAACAAACCGAAAACATCAAAATTTTCCTATAATCACATATTGTGCACACTTCTCAACACTTTCACAGGTATAATAAAGGATTACACTTCATTATCCAATACATTTTATAACAATTAAACAATAATGAATATGTCTAAACATGAAATGAAAATCTTCCATAGAAAAAATACGCCATTTTGACACTGCCGATTGTAGAATATAAGCCAATAGTCTATGGATTCATAGCAAACAAAGTTCATTGTATTAGTATTGGCCAATTGGCTCACTGACTAGTCTTTGGTTGTGTCATAGACGGGTATGTTTACATTTAGGTTAAATTTATCTCGGACGTACTATACAAGTGTTATTCAATAACATATATGGAAATAAAAAGTTTTGAATTTGAGTTTGAATTGCCTCTCTTGAAAAGAATTGAAATTTCCTTTCTGCGACTTCCTGGAGCCGAGCAATGAACGATTGAAGATTTTCAATATGTCTGCCGAAGGCCGATTTCTTCTTTTTCTTGTAGTTTCCCGAACCGTCTGTCGTTTGTCCACCTCTGAAGCGCAGTGGTTGGTCCTCGAGCGAGAGGTCGCGGGTTCGAATCCCGCCGAACAAAAAGTTTTCTGTGTTCCTGTGTCATGGATGTGTATTTAATTTGTGTATTAATATAATAAAAATTTTAAATATGTGTATTATAGTATACAAGTAATAAATACATTTCCATTGTCTGTTGCCTGTAACACAAGTTCTTCGGATACTTAGCACAAGGCCCGATTGACGTGGTGTAAAATGTCCACAGATATTATTTTGTTTATATAACAGATCTTCCTAGTTTTTTGCGTTCTATTCGATGCTCCCGTTTCATATAGCTGTTCCCAAAAATCGTGGTCTCGGATTGCTACGAAATTTCCTTGCTAGTATACTATATTTATATGTACTCAGCCGGCAGTTTCTTCTTAACGGGTTACGACTGAACCCGTGGTTTAATTTTTATTGACTTACCATTAGGCTGCGTTTCCACTGACGCGGAGCGGGGCGGAGAGGAGCTTATCGGTGTCCAAATTGACCAATCACTATGCTCGTGCTATTTCCGTGGAAACGGAGCGGAGATTTCGAGCATAGTGATTGGTCTATTTGGGCACCGCAAGCTCCTCTCCGCTCCGCTCCGCGTCAGTGGAAACGCAGCCTTAAAAACCTTTGTTACTTTTCATTTGAAAGTATTTTTTTTTACTCCCCCCCAGAACAACGTGCTCCACTTCCTCCACAACGGCACCTGCAAGCTGATGTTCTCCCACAGCAAGATGATGTACTACGCGCCCCTGCTGCTCGTGCTCAAGTGTCTGGTGGACTGGCCCGACCACCACATCCTTCGTCTGCTGCTGCACGGCAAGAGCGCCGACCTGTACTACGTCAAGTAAGGACTACATATCTTGAGATGCTGGTGTCGTTTGTTCGATTCCCACGTTCATGGCCTACCATCCCATACAATCTATCTTTAATACAAAAAAATTGCAACAGATGTCACTACTATTAACGTTTGTAAATTATAAAATGTAAATATGCCGAATTAAGTACGAATATTGACATTAAAATAAAGTTAAGCATATTTTTGAATCATAACATCACATTAAGCTAAATTCAACTCCTTAATTAAGAAGAAGATACGAAACGAAATTAGTAATTAGTATTTTTCAATAGTGGCGCTAGATGGCGGTTTCCGGAATGTGTCTGGACTTCGCCCTTTGCCAGTCGTATTTCCAGTATTAGGGTGATACCATTTTCTAGTACTAGGTCGTGTCTCTAATATATATCTACTTTGTGCCACGTTGGAACAACAAAAAATGTTGTTACCAAGTTTGGTTAGGACAATGCAGGCTGATCACCTGATTGTCTGACGAGATGTATGATGCCTGATCTTCCGCCAGTCGTGTTGGTTATCTGTTCCACTGGTTAAGTCCCACATTGATAAGGTTAATTCACCAAAGACACCGATTAGTTGACATACAATTTGTATCAACCTTAACCAGCCATGCAAGTGCAAGCGTGATGTAATTATATAATATAAGTCCCTTCCTTTCTCTCTGATAATTTGTTCCACCAATCACTGTTCAATATGGATATATGTTAATTTGAATGCTATGTTAGATGATACATTAGAATAGCGTTCGAGAGACCGGGGGGAAGGTGTGTCATCTCTCTAAGATACAAAACTTAAAAAAGTTCTTAAATTATAGTTTCAAAACTGGCCACAGTGGCGCTAGAGTCGCAACCGTATGATATGAAGTTAGCAATGAGAGCTGGGGTGAAGTGAGTTGAGTTTAGTTATTTAAAACTTGTAAAGTTTATCATGATGCGATTGTAACCTTAATTTATGCATTTTGACGAATACATTTTCACGTACTTAGAGATCGTCACTCCTTATCTCTTTTCCACTTCCTAATTAAAAAAATAATAGATGTCAAATTTGACATTTGAACTTTTAAAAATTGCACTAATAATAACACAACTTTTACGTACACGTTTCCACTTTTTATTACGTTTTAATAAGTTTTTACAGTTACCGGTTTGGATTAAATCATGCTGCTGATGATTTAATCCAAACCGGCCATATCTTCTCAGTTATATTTTTAAATTGTCAGACAGTAAAATTGTCAATCGGTTATAACTACACACACCGGCATATTTAGCGGAACACAAAAAAAAGGTCCATAATTTGAAAAATATGGTTTAATTTTAAAATCTACTTACTATACTTTTTTTGTAATTTAAAGTTTCATTTGTTTTATTTAAAATGAGATCATATTAAGAACAGATTTTGCGAGTAATTTTCCATTGTAACCGGGAAAAGTGAAAATTAATATTAAAATAACAATTAATTAAATTATAAAAATGGTGATTAATATCGCGTATTTCCTCCACGTGCTCTTATTAAAGTTTCTACACGAATATTGAGACATACTGAGAATTATGTTATCGATGGTATCCTGGGATAGTCTCTGCCATTCCCCAACTACGGCGATTCGCAGCTCATCCACGTTGGCAGGAACTGGAATTCTGGACTTAACTTTTCTTTTCAGCAAGTCCCAAACGTGCTCTATTGGGTTCATATCTGGTGATCTCGCCGGCCACTCCATAACAGTTATATTCATATCATTAAGATAAGCTTGAGTTACCCGAGCGGTATGCGGCCGAGCATTATCCTGCATAAAAACAAAATCGTCACCGATATATGGGGCAAACGGTACGACATTTTCTTCTAAAACTTCTCTGATATAGCGATCTGCAGTCAGACTCCCTCTGTCAATCACTACCAAGTCTGTGCGAGCTCCCAAACAAATGCCCGCCCAAACCATTATTGATCCACCACCGTATGCAACTGTAGTTTCAAAATTTGTCTGAATGTATCGTTCCCCTTTGCGTCTGTATATTCTTTGCCTGCCGTCAATTTGATTTAAGAGCACTGCACTCATCACTAAACAATACCTTACTCCATTGGTCCGCGTTCCAAAGTCGATGTTCCTGAGCAAAAGTTAATCTGTTTCTACGTTGATTTACCTCGAGCCTTGGAGCCTTGGCGGGCACAAATGAACCCAAACCAGCTTCTTCGAACCTTCTTCGTGCCGTACGCTCTCTTACGGTTACACCCCGCACCGCTTCTAACTCATGTCGGGCTTGGACGGCCGTCAAACGGGGGTTTCTACGTACAAGAAGCCGAATGAAACGATCATCCCTATTCGAAGTGCGTCTTTTTCTGCCTTGTCCTGATCTTCTCACATAAGTACCGGTCTCCCTGAACCATTGGATACTGCGATGGATCGTTAAAACTGGTCGACGAAGATCTCTGGATATCACTCTGTATGTTTGACCATTTCTTCGCATTTCGAGTGCCCTAGCAATCTCCGTTGGGGCTAAGTCAGGCATTATTCAGTCCTCAACTCCAAAAAGATACGCGATTAAAAAAAAACTAACAAAAAACAATATTTCAATGAAATTTTAAATCAAACTCAAAAGGAAGAAATATTCGAAGTTCGCTCCAAATAAGTATATTTGAATAAAATTTAAACTATTGCATAAAATGTGATGTTCAGTTGTTTTCTTAATTTGAAATTATTTATTTTTAAATTAAATGACGTATAAACCAGCCAGCAACCTTACATGATACTGAAATCAAACCTTTTTTTTATGTTCCGCTAAATATGCCGGTGTGTGTAGTTTTTGCCCGCGGCTTCGCTCGCGGATAACTCTGGTCTGTCGACCAAGATTTCAATTCAACTGATGAAAATGATGATGATGATGAAAAGTTAGGCTAACTTATTCCTTATAACTTTATCTATGTACCAGTGAAAGTCTCGTCAAAATCGGTCCAGCAGTTCCAGAGATTAGCCGGAACAAACAGACATACCGACAAAAAAAAATTAAATTGCATTTTCGTTTTCAGTATCCTTTGAAATGTCATATGCATTTAGAAAAACGTTGCCAATTGAAAGTTACAAACAGACACTTCGATTTTATTTATTTGTATAGAGTATAGATTGCGTTTTAAAAAGTTTAAACGTCACCTGTCAGCACCTGTGTTCGTTCAGCTGGGTAATCTTTCCAGCTGCATCCAGAACATGCTGCGCGAGCTCCACGAGCAGAACCTGCACACCAGCTCCGAGTGCCGCGCGTACATCGGCCGCGTATTCCGGCCCAAGCTGCCCCTCCCGCCGTGGGCGAGCGACGAGGACGCCGCGGACTTCCTGCTCGCCCGCTGCGTGCTCATCCACATGCCGGGCTACCGGGACAAGTTCAACGCGCTCGTGTTCATGACGCAGAAGCTGTACGACGTGGTGCAGAATAAGTGCAGCGTGAGTACTCCAGCTTTTGTAGGCGACGGGAGGCCAAAATAGCAAATTACACAGTAAAACTCAACTTAAAATTAGACAAATAGTGGTAGAGGATATCTTTAATACAAGAAAATTGCACTAGATGTCAGTACTATTAACGTTGGTAAATTATAAAATGTAAATATGCCGAATTGAGTACAAATATTGACATTAAAATAAAGATAAGCAAGCTTAAAAATAAAGCACAACATCACATTAAGCTAAATTCTACTCCTTAATTAAGAAGATACGAAACGAAATTAGTATTTTCCAATAGTGGCGCTAGATGGCGGTTTCCGGAGTGTGCCTGGACTTCACACTTTATCTATTAGAAATCAAACAAAACAAAAATAGCCAGTTGAATTGCCAGTATTAGGGTGACACCATTTTCTAGTACTAGGTCGTGTCTCTGTTATATATTTACTTTGTGCTCTTGTTAATTAAGGAGTTGAATTTAGCTTAATGTGATATTATGCTTAAAATATATGCTTATCTTTATTTTAATGTCAATATTTGTACTTAACTCGGCATATTTACATTTTATAATTTACAAACGTTAATAGTAGTGATATCTATTGCAATTTTTTTGTATTAAACGTAGATTGTATGGGATGGTAGGCCATGGTGATAGCAAGTATATTTCCGTTGTCTACTACCCATAACACAAGATTGACGTGATTTGACTCGTCCATAGATACTTTTATTATTATTATATCTCTCGAGCTCAAACCACTGAATGGACTTCGATAAAATTTGCGAGGTGCCAAAACAAAAAATGCTCTACGCTCGTAATAATAAAAAAAATTAACCAACTTGTATAAACATACATTTTCCTTTTTCTACTTTCACGCAAACGAAGTCGGGTAATTCTTCACAAGTGAGTGGGGATAATATTATACAGTAGATTAGTTTTACGGTTTTAGACATTTTTTTTCTCAGTAAGAATTACATAATTCGCTTATTTGAGAACAAAACAATCTTAAGTATTGAGTTAACTTACACTGGTACAAGACGCAGATTATAGATTAAGTACACATGTTTATATTTTTACCAGCATAATACTTACAGTGCTTTGAACTTCCATTTAAATACTTATAATAAGGTCCACCACAATACAAAGCCGCAACCAAACTGATTTGCCACTCTTGTACGGCGCGGCCATTATACTAACACAATATTAGGTACATCATAGTTACTCATTACGATTAATAAACTAGTGATTAGGTATATTTTTTAACACTAGTAATTATTATAAATAACATGACAAAGCATATTTATCAAAGTTTATACTATTACGGTAATTTAATCACTTGCATTTCAAAATATAGGGTAGTTAAAAATATTCGCTATTCAATCGAGTTCAATGTTATCTACTTCGTGTTTTAGAATATTTTTTATTGTACTTTTGTATTAAGGTGGAGTGTGGACTTTACTTTCAAGCATAATAGCTCCTCACACCGATTTCGTTGAAACCAGGCTAGATACGCCCAAGTGTGTGCGCAATACACAAGGACACTCACTCTTCCTTTTACTCTCAAAACTCAGTGGGGCGGTTAACCGACACGACTGGCGGGAGATCAGGCGCAGGATCGACTTTTTACATGCCCCATCCGACGCATGGATCATCTTTCTTGTCAGACAATCAGGTGATCAGACTTTCAAGCATACATGTTTGTGCCACTATTCAATATTATTATATTACTAGCTGTGCCCGCGACTTCGTTCGCGTGGTTTTTGAGCGACTTAATCCGTTTATGGAGCGCACGCAACGAAAGTCCCCAAATGTGAATAATTTTCCCCGTTTTTGCAACATTTCACACTGACGCTTCGCTCCTATTGGTCGCAGCGTAATGATATATAGCCTAAAGCCTTCCTCTATAAATGGACTATTCAACAAAAAAATAATTTTTCAAATCGGACCAGTAGTTCCTGAGATTAGTGCGTTTAAACAAACAAACTCTTCCGCTTTATAATATTAATATAGATTATTTATGTAAATAAATTGTTCCTTTCAATATCCAGGTGGAAGGCGCGGACGCAGTCATGGTGCAGGAGTTGCAGGTTGGCGGCCACCTGTACCTCCAGGTGTTGAAAGACAGACTCCAGACGTTGCTGTACATACTCCGCAGCAATATCCTGAAGCGGGCCAAGTCCAGCAGAGGACTGGTGCTAGACAGTGTGAGTACCACAGCAACTCCACTCTAGTCAGGGATCAAGATGCCCTCGATATTATACAGCAAAGATGAAATAGATATGAAGTTTCGGATACGGATATGACTCAAACTCAAACTCTTTATTAGCAACCAAGTACATACATAATAAATTAAAATACATTGAAAAATATATAAAAACTTAGTGCCTTGTTCGGGCGTTTGCTAAATGATAGTACATTTACTTCTCTATGTACCTATCTATTAATTTTCAATGAAGTATTACTATGGATATGGATATTTTTTGGATTATCCGTTCGTTTCGGATAATTTCGGTTACGGATACAGATTTTACAGTAGCAATACTTTAATTTCGGATTCGGTTATGGATATTTTTTAATATCGGATATCCGGTAGTTTCGGTTACGGAGCTCCCAAACATCCCTGTCCAGCCACAAACACATTAGTCATGATGTCGCGGGCCGCAAGCAAAAATAATTAGCGAGTTTTTCAATTAATATTGAAAAAAGACAAGATAGTTACAATAAAAATAAAAAAAGAAAGAAACTAAAGGGGCATGTCAAGTCTCCATAGTAATTTAGGCCCACAGTGCACACTTATGTAGACTACTGATAGTTGTAGTTGCCAATAGCAACAATCAATTCCTAAAAGAAGTATAATATATACATTTGTGTGCATTACTGGACATGAAACTGGCATTTCCCTTTAAAAAAAGTTATTTTTGAAATTGTAAACGCTTTTTTATAACTTTGTCCAGATCTGGCTTGTCACTGCATGCTAACCTAATTAATATTCGTCCCTGATAAATTTAACTTAAAGGTAAACAAACCAAAAACATCGATATTTACACATATTCACTTAACAACACTTTCACATGTATATTAAAGGATCACACTTCATTATCCAATTTTTATACAATCAAACAATAATTAACATATTAAACATCAAATGAAAAACCTTCACAGTAAAAATACGCTATTTTGACACTGCCGACTGTAGAATATAGTCTATAGTCTATGGAATCATGTAGTCATCGTTGTATTAATATTGACCAATTGGCAGCACTGACTAGTCTATGGTTGTGTCATAGACGGCTCTGTTTACGTTTGGGTTAGATTTATCTCGTACGTACTATACATCTAGTTACATATTTTTTTTTACGTAGCGCGTCGCGAATGTGCGCGAAATTCAAAATAGTTTACAAATCGCTAATTCTACGTGGGTCACTGATAAAGGCCGCAGATTGAGTGTAGCTGCTATAAGGTGTAAAGTTACGTGATGATACTCATATTCCCTTCTTGTTTCCAGAAAGAGCTCCAGAACCTTCTGCGCATGTCGGGCAGTCTCGAACAGAAGATGGAGACCTTCCTGGCTACGGGCAATGCGCCATCCAACACCGTGAACTTAGCTCAGTACAAGGGACTGACCATTGTCGCTGAGAACATCAACAGGATGCGATACATGTCTCACTTCAAGTGAGTAACCCGAAGGGATCATTTTGAGCGAAGCGAAACCGTTATATTGTAATATGTTGGGTTTAGCCAACCATCTGAAACGTCCCTGATTGGTCGGTTAACAGCTAACGAATTAACGTCTAATATGGAAGCGCGGAGAATATGCCGTTCAACCAATGCGTGAGGTGCGTTCGTCGAATGTCAGTTCACAATTTGACGGTTTCACTTCGATAGTTCTACCGGAAAATAATGCGTTAAATGTTCCGCTTTACAATTTATCGACAATTTACAATATCGCTAGAGATTATAAACTCACGGTGCTAACAATTTTAAGGTAACATAATAATATAGGAATACATCTGAAAACTGCTACAGTGGGCCAGTGACCGAGCATACCATAATATCTCTGTGGGCTTACACTGTTCCTAAAAATGTATGCTTTATGATTTAAAGTACATATAAAAAAGAACTCACCATTAACACCAATTCTCGCGTGTTATTTTCTTGAAAAACTCACTTGTCTCACTTCACACTCACCCACCTCACTTCAAACTCGCCCACCCCACTTCAAACTTACCCACCTCACTTCAAACTCGCCCACCTCACTTCAAACTTGCCCACCTCACTGCAAACTCACCCACCTCACTACAAACTCGCACACCCCACTTCATACTCGCCCACCACAATTCATACTTACCCACCTCACTTCAAACTCGCCCACCTCTCTTTAAACTCACCAACCCAAACACTTCTATACTCCAGGTCCATCCACCGTGGTTCCTTCTTCATGGAGATGCGGACGACGGAGGCCCGCCAGCTGTTGCCCGACGCGTGGGGCTTCGTCTGTCCGGTGCATACACCTGACGGGGCGCCCTGCGGCCTACTGAATCACCTGACGTCGGCGGCACAGGTGTGTTTTTTTTATTGTGGATAAAATGTGTTATTAATACCCTAAGAAAGATGAAACGAGTGTCTAGGCCAAATAAATCAAATTATCATGGTAATGTTATAGAAAACCTCACTTATCCCTTCTCAACCTCACATATCCCCCGGTTCCCCGGACGCGGTTCTTTTCTTTTTCATTCAGAATTTTTTTTGCTTTTTCGTTTTTCTCGAGACAAAAAATAAGAAATGGTAAAAAAAAAAATATTTTTTTAGCATTGACAAAAAAAACCAAATTGAGGAATGGTATTATAATCATATCCCAAAGTTATAGTAACTGTTCTTTTTACACCCGTTATAAATAGTGTGTAAAAATACAGAACAGTTTTTTTGACTATCAATCTTATGTTTTATTTCACAAAATGAGATCATTTCTTTCATGCCTACACGAATTACTCGTCTTGTTTTCCAAAATTCAAGAAGGTGCTATTTAATTTAATGTTATAATAATATCTATGGACGCTTCACACCACGTCAATCTGGCCCCGTGCTAAGTATCCTAAGAACTTGTGTTACCAGACAAACCAGACAATGGAAATATATTTAATACTTTTATACTATACACATATTATGATGTTATACACAAATTTGAATATATTTATATTTTAAATTTTATGTATCCCTGTACAGGTGACACAACATCCAGACCCAAAACAGTTGGAAACCATTCCAGCAGTACTTACCAAATGCGGTAAGTGTTATTTTCATAAATTTAATAAAACTAAATTGACAATTTGTAAATAAATATTGATACCAACAATATACTGGTAACATCTTGTTTGGTTATTTTAGCCTTTGTAGTTTTTTTATATTCTTACATCAAAAAAAATAAGAGGTTTCTCAAATCACAATAATAAGACACAACTTTTTATTTACATTTTTCCACTTTTATAAGTTTTTACAAAATAACACGACCGGTTTCGATTAAATCGTCATCAGGTGTCAAGTATTAATTAAAAGTTGTGTCTTATTATGACACAACTTTTTTAATATGTGAATGTGCATTTCCATCAAGAACCAACAGTATTTTCAATCAGTTTCTCAATCCAATTATATATATTTTTTATTTAATGTTTTTTTTTTAAGTTTTATTTACAAAAACTTTATACAGGGTGTAAAAAGAGCAATCACTTTAACTTTAAAATACGATTATACTACCTTTCCTCATTTTGGAAATGTATTTTTTTAGTTTTTTTTGTCAAAAACTACAATTTTTTTACTTTTCACCATTTTTACAGTAAAGCCAAAAAAATATTTTTTAATTTTTGTAAAAAAAAAGGAAAAAAAAAGTTTCTAGAATGAGAAAAAGTAGTATAATCATATCCCAAAGTTATAGTGACTGCTCTTTTTACACCCTTTATTAATTGGACAATGTAATCTTTAATTACTTAGGTGTTGAACAGTATAAAACATTGCAGGCATGGAGCCAATCAGCACAATAGACTGGTCTACTCAGAAGACGTACAAGTACCCGGTGCAAGTGGACGGTAGACTGGCCGGCTACCTGCCAGTAGACTCGGCGGAGAAGGCGGTGGCCTACCTGCGCACCCTCAAGGTCAAGGGGGAGGGAATACCCATCACCACGGAGATCGTGATGATACCTAAGAGACAGGTGATAATAGTTCCCCTCATTAAACGTATAAAATCAATAAGAATAGTAAATAAATGTAATAGAAATATAAATGTAATATAATATAATAATGCAACATGTCTATGAAAGAGAAGTAAATACAAGCGAGAGAATGTATAGAAAAATTGTAACAATTATGCAGCAAAAAACCAACCAAATGAAATGTAAAGAACTGTTAGTAATAAAAATTGTAAAGTAAAAATTAGTAATGCAAAACATAAATATAAATACAAATGTAAAATAAATAAAGTAAATAATTGTCCCTGTTTACGATAGGGGGAACAAGTCGGACCCACACTTTACATGGGTATTGGGTATATATAAGAAAAAAAAAATAGCTCCCCTCACCGTTTTCGGTGTCGGTAGCCGATTTCATTGAAACCAGAGGGCCTATTACAAACTCTTAATTCCAGCCAGTTTACGCCATACAACATGGCTGACTGACATTTTCGTATTACGATCACTTATTGACAGCCAGTCAGCGGTCACGTGACACTTGACTTGCTTCTGCCTTGAAACTTTTTTACGTTATGACAGTACATCTGACGTTTAAAATACGCCATTTTGACACTGCTGATTGTAGAATAGTGGATTGGATGTGAGGATCTGACGAAGGACGAGTGTGGATCTGACGAAGGCACACTTGAACATATTTTTCTCGACTGTCCAAATCGTCTCTCCTCACTTTACGCTTCACTCCCCCCTAATGTCCCTCGTCACTCAGATTTTAAATCTCTTTTGTCATTAGTCCATACCCCTTTTGTTGATATTCTGTGTAATTTTATTAACCATAATAAACATTAAGTTGTAGATTTGTATGTCTTTCTACTAACTAATTAACTATCTATACTAATATTATAAAGCGGAAGAGTTTGTTTGTTTAAACGCGCTAATCTCAGGAACTACTGATTCGATTTGAAAAATTCTTTTTTTGTTGGATAGTCCATTTATAGAGGAAGGCTTTAGGCTATATAACATTACGCTGCGACCAATAGGAGCGAAGCGTCAGTGATAAATGTTGCAAAAACGGGGAAAAGTAATTACATTTGGGGACTTTCATTGCGTGCGATGCATAAACGGCTAAAGTCACTCAAAAACCACGCGAACGAAGTCGCGGGAACAGCTAGCTGTAGAATATAAGCCTATGGATTCATAGCAAACAATAATCATTGCATTTTTTGGCCAATTGGCATCACTGACTAGTCTTTGGTTGTGTCATAGACGGGTTTGTTTACGTTTAGGTTAAATTTATCTCGGTCGTACTATACTTTGTCCTACTGTATATGTATCATGTCTATCACGCAGCCACGTATCGTTTCCAGATAAGCGGTCAGTACCCCGGTATATTCCTGTTCACGTCGGAGGCGCGCATGATGCGGCCCGTCATCCACCTGGCGACGGGCAGCCTGGAGCTCATCGGCACCATGGAACAGGTCTACCTGGACATAGCTGTCACCAACGAGGAGATTATAAAGGGTGAGTACTTGGTTACAATTTTACTTGTATGCGCAATATCACCACAACTTCACTAAGGCGGCATACTTTATTGTATAGTATTGTAAAATTATCACGCATTTAAAGATTTAAGCGAACAATAATAATAATATCTATGGACGAGTCACACCACGTCAATCTGGCCCTGTGCTAAGTGTCCGAAGAGCTTATGTTACAGGTACCAGACAACGGATATAATATTATATTTAATACTATACACATATTTAAGATTTTTATTATTTATTACACAAATTTAATACACATCCGTGACCCAGGAACATGGAAAACTTTTTGTTCCCTCGGCGGGATTCGAACCCGCGACCTCTCGTTCTAGCACCTACGCGCTCAACCACTGCTCTACGGAGGTTTTATTTATTAAGTAGCACTTTTTTATTATTATGGAATCTTAGAATACCACGAAGTTTTCTAAATTACTAAGAAAGTATGGGACCACCTTTTTAGATTTTTAATTTTAAAGTTTAAAAATCAAGACTGATCAGCTGGAATGATAATTTATCACATTTGTCAATTTTTGTTGCTTACCTTTATGTTAGGGAGCTGATTTTTAATGTATAAAAGTACAATAAAAAATTTGAAATAAAAATACAAAAAAAAACGTATTTTCTCACTGTTTATACCTTCCCCGAATATTTCAAGATTAAAAATAGCCGAATCGTTTCAGCTGTTCTCTTGAGCGAGACTAACGAACATCAATTCATTTTTATATGTAAGAGAAGAAAGAAGAAGATATAATTATATTAATTACTACAGGCATGGCCTACCATCCCATACAATCTATGTTTAATACAAAAAAACTGCAATAGATGTCACTACTATTAACGTTTGTAAATTATAAAATGTTAATATGTCGAGTTAAGTACAAATATTGACATTAAAATAAAGATAAGCATATTTTTAAGCGTAACATCACATTAAGCTAAATTTAACTCCTTAATTAAGAAGAATATACGAAACGAAATGAGTCATTAGTACTTTCCAATAGTGGCGCTAGATGGCGGTTTCCGGAATGTGCCTGGCTTTACCTATAGCCAGTCGAATTGCCAGTATTAGGGTGATACCATTTTCTAGTACTAGGTCGTGTCGCTGTTATATATGTACTTTGTGCTACAGGTAAGACAACACACCTGGAGCTGTCGAAGTCGGCGTTCATGTCGAACCTGGCGCAGCTGGTGCCCATGCCGGATTGCAACCAATCACCCAGGTAAATCGGTTACTGACTATTTTAATTCAACACACTATAATAATACACAAGTTACTTGCACTTTTTCCACTTTATTGGTTATGACCTGTGCTCACTTTGTTGAGCATGGAAACCGTTTAAACCTTCCCGGGATTTCCACGAATATTTCAAGACCAAAAATAGCCGAATCACTTCAGCTGATCTCGAGTTTTAGCGAGACCAACGAACAGCAATTGAATTTTATATAGCCTTATATTACTCAGTGGTAATGTAGCTTTTTAATGAAAAAGAATTATTAAAATCGGTCCAGTACTTTTTGAGTTTATTCGTTACATACAAAAATACAAATCTTTCCTCTTTATAATATTAGTGTAGATTTAACATCAGATTTGAACATTTTAGAATACGTCGTGAGGCAACCTAGAATACAACCAAGATAGTAGAACCAGGACGAACTATCGGAAGACACCACCGAAGTCGTATCTGTGTTATTTAGGGATCGAATAGGCTCGTAAAACCACGATCGGTTGATGGGGCTGTTGCAGCATACTCCGCTGTTGTATCTTATAGAGATATAACCGGTGTAAGAAGGACAGTCACTATAACTTTGGGTTATGATTATACTGCCTTTTCTTTTCTCATTCTAAAAATTAAAAAAAAAAAATAATAATAAAAAAAAATACGTTTCCCAAGTGAGGAAAGGTAGTATAATCGTATCTGACAGTTATAGTGACTGCTCTTTTTACACCCTGTATAAATAAAATGCTACATGTATTATATATTAAATAGTATCAGAGAGAGACACATACAATTATGGAACGGTCGTGCGAGTTAGTGCTGTTAGGCGGCCGTCCCTGTTTGTCTAAAAAAAACTACACTTTACACTAAACTACTTTATTAACTTTAACACACACAAACTACACTATGACTTCCCACAGATTATACCGGGTGCTAATAAATGCACTGTTCGCGGCGGCTTCCAGAATCTAACTGACTAATAAAATGAATAATTAAAAGAACCTGAGACGAAAATGCTAAGTAAACGGAAAATAAACGCGTGTTAAAAGTGCTGTATTAGCTTACGCTACATACTGTTACATAATGCTATACCATTATGTATTAGGTTTAAAGCAATGTTATGTCAAATATGACATTTGACACTGATGCTTATATTAGTCCTCTGGCCCCGTGTTCCAGATGCAGCTGTCAGCTGTCAAAAACTGTTCAAAACGCTCAGAATGATCACGCCATTTTGCATATCTTTACCCATCTTGTTTTTGACGTTTACTTAGATTTCACAGATTTCACTGATCTCGATGTTATTTTTAAATTATGGATCAAGCAAATTTATTCTAGATTCTTTTTTAATGTAGTTATTATTGTTAATTTAAAATATAAATATAATTTATGGGATATAAAGGAAATGTTAAATTTTGACATCTGTCAGTCGTTCCACTAGCTTATGAATGATCTGAGCGTTCAGAGTAAAAAGAGCGCCTAAAGGAACACGCCCTGGTAGAGGCCATATAGGTAAAACCAGTGTACCTAGTTATAAGATATTGTATAATATAATAGCTACGCGAATAAAACTAATACGATTAACTAGAAGTTATTGGACGTGTAAATGGATCCTAATAATAATAATATATGTTGTGGCACGTCGTAACACATACTAGCTAGGGCTGTAACAGTGCGTACGCGGTGCGTGCGCTGGAGTCGAGGGCCTGTCCCCCTCCGTCCGACCCAGTCCCTTTGCTCGCCTGCCGTGTGGAACTGCAGGGTTACTCCCGACACAATCGAAATCTCATCGGCTTTTGGTGTTTTATTTGGTGGATTACTTTGAAACTAACCAGGATGAAGAAAATCGTTAGATTTTTTTGTGTCCGACCATATCAATCGACTGAGAATAAAAATAAAAAAACATTTATTCGGGAGTACGCGGCACGAAAGAATCTGAATCAATATCGAATTAGTTTGGAGAGTAAGGCCCCTGGTTTGAACGGCTATGCTCAAACAGGGCCTTGGGCTGGTGGAGGGTGGTGCATGTATTTCAGTGAATATACAGGGTGTAAAAAGAGCAGTCACTATAACTTTGGGATAGGAATATAGGACCTTGACTGATTCTAGAAATGAATTTTTTTCATTATTTATTCTGCATTAAATTCTTAAATTTTATATTTTTTGCCCTAGTACGTAATGAACGTCTTACGCGTGCTATTGACCTCTCAGCGTAATCAGCTGATCGCTGTGTTGTGCACGTTGTACATTGCCTATTGAAAATTTTTTAATTTTTAAAACAGTGGATTAAAAGCAAATGACTAGTACCATTGGATATTATATCTCTTGGCTGGTTATTACCCCACGAAGTTGTAGTGACTGCTCTTTTTACACCCTGTATAATATACCATACATTGCAGGAACATGTACCAATGTCAGATGGGGAAACAGACCATGGGGACGCCCATACACACCTGGCTCACGAACGCCGAGACCAAGCTGTACCGGCTTCAGACCCCGGCGGCGCCGCTGTTCCGCCCGACTCACCACGACCGGCTCGGCCTAGACGACTACCCGTCGGGGACCAACGCGATACTGGCGGTTATATCGTACACGGTGAGTTTGACGTTTGACAGTTATACTTCGCCTTCTTTTGGCCCGTATTAATTTCTTTTTATATGTTCGTTCATGATGAACAGGCTAAGGTCGTAGACCATACTGCCTAGCGGCCCGTATTAATAAAAAAAATACACCGTGTAAATACACCGATAGCTTATCACACCGAGTGTTGTATTGCAGATTTTGTACGTCTTGTAAATTGTAGACGACAGCGGGCATAGAGACTAGAGTTATGGAGTGTCATTTCTCTAAGGCACAAAACTTTAAGGCCCGTATAAATAAAACAATCTCAAACCCAACCTCACTTGTAAACCCATTTGACAGATAAAACAACGTTTCGTTTCACTTTTAAAAAATGAACAACTTTATTAATGTTATTTCTTTCTATCATTTCTTTTCTTTTTTAAACGAATTCCAAAAAAAGGAGGAGGTTTCTCAATTCGACCGTATAAATATTTTTTTTTATACCGTAATTATTGATTACAGAAAAACATTAAGAGCGCGCAATCAAATTTCATCAAGTCGAAATCGCCGCGAGAGACGATATCGACTCACACAGACGCATAACAACACGCATGTGTGGGTTAACGCTAGGTCGAGCGTACGTAGCGCGCGCGAGTAATATTGGTAGTTTGATCCTAATGAATTTTAATATTACCTACCATTTCAATACTTCTATAAAATTAAATGGTATTTAAGTTATAAAATACAAATTATACATACTCGACATGCTAGTAATCGCCCGCGGCTCAGTCCGCGTTACTGTCTAACCGTCGGGAATAACTTTCGCGATGATTGTGTGAAAAGAGTTTCATGGTGGTTGGTCAGTAGATGAGACGTGAAGAAAGTAACAAACAAACACACGAACAAACAAACAAACTTTCACATTTATAATTTAGGATAAGTAAGTAATGAGAATAAAAAATTCAACAACCTAATTTTAATAAAAATATACCAAGTTATTTATTTTTCATCTTTGATGTCCAGAAATGTTTGTCCCTAAATATTTTACTGACCCACTTCCGACTACCCACTAAAATGTACTAAAATACCAATTTTTAGTGGGTAGTCGGGATGGACATGCTTTTTTCAGTGACAAAAATGTTGTCACTATACTAACTAGCATTTTGCAACCGTCTGATTATTGAATGAAAATGAAATAAAATTAAAGATTATTTGGATAAAATGTACATTATGGTCGGTTGAGTTGGCGGCTGCAATTTTTATGGCGAATAGAGCTATATGTAAGGAGTCATTAACCAAAATTTAAACTTGCGGAAACTCGTAGTTTTTTAGTTATTGAAAAAATAAAATTCGTATTTTTGTATGAATATTCGACTACTTTTGACGTAATTCTGCCCGATTATCTAGTTAAGAAAAATAGGTGATTGAACTAGAATAAAAATGGCTTTTGGCGCTATATAAAAAAAACTGTCAATATTACGTCAAAAGTAGTCGAATATTCATACAAAAATACGAATTTTATTTTTTCAAAAACTAAAAAACTAGGAGTTGCCGCAACTTTTAATTTTGGTTAGTGACTCCTTACATATAGCTCTATTCGCCATAAAATTTGCAGCCGCCAACACGACCGACCGTAATGTACATTTTTTCCGGCATAACATGTATCTCACAAGTTTTTACTGTAGAAGAACTAAGTAGCGAGACTTGGCAATTTTTACAAGATATGTTTTTGATGGGATCTCAGTTCTTTTTGTAGAAGATTTACTAAACGCGTGTTTTTGTCAAAAGGGCAAATACAGCTTTGTAATCCTATACATTTAAATGACATTACAAAGTTAATTATGCAGTTAGTCTAGATAATTCTACAGAAATATTTTTTTATGTTTTTCCCTTATTTATACACTAAACACTACTTGTATTCCAAATGTGAAGCTTCTATGTCTGCTAGAAGTGCCTAATACTTTTGATGATCGGTCAGTGAGTGATTGAGTCAGTGACAAAAGTAAGGAGTTTGACAAGTTATAATTATGTAACTTCTGTTTCAAATTGAATTACATTTGAAATATACTGTGTTTGTACAATGCTTTCCTAGTAACTAAAAATGAAGGCTTCTTTTAATCCACAACAAAGTTATAGGGAGTTGAAAATGGCCTAAACTGCTACGAGAAATTGATGGTACGGCCGTGCTCAAGTTGACAGAAGCACTGCCGTGCCCCCAGATACTCGGTTATATTGATGACAGTTACATTAAAGCAGACATACACTCAGGGGCTGATGATGATTAGTATAATTTTTAAATAATATATGAACCACACCATCTTTTAACTAAAAAAAACCGCATCAAAATTTGTCAATCATTTAGGAACTGCGATATAACAAACAGACATACAGGAGCTGATGATGATTAGTATTATTTTTCAATATATAAACCACATCAGCTTTCAACTAAAGAAATTGACATAAAAATTTTTTGATTAATTTAGGGGCTGTGATATTACAGACAGACATACAGGGGCTGATGATGATTAGTATAATTTTTAAATATACAAATCACATCAGCTCTCAACAAAAGAAATTGACATCAAAATCTTTTGATTAATTTAGGGGCTGTGATATTACAGACTGACACACAGGGGCTGATGATGATTAGTATAATTTTTAAATATATAAACCACACCAGCTTTCTGCTTAAGAAAACCGCATCAAAATCTGTGATGCATTTAGGAGCTACGATATGAGAAACAGACACACAGGGGCTGATGATGATTATTATATAAATTTTAAATTTTATAAATAAACTCTGAACAAATTACACACCTTTTTTGTGGTAACCTCTTAATATTTTTTTTTCTATATAAATATTATGAACTTTGTAATCGACATAATATAATCTCTGTAAATTTCCCCCATTTCTCATAAAAATATTAATGCTCGTCAAAGCGTCAATTCTGCGTAGTCGCACTCTAAGTCCATGAGCGGACCAGGTCGGTGAACCTTTATACTTTGATGGTCCCGCGCAGAGCGACACGGCCTCCCCTCACGAATTCTCAGCGGGTACTAAATAGATCGCGATTTACATGACGCGTGCGCTTGGTTGAAAACAAGTAATTTTTAAAAAATTGAATAATAGGATAAACATCGTTTTTTAATTAAATAAAAAATAGTGTCAACTTACCAATAGTATGATTATCAATTATAAAAATAATATCATCGAAGAAATTTAGTTTTTCCAGTAGAAATACAGCACTGAAAAACGTAAATTATGTCATTTTTAAAAGATTTTTTATGCAGTTAACAATACATATATTTTTAATTTTTTATCAATATTTCATTGAAGGACTTTATAATATTTTTTATAAAAATATAAATTAAACTATATTAACACGATTTAATTGTTATTTTCTTTATCAAAGTGAGCTAAAATCGGCATTTTTGCGATTCGGCGTTCCGAAATCTTTAAATTTACTCAAATGTACTACTTAAAACTTTAATTTTATAAAATTATGTCCAAAATAAAGAGTTTATCTTCATATATTTCTAATTGTTTTATTTAATTTAGTTATTTTATGCGTGTGAGGGGCAGTCAAAAACACCGAAAAACTGAAACTTCGTCGTAAATTGAATGCACGCTCTTAAAGTAAGTATAATCTATATTTTTACGTTTAGAAAAAGAAAAATGTTGAAGTATGTAACATAAGTACAGTTCTTCATTTTTAAAAGTGAAACGGAACTTTTTTAATCTGTACTTGTTCTCAAGTGAGGTTGGGTTAGGTTAGGTTAGGTTGAGACTTCTTTATTTATGCAGGCCTTAGTGTGCTAATACCAGTAGCTATAAAAAAAGTTTTTAACAATGTTTTGTTAAATAATTAAAATTTAATGGTTCGTATGGAACACGCTATAAGTATTGAGGTTGCAATTGCTATAAGGATTGACAGTGACAAAACGATGAACGCCGGCTGCACGCACGAAAAAGAGTAACGTTACGAGCGAGAGCGTTACGACAGCGAGCTGGAAGGACGATCGGCTTGACGTTTAAGCCGATCGTCCTTCCTGCATTCTGCTATCATGTCGTCCATAAACCGACTTTACAGACGGCCATTTTGTTTCCAGGGCTACGACATGGAAGACGCCATGATAATCAACAAATCGGCCTACGAGCGCGGCTTCGCGGCGGGCGAAGTTTACAAGGCGCACTTCGTAGAGCTGCCCAACAGCACCTCGTACTTCACGAGGGATCCGAGTAGACCGGAGCTGGCGGCTCACATAGACACCGACGGTCTACCGCCCGTTGGAGCGAAGGTCAACAACGGGGAGCCGTTCTATTGGTGAGTATTAGTGGTCTACTGAAAAGACCTCGGTGTTCTACTGAAAACACCACACTTTGACAGTGTGTTAGGAGGTGATGCATAATGCAGTATACTAAGAGCTGCCCAACAGCACTTTGTACTTCACAAGGGATCCGAGTAGACAGGGAGCTGGCGGCTAACATAGACACACGGTCTACCGCCTGTTGGAGCGAAGGTGAACAATGGGGAGCCGTTCTATTGGTGATTATTAGTGGTCTACTGAAAAGACCTCGGTGGGCTACTGGAAAGACCACACTTTGACAGTGTGTTAGGAGCTAATGCATAATGCAGTATACTAAAAGCTGCCCAACAGCACTTTGTACTTCACAAGGGATCCGAGTAGACCGGAGCTGGCGGCTAACATAGACACACGGTCTCCCGCCTGTTGGAGCGAAGGTGACCAACTCCTCCTCCTACTGAAAAGTTGATTTTTTTGTGTGTTCGTATCTATAGGATGGGTTGAGTAAGTAAAGCGACTATTTATCGCTGTCAGGCCAACGTGTGGGCAGCTCTACAAACGCTCGTCTACATTGGCCACTTGAGTGCACTTGCCGAATGTGTGGACGGCAGCACTCGCCTTGCACCTATTTGCCGACGCTCGGCCAATATGTATAGCCGACATAGTCCCGCGCCATGTAAGGTTGTGACTATGGAGATTATATTAAATTATTACTCACCCACAATGTCATGCATTACATACTTTATAGGTACATACACACTTACACTTATACATTCTATTCTAACATAAACTACTACACTACACACAGTTTCTTGATAAACATAGTCCCGGTTTCACTTAAGTTAGTGTTAACGGCATGGACGAAAGATTAACTTTAACATTGCTTGGTGAAATGGCCCTTAAGGTATATCTATACAGCCTGATATGGTGATCTCTCCCCCCAGCTACTACGACAGCGACAAGAGCCAGTTCGTGGTGCACAAGTTCTCCGGCAAGGAGGAGAGCTACGTGGACAGCGTGCGGCTGTGCGGGGACTTCTCGCCGCGCGCGCCGCGCAAGGCCTGCGTGATGCTGAGGATACAGGTATGCGCCACGTCTCCCCCCACTCCCCACTCCCCGTGTACTGCGACAGCGACAAGAGCATGACACAACCATAGACTAGTCAGTGATGCCAATTGGCCAATACTAACGCAATGTTTATTGGTACATGAATCCATAGACTATAGACTATATTCTACAGTCGGCAGTGTCAAATAGCGTATTATTACTGTAAAGGTTTTTTATTTGATGTTTAAATATGTTAATTATTGTTTAATTGTTATAAAATGTATTGGATAATGAAGTATGATACTTTAATATTCCTGTGAAAGTGTTGATAAGTGTGCACAATAAGTGAATATGTGAAAATTTCGATGATTTCGGTTGGTTTACCTTTAGGTTAAATTTATCAGGGACGAACTATATAACAGCCTAACGACATCGATGTTATAGATTTCCTTATAGTTCATTTCTAAAGATCGCGGTTTTTTTATTATTTAAGGACCAATTAACAGCTAGTACATAGTTTGAAAATACAAAGAATATGTTAATACATTAATTGTATAGGCAACAACATTAGTCTCAACTTTTAACAAAAACTGAAAATAAAATCTGAAAAGGCATGAAGATGTCCCAAAAAGAAAAGTTTTAAACCCATGAAACAATACCAATAAGCTATAAACAAATACAGCCAAGAAAATTGAAATGAAAGTTTTGACACGAACATAATGTATCTTGACACTGACAGCTGACGTTTATACTTTTTTAGCGCAACCCTGCAGTTTTAGGCGACATTAGTCTCTCGCACCGGACAGACAGTATTTCTATAGACCCCTGATTATGACGTATCTTCGGGTGCTTTACAGTTTCTAGAAATCAACAGACCTTTTGATGTTTGAACTTTTTAAATCGTGTTTTTAAAAAGGTCATACTTCTAGCTGGAGAGCTATTGAACCCTGGGAGTAACGGTTGTCCTGTAAGGATAGAAATTTGTATACTTACGATTTATAGCATGCTAAGAACAATAGCCATGACCTGGCAGGCGTCAGCCCTGCACGTCACCAGGCCCTTTATTTTTTGAACTGTCAAGTATATTGACTTTTAAAACTTGTTCCTGTAAGTTTAAAAATTTCATAGAATAAACTTTATTTATTGTAAATCTTAAAAAAAATTTGACAGGCGATTACAATGAGCAGAAGTACATGACAGGTGCATTAAAAAGAGCACAGTTGATGAGGTAAAAAAAACTTTGTCCTGTATAGTACAAATTTAAATATGATTTTAAGTGAACGTTTTAGAATAAATATGTACAATGCCAGGCAGTTTTGAACAGCATAAGACCTTGACAGGCGAGGGGAAAGCTGCTAAGGGCGTGCGAGTGAGAGGCGTAGCGTGAATACATACAATAAATGCAATATATTTTATTAGGTTTGATACAATTTACATTAGTTTTAACATTCATTTTCATCATCATTCGACATGTCACTATCACTGTTTTCATCATCATCTGACTCTTCAGAAACGTTTTCGTCTTCTGAAAATAGTAAAAAAAAGCGACAGCGACAAGAGCATGACACAACCATAGACTAGTCAGTGATGCCAATTGGCCAATACTAACGCAATGTTTATTGGTACATGAATCCATAGACTATAGACTATATTCTACAGTCGGCAGTGTCAAATAGCGTATTATTACTGTAAAGGTTTTTTATTTGATGTTTAAATATGTTAATTATTGTTTAATTGTTATAAAATGTATTGGATAATGAAGTATGATACTTTAATATTCCTGTGAAAGTGTTGATAAGTGTGCACAATAAGTGAATATGTGAAAATTTCGATGATTTCGGTTGGTTTACCTTTAGGTTAAATTTATCAGGGACGAACTATATAACAGCCTAACGACATCGATGTTATAGATTTCCTTATAGTTCATTTCTAAAGATCGCGGTTTTTTTATTATTTAAGGACCAATTAACAGCTAGTACATAGTTTGAAAATACAAAGAATATGTTAATACATTAATTGTATAGGCAACAACATTAGTCTCAACTTTTAACAAAAACTGAAAATAAAATCTGAAAAGGCATGAAGATGTCCCAAAAAGAAAAGTTTTAAACCCATGAAACAATACCAATAAGCTATAAACAAATACAGCCAAGAAAATTGAAATGAAAGTTTTGACACGAACATAATGTATCTTGACACTGACAGCTGACGTTTATACTTTTTTAGCGCAACCCTGCAGTTTTAGGCGACATTAGTCTCTCGCACCGGACAGACAGTATTTCTATAGACCCCTGATTATGACGTATCTTCGGGTGCTTTACAGTTTCTAGAAATCAACAGACCTTTTGATGTTTGAACTTTTTAAATCGTGTTTTTAAAAAGGTCATACTTCTAGCTGGAGAGCTATTGAACCCTGGGAGTAACGGTTGTCCTGTAAGGATAGAAATTTGTATACTTACGATTTATAGCATGCTAAGAACAATAGCCATGACCTGGCAGGCGTCAGCCCTGCACGTCACCAGGCCCTTTATTTTTTGAACTGTCAAGTATATTGACTTTTAAAACTTGTTCCTGTAAGTTTAAAAATTTCATAGAATAAACTTTATTTATTGTAAATCTTAAAAAAAATTTGACAGGCGATTACAATGAGCAGAAGTACATGACAGGTGCATTAAAAAGAGCACAGTTGATGAGGTAAAAAAAACTTTGTCCTGTATAGTACAAATTTAAATATGATTTTAAGTGAACGTTTTAGAATAAATATGTACAATGCCAGGCAGTTTTGAACAGCATAAGACCTTGACAGGCGAGGGGAAAGCTGCTAAGGGCGTGCGAGTGAGAGGCGTAGCGTGAATACATACAATAAATGCAATATATTTTATTAGGTTTGATACAATTTACATTAGTTTTAACATTCATTTTCATCATCATTCGACATGTCACTATCACTGTTTTCATCATCATCTGACTCTTCAGAAACGTTTTCGTCTTCTGAAAATAGTAAAAAAAAAGTATTTTAATAAATCAATAAGGTTGTTAAGGCGAGGAGTAACCGCAACTAGCGCCACTCTTTTTAAAATAAATTTTACAATGACACAAAGATCTTATTAAAAAAAGTAATCGGTTCAAACTTTAACTAAATAGTTAAACTAATTTATTGACATTTAATTACAGCTCTAAATCTTATACTGTATTTAATCTCGTAAGTAACAACTAAAACGGCCGTTTTAGTTATTACTTACGAGATATAATATATAATATTAGTTTAACTATTATATATTACTATAATAAATTAGTTTAACCATTTACTTAAAGTTTGAACCGATTACTTTTTTTAATAAGATCTTTGTGTCATTGTAAAATTTATTTTAAAAAGAGTGGCGCTAGTTGCGGTTACTCCTCGCCTTAAGAATTGAATACCAAACTTAATTATATAGGACCGTATATTAAATCTTACTGAATAAAATGGTTGTATGTTACCTGAAATGTATTCCTCAGTTTCAGTCGATTGTGCTGTAGCAGTATTAGTAGGCCCTTGTAAAAGTATGTCGTACATTGAAGAAGGAACCGTATTCCCTTCAAACCAATTGAACTCATAACGACTATCAATTAAGTTCCAACCGTTCTTTTCTGGGGTAAGAATTGTTGGTTCTTTCAAATGACAATTTCGCCAGAAATTTGTGATGTATGCAGTTCTCAATAATTGTTGTTGTAGTTCGCGTTGGCACGGTGGTAGATTAGACGAATCATAACCTTTGACTTTTTTCATGAACACTTTCGAATTATTTGTGTTATATGTCGCTAGGAACTTTTCATAGCGTGCATTATTTAATTTCGAACATATAAAACCATACATTTGACATACAAATTTCTCTAGGATCTCAAAAATTTTTTCTTTCTTCTCTTCTATTTCTATGTCTCCTAATTCTTTGAATGCCTTCTGATACGCATTTGATTTCAGCAATATTTGGAAAGGTTTTTTTTTACCTCTTCTTGCAAAGGATGGATTAAAATCGCAACCTGTCAATGCATGAAATCCCGGTAAGCTCTGGCATATGGAAGGTCCCAATTTCGTATGAAGCTCAGAAATATTTAAGAATTTTTTATAATTACTAATACCATATTCCATGCAGATTTTTAAATTATTATTGTGGAGATGGTCCATGTTTCCGAGTAATAATATTAAAATGTCTGTATCACAAGTTTTAATTAATACGTCGGATACATTTTCATCCATTTGGCATATATGATAAATTATTTTCGTATCAGCCTCTTCGTGATGACTCTTATTGAACGTAGCCTCTGTAAATTGTACAGTTTTTTCATCCGTTTCTTCATTACAAATCACACAAACCACGTGTTCAGATTCCATCTTGCACTTTATTTACTGAAATGTTAATGTAAAGTACAAATAAACACAATAGCACTGCACAATTAATAATAATAATAAATTCGATTTTATAAAAATTCGAAATCACTCAACACAAAAAATATAATATCTCAAAGCATCCACACAAGTTAAAATCGTTGGAGCAACTGACAAAATTCTTCTCTTTACATTGTTGCTCGAGAGCAGGTATACGTCCCTTCGTATTAGATAAACGGTCCTACTCGCACCATAGGCGTTCACGCTACGCCTCTCACTCGCACGCCCTTAGCAGCTTTCCCCTCGCCTGTCAAGGTCTTATGCTGTTCAAAACTGCCTGGCATTGTACATATTTATTCTAAAACGTTCACTTAAAATCATATTTAAATTTGTACTATACAGGACAAAGTTTTTTTTACCTCATCAACTGTGCTCTTTTTAATGCACCTGTCATGTACTTCTGCTCATTGTAATCGCCTGTCAAATTTTTTTTAAGATTTACAATAAATAAAGTTTATTCTATGAAATTTTTAAACTTACAGGAACAAGTTTTAAAAGTCAATATACTTGACAGTTCAAAAAATAAAGGGCCTGGTGACGTGCAGGGCTGACGCCTGCCAGGTCATGGCTATTGTTCTTAGCATGCTATAAATCGTAAGTATACAAATTTCTATCCTTACAGGACAACCGTTACTCCCAGGGTTCAATAGCTCTTGGACTATTCAAATGAAGCCGATGTTCAACGAAGGAAGGCCACCAAAGATACGTAATCATAGGGGCTCCCAGCGCTCTCACGTCGAGGATAAATGCCGTTTATTGACAGTTCTCAACCTTTACAGCGACAGCTGACGTTATTTCTCCTATCTGAATTTATAAATTTAAACAAGATCAGCATATATAACATCCTCCTAATCCTATTATATTTGTTTTCTCCTTTTTTATGTTTAACTCTTCTACATTATATTATATATACTAACCAAATGCTTGTTCTCTTTCAGGAGTCAATTGCCAAAGTTTACAAAATTTTTATAATTTATTTTTGCTCTTTTTTTCCGTCCGTCAAATAAAAATAAAACTAAATACTCGACATTGGCAGAATATATCAAAATGGGATAATTTGCATATAATAAAAGAAGAAGATGAAGAAGACAGCTGACGTTTATACTTTTTCAGCGCAACCCGACTGTAGGCGACAAGTTCGCCTCCCGAGCCGGACAGAAGGGCATCTGTTCCCAGCGCTGGCCGGCCGAGGATCTGCCGTTCACGGAGTCCGGCCTGATACCGGATATCCTGTTCAACCCGCACGGCTTCCCGAGCAGAATGACCATCGCTATGATGATAGAGTGCATGGCGGGGAAGGCTGCGTGCTTGCATGGGCATGTAAGTAAATGACATAATTTAATAGCATTGTACACTTTCAATACAGAAATAGGGGTCCACGCGATCCCTATTTCCTCCCTGAATAATGCTGCAAGAGTAACATTTCTTTTCCTAAATATTTATGTCATATTATTTATACGTCCCAATTTTTCCCTTTTTTTATCAAAAATCTAAAAAAATATACCGGATTTTTCGATGTGTTTAAATATCCAGGAAACAAATTTGACTGCATTATACAATTAAATTACAACATAGGAACCTAGCTCAAGCCTTTTTTTAGTTTATAATGAAAAAAATATCTAAATCGGTTAAGTTTTGGAGGAGGAAACAGGAGACCGCCAAACATAGATTTCTTGTACTTATAACAGGTAATTTCAGTTCTAGCTGCAGTTGTCTCTATCTCGCTAGTGCTGGCTAGCTAAGGCACTATGAGACAGCAATAGATTTTGTAAATACCTATTTTGTATTTCTCTCAACCGTGGAGTTTTCTCTCAAGTGCCAACTTTACTAACATATATTGATGTTTATGATCAAGCTATTGTTCGTCGTGTCGGATAAACGACAGATAAGGAATAGACTGATCTTGTATATTGCGCACATACTAAACCCATGAAACAATACCAATAAGCTATAAACAAATACAGCCTTAAAGAAAATTGAAATGAAAGTTTTGACACGAACATAATGTATCTTGACACTGACAGCTGACGTTTATACTTTTTTAGCGCAACCCTGCAGTTTTAGGCGACCTTAGTCTCTCGCACCGGACAGACAGTATTTCTATAGACCCCTGTTTATGACGTATCTTCGGGTGCTTTACAGTTTCTTTTCAGTTTACTTGGGCACCAGTATGACTCGTAGTTGGCCTAGTTTCAATGAAGCTGGGCACCCACACCTAACTCAGAACCCATTACAAATATGCATATAGCAGATAATGTTACATAAACGTTTGTCACTAAAACATATTTATTACGGCTGGAATTAAATCCTATTTTATTTCTAATACCTCCAAGAATAGTTTTTCAACGTTTTATGATGATCCCATGAGTAGTTTTCGTGTGAACCACAAAGTAGATATATAACAGATACACGAGTACTAGAAAAGGGTATCACCCTAATACTGGCAATTCGACTGGCTATTTTTGTGTTCTTAGATTTCTAAGCACATTCAGGAAATCGCCATCTAGCGCCACTATTGGAAAATACTAATTTCGTTTCGTATCTTCTTCTTAATAAAGGAGTTGAATTTAGCCTAATGTGATGTAATGCTTAAAATATGCCTATCTTTATTTTAATGTCAATATTAGTACTTAATTCGGCATATTTACATTTTATAATTATACAAACGTTAATAGTAGTGACATCTATTGCAATTTTTTTGTATTAAACATAATATATTGTATGGGGTTGTAGGCCATGATCACATTAAGCTAAATTCAACTCCTTAATTACGCAGAAGATACGAAACCAAATTAGTAATTAGTTTTTTCCAATGGTGGCGCTAGATGGCGGTTTCCGGAATGTGCCCGTGAATCGACGAAAACAAAAATAGCCAGTCGAATTGCCTGTATTAGTGTTATACCATTTTCTAGTACTAGGTCTCTGTTACTTTGTGATATATTATTTATCATCATCAGGTCCACGACGCGACGCCGTTCCGCTTCAACGAGAAGGACACCGCCATCAACTACTTCGGGCGGCTGCTGGAGGCCGGCGGGTACAACTACTACGGCACGGAGCGCGTGTACAGCGGCGCGGACGGCCGCGAGATGACCGCGGACATCTTCTGCGGGCTGGTCCACTACCAGAGGCTGCGGCACATGGTGTCGGATAAGTGGCAGGTACGTGGAGACATAATAATATCTAATATAATATCTATAGACGCTTCACACTACGTCAATCTGGCCCTGTGCTAAGTATCCGAAGAACTTGTGTTACAGATACCGGACAACGGAAATATATTTTATACTTTTATACTATACACATATTTAAGATTTTTATATACACAAATTTAATACATATCCATGACCCAGGAACATTGAAAACTTTTTGTTCTCTCGGCGGGATTCGAACCGAAAAGGTCGAGCACCAACGCGCTGAACCACGCTACGGAGGTCGTCTTATAATAATATTAAAAATCGGAAGAAGACGTCCCTCCCCTTGAGTGTTGAGCGTCTGGAGTCTCGCCACAAGGTCAACTTCAGTTCCTTTGTGGTGAGAGTACCGACGCATTTTCTATCGACCTTTGAGGCGGAGGAGTTCTGGCCGACGGGTGTGGTCAACCGGAGGTTCCGGGGGAGACTCTAAAATGAAATACGTGTAGTGTAGTTTTTAAGTATTTTAAATATTTTGTATGTTAGTCTTTAAGGTATTTATATGGGCCTATGCAGCCTGAAATAAATGCTACTTATTATTATTTATTAATATCACGTATAGTTAGTCTCGGTAGGTAAAGAGGAATATGCATTCCTTAGAAAAATCGATATCTATATTATCCAGAGCGAAAACTTTTGTTACAGTGACATCTAGTGGAAACAATAGTATACATGTTACGCGAAAGCGCCATCTGTTATCGAAATGCGTAACTAATTGCGTTTCCTCCTTTTAAAACTACTCCAAGGCCGGTAAAAATCTGAAATTGAATACATCAACTGACAAGTCGTGCTCTATAATTAAAATTTAATTTGTTTAAAAATAAAATGTTATTTCGTTCTTTCAGGTCCGTACAACGGGCGCGGTGGACGCGCTCACCCGCCAGCCAGTGAAGGGGCGGCGGCGCGGGGGCGGGGTGAGGCTCGGGGAGATGGAGCGCGACGCGTTACTGAGCCACGGCGCCGCCTTCCTGCTGCAGGACAGGCTGTTCCACTGCTCCGACAGGACTGAGGTGAGACGCCGCTATGATGGATAGACAAAACCGGTTCAGTTGGAAGTGCCGCCATTTTAACAGTTGACAAAGCTATAACTTCCCTTGAAATATAATTTTAAGCACGCTCAACGTTATGATCAGAAAAGATTATTTGTTTGTATGTTTGCACGGAATACTCTACTGATTTTGCACATCTTATAACAGTCACTTTGCGATATTTGCGAGATATTTTCTCATTCTAGATTTTTTTTCTAACTTTTTTTTTGTTTACGTTATTCTTGCGACAAAAAAAAAAAGAAATTGTGAGAAGTAAAAAAAAGAGGAAAGGTAGGTTATTCGTACCTCATATCATGGACTAATGTTTTTTATTGATGGTAATATTATTTCATTCAATATATTTTAATAGTTACATGTTTGTTTACTTGAATTGTTTAATTTATTAGCAAAATATATGATGTAATACATTTCATATAGTAATACTTAATACACTAAATACTAGCACTTTTTTCCCACTTTATTAGTTACGACCGGTTTCGACATAGTCATCAACAGGTGTAAACGACGACTATGTCGAAACCGGTCGTGTATTTTAAGAAATAATTTGTAAAATAACTAATAAAGTGGGAAAACCGTGCAAGTATTTAGTGTATTATTACTATATAATATGTATTTCCATCAAGAACCTACGGTACATTCAATAACATATGTAATACATTTCGTTTCAGGCGATCATATGCACAAAGTGTGGGACTCTCCTCGGCCCAATAGTGGGCAAAGCGAACACGAAGGAGACCTGCCGGCTGTGCGGCGACGGCAGCCTGATGCCGATGTCGCTGCCCTACATATTCAAGTTCTTCGTCACGCAGCTGGCGTCAGTCAATATCAACGTCAAAATAAACTGTAACCAGAACCTCGCTATTGCCAGCTGTTGAATATAACTTTAATATAATATATATTGTTTGTTTTTTTGCCTAATAATTACACAACTTTAGGGCGTGTTTCACCAATGTTAAAGTTAATCCTTCGTTAAATATCACTGTTCCTCTCGTAATTCCTATCAATGAATGAGATGGCATGGTATTTTAACATGGCGTTAACTTTAACATTGCTTGGTGAATGACGGCCTTAAGCTGACATTGATCTGAGATTGAGATGTTAGTTATGTCCCAATTACACCGACGCTTGTTAGTGTTAACGGCTTCTTGAAATACCATCATTCATCGACAGGGGTAACATGGTATTATTTAATGATGGATTAACTTTAACATGTGTTGGTGAAATTGGCACTAAACCCTTTTACAGCTTACGTTGGATTATTTCAATTACAAAAGTAGATATATAACAGAGACACGACCTAGTACTAGAAAATGGTATGACCCTAATACTGGCAATTCGACTGGCTATTTTTGTTTTCTTCGATTTCCAGGCACATTCCGGAAACCGCCACTCTTTTTAAAATTAATTTTACACTACAAAAAAAAATATTTTTTAAAAAAGTAACGGTTAAAAGAATAATAGTTGAAATTGGCATTTAATTACAGCTCTAAATCCTATAGTCTCATAAAAACAGCCAAAAGTGACCGATTTAGCAATTAAGATTGTAATTTTTCGAAATACCCTTATCTTAAGCTGTGTAAATTATTAGTTCGATAAAAATGAGGAAAGCGGTTCAACTTTTTTGAACTTCGAAGTTTCGTCAATCTCTGAACCAGATGAACTATAACTGTAAGGAATATCTAATCTACTTTTAATTTAGGGTTTCGTTGTAGGAACCGCTAGTAGGATAGTGAAACACAAAATTGTATTTAAAACTATATTTAAATTCAAAGGCATACTTAACAGCATCTTAAGTCTCTAAGTACATTTATAAAATAATTCAAATTTATCAGCTTAAACTAAAATATAGTTTGTTATCTTGTCGAGGAGACTGAATGTATAACAAATTGGCATACTTCCGTAATTGATACAATTTCCCGGCTGCTGTTTGACCGCATCCGAAGGTCAGTTAAGGCCACTCCTAACTCCTGAGACAGAAATTTTAATCTTCATCCATCGCTTCTTCTTTCTTTTCCTTTTTGTCCTTCTTCTTTTTCTTCTTCTTCTTTCCGTTCTCCTCTGGCTCCGGCTGCTGTAGAGCCGCCTCCTCCATCGCCTGCTTCATAACCTCAATGTTCTTCATCGGAATGTCACCAGTCTCGTAGAACTTGAGTCGGTCTTCAACCTGCTGTCTGAGCTTCTCACCAAAGACTGTAGTTTGGTTCTCTGAAAAATGTAAAAAAACACACTTGAAACTAAATTAACTCAGGTCCGGGAAGTCAGTTAATATTCTGTACTATCTGGACTTTGTAATATGTGAATATGGTCCTCACGTAGCGGAACATATTCTTTGATTCTTTAGCTATCCATTGGTGTCATTGAAATTTGGACTCTGATGATACATACTTTTCCTTCAATTTTGTTATAATTAGTTTTTTCATTACGTCCCCATGACAGCAATTTTGAAGATGTATACCTTGACCTAAACCACAGCCTCACCGGGTTCAAATTGCTTACGTTTTCACCAAGCGAGTGAGGTCTGGTTTTAAGTACTGGAAACGCCCTTGTAAGTCCTCTAGTTGCGCCGCCAGTTTGGTTGTCCACGGGCGTCGGTAATCGCTTTCCACCATACGATCCACCCGCTCACATCTCCAATTTCATAAAGCACTAATCCTCACCTGAGAAGCAATCAATACGTGAGGCGATGGAACACTTGTTGGCGAGGTACCGGCTGATGCGGCCCTTGTTCTTGAGGCCGGCCCGGCCGATGAACGTGGAGTGGTACAGGAGACCGTACTTGGGCGTCTTGGAGCGAGTCTTGAGGGCGCGGAAGAGGGCTTTCTCAGCACCTGAACATTGAAATTTAGGTAAATATAACGTGTTATGAATTTTAAGAACTTGTGACAATGCAAATTAATAAATAATTACGATCTAACGATTTTCTTTATCCTGGCTGGTTTCGAAGTAATCCACCAAATATTCTCGATTGTGTCGGGAGTAAGCAAAATTATTATTTGTAAGCGGCCTAGCTGCAGAGGCTTGCGTAAAGTTGCTTGTAATTTCATGACACACGACATATGCCGTGCATGCATATAATTCGAGCCTAACTTTCTATTTCTTTGTTAAAGATATGTTCTAGTGTAGTATCTTTATACTATGCATTGATTATTATTTCTAAACAAATGCTTTCTAACCTGATTCTATTATGTAGATAAACAGGGTCATCAACTTTAAAATCACAATGAAATAAAAATAAGTTTACTAAAAAAGTCCATCATCAATAAAAATCCTAATCACCTAATATCTGCACTGTGGATGCTGGGTACTTGGCCAGGTTGGTGAGTGAGCCGGCTTTGGAGATGAGTCTCGCGCCCACCTGGTCCCCGATGAGGGTGGTGAGGTTGGGAGCCACAGAGTTCATCTTCGTGTGCAGGTACTCCGCTATTTGTTTCCTGGAGACAATATTTGTGGTGTGTTAATTAGTAGAAAATTTATTACGTGATTATATAGATGCAAAAGTTTGTGTGTATTTTTCATCAGCTTTTGAATGAAAAATTATAATCAAAATTGGTTTACACACTGAAAAGTAAAATTAAGAACCCATTCTTATGTGAAGTTGGTTAAAAATTTACCATTGGAAGTGCGTTCCATCACATACTGTTTATATGTACAAACTATTTTATAGAATTCACTGTTTGGAAAGTTCTATTTACTTATATAAACTTGTTCATATTACAATAATGATTGTAGCAATATAATTATATTGCATTGACTAATGAGATAATGCATTTCACAATATTGCAGTTTGTATAGCATAATTTTATTACCACAAAGTATATTACTTTGCAATAGATCAAGTTATGCATTAGACAAGTTATGTAAAAGAAAAATAAAGTTTCACTACTCCAGTTATTTTATAGAGCCAAGTGTGTGCGCAATATACAAGAGCACACGCTTTTACTCAGCTCTCATAAATCTGTCAGACGAATGAGCGACACGTCTGGCGAGAGAACAGGCACAAGACCGACTTTTACATGTCCTTCTGAAGCATGTATAACAATAATCAATATAAGACAATCTGGGCAGCTTGCATTGTCAGAAGCACATTTTTAATATTTTCATCGCGGGAATCGAACCCACGATGTCCTAAGTCACCAAGGTCCAAACCAATGGACCATAAGGATGTCTAAAGTTTATAAATATACAAGCTGACCCGTGCCCACTTTGTTGAGCATACAGTATCTTCTCACCTTTTAAACCTTCCCTGGAGTTCCACGAATATTACAAGACTAAAAATAGCCGAATCGGTTCAGCCGTTCTCGAGTTTTAGCGAGACTAACGAACAGCAATTCATTTTTATATATAAGAAGAATAATAACTTTGTTCAAAAATCACAAAATATTGAATTACCTGTAATCACTTAACGCCACAACTCTGCCAGCAAACATCTGTATATTGATCAAGTCAACTGGTGAGATATCCATGCCCATCGACATCTTAGACGCGTCCAATATAGCCTGAGCCTTCTCCGAGTCACCGAGGATCTCCGTCAACGGCTCTAATGATTCCTCCGACAGACTCTTCCTGTCTTTGATGTATTCCGCACACTTTGTGTATAAATAGTTTTCAGGTACAACTTTGACAAGCTCTGGGAAGTGGTATGAGTACCATTCTCTGGAATAAAAAAAGTAAGATTTAAAAAATTGTATATTTGCCATAATATGGTATATCAACAAAACTTTTACTTTAATATTCTTAACAAGTTTAAAACTAATGAGTTAAAAAAAACATAAATCACCCTAATCACCCTCATTCGTAATTATAAGTATAGATTGCTGAAATTACGTATACAAATACATAGATTGTGTGTGATTGATATTTATTAATATTAGTCTTATGGCAATTATTATTATTTGCAAATTTATACTTGACGTTTTTACAATGACTCTAGAAATTAATTATGAATCTCACCTGATCCTCATAGAAAATGTATTAACATCCTTATCGAGCTGGTCCAGCAGCGCAATACTCTGTATGATCATGTTGTCCACCCGATGCACATTGAACTTGACACGGGCCCGAGAGTACGAGTGACCGAGACCCAGCTGGGCCACGTTGCACGCCTTGATCGTGAGACCCTTGATGAGCGCGTGGAAGTGGTGCCTTATACCTGAATATCAGGGATGAAATGGATATTAAATTTCGGATATGGATACGGATATTAATTTATTTCGGATTATCCGTTTGTTTCGGATAATTTCGGTTACACATATTAAATTTTGCATTTCATTATTTCCTTTTTACAGTAGGTAGGATTCCGTTACAGATTTTATATTGGATACGTGATAGTTTCGGTTATGGTTACGCCTCCGTGGTCAAGTGGTTCAGAGCTTCGCTCTCGACCCCGGAGGTCGTGGGTTCGATTCCCGCGTTGGATCAACAAAAAATTTTGTTTTCAAGTTTGGTTAGGACAATACAGGCTGATCACCTGATTGTATGACAAGAAAGACGATCTCTGCGTCGGATGGGCATGTAAAAAGTCGCTCCTGCGCCTGCTCTCTCGCTAGTCGTGTTGGTTTACCGTCCCACTGGGTTATGAGAGTAAAAGGAAGAGTGAGTGCTTCTGTGTATTGCGCACACACTTGGGCACTATAAAATAACTCCTGCGTAGCTGGCCTGGTTTCAATGAAATCGGCTACCGACACCGAAATCGGTGAGGGGAGCTATTATTATGGTTACGGAGTACCCTAACATCCCTGCTGAATATAGCATATAAATTAAAACGTTGTTGTAATGCCAGTGCAATTGGTTAGGGTCCATGCACACATCCAATGATATACACTTTTGATCACTTTATAATATTTATTGGATAACATGTAATATATTATGATACATCTTATAACTAGGTAAAGAGGTCCTACTCTTATACTCTCTTGGACAACTAATATTATAGACTTAAGCATCACTGTTAAATGTCAATGTGTGCCTTATATTACTTTAAACCTAATTCAATCATAGTATATTATGTAATGTGTTGTTAATAAAACAAGAAATTGAATACTTAAACTATAAGATAGCAAATTTAAAAAACACAACCATTTCTTATAGAGTGGTTATTGAAATGCGCCATACAATGTAGCTTCCTAGTGAGTCTAATTTTAATAAATCAATATTAAAATTTTACAGTTTTCTACGCTTGTGAAGAGTGTTCAAGTTTATTATCTCTATTTCAAAATGTTCTATGATTTCATTTGAGCAATATATTAAAATTAGATTCAAGAGAAGGGCTATAGTTTAATAATTCAATTTCTTCTTCCTGATGTAAGTTTGTCAAAAATAAGTCTTTTATTTCAGTAATTGTTAAGATTCATATGAACTCAATGTTTGTTCAACAATCTCAAACAGCTAACAGACAGTCTGATGAAATGCTACTTGCAGATGCTAATACCAGAGGAGTTTTACTTTGGAGAGTAGTTAAGCCTTGATGGCCTTCCAAAAGAGAATAAGTTAAAATATTTTTTGACAAACCTCTCAATAACTCCGGTACAGCTCCAGTGTGCGAGCATGGGATTTCCAATGCCTCGCTGATCGCTGCACCCAACTTGGGATCCGACACTCCCAAAATGCATTTTGACCTCTTCTTCCGTTTCGGAAGTGCACCATCCAGGAAAAGATTCAAATCATCCGGTATGATACCTGCAAAATAACACAATAATTTAATAACTATGGTTGAAATCCATGTATTTTTTAACTCTACAGAGGTTCTTTCCTCTTTAAGATATAAAAAAGTAAGTGAAGGACATTGAAAAACACTAAAGCCTCCTCTACACTATTCGCGGAGTACTCGAGATACTTTGGCAACAGTCCGAAGTGCGACACTACACTACTCGTGCAACTTCGGGCCCTTTGACTCAGTACCAAAAACCGACAGCAAATGGAAGTCACCCGAGGCGAAGTAAAGTTTGACGAGGTAAGCCGAAGTGCATCTCTACACTATTCTATTCGTCTAACTTCGTTCAACTTCGGGAGTAGTGTAGAGGAGGAATAATATATTTTATTTGTTATGTTACAATGTGTGTACAAGTTAATTGTATTTACCAAATTCCCGTTTTCTTTACCTTCAGATACAGCATTGATGTTCTCCAAAGCAACCACAGCGGACTTGAACGGCTGGAATCCTATGAGGGTCACCACTGAGTTGAACTTCTGCAGGTCGGTAACTGACTCCTCCACCTGAGGCAGGAAGGCAGCTAGCTCCTCGAACTCCGACACTCGGAAGAGCGAAAAGCCGGCACTGTGCTCAAAAAGCACGTATAGCTTACTCTGGAATGTTGATAAAAAAATACTTAAAATACGGAGTTTTTTTTTATTAAATATAATATTTAACTTATGATGCACGGAGGTTTTATATATATTAGTAAAGTTACCTAAACATTGGTTAAATAAGGTAATAGAAGTTAAGCTACGGATTACATGATTTTTATTAATAAACTTGCTAAACAAGCTTGGGTAACATGTATGTTTGGTTACATATCAGTATTAGCCTAACCCATTGAATGACCATTAAAAATACATTTTAATCTTATGACTGTACCTATCAGCATTTTGAACCATATTTTTTATTTACTAAACACTGAGTATTTACTATAAAAATAAAACGTGCTCCATTGTAAATAATTTCATAACCTAAAACATAGCACGCAGTACGCACGTGTGAAAATACCGCGTTTGTTAAAAATAATAAATTTTTACTCACCATGTTTTTATTTTATTAAAAACACTTTATGTATACATATTACACTCTATTTCTTATTAAAACTAAATATTTAACAATTATTTATAATTTTTAAAAATCTAGAGCCATGCAACAAGCTCCACGGCAATTTTCTTCTACTTCTTCTTGTCTAGGCATAGATAGAGCAAAGTTAGTCATGCCATAGAGCTACTTTGTCTTGATATCTTTGTCTATTTAATTTTTAGTTGTTATTTATTTAATTGTTATAGTATAGAATGCTTATTATGTCTATAAAAACATGGAAAATAAATGGTTGACTGGAAGAAAATGCCCTGTGGCATTAAGTCCGCCATTGTACATTGTGCATAAAGTGTATAAAATAAAATAAATAAAATAAAATAAAAAGCTATCAAGTATCATTTAAGTTTGTATACAAATTTTATAACCACCTAGCTCTCAATATATAATATTTATCTTATTTTTATATATTATGTTATTGAATGTACTGTAGGTTCTTGATGGAAATACATGTTACACAGTAATGATACACAAATTACTTACACTTTTTCCACTTTATTAGTTAATTAACAGATTTATAAAAATACACGACCGGTTTCGACTAACCGACTAACCTGATGATGACTTAGTCTAAACCGGACGTAGATTTTTATAAATCTGTTAATTAACTAATAAAGTGGAAAAAGTGCAAGAAATTTGTGTATCATTGTGTTATTATTATATAATCGAATAACGCGTTCGCTGATCGCTCTTTATCTCTTGAGTCAGTGAAAAAAAAAATACTTTGACATTAACGGACTTTTCAAAATAATTTATTCTCTATGACCTAATTTGTTTTCAAACTTTGAAGTTTGACGCCGATTTGTGCTAGATTTTAAATATTAAATTAATTAAAGTGAAAAGTGATTTATAATAATAATAAGTTTGTGAGTGACTGCTAGCATTATGGCTACAGTAGCCCAGAAGAAAGATCTTGCTGAGACATATAAAAAATGGACTGTTTTGAACTCTAGTTTGTTGAACAAAGTACAACCTTTACCACCGGAGCTAAACTGCATTTTATCCAAAGAAAATGCATTAGAGAAGCCCACTCAAAGCTTGTTTAATCATCTAACATATTATTTAGTGTCCTTAATAGACCCACAAGTTCACGCTGCGTTCACTTGGCCACTTTACGACACGAAAGCAGAAAGGGCATACAGAAATCAAGTTTCCAATTTTATTAACAACTACAGCAGTAAGGGGCTAATATCACCTGTATTATCATCATACTTAGTGAACCCAGGGTCGTTCAAAGTCACAGTTTTGTTGTTTCAACTCTCGAAGTTGGCTATGCAACAAATACTCAAGAACAAAATGATTGAACCACAGAAAAAAAAGTATGATGAAATGACAGAAGTGTATAAACAGAAGGACTCAAACTTTATTGAATGTATTGATAAAGAAACTGCGAGCATACAAAACAAGTCCTCTAACTATCTGTATAAACGTAAAATTGTAGAGGATGCAGCTGAGAAACTTAAAACTAAAATCACTGACATGGAAAATAAATTAACTGAATTAAAATGTCACGATTACATCAAGAATTTAGTTGATAATTATGTGCAAAATCATGAAATGGATGAGGAATTGAAGACTGAAATACTAAAGATAAAAAACATGAATGAGCAGTCCAAATATTTTGATTACTGGTTGCAGGATGTGGATAGCCAGATAGAAGCTATGGTAGGGACCTGGAATGAAAAGGTTAACCCGTTTTTAGACCTAAATAAGCAGGTCTACGAACAGACTGATTCTTTGATAAAACGACATACAGGACAAATGGAAAAAAGTTTATACTCAATTGAATATAATGCACAGACTGACAGAATATGTACCGACCAGCTCGAAGAGCAAGTAAACAGCCAACAGAAGTTTATACTTAAAAATCTAGAGAGAGACGGAAAATTAAACTTTCCGAATTTGTTACGAGCATTTGTTATATCAATCTCATTTGTTCTCAACAATAATGTTGTTGGGGATGAGATATACCAGTTCAATGAATATTTTGATTCTTCTAAACGGAATTATAAAGAGGTTCTGTTGGCATTAGCGTCACTAACTGATAGAATAAGAAAAGCAGAAAGTAAACTTGAGGTAAAACTCCTTTATATTTATTCTTTTTTGTATATTAATTTTACACAACATTCAAATTTTTTACATTTACATTTCAATTTTTATGTGCATGTTATATATTTCAAAGCTACAAATAATAGTTGTACCTTTAGGTAATTATGTAATAGTCATATTTTAATTTTCAGACACCTACAAGCTATGAACTAACTACTGTAAAAGATTATGTTCAGATACCTTTGATGCCAGATTTATCTGACCTGAAAATGAATAGGGGCTTTAATATAACAGCTGAATCTTACACACCTTTCAACATCAATAAAAATCAATTCAAACTACTACGTAAGAACAATGAACACTTTACGAAACCACTCCACCGAAATCTTGCACCAATCTATCAAGCACCAAAAGATGACTTCCTCAAAAGCTTAATATCATGTCGAGTTAGTGCGTATGACACTAATGCAACTCACTATGACAATAAAACAGTTATTTCATCACACAAAGGCAATGAAACAATAGCAGAATGTACAGGATTTACTAAGGAGCAACTTACACGATTACTATCAACAAGAAAATCTAGCAGCTCAAAGAAGTTTAAAAACAAACAAGAGCGACCAATATTGAAGAAGAAAGGAGCACTATTTGATGAATCAATATTGTCTAACGATAGCAACGGAATGTACCGTAGTTATTCATCGCCAAATTTATTCGAAAATAGGGAGAAAAGACAAATGAATAACATCCATGGACGGAAATTGTCTATCATGAGAGAAGACAGCCATTCCCAGTTTGAAATGACAGGAATAACCAGCCTAGATTTTGACATCGATAGTACACCGCAAGGGATTGCAGAAAGTTCTAGAAAAGAAGAGAACTCTTCTACACCCGTCATATGCATTACAAATGCAGCAGAAGAGAAGATAAACAATATCCTCAGTAGTATCAGCAATAATATATCACCGATTATAGAAGTGTCACCGGCTTTGTCAGCACCAATGGTAGTATTGTCACCCCTGCTAGAGGCATCAAAGAGTGACAGCGACAACTTGAAAGACAACACCACAATCAAACTCACAACTTATTAAGAAAACAAGTTCTCTGGAAAAAATCATTAATCGTTTCAAAAAAGTGCGTGCCAGCGTTCTCCCGGAGAGAGATGATATACGAACAATTGTCGAAGAAAAGAATATACTTACGAATAGAATATTATTGCCGGACTTGCTAAGTCCTAGTTGTAATAACAAACCGAACGTGAATTTGAATTATTTGGATAAAAAAGATATGGATAAACCAGTCAGAAGACCCCGAGAGAGTTTAGGAACGGTCTTAGGTGTTGATGAAACGTTTTTGGATCAATTCGATTTGATAGACTGAAAATAGGCAAAGGAAAATAATATTGTGTTCACTTTTAATGTTAATTATTTATGTCTTCTGTATGTTTAATATAAGACAGATTTATTATGTTGCTTACAGCTTTAAGTAAAAATTTGCAGGTCAAATGAAGGAAATCAAATAACATGGACCATAAACAGTGTAATTCTTTAGTTGTGCATTAACTTTTAGTGATTGTCCAAAGAAATGTAACTAAACTTATAAACATGTATTACTTGAACAAGAAGCCTATATACATCTAAAGCCTAAACCACTACCATTAAAATTTGTTTGGGTGTTGTAGACAATCAAACATACATAAATACAGTATTTCCGGATGTCTTGTACTGTTTTGTTATGTGAAGAACTGAAACTATAGTACGTCCGAGATAAATTTGACCCAAACATAAACAAAGCTGTCTATGACAGCCATACATTAGTCAGTGATACCAATTGGCCAATATTAATAAAATGATTAATGTTTTGCTATGAATCCATAAACTATAGACTTATATTCTACAATCGGCAGTGTCAAAATGGCGTATTTTTTCTGTGAAAGATTTTCATGTGATGTTTAAACATATTAATGATTGTTTAATTGTTATAAATTGTATTGGGTAATGAACTATAATCCTTTAATATTCCGATGACAGTGTTGATAAGTGTGCACAATAAGTAAATATGTGAAAATTTCGGTGTTTTTGGTTTGTTACACTATACTATTGTTGGATGTACTATACTAACCATACCATTTTCATAAGAAGTCATTCTGTAGCTTGCATCAAAGACACACAAAAATCCAATGTAACTAACTTTACATAATGAGTATTATTATATCAATAGGAATTGATTGTGGCACTTCGTGTTTAAAACTTCATTCATATAAATAAATAACTTTATAAACGTAATTAAAAATATTGTGGGTCTTGTAAGTACCATGTCTGACATATTTTTAGATAAAATTTTTATTTATAATAAACTGCCCCCTGCTAGTACTAAAACGATAGTTTTGAGTGGCGCTTAATTCACATGCTGTTATTCCGCCAAGCAGTGCCAGTGACAGCCGGTGAGCCCTCCTATTTAAGTGTCCGAGTATTCGGTCGTAATACTGCTAAACTTATAAATTAATAACAATATAGTTTTAATAATCTTCGAATACTAAGATGAACTGTAAATATATGTGTAGATAATAAAAAACGTTATGTACATTTTTGTTTTTTTTTATTTTATATGTCCATGAAAAATATTTCCAAATAAAACTTAAGGCGAGGAATAACCGCAACTAGCGCCACTCTTTTTAAAATAAATTTTATAATGACACAAAGATCTAATAAAAAAAAGTAATCGGTTAAAATAAGTAAATAGTTAAACTAATTTATTGGCATTTAATTACAGCTACTAGTTGCGGTTATTCCTCGCCTTAAAAAGTTATTCTCGGAATGTCAACACAATTTTATAATATGTATAGTCCACTCGTAGACCAGGCGCTGTAGTCGCATGACGACCTCTGTAGCGCATTGGTTGAACGCGTTGGTGCTCGAGCGAGGTCGCGGGTTTGGATTCCGCAGAAGGCACGTAAGTTTCCTTCAATACAATAAGACAATAACACGTCATATTTTTATGACATCCATGAGATGTAATAAAAATATGACGTGTTATTGTAATAACAATCTTAAATGTGTATAGGTATAGTATAAGAAGTATTAAATATTATGTTACCGTTATCTGGTCTCAGAACACAAGTTCTTCTGATACTTACCACGGGGCCAGAATGACGTGATGTGGAGTGTAACATTCATAAAGAAAAACAGGAAAAATAATATAACATGGGTAGCATATTTTCTGATATCGTATGATTTTACAGGTTACCTACACCTATTGTATATAGTTAAATATTGACCTCCAATATATTATCAGGGGGCCTACTCAAGATGCCATCGCTAATGGCTCTCTTAAGTTGGCGGGTGGAAATTGATTTTTTATTAATTTTTTTGGCTATTTCAATTGTTCTTTAACTGTTCTTCAATGTTTGATCAAAAATTTTTTTTGTTCGCATTTTTTTTTTTTTTAATTTTCAAAAATTGAATCTCAAGTTAGCGCCAACTATAGATTTTTTCAATTTTTTTTTTAATACTTTGAAACTATCTCTTATGTGTTCGTTAAAAAAAAACATCTGTTCGGCCTTAATTACCTTTTAATTTAATTATAAACTTTTTTATCCCGGTTTTCAAGGTAAACAGCTGATTAGTTTTTGAGGTCGATCGGTTCAGCCAATTCGGAGATATTTTAAAAAAATGAAAAAAAAACAACTTTTTTCCACCTTTTTTGCAATTTCTCGAAATCTACCGGTCCGAATTGGTTCCAACTTACAGGAAATACAAGTTTGGCGAAGCCCTTTCGAAGGACACACACCAGCTGCCATCAAATCGATCAATCCGTTCAGAAGTTATAAGAGGGTTACACACACACACACACATTACATTGATAACTTAGTCAATAAAAAAAATGTTAGAAAACTCATATTGTTTACCTTTCCTTGCATTAAAAAACTGCCACACGAAAACAACGAAAATTATATTAGATTTAAGTTAAACAGCCTACTGAGTAGCGCCACTAATCAGAATAGTATAGTTTTAATTAACAATCAACCAGAAATAGATGTGGTTGACATTAATAATATTTTCAATATTAGGTTAAAAAATCTAACGGATGATAAGTTTTTCTTATCACATTATTATACTCGACGCATAGCTAGATGGCTATTTAATTTTTTAGTATTAAGACCAGCCAAAGAATTGGCTAAACCGGCCACTGCTTCTATTGAGCAGTGCTCTTATTCTGACAATAATAATATAGTTAACGGCTTGGAATATGTTCCAAATAATTTAAATTAGGTTCTAAGACAACAGAGGCCCACTCTAGCAATACTTTAAATAATAATAAATACCTACCTACCCAAATATTTAGAAAAAATTGTAAATTTAATTTAAATCTAGTGCACCAAAACTTACAGGGAATGGTAGGTAAAGAATTAGAAATTGAATTATTTTTAAATAAGCACAACATTGATATTATGTGTATATCAGAACATTGGTTCAGAAAATATGAATTAATATTTAATTTTTGTGGTCACCAGGTTGCTAGCTCGTTCAGTCGGGAGAATGCTATTAGAGGTGGTTCTTTAATACTAACAAGTAAAAAATTAAAATTCAAAGAACGAAAAGACATTGTAAGTCTCTCTACTGAACGTGTAATTGAATTAGCTTGTATTGAACTGAGCCACCTTATTATTGTAAGCGTATACAGGCCTCCGTCAAGTTTATACGATTCTTTTGAACAAATTTTGGAACAAGTGTTAGCAAAAATATGTGCATCTAACAAAATGATTATTGTGTGTGGTGATTTTAACATTAATTTATTTGACTTAAACTCCGCCACTGTTAGATTCACATCTTTGTTAAAATCGTATAACCTCATTAGTTTATTTTATGAACCGACAAGAGTATGTGATACTACGGCTACTTGTATAGATAACATTTTCACTAATATTACTCCTAGTATAAAAGAAATAATTAACGTGCTTAGCTCTGATCATTTTGGTCAGTTAGCATCTTTTGATATTAACTGTGATAAAATCCCAGAAGAAAAGCTTGTTTATATCCCAATGAATACAAAACGTATTGAGAAATTTAGAAGTAAATTAATTTCAAATATTCAACACTTAAGTGTACCTAATAACTCAAATTCGGCATTTGATAATTTCTTTAAAATATTTAGAACTCAATTTAACTCTGTATTTACTTCTAAAACGGTCAAATTAAATAATAAAAATAGAACCTTTAGAAACTGGGCAACTGCAGGAATTATTGTAAGTAGACAAAAATTATATGAATTGTATAACGAAAAGACATTTAATAAGAGTGAGTCGTTTAAGCAACATATCAAGAAATATTCTTCAATCTTTAAGAAGGTCTGCCGAGCAGCAAAAGCACTTCACATAAAAGAAAAAATATCAAACTCTAAAAATAAAGTGAAAACCACTTGGAAGATTATTGCAGATGAGACTGGAAGAGTAGTCGATCGTAACTCTAAATTTGAGCTTTGTATAAATGATAAAAAGGTTAATAATGACCTAGAGGTTGCGACGGTCTTCGAAAAGTATTTCGCTGACATTCCAGTCTCAACTACAAAAGACTTAAATTCCTCACCTGCAGTTGCCGAAAAAATACTCAAAGAAAATGTCAAGGAATGTGATGTCAATTTTAGTTTTAAGGAGATTACCTCCAGAGACATTATTAACACATTTAAATTACTGAATATTAAAAGTACTACCGATCTCTGGGGAATATCTACAAAAATTATTAAATCCATAATTGACATCATTGCCCCTTACTTAGCCTTACTATTCAATTACTGTATTAAAAGTGGTGTGTTCCCTGACCTCATGAAGCATAGCAAGGTGATGCCTCTTTTTAAAGCTGGAAGTAAATCTGACCCAGCCAATTATAGACCAATTTCTATACTACCGGCTTTTAGTAAAATTTTCGAAAAAATTATTTTAAACCAATTGCTCGTTCATTTTAACTCTAATAATCTACTGCATAGTAATCAATTCGGTTTCACTAAAGGTCGGTCCACAACAGATGCAGGCATCAGCCTTCTTTGCAGCATATTTGAAGCTTGGGAGGGGTCACAGGATGCTCTTGGTGTCTTTTGTGATCTTTCCAAGGCGTTTGACTGTGTCGAGCACACAACTTTAGTCAAAAAATTACACCACTATGGTATAAGGGACACAGCACTAAATTTTCTAAGTTCTTACCTCAACAATAGAACTCAGAGAGTGGAAATAAGTTGTAAAAGATCTGCTGGCACCAAAATTGAGTTAGGTGTTCCACAGGGATCTATTTTAGGTCCGTTTCTTTTTCTCATCTACATAAATGACTTACCGTATCTAGTAAAAGATAAGCATGAGATAGTACTTTTTGCTGATGACACTTCACTAATTTTTAATGTGAAGCGACGACAGTCAAACTATGACGAGGTAAATAGTGCTCTTTCAAAAATGGTACATTGGTTTAACGTAAATAATTTACTTTTAAATTCAAATAAAACAAAATGTATAAAGTTTATCCTGCCAAATGTTAGGCAGGTCCAAACCAATGTACTATTAAATGATGAGAAAATGAACTTAGTAGACACCACTGTATTCCTAGGTATAACACTAGACTGTAAATTACAGTGGGGTCCTCATATTGTAAAACTGGCAGATAGGCTCAGTTCTGCAGCATATGCAGTAAAAAAAATTAGAGATATTTCAGATGAAGATACAGCGAGATTAGTTTATTTTAGTTACTTTCATAGCATAATGTCCTACGGCATCCTTTTATGGGGAAATGCCGCGGACATTAATACTATATTTGTGCTGCAGAAGCGAGCTATACGTTATATTTATAAGTTGTCATCTTTTGAATCTCTGAGAGAAAAGTTTAAAGAAATAAGTATTCTGACCGTCGCATCTCAATACATTTTGGACAATGTGTTGTATGTAAAAAAGAATATAAATGATTTCAGAAAAAAAAGCGACAACCATTGTATAAACACTAGAAATAAGGACAAATTAGATATACCAGTGATTAGACTTAGCAAAGTAGGTAAGTCTTTTAAAGGTCAATGTATACGCCTATACAATAGAATCCCAGAAAACGTTCAAAATCTTTCTATAAATAAATTTAAAAAATTAGTTAAAGAACGTTTGTGTGCTAAAGGTTATTATAAGGTTAATGATTTCATTAATGATTGCACACCCTGGGAATAAGGTGCCTCTATGCTAGGTTACAACTTTGTACTCTTTGTTTTTATAATTTTACTTTTAAGTTATAACATTGTTATGTATATTATATTATATTTAAAGAGAAAAAGAACAATTTTCCAATCTTTTTGCTAAAAGATGGCCCCGCGCGAGTTTCTTACGCCGGTTCTTCTCGCCGGGCTAGTTTCCGAACCGGTGGTAGGCATCATGTAGGACAATTCTATAAGTGTTATTTAATAACCTATATGGAAATAAAAATTTTTGAATTTTGAATTTTGAATTTTTTTGACACACACACACACACACACACACACGTGAAACGTGCAAATTTTTAGACGTCTGCTAACTTCAGTGTCATGTATTTACGTGAATTAACTGTGTTATTGTTAGGTGGCACTATAACTGACATCTTATGCCGTGTAGCGGGAGATTGAAAGTTTACGCCAAATATTAATTTTTTGTGATAAACCAACTGTCAAAAAATTTGATAATTTTCACTGTATTTGGTGTAAAAAAATTGCTATCTTTTTTTCTATCAATAATCATATTTGTATTGTACGTAAACTTGTTTTAATCACATAATGTGGTGGACAAGTCTTATGGCGAATATTACTGCGCATGCGCGGAAAGAATTAATTAGGTGTGGGATAAAAAAAGTTTATAATTAAATTAAAAGGTAATTAAGGCCGAACAGATGTTTTTTTTGAACGAACACATAAGAGATAGTTTCAAAGTATTAAAAAAAAAAAATTGAAAAAATCTATAGTTGGCGCTAACTTGAGATTCAATTTTTGAAAATTAAAAAAAAAAAAAATGCGAACAAAAAAAATTTTTTATCAAACATTGAAGAACAGTTAAAGAACAATTGAAATAGCCAAAAAAATTAATAAAACGAAAAAAAGTTTATAATTAAATTATAAGGTAATTAAGGCCGAACAGATGTTTTTTTTGAACGAACACATAAGAGATAGTTTCAAAGTATTAAAAAAAAATAAAAAAAATTGAAAAAATCTATAGTTGGCGCTAACTTGAGATTCAATTTTTGAAAAAAAAAAAAAAAAAAAATGCGAACAAAAAAAATTTTTGATCAAACATTGAAGAACAGTTAAAGAACAATTGAAATAGCCAAAAAAAATAATAAAAAGAAAAAAAGTTTATAATTAAATTAAAAGGTAATTAAGGCCGAACAGATGTTTTTTTTGAACGAACACAAGAGATAGTTTCAAAGTATTAAAAAAAAAAATTGAAAAAAAAAAATGCGAACAAAAAATATTTTTGATCAAACATTGAAGAACAGTTAAAGAACAATTGAAATAGCCAAAAAAATTAATAAAAAATCAATTTCCCCCCGCCAACTTAAGAGAGCCATCGCTAATTATCGCTTACAAAGTTCGATAACAAAATGTATGGGATTTGACATAAGGTACGCTAAATGACATACTAAATCGCGATCATTTAGCGTAGCTTATGTCAAATCCCATACATTTTGTTATCGAACTTTGTAAGCGATGGCATCTTGAGTAGGCCCCCGAATACTTACCATAACGCAACAAATCGCGATTAGTTTAGTTTTAGATTCTCCATAAAAGTCACAAAAAACATATGAGTTTCAACCCTGGTCAGGTGTTAGGTCAACGACCAGCGCGTTCGTGTGTATAGACTAGGAGCCCGCGAGCTAGAGCATTGTAGGATTCAATCCTTGTGGTGAATTTAGACCTTTATCTCGTTATGAAAAATTGTTTATATGAGGTGCCAAAACAAAAAAAGCTCTACGCGTCATTCTCTTCACACTATATTCGGCTTGATATATGAACCGTGGGACACACTGTATCTATAATAATATTAAAAAGCGGAAGTTTGTTTAAACGCGCTAATGTCGGGAACTACTGGTCCGATTTGTAAAAAAATTTTTTTTGTTGGATATTTCATTTATAGAGGAAGGCTTTAGGCTACAAAACATTACGCTGCGACCAATAGGAGCTTAGCATCAATGGGAAATGTTGCAAAAACGGGGAAAATTATTTACATTTGAGAACTTTCGTTGCGTGCGATGCACAAATGGTTTAAGTTACTCAAAAACCACGCGAACAAAGTCGCGGTCACAGCTAGTAGTAATTAATAAATGCATGGCACGTTTAACTACTTAGGTACTTACGTTGTTTGCTGATGATGTAGACTTAAGCGTCTACTCGGAAAATTATGTAATTTGTATGCTGGAGTCGTATTATGTCTATATGCTGTAATAACATCAGTGGTTTTTTGTCTTCAATGTGATTGCTATATTATAATTTATAATTATGGCTAAGTTTGATTATAAAACAGATAGAGCGCAGCGAAGCTTTGGGTTAAGTCCATTATTTGTATTTTGTGTTTGTTTCAGTCAAATACAAAACACAAATAATGGAAAAATACTTGCGAAAGATTTGCGTAGATTTTATATTTTAAATGTTTTTAACATTTTTGAAATGAGGCTGGAAAGCCCTTTGCAGCGACAATCAGGGCCGGAATAACCGCGAATACTGGTAGGTAGAAAATAGGAACCCCACGCATATTTTATCGGTCGCGACGTCGAGCGTCTACGTTGCGACGTCGGGAGTCGGCGTCGTTCGTCACGGCGTTGTACGACGCCCGTCGCGGTGTTTGCGTCGCCGTCGCGGCGTCTGGCGTCACGGCGACGGGTGTCGCGGCGTCTGGCGTCGCCGTCGCGGCGTCTGGCGTCACGGCGACGGGTGTCGCGGCGTCTGGCGTCGCGGTGTCTGGCGTCACGGCGTCTGGCGTCGCGGCGTCTGGCGTCACGGCGACGGGCGTCGCGGCGTCGGGCGTCGCGGCGTCGGCGTCGCGGCGTCGAGCGTCGGCAACGCGGCGTCGGGCGTCGGCGTCGCGGCGTCGGCGTCGGCATCGCGGCGTCGGTGTCGCGTCGTCGGGCGTAGGCAATTCAAATTTGGAGACTTTCGTTGCATGCGCTGCATAAACGGTTTATGTCAATCAAACACCACGCGAAGGAAGTCGCGGGCACAGCTAGTCACAGATGAACGTAGACCGCTGTATATCAAAGAGTAGGGTTCAGAACCGGGAAATCCCGGTACCGAAAATCCCGGGATTTCCCGGTTCTTTGACTACTGTTATAGAACCGGTTCTCAACGCAAAAGAACCGGGATTTTCGGTATTTTCGGGATTTTTTTACCTTAACAAAAAATAAACGCAACGTGCTTAGAAAAGTACTTTTGTATTTAAATTACACGTTGTGGCATGTCAAGTTAAAGGATAATATATTTATAGCTATACAATGATTAAAATATCGTTATACATTCACTTCCATTAAAGTTTTACATAGATATAAACAATTTTTATAAACGTGAGTAATATTATATTACTAGCTTTGGCCCGCGGCTTCGGGCGTGTGGAATTATTGTATTCGTACCAAATAACACTACAGCTGCAATGTGGTTTAGATAATGTTATAGTAATAAACATATTATTATGAGTATCATTATATTTTAACCAATGCATATAAAAACTTAATAAATTGTAAACTTTTTACACCTTGGGTTACATTATTGGAGTTTTGTAAGGATCCCTTTTTTTTTGAAAATATAATAAAGCCTGTGTTCACCGTTGATGGTGTTAACTTAAGTTAAAATTTGAAAGCGTTTTTCGCGGTCGGAAAGTTCCGACGGCGAAAAACGCTTTCAAATTTTAACTTAAGTTACGATGTTATTCAAAATATTCTTAACTGATTTTACTATCTCAACATATTAAAATAAATCTAGGGGAAATGTCTGCTCATTTAATATATATTTAAGTCAAAATCAAGATTTGGGGTCTATAAAGGACATAGAACCTAAAAATAATAATTATGAAAAAAAGTACTGTCTGTCTGTCGGTCCGTATGTGAGTTCGTACTGAATGAAATAAAATGAAATTTAGCAGGCCGATAGCTTCAAACCTAAAGGGTACCTAATGTGGGATATTATTATTCCAAAAACGAAAGTGTGCCCGTTGGATTTATTTTCAAAAAACAGTAGCTACTTATTTGATGGTATTTCGGTGAAACTACTCGACGTATTTAAATGAAACTCGGCACAAAGGTAGATTGGACTATGAAATAAATAACAGGATTTTTTTTGTTAGGAAACAAAAGGGTCCCAAGGGATCATAATTATAAAAGCTGTTAAAAGCTGTTAAACTTGCTTATAAAACAAAAATAAATTATGATTTTTTGGTATCATCGTATTTATCTGTATTCTGATTTCTTTTAATATATAACAATTAAAATAAATAATATAATCTTTTTGCTACTATGTACTTATAAATAAAAATCGCAAAAACCAATTTTATAAGATATCTTTAAACTATGATTTTTTGTCGAATCAATTTATCTGTTGGATAAACTTGTTAACATTTTTGGAAGATCCATCTTTTTAGCCAGTAAAACTCACTTCGATATTACATTCAACTTACTTTCACATGCGTTTAAAATTTTAATTTCTGTCCAAACATTATACCGCGTTTCGTGCGATTGGCTGAGTAGAAAAATAATTTTAAAATGTTTTATCCATACTTAATATTATTTCAAACGTGAAACTAACTATGTCTGTTACTTTAAGACTCATGAACCGTTTTACTGATTTGGTTTAATTTTGGTACGGCGATAAGTTTATAATAAATAGGACTTATCAACGCCGAGGCAAAACTACCGAGCAAAGTAGGAATCTACGACACATATATAACGTGACGTTGATTCCTACTAACAAAATATAATTACTTATACTTAAACTTATAAAACTCCTCAGTTTTGGTTGGGTTTTTTGTACTACACAGTATTTTACAATATTATAAGTTTTAATAGATTTACACCGGTAAAATAGTTTTTTGGCTCATGATAGATCGTAGATATAATATGCAATGTTTTATTTACCTATTCAAAAGTAATAACTTTGTAAGAGCGGGAGGGAATCTGCTATGTGGTGTTAATAATTTTTTAAGTGCGTTATATATAATATACGCCTCGGAAAAAAATATTGTAGTGCGTATGATCTGGCCAGAAACTGGATAGTGGATAGTCATATGATTATCGGTATAACATTATCTTAATCATACTGTAGCCATAGAGTTATTTGATAAAGAACTTTTTATTACGAATACTATTCTACGCGCCCGAAGCCTCGGGAAAAAGCCCTAATATTAGAGACGTTAAATTAATCTATGTAAAACTTTATCAAAGGTTAATTTATAACGATATTTTAATCATTGTATAGCAAATTAATGTATCATACTTTAACTTGACATGCCAAAATGTGTGATTTATTTATAAAAAGTAGTTTTCGAAGCCACTGTATTTGTTTTTAGTCAAGTAAGAAAAAAATCACGAAAATTTCGAAAATCCCGGGAAATCCCGGGAATTCCCGGTTCTGACTAGTGCCGGTACCGAAAATCCCGGTTCCTAAAACTATACCGGTTCTCGATACCCTATCAAAGAGGTACCTACTAAAAACCAGAATGAAATATTTAATTTGGACTCAATATACCTACAACAAACGTGATTTTGTTTTTGAATTTGTTTGGAACGGTTAACGGTGCATGGGTCGACTCGCACTTGGCCTTAAGGTATTCGCCATTCACACATTCACACATCACTTTCACTGTTCACATAATATTTTATTTTAAATAGGTAGGTAGGCACATCACGAGACATTTATATTATTTTTCCTGTTTGAAACAGATGTTTACAGATAAGTACCTTTTTTATTATATAGCTGATCAATGATAATTATATACTATAGTCTATGGTAATTATAAATATTTGATGTTTTAAATTAGTTTTTCACAGTTTGGCGTTTGCCGCCAACCGCCGCTTCATTATGTTCCAGATTCAAACTTTCTTTAAAAATTTCTTTTTTCTTCTATTGGTTTGTAGAGTTGAACCAAAAATGTCAAAATAATAGTATGGGTTAGTTTAGTAGGTAATAGATAGATAAGTAATTATAATCAGCTTCACAAAAAATGCACACATAAAATATAATATTTCGAATCATTTAATTTGTAAAAAATATTTATATATAAATAACTACCAATATTTTGTATTACGTTACATCATAAGAACATGATTATTAATATCAGACCAAAACATGAGAAAGTAAGTAATATGACCCAGAAAGAACCTGATTTTGGATGCGTAGACATTTTCAATCCTAAAGGTTACAAAAGGTTTTGAAAGCTTAAAAATTATGCATCGAAGGTTTATAACATATAAGGTTACGTTTACTTAACTAATTGTTTTCTTTACCGTAGACCGTAATTAGTTAGGTACTAGGCAAAAAGAAACTAGGTACCTAAGTAATTAGTAGGTACTTTTTAAATTTACTTACAAAATTTTTAAATGTCGAATTTTCAATTAAGTACAAATTCGAAAACAAAAAGTTTCAGATTTGAGCTTCGCTAAGTGACTTACGAAATCGCTTGTCATTTAGTGAATCTTATGTCACATACCATAATTTTTTTTTCGGATTTCGTAGGTAATACTAGCGTTGGCCTCTGGAATTAGAGCCTCCCAGTTTCCCTAACTACTTACCGTGAGGAAGTTAACGAAAATTTGTAACATCGATTATGTTACAATAGTTATGGGCCTTGTTTCAGTGCGATAATAATTGTAGTTAACATCCTCACGGTGACAAACTTGTACTGGGCTCACAGACCTTTAATAAAATTTAAAATAACCAGTTCTGTTCTAACATCAGTCAAAACTTATAGGATCTATCGCTTAGAGCCAAAAATCCATTTCAATCTCAACGACCGCCGCGACGCGCGACCCGACTTGCGAATCGTTGCTTAAAAGGAAACATCACGCCTGTTTTTTCCATACAAAAATAGGGGTCTGCACGACCCATGTTTCCTCTCTGGATAGTGCCGCTAGAGTAACAATTTTTTTCCTGAATATCTATGTATATTATTCCTACGTTACTTTTTTTAATATATTAATTATGGAGATATCCAGGACGTTCAAAAATCTAAGAAAAATTACCAGACATTTCGCTGTGTTTAAACATCCAGGAAACAAATTTGACTGCATTATACAATAAAATCAAAACATATGAACCTAGCTCAAGCCTTTTTTAGTTTATAATGAAAATAATATCTCAATCGGTAAAGTTTTGGAGGACGAAATAGAGGTTCCAGTTCGAGTTGCAGTTGTCTCTATCGCGCTAGTGCTGACTAGCTGAGGGACTGCGAGACAGCAATAGATTTAATAACCTATTTAGTGTTTCCCTCAACCGTGATGTTTCCTCTTAACATGAATGCTTAATAAGTATCACTAAACCAACCCCGCAACAAGTTGGGCGAACCAGTTCTTAATTTAAAAGGATCACCAAACAAACCTTGCAACAAGTCGCGCGTTCCACAGTAATATAAATGGATCACCAAACAAATCCTTCAACGCGTCGCGCGACTTGTGAACTAATCTGGGGGCTGATTCAAGATGCCATCGCTAATTATCGCTTACAAAGTTCGATAACAAAATATATGGGCTTTGACAAAAGGTACGCTAAATGATCGCGATGGCATCTTGAATCAGCCCCCTCGAATCAGAATTCCTGGTCGCGAACGCTAAGAACGAAAAGCCACTTTTGGGGCGACCTGACCAGTGAGTTCTGGATTGTAAAAGCAATCAATTTGTGCCACTTCGCACATAGCAGCCAGCGACGACTACCCAAAATACATCGCTGACTGGTCGCCGCGTCTTAGTCGCCAGTGTGTGGTCCTCCTTTAAACGCTGATCCTAGGATCATTGTCTGCCAGCTGAACCATCTTCTCAGAGATCTCCCAGAGCTTTCTCGCTTTCCCCATGTCGCTGACTGCATCAGACAAAGTACTCTCCTGGCAGTCTGAGAAGTACTTCCCATTCACTCCCGCTAGCTTCTCGTCAACGGCCAACATGACTGAAGTCTGGCAACCCTCAGCTGGGGTTTTGAAGAAGCATTTGTTGATGATGGCGAGTCCCCAACTCAGAGGTGCCGGCACTGAACTCCAGATGCCACTGTCTATTAGCCCTGGGTGGAGGCAGTTGGCAGTTACGCCTGTACCTTCTAATCTCCTAGCCAGTTCCCTCGTGAAGAGGATGTTCGCCTCCTTGGAGACGTAGTACAAGTAGCCAGGTAAGGAAGTAATGGGATTTGGGTTGTCCAAGTTGGCGGATCCTAGTCTATACAAGGAAGACGCGACGACGACTATTCTAGAAGGCTGGCTCTTCTTGAGAAGGTCTATTAGGAGATGCGTGAGGAGGAAGGGCCCGTAGTGGTTAGTAGCCATGGTCAGTTCTATCCCGTCTTCCGACTGGAACTTCTTGAAGGTGTTGGCGTAACCGGCGTTGTGGATTAGCACGTCCAGCTTGGCTTCTGTCTTGTTGATGTCGTCAGCGAAACTTCTGATGGACGCGAAGGAACTCAAGTCCAACTTCTTCACGAAAACTTTCGTGTTTTTGGTCTCGTCGACTATTTTCTCTGCAAATAAAAGTTGAATTATTAATCTAAGGCCCCTAGTATTATATAAGACGTCTCAAACTCGGTATCAAGAATTGGTGAGGCATCGAAACCTTCACGTTTCAGAACCTATTTGACAGATAAAACAACTTTCGTTTTACCTTTAAAAGTTGACAAGTTAACTTGTGTTACCTACTTTTATTTTAATTTTTTGGCAACGTAAAAATAAAGATTATAAAAACATAGATTATAGGTACTTATTTGAATACATTACGTTTCAAACATGGTTCCAAAATAATAATTAAACAGTGAGTATCAGCTATCATAATAATAAGATAAATATTATAATATTCTATCGAGTTAGCATTATAATAAGTAACTCGATAAATGAATGTTTCTTAATCAAACTTCAACTTGGACAAAAACACAATGCGATGGTAAACAATAGGAATCCTTGATCTTGCGATCGGTAAGAGGTTCTTATTACAATAATATGTTATTGCGATAGGAAACTAAATGTGTGACAATTTGTTACTGAAAAAAATCTAAAACTAGCTGTTCCCGCGACTTCGTTCGCGTGGTTTTTGAGTGACTTTAGCCGTTTATGCAGCGCACGCAACGAAAGTCCCTTAATGTAATTAATTTTCCCCGTTTTTGCAACATTTATCACTGACGCTTCGCTCCTATTGGTCGCAGCGTAATGTTATATAGCCTAAAGCCTTCCTCTATAATAATTGGACTATCCAACAAAAAAAGATTTTTTCAAATCGGACCAGTAGTTCCCGAGATTAGCGCGTTTAAACAAACAAACAAACAAACTCTTCCGCTTTATAATATTAGTATAGATTTTTTTTTGTTTTATTGTTTTATGTTATTCTCTTTGCTGTGCTTTTCTGTCCCTTATGTGTTTAATAAAGCTATTTTTATTTATTTATATTTTATTTAAACAGGAATTGGCACATGTACATTCCTAATAAACTTAATATTCACAACCGAAATTATCCGAAACTATCGGATAATCCGAATTAAGAAGAAGAAGAAAAGAAAATTTATTTGATAAAATAATCTATAATTATTAATTAAACATAAAAATAGTAGGTAAGTAAACTCAAACTCTTTATAGCAACCAAGTACATACATAATAAATCAAAATTCATATTTCTATTTTATAGAAATATAATATATACTTACCTACCTATAATAGGTAATCAACGTTTTACCAAATTACACTGATATTATAAAGACGAACTTTTGTGAGTGCATGTTTGAAACGGCTGAAGTTATTTTGATAACATTTACTACGCAGAAAACTGACACTTATATGTATTATTGAACTAATATTATATTATAACATGTATACAGTTATAGAAACCCCACGTCACTTATAATATACCATGTACAGTCCCGCTCACCTCTAACTTTTTCAGCTTTCTCCAGATCTCTGCACGCCATCAGCACCCTCGCGCCTCTTTTGGCCAGCTCCTTGGCCGTCTCCAAGCCTATGCCGCTGGTGCATCCAGTCACTATCACCGTCTTCCCGTCCATCCTGGTGGAGCCCCTGAAGAGACCGCACGTGTACCTCGCGTAGACTCGCACCGAGTAGACCAGGGTCAGTAGACCGGCTGCCGCGATGGTGCAGAGTATGGTGAGGAGGGGCAGCACCCAGTACAGAATGTTCGCTCTCCACGCCTCAGCGACAATCATGTCTGGAAAATAAGTGGACTTTAATAAAAATTTTCGATGGTAATAATAATAGCTCCCCTCACCGATGTCGGTTGCCGATTTCATTGAAACCAGTCCAGCTACGCAGGAGTTATTTTATAGTGCCCAAGTGTGTGCGCAATACACAAGGACACTCACTTTTCCTTTTACTCTCTTAACCCAGTAGGACGGTAAACCGACACGACTGGCGAGAGAACAGGCGCAGGACCGACTTTTTACATGCCCATCCGAAGCATGGATCATCTTTCTTGTCAGACAATCAGGTCTGCATTGTCCTAACCAAACTTGAAAACAACATTTTTTGTTGTTTCAAAGCGGGAATCGAACCCACGACCGGGTCGAGAGCGAAGCTCTGAACCACTAGACCACGGAGGCGCTGGTAATAAGAGACCAATGGTAATAAGTAAGTACAGTAGCAGGGTCGAAGCCCGAAGGCTGGTCATACAGGCTGTAATATTAATGAGTAATAATACTTTAGGGTATGTATGGGTCCCGTATATAAAGTTTACTGTGAAAGTACCAGCGCTTAAACACTTACTTTTTTTATTATTGTATGGGCAAATTTATGAGGATGGGGCATTTCTCATAGAAACATGGAAGTCAAAAGTAAGTCTTTCTGCGCTGGTACTTGCAGTTTCACAGGAGGCGCATACACACCGTAAAGTATTATCACTAATTTATTTTACACCTTGTATATAATTATGTCGCAGTCATCTGATTGAATCAGTTATTTCATAAACGCGCTAGTCGTTCAATTAAGCTGCTGATTCAATCAGATGACTGCGACATGTACATACAACCCATGCTTAAAAAGCTTGTTAAAAATCTACCTTCTAGATATTACGGACTACGGTGAGTTGTCTTTCACCGTAGTATATTGGCTTTTATCGCGTAAAAATGTACGGTTCTAATAATACTTATAATAATAATATATTATTCTTTTTACTGTCTAGCTAGAAGATGGAGTTAAAAATTATAAGATTAAAGTAAATTATTGGAACGTGCACCACGCATGAACTACTTACTGGCTACTGCACGAAATAATTAGGATGTCAGTAATTTTAACAATAATTGTTAGTACCTACCTACCTAAATAATTATTGAATCTTATAATTATGTAAAACAGGATAAGTATAAGCAGACCTTGTCCGTGACAGAAAGAACTGTGTCACAAATACTAAACAATCAGTTTCATCATTGCAATACGAATTAGTACAGACTGGCCAAATGAAACGTTGCGACATCTTTTGTGTCATCACGATTAAAATATGTGAACGTTGGTTTTGAAAAAGGTATCTTGAATACCTACTTTTAAATATAATCCTCTGGTAAATATGATGAAGATTTTTTTTTGGGATTTTTGAATAAGATCATTATTGAGATTAAAGGTTTTACTCAAATTTTTAGCTTAATTATTATGCGCACGCAGCCTTAATAAATAACAGAGATCGGCAGGATGATTACATATTATGCCGCAGTCATCTAATTGAAATCGCCATTTCATTGAGTGACTAGCGTTTTAATCGAATGACGACATTATATTGAAAGACTAGGCCGAACATTTATTGAACAATCGTCAATCAACGTCCAATTAGTTAGCGGATTAAAATCAGTCAGGTTATTGAAACTTTTTCTCACTGCGGCGCTAGTAGTCACCAAAACAAATATGGCGTCAAACAGCTGATAGCACTGTGTTGATATTTTTTTCATTCAATCTACATTTAAGTGCGATTCTCGTTATAAAATAGTGTGACAGCATGGATTTATCTATTATTACGTCGCTGCCGGCTACTCTTAAAGAAAAATTTGAGGTGAAACGGACTGAGTACAAACGACATAATGAAGGTAAGTTTTAAACATGCTGTACGTCGTCGTTTTAATTTAGCTGTTAAAAAATACAAAACTACACTAAATGGATGTATTTATATCACATTATTTATAGTAGAATTTGCAAAGTTACATTTATCGATAAAATATCGGTAGTATGACCGCAATTTAAAAAAATATGTCATCTAACTAGATATTTCATAAGTAGGTTTTTAATTCGTCGACTACGCTAAATGACTAAATGACGTTCAGTCAAGACGTTGGACGTTACAATAAACAACATGACGAGTTGTCCTTTAGTCTTTCAATTGAATGTCGTCATTCGATAAAAACGCTAGTCACTCAATGAAATGGCGATTTCAATTAGATGACTGCGACATATATATCTAACAATAGCAAAGCAATCGCAAAAAAAAAACATTCGGTCGAATTGAGAATACTCCTCCTTTTTTGGAGGTCGGTTAAAAAATGGTAGGTACTCTTGAACTTTATCGACGATTAAACGGGCATAAGCGCCAAAATGAGCAGTTAAAATTTTCAAAATTAAGTAATTTGGCGCCAATGTTTCTTTGACATAATTATTACATAATTAATAGTTCCTATGATTGCCACTAAATTGTTTTTGGCGCTAGTGTCATAGCAAAAGTGAAACAGAGCGAATTTTTCTAATCGCTATTTTTACATTTCAACCGACCGGTGTTTTTGTTTACGTATTAAGGTACGATTCCACCAAAATAGTGTTCAGAACATTTGTTAGCCAACATTTTTTTCAGAATTCCAGCTGTGCCAATTTGTATGTGTTCCAATTTGTTAATGTTGCGTTAGCGAGTCCACCGGAACAAACATCTATTACAATGTTCGCAACAGTTCAGAACACCGGTGGAATCGCACCTTTAGAGCGTGTTTCACCAAGCAATGTTAAAGTTAACGCCATGTTAAATATCATGTTATCCCTCTCGTATTTCCTGTCAATGAATGAGATGGCATGGTATTTTAACATGGCGTTAATTTTAACATAGCTTGGTGAAACACGGCCTTATTATCACAAACAGTTAAATATTGAGCTCCAATATAAGATTTAGTTCGTAACTAACAAAAATATTTATTTTACACTCTACACATCATTTGTCAGGTAACACACCCAACTTTGGATGTATGTCAAATGGCTATGCATTAAATTTCCTCTATGTTACAATGGCTTTCGAGCCTATTGACTATTGACAATGTTTGAGGATTTCTCTTCTGAGAATACTTGGATACAACAGTTTCAACAAAGGTACATTAGAGAAAGCTGTTATACAAGCAAACATCAGCATTGAGGAGTTACAGGTGCGGTGTCAGCGATAGAGAAGAGTAAGTAGGTACTTACCTAAATAGCTTAAAACGAGCAGACAGTAATTTTAAATTTTTAAATTAAAATTAATAACAAGCGAATTCGTATGTCACTTATTTCATCCATTAAAAAAAATAGGGCCTAGTAATTAGGACCCACTAATGGTTTTACGGCACGTATTTAAATAATTATCTATTAAACGTAACTATTGATACTTACAAAAATAAAAGTATAATATGTATTATTACGACCGCGTTATAAAAATACTGACGAATTATTATACTATCTTGTTCAAATTTGTGCTAATAGCCGACTTAATGGCGGTCAATTAAGTATTAATTTATTAAGTAATTGGTTTAATCGCTTAAATGTACTCAAAAAATGTTGGATTACTATGAGAGAAGAAATACAATTTAACACATATTCATTATAAATTTATAATATTTAATTATCATAACTACTTACTTATCTAGATTTAAAAAAAACTGTCAAATGCGCGGTGTCGCGCGCGCAGCTATGTTCCAAACAAATTAGAAAAAAACTTTTTCATCAATATTTATTTTGTAACGTTTTGAGTACTTATTTGTTGTTATAGCGGCCTCAGAAATACACCATCTGTCCTTCTATCAAAACTGTTTAGTTATCAGGATTCATGAGGCAGGTGTAGCGGTACTACTAGCGCCACATCCTGCATCGCGCTATCGAAGTTTTCTAAGTCCGGCGCTATATATACGACATCTGAAAACTAGTACAGTGGGCTTCGGCCTGACCGAGCATACCATCTCGCTCGGTCGGAGATCTCCCTTTGGGGCTTCCACTTGTACACCCACATTGGTGACCCTCGACAGAACACGCCTCCTTCATCATCATCACTCCCCGCCCCTCCGCACCTCGCCAGCCAGCTTCAGCCACTTCGGGTACTTCGTCCACTAGCCGCAACGCAGCGCGGCCTGGTCGAACCCTCATCGGCTTCAACGGGCACTCTCACTACAACGACCGGTCAGCAAGCAGAGCACATCTCTCCTGGTTCAGCACGTAGCATCGGCCCGCACGGCAGCACTCCGACTCACTGGAGCCCGTGCAGCAGCAGCACAGTTCCGACTCACTGGGACTCACTGGCACTGGCGACTCAAGCACAAGACGACTTAAGTTTCGACCTCCGGTCTTCGGGGGGGAGTGATGTAGCGGTACTACTAGCGCCACATCCTGCATCGCGCTATCGAAGTTTTCTAAGTCCGGCGCTATATATACGACATCTGAAAACTAGTACAGTGGGCTTCGGCCTGACCGAGCATACCATCTCGCTCGGTCGGAGATCTCCCTTTGGGGCTTCCACTTGTCCTTGTATTAGGGACATCATAATATGAAGACGTCTCTGTACTCCAGTTTGGTCTTTGTAGTTGGAGGACATGGGTACGATTCCCGTGTACAAAGTGTCGTTTAGACAACGGTTTTAAGGGTTCGAATAAAAAGTAGTAAAATAATTGAAGACATGAATGGATGAAGGTGATATGTAGCAAAACTCTGATTTCGAGAAAATTTAGTTCAAATGTCACTCAAACATTTTAGAATAATACGTAATGTATTAAGTAGGTCCATAAATCTAAAGATCCGCCTCTAGAATCAATGTAGGTACTTAATACGTGACTACATATCCTAAAATGTTTAAGTGACAGTCTAAACAAACATTCTTGGGATTTTTCTTTGCGACATTTCATCTTCATCCATTCATGTTGTCTGCTGTCTTAATTAATTATGTAAATAAATTATTAAAATCCATATTTAATAATTTCAAATCAAATATACTTTATTGTGCACAAATAATTATAAAAACATACAGACAACAATTATATTTATTATTACTTTAAATCAATTCGGAAGAATGCTTGGAAAAGCAATCCTATAGATTTCTGTATAATTGGAAAACATGAAGCACAGAATTACAGGTGATGTGCAGAAGTAATATTAAATAATAAATTAACAGAAAATAAAAAAAATAATAAATTTAACGAAATTTTCGAAGTGTTCAACAAAGAAAAGGGGTTATGTGAAATATGCTGTTGATCATGACTCTTAAAAACATTTTTATTTATATTAATATTTACAATATTAAATAATAAGGTTAAAAGAGCAGCACCAAATAGTAACCCAATAAAAGTTTTCCTTGTAACTTAAAAACCGTACCGTTGTTACCGTTGTTGGCGAAAATACCGTTTAAAATTGTGTGTTTATATTTAGGTTATAAAACTTCATACCTCTTTGCTTCATAAATTTATTATGATAGAAAAATTATATTTTGTATTTTTTCTTAGTTCTATTTCATTAAAAACATTGTGATTATGTCAATATTGTGCTATATTCTTTTGGTATGCCAATTGCAAACTGTAAAGTCAACTATTTAGATTGCTGAACAAACGTTTTAACATACTGAGCTAGCTATTATATTACCTACATTAAAAATAATTATGAATGTAAATTTTATTACAAATTAAATAAAACCATTAAAGTATATTTAATTTGTGGTAACTACCTACAATGAGCAATAAAACTTTATAGTTAGGAATCTAGATCAACATCAGATATTATTTAATTTTTTAAATAAGAATACAAAGTGCTTGTTATAAAAACACTGTTAAGAATTATTATAATGTTTTAAATGCGTAATTAAACATAATAGGACATTAATTGATACTGAATCATATTAAAATATCTACTGAGTATTCTTAGTACAAAGTTCTATAATAATACCTAACTCGGTAAAAAGTTTGTTTTAGTTCATCATATTCAGTATCATTAACGGTAATGTTTATAGGAATAATAATACAGGAAATACTGAACGGTTTTGAATGAAATGTAGAACAACTCTTTATAACATAGATTTATATATCTATTACAATCTTTTTTCTTTTTAATATAATAGTGACACGAGTGTGAAAATTACTTCAGTGTTTTAAGTAAAGCATGACTCAGGGGAGTTACGTGGTTTCAATGTTTGCAAATTTTGTCCCAAAAATTTTTAAAAGAGTTTTTATACGATTTGAACACGCTCCGGTCGGCGCGATATCCTTTTCTTGCTATACAAATAGTAGTTCAAGGTCATTGGCGTTATACAAAGCCTTAAGTTTTAAGCTCAAATCTCTATCCATCTGTTCTAGCATCGGGTTTCCTTTTAAATCACTAACTTAGCAAAACAATACAATCGGTATTTCACACCGGTTTTCTATAGGGTAGTGGTAATCTTGGTGTGTAGCCATTAGCCAAGCTCGTAAAGGGCTAGACATATTTTTTTGCGTCTATTATATTCCAGAGGATTCAATAATGGTTTAGTTTCACGGTTGGACCCGGTAGGTGGGGTTGGAATGCCTAATGTTATTCTAAAGGCTTGCACCTTAGTTCGCCGGGACTGTTAGTTTCATTTATTAATAATAATATCTGCTATAGGTAGGTGGATGGATCTTTTTGTTGGACAATCAGCAAGGTGCCAGCCAGCCAGCCAGTGTTGTACTAACCAGACACGAAAAAAGATAAATCCGATGAAAAATAGACATAGATGTTGTTGCACGACACAAAGAATAATTATTTTTATGTGTATTGCACTGTAGATTGTTATTATTCTCAAGTGCAGTACCGTTTCGAAAGCCGCGAAAGCCTTGCTCTCTCTTTTTAATTCCCATCATGATGCATAATCACAGTACCGGATAATAATCTGCAAAGTGTCACGAACAAGGTTGTTGTCTTAAGAAAAATCTTGTAACTCACCGCTGTGGTACACCACAGCTTTCCGTTTTTTACTCACTTTTAAAAAGAATGAGAAATGATTATAAATCATATTATTAGGTATAAATGTGATATCTTGTTTATGATAATGTAATAATTAATGTATTGGAAAATATATTTTTTCTTCAATAAATAAATTTATCTAGCCAGAAAACAAAATTTAACTGTGAAAATATAAATATTCTTACTCAAAAATATTTTTCTTCTTAAAAAAATGCCGTTATATTTAATTCTGAATCCTATTTTATTATGTATCCATAACTAATATAAACATGAACATCAAAATTACACCTTTTTGATGTGTGTTTAACTATACTTAACAGCACATTTTTTTTATATAAAAATAGTACATTCTTAGTTCACCAGTTAATATAATACCTACTTAATAAGGCAATGTAATAATATTTTTTTTTAATCGGATATAATTTAAGCTGGCAATATCAGTCACAGTCAGAATAGCAAAAAATTTTTACGACTGAAGGACTTGTACCTATCCCTTAGTTGTATCCACATGTCAGGAATTAATTTAAAAAAATGAAACAAAGAGAATATAATCACAAATGAAATAGCACGACTGATAGTTCAGGTTGGTTGTCCTATCTGAATTATAAGAGTCTGAATTTGATCAATTATAACATTACATATTATAAGAGCCTGAATTTGATCAATTATAACATTACATCTATTTTCGATAAATCAATTTGCCTAGCCAGAAAACAAACTTAACCAATAAAAATATAAATACCGCTTCTTACTAAAAAAATGCCGTTACATTTAATTCACCGCAAGTATCCATAACTGGTTGACTTACCTTTATTTACTTAGCACACAACGTCACAACACGTCTAACCGTTTCGACAGGTTTCTCGCGACTGACGGGCGCTGGGACAGCAAAGAGAATATAATCACTACGTTTTGTGGGACAGTTTATATTGTGAACTTGTGAGGGACTGTCCGGTTTCACCAACTGACTCCCCCGGCTCCACACTACTCGCGAAGTTCCTCGGCGAAGTACTAGTAAAGTTTGACGAGGTAAGCCGAAGTACATCTCTACACTATCCTATTCGTCTAATTTCGTTCAACTTCGCGAGTAGTGTGGAGCCGGGGTATGAGTCTTTTAGAGGTACTCGTAATTTATGGCACCTAACAGTTGTTTTTACCAACGAGGAAACATCACGGTTAAGAGAAATACAAAATAGATATTTATAAAATCTTTTGCTGTTTCCCACTGCCTTAGCTAGCCAGCACTAGCGCGATAAGGTCATCAGGTCGTTTGTTAGGTGTCTTATCACACCTACATACATGTTACACGCTAAGGCCGTGTTTCACCAAGCAATGTTAAAGTTAACGGCATGTTAAACGTCACGTTATCCCTCTCGTATTTCCTGTCAATGAATGAGATGGCATGGTATTTTAACATGGCGTTAACTTGAACATTGCTTGGTGAAACACGGCCTTAGTCGACGTTTTTTTTTAATTTTATTTTACGAGTTTCTTACGCTGGTTCTTTTCGGCGGGTTAGGCTTGAACCGGTGGTAGCTTTGTCGACTTTCCAAAAAAGTTTAATTTCATTTGAAAATAAAATGTTTTTTTTTATTTAATGACTTCTTACCAAAAACTCGTGTAAATCGCCAAAGAGTGGAAAATTTTGTTAATTATGATGATATCGACTTCTATATGTGATACAGGTTGACGAAACAGAGCGTACGAAAAAAACATATTCTTGATTATGAACATGACAGGTAAGTGTACTAATAATTAACATTTTACATTTAGGTACCCACTTATCTCGTACTTATCTACATACAGCTACTTTTGGAATTAACAATGAAATGCATAATTTTCTAATTATTATCTCGAATACCAATAGTGATTGTTTTTAGGGTCTCCATCCGTCAGTGTGTCACAGCCAGTTTTTTCCGAAAGTGAAAGAACTGTGGGAGTGCTAGTGGAAGCCCCAAAGGGAGATCTCCGACCGAGCGAGATGGTATACTCGGTCAGGCCGAAGCCCACTGTACTAGTTTTCAGATGTCGTATATATAGCGCCGGACTTAGAAAACTTCGATAGCGCGATGCAGGATGTGGCGCTAGTAGTACCGCTACATCACTCCCCCCCGAAGACCGGAGGTCGAAACTTGAGTCGCCAGTGCCAGTGAGTCGGAACTGTGCTGCTGCTGCACGGGCTCCAGTGAGTCGGAGTGCTGCCGTGCGGGCTGATGCTACGTGCTGAACCAGGAGAGATGTGCTCTGCTTGCTGACCGGTCGTGTAGTGAGAGTGCCCGTTGAAGCCGATGAGGGTTCGACCAGGCCGCGCTGCGTTGCGGCTAGTGGACGAAGTACCCGAAGTGGCTGAAGCTGGCTGGCGTGGTGCGAGGGTCGGGGAGTGATGATGATGAAGGAGGCGTGTTCTGACGGGGTCACCAATGTGGGAGTGCTAGTGGAAGCCCCAAAGGGAGATCTCCGACCGAGCGAGATGGTATGCTCGGTCAGGCCGAAGCCCACTGTACTAGTTTTCAGATGTCGTATATATAGCGCCGGACTTAGAAAACTTCGATAGCGCGATGCAGGATGTGGCGCTAGTAGTACCGCTACAGAACTATTCTGTTGAAACTTACTAAGTATTCAGTAAACCGCATTAAGTGGTTAATACAATAGTTGAAAAATACAGTAGGTACAATTTTGGGGCTCCCGATAAAGCATTTTTAGTTTAACTGAAGCTCAAAATATTTTTTTCATCAAACCCATATTGTGGGCCTCTATGGATAGGTCTTCAAAAATGATATTGAGGTTTTTAATAATTATTTTTTTTAATCTGAAAAGTTTGCGCGAGAGACGCTTCCAAAGTGGAAAAAGTGTGTCCGCCCCCCTGTAACTTCTAAAATAAGGGAATGATAAACTACTTATTACCTTTTCTCATTCTAGAAATGTATTTTTTATGATTTACAAAAATTTCAAAAAAAAGATAATATGTATTTTTGCGACAAAAAAATAAGAAATGGTGAAAAGTAAAAAAAAAAATTTAGTTTTTGACAAAAAAAATACATTTCCAAAATGAGGAAAGGTAGTATAATCGTATCTCAAAGTTGTACTTAGTGACTGCGCTTTTTACACCTTGTAATGTACATTGCCATACAAAATTCCAGCGAATATGAGTTTGAACGACATCTAATATGTAGTTAATATGTTTTTTTAATAGGTTATAAATCGTATTTTTTTTAAATAAAAAAAAAGAAAAAAATAACATTTCTAGAGTGAGAAAAGGTAGAATAATCATATCCCAAAGTTATAGTGACTGCTTTTTTACACCCGTTTTTACCCGTGGCCACTTCGTTGAGTACCTATACAAACCGTTTAAACCTTCCCTGGACTTCCACGAATATTTCAAGACCAAAAATAGCCGAATCAATTCAGCTGATCTTGAGTTTTAGACTAACGAACAGCAATTGATTTTTATATAGCCTACTATGTTATAATTGTTACTCATTGATAATGTAGCTTTCTAATCAAAAAAGAAGTATCAAAAATCAGTCCGGTGCTTTTTGAGTTTATTCGTTACATACAAAAATACAAATCTTTCCTCTATAATATTATAGTGTAGATTTACTTCAGCAACAGCCAGGCTGTAGTTTAGTTTGAACCTTTTTTTATTTTTACTGGCCAAAAATAATCCCATCAATCATTTGACAGTTGTCACAGTCAAAAAATGTCAAAAATACAAAAAACCATATTTATAAAATTTTACAAAAATATCTATGATGGCTAATTTCGAATCGCCAATACCTCTGTCGGATATCGAGTGTGTTCTGGCCTGGGTGGACACGTACAAGCTGTCTCGACCCACTAAGAAAATAAACAGGGACTTCTCTGATGCAGGTGAGATCGCGCGCAAAAAAATTAATGTAGCTTCTTAAGAAGAAAGAAGAAAATAAAATTTATTTGGTAATATAATATAAAAACAACTTAAAATAGCATAGGTATTATAAAAAACATACCATATTATGGCATATTTGCAACGCTAATTTTCAGTTCTATCTACCTATATAATACTTCAGGTTGTGTATGTGCCTACTATGTAGAGTTTACTGTGAAAGTACCAGCGCTGAAACTCACTTTTGACTTTCATGTTTCTATGGGAAATGCCCTAACATTATAAAATTGCCTATTAAATACTCAATGTGGCCATGGACCTTATTTAAGATGCCATAGGTATTATTACTTTCGAAGTTTGAAAACAAAATGTAGGTATGTGATTTGACATATTAAGATTCGCTAAGTCATAGTGATAGACTAGATATTTGTTATTTAACTGTCTACAGTAGTAATTTTTTGCAATCTTATAATCAGTATAAGTTCGAACTGTACTTTTTTAAATGAGTATTATAACTATTTGTATATTGTTCTCATGTAAGTGGATATTGTATCTTATAAGAGAGTAAATTCTTTAAACCTTAAGTGACATGCGAAATCGCTTGTCACTTAGCGAACCTTATGTCGAATCCTTAAGGAAGGCTATTTTAAAGAAGAAGAAGAAGAACCTTATGTCAAATCCCATACGTTTTTGTTAAAATACAGTGTTCCCGTCCAATGCAGTGGTATTATTGGCAGTCGACCTCCGTGGCGTAGTGGTTTAGTGCGTTAGTGCTCAAGCGAGAGGTCGCGGGTTCGAATCCCGCCGAGGGAACTAAAAGTTTATTCCTGGGTCATGTTCCTGGGTCATGACTCATGGATGTGTATAACATTTGTGTATATTGTAATAAAAATCCTAAATATGTGTACCTATAGTATAAAAACTATTAAATATATTTCCGTTGTCTGGTACCTGTAACAGAAGTTCTTCGGATACTTAGCACGGGGCCAGATTGACGTAGTGTGAAGCGTCCATAGATATTATTATTATTATTATGTAATAGGAATTAGCTAGTAAGTATTTACTATTTACCGATGGCGGGATGTGGATATCGAGAAATTTTGTGCCTCTTTTTCTATTCTATTTTTATTGCAATGTCGCGAGTTACTCACGCTTGCGTGAAAAAGTAAATAAACGGGTTAACAATCATAATAATTATAAGGGTTTCAAGAAAAAACTCAAACTTTTATCCTTGGCCGTATCTTCTATGTACTTGAAACCTCTTATCGTAGAATCATCCATATAGAAGATAATAAACTTACATGTATTGTGAATTATATCCCGATTTGTGAACCTAATAAAAATATAAATCTGACAGTCCTCCTGGCCGAAATCCTCACCGTGCACTACCCCAAGCTGGTGGACATGCACAACTACCCCCCGCGCAACAGCCAAGCCCTCAAGCTGAACAACTGGCTGACCCTCAACCGCAAGGTCCTGAGGAGGCTAAAGCTGAACCTTTGCGTCAACACCATGGAGCAGCTGAGCAACTCTGGCGCTGGGGTCATTGAACGGGTCCTGCTGATGGGTGACTTAAAATTTTGTAACTATTAAACTACAGCCAAGCTCTCAGCTGGCAGACTTTGTATGTACTTTCTATGAACCAGTATATTTTCGATATTTTCTCACCGTTTAAACCTTCCCGGGACTTCACGAATAGTTCAAGACTAAAAATAGCCGAATCGGTTCAGCCGTTCTCGAGTTTTAGCGACGAGCTAACGAATAGCAATTCATTTTTATATAGAAGACGTGGAAACAGAAAAGAATGAAAAAAAAAAATGTTTCAAAAACCTGACTGCGCAAAAAAGCATATATCTGCATTTGAAATTGATTTTTTTTCTTGTTTCAGGCTTTTTAGCCCCGTTTTCAATAGGCTGATGTGTCCTTCAGTCTTGTCATAATAAAAAAGTGCGATTTACCTTTAACTGGTAGTTTAGGGCTGATTTTTCATCCTCAGATAACTTTCATCTGTCGAATAAACAATCGACTTTGACATTATCTTCAGACAAAATCTGTCAAAGTCACATGTTTATTCGACAGATAAAAGCTGTGTAACGATAAAAAGTCGGCGCTTAGTAAGTAACTTCTCCAGTGCGCGACAAGATTCGCCGAGACGAAGAGATGAATAGAAGTAATCGAGAGATGGAACAGAACGTGTCCAGCGGGGGCAGCTACTACGAGGCCTGTGGCGACGACGGTAAGTGACCATAGATCATAGACCATAGAGTACGGAGCGGGGGCCACAGACGAAGAGTGGAAACTCAAAAGAGCCGGTAGCCATAGAGTCAATTCCATGAAAGAAGTCCCGAGGCAATAACCTATTTTGACCGATTTTAATTTTTGTATCGTCCACCATATTGGATTCAAAATGACGGTATTTATAATTTTTTTGTTGTTTTTTTAGTAATTACAGCTTATATACAAAATTTCAGCGTTTTAGGTCTTCAGGAAGTACCTTAAGAGTTTTGATGATCTATAAGTGAGTCAGTGACGAAATTGCGGATTTTCGACATTGACAAAGTCTAAAGTATAATAGCTACGACATTAAACTTTTAATGTTTCATGTTTTTACTGGTGTCATAACTCATTATATTATGTTTTCTAATAATTTTCAACTATCTACTCATCCAAAGCAAAGTTAAAGTTTGAGAGTTCAAAAAAACGACGAAACGTTTCGATAAAAGGTAGGTAGTGCCCTCGCTCCGTTTTGCTCGTTTTGAAGGGGGCATTCCCGTGGTCCTAGATGCCCAGATAGGTTGATTCAGAAGCATGACTTCTTTTACAGAATTTACTTCATTTGGATTTACTGAATACGGTTGCCACAAGAAAAAATAAAGAATGATCTAGTGAAAATTAATATTATCCTATTGCATTTTTCAGATAATATACTCATTGTACCACTAAAGACGAGGGTCAACGGAGTTCTAGAAGTGATACAGAAGAAGGTGGTCAGTCATGAGTCGTACTTGACACTGAAGGAGGACTTGAAAGATATGAAGGAAACGGCAGATACTTTGAAACAAAAGGTATGGGCAGGGCCTACCACCCCATACAATCTATCTTTAATACAAAAAAATTGCAATAGATGCCACTGCTATTAACGTTTGTCAATTATAAAATGTAAATATGCCGAATTAAGTACAAATATTGACATTAAAATAAAGATAAGCATATTTTTTAAGCATAACCTCACAATTAAACTAAAATTCAACTCCTTAGTTTAGAAGAAGATACGAAACAAAATTAGTAATTAGTATTTTCCAATGGTGGCACTAGATGGCGGTTTTCCGGTATGTGCCTGGAAATCGAAGAAAACAAAAATAGCCTGTCGCATTGCCAGTATTAGGGTGATACCAGTTCTAGTACTAGGTCGTGTCTCTGTTACATATCTACTTTGTAGTGTGGGTGACCCTAAGGGAGTATTTTTGCGATGCAGTTGTCATTTGTTCGCATAAACATTTTACATAGCTTGAACTTTTTATTTTATGAACATAGGTATTTCACCAATTCCCAGAGGTGAGAGGTGAGAGGTGATACATATTTGACGATACATTTTTTACGTGGATGATTTATGTATAACGGGTGTAAAAAGAACAGTCCTACCTTTTCTCATTCTTGAAATGATTTTTTTTTAATACAAAATAAAAAAAAAATTTTTTTGCTTTTTCGTTAATCATGCGACAAAAAAAACATATAAACGGTCGAATTGAGAAACCTCCTCTTTTTCGGATGTCGGTTAAAAAATGAGAAATTGTAAAAAGTAAAAAATATTTTTTTTAGGTTTTCCCAAAATAAAAGAATAACATACTTAAATCCAAAATGAGGAAAGGTAGTTAATTATAATCGTATCTCAAAGTTATAGTGACTGTTCTTTTAACACACTGTGTGTAGTCTCAGTACGGCTACTTTAGGAGTTTTTCACTTTCGCATTTTGTTTGACAAATCTTCGTTTTTTATATGTTGACATTAGCTGACCCGTGCCCACTTCGTTGAGCATGGAAACCGTGTAAACCTTCCCGGGACTTCCACGAATATTTCAAGACCAAAAATAGCCGAATCAGTTCAGCTGATCTCGAGTTTTAGCGAGACTAACGAACAGCAATTGATGTTTATATAGCCTATGTTACTCAGTGATAATGTAGCTTTCTAATGAAAAAAGATTTATTAAAATTGGTCCAGTACTTTTTTAGTTAAGTCGTTACTTACAAAAATACAAATCTTTCCTCTTTATAATATTAGTGTAGATGAGTCACTTCGTGGTCTTCTACGGAACCTAGGTGTCGCTTCCACTTCCTGTTTCAGGTGGAACACCTCGACAGTCTTCTGAAGCTGAAAGAAGAGAGGATAGATGAACTGCAGCAGCAGTTGGAGAGGAAACAGACCAAACGGAAGGAGATGGAGGCTTTGCAGAACAGCCTGGCTGTGCCGTACGAGGAGCCACCGTCCCCGCATATAGAACCTATTAAGCATAAAAAAGAAGAGTCTAAAATACCAGTGCCTATTGATCCGAGATTCAAACACGCGGAGAAGGAGATGGACAAGGTAAACTAACTTAATGTTATAATGTACTTACTTAACCCCGGTTTCCCGAACGCTATTCAAATGAATGATCAACTAACATGGCATTCAAATCAACAATCCTTAATTGATAGGTGATTGGTGGAATATTATCAGACAAAAAGGAACGGACAGATATTTTATGATTATATCACGCTCGCTCGCTGATTCAAATCGTATGTCAACGGTGTCTTTGGTGAAGTAACCTTATCTGTGGAATATTAACAAATCTCGCAAGTGCGAGCTTGATGTAATTATAAAATATCTGTCCGTTCCTTTCTTTCTGATAACATTCCACAAATCAGCGACCAATTTGGATTGTTGATTTGAATGCCATGTTAGTTGATCATTCATTTGAAATAGAATAATCGGGAAACCGGGGGTTAGTATATTCAAATAATAATAATACCTCCCACACCGATTTCGGTGACGGTGGCCGGTTTTAATAACCAGGCTACGCAGGAGTTATTTTATAGTGCCCAAGTGTGTGCGCAATACGCAGAAGCACTATCGTCGTAGGTCGTCCTGTAAGAAAGTAGCTATAGTAAAAAGATGATGGCTGTTACTTTCAACCCCCCGACAAAAGCAGAGGAGTGTTTGACGTGCCTCTGTGTGTATGTGAGATTGTAGCTCCCAAACGGTTGAACCGATTTTGATCTAGCTTTTGTTGTTTGCAAGCTGACGTGATCGCGAGTAACTTCTTAGCTATTTTGTGGTTCTTAGCTATAATAATAATGCCTCCGACATCGATTTCCGTGACGGTGGCCGGTTTCATTGAAACCAGCCCACGCAGGATTTAATTTATAATGGCCAAGTGTGCGCGCAATACGCACTCTCTCTTCCTTCACTCTCGTAGCCCAGTGAGCCGGATGACCGACACGACTGGCGGGAGATCAGGCGCAGGATCAAATCAAATCAAATCAAGATCTCAGGAGGAGGAAATTTATGAGTTTTAACTGGATTTTCGTAATGATTATAAGTACTTAAAATTACATAATTTAGCAATCCTGTGCGGACAGAAATGCCAAATTATGTCATTTTAAATTGGAAAATGCTTCTATACTCTATGGTCTATATAAAAGTACTAGCTGTGCCCGCGACATCGTTCGCGTTGTTGTCGGAAAAACTATCGCAATTATCTTTTGATTGCTCACGTTGGTTTTTGATGTGAATAATTTTCCCCGTTTTTGCAACATTTCTCTCTGACGCTTCGCTCCTATTGGTCGCAGCGTAATGTTATATAGCCTAAAGCCTTCCTCTATAAATGGACTATTCAACAACGAAACGACGCCGACGCCCGATGCCGAGACGCCGACGCCCGACGCCGTGACGCCCAACGTCGCGACGTCGACGCCCGACGCCGCGACGCCCGACATCGCGACGCCGACACCCGACGCCGCGATGCCAAACAAACAAACAAACATTTCCGCTTTATAATATTAGTATAGATTACTCTGCTCTATGGTCGAGTTCGTTCAAATTAATATTTTTGCAGGTGGAAAAGGTACAATTCGGCTTTGACAAGACGGACATGCTCGAAGACGAAACTATACCGGACTACAGCGATGTGTACAAAATGTCAATAGAAGACACCATCAATAAGGAAGTCCATGAATTATACACGAACAATTTTGTACTCGATTTACATAACGATAGAAATTAAATTTTTAGGTTATATATTTTTTATTTTTTTTTATAGATTTTAGCTGTAGTATATTATGGTATGTCGCCTTGTAATTTATAATCGGTGTAATCAATTAGGATTGAACTTTATAAAGGTTTGGTTGCCTTGCCTGTTCAAAAGAAAAAAAGTCAAAATATGTTGATGCCAACAATAAAACTCGGGCTATAAGGCCTATATTAATATAACAATATGATAGCAATCTCAAAATCGGTCTCAGGAATTGCGATCGCAAACTCTACCAAAGAAAATGACATTTACTTATGTTACATACCTTTTTTTTCTTTTTGAAACATACCTAATATTCAGATTATAGATTGTAACAAAATAATGTAATTATCTAAGTATAATAAATATTGTTACGTTTAGAAAAGAAAAGAAATTAAAGTATGTAACATTAGTAAAGTTGTTCATTTTTAAAAGTGAAACGAAACGTTGTTTTATCTGTCAAATAGGTTCTCTCAAATGGAGGTCACGATTTCAATTCTTGAGATCGAGTTTGAGACTTGTTAGCAGACCTTAAAGTCTGAAATTGGTACCTAAATTGTATATGAATAAAAAAAACACTCTTTATTAGCTTCCTGCAGGTGTGCAACACAACATTTTGTCCTAATTTCATACTCATCTGTTGGCAGGTTCTCGTAAATCTGGGCTCAAAGCTTTTACTGAACGTATTACTGTAATGTTAACGGTGAATATGATATAAACTAAAATAAAACGCTGAGTCAATATTGTACTTTGATTTTTTAATAAATGGATTGATAATAGTCATAATACTATATAGAGGGAATGCATGGGATAGATAAACACTAGACAGCGATACGAATCTTCATTTGTCCCAATCTCCTTTATTATAACGCTTTTATTAGCTTGGGTTGTATCTATGTAACGGAATCTTTGAACTTAATTTTCACCAGTTTCCAGAAGTCTGATTAATTTGAAACTTTGCATACGTATCAAGGACCGATGACAATGAAAAAAAAAAAAAAAAAAGACCGGAACTTTAATTAACTAGACGTGTCGAAAAGTCCCGATTACTTCTGTATCACATACGATTTCTGTATAAAACAACTAATAACTAATTGATAACAACAAATAACTAATTGATAAATCGAACTAAAAAATGAAAAATAAATAATAGTTTAAAAAAACTAAAAAAACACACTTTTATTGCTAACCGAACTAAAAAATAGAAAATAATTTTAATTTCGAAGAGTTTATATTACAGTAGTAGAAGATCGAACAATCAATTAGAATTTATCACCTCAAAATAAAATTATAATAAAGTTTAAGTTGTTAACAAAAGAATTAAATTCAGAGTAAAAAGCGTGGGGTGCTTGATAAAGTAAATGTAACAATCATTCTATTGGCAACAGTCTATGAGAGGACAGTTATGAAAAGTAGTAAAATGCACCCCACGCTTTTTACTCTGAATTTAATTCTTTTGTTAACAACTTAAACTTTATTATAATTTTATTTTGAGGTGATAAATTCTAATTGATTGTTCGATCTTCTACTACTGTAATATAAACTCTTCGAAATTAAAATTATTTTCTATTTTTTAGTTCGGTTAGCAATAAAAGCGTGTTTTTTTAGTTTTTTTAAACTATTATTTTTTATGTGATATGATCATGATGTTCCCTCGAATAAGCCACACAGACTCGGACACTCCTTCAAGAGATCTTTCACTTGTGTCAATTTCGGCTTTTCCTTATGTTTGGCCCTGAAAATAAGTAAACATTGTCCAACACAGTACTTAGTCCCGATATCACCAACGCATGTTAGTGCTAACGCCTTGTTAAAATGCCGTGCCTTCTCATTCATTGATAGGAATTACGATAGGAACAACATGATATTTAACGAAGGATCAACTTTGAAATAGCTTGGTGAAACACGCCCTTAATCTTAGAAACACATTAGTAAGGCTCTTTCAAACGCGCGCTTTGTCAACGCGCGTTTTGCGAACCAGGAGTTCTGTACAGACAGTGAACTCGCGCGCGCTTTTCTTTATCCAAAAACGCGCATCAGCAAGGGGCGCGTCAATAAGAGCCTAATGTGTACCAACCAAACAACCCACAACGCTGAACCTGAACCCGCATCGCGAAACCTGAACCTGCAGCGTGGAACCCGCAAACCCGCAACGAGGGACCTGCAAACGCGGAACCCGCAATGTGATCCCCGTAACGTAAAACCCGCAATCCCGGAACCCGCAACGCGAAATCCCTAACGTGGAACCCGCAAATCCGCCCACAAACCCGCAAAGTGGAACCCGCAACGTGAAACCCGCAAATCGGATTAGGTTAGGGGGAGATAACTACCCCTACACTTTGGGGGAGGCTTATATCAAGCTGTGGACGTCATAGTTAAAAGGACAAAAACATTACCAGCTCCCTCCATCTTGTCCAACAACCTTGAACCTGTCGAACTGGATGCTGTCGTCGAAGAACAACTCCTGAGTGATCGTATCCATCTTGCGTTTTATAAGGTACAGGTTTTTTACTGGAATGCGTCGAGAAAAACAAAATAATTATGACTAAATTTAACATTTGACGGTAAATAACTCTGTCCTGGTACTCAATATAGCAGTCTTTCAGAAAAGACCGTTTCGAGAAAATGGCACTTAAAAAAAAACCTTTAAGCGCCATTTTCTCGAAACCGCCTTTTGACTGCTCTATTAATTGCCAGGGCAGTACTGCCTAGGAGCGACAGATCAGTGGCCTGTATTTGTCAGAAAGAAATGGCTAAAGAAGTCTCCTTGCCACACGCTACAACCTGGGAATCGAACTCACCAGCCCATGCCACCTTCCATCAACAGTCTACGAACGCTATGATGGTTAAATTGTACTCACCAGACAACTCTTTCTTCTCTTCATCATCAGCATGTGTGCACGGTATATCAACACTCTTGTCCCCTACATCATCACTTTTGTCCCCTACATCATCACCGGTCCACTCGTCTAGAGGATTCTTCAGCGTAATATCTTCGGTCTTCTCCATCTTTCTCTTCTCGCCTATCCTCTGTTCCAGGATTTTCAGTTGTTCTAAACATCAAACATCAGATTTACTTTAATGTTTAGTATTGCTATTGAGGAATCTATTGGTTAGGTCACGTTATGCCGCAACAGTGCTCTCATTTAGATGGAGGTCCCATACGAGCGGAGCGAAAATACATAGATATTCAGGAAAAAAAATGAAAACTAGTGGCATTATTCAGCAGGAAACGGGGGTCGAGCAGACACCTGTTTTATGGAAAAACGGCCGTTGTGTTTCCTCTTAAGTATAACTGGGGTGTCGCCAAGTGCCAACCCGCCTGACGATCATGGCGAGTGTATACGTGGTTCAGAGCTTCGCTCTCGACCCATAGGTCTGACAAAAATGTTTGTTTTCAAGTTTGGTTAGGACAATGCAGGATGATCACCAGATTGTCTGACAAGATGATCCATGCGTCGGATGGGCATGTAAAAAGTCGGTCCTGCGCCTGATCTCCCGCCAAACGTGTCGGTTATCCGTTCCATTGGGCTACGAGAGTGAATGAAGAGAGTGCTTCTGTGTATTGCGCAAACAATTGGGCACTATAAAATAACTCCTGCGTGGACTGGTTTCAATGAAACCAGCCACCGTTACCGAAATCGGCGTGGGAGGCATTATTATTATGTATACCTGGCGTGCAGGTCTCGTACTGCTCGTAGGTCTTCTCGAAGCACGTGGAGGGACTGGCCCTCATGTACGGAGGAAGGGACTCCAGGAATTCGTCCCTCTTCCTCTGACAGTCCACCTCTGGACAGATCTAGAAAATGGGGGCTTTCTTTACATTGAATTAGAATGGATACTCCATTTATAGATATGTCGCAGTCATCTAGTTGAATCTACTTATTTAATTGAATGACTAGCGCGCTTATATAATGGCGTCAAATAGCTCGTACAGATAGCAATGTGTTATTTATTGAACGACGGTGTTATATGTAAGTTTGACGTGTCTGTGTAAATGTTTATGTGTCTGTTTGTGGCATCGTAGCTCCCAAATGGATGATCCGATTTTAATGCGTTTTTTTTTGTTTGAAAGGTATATCAGTCGAGAGTGTTCTTAGCTATGTTTGGTGGAGATCGGTTCAGGTCTTCTGGTCGTTTGTTAGGTTAGGAATGTTACACACTAAATTGGTGTTTTTTTTTAATTATTAATTTAGTTTTTAAGTGTTAAAATTAATATTATGCTGTTGTACCTTCTCAGCTCCAATCTTACTATCAAGGTCTGGTACATGCGTCGGTATGACTAGCTTGCTGTCTGCTGCCATACTTCTGTAAAGCACAAGCTATTCAGTAACATGCTTATGTATAGCTGCAGGAAGAAAATAAGCATAGGGTCTGAAAAGCCGGTTAGGATTTTTTTGGAGCTGACACTGTCACTGATTGGCGGAACGACAAGGGCAGCTGGATTGAGCGCCGCTTAAATCAACTATCGCTTCAGTATTTCACAGTTAGTCATAAAAATTAAATTAAGTACTTACAGTACTAGAAATCTAAAAAACTAGTCCTGAAAATAAAAAAATTACCCCAATGTAGGAAAATCAGCATCATCATCTTCGTCTAAATTCTCAACCCTTTCCTGCTCCCTGCGGTACAAGCAGAACAGTCATATAAGTAAAACTGGTAAAATACATAGTTGAAGACATGAATGGCTGAAGGTGATATGTCGCAATATTCCGATTTTGTGAAAACTGAGTTCAAACTGTCACTAAAACATTTTAGAATACGTCGTAAAGTATTAAGTATATTAATCTAAACCGTCTCTAGAATATTCTATGCACTTAATATGATGGGCGCCGAGCCAAATTTTCCGGCGTCGGCGCGCCGACTGGCCATGGTCGGCGCGGCAGCGCCATGGCGGCGTGAAAATAATCATCATCTGCAGGCGCTGCGACGCAAAATTCATTCAAATCTTAGTGCAACGACACCACGAGATCTTCGGCGCGTATGTAAACGTACTATCAAGTAGTCCCGTTCGCGTAATAGATATAAATAATACACGATTATTTGGCGTGCTACTGGTAGGTATTGTCAGCATTTTCATAGGGAAAAACGTCATTAGAACCGTTCGGCGCGCCGATTCGGATTATCGGCGGCGGCGGCGCCGTCCGAAATCGCGCGTCGTACCCGGCGCGGCGCCCATATCTAGATACGACATATCCAAAAATGTTTTAGTGACAGTTTAAAATCAATTTTCTCGATTAAAAATGTTGCGATATATCACCTTTATCGATACATGTCTTCATATTGTACTAGCTAGCTAGCTAACCCATGCCCACTTCGTTGAGCATGGAAACCGTGTAAACCTTCCCGGGACTTCCACGAATATTTCAAGAAAAATAGCCGAATCAGTTATGCTGATCTCGAGTTTTAACGAGACTAACGAACAGCAATTGATTTTTATATCATTTTATATACATATTGATATTTATAAAAAATAGCCGAATCAGTTCAGCTGATCTCGAGTTTTAGCGAGACTAACGAACAGCAATTGATTTTTATATATCCTATGTTACTCAGTGATAATGTAGCTATCTAATGAAAAAAATATTATTAAAATCGGTCCAGTACTTTTTAAAAATACAAATCATTCCTCTTTATATCTAAATATTAATGTAGATTGTAATAAAATTGTTACTCATTTAGTATTTCCTCTGTCTCCAATAATTCTTCTTCCAAATTATAACTGTCTTCTAATCTTTCTTCGAACAGGTCGTCCTGTAAGAAGGTAGCTATAGTAAAAAGGCTGAAGTATGTTACTTTAACCGTCGACAAAAGCAGAAGAGTGTTAGACGTGTCTCTGTGTATATGTGTCATCGTAGCTCCAAAACAGTTGAACCGATTTTGATCTAGTTTTGGTTCTCTCTCTTCCTTTACTCCTGTAGCCTGTTGTCGGACGGATAACCGACACGACTGGCAGGAGAACAGGCGCAGGACCGACTTTTTACATGCCCATCCGACGCATGGACCATCTTTCTTGTGAGACAATCAGGTGATCAGCCTGCGTTGTCCTAACCAAACTTGAAAATTACTTTTTTGTTGTTCCAACGAGGGAATCGAATCCACGACCTCCGGGTCGAGAGCGAAGCTCTGAACCATTAGACTTAGCTTAACAATTCGAGGGTTAGTTTTGAATTTTGCATGTAGTTTATACATTATTTTTAAGCAAAATGACAACTTACAATTTTATTTCCAATACGTAATTTGACTTCGTTCTCATAGTTGGAATGTCTTCCGTTTCTACTCCGCTGGAAGAAGTGCAAGGTTTATTGATGGAATGTTTTACAGACAAGAACTAAACGCTTTGGAATTGAACAATGTTTAAATTAATATTATGTCAATGTAGTATGTACATTGAAGAGGGGATTTCTGTAGTAAGTGCCAGCGTAGATCATACCAGTTTCGTGACAGACATAATCTCCAGCGAGTCTTTGGCTGCCAGCAGGGACGTCTTCGGGACTTGCAGGTTCGTCGCGTTTGATGTCCTGAAAATCGGATATCAGTACGCATTACAAGTACCTAATTTCTTGTACGTTGCTTTACTCACTGAACCACATTAAAATAAAAGTGCATTAGCATTTTTATTTTTTTAATGATTGCTTGCTAAGTCTGTCGTACGTCATACGGTTGGTGCCACGAAAGACCAGCAAGCATACTCCCGTCACGATCGAGAATCAAATCAGTTCGGCAACGGCTTTTGGTGTTTTATTTGGTCGATTACCTACTTTGAAACTAATCAGGATAAAGAAAATTGTTTGATCGTAACTTTTTGCACTCCCGACTATATCAATCGACTGAGAATCAAAATAAACAAAATATGTCAATTTATTAGGAAGTACGCGGCATGATCGTATCTGAATCAAAATCAAATCAGTTTGGAGAGTAAGACCCCAGAATCCGAATGATATCCTACATATAACCACGTTGTTATTTTAAACTTAATTTTATTTAAAACAGTTTTATTACAAATTTAAAAAATCGCCCACGTATCTTCAATTTACTCAAAACGCAATGGTCAGAAATGACACAAAACTTGAAAATAAGCTAATTGGGTACTACTCTATCCACATGCAAAAATTCAGAAGCTTTAAAATTTTTGAAGGATGTACACATCAAAATCGCTAGCCGGTCTAAATGTAAAGTACAAGGGAAAAGAGGGGTTTTGTAAATAGGTGGTTTTTGTAAATAGGTGGTTTTCGTAAATATGGGTTTTAAATTAAGAAAGGTTTTTCGTGAATCGGATTTCGTAAATGGGGTTTTTTTGTAAATAGCGGTACAAAATAGATTTCGCACTCACATCATCTTGAGGATGGACCCCATGCGGCTGCGGTAGTCCATGTTCAGGGATGTCGGGCGCCGACTCATGTCCGACTAAAAGTTGGATGAGCGTCAATAATATTAATATCTATAACGGTACACAATCAATGTGGCCCCTATTATACACAAATTCAATACATAAGACGGACTAGCTGTGCCCGCGACTTAGTTCGCGTGGTTTTTGAGTGACTTAGGGCGTGTACCAAGCAATGTTACAGTTAACGCCATGTTAAAATACTATGCCTTCTCATTAATTGACAGGAAATACGAGAGGGATAACATGATATTTAACGAAGGATTAACTTTAACATTGTTCGGTGAAACACGCCCTTAAACCGTTTATGTAGCGCACGCAACGAAACTCCCCAAACGTGAATAATTTTCCCCGTTTTTGCAACATTTCTCACTGACGCTTCGCTCCTATTGGTCGCCGCGTTGTGTGTTGTCGATAAATGACAAACGACTTTGCTTGTCACTTAGCGAAGCTTATGTCAAATTCCATTCATTTTGTTTTCGAACTTCGTAAGCGATAAAAAGCGATGGCATTGGCAGCCAGATCAGGGGGCCTCCCCAAGATGCCATCGCTAATTATCGCTTACAAAGTACATAAGGTACGCTAAATGACATACCAAATCGCGATCATTTAGCGTAGCTTATGTCAAATCCCATAGATTTTGATATCGAACTTTGTAAGCGATAATTAGCGATGGCATCTTGGGTAAGGGCCCAGGAGTCCTGACGCGAGTTTAAAATTGTTTACCCTTCCTATTTACCCTTCCTAAAACATGCACATTGCTAAATAAATTTCACATTAAAATGAAAAAAACAATATATATAATAATAATAACAAGTCTTACGCCCTGTTTTATATTTTCAGCCAGTCGCTCCTTAGCCATGTGGGGCGAACTCAGTTTCCTATACTTCTGCTTGATCGTTTCCCAATTGCTGCAAGTTTCCTTCAGTGAGAGGTTGTTGAATGCTGCCACATATATTTTATTATATTATTATTTAACTAGGTTTTTGAGTAACTTAAACCGTTTATGCAGCGCACGCAATGAAAGTCCATGCCCATCCGACGCATGGACCATCTTTCTTATCAGACAATCAGGTGATTAGCCTGCATTGTCCTAACAACATTGCAACAACATTTTTTGTTGTTCCAACGTGGGTATCGAACCCTCCGTACGACCTCCGTAATGAGAGCTAGGCTCTAAAACACTAGACCACGGGGGCATTAATATTATATATCCTGTGTACGAGAGTAATAGACATAATAATGGGGTCTCTATCTCTTGACACACACACTCTCTACTCCTGCAGCAGCTGCCTCTTTCTCTCTTACACACTTACCATACTCCCGCCACCGCTCTCTCTCTTTCTCCCTTACAAACTTACCATACTCCAGCCACCGCACTCTCTCTTTCTCTCTTACAAACTTACCGTACTCCCGCCACCGCTCTCTCTCTTTCTCTCTTACAAACTTACCATACTCCAGCCACCGCACTCCCTCTTTCTCTCTTACAAACTTACCATACTCCCGCCACCGCTCTCTCTCTTTCTCCCTTACAAACTTACCATACTCCCGCCACCGCTCTCTCTCTTTCTCTCTTACAAACTTACCATACACCCGCCACCGCACTCCCTCTTTCTCTCTTACAAACTTACCATACTCCAGCCACCGCTCTCACTCTTTCTCGCTTACAAACTTACCATACTCCCGCCACCGTTCTCTCTCTTTCTCTCTTACAAACTTACCATACTCCCGCCACCGCTCTCTCTCTTTCTCTCTTACAAACTTACCATACACCCGCCACCGCACTCCCTCTTTCTCTCTTACAAACTTACCATACTCCCGCCACCGCTCTCTCTCTTTCTCCCTTACAAACTTACCATACTCCAGCCACCGCTCTCACTCTTTCTCGCTTACAAACTTACCATACTCCCGCCACCGCACTCTCTCTTTCTCTCTTACAAACTTACCATACTCCCGCCACCGCTCTCTCTCTTTCTCCCTTACAAACTTACCATACTCCCGCCACCGCTCTCTCTCTTTCTCCCTTACAAACTTACCATACTCCCGCCACCTCTCTCTCTCTTTCTCCCTTACAAACTTACCATACTCCCGCCAACGATCTCTCTCTTTCTCCCTTACAAACTTACCATACTCCCGCCAACGTTCTCTCTCTTTCTCCCTTACAAACTTACCATACTCCCGCCACCGCTCCGGCGCTGACCTCTTCGCCGCAGCTCTCACTTCTTGCACCACCTTCACTCTCTCCCCCGGTAAGAGTTCTGACATGTCTCCGAAGACCAAGAACGGCCGGTCATCCAGCCGCTCCCACCACTGCTTCTCACGTTCTTCCGGCTCGGATATTGACTCTTGTTTAACAAAATAGGTGATGTGAAATTTGGCACTCATAAACGCCACTTGGATAATATGTAAGATGTTAGTGAGAATAATAATTTTGAACCACAACTAATGGGTTTTACTCGCCCCGGGCGAGATATATTTTATAGTTAGGTAAAAAGATCTAACCTTTCACCACCTCCGTCTCACTACACACACACGGGGTTTCCACCGCCACCGTGGCCTCACGGAAAACCAGCTCGGGTATCTCTGTCTGCAGCAGTTGTGGCATGTCGAAGAAGTACTGGTTCGCCTCTACACCTCCTCCCGAGAAGTGCTCGATGTAGGCTATGAACTAAGAAAGCACATACAATATTCAATGATTGTACAACATAATATAGGAAATTAATATAACAGGGTGCTGATTCAAGATGCCATCGCTAATTATTATCGCTTACAAAGTTCGATAACAAAATGTATGGGATTTGACATAAGCTACGCTAAATGATCGCGATTTGGTATGACTTTTAACGTACCGCATGTCAAATCCCATACATTTCGCTTTCGAACTTTGTAAGCGATAATTGGCGATGGCATCTTGAATCAGCCCCCAGGCTATTTGTTGGGTGTGTAGCCATAGGAAAATGGTCGATAGGCGATGGTGTTGGCTACGTGTTGCGCCTAATTAAATAACATTAATGAGTAACTAATATTTTTTTTGCTATTTTTCTAGAAAGTCCCAATTTTTTTAATAAAAACTTTAATTATTTTTTTAATAGCCGCTGAAATGTTAAAAAAAATAATTTGTTAGCGTAGCCTTCACTTATTCAGATTTAATCATAATTCAATTCAATCATACAAACAATTCAAAAAGAAATTAAAGTGAACTTTCAAAAATGGCAAAAAAAATCATTATGTCAACTTCACATGGTAAAAAAATAAGGCAAAATGTCATTTAATTAGGCGCAACGCGTAGCCAACATCATCACTTAATGATAATATCACCATTTTTAACCGACTTTCAAAAAAGGAGGAGGTCCTTGATTCATCGATTCGATGTTTTCGGTTTGTTTACCTTTAGGTTAAATTTATCAAGGACGAACTATAGTTTGCACAGTACAATAGTTGACACAAAAGAGTGATTATTATCCGACCGAGTAGAATGACAACGTAGACAGTAGCGCCATCTAGTGAGCTATTTAGACAACTATGACATT